>OX439002.1:30142811-31420311 GCA_949316495.1 Amphiduros pacificus
TTAGCTAAAAAGCAAACTATTGACCTATTTTAAAGGCGTTGACTCCATATTTCACACAACTGTCACTGTCATATATTTGATATATTTCCGATTATCCTTAGCACCGATATAGGTGTGTTAATTATATTACTTATGTTGTAGTGAAGCTAAACTCAAATATCGGAAACCACAAATGGAGAACCCCTTGTCTGTATACCACTGGAGGAAAGAGCAATTATTTGTCAGTGATGAAACAAATACAGGTAACTTTTGGTTTAATTTTGGGGTAATGTTTGCTAAATTACATTTTTGGTATTATTCTATCAGTAAGCTAGTCTTCTAAAATGAATTAGAGCAAAAAATCAATAACATAAATTATACCCAAAGACATCGGCAAAATGGACTAGAAATCCACTGTTTTCATGAATACCATGCACTGCCCACCCAATTTAAGTCCCGACTCCAATAGAACTCGTTTTCCGGCAACAGGTTTTAAAGGAACCATGTTTCCATTAATTCAACATTAGATTTTAGGCTTGTTAGAAAATATTTCTTTGTCTTTTCCTGGTCTCAGCAGCGTTTCGCCATTGTTTACGAGTTTGCGCAATCAGGTGAA
The DNA here is from genome assembly GCA_949316495.1 of Amphiduros pacificus. NCBI lineage: Eukaryota > Metazoa > Annelida > Polychaeta > Phyllodocida > Hesionidae > Amphiduros > Amphiduros pacificus. The sequence continues at coordinate 30,143,407 of OX439002.1, forward strand.
AGTGGGTCAGTTTATTCACGGGAGTGACAGCAACGATCTGAAATTCCACAACGTTATGGTCCTTCTGACGTCATATGAAGATTCTCCCTTTACGTTTCCATGACGTCATCACTTGGACTCTCCTAAATGCCATTTCACGTTGTCAGGTTTAATATCGGGTAAAAAACTGGAGAAAAAACGCTACAGAAAGCTCACGGATTTGCAATTATAGATATTATGACTGGGAAAGACGATGACATGGATCAGAACTGCAACAGTCAATCGCCGGAGGTCGAGTTTATTTACTGGGGAAACTTCAATATGATGGTCAGTGCGTAGTGTTTCTAGAAACAGTGGATTTCAAGTCCATTTTGTCGATGTCTTTGGGTATAGTTCCAAAGTTTTGAAAAGTGACATCCAATGTGGGCTAACCATCCACATGAGAACTTTCCATGATATCATAGGTGTAACCATTGGGCCCGGCTTTTCTACAACAGCTGTATGCAAATTATTCGCTTTATCCTTAATATTCGTGATATTTGAAATAGATTTTTTTAAATTGTCTAAACTCTTAAATCGGAAAGGAAAGGCCATCATAAGTGTCAAAGGCGATCATTAAATATATTTTGTAGTCTATTATCTGAAAGACTCTGCAATGTATCTACATATAGTTTAGGCATTCTGGTCACTGTCTGTTACTAATGGCGAAACCTTCTGCAATCTGGCAGCCAAAGATATTGCCATTTCTTTCCAATCTGTTATGGGTTTAATTCTGTAACCTTTTTGAAAATCACTCATTATACCTGTTTGTTAATAGTTCGCAATATTTTGTGGTCTTCTGGGAAGAAATTATTTAAAGCCTTACAATCAAATCAAAATAGACTCTATACAATATTTATTGACATAACTCCTCACATTCTCTTATCGTTGCCTGCACGGTTTCTGTTACAAAACTGTTTATTATTAATTAATTTTCTTATCTGTGACATTTTGCTTTTCTAAATGAGAGAGTTTAGAATTCATATCAACAACCAACCGACAGACAGCAAACATATTTGCACAATTCTCCGACATAAAACTCAAAATTGAAGGGTTTCTTCCTTTTAAATCTCAGTTTACAAAGATAATGCTGAATAGTATTCCCTCAGGAATAATTCAGCAGAAAGTAGTCTGGTCTCACAATAGACTCAACCCTAAATTCCTGCCATCTCTCTCTCTGACTATCTTTGTCCTCAATTTTCCATTTGATCTTTTGGATCGATTTTAGTTATTGATGAGTTTGATTCATGCTAAGCTGTCCGAGTTATGTTAAGTTTATTCTTCCAGAGAATGACAGTCCTGCTAGAGGGAATCTGCACAGATCAGCACTGAGCATCATACACCTGCAGAGAGTCTACCAAATAGATTTCCACTCCCTTGAAAGAGGTCTTCTTTATGACGTGGACAACACATACACAGAGAACACCACAGAAAGCATGTCCAACGCACTCAATGCAGAAGATTTCTTTATTATTGGCACCGTGGCGCTAGTCCATGAGCTTTATGACGAGGCTATAGTATGGCTATCAGCAGCCGAGGACACTATGACACCCAACAGAAACATATCACCCACTCACAACCATAAAGCATCAGGTAGGTCCAAACCAAACAAATATTACTAAATGCGATTGCGGGTTACCTTGTTTTTTTAATGATTGTGTTGTTTTCAGTGGGTCAAGGCGGCGACCCGTTAAAAGACTATTTTGATTTGTTCTTTGACAGTATAATTTGCTGTCAGACAGCATACAAGCCTTGCATACATCATATATGTTAAGTTTATGTTGCTTTTGAACTTACTTATCCAGGGAAAGGCGACACCCTGCTACATGGAAAATACTTCTGAGTAATTACAGAAGAGATTGTAATCATCCTGAATGACTGCTATATTAGATAGTTACATATGTTAGTGTTCTCCAATCACCAATCGGCAAAGCCCAGATAGGTGATCTGGAGAGGTCTGAGATTTTTGCTTTTCCTTCATAATCTCGTTGAAATGTGATTTTTTAAATACCCAACTGTTTTAGTGATAATTCATATTTTATGTATGATTATATCTAAAATCTCACAAAAAAGCTTGATTATTCTTTGGATAACATTAAATAAGGAAAATATAAATACTTGATAATAATCGCCAGCTGCAAAAATTGAGTCAAACCCATTTTAACGGCAGTTGAAACGGCTTCAATTTTGACATTTAAACGGGTTTACCACAGTTTTTGCAGCTGGCGACTTTTTACTTCACTAGAGTTCAATCAACTCCACCAAACTTTTCTTTGGTTGTAATTGGTAGAGACAATGGACGTTCGACAAACCCCTCCAGATCACCTATCTGGGCTTTGCCGATTGGTGATTGGAGAACACTATACAAATGTTGTATGTTATCTTTCAGCAGACACCTAGCCATCCTCCCTTGATTCAAAGTGATTCCTGTTCTGAGAAAGCATCCAATTTTCATCTATTTGGATATCACTTGCATGTCTGTGGAAAATTCACGTTGTGCACACGTCATAAATTTCTTTGTTGGAGCTGTTGCGTATGCCAGTTGATAAAATTGAAAAAAGCCCTATGACACCAAAACTGAATAAGTCACATGTCTCCTACCTGTCGTTTATTTTGATGATGATTTACCTTAATGCAACTAATTTTTTTTTCAGAGGAGCAAAACTGCAATTGTAATCAAACAGAAATATCGTCTGCTGAAGGGACAAAGAACATAATTTCCAATGAAACAGAGGAACTGCCCCCTAAACAGCTGCAAAAAATATACTCGTCTCTTTGTAGAGAAGACCCAAAGGTAGGAGTCATTATAATATCAAAATACTGTAATATAGCATTCTCCAAGAGCATTGCTCTTGCAGTATCACAGCTCTCTATATGTATTTTAAATTGTGTACAATGTGTATTATGGTTGTGACAGCTGCACAATTTTAGAGGAAACGACACAGAATTCTATATTTAGCGTCGATATGTTTTGGAATTGGATAGCTTCACACTAACACTTTGGAATCTGATAGCATCGTGTTGTGCTTCTTAGAAAGATGAATGAAATCTATGCAATATTAAATTGCAAGAGGGCCGTAGCCTGGAGAGGTGGCCCTGCAGTGTGATTGCTGTGAATTGCAATCATGTCATTGATTATTGCTATTGAAAAATGGACTATTGTTGTTGTGAGTTGGTTAACTGAAAGGGTTTTTTTTTAGACCAGTCACACCGGGTTCCCCCTACTCTTTTCGATAAGTGCTACTGTTTCTTTAACGTGCTCTGGGATAGGGTCAGATACACGGGACCACGACATTTTACGCCCAATCCGAGCGGGCGAGCAATAACCTTGCTGGGGGACAATTTAACCAGGCATTGTCAAAGGGGGACCTACCCATAGTGAGTTTAGAGGTGGTATTATGTTGTGTTCAGATTTTGTGTGTGGGTTGCATATATGAAAAGTTATGTAGAAATTTTGATTAAAAAGTAGAGAGAATTGCATTTTACCCAGTGGGGTGTCCATAGGCAAACTTTTTTTGTTTACGGTTGTTTTGTTTGCTTTTGGATGACAGAATAATTCAGAAGATTCATATTATTATGTGTCCCATCTTAATATGTGTATAAATGCCTAATTATAGTTTATTTGAAATTGCTATGGGGTGGGTGGTGTGTGATTATTGGTGCAAATGGCCCGATTTAGGGCACTGAAAGCCGACTATGGGCAGGATATACACTGAATATCTCTGCAACAGCTGTTGGTCATTCTTGTGAAACCAAAGCAGGCAATCTGTGACCCAGGCCAGGCATTTACACTATTATGGGTGCCATGTGTTAGTAATGTGTTAGGTTTATCTACCCTGGCTGTCAATGTGGGGATGTGGGGCATACATTCCATCATTGCAGCCAGTGGTAGGATCAGGTTCGTTTCCGTTTTAATTAGTCAATGTGTCCTCCGGGAATCAGCTAGTGGCCACTGTGATCTGATCTTTTAAGTGACCATTGATTGACCATCCGCAGTCAGTCAGTCATGCGGGGCTGCCTACTTCATGGGTTCTAGTGGGATCTTTTCCAGTTCCTATCTGGGCACAGGATACTGAGTCAGGATATAATGCAGATCCACAAAGTTTAAGGCATTATAGACCACCTCAGCTGCAGCCTGGGTGTGGTCAGCCCCATCTTCCACATCATTTCCTCTATCGTCATATTGTCTAAGAGACATTGTGTAAAAGCATTCTAGCAGGTAGTGCCACAGTGGTTTACTGGTGGGCCTACTTCAATGCTTGCAGGCTCTATCCATATCTCCTAACAATTCCCAAGTGCACTTGTAGCCTAGTTTAAGTCTATGCATGGTGACCTGTAGGGATCTGTGGTTCTCAGCTAGTCTGGGGAGTGGCTTGTATCTAGTGGCTATGGCATACCATCTGGCAGTTCCTGAACCGGGTACACTGTATTTGTGCCTGAGATAGTGCCTTTCCTTTGAATCAGAGACAAAAACTCTGGTCTGGCTAAGAGAGGGGTGGACATGGGCTGATATCTTGGATAGCTTGGAGCCTGCATTCGCAGCCTCGTCTGCCATATCATTACCCTCAAGTCCAATGTGACTGGGGATCCAGTGTAGTACAATAGCCCTATTGGCTGATTGTAATTTATACAGGGTAGCATAAACTGCCGTGATGAGCTTAACATTGTCTAAGGGTGACCTTTCTCTAGTGCTTTGAGGGATGACTGTGAGTCTGTGATTACAAGTGCGGGACCTGTCTTGTTGTGAAGGGCATCTAGGAGGGCAAATGAAATGGCAATGAGCTCAGTCTGCAGGGTTGAGCAATTGTCACTATTTCTCCATAATTCCTGTCTACCTTCCTGACAATAACCAGAGCATGACCTGCCATCTTCCTGAACTGAGCCATCAGTGTAGTACACTGTTGCTCCTGGGGCCTAACAATATCTATGGATGCATGAGCCTGTCTGAGCATGACTGCCCTATCTAGGTCTGATTTCTTGCTGGCCATAGGCATGTATGTAATGCTATACGGGAGTGGCTTCCAGGGTAGAGGGATGACATAGTTGGAGGCTGGAGTGTCTGCACCTTTGTGTAATACTAGTCCATCTCTAAACCCTAGCACTAGGGAAGCAGCCCTGGTGGCCCAGTGATTTCTCCTGGAGGGCATTTTGCCACCATCACCGAGGGCTATCTTGGTACTTTTCCTAAGAGGTGTTACTACATGGGAGTGCATAACCTTGGCTAAGAAGCATGCTGTGGTCTGAGCTATTCTAACTCGGACAGCTGGGATGCCTGACTCAAGTTGTAAATTCTCAGTTTTAGTCCATAACGGGGTACCTAATATGAGCCTGAGGGCTTTGTTTTGTATGACCTCAACCTGCTGTAATGCACTCTCTGAGGCAGTGGTGTGGCATAGTCTATTAGGCTATGCGTAGTGGCTAAATAGTAGAGTCTGAGAATCTCACTTTTGGGGCCTATCTTGATGGAAGAAAGGGCTCTCATGACATCTATTCTCTTTTGGCATCTTTCCTTGAGGTAATTGACCCAACAGTGCATGTTAAATGTGCTATCTATCCACATCCCCAGATACTGATACACAGGGACCCAATCCAGGGCATGGCCCTGTATTTGGAGCTGTGAGCTGGGTGTGTTCATTTTGATACACATTGCTTTTGTTTTGGAGGCAGATATTTTGAGCCCTAAGTTTGTGCATTCTCGAGATAGGATGTCTAGCAAGTTCTTTGAGGGTCAAGAGCATTGAGGGTCAATCCCTTACCTATGACTGTCAATACCAAGTCGTCAGCATAGCAAAGCAGCTGTACACATGGGGGGAATTTGAGGGAGACTAATCTGTTCATGAGGATGTTGAATAACGTGGGGGACAGGACACCACCTTGGGGCGTGCCGTTCTCGTGAGCATGATAAGCACTATAAGTTCCCTGATAGATAGGAAGCAACCCAGGCAATTATCTTGCCTTTGATGCCCTTGCTAGCTAAAATTGCCTTTGGGCTGGCTAACTCAAAGGCTTTCTCAAGGTCTAAAAAGATGGCAATGCTTTGACCTGTCGTGATGATGGAAAGCAGTGTGGCTATACTGTGGGTGGTGCTGACTGCCTTAGTGTACCCGAAGATGTTGTGGTGAAAGGGCCCTCATACAGCAGCCGGTTTAGTACTAATCTCTCCATCGTTTTGCATATGCAACTCGTGAGCAAACTATATACATGTATATATATATATATATATATATATATATATATATATATATATATATATATATATATGTGTGTGTGTGTGTGTGTGTGTGTGTATGTGTGCGTATCTGTGTATGGGTGTGATGCGGAAGGGCAATAACGAAGACAAGTGTATGTGTGCATATCTGTGTGTGGGTGTGATGCGGAAGGGCAATAACGAAGACAAATTGTTGTCCTCATGTCATACTTCTTTTATAATGTCTGGATAGATCTTTGTTGCACCTTGGAGTAATTATGAATGGAGGCGTGACGTCGTGGGATCAAAGGGGACAACATAGTTGCCGCCATGGGCATTGTTATGATGACGCCATATAGGCGCAAGATAAGAAATGTTTGACGTAATTCTTTTTCAAAGCAATTTTGACTCCACAAATCTATGATTTAGAGCTACACATATCGCAAATGAAATGTTCCCCTTGTTTCACTGATTATAAAGGTATAAATTTTATTTCTCTGCTCCAAGTTTAGACGATTTTATGAAGAGATTTGCAAATTCATATCATATTTATGAAAATGAATTAATATTTCTGTTTTACCCTCACATTATCAGGAAATCGTGTACTTAATTGTTATTTTTATCTTTCCAGTTTATTTTTAATTATTGGCGCATATATTGGCAGCTTAGAAAAATATACCATATTGTTCAGTGAAAAAAATACTATAAGAAAATGTAATTTATAGCCCTGCCAATTTATGCGCCGTTATAAATAAATTGACCTAATACATATCATGTCATCATTTAAATCAACAAAAAATAACAATAAAAAATTGCAACAAGAATTTTAATAAATGCTATATCATTATCAATACTTTGTTTTAAAAGTTTATAAAAAGCAATATGAATATGAATTATGATTTATTTATAGACATGTTTAAAAAATAAAAGGTTTGGAATATGCATTTCTCTTTTTTTCATAATATCTATTATTGATGAAATCAGAACAGAAATGAACAGATTTATTTGAAGTAATTTTGAGTGGATGGTATTGTAAGCTTCATAAGAGCAACTATTCTGATTTTTTCTTTAAAACAAATAAACCAAAATGTGGTATAATTCTTCAATAAAACTTTGGCCAATTCATTTTTTTAAAATATGAATCTTCAATTTTTCACTGTTCTGAAGTCGGCAACTATGATAGGATCAAAGGATTTTGAATCCATTGTGTGGAACAATGCGTTGCTATGACGCCATATCTCAAATAACAGCCGTTGCGCCTCCATTCATTATTACTCCAAGGTTGCACCTTGTATGATATGGAAGTATCTTATATCATGAAGTTATAATGAACAAAAATATTACATGTTTTACAGACAGGTAAAAAAGATCTCCAGTGTCGACACCAACAGCAATCTATTTCCTATGGCTTTTGGAAAGTTGAGGTGTTACATTACAATCCACATGTGGTACTAGTTCATGATGTCATGTCAACACCAGAAACCACACGACTGAAAGCTGAGGCACAAACTAAGGTCAGATTTCATGTTGATTAAACCAAAGAACTTAAATAACACAATTATGCTCTGGTTAGTTTTGTAAGAGTAATATTAAACCAATGTCAGTCTTCATCTCTGCCGAATTATACCAAATTGAGAAAAGCACAATAGAATATATATTTCTCATGTACACAAGCATAAGACATGAATCCGTATTATGATAAAGAATAGTTGATAGCGTGTCAGATACTACTGGACAATAAACGATGTGCATACGTCATCATTTTCTGTGTTGGAGATGTGGTTCACGCCGGTAAATAAGTAATAAATATATAAAGATTGATGGCTAAGTGTCTTCGCTCACACTGGTAATGAGGTTTAAAACAAATTCTGCATTTAATATTTGCCCCTATTGTACCCTACGCAGTTGGTTAGAGCTTATTAGCATTAGTTCCTCTGTGGTGATCCAAAAGTTGTGAGTTCGATCCCCGGCCGTGCCGAGATTGAAATCATGAGCTGAGGCCCCTGCCTTAAGTGTTATCCCATTGTCCTTATAAATATGTGACCATGTCAAGGACCTGCGACATGACAATTCAGTGAGGCAGCACTAGCTATATCTGCTACAAGTAGGTATCATCACGAAATAACTGAAATGATATTGAAAGTGATGTAAAACCCCAAACGAAAAACAAACAAGAGGACAAACCTAATGTCATCCAAACAAATCATGCTTAAAATGGGTTAAAATGGGTTCTTAGGGACCACACGTACAAACATATATAAGTATTTTCATAGATAAATATATAGTCGATTGAATCTGCCTGAATCAAATTGATTGATATTCGTTTTGTCAAATCTAGTTTTCTAGCTCACAGACCACCGTTGAAGATGATTCCAGTTTTGAACCAGAATCTTACAGGATAAGTCAAACGTGAGTATTGCAATATATACCAAACTAGAATCAGTTAAATATCATGAAATTGGTGTAATATGCCAGGTCAGTCAACATAATATTTTGGTAAGAGTGGCGAATGGAAAAAGGATATTTTGATTTTGTGGAAGGAGATCAAATATACTAAAATATCTTGTTTATGTTATGAGAAACGGTCAAATAGAATGATGGAGTCTGTTGGGAGAATGTCTAATTATCAGGATTATACCATTATATCGATGAGGTCAGTTTACCGTTATACCATCACATATGCAGATGAAGGTGACTTACCAAATTGCTATTTTTTTTTCCAATGCAGGGCATGGATAGAAAGTGAAAATGTTTTAGAACAGCGCTTGTCCAGAAGAATACATGACATAACAGGCCTACGTTCAATGGTCAAAGAACTGGACAGTGATGCCGAAAAATTGCAGGCAAGTGGTGGTTACGTTTACAATTAACTGAATGATCTTAGTTGTACAATTAATTGACCAATGACTCTTGATAACTAATTACTTTCAATAAATGTAATGGATATACTGAGTACTGAGACGAGGATAATTAATGAGACTTGAGTCTCGTTGAGGATGGTTAGTCAGGAAAAGCATCATGTGTGTTATTTCATATTTCCAGAGAGCTTCTTATACAGGGTTTGCTATTGGTTACACCTCTCCTGCACTGAATTTAAATGGCTTCCCCAACTCGACAAACTATCTCATACCCAAACGTGTGTTGTGTTTTCATCTCTCGTTGGTAGGAAGAGTGTTATATGCGCGAAGAATTACTGTTTATTATCTTGGTTTCAGGTGAATCTTTATGAGCCTGGTGGAGCCTATGAGCCACACTATGACATCCTGGTAAGTGATCTATGCCTGTATTAGCCATACTATGACATCAGAGTAAGTGATCTATGCCTGTATTAGCCACACTATAATATCATAGTGAATGCTCTATGCCTGTATTAGCCACACTATAATATCATAGTGAATGCTCTATGCCTGTATTAGCCATACTATAATATAAGAGTAAGTGATCTATGCCTGTATTAGCCACTATGATGTCATAGTAAGTGAGCTATGCCTGTATTAGCCATACTATAATATCATAGTGAATGCACTATGCCTGTATTAGCCATACTATAATATCAGAGTAAGTGATCTATGACTGTATTAGCCATACTATAATATCATAGTGAATGCTCTATGCCTGTATTAGCCATACTATAATATCATACTGAATGCTCTATGCCTGTATTAGCCATACTATAATATCCTAGTAAGTGATCTATGCCTGTATTAGCCATACTATGATGTCCTGGTAAGTGATCTATGCCTGTATTAGCCATACTATAATATCAGAGTAAGTGATCTATGCCTGTATTAGCCATACTATGATGTCCTGGTAAGTGATCTATGCCTGTATTAGCCACTATGATATCCTAGTAAGTGATCTATGCCTGTATTAGCCATACAATAATATCAGAGTAAGTGATCTATGCCTGTATTAGCCACTATGATATCATAGTAAGTGATCTATGCCTGTATTAGCCAAACTATAATATCAGAGTAAGTGATCTATGCCTGTATTAGCCAAACTATGATATCCTGGTAAGTGATCTATGCCTGTATTAGCCAAACTATGATATCCTGGTAAGTGATCTATGCCTGTATTAGCCATACTATAATATCAGAGTAAGTGATCTATGCCTGTATTAGCCAAACTATGATGTCCTGGTAAGTGATCTATGCCTGTATTAGCCATACTATAATATCAGAGTAAGTGATCTATGCCTGTATTAGCCAAACTATGATATCCTGGTAAGTGATCTATGCCTGTATTAGCCAAACTATGATATCCTGGTAAGTGATCTATGCCTGTATGAGCCATACTATAATATCATAATAAATGATCTATGTCTGTATTAGCCACTATGGTGTCATAGTAAGTGATCTATGCCTGTATTAGCCAAACTATGATATCCTGGTAAGTGATCTATGCCTGTATGAGCCATACTATAATATCAGAGTAAGTGATCTATGCCTGTATTAGCCATACTATAATATCAGAGTAAGTGATCTATGCCTGTATTAGCCACAATGATATCATAGTAAGTGATCTATGCCTGTATTAGCCAAACTACAATATCATAGTAAATGATCTATGCCTGTATTAGCCACTATGATGTCATAGTAAGTGATCTATGCCTGTATTAGCCACTATGATGTCATAGTTAGTGATCTATGCCTGTATTAGCCACTATGATATCATAGTAAGTGATCTATGTCTGTATTAGCCACTATGATGTCATAGTAAGTGATCTATGCCTGTATTAGCCAAACTTTGATATCCTGGTAAGTGATCTATGCCTGTATTAGCCATACTATAATATCATAGTAAATGATCTATGCCTGTATTAGCCACTATGATGTCATAGTAAGTGATCTATGCCTGTATTAGCCACTATGATATCCTAGTAAGTGATCTATGCCTGTAATAGCCAAACTATGATATCCTGGTAAGTGATCTATGCCTGTATGAGCCATACTATAATATCATAGTAAATGATCTATGCCTGTATTAGCCACTATGATGTCATAGTAAGTGATCTATGCCTGTATTAGCCACTATGATGTCATAGTAAGTGATCTATGCCTGTATTAGCCACTATGATATCATAGTAAGTGATCTATGTCTGTATTAGCCACTATGATGTCATAGTAAGTGATCTATGCCTGTATTAGCCAAACTTTGATATCCTGGTAAGTGATCTATGCCTGTATTAGCCATACTATAATATCATAGTAAATGATCTATGCCTGTATTAGCCACTATGATGTCATAGTAAGTGATCTATGCCTGTATTAGCCACTATGATATCCTAGTAAGTGATCTATGCCTGTAATAGCCAAACTATGATATCCTGGTAAGTGATCTATGCCTGTATGAGCCATACTATAATATCATAGTAAATGATCTATGCCTGTATTAGCCACAATGATGTCATAGTAAGTGATCTATGCCTGTATTAGCCACTATGATATCATAGTAAGTGATCTATGTCTGTATTAGCCACTATGATGTCATAGTAAGTGATCTATGCCTGTATTAGCCATACTATAATATCAGAGTAAGTGATCTATGCCTGTATTAGCCATACTATAATATCAGAGTAAGTGATCTATGCCTGTATTAGCCACTATGATATCATAGTAAGTGATCTATGCCTGTATTAGCCAAACTACAATATCATAGTAAATGATCTATGCCTGTATTAGCCACTATGATGTCATAGTAAGTGATCTATGCCTGTATTAGCCACTATGATGTCATAGTAAGTGATCTATGCCTGTATTAGCCACTATGATATCATAGTAAGTGATCTATGTCTGTATTAGCCACTATGATGTCATAGTAAGTGATCTATGCCTGTATTAGCCAAACTATGATATCCTGGTAAGTGATCTATGCCTGTATTAGCCATACTATAATATCAGAGTAAGTGATCTATGCCTGTATTAGCCAAACTATGATGTCCTGGTAAGTGATCTATGCCTGTATTAGCCATACTATAATATCAGAGTAAGTGATCTATGCCTGTATTAGCCAAACTATGATATCCTGGTAAGTGATCTATGCCTGTATTAGCCAAACTATGATATCCTGGTAAGTGATCTATGCCTGTATGAGCCATACTATAATATCATAATAAATGATCTATGTCTGTATTAGCCACTATGGTGTCATAGTAAGTGATCTATGCCTGTATTAGCCAAACTATGATATCCTGGTAAGTGATCTATGCCTGTATGAGCCATACTATAATATCAGAGTAAGTGATCTATGCCTGTATTAGCCATACTATAATATCAGAGTAAGTGATCTATGCCTGTATTAGCCACAATGATATCATAGTAAGTGATCTATGCCTGTATTAGCCAAACTACAATATCATAGTAAATGATCTATGCCTGTATTAGCCACTATGATGTCATAGTAAGTGATCTATGCCTGTATTAGCCACTATGATGTCATAGTTAGTGATCTATGCCTGTATTAGCCACTATGATATCATAGTAAGTGATCTATGTCTGTATTAGCCACTATGATGTCATAGTAAGTGATCTATGCCTGTATTAGCCAAACTTTGATATCCTGGTAAGTGATCTATGCCTGTATTAGCCATACTATAATATCATAGTAAATGATCTATGCCTGTATTAGCCACTATGATGTCATAGTAAGTGATCTATGCCTGTATTAGCCACTATGATATCCTAGTAAGTGATCTATGCCTGTAATAGCCAAACTATGATATCCTGGTAAGTGATCTATGCCTGTATGAGCCATACTATAATATCATAGTAAATGATCTATGCCTGTATTAGCCACTATGATGTCATAGTAAGTGATCTATGCCTGTATTAGCCACTATGATGTCATAGTAAGTGATCTATGCCTGTATTAGCCACTATGATATCATAGTAAGTGATCTATGTCTGTATTAGCCACTATGATGTCATAGTAAGTGATCTATGCCTGTATTAGCCAAACTTTGATATCCTGGTAAGTGATCTATGCCTGTATTAGCCATACTATAATATCATAGTAAATGATCTATGCCTGTATTAGCCACTATGATGTCATAGTAAGTGATCTATGCCTGTATTAGCCACTATGATATCCTAGTAAGTGATCTATGCCTGTAATAGCCAAACTATGATATCCTGGTAAGTGATCTATGCCTGTATGAGCCATACTATAATATCATAGTAAATGATCTATGCCTGTATTAGCCACAATGATGTCATAGTAAGTGATCTATGCCTGTATTAGCCACTATGATATCATAGTAAGTGATCTATGTCTGTATTAGCCACTATGATGTCATAGTAAGTGATCTATGCCTGTATTAGCCATACTATAATATCAGAGTAAGTGATCTATGCCTGTATTAGCCATACTATAATATCAGAGTAAGTGATCTATGCCTGTATTAGCCACTATGATATCATAGTAAGTGATCTATGCCTGTATTAGCCAAACTACAATATCATAGTAAATGATCTATGCCTGTATTAGCCACTATGATGTCATAGTAAGTGATCTATGCCTGTATTAGCCACTATGATGTCATAGTAAGTGATCTATGCCTGTATTAGCCACTATGATATCATAGTAAGTGATCTATGTCTGTATTAGCCACTATGATGTCATAGTAAGTGATCTATGCCTGTATTAGCCAAACTATGATATCCTGGTAAGTGATCTATGCCTGTATTAGCCATACTATAATATCATAGTAAATGATCTATGCCTGTATTAGCGACTATGATGTCATAGTAAGTGATCTATGCCTGTATTAGCCACTATGATATCCTAGTAAGTGATCTATGCCTGTAATTGCCAAACTATGATATCCTGGTAAGTGATCTATGCCTGTATGAGCCATACTATAATATCATAGTAAATGATCTATGCCTGTATTAGCCACTATGATGTCATAGTAAGTGATCTATGCCTGTATTAGCCACTATGATATCATAGTAAGTGATCTATGTCTGTATTAGCCACTATGATGTCATAGTAAGTGATCTATGCCTGTATTAGCCACTATGATATCATAGTAAGTGATATATGCCTGTATTAGCCATACTATAATATCAGAGTAAGTGATCTATGCCTGTATTAGCCACTATGATATCATAGTAAGTGATCTATGCCTGTATTAGCCAAACTACAATATCATAGTAAATGATCTATGCCTGTATTAGCCACTATGATGTCATAGTAAGTGATCTATGCCTGTATTAGCCACTATGATGTCATAGTAAATGATCTATGCCTGTATTAGCCACTATGATATCATAGTAAGTGATCTATGTCTGTATTAGCCACTATGATATCATAGTAAGTGATCTATGCCTGTATTAGCCAAACTACAATATCATAGTAAATGATCTATGCCTGTATTAGCCACTATGATGTCATAGTAAGTGATCTATGCCTGTATTAGCCACTATGATATCATAGTAAGTGATATATGCCTGTATTAGCCATACTATAATATCAGAGTAAGTGATCTATGCCTGTATTAGCCACTATGATATCATAGTAAGTGATCTATGCCTGTATTAGCCATACTATAATATCATAGTAAATGATCTATGCCTGTATTAGCCACTATGATGTCATAGTAAGGGATCTATGCCTGTATAAGCTACTATGATGTCATAGTAAGTGATCTATGCCTGTATTAGCCACTATGATATCCTAGTAAGTGATCTATGCCTGTAATAGCCAAACTATGATATCCTGGTAAGTGATCTATGCCTGTATGAGCCATACTATAATATCATAGTAAATGATCTATGCCTGTATTAGCCACTATGATGTCATAGTAAGTGATCTATGCCTGTATTAGCCACTATGATATCATAGTAAGTGATCTATGTCTGTATTAGCCACTATGATGTCATAGTAAGTGATCTATGCCTGTATTAGCCACTATGATATCATAGTAAGTGATCTATGCCTGTATTAGCCATACTATAATATCAGAGTAAGTGATCTATGCCTGTATTAGCCACTATGATGTCATAGTAAGTGATCTATGCCTGTATTAGCCACTATGATATCATAGTAAGTGATCTATGCCTGTATTAGCCACTATGATGTCATAGTAAGTGATCTATGCCTGTATTAGCCACTATGATGTCATAGTAAGTGATCTATGCCTGTATTAGCCACTATGATATCATAGTAAGTGATCTATGTCTGTATTAGCCACTATGATGTCATAGTAAGTGATCTATGCCTGTATTAGCCAAACTATGATATCCTGGTAAGTGATCTATGCCTGTATTAGCCATACTATAATATCATAGTAAATGATCTATGCCTGTATTAGCCAAACTATGATGTCATAGTAAGTGATCTATGCCTGTATTAGCCACTATGATGTCATAGTAAGTGATCTATGCCTGTATTAGCCACTATGATATCCTAGTAAGTGATCTATGCCTGTAATAGCCAAACTATGATATCCTGGTAAGTGATCTATGCCTGTATGAGCCATACTATAATATCATAGTAAATGATCTATGCCTGTATTAGCCACTATGATGTCATAGTAAGTGATCTATGCCTGTATTAGCCACTATGATATCCTAGTAAGTGATCTATGTCTGTATTAGCCACTATGATATCATAGTAAGTGATCTATGCCTGTATTAGCCATACTATAATATCAGAGTAAGTGATCTATGCCTGTATTAGCCACTATGGTATCATAGTAAGTGATCTATGCCTGTATTAGCCAAACTACAATATCATAGTAAATGATCTATGCCTGTATTAGCCACTATGATGTCATAGTAAGTGATCTATGCCTGTATTAGCCACTATGATATCCTAGTAAGTGATCTATGCCTGTAATAGCCAAACTATGATATCCTGGTAAGTGATCTATGCCTGTATGAGCCATACTATAATATCATAGTAAATGATCTATGCCTGTATTAGCCACTATGATGTCATAGTAAGTGATCTATGCCTGTATTAGCCACTATGATATCCTAGTAAGTGATCTATGTCTGTATTAGCCACTATGATATCATAGTAAGTGATCTATGCCTGTATTAGCCATACTATAATATCAGAGTAAGTGATCTATGCCTGTATTAGCCACTATGGTATCATAGTAAGTGATCTATGCCTGTATTAGCCAAACTACAATATCATAGTAAATGATCTATGCCTGTATTAGCCACTATGATGTCATAGTAAGTGATCTATGCCTGTATTAGCAACTATGATGTCATAGTAAGTGATCTATGCCTGTATTAGCCACTATGATATCATAGTAAGTGATCTATGTCTGTATTAGCCACTATGATGTCATAGTAAGTGATCTATGCCTGTATTAGCCAAACTATGATATCCTGGTAAGTGATCTATGCCTGTATTAGCCATACTATAATATCATAGTAAATGATCTATGCCTGTATTAGCCAAACTATGATGTCATAGTAAGTGATCTATGCCTGTATTAGCCACTATGATGTCATAGTAAGTGATCTATGCCTGTATTAGCCACTATGATATCCTAGTAAGTGATCTATGCCTGTAATAGCCAAACTATGATATCCTGGTAAGTGATCTATGCCTGTATGAGCCATACTATAATATCATAGTAAATGATCTATGCCTGTATTAGCCACTATGATGTCATAGTAAGTGATCTATGCCTGTATTAGCCACTATGATATCCTAGTAAGTGATCTATGTCTGTATTAGCCACTATGATATCATAGTAAATGATCTATGCCTGTATTAGCCATACTATAATATCAGAGTAAGTGATCTATGCCTGTATTAGCCACTATGATATCATAGTAAGTGATCTATGCCTGTATTAGCCAAACTACAATATCATAGTAAATGATCTATGCCTGTATTAGCCACTATGATGTCATAGTAAGTGATCTATGCCTGTATTAGCAACTATGATGTCATAGTAAGTGATCTATGCCTGTATTAGCCACTATGATATCATAGTAAGTGATCTATGTCTGTATTAGCCACTATGATGTCATAGTAAGTGATCTATGCCTGTATTAGCCACTATGATATCCTGGTAAGTGATCTATGCCTGTATTAGCCATACTATAATATCATAGTAAATGATCTATGCCTGTATTAGCCACTATGATATCATAGTAAGTGATCTATGCCTGTATTAGCCACTATGATATCCTAGTAAGTGATCTATGCCTGTAATAGCCAAACTATGATATCCTGGTAAGTGATCTATGCCTGTATGAGCCATACTATAATATCATAGTAAATGATCTATGCCTGTATTAGCCATACTATAATATCATAGTAAATGATCTATGCCTGTATTAGCCACTATGATGTCATAGTAAGTGATCTATGCCTGTATTAGCCACTATGATATCATAGTAAGTGATCTATGCCTGTATTAGCCACTATGATGTCATAGTATGTGATCTATGCCTGTATTAGCCACTATGATATCCTGGTAAGTGATCTATGCCTGTATTAGCCATACTATAATATCATAGTAAATGATCTATGCCTGTATTAGCCACTATGATGTCATAGTAAGTGATCTATGCCTGTATTAGCCACTATGATATCATAGTAAGTGATCTATGCCTGTATTAGCCACTATGATATCATAGTAAGTGATCTATGTCTGTATTAGCCACTATGATGTCATAGTAAGTGATCTATGCCTGTATTAGCCATACTATAATATCAGAGTAAGTGATCTATGCCTGTATTAGCCATACTATAATATCAGAGTAAGTGATCTATGCCTGTATTAGCCACTATGATATCATAGTAAGTGATCTATGCCTGTATTAGCCAAACTACAATATCATAGTAAATGATCTATGCCTGTATTAGCCACTATGATGTCATAGTAAGTGATCTATGCCTGTATTAGCCACTATGATGTCATAGTAAGTGATCTATGCCTGTATTAGCCACTATGATATCATAGTAAGTGATCTATGTCTGTATTAGCCACTATGATGTCATAGTAAGTGATCTATGCCTGTATTAGCCAAACTATGATATCCTGGTAAGTGATCTATGCCTGTATTAGCCATACTATAATATCATAGTAAATGATCTATGCCTGTATTAGCCACTATGATGTCATAGTAAGTGATCTATGCCTGTATTAGCCACTATGATATCATAGTAAGTGATCTATGTCTGTATTAGCCACTATGATGTCATAGTAAGTGATCTATGCCTGTATTAGCCACTATGATATCATAGTAAGTGATCTATGCCTGTATTAGCTATACTATAATATCAGAGTAAGTGATCTATGCCTGTATTAGCCACTATGATATCATAGTAAGTGATCTATGCCTGTATTAGCCAAACTACAATATCATAGTAAATGATCTATGCCTGTATTAGCCACTATGATGTCATAGTAAGTGATCTATGCCTGTATTAGCCACTATGATGTCATAGTAAATGATCTATGCCTGTATTAGCCACTATGATATCATAGTAAGTGATCTATGTCTGTATTAGCCACTATGATGTCATAGTAAGTGATCTATGCCTGTATTAGCCAAACTATGATATCCTGGTAAGTGATCTATGCCTGTATTAGCCATACTATAATATCATAGTAAATGATCTATGCCTGTATTAGCCACTATGATGTCATAGTAAGGGATCTATGCCTGTATTAGCCACTATGATGTCATAGTAAGTGATCTATGCCTGTATTAGCCACTATGATATCCTAGTAAGTGATCTATGCCTGTAATAGCCAAACTATGATATCCTGGTAAGTGATCTATGCCTGTATGAGCCATACTATAATATCATAGTAAATGATCTATGCCTGTATTAGCCACTATGATGTCATAGTAAGTGATCTATGCCTGTATTAGCCACTATGATATCATAGTAAGTGATCTCTGCCTGTATTAGCCATACTATAATATCAGAGTAAGTGATCTATGCCTGTATTAGCCACTATGATGTCATAGTAAGTGATCTATGCCTGTATTAGCCACTATGATATCATAGTAAGTGATCTATGCCTGTATTAGCCACTATGATGTCATAGTAAGTGATCTATGCCTGTATTAGCCACTATGATGTCATAGTAAGTGATCTATGCCTGTATTAGCCACTATGATATCATAGTAAGTGATCTATGTCTGTATTAGCCACTATGATGTCATAGTAAGTGATCTATGCCTGTATTAGCCAAACTATGATATCCTGGTAAGTGATCTATGCCTGTATTAGCCATACTATAATATCATAGTAAATGATCTATGCCTGTATTAGCCACTATGATGTCATAGTAAGGTATCTATGCCTGTATTAGCCACTATGATGTCATAGTAAGTGATCTATGCCTGTATTAGCCACTATGATATCCTAGTAAGTGATCTATGCCTGTAATAGCCAAACTATGATATCCTGGTAAGTGATCTATGCCTGTATGAGCCATACTATAATATCATAGTAAATGATCTATGCCTGTATTAGCCACTATGATGTCATAGTAAGTGATCTATGCCTGTATGAGCCATACTATAATATCATAGTAAATGATCTATGCCTGTATTAGCCACTATGATGTCATAGTAAGTGATCTATGCCTGTATTAGCCAAACTACAATATCATAGTAAATGATCTATGCCTGTATTAGCCACTATGATGTCATAGTAAGTGATCTATGCCTGTATTAGCCACTATGATATCATAGTAAGTGATCTATGCCTGTATTAGCCACTATGATGTCATAGTAAGTGATCTATGCCTGTATTAGCCACTATGATGTCATAGTAAGTGATCTATGCCTGTATTAGCCACTATGATATCATAGTAAGTGATCTATGTCTGTATTAGCCACTATGATGTCATAGTAAGTGATCTATGCCTGTATTAGCCAAACTATGATATCCTGGTAAGTGATCTATGCCTGTATTAGCCATACTATAATATCATAGTAAATGATCTATGCCTGTATTAGCCACTATGATGTCATAGTAAGGTATCTATGCCTGTATTAGCCACTATGATGTCATAGTAAGTGATCTATGCCTGTATTAGCCACTATGATATCCTAGTAAGTGATCTATGCCTGTAATAGCCAAACTATGATATCCTGGTAAGTGATCTATGCCTGTATGAGCCATACTATAATATCATAGTAAATGATCTATGCCTGTATTAGCCACTATGATGTCATAGTAAGTGATCTATGCCTGTATGAGCCATACTATAATATCATAGTAAATGATCTATGCCTGTATTAGCCACTATGATGTCATAGTAAGTGATCTATGCCTGTATTAGCCACTTTGATATCCTAGTAAGTGATCTATGTCTGTATTAGCCACTATGATATCATAGTAAGTGATCTATGCCTGTATTAGCCATACTATAATATCAGAGTAAGTGATCTATGCCTGTATTAGCCACTATGATATCATAGTAAGTGATCTATGCCTGTATTAGCCAAACTACAATATCATAGTAAATGATCTATGCCTGTATTAGCCACTATGATGTCATAGTAAGTGATCTATGCCTGTATTAGCAACTATGATGTCATAGTAAGTGATCTATGCCTGTATTAGCCACTATGATATCATAGTAAGTGATCTATGTCTGTATTAGCCACTATGATGTCATAGTAAGTGATCTATGCCTGTATTAGCCACTATGATATCCTGGTAAGTGATCTATGCCTGTATTAGCCATACTATAATATCATAGTAAATGATCTATGCCTGTATTAGCCACTATGATATCATAGTAAGTGATCTATGCCTGTATTAGCCACTATGATATCCTAGTAAGTGATCTATGCCTGTAATAGCCAAACTATGATATCCTGGTAAGTGATCTATGCCTGTATGAGCCATACTATAATATCATAGTAAATGATCTATGCCTGTATTAGCCACTATGATGTCATAGTAAGTGATCTATGCCTGTATTAGCCACTATGATATCATAGTAAGTGATCTATGTCTGTATTAGCCACTATGATGTCATAGTAAGTGATCTATGTCTGTATTAGCCACTATGATGTCATAGTAAGTGATCTATGCCTGTATGAGCCATACTATAATATCATAGTAAGTGATCTATGCCTGTATTAGCCACTATGATGTCATAGTAAGTGATCTATGCCTGTATTAGCCACTATGATATCATAGTAAGTGATCTATGCCTGTATTAGCCACTATGATGTCATAGTAAGTGATCTATGCCTGTATTAGCCACTATGATATCCTAGTAAGTGATCTATGCCTGTATTAGCCACTATGATATCCTATTTAGTGATTTCTGCCTGTATTAGCCACTATGATATCCTGGTAAGTGATTTCTGCCTTTATTAGACACTATGATATCCTGGTAAGTGATTTCTGCCTTTATTAGACACTATGATATCCTCGTAAGTGCTCTATGCCTGAACATGAAATGGATAGTACAAAAATCTTTATTGCAGTGGATACATGGCGACCCAGTATTAATGGGGCCAAAAATAGAACACATTCTCCAATTTATATAAATATTCAATAGATAATTTTAGCACCTTTCTCTTACTGAGGACAAAAATATTCGCAGAAAGCTTTTCAATGAGGTGTCGACATTTAATACATTTCTCGTCACCTGATTTTTTTCCTATTGAAAATGTGGCACAAATTCACATTCTGTGAGAGTTTATTTTCATTTTTTAATGTACCATTATGATTAGAGAAAATTAATCATAAAGGTACCAAGTGAAATGTAAGGCCAAACACTAATGATTGAGCAATCCATGATATATAATTCTAGCAATAACTTTTACTGGTATCATTAAGACCATACTTCAACGATACTGTTGACTTTTAAATGCAGGGCAAAGTATGAATTGATGATAATTCTTGAAAGTCATGCTCAACGTATCAATTTCAAATGGGACAAAAATAGAATTCTCACAAGTATATTATTGTGGTCATCACATATACAGTGCATGCTATGTATTCAAAAAAGAGCATAAGTTAAGAACACTTAAAGATTTGGTGAATGGAGTTTCATAGGTTTCTTATTGGAGTTCCATAGGTTTCTTATTGGTATATTTTAGTCACAAAATACTATTTTCTACACATTATCAAAATCCACTATCAGAGTGCTAATTAGTACTGAAAATTAGCCATATTTAGCATACAAGCATTATATTATTTTAATGTTTCCTCAAATGTTTTTTCAATAGAGAAAAAAATATTTTTCAAAAGAGAAAAAAATATTTTTCAAAAGAGAAAAAAATATTTTTCAATAGAGAAAAAAATATTTATTATTTATAATTTTGCAATACCAATTGCTATTTGCAGGGTGACACAAATGTACCCCCTTATATACAAAATACAGGGGACCGGCTAGCGACAATTCTCTTTTACGTAAGTATTCTTTCTTAATTATCCTTAGCAATTTCATCCCCTTTGAATAATTAAGTTACGATCCTGCATAACTATGTCAAATCAAGATTCAACAATATAGATTTAGTTGATTTTATTGGGGCTCGGAAAGAAAAGGTTTGTTTCAACACAGTACCTCTGTGTTATCCTCTAAGTATCTATCAAAATAAAATTCAGAAACGAGAATTTGCTTATGTTGATTCATAGAAATTTGATTGATGAATAAAAAAGAAAATTACGCCCGAATGAAGCTGACAATGTTGTCAGATTTCACCAGCCCCGCAATGTCACAGTCTGCATTGCACAGCCTGCACTGCATGTTTTTAGAGAAAACATTATTGTTGTTAAAGCCGCCCACGTACCCGGAAAATATTTAGCCCTGCAAGTTTTCCCTTGCAGATGCGCCCAGACAGTCCGCATATTTACATACAGGTGTGCAGTTGGCGCATGCACAATCTCACCCTCCTTTAAACTAAAATAAATCTACACAATCTTGCACGTTTGTAATCTGAGTGTCATTTGATGATTCAAAGGGGGACGAGAGCAGAGTGGGAAGGCAATGCATGAGAAAATGTATTAACCTTGCCCAAGAGACCATAGTTATGAGGCATCAATCCTATTTTCAACCGCCATTCGGCCATAGGGTCATTCATACACATTGAAGAAAAGAGACACTATTGTAGTTGAAAATGTTAATACCACTAATTGGGTAATAAACTGAGGTATCAATAAAACTTCACGACAGCAATACATTCAAATGTCAAAATGGTATTTGAAAGTAAGAAAATAATCAAGGTGTGAAGTCTAAATTCTAAAAAAATGTAAAGTTTATATTGAGTTTCACGATTTGGGGTTTCACGATTTTGCATTTCACGATTTTTCGTTTCACGATTTTTGAATTAAGATGAATAATATTGAGGATCAATTACTGCTCTAATATTGGCTTCCAATATTGAACAAAACAAAACATTCTACAGGTTCTGCATGTTTATCATAAATTGACGCGTTCTGAAATCTGAGATGCGACAGGTTATGTGAAATTAATAATTTGATATCTTAAACATGTTATCTCATTTCATCTACTTGCATTATACATGTACATATTAATTGTAATTGTAGTATAGTTCCATACAAACACATGCATTTTGATTTTAAGACGTAATGAATAATATATATATATATATATATATATATATATATATATATATATATATATATATATATATGTGTGTATGCCTGAGCCCACTAGGATGTTATATAGCTATATGATATATGTATTGTGTATTATGTTTCTGTAGTTGCAGGATGTTAAGGCAGGGGGAGCGACAGTCTTCCCTTTCCTCAATCTTCGAGTTCCTGTCATAAAGGTAGTATTGTCCACACCATAATGTTAAACTACAAGAAAGTAAATCATCCTATTTCAGGAGCCAATCTTGTATAAATGCACCTTTGTAATGCTAAATCTACATTTTCCCTGGCCACTTAGAAATAGATTTGTATCACATATGTTATAAATAAAAATATAGGAGAGCAGCCAAGACTTTTTACCATTCGTAGTTGGGATAAAGGAGAACGAAGACCCCCAGTCACCTTTTAGAAAAGAGGAGTATGACATCAAATTTCGATGACAGATATCTACCTGATATATCCTAAATTTCGAAATTGTTATTCTTACAAGTAAATACATTAAAAATCAACACTATTGCTCTTCCAAAAAGTAATAGGCTAACACTGGGAGACAAACAAACCATTATGGCAATTCTTAAGTAATGTTTCACATGACATAATATTAAATATCCATTACAGAAAACACTTTCATCTGATTATGTTCATGTGATGATGGAAGGTTTTAATTTTTACTATTACAAAATAATCATTATGAAAAACCATTTGAGTATGCAATAATCTGAGTCATCATATCTTGATCTACATTTGACATTATATTGTTTTCTGCAGGGTGCTGCTGTTTTCTGGTACAATCTCCACAATGATGGCCGACCAGATAAGAAAACACTGCATGCAGGGTGTCCTGTTATATGGGGCACCAAATGGGGTATAACTATTGAAATATATTTGAAGCTTGTTTCCATATTTTATAGATTCTCATTTTTATTAATATTCTTTAAATGGTTGCTTTTCAAATATATGACAGTCAAAAAGAAAGAATCAAAAGAAGCATAGGAAGCAGGAAAAGGCAGATGTCTGATACTAATCAATAGCTGTCAAAGTTCAATAACTATTAAAGGACCTGGTTTATCATATTGTGTTAACGCGCCTATCCAAAAAAAGATCCCCAGTCATTCTTCCAAAAGGGTAGGGCGTGCAATCACGGTTACAGGCTTCTATATGGCTCCTTCAGAACACTTTTTAAACCAAGTGATTGGTTTTATTAGTTTTAACAATTTGTCTCAGATTTAATGTTGAAAATTATCGTATATTAGTTCTAACTTCTTGATTAGAAGTCGCATTTTATGCAGTTTAACCTAGGGGGGCTACTTTCATTGTCAGCGTTAATAGGGCCCTTTCTGTTGATATCTTCCCTAATATGGGTTAAGATATATTAACATTTTCCCTAAAACAGGATATTGCTTTTCAAATTTCTGCCTCAAAGAAGGATCAAAATCCCCTTTTCCAAATCTTTTTCAGGGCATGTTTTGTCACGTTCAGCCTAAGTCAGGTCTATTGACAGTCTATATATACATAGAATCCGAGACAGTGTGTTTATAAACAGTGTTTATATAAAACATGGTCTCCCATCTTTGAAGTGACATGCTATTATAACAGTAACAATGCCCATGGGTACACAAGACACTTGACATGGTGCAACTCAAAGGCAAAGTGTCTGTTTATAAAATTATAATAATAATTAGATTGTACATGTCTGTATTCTGCGTGGATTTAACAGACTATGTTAATTGGTTTACAAAGAACAGGAAGTAAAAAAAGACAACATTGCTTCATACTTCATACTCACTTAGTTTCTGACTACCAACAGGGATGTATTTATACCTATCAGCATATTTGTACAAAGTCTTTCTCCCCAGCCTGCTGATAAAGAATGCTTTTCAATACCAGAGAGAGTGCTGCTACTATTAAATTTACAGTTATAAAATATGTTCGAAATATGAAAATGTATACATGACATTTTCTCATGTTAAACTCCATAAACAGGGTATCATTTTCGTATAGATTACCCCAAAGCCAGGGTATCATTTTAACTCTGCATCATCCCTAAATAAAGGTATCATAATTTAAGGTAGTCCTAATGTAGGGTAAAAAATGAAGACAGAACATTTCCATAAATCAGGCTCTGGGGTTTTCAAATTCCAAACCAACCTTCGCGGGTTTTAAGAGATGAAAGTACCAGATGGAGTTCTAATTCTGTGTAAATTTGTCTTTATATGGTTGGAAATAATTTACCCTCTTCATTTACACATATGGTCTAAAGGTATCTATTCCAGTTTTTTAGAGGTCCTGGTTGGGTCGTTAGGAAGTGGTTTATTGCATAGAATTGCTTGGCATGTTGCTTGGACACAATTCATTTCTTCAAACATACCCTATATGTTCATTTATTCTTACGATCTGTACAGTCTCCTGTATTATGTTTGTGTAATTATAGTATATTAGGTTTGTTGTGTTATAGACCACTTTCTGGGGCTTTGTTACCACTTGATGGTTTGTTTGGTTTTCCATTGGTTTTCTGTTCTGGGGACTCTGAGATACTCTTGAAGGACTGACCATACTCTGCAAGAAAAGATGATCAAAACTATCAATTAAATGCCAGTTAACCTTTTGTAACTTTCTTCTGGGTTGAGGCAGAAGAGGTTCTGATAGTGTTTCTCTGGTATGATTACTATGGAAGTTCAAAATTTGAATGGAGGTGCCAGTTGGAGGTGTTACTGGGGGTTTTCTCTTCCATCTCTTCCATTTCTTCTATTTCCTGTCATTTCTTAGCAGGTAGAGCAGTGTCCTCAGTATATTTGCATTTTCCAGTTGAAGATTGTCATCAAGTCCCTTCTGCTAGTGGATGTTTCATATTTTTGCGATAAGTTGTAAATGTAGCCAGGCTCTATCTAAACAGTCCTGCAATCCCTTCTGTGAGGTACTATGAGGTTGTAGATGGATCTATTATTGTACAGATGATTAGAATAAATAAAGAGAAGCAAGGATTCATTTCAAAAGTATTTCCATCTACAGTCTCTTATTCAGACTAACTATGGTTTCACTATGATTAAGCTCTCCGCTTCTATATCATCTTTTGAAAGGGGAAAAAGGTGAAATGCGATAAACTAATTATGCCATCTTTGTTATGTAAGGACTCCTATTTTAATATCTATATATTTGTATCTAACAAAAGGTAAAAATAAAATATTGAAATTGAAAACTGAAATTGTTAATCATAATATGGAAACAACATACATATTTAGGCCTCTGCCATTTTTAAAAGCGTATGATTATCCTTGGACGCTAATATGTCATATATCATTGGCATTATAAACGTGTATATATTTTTTTCATTGAAAAGATCATATGTTTCTTAAAATTTGAAGATATCTAATATATTTAAACACTATTTCTGTAATAAATGTCAAGTTTTATTTTTATTTCTAGTTGCTGTTAAATGGATCCATGAAAGAAACCAGATATTCTCAAAGCCCTGTTTATCACAAAACATGAGTCCATATAAATAATAAAAGGGAACATCATCCCAAACATGAACATAGCAAAATCCATTACAGTAGAAGTGCCAAACAAATCAACTGGAAACTTAAACTATTATTGTTTCTGTGATTATAACGTTGAATATGCGTGAAAAATAAAGGGAGAAAAATCAGTCATGTGTTTCTATTTATTCTTATCATTTTTATATTAGGTATCAACTTCTAATTTCAAACGTATTGTTTTAAATATCCAAATATGATAAACATTGCACCAGTTTTAGTCAATGCATCCAGACCACTTTATGCAAGTTATTGTTGAATATTTTGATCACATGAGAAGGGATTCATCATCCACCTCTGCTATTCGTCCCGATGCATAATACGTGTGGAAGCTGGCAGATGGCATTGTTCTCCTTTACTGGGACACCTTGTGGATTTATATTCACTTCTTTAAACTCTAATAGAATTCATGTTTTCATCAGACCTTCAAATTTATAATATCTGATCCTAATGTATTCTTGAACAATGAATTGTTGTAAACAAATAAACCAATATTTGTTACATTGGCCTATTCAGACTCTTCTTGTTTTATCATGTTAACTTCATGCCTTTTTCAACAAGAATTGTCCATTTCTTCAGAAAAGAAACTATGCTAATACTTTGTTTCCAGCAAAAACGATATCAATTCAATGCGCTAAAACAGTATATAAATTTTAATTGAATTGGATTTAGATGTTAATATATATTTTCAAAAATTATCCTAAAAGAGTGATAACACAGTATCAAAGCTTTCCAAAACTGAGACACTCTGAGATATTCAACTTTTTCCGGAGAGGTATGTTGGTATTATGATTGAGATGGGATACTCCAATCCCAGCTGGCAAAAAGATAAATAATTAAATTTCATAATTCTAACACATCCATAAGAGAATACTCATAGCAAAGTATATTGAAGATTTGTCTCTTCGATCGATATCAAAACAATTCCACTTATCAAAAAAGATATGTTTATACATCTATTTGAAGCTCAAGCAATATCATTTGAGCAGACGGACCAGTTGAGACTTTTGGGTCAAGTATATTTGAAACCAATAGTTCTACTCTGAAATGGAGTATACAGGCCTTGGGGGGAAACGTTATGGGAATTAAGAGGGTAATTTATATAATACAAATGGTATGATTCCATAAGCGAAAATAGACTAAAGCTTTACAACTCTTGTCCAATCATGTTGACCAAGAAAATCAATTAAGCTAATATGTATCCAAAAGAAACATGTTCATTAGAGGAAACATCAATTTTCCATTTGGATCAAGTTATTAATCTTCCATGATTGGGACAGATTTGATTCCTTGACTCATCTCAAAGGCTGTGTTTGTGTGATCAAATGATTATCTTAAAAACAGATAACGCTTGGTCAGAAAATGTTGGTGAAGCAGAGGGGGCGGGGTATGTCAATCCAAAACTGTTTAGGAATAATAATGAATGATCACAATATACATTATGAAATATGTGAATAAATAAGAGAAATATCAATGGACAGGAAATAGGACAGTCAAAATAATTGAACATAAATCACAGAGATATATTACAGTATCTCAAGTCTAATGAATTTAAAGGTAGTCATTTGCTGAATGAAACGGTTTAAATGGTTGGCTCTTTCACTCTGGTTTGAGATTTAAACGTGGACATGTGATCGTGTAACCATGTGTACATCTATTCACTGTCATTCTATTAGGGAACGATTGGTTATGAATGACAAAACAGGCAAATCATCACAATTATGAGTGAGAAAGATTACATTACATACATTTGATGGTCATAACTTTTACAAGTCTCATGAACTGTGGATGGTATCAGATGTACATCTGATGGTATGGATTCAGAGATATGTATTGCACTATAAAGGTTAACGTGGCTTTACAAATAAAACAAATACTACGTTGCTATTTCCATTGTCCCAAGAAATGACTAATGACAAATATGTATTAATATTTTCTTTATTTTACATTTATATATGCATATCAGCATGAATATCTGATATAAATTCATATCATTCTATTGTGCATTATACACATTTGAATATACACTTCGTTTTCATTGACCCTATTGGGATAATTTTAGGTACATATGCATATACAACCTATATCAGTTCACATATATATTCTTGCAATTTGTAATATGAAACTATTCTTCCCTTTCATGGAGATGATTATACCAGGTTAATTTGTTTCATAACTTAAGAATGACAAGGATACAACATACCATATTTAGAACCATACCTACCATAACATTGAATGTCATGTTAAATATCACATGATATAATTACAATGCAATGAATGAACTAGTGAGATAGCTTGATCAGGATAATTACATACTCAACTTCCACCCTACAAAAAATATAGCATCATCTCAATTAAATTTATTTTTTTGTATGTATTCGCCTTGCTACAAATAGACTTTGTGATTTGTTTCCTTAGTTTGGGTTGATCATCATGACTATAATAATCATCAAACTACTGGAATATGCTTGGATATGAATCAATACCATATTTTCCAGCAAAGTCTGTTTTGAATGCAATTAAGAACTGAAACCTGTTAATAAAGCTCTGGTGAAACAGAGAGGGTGAATTGAAATAGAAAATTGAAATATTAAAATTCTTGAAACAAGTCATTAAGGTTAATGCTCTTAGTATGGTTTATCATAGTTTAACTACTGAAATTCTGTTTATCAGGTCGGTTCAATGAATACATATTGGAACGGCACTGATTCATAATAGGTTTTGAGAGATTGTATAATACACAATATGAGAACTTTAGACATTTTGCAGGAAGCAACCCATACTCTGTGTGTTCAAATCATATCTACTACTGAATTTCTCTCGAATCTTGTTTCATGAAGAAAGATTTGTTCACCCAATGTTTTGAATCTAAATAACAAATACTTGTGGAATACAATGATCTTATCTTACCCAGATATTTTTAGATTAGTTAATATGATAATGGTGCATCATTTCTTGTTACTCTTGTGACCAGGAAATATATTTATGCATATTCATTGCAAAGAGTAACCACGATAATACATATGGTAATCGACTAGACAGAAGGACAAAATGCTGATCTGGTCAGTGCTTGCTCATTTTGGGGGTTTAGGATGGAATAATTTTGTTGGAAATCCTTGTCAAATCTAATTATTAAAGAATTGACCTAAGCCATGTGAATCATCTTGGCCCCCCTTGGGTGTAAGGTTCACAAATTAAAAATGTAATATTCACTTAACCTGTTTACTTTGCTTATTTAGATTTTACAGCTTTCCATTTTATAAATATATTCCTGACATATATAGACATGGTTTTATTTGTATTAACCTGTTCATAATAGCATTATACACAAATGAAAGAAAATATCTTTAGCAATACGTTTAATTGCCAATTCCAACAGGCATACTGTTAAAGGGAGAGAAAAAGAGAGAGTTAAATATCATAGTGTCTTAAAAGGTTCATGAAGGCCATGACATGTTTCTACAGAAATTTAAAAAAAACAACAAAACAACATGTCATCTTAAATGGAAAAACATTAATGCTTTTTTCTTAGATATTGATGCATTGATTGTTATGTTAAAACTGCATAATTCCCCAATTAACATTTTATAATCTCCATATCTGAACGATATGCGACAAAAAGACTGGACAAATGGATGCTGGAAGAAAAAAGTATCCTTTATAATGATGCCTTTGATCAAATGTAACAAATCAATAATGTATTACGCAGTCTTGGGTACATGACCCATAAAACATTCAACACAAGCAAAGCATGTTCATGTTCACTTTCACTGACAATCATACTCGTATATTAAAAATATATACACAGTTGAGGAGCAAAGGTATATGAGAATAATATTTTATAATTATTTTATACAGCACAATAGCACAATGTAGTGAAATATTTTAGCCCAAATAAACATTACTGCAACTCTGCCAAGTGATCTATCTCTTCTGATAAAAATAATTTGGCAAAGTTGCTCAATTGCGCACTGTATCCTATGATATCATTGCTTGAATATTTATAAAAACTACAAAAATATTTGCCCTTACCCATCGTGTATAAATAAATGCTTGCTTGTTTTATTTGAGAGTGATAATACCATTATTTCATCTAATAATATTAGCACAATGTGACTGTCTGTGACTGTCAAAAGGCAGTAATAAGGCAATTTTAAGTGGGAGCTTGGAGGTACCTATATGTAACTGTCACTAAGCAACACTAAGACTATGCTAACTGAATACTGGCCTTTTCAAAGATAGGGAATAATGTTTTCCCACAAGGGCAAATATAGACTGGGTTTTACAATATTTATTATTTACATTATTTTCTTACATATATTTTTCAATACCATATCACATACCTTTATATGCTATCATGCTACTTTCATTAAAATGTATATTTTACTTTCTCTATTCAACACAAATGTACTGATTGGTTTCAATAAATGCAGACATCTTTAATGCTGTGGTCCTCAAATGAAATGAAAAACTCCTTTCCTACATATCCAAACTATATTCATCCCAAAATGTTAAATAGTTTAAAAGATATTACAATGCAAATAAAATGTAAAACTAGTTACCATGCAGAGGTTAAATCTAAAAAAGTCCTAAATAAAGGTCATGTCACATGATTAGATTTTACTTACTAGAACAATACTCAAAAACAATATATATATATCTGATGGGTAAAATATCAGTGTGAAATATCCATATTATATTCTCTCATTTATGCCTTTTGTTCTGTAATATTTTCCACATAAACCCTCTTGATTTGTCTACCATAATCTTTCATATTAAACAATAATAAATGCCAGACAGTCATCTACAAATATATACAAGTAATATCAGATGTTCTTGAGAAAGCTTAGTTATAACTCCATTCCCCAACATACAAACTTATGCTACACCTTAACACCCAACATACATGCACCTAAACCTAGAGTGTTATCATTATGATTTACTCTTGACTTCCACACCAATAAAGATTATTTTTATTGTATATTGAGTCTTTCAATTTCCCTCTCTCATGAACACATGTCATATAAAGTCATATAAGTTTTATTGAAACATACGCAGAGGAATGTTACACCTTATCTGCAGGAGGGGGGTGGAGGTGGGGTTGGGCAGGGTTAGTGGGGAAACACAGTGTATTAGGCCCAGTGACTGCCTGTTTCCACCAATACTAGATTGCCCATTGAGTAAGCTCCTACTATTATCCAACTGGACAGGCTGAAGTACAAAATGGATATCGGTATCCTAGATAGGATAGTATACTGGGAGTGGGATTCCAAGACAGCATAAGATAGAGGGAAAGGGATTCCTAGACAGGTTAATATACTGGGAGTGGGGATCCTAGACAGGTTAATATACTGGGAGTGGGGATCCTAGACAAGTTAACATACTGAGAGTGGTGATTCCTAGACAGGATAATATACTGGGAGTGGGGTTCCTAGACAGGATATATACTGGGAGTGGGGTTCCGAGACAGGATAATATACTGGGAGTGGGGATCCTAGACATGTTAACATACTGGGAGTGGGGATCCTAGACAGGTTAATATACTGGGAGTGGGGTTCCTAGACAGGATGATATACTGGGAGTGGGGATCCTAGACAGGATAATATACTGGGAGTGGGGATCCTAGACATGTTAACATACTGGGAGTGGGATTGCTAGAGAGGCGAGTGTACTTGGAGTGTACTTGGAGTAGGGTTGTTGGAGAGGCCAGTTTGCTGGGAGCACATCATATGCTGGTGTGCCCCAGGGTGATGAGGTAGGGATGGAGTTAGTTGGCCGAGTGTCTCTGAAGGAGGAACGTGTGGCAAACATCACACACCCGCACAGGTTTGGCGAACGAAGGAAGTGGCATCTTGTTGTCTGAGCACTCATTGCAGTAGATATGTCCACAGTTCCTACAGTGGTGCTGCAATTAAATGTAACCAACAATAAATCATATCCTATATGTGGACATATCTTTAAAAATAAAATCTGAAACATAGACTGATCTGTGACAGGTTAAATTTTAGATGATTCAATTCAACAAACAATTTTATAATCATCTATTGGATGATATTAGTTTTGAATTATTAGAAAAGATTTTCACTGTTATGAAATTGTTCCCTGAAAAAATGTAGTAAAAAAGGTAATCATTTATATTATGTATTAAGTAAATTTATGACATTTACTATAATCTGAAGGTATTTTCTTCATCATAAAGACTGGACAAGATTTGCAAAGCTTGAGAATTTTTTTTGCTGAATCATTCCATTTATAGTCAGCATAGATAAAAACCTATTTATTTGTGGGACCCTTGCCCTGGCTACAGGCTGATACAATACATTATCAAAAAATATTAACATGTTTGTTAAATAGTTGATAAGAAGATGAGAAATAGTAACATACTTTTCTCCTGGACACAGAGAAAGCTTTTGTACATTGCTTGCAGTTGGTAGCATCTTTGTCCTCAGCCCACTGGGCTTCTCTTATTGCTTGTGTCTGCTCACGCATATCCTCCATCTTTAACTTGGATCTATTAAAACAAAACCACAATTTCAAAAATAATACACATATACATCTCAATGTACTCATTTATAAAGACTTTGGGAAACTGATCCTATATTTTGATCTTTTGCTGAACAATGCATACAAATCAATAAAAAATATTGGGCCTTTGTTCCCTGTTGAAAGTAGCACATTAAACACTTGGACATCATTGCCTGCTGCTTAATGGTCACGATTTTCTCATCAAAGATGAAGACAAATGATTTTTTTCTGCCTCTCTTCAGTGGTTAACATAGTTTACAATGAAGTCTCGATGAGGGAACGGTTGATGAGGTGGGGCTGTGATAAGCTCATTACTGTCAGATGTGTGATGGATAGTGTTGTGTGGTCAGGTCAACAGCACGTTTGCCAGGTGAAAAAGCATCTGTCGCTGAGGATATGAGGAAAGCTATCACACTCCTACATATCCTGCCTTTGACAGCTGAACCCAAACAAGCTATCCTCATAATGTTTTAATACACATTGCTCCTGTTCTTCTGCTAACATTTATATGCTAACCTTTTCCACTTAAGACTGCTAAGGTTTCTTGCCTTGTTTAAAAGCCAAATATAGCCTTTAACTGACCATGGTCACCACTATTGTCTTAGCCAGTATGACAAGCAGGTCACTTACTCACTTAATGTGGCCCCTATCTCAGCCAGTAT
Organism: Amphiduros pacificus; assembly: GCA_949316495.1. NCBI lineage: Eukaryota > Metazoa > Annelida > Polychaeta > Phyllodocida > Hesionidae > Amphiduros > Amphiduros pacificus. Next base: position 30,177,915 of record OX439002.1, read on the forward strand.
GTTAAGTAGGTTACTTACTCACTTAATGTGGCCCCCATCTCGGCCAGTATGTCAAGTAGGTTACTTACTCGCTCAGTGTGGCCCCCATCTCAGCCAGTATGTCAAGCAGGTCACTTACTCGCTCAGTGTGGCCCCCATCTCAGCCAGTATGTCAAGCAGGTCATTCACTCATTTAATGTGGCCCCCATCTCGGCCAGTATGTTAAGTAGATTACTTACTCGCTCAGTGTGGCCCCCATCTCAGCCAGTATGTCAAGCAGGTCACTTACTCGCTCAGTGTGGCCCCCATCTCGGCCAGTATGTTAAGTAGATTACTTACTCGCTCAGTGTGGCCCCCATCTCAGCCAGTATGTCAAGCAGGTCACTTACTCGCTCAGTGTGGCCCCCATCTCAGCCAGTATGTCAAGCAGGTCACTCACTCATTTAATGTGGCCCCCATCTCAGCCAGTATGTCAAGCAGGTCACTTACTCGCTCAGTGTGGCCCCCATCTCAGCCAGTATGTCAAGCAGGTCACTTACTCACTTAATGTGGCCCCTATCTCAGCCAGTATGTCAAGTAGGTTACTTACTCACTTAATGTGGCCCCCATCTCGGCCAGTATGTTAAGTAGGTTACTTACTCGCTCAGTGTGGCCCCCATCTCGGCCAGTATGTCAAGTAGGTTACTTACTCACTTAATGTGGCCCCCATCTCGGCCAGTATGTTAAGTAGGTTACTTACTCGCTCAGTGTGGCCCCCATCTCGGCCAGTATGTCAAGTAGGTTACTTACTCACTCAGTGTGGCCCCCATTTCAGCCAGTATGTCAAGCAGGTCACTTACTCGCTCAGTGTGGCCCCCATCTCAGCCAGTATGTCAAGCAGGTCACTTACTCGCTCAGTGTGGCCCCCATCTCAGCCAGTATGTCAAGCAGGTCACTCACTCATTTAATGTGGCCCCCATCTCAGCCAGTATGTCAAGCAGGTCACTTACTCGCTCAGTGTGGCCCCCATCTCGGCCAGTATGTCAAGTAGGTTACTTACTCGCTCAGTGTGGCCCCCAGCTCAGCCAGTATGTCAAGTAGGTTACTTAGGTTACTTACTCACTTAATGTGGCCCCCATCTCGGTCAGTATGTCAAGTGAGTTACTTAATCACTTAATGTGGCCCCCCAACTCAGCCAGTATGTCAAGTGAGTTACTTAATCACTTAATGTGGCCCCCATTTCGGTCAGTATGTCAAGTGAGTTACTTTATCACTTAATGTGGCCCCCATCTCGGCCAGTATGTCAAGCAGGTGACTTACTCGCTCAGTGTGGCCCCCATCTCGGCCAGTATGTCAAGTAGGTTACTTACTAGCTCAGTGTGGCCCCCATCTTGGTCAGTATGTCAAGTGAGTTACTTACTCGCTCAGTGTGGCCCCCATCTCGGTCAGTATGTCAAGTAGGTTACTTACTCATTTAATGTGGCCCCCATCTCAGCCAGTATGTCAAGCAGGTCACTTACTCGCTCAGTGTGGCCCCCATCTCAGCCAGTATGTCAAGCAGGTCACTTACTCGCTCAGTGTGGCCCCCATCTCGGCCAGTATGTCAAGTAGGTTACTTACTCGCTCAGTGTGGCCCCCATCTCAGCCATTATGTCAAGCAGGTCACTTACTCGCTCAGTGTGGCCCCCATCTCAGCCAGTATGTCAAGCAGGTCACTCACTCATTTAATGTGGCCCCCATCTCAGCCAGTATGTCAAGCAGGTCACTTACTCGCTCAGTGTGGCCCCCATCTCAGCCAGTATGTCAAGCAGGTCACTCACTCATTTAATGTGGCCCCCATCTCAGCCAGTATGTCAAGCAGGTCACTTACTCGCTCAGTGTGGCCCCCATCTCAGCCAGTATGTCAAGCAGGTCACTTACTCGCTCAGTGTGGCCCCCATCTCAGCCAGTATGTCAAGCAGGTCACTTACTCGCTCAGTGTGGCCCCCATCTCAGCCAGTATGTCAAGCAGGTCACTCACTCATTTAATGTGGCCCCCATCTCAGCCAGTATGTCAAGCAGGTCACTTACTCGCTCAGTGTGGCCCCCATCTCAGCCAGTATGTCAAGCAGGTCACTCACTCATTTAATGTGGCCCCCATCTCAGCCAGTATGTCAAGCAGGTCACTTACTCATTTAATGTGGCCCCCATCTCGGCCAGTATGTCAAGTAGGTTACTTACTCGCTCAATGTGGCCCCCAGCTCAGCCAGTATGTCAAGTAGGTTACTTACTCACTTAATGTGGCCCCCATCTCGGTCAGTATGTCAAGTGAGTTACTTAATCACTTAATGTGGCCCCCATTTCGGTCAGTATGTCAAGTGAGTTACTTTATCACTTAATGTGGCCCCCATCTCGGCCAGTATGTCAAGCAGGTGACTTACTCGCTCAGTGTGGCCCCCATCTCGGCCAGTATGTCAAGTAGGTTACTTACTAGCTCAGTGTGGCCCCCATCTTGGTCAGTATGTCAAGTGAGTTACTTACTCGCTCAGTGTGGCCCCCATCTCGGTCAGTATGTCAAGTAGGTTACTTACTCGCTCAGTGTGGCCCCCATTTCGGCCAGTATGTCAAGTAGGTTACTTACTCGCTCAGTGTGGCCCACATCTCGGCCAGTATGTCAAGTAGGTTACTTACTCGCTCAGTGTGGCCCCCATTTCGGCCAAGGCTTTCTCCTGCTCCTCGCAAGTCTGGGCCAGCCCCAAATGTCTCCCTTGCAGCTCTTCAAATTCCTTCAAAAAATCATTACAAAAGTTATAATTCATGTTAAAATTACTAATATATTCAGCATGGAAAACAGGATATAATAGTAAGATATTATCAGGAAATCACCTTCCTCATGCTTGAAGCATGTTGTAATTCTGCTTGTAGTGTGGCAAGTTTCTGTTTCTCTTGATCAAGGTTACGTTGTAAGGTTCCACGCCATTCACGCTCTATCTTCAGATCTGTTTCCAAAGCTGACCTATAATATAATCAGTTGCAAATGCATTATGGTCAAAATAATGTCATGCCAATAAACTTTATATTATATTTATATATATATATATATATATATATATATATATATATATATATATATATATATATATATATATATATATATATATATATATATATATATATATATATATCCAATACAAATACACAATAAATAATCCAATACAAACATGTACATTGTGTATAAGAAACTGGCCAGAATTTCAACCAGCACTTCAGCCATTTTATATTGTTTCACTTCTTGAGTAGAAATACAATTATAAAATGCAATTTGAATTTTTTAATGATCAATTTGAATGCAACATTCAATCTTGGCTGCCAAACATAAAATTTCTTTTAAATATGTGCAGCTATCAAGCTCACAGCTAGGGATAATTTGTAAATAAACATATTGTTAATTGCCATCTGACTGAAAATCAAGTGTTGCATAATCCCTGAGTGGGGTCTTCTGTCTGAGCAGGCCTTACTGAAGGTAGAGTTTGGGCTCTAACACAATGTACACAATGTACACATGATATCTTAAAAAACATAATCTTAAACCATGATTATTTAATTTTTTTATGATAGCATATTTTCCTTCTTTAACCATTATTCAAATATACATGTAGATCATTGAGCCTAATTTTTGGCCTAAATGAGGAGAAATCCTCTATTTGGCTTCAAAGTAATATAAATATTTAGCAAGGTATTTATCAGAAGTATAAGAAAAAAATGGGATGGGTTCATTCAGAGACAGACAAACATAAAAACCCCAATTTTATTATATCACTCTTCATCTTCATTGGGTCATAGAACAAAATGGGGGATATCAAAATTGAAAATCTGAATCATGTCGCAAAAATCCCATAATTGAAATGGATATTAAGTCAATTCCATATGGAGACTACATATCCCTGTGGTATTGTACACATATATATCATAAAGCATTATCCTATGGCTGTATTCCAAGCAGGAAGTAGTGATGTGGGATAAACTATATCTAATCTATCAGCAAGACATTTTCTGGTGAAGTTGTTCTATAAGCTAACTCTGCCACTAATTGCACTGTACACAAAACATACATTTATTCATTTGTAGCTTGTTTTTATCATGGCTATATATGATTGGCCTTCATTGATGTTGTGATAATATATACATGTCTGTGATATAGGATCACAGTGTCATTTTGTCTTATCTAGTGACAATGAGCCTTGGAGACGTGCGTTATCAGCTGCTCGTTCCCCTCATCTCGCCTCATACAATGCATTCTGGGCACTCCCACTCCACTCCACAGTCCTGCTCAGCAGTTCCAATTATAACTGCCCATTGTGCTGAATGTAAACAACACATACATATGGAATGCGAGGAGCATATAACAACATGGATAAATCCTCACCCACACATCTCTGAGTAACCTACCGGTATATATTTGATGCCATATATATCTATAACCTCAATGGGCCATAAGTATGTGGTTCTGTGAAAGTGATTTTTTTTCATTTAATTTTTAGTATCTTTTTGCATCACTTAATCTTTTAAATTTATAGAATTGATACTGTCATAAAAAATCATCAGTTGATGTTCAAATGTTTCTCTCGCTCTGAATGTTGGTAATGTACAAAAGCTGCTGTAGACCTGATAGACCTGACAAAATTGAGCAAGTTTCCCTGACTGTGGAGTACTGGTATTGGGACTGTGAAGTACTGTCAAGTCAGGTATTGGGACTGTGAAGTACTGTCAAGTCAGGTATCCAGACTGTGAAGTATTGTCAAGCCAATTATTCTCACAGGGGACAGAATGAAGCCAAGTAACCTGACAGGGGACAGATTGAAGTCAAGTAACCTGACAGGGGACAGAATGAGGCCAGGTAACCTGACAGGGGACAGAATGATGCCAAGTAACCTGACAGGGGACAGATTGAAGTCAAGTAACCTGACAGGGGACTGAATGAGGCCAGGTAACCTGACAGGGGACAGAATGAAGGCAAGTAACCTGACAGGGGACATAATGAAGCCAAGTAACCTGACAGGGGACAGAATGAGGCCAAGTAACCTGACAGGGGACAGAATGAAGCCAGGTAACCTGACAGGGGACAGAATGAAGGCAAGTAACCTGACAGGGGACAGAATGAGGCCAGGTAACCTGACAGGGGACAGAATGAGGCCAAGTAACCTGACAGGGGACAGAATGAGGCCAGGTAACCTGACAGGGGACAGAATGAAGGCAAGTAACCTGACAGGGGACGGAATGAAGGCAAGTAACCTGACAGGGGACAGAATGAGGCCAGGTAACCTGACAGGGGACAGAATGATGCCAAGTAACCTGACAGGGGACAGATTGAAGTCAAGTAACCTGACAGGGGACTGAATGAGGCCAGGTAACCTGACAGGGGACAGAATGAAGGCAAGTAACCTGACAGGGGACAGATTGAAGTCAAGTAACCTGACAGGGGACAGAATGAGGCCAAGTAACCTGACAGGGGACAGAATGAAGCCAAGTAACCTGACAGGGGACAGAATGAGGCCAGGTAACCTGACAGGGGACAGAATGAAGCCAAGTAACCTGACAGGGGACAGAATGAGGCCAAGTAACCTGACAGGGGACAGAATGAAGCCAAGTAACCTGACAGGGGACAGAATGAAGGCAAGTAACCTGACAGGGGACATAATGAAGCCAAGTAACCTGACAGGGGACAGAATGAAGGCAAGTAACCTGACAGGGGACGGAATGAAGGCAAGTAACCTGACAGGGGACAGAATGAAGGCAAGTAACCTGACAGGGGACAGAATGATGCCAAGTAACCTGACAGGGGACAGAATGAGGCCAAGTAACCTGACAGGGGACAGAATGAGGCCAAATAATACCTCAGTCACATTTGCGCCGATTTCAGTAAAGATGCCCGGCCGATGGGTATTTTTTACAAAATCGGCAGGCATTTCAGATTGCCGTGCGGGCACCGGGAGATCATCGGCCACAATTGGACATCTTTAAGACGTCGGGCGGGTCATCGGGAACTTTTATCTTGAACATAAAAGTTGCCGGCGTTTCCCCGATGTCTTATCAGCAAATATCATCTTAAAGTGCACGGCAGGGTCCCGGCAGTGTCCCGCAGGGACATCGGCAGATTATCTAAGGGCTGCCGGTGGCATCGTGCGGTGAAAATAGGATTATATTTATTTTATGTGTTCATAGACCATCGTCAGATGATCGCACGGGCTCCCTGCGATATATCATAGACGTCTTTAAGATGTCTTTCAGACGTCTGTCAAATGAGACAGACGTCTTTAGGATGTCTTTCAGACGTCTGTCAATGATAAAGACGTCTTTAGGATATCCTACAGACGTCTGTCAATGATTCAGACGTCTTTAAGATATCCTGCAGACGTCTGTGTCATTCAGCGGTGCCCTTTAATAATGTGACCACAGCTACGGCATATCTCAGATTGTTGCTTATAAACTCCCCGGCGCCCGGCAGACTGTGAAGTCGGCCGATTGTTACTGCCCGGCCGGCGCCCGGTGCAAATGTGACTGAGGCATAACCTGACAGGGGACAGTGAAGCCATGTATCCTAAATGGGGGAAGAGTGAAGATAACTTAGAACAAAATCTCAAGTATCCAAGTTTCAAGTATCCTTTGAGCTTACCCATGAGGCAACTTTACTCTATCCATACAAACAATATATATCTGCATGTCCACCTACAGCAATAAGAGTATATCTTCTCCATTTGTTGTTTTTTGTGCACCAAATCCACTGTGCCATTAGTGGATTAGTACATTCTATTTTCTCTTTCTACCACAGGCCATTAATACAGAAAGTCTATCCTGTCATATTTGCAATATTTATTTAAAGAGACATTTACATTATACAATAAATCAATATTTTACATACAGACATGTCCTCTGTAATAATGTTGTTGAACTGCTACAAATGGACACTGGTACTATGAATCAAATACATACAGTCACTGATAATTATCACATTGCTTTATGATTAAGTTAAATATTTTTACTATCATCTGAGATCATATGAAAAACCTCAATTACATCAATATATAGTTGCTTTTAAAGTGGACATACATTATAAATCCACCCATGACTATATTTATCTCTATATATACAAGGTCGGGCACTCAATTTTTCTTTAAAGGTTGTATAATTATGGGCCTTCAAAAAGTCAATTAAAGCCTCTTTGAACACTACTTAAGGGCTATTTTAGCTCAATTCTATGCATAATACATGTACACAATATCGAATATTGCTGAAATTGGAAACACTATTGTTTATATTAATAAAAATACAAACAAGTAAAACAGAAATGAAATCAATAAAAAATTTGATTAGCTCTAGATTTAGGAGAGGTATAATGTACCGGTAGTCTCAACAAATCAATGAAATATAGGTTCTTTTATTTGTGAAAAATAAACTTTTTAAAGAGTTCATTGGCCAAAAAAGGTTATTAAAAGTTACCAATGCCCCCTAAACAATATATGGGTTTCCCTGCCAGACCTGATATACATATATTATATTCATAAGGATGAGCTTTTAGTTTTGAACATGAGAATCTCAGGAGACACTGCATTGTGTTCCCCACAGCCATCTTGTCTTAACTAAGTTACTGTACATTTTCCTGTCCTGTCACATGGCTTCTTTCATCATAATGCTATCCATACACTCTGGCATAGAGTGATCCAGTCTCAGGGATGTGTGTGGTAAAAACTAAGCCCACAAAATATCAAGATTCTGGCTTGTCTAAAAGGGTAGAGGAAACTACCAAAAATTACTCTGGTGTAACCAACAAAAGTGAGATTAGATGAGCGATAAGGCTCTGTGTATAGCCCTCATTCCAACAGTGCCTAAAATAACATCAGTGGTGTGAGGGAAACTACTCTGGATGTAATTTTTAAGTTAATGATTCACATTGTCCAACAGATTTCATCATATAATATTTAATTTGAGAATATCAATACAAAGCTTTTAGGCTTCAGGAAAAAACATATTGATCTTTTTACTATTTCAATAGATCAACAGGATAACCTGGAGATATTCCATTTACTGATACCAAGGATAGCATTAATTCTATTCTAGTCAGTATCAGTAACAAGTGCAGTTTAATACTTTATTATGATAATTGGTCCATTAAATCATATATAAAACTCACCACTTGGTTTAGTTTTGTCTAATGATCTATCTGGTTTTACATTAGTGGGTCATGGCTCCCAATTAGACATGAGCATTATCTAAAATGTATGTGTCTCTGTATAATGTGAAATACTAAACCAAATTTAATGAGCAAAGTATACTTTTATCACTGCTGCAGTAAAGGAAGTCTTGTCCCAGGTAGGCTTCAAAATCTGTATAAATATTTGTTACATGTTAGGCTATGACATGTCCCGAATCTATCTATCTTATCTACATTCCGGCATTCTTTTGTGACACGTTCTTATCCTTCAATTTCCCATTCTCTGTTTCTTCTTTCAAACTCCTATGTTGGATTATAATCCATGTACTGCACGCAAAATGAAGGAACACATTAATAGAATCCAATCCAAGCCAATGTTAGTGTCAACTACAAAAGTTAATCCTCACTGGCATTATTTGCCAACTTCACAAAGTTCTGCCTCTCACCCTGTATGTACCTTTATCAAAGCTTTGTTTTAATTCACGAATACAATCTGTAAGGTGTCTCACTTTGTTTAGGAGAACAAATTGATTACATTTATTTTCATTAAGTGATGGCTCTACTATGCAGTTACCAAGTGTAAGCAATGCACTTCACAGGTTTCCTCATCAGCTTATAAGACATTAACCGTATCTAATTATAATAACTATTATTTGGTAAAGATACAAGGTGCTCCAAGGTTAAGAGGTTGATTTATTCCATTAATTCCCATCATTCAATTAGTTGTTCACATTTCTGTAGAATGTTTCAAATTCATGCCATTTGTCAATCATTTTAAACCAAATTGAAGTCAGGCTCCTTTAATTATCTTGAAAATGTTGTGAATGATTCTAAATCAATGTCTGTTTTGTCATTATAAGGAAATTGTTTTGTTACTATATGGAGTAACCTCTGGTATCAAGATTTCCAAAACCTCCAAGCATGACAACCTTTGATTTCAAAATTGCCATGACCTCCAGGAACAACAATCTTTGATTTCAAAATCACCTCCAATAATGGCAACCTTTGACAATAAAATCCCTATGACCTCACAGGATAGTGACCTCTTGTAAAAACATTGTTCATGACTTCCAAGAATGGCAGCTTTTGGTACCAGAATCTCAATGACCTTCAAGAATGGTGACCTCTGACAGCAGAATCACCATGACCTCCAAGAATGGCGACTTCCGGCATCAGGATCTCCATGGCCTTCAAGAGTGGTGACTTTAGGCATCAAGATTGTCATGACTCCAAGATTGAGAATCTCTAGTATTATAATCACCATGACCTCCAAAATGAAGCAACTCCTTATTTAAGATTCCATTAATCTCTAGATTACTATATTTGGTAGAGTAATCATGATTGTTTCTCAGGCTGTATAACTTGTATATGACAACCATTATTATCCAAAAGGTCAGCACATGAATTCAGAGTGTAAGTTCCAGAATATGTAACTGGTACTACATTTTTCTTCCTCTCCAGACAATTAATTGTTCAAAGCAAATATCAAGTTTGTATTATTCACGCTTTCTTCACAAACATTAAATTCTCTCTATATTTAAGGTTATATGTGATATTAAGGAGTGATTATTACGACTAGACCAATGTCTCCTTTATCTTATAAGCATATTCTTTTTTCATCCAAAACAACACCATACTTTAAGGATTTTTTAGAAGGTCGATTCTTTTCTGACCAATATAATCAATAGTCATAAATATCTATTATTTGAGTTGATCTATTACACTTAATCATCGTTATGACACACTGTATCTCACAACATTTTTAAGACTACCATAACAACATGATAAAGACCTATAATTCACAGCAATATATCACCCATTAAATATCTATTAATGCACATTGTGATATGGTATTATGACACTTGTGTATGTACACATTAAAACTGGTGAAAGACAAAAAGAAACATATTTGCAAAACAAGAAATGAAAGTTGCATGTAAGGAACGAGTCCAAATTGACACAATGAATGAAACCAAATGTTCCAGATCATTTGCATTTGCTTTGAATTTGTATATTGAGTAGCCACTTAGAACAGAATATAGAAATGTCAAGGCTCATCATCACAAATGTCCAAGGTCATCAAGGGTCAAGGTCACACAAAGGTCGTCAATGTCCATGGGATCTAGCTCAAGTTTCCATCTTGGCAAACCTGCAAAAGTGTTAAAAGGACAAAGATATTTTGGGCTTCCTTCCGAGACTCAGTTTTGTGGGGCAGGGCAGGGGACTGAACTTACCAGACAATAAGCTGATGTCAAGAAAACAGAACCAAACCAAACCAAACCAAACCAAACCAAACCAATGAAAAGAGAAAAGAGAAAAGAGGAGAACAAGAGCTGAAGGCAAAGGTAATGAAATGAGTGCGTATGAAGCAATGTTGTTTTTTTTTTTTAACTCACCTCTTTGCATCTTTATCAGCAAGTTGTTGTCCAAGACGGCGGGCAGTCTCCTCTGCAGCCGACTTTTCATCATTTGTTTGCCTCAGTCTACAGAACACCAACACATTGGTGGTTGTTCAATTGTTGCAGTTCAATATGATTGGTGAGTTAGATGTGGAGTGGAAATATCCATATATTTAAGTGAAGCCACATGCAAAATAATGCAAGAAAAAAAAAGACAGAAAATTGTCAACTCAGAAATAAAAATCACAACACATTGTGATGATTCACAAAACAAAAATAACAATCGTAGCAACAGGGGGGAATATAAAGGTCTTTGGGTAGGGAATACATTTAAACAATGTCAATGCTTTTTTTCTCCTCAAATTAAGAATAACACAGTGTTACTTTGTAATATACATCTACTAACATCCAAACTGTGGGCATCTATAAACATTACCATGCTGAATATGTGATATATAGAAAACTTTACCCCTAATTATGTCACACAGGAATGATAAATAAAATCAATTAAAAATTCCCTGAAAATTTGAATTATGATTTCTGGATAAAAATGCTGAATTTTGAAATGTCCATAGAGTTCAGAATAATTATGAAATTTTGTCCATAGATGTCAGAACAAAGCAAGACAATAAATACTGAAAATTGTGTGATGATGGGTTAATGCAGAGACAACAGAATTTATATCAGTTAAAACACATGTCCCAAGGGCACAGAAGTATGTTGAAATTTCTATGCTCGGATTAAGGTAGTCATCATGGGCTTATGTAAATCCACCAGCCTCCAAATCTCCCACTTGGGGCCTCCACCTCAGGGTCTATATATCCAATATTTAATAATGCATAAAGGACACATAACCTTGGGAAGGGCACTGAAGGGGATTACGTGAAAGAAGCTTGTTCGGTACCTTGTCCTCCACAGGAAGTAGAATATACACAAGCACATGATGGCTAACATCTCAACTCACACTGCATAGGCTCGGAGTACCCATGAGACACATGTGGTGTGGCCAATTTCACGGATCAAATCAAATCAAATCAGATCATTCTGACCAATGAGAAGTTAGGAAGCTCTCTTTATCAAGTAGGCTTGTTTAAATTGACCTGTGACAAACATGTACTCTGTGTCTACAAATAGGAGGTGAAATAGGAGGTGGAACATGAAATCTAAATAAGTTTTTACTCTAAATCTAAACTTCATTCTCATGAACTAGTATTATATAGACAGATTAGTATATTTAAAAAAAAGACTTATCAATCAACAAGTAACCAGTTTATTGAGTGGAGATATTTCAGGACATTTTTTAATTAATAGTAATCTACGTAGCTCTTTACAAATTTGAAGGAATGATGTTATTGGCTACTCACTTTTTTTCCATGTCCTTGATAGTAGATGCCATCTGATTGGTCTTTTCCTCCAGTTTTGCTACTAAGTCAGTTTTGTGTTTCAAAGTGCTTTCGCAACCCTGCAATACATACAGAAATAAAACTAGGTTTACACATGCTTTCTTGTCCTGAATTATGATACCGTTCAACTCAACTCATTCAATACACAATTATTTTTTTCTTTTCCTTTTATGCAGACCTCTTCTTAGCAGTTTTAAAATATTATTGAACAATCTGCATTGAAATGAAAAATGAGCCCTTGTTCAGTGAAATGTTTAATATTGACTGAGGTCTAAGGGGAAAAAAACATGCCAATAGCAAACATAGACGTTAATTAGGTATGTGACAGAGTTAATTATTTCTACAAGTGTGTTGGCAATCAATGTATGGATCAAATTCTCCTACGCAGCTTCTGGTTCCCCACTCGCGGTAAAGCTTTATCAGTTGGAGCCAAACTTCTATCTGGTCACGCATGAACATGACCAAACTAAGTCTTGCAATGACCTCATATTGTGCCACACAGAACTAAGTGTGACCAAATAATGTCAAGCAACAGCTGTTCATGACTTACAAAAGTCTGTAATAAATCTTGTGACCTTATTAAGTCATGCTTGTGTGTGGCCAAATAAATGTTTGACTCCAACTTTTCATATATAGCAATATTCTAATCTTATCTGAGTGCTTCAGTGCACCTTAACAGATGACCAGACTCCAAATTTTCATCTGAGTATGATTTCTTTATTGCCATCAAAATCTCCATATGTCATATAAAGCTTCTTAAAGAATGGGGATAATCCAATCCTCCGAAAAAATTAGGCTTAAAGCTAGTGCATTGTCCAACCCCATCCAAAATCTTAGAGTAGAAATGACAGATGTTGGTGGAACAAAACAAGATGTTGGTGTATAAAAACTCCTGCTGGTGTTAAGCAATATGTTCTCATTGATTTGACATTGAGTGGAAATATAATGTTTATGTATAGTCCACAGCAGACACCTTTATCAGGTGTAGCATTCCCGACCTTGATATTTATGAGTGGCACCTCGCATTCAATCAAATATAACCCTATATCAGAAGTCAAATTGTCCCATCAGGTATCTCTCTTTGTCAAGAACTATCTTCACCCTCTGTCAGAAATACTAATGTCAACCCCCACAATCAGAAATATTATTGTCTTCTTTTAAATGTCCAAAATAGCTCAATTCACCTTGACACCATGGGGTTCCCAGTTTGGTTGATAGTTTTAGTCACTATGAGCAGACATTGACTGGAAACAGTGGTATATCAATGTCAGCTTTACTTTATTTTTTCACTTTCCAATGCTATCAAATGTTATATAAATATATGATCAATCACAATGTATCAAACACACCTTTCATCCCATAAGGTATCTTGAGTATCAGAAAAAAACATTTGAGTAACTCTCTATCAGAAATACAATCTAGAGACATAGGTGACCTCTCTTGAGACATGACACCTCACACTGGAGACATAGGTGACCTCTCTTGTGACTGGACACCTCACACTGGAGACATAGGTGACCTCTCTTGAGACAGGACACCTCAAACTAGAGACATAGGTGACCTCTCTTGAGACTGGACACCTCAAACTGGAGACATTGGTGACCTCTCTTGAGACAGGACACCTCACACCGGAGACATAGGTGACCTCTCTTGTGACTGGACACCTCACACTGGAAACATAGGTGACCTCTCTTGAGACTGGACACCTCAAACTGGAGACATTGGTGACTTCTCTTGAGACAGGACACCTCACACTGGAGACATGGGTGACCTCTCTTGAGACAGGACACCTCACACTTAAGACAGGACACCTCACACTAGAGACATAGGTGACCTCTCTTGAGACAGGACATCTCACACTTGAGACAGGGCATCTCACACTGGAGACATGGGTGACTTCTCTTGACACAGGACATCTCACACTGGAGACAGGACATCTCACACTGGAGACATAGGTGACCTCTCTTGACACAGGACACCTCAAACTGGAGACATTTGTGACCTCTCTTGAGACAGGACACCTCACACTGGAGACATAGGTGACCTCTCTAGAGACTGGACACCTCAAACTGGAGACATTGGTGACCTCTCTTGAGACAGGACACCTCACACTGGAGACACAGGTGACCTCTCTTGAGACAGGACACCTCACACTAGAGACATAGGTGACCTCTTTTGAGACAGGACACCTCACACTAGAGACATAGGTGACCTCTCTTGAGACAGGACATCTCACACTTGAGACAGGACATCTCACACTGGAGACATAGGTGACCTCTCTTGAGACAGGACATCTCACACTTGAGACAGGACATCTCACACTGGAGACATAGGTGACCTCTCTTGACACAGGACATCTCACACTGGAGACACAGGTGACCTCTCTGAACACAGGAAACATTGCATCTCACAGAGGACACCTTCCTGCAGAAATATATTCTGTTTATGCAGACTATATCTGTTTTGAAATTTTCTCAACACAAACACTGCCTCTAAATATATCCCACATAACATTTTGTGTCCAAGGCTTTGAAGACTCAAAAGTAGATATAGACAATCAAAGGGTCAAATACATTAAATTATTTAAGATTTTAATGACATAATTAGTGATGTAGACCTCTAACTTCTACCGACATAAATGACTGTGCATGACTTCTTTCTTTGTTAATCAGAAGCTATCAGATACTGGCACTGATGACCTTTAATTTGATGATGTTTGTACTTTCAAGGACAATTTCGATTGGTATATTTATGTCTTATCTGTTTATCACAAAGGAAGTCATTATTACGAGTCAATAGATGGAGTGGTACCTTGGTATTGGCAGTGTTGCTCGTGGCAGCGTACAGGTCTGTGGGCACATTGACGTAGCATCACTTCCCACCTATCACGTGTCACCTGCAAACTTTTGCAGGGGTTTTATTGGGCATGGTTTGAATGAATAATTTATGGTTTACGTCAGTTACAAATCTAAAACCCCCAAGCTCGAAGACTGCCATCTGCATCTAAAAATAGCAGCAGGCAAATAGAGGTGTGAAACAAAATCATTGGCTGCCCCCTCCTGCATCAGTGAACCTGTGTATTATCATAATATTATCATAGAGGTAATCGGCTCGCAGCACAAACACTCTGATGGCAAATGTCTATATAAAGCATATATAACCAGAGTCACATGCCCGAAGCTACTAAACTAACTCTTCACCACTGTCAGGAAAAGTCAGTCTTGTTTATCAACTTTGCCACAGGGACACAAGATACTCTTGGGACATTCTTATAGACATATTATACATTGAGAACGGATCATTAATAAGGTTTTTTTTATAAACGGTGAGTGTGTATATATAAACTGAGAGAGTATGTATAAATATATACATATACATACATGTATACACATTATGTATATACATTACACACACACATATTAAATATGGTTTTGAGACTTTACAAAAAAGATCATTGAAATTTAGTCAATGCACTATAGAATTGCCACTGAACATAGTAGGCTTTTTATGAACTACAAGTTTACAAGCATGCATTTTTCTCTAACTATCAAACATTAGCCAATTGCAAGAGGAGTCAGTATATGTACTATTTTCATTGGTTTTCAGAGGAGAATGCGAGACATTGTGGTGGTGTGTGTGAGTTCTGGGCTGATGGTTCTACTCTGCTGTGGCCATGTACTGGGCCAGAACTACCACTTCAGCAATGGCTGGAACCCCGGCAAACGCTCATCACTCTCATCTGCACACCTTTACCCACACTTCTCAAACTCTCAAGACTTGACCAACCAGTGCCGTATACGTCCAAAAGTTGAAAAGCTTATATTGGAACTTCTTGAGGTAAGTTATTTACAAATATTCCAAGGTAAAAAAATAATCCTGTTTTCAGAAAATCTCAAAAATAGGAAAGGACAGCAATGATAAACAGGATTTTCTTATGTATTTTTTATCTATTTATTTATTTATTTATTTATTTATTTTGTTTTATTATTATTTTGCTTTATTGGTTTTTTCCTATTTTTTTTATTTGTGTGTGTGGGGGGCTAATACTTTGATTTCATCATCACTTTTTTTATTAACATCCTGCTCTGCTATTGACCTATACAACCAAGAACGGATTCTGCTATCTGACGAGGAAAAAATATATTGTGCACTGGTGTTTTTATGACCCTTTCAGTAGCAATGACCATATCAGGTTGACTTTTGAGCCTTTTAACCAGTGTGAAAGTAACACTCCTGGCAGTGGGAGTCGAACCCACCACCTCCAATCCTCTCTGTGACGTGAACACGCTGCTACCATGTCACTCCTACCAAACTCTCAAGTGCGGAAGGCCAACACACATGCCAACTAATATGCATAAAAATACAATTTTGTACACATAATATGTTAACAACAACCAAAATATGCAAAACATGTTAAGAAAGTGTCATGTGAAGACAGAAGTAGGTCCATTTTCTGTATAAAGATGATAGTGACATTATGGTGGAATTGCAATATGTAGGTTTTCACTTTTCTTCACACAAATTTGATGATAATTTATAGGGGCATAGTGTGACCTAATAAGGTCACAAGTATGAACCTGGCACTTAATAGTTTGGAATAGGTTGTCTAATTAAAGTCCTTGATCAATGTCAAATAAAGGTTCTTTGAACATCAACTTGAAGTTATTTAAGCCCATATTTACTTGCTTTTTTGAGCTAAATTCTACACACTCACACAATATAAAATATTGCTGATAGGAAACACATTTGTAAATATCAAAAATAATTCAAATCAGTTAACTAGAAAGGTATTCAGTAAAATGTTTCCATGAGCTTTACACTTGCTTCAGTTTTGCCTCATTGGGAATCATTAGATGAGCTGCGCCTAAGACTTCACAAATAAACTGTGTGATTAAAAGTTCTGATCACTGAAATATTAAGGGTTTTTTTCAATTTTCAAAAGTAATAAAGGTCTTAGGGATTTTATAAGCAGAAAAAAACTTTTAAAGGTTGTAAAGGCTCCTCAGCCAATTAAAAGGTTGTTACCCTGCTAGGCCTGCAAATACACATGACTAAATAGATGATTGGATTGGTCCCAAGATATCAATCCAGGAATATTTACCAAGAAAAATATTTTCATTCAGAAATTTATTTCAGAAGAATTTATTACTCTAAAAAAAAATCCAAAATAACAACAAAGTTTTTACACCTTAAGTATAAGATTGCAAAAAAAAATGGCAACTGGAAATGTGTTTGTTTTTTTTATTATTGATAAACTAAATCAATCTCTCCACTCTTGTTCAGTCCAAAATCGATCATCAGATGGTTGTGTGGCTGTCATGTAATATTGATGTGTGCATTTTGTAGACTGAACTTGTGAGGATTAAGTTGCTTTGTTCTGAGGATGACAACGATTCACAACTCGCCCCCACTGACACATCTTCCACATTATTCAGCTGGCTTAAGGTGAGCCACTTCTACTCTAACATTGCTTATGTAAATAACTTGTAAACAAAATATGCAAACAAAATATTTCCTCTTTTATCTGGGCAAGGTCACTAATGTTATGACCTAATGTTATGAGCTTTCTTCTTTTGTATCCAGTGTCTGAAAGTCCTATTATACTGACTAGTGCATTTCAGGGAGCCCTTGTGTCCAATCTTTAACAGCTTTGAAATTTAAAAGAACTATTGGGAGCAAGCACTATCGTATTTGATTTGAAAGAGTGACACTTTCTTGCCAAAAACTACTTTTGAGAGTTTTCTGATTATTGGTGATTTATTTTTCCAGAGTAAGCAATTGGGAGTAGATCGCGACTGATGTGGTGAGCGAGGCAAAATGATGTGATTTGAGGGACCGACACAATGATCAGAATACCACAGCACCTTCCCATGTCTGTGTCACCCCCAAAATCTATGGTACCTAATATCAGAGACAGTCCATGTCTGTGTCACCTCACTTTTGTGATAACAGATAAGTGTTACAGCCGATAACTATCTGTGTCACCCCACATCAGTGATGCAACCTTATAATTGTGAGTCAATTCTTCTGTGTCACCCTACATTTATGTCACATAATAATTATAACGCTCTGGACAAAACCTCTCTTAAGTGTCAGCTAATATCAGCCGAAGCAAACAATTATGCTGTATCTGCAGTGTCCACTATTTGTGACACCCTGTACATTTGTGTCATATCTGCAGTGCCTGATATTTGTGACACCCAGTGCAAATGCTGCATTTGTTGCAGTTCCTTTCACACGTGGATCAGTGGCTTTGTCCTGGATACACTGCACCCCACAGGATTGCGGGGATGGCAACCTCTCTCATACATAAAACAAGAAATCTAGTGAATCATACTGACACGTCCATTCTTATATAGCTAACCATTTCAGAACACCATCAAATTAACAAATCTGATTAAATTCTTAACACTGATGTGTAATGAGATTCTAGCTTATCAACTAAAATGAAATGATATCCTTATGGATTTATGGTGTCTTTCCTAAGTTGAGAAACTAATGTTTTATGTAACTTATAATTAATGTGCCTGTCTTATTAATGTGCATACAAACCTCATTGTTCTAAAATACAAAAGTCAATTTTCATTATTGAATCATTTCTGCAAAACACATCCTTAGTATATCAATCACTACTCATGAGAGAACAACAATTTTATGAACCAGTACATATTTTTCTGTAACCTATCCTTTTCAATTATGCTGTGACACCATCATCACTTCTATTTCTGGCTGAAGAAAGGTTAATCTGACAACTGGCAGTCGGTTAAGGTTCTTTACCACATGTATACACAAAAAACATGGTATTATCGGTTGGACATCTATTTGTTAATGCATAAACATGACCAAAGCAGGTCAAGCAGGGCTATTGCATGTCCATATTTTGCCCAGCATGATTAAATAATGTAATGCAATAGCTGTGCATGACCAACCAGTTGAAATGTGTGTATGTGTGTATATACATATATACATACATACATATATATAATCACATAAGAAAATTGGTGACACAAAAAAGGTAATGTAAGTGGTTATTTGGTAAAATAAAAAGTGATTGTGGTCACAATTCCATAGTTCATATTCTATGATTCTTTTGAAGGTCATATTGTAATCAAATGAAATATATTGATCCTGTGGTGTCGCACAGAGAATAAGTAAACATGGAAGGGGTGGGGTTAACTGTAACCTATATACAGGGGTAGATTGGTGTTACCTGTATTATGTGTGTGGTCAGTAGGTGATGTCATACATTGCTGGGGGGTGCTGGTCATGTGATGTCACATTGGTTGGGTTAGAGGGGATCAATGTAGACAATATGATGTCATAAAGTGGGAATGTGTGTGTCATCTTGCCCCTTTCTTTTTCCATTTATGCCAGGATATTGGCATTTCCAAGCAGTCATCCTCCATGGCATCTACTGTACATCTTAATGAAGTGAGTTTGACTCCTTTTATTTCAACCCTGGCCTCCTTTGCTTCCTGACAAGTAAGACATGGAATCGGTTTTAAACCTTTTCCCAAAAAATAGAAAAAAAGAGTATGATAATTAGTATATGAATTCCCACTGTGTAAGAATCTAATAAAAAAATTAAACGCCCCATGGAAGTTAGTAGTTTTGTAGCTTACAGGTTGTAATTACTTGGGATTGTACTGCACAATGTTATAGCCAAGTTGTACTTGGTTTAACATGGATTCTTGGGAGTCTAAATGTGTGCTATTAGATGTTTGTATTTAGCCATTAAATAATGTTTTAACATTCTTAAAATATGTACAGTTGTTCTTTTGCTAAAAGGTTTTTAAAGATGTTGATCTCAGGTATGTAAAATTTGATAAGAGAGGGATTCAAATTTGACAAGTTCAGCTCGGAAAACATAGAATTTAAACATCTAGAACAGGAGTTACAGTTAAACTCTCCAGTGCCAGACCAGGTATTTGATGGTAACTGGTTACCGTGGCAATTACAGTGGCAAAGTAGCAGAAGGCCCTTGAAGCCACTGTCTGTTGTGTTCCACTTCACTATCAGTAACTGGTCTGGTACAAATAACATAAACAATAATATCTGGAGGGAGGGGCTGGAAAGGTGAATAATTTTCATCTTCACTATCACTTCTGCTTGTGTGTGTGTGTATGTGTATATTGATTAAGTTGTTTCTCTGGCAAATCGGCAGGAAATTTGCCAAGTATCAATATATGAATATAATGGTCAAACATTTTAAGTCACATGACTTGCAAAAATATGTGTGGAGATCTCACCTCAAATGAGAAACATCATAGCCTGCATTTTTTACTCTTATTTTGATTGGAAATTCAACATTCATACAAACCACTAAATTGGAATTTTTCCATCAATGACGTCATAAATGTATGCATCAGAGAAAAGAATAGGACACACCTAGAAATCTGTAGAACAATTGTTAATCTTCTTTCCATTCAAAAATTCAAGAAAGAGTGAATTTCCTCTAGGATAAATTGAATTAACACCTAAGTTGATTGAAGACATTGTTTCCCTTAAGTTTGACAAACAGATGGCAATAAGTGAGATAAAAGAATTGTGCATGCTGTATAGTCTAACCTTCAGTCAGCTGAAACCTAATAGTTAAAAACCCCAACTATTTGAAATGAACAAGGTTAACCAGGAGTAGTGAGGTTCAAAAACCTGAGTGTGAAACTGGAATGTGGTAAACAAGGTTAGGTTAACATGTTGTAGATATTATAAAGAAAAATTGTCACAACTAAATGATGAGATTTAATAATGTGGTAAGATATTGTCTAGGTCAGTCTAATGCATATGCAATTAAGGCCATAAGAACTGTGTTATAATTACATTTGTATTTTATCTCCTTCATTAAAGCAATAAAGGTACTTTTCGTTAGTTAACCATCTTGGTTTTTTCATTCCAAATCATTTTTCAAGGCTTGCTATTACAGACAGAAAGTCATTTAACTTGATACTGAAATATTACTGTCAATAAGATTCACACTTCTCTTTAAAATATGTCCAAACAAAAAACAATAAGAAATGTAGCAAAGAACAATATCCCATTAGATTTCAAAGTCAAGTTTTAAAAAATGTACATATAAAAGGCAAACACACAATATAAAAAATTGTTAAGGTATAAATTTCCATAGCACATACATGCTTATTCCCCCTGCATGTGAGCTATTTGTTCATTCATATATATTGAACTATGACAGACCCTCCTTGGCTAAAACCCATTTACATGGTAAGAAAACACAGAGAGAAGACTTTTAACACTTGAGTGTAAGTTGTCAGCATGAAGTAAGAGTTGATGTGCTCAACAACTGCACCACACAACAGGAGGCCAACACCAACACGAGCCTCCTATACTAAGGACCGGCAACAAATCTGCCTTCAGGGGGCACTGCAGTATTTGTGTTGTATCACTTAGGATGTACACATGTGGGACTGCCCAGTCAAGCTGCTATTTGCTGGGATTGTAAAAGATAAATTGCTGCCGAAACCCAGTGGGCCTTGGGAGTGCATCACCGGGAGGGAGGCATGTGTCCCTGAGTTCATGCCCGTCCTCCCACGCACAATGACTCGCCCATACAGAGGATAAACCCCAAATGTCAACTATGCAGGACTTGCAAAGCTCCACACGTGACGGGGCATTCATTACTTGATAGCATTAAGATCATCTATTATTCGGGCGAGTCAATAAATATACTGTCTTGTGAAGAAAGGTGGTGACAATGTTTCCGGTGTTCATTGGCTATATGAGGTGAGATGCTGAGGGTTTCAGCCTTAAATAGAAGACAGAGCAGTGCACAGGCACAGCATGGCAGACAAGGTGTGGCCACTACCCATCAATAATATATCAACCACAATCACTGAAGATGCTTGAGATTGATTGTGGTATCAATATCCTCAAGCAAATAACACTCACCAAAGATAAACCAAACGACTTAAATCACATTATAACTGAAAATCTAAGCCCTTTTCTACATTTGCAGAAAGTAACTTGTTAACTCTTTAATGCAACACAAAGAAAGAGAAAACTTTGGCGCAACAACAAAAATCATTAAAGCGCTTGACACATGTTAATTATGTTGCCACTGTTTGTTCTATGGATAACGGATAGTCTTGCCTTCCATTTGATGGTGTTTAGCTTCCTCTAAGAAGCTTGCGTATTGATATCCTATAGTTGTTTCATGTTTGTCCATGTGTGTATGAGTGGAAGTTGTCAATAGGAAGACACAGGTAGGCAGGCCTTATCACCTCCATACATGTGTGCTCTGTACATATGGCCACCTCCCCCGCATCCCACATATATATTTATACACTCCTTCAATTAGTGCCTCAATTGATCACATATACACATGTCTATTCTTGTTCACACTTGTAATTCAACACAGTCAAATACACTCCACTGATGTCTCAAAATAGTGTTATAATGTTTTTTTTCACTGCCTCTTTATTGACTTAAAACATAAAAAAATTGATTTCAAAAGGTCCTCTGACATGAGTGTATTGTGTACCCACGACAGACCTAGCATCAGAGAAAGCTGCACACAGGACAATTTGGCAATAAAGGCATAACTGTTTCTCATCTTATTGAACCTTTTTGTATCTAATTAAATGTAACAGCAGTCATTGTCATATTAATAACAAGCACAGACTGCTTGGGCATAATTGTTCACAATGTCTGCTCCCTTCCATAGGGGAGAAGGTTGAAGCGCAGTGAAGAGATGAAAGCATATCCATGTGAATGAAATGCCAATAATATATTTCAAAATAGATTAAACGGTAATCAGAGGTTGCTGGATGTCCGACCCTGTGTAGAATTTAAGGCACAAAATACATTAACTGCCATTTTTAAATTCAGTGGCATTGTTGTAAATGTTTTGTGCTGAATTAGATATGCCAATGATCTGGTGTTGAAATGTTTGGCCAGAAAAGACAGAGAGAAGGGTAATACTTGTATGTCGTCCACCATATTGAAAACTTGTAAATAATAAAATTTGACAAATTCTGATTGGTTTATAAAAGATCAAGGTCAACAATACAAATGCACCAGAATTTTAAAATGGTGTACATTATGGTGTATGTTATTGGAAATAATAAATAAATCTATGTGCTGCACAGAATATTGAGAAAATATGAACAATGTTATATTTTGAATATAAAGATATGATATGGTGCAAACCAAATATGAATCAATTTTAACATTGGCACTTATAATAACATCCACACTATGCTGATTTGGGCAGGTAGAAAGTGGTATGTCTCACCTTCTGGTGGGACATAATACAACCAAATATTGAGGGGCTAACCTACAATTTGGACAAGTCTAAAAAGAATGTTTTTTGCTAATGAACATTGATTATATCGGTCATTGCACTTTCTTCCAAACCAAAACTTCAAAAGCTACAAAACACTAAGCTTGCATACAAAATTAAAATTCAAGATATTTAATCATATTTGTTAACGTTAGGGGGAACAGGGACACTTCATACAGAGGATCACAGCTGCATGAAATGTGTTGTTGATTGTTGCTTAGTTACCAAAAGGTATGACGTCACTATTTCATTACTCCTTGAACTACATGAAATAGTGCACCTTTGTAACATACCAAAGTAAGCTAAATAGGTAACATACGTCTGTCCAAAGGGGATCAATGTTGATATATACACATATAAACATCATTTAGTGGTCTTTTATGACTAATCCATTAGCCAGTAGCTGCTGCATTCGACCTCATCACTGCCCAGTGATACAAAATTAGAAGTAAACAAAATATCATATAACAAAATTGAGAAGTTTTGCAAGTTTAATTACCAAAATTTAAGAACAGGTGTACTCCAAATATTATTCTTTTTAGTTTAAATAGAGGGAATTTTGATTAATGGTCTATATTTTGAGATACCTAACTTTCTTCAAACTCAAGTCAAAAATTACCAAATGGTGTCAAAAATTTGCATTTATTTGAATCATTTTATTTACAAAAACACAAATTACTTGAGTTATAAGACATCTTTTAAAATTCTGTCTATATTTAAACTATAAAACATCATTCTAACTTAAGATTAATGCCTTAGTTCTACAGATTGATGGTGTAGTTGTTCACAAAATTGTTTTTCAAGTTAGCTCTATCTTTTCTAAAATTGTTATCAAACATCTTTTTCTGATTTTTACTGTAACTTTAAGGTCTATAATCCACAATCAGTTTGAAGCATTTGGAGAGAACTTCGTGTGGTCTCGTATATTTACGTAACTGCCTTCGGCTCCTACAGCACACATGGCGGACAAACTCTTTTAATGATAATTCATATTTTATGCCATGATTATATCTAAAATGTCCCCAAAAAGCTTGATTATTCTTTGGATGGCATTAAATAAAGAAAATATAAAGACTTGATATCAGTCGTCAGCTGCAAAAACTGAGTCGAACCCGTTTTAACTAGCGTTATAATGGGTTCAATTTAAATAATAAAAATTTAAGACTAGCTGGTTAAGTTTACTTTTTCTGTGCTAAATTAACAAATAACATTACTTTGAACACATTTAAGCCAAAAAAACATAAGTCTGTCCCAGTTTTTTCATTGTGGATTATAGACCTTAAATGTAAAATGATTAAGAATGATAAAATTTTAGAAACAAATTAAAAATCAAATCAAAAGAAAAATCTATCCCTAAGCATTTGATACCTTAAAGGTTGAAATCCTTTTTGTAGTTATTTTTATACAAAGCAATCATCTTGCACCATTGCATTTTTTGGGGTTCAAATGACTTTTTTTGGCGGGAAAAAAGAACTTTAGAAGACACTGTTCCCCCTCATGTTAAATTGAAGGTTAATTGGACAGATTTTGAAAGTCAAAGGCAAACAATCTGACATTTCCCTATAACTGCTCACATGCCTAGTCTACAATTCCACAGTAATTTATAACATTATGATAGAAACAAGTCTCAAAATGGTTGCAATTAAAAGCACAACTTGTATTTTGAAGAGAAACCAGATACACAGTAGGCCCGTTTCCTCATTTTGCTCACTCCCCATATTCAACAGACTAATGATCAAATTTCTGAGATGCATTTCTTCCAACTTATACTTATCAGTTGGAGAAGTTTGAGTAAAAAAACTCTATAAAATGTCCTTTTCTATTGAGGCATGATTATTTACTGAAATAAAAAGATTTCCCCTGATACCTATACCATTCATCAAAATTAATCACTTAAAGCATTCATGAAATGAGGTTTTCAAGCACTTTTACCTTGCAGAATATAAATGTTTATACCCCAAACTTTGCAATCAAAAGTTATTACCCATCATATTTCCCCTACATATGAGTCTTCTGCTAAAATCCATATCATCCATTGGGCACTTTGTCAACAAACTTTGTTTAGCTGACCAGTGATTTTGTGCAAACACCTGCTTAGTAAAGTCTTGCTAACATTCAAGCACCTTTAGATTGAAACAATGGAGTGATTTTCTTACAGAAATGTTTACTGAGGCTGTTTACTGAGGCTGATACCAGTATTATTCATCAAGGTATCTTTGTTAGCTGCCTGTTAAAATGACCAACGTTTGTCACAGGTGTGAAGGCTTAATTACATTATGATTAACTAATAATAACAAGATACCTTGTGACAAATTCCACAAAAGGTATTGTAATAATCATTGGTGTCAACAATAATAGGAGACATGGCTACAGCCAGATTAATACATTTACTGCATATCAAAATTTTGCTATTTCAAAGGGTTTCCATCTTTTGCATTGACTTGCACTCTACTGTCTGATTTATAGACACTGTTAAAGCTTAACGTTTGGGGGAACATAATCTCTTCATACAGAGGATCAAAGCTGTATGAAATGTCTTGTTGACTGTTGCTAAGATACCAAAAATGTATGATGTCACTATTTCATTGATAAGTAACCACGGCACCATTATGACATCACTGCTCCTTGAAATACAGGAAATAGTGCACCTTTATAACATGCCAAAGCCAACTAAATAGATAACACTTTTCTGTTCAGAGGGATTCACTGTTTATTATACTCATGAAAACATCATGTTTTGAGGGAAAATCATTAATTGACTCCAAGCGGTCAAGGTTACCATTTCTCAAATGCACATAATATGTTGCGAACCATTAATACTCCTTAATCTCATGGATATTCTGATGACTCATACATAAACAAACCCAGCATCTTGATAAGAGTAATCTTCCAGTACCTCAATAACTAATATCATATTCCAGTACCTCAATAACTAATATCATATTCATATTCTCTGTACTTGAATGCTGATTTCAAAACTTTGAGATGTTGAGAATTGACAGTTCTATTCATATACCATATTTACTTGTGTATTAGAAGACTTGTGTATAAGACAACCCCCCCCCCCCCCCCCCCACACCAAATTGATGTTCTTTTGCTTTGAAAAGGCCAATTTTCGAATATAAGACGAATCGTTTTTTCTCGAGACATCGGCTACCACACACTGTCCACCAGAGGCACACGCAAACTATTACCTCTGGCCAACCCAGATTAGTATTCATCCGGTCCTACTTTTACTGGCCATGTGCTCAAGAACTGTCATTGTGTTGTAAATGGGATTGGCATGTTAACATCTCTTAATATCAAATATGAAGTTGCCTTGAGATGCATTAGAGTTCATTTCTTACCATTTGAACATTTTGTGTTGGTTAGTTTAACCAAAAGTATAATAGATTAAAAGAATTCAAATTATAAACAAAGCGGCCATCTTTGTTGTGGTTCCGCCTTATCACACCCCTAGAAAATGGCTCCTCCGATTGAGAAAGTAGTTCCAAGTTTTATTTCACTTAATAGTTGTTTCTATATGCACAAACTTTTGTATTTAGGGTGAAATATATCATATTTTACCAATCTGAGTACAATCTAAGAAATAAAAATAAGTAAGACGGACAGTTGCATGAAAATTGGTGGATGTGCTGAGCCAGCACCAAAAGGCACCTTGTACAGAGGTGATAGGTTCACCAAGTCGCCCTCTGGTGGAGTTTGCGGCTACCATTCAAGTTTGGCGGCCATTTTAAAAGTGAAACGTAACAAGATCTTATACACGAGGATTTACGGTAAAACGTAAATAAGATGTCCGTGGTGTCCTTGACCTTAGCGTCGAAAAAAAGCGTTTTCATTAAGAACTTTCGTATTTTCGAAATAACGGATATCGGATGTAGCAGATCGATTTTAATTGCGTTTTAAATGATAAGTAGAGTTGATGGGACAATATGGGACTGAAACAGGGTTGACAGTTCTGTGAATATTGTAAGCCATATATAAATGGTGTGTGGCCTTCAGTCAAATTCCTATTTAACCCTGATCTCAATTTTAAAAGACACACTCTTATTTCTCAATTTTGTTTGAAAAACCTTTCATGTCCAATTCAAAATTGAGACAACTGGAGGTGATTTGTAAGATGTGCCACCTGGTGGACCAAATCAGTTTTAGCCACCAGGGTTACACTGCAGTATGATCACATTCGGCATTTACAGGACATTCATTCAATTGGCTTTGAGTGCCACCTTGTGTTAAGCATCTTTAAATACCTAAATCTATGACATTTTTTGTGATACACTTTATAAATATCTGATATTGATGATATTGAATAACACTCCTAGTCCGACATGATGCAGGAAAGGTATGACCTTGTATAGCATACATTACATCTTGCCTACATCACAACAGAAATTCCTATAACACTCAGATAATACGGCATTGATGAGACAGGACATCATACACTGTGTGTAATTACTGTTGCTGTGTGACAAACATCATAAATTGTGTTATTTGAGCCATAAAATCAAAAGAAATCATAAACATTATCAAACCATCATTGATGAACTATATATCGATTGACATAATCATTCATGATACTTGACAGGCCTTGACATAAAGAGAAAATGTTGGTCACCAGAGCATGAAAAGCGACAGCCTGAAGTTTCTAAGGATAATAGGATGCATGTTTAAATAAAGAGCACTGTATGTAAGGCTGTAGAGTGACTTGAGTCTTAGTGGAGGTTACCAGTCCCAATCAAAATATACAAGTCCATTGATCGTGATTTGAGACAAATATCTATTAAGGATTAGAATAAAATCAATATACTTTGGGTCACTAAAAGACCAAAAATATGGTTGCCCAACTGGGTCATTACGACAAAGCATTCATTGGCCCAAACAGAGGATCTAGTGGCCCCGGGCCACCGTGTATGTCTGGGCCTGCTTGATATGTCTCTGTCATTCTATATGCTACCAAAACCCAGCAGACACAGTGCTCAGCAGAATATACAAGCATGAAGACAGTGCCCCCTACCTGTAGTTTCTGGTACATCTCGAGGTTGATGGTCTTAATATCGTCGAGCTGCTTTCTCAGCCCTATCACAGTGTCCTGCTTCTCGTGAATGTCCTTCTCTAGTAACTGTAGAGCCATTTCCATCTCCACCTTCATCCCTATCTGCAGCTGCAGGTCCTTCTCCACATCCTGCAACCATCAAGTCAGTCACATATCACATTTGTATTCATCATGCAACCATCAGTTCATTGATATATCACATTTGTACTCATCATGCAATCATATATTCATTCACATCACATTTGTACTCATTATGCAGCAATCAATTCAGTCACATATCACATTTATACTCATCATGCAACCATTAATTCATTCATATATCACATTTGTACCCATAATGCAACCATTAGTTCATTCCCATATCACATTTGTATTCATCATGCAGCCATCAATTCATTCCCATATCACATTTGTACCCATAATGCAACCATTAGTTCATTCGCATATCACATTTTTGTATTCATCATGCAACCATGAATTCATCCACATATCACATTTGTACTCATCATGCAGCCATCAATTCATTCACATATCACATTTGTACTCATTATGCTACCATCATTTTATTCACAATGCAACCATCTACCGGTATATATTTCCATATCACACATGCACTCATCCTGCAGCCAAGCCTAAAAAAATAACCTTTTTCCCATTTCAGACCACTTCCAGGTAAAAGCCTGCAATCCTAAATTTGTTTTGACTCATATCACTCGTATAATAAACATCTTCCATAACTGTTACCCGCTTCAACAATTTTCGCGTCAAAATGGAGACGTATTGGGAGACAAAATAAGTGGAAATCAGAAATCTTCATGCCCACATCTCCATTGCAACTCCATGTGCCGTAAAATTTGTACATTGTTGTAAATATTATGTGTTTCTTATGTTCTGATCTAGCTCATTTTTTTATATTTTTTGGAGAAAAAAAACCCCATTGAAATCAGCAATCAACCGATTCTACTCTAGTCAATTGTAATATGTAAATCTATAGAGGTAATTACAAATATGTATATTTATATACCGTATTTACTCGTGTATAAGACGACTCGTGTATAAGACGAACCCCCAAAATTGAGGTTATTTTTCTTTAAAAAAACAATTTCCGAATATAAGACGAGTTGGTTTTTCTTGACATATCGGCTCTGCTACCATTCAAGCTTCAGCTGAAGTTTGGCGGTCATTTTAAAAGTGAAACTTAAATATGCTTACGATATAAGATCTTAGCAGTCTTATACACGAGTAAATACGGTAAAACGTAAATACGATGTTCATATTTTCGAAATAACGGATATCAGACGTAGCGGGTCGATTTTAATTGCGTTTTAAATGATAAATAAAGGTATTTACCCAATATTGTCACAAATTGTTCGAGAACAGAACAAAACCATCAATCCATTTAAAACGCAATTAAAATCGACCCACGTGTGAAAGCATTTCTGTCAAAAAGGGAAGACACGGGGTCGTCTTATACACAAGAGCAGTCTTATACTCGAGTATTTACGGTAAAACGTAAATACGGTAAAACGTAAATACGATGTTCATATTTTCGAAATAACGAATATCAGACGTAGCAGATTGATTTTAATTGCGTTTTAAATGATAAATAAAAGTATATACCCAACATTAACACAAAATATGCCTTGCAGGTCGAGAACAGAACAAAACCATTCATCCATTTAAATGCATTACGCAATACGAGGTCGTCAATTTAAAAAGCGGGAGTGACGGGGACAAGCTCTTATTTTTGGCGCGAAAACAAATGTATCAACTCGCATTGAAAAATTTAATATATTGCGCAACGATGGATCCCTGGCTTCTCTTCGTGTTGCCGCACATCAAATTTACCGTGTTGTGCACATCGAATTTCTGTCCAAGCGGGAAGACACGACTCAAAGCAGTAGAAACAATGACGAAATGCATAATTTGTGATAATATTGGGAATACCTTTATTTATCAGATCATTTGAAATGCGACTTTGTTCTCACTGATTCCAATTATCAGCGTTCACAGTTTTGCGTTTCGTCATTGTCTCCACTGCTTTGAGTCGTGTCTTCCTGCTTGGACAGAAATGCTTTCACACGTGGATCGATTTTAATTGCGTTTTAAATGGATTGATGGTTTTGTTCTGTTCTCGAACAATTTGTGATAATATTAGGTAAATACCTTTATTTATCATTTAAAACGCAATCAAAAAGGGAAGACACGACTCAAAGCAGTGGAGACAATGACGAAACGCAAAACTGAACGCTGATAATTGGAATCAGTGAGAACAAAGTCAAAACACAGCGTTTTGAAATAATAGACCAATAATATTGGGTAAATACCTTTATTTATCATTTAAAACGCAATTAAAATCAATCTGCTACGTCTGATATTCGTTATTTCGAAAATATGAACATCGTATTTACGTTTTACCGTATTTACGTTTTACCGTAAATACTCGAGTATAAGACTGCTCTCGTGTATAAGACGACCCCCTAAACATTAACTAAGAGTTTTTGGAAAAAAACCTCGTCTTATACACGAGTATATACGGTATGTAAATATACAGAAATATACATATACATATTTATCTTTTTCACCGTCATCCATAGATTCTATTGTATTTGTTAATAGTCACTTAAAACTTACTAGTCTCATGCGAGTTTCTTCTGCCAATTGCTTCTGTAGGTCTGTATATAACGTATCCAACCCGGTCCGTGATGTCTGGTACGTTTCACGTTCAGTTTCTAAGTCATCTTTAGCACACTGTAAACAAAGAATAATATTATCAAAGTTTATCAAATCAAACCCAAACAATTTAAAACCAGACCAGAGAATGTGGTTTGTAGGATACCTGTAATTCCTTGCTGATCTTTTCAGTTAGAGTTTCCTTCTCGTCTCGCAGCAGTGAGTTCTCCATCTGTAGGTCAATAATGTTGTTTTTGGAAATGGCCAGATCTTCCTTCATCAGAGCATTTGTGGTCTGCATCACCTCCAACTTCTGCTGTAAGTTGGTAACCGTAGCACTGAAAACACAACCATATCATATTCTATCAAAGTAACCCCAGAGTAAGCGAGATGATGGTCATCACAGAGATTAAACATATGCCAAGGTTTATATTGCTTAAGATACTTGCCTTGGGTCATTTTGTGGATAAAAGCCATATTTCAATGTTAAAGGAAAATCAGGTGTGATATGCTGATAACATGTTGATCTCTATGCATATTGTGCAATAGGTCAATCATATCTTGCCATTTACATCAATATTTCTGCATTTAACTGGCAAAATAGTTTACCAATTTTGAAATCCCTGATGAGGTTTAAAGTAGGTTACCATTGTTTAACGTCACTCTAGCACTAGTTACTCAAATGATAGTGATGACATCATAAACATAATACCACTCTCATTTGAAGCCAATTTATCTTCACAACATCTTTGGTGACACTGCACTTGAAAATGATGCCAAGCACAGAGTGTTTTCAAAATGGGGCTATGTATTGCAGTCTCATCAAATAGGCTTTACAGAGACTTGTAATGTATCAATCAAAAAGGTTGGTGCAAATACTAGGCAGACAAAAAAGTAATCATCAATATGTGATTTTTATGCATCATTTCCAAAGTTAATGAAGGTCAAGGTCATCCAATATTTAATTCTTACTGTGGGGGTCCATCCTTGTGGGAAGGGGCTGAAGTTCAGGTAAGTACCTCTCAGGTCAATCATATGTGCCAAGTGATATTGATATAGCAGTTACATAGACATTATTGCCAGGCAATGTTGACACAACATTGGTCATGATATTAGCCTTGACCCATTAGTCATCAGAAAGACAACAAAATCAATAAATCTCAATATACGTAATATCAAAATTTCTCTTCTTCCATATGTGAATTATCAGCCTTCATATGTTGGAAGGTGTAACCAAATTTGCCTTTAAGTAGGTCACATTTTACCTAGTTATGAAGATTATACTCAGTGCCACAATAAATATATTAATTTTAATTGGTAGGCATATGTGGCAATCAATGCTATCAGCTGTACTCTGTGTCCTATTTTGTTCATATTGAAAATTGGCTCTTATGACCTAAAAATATCTCAAGTTCAACCAATATCAAATTCATATCAGTTCCTCATTGGTGGATCTTATATGCCAAACTATTTTCATGTTAATTTTAGTCAGTGGTGGATTTAGAGAAAGCAGGACAAAAAGTAAGTTTGTATTAAATATATCAAACTTTGTCTTGATAGATCTCTTGACAACTTCTGTCATGGCTTCTCAAGGAGACATCATGGTGTGTAACTAAGGATAGCTTTGTACTTACTTGAGATGTCTGTTGAGCTCCTCCAGGTAATTCTTCTGATCTAAAATGGCAGCCATTTTGGCATTCCCCTCTCTGTAACCAGCAATTTTCATAGTTAATAAAATATTATTTGGCAGATATCTAACAAAAGAAGTTAAAACAGCAGTCTTTTTTATTTCATTCTCAACTAATACCATTGAGAGTGACAATTCTTCACAACATGAAGCAAGCATGTTAAGATGGGTGTAATTTTACACTTACGTATCCTCATCTTCATCTGGTGACTGCTGTGTATAATTGCCATCACGTAAATATAAACTGAAGTCTATCACACCCATCTGAAGATATAAACCAACACTCTCACATCAAACGTCTATGCTTTTCATTTTAGAACTGCTGGAAGCCAAATACTTTGAAAAGGATGTGTAAACATTTCTCTAATGTGTTAGCAAATAAGGTCAGCATTTGCCTGACTGTATTGTGCCTTATGTGGAATCATGCAACACACTAGTATGACAAACTGGAGTCATACTATGACCACACGTGACCTTATTTGGTCACACTGATGCAGGAGTATGCAGTTTTCAACCTGTAAGTGTAAAATGTTTTTGAAAAGTTTATATCATGTTTAGGAGTACTGAAGAAGGTTATATCATATTTAGGAGTACTGAAGAAGGTTATATCATATTTAGGAGTACTGAAGAAGGATAAAGATAAATAAACCTCTGACTGTAAAAAGTTTATTAAAATGTTTTGGTCTTATCTCAATTAGAAATACTGAAGGATGTTACGAAAAACTATAAGATTTAAACACATTTGTTTGTATTGCTATTTAAAAAGTGATAATATTGAAAATAAAACCACAAAATCACAACAATGTTAGTCCTTAAAGTAAATACTTGTGAAAGCCAAACCAAAGCTGTGTATTCTTGTGGGAAATTTTGTTCAATTATATGTGAGCTTTGAGTATCAATATCAAACATTTGAAGTTTTCCCCTTGCACTTTTTTCTCTCATATTTTACACTGTTTCAAAAAGTCACTTTGTGTTAAATATATCACTATTTATCTTGACAGATCTCTTGACAACCCAAATTTATTGATCCTTCAAATATTTTGATTTAAATTTAACATTTTCATAAGATTTGTCTTTTCTGACAATTTGAACCTTGAATCATCCTTTCATAAGTATGAGACCAGTTCATGAGTTAAAGATTTAATAAGACATGAAAATTAATAAAATAATTGGCTGAGTATGAATAGAAAATTAGCTGAGTATCAATAAGTAGATGCATACGGGCTGATCTAAATCTTCATCCTTAATGCCCAGATTGACATCTATAACATTAAGTCCAACCAGCAGTCCTGAGATCACAGTAGCTTCATCATCTAGCATTGTCGCCCCAGGTTCATAGAATTCTCTACAACAAATTGATCAGATATCATGTACCTTAGTATTCTCCTTTGCCTCATCATCCTATCACATCACTCTCTCCAATTAAGCAATCATTTTGCCTTGAATGTATCAAATTTATCATCATGTCCCGTTACCTTAGCAGATAGAGCGTGGTTTAATGGTCATATAACAAGACAGATATCATGGATATCACAAAGTTTGCAACTATCATCAATATAATCAAAACAATTGAGTAATCGAACTACTTCAATATTACATAATCCACTAGCCTTTATTTGCTCCATAGTTGAAAAGTTAGTTTGTGTACTCACGCCAGTAAATTGTCTCTTCTCTCCACTAACATTCGGAAATAGTCTGCCAGTTTCTTTTGCATTAATGCAAGTCTCAGCCATGCTCGTGCTCTACCCAGAGGAGTTCTGGAATCAAAGTATCTCAAGTTATATATCTGTTCATAAGCATGAAAAGTAAAAAATAGAATATACATTTGGAGATAATTGTGATATTTCTCAGGTTATTTAATACACCTTTAAATCATTCTGCGAATGCTCACTTCATAATTTAATGTTATGCTTGAAAATAAGATGCATTATCAGCTTTCACAAAAATGTAGTCATAATTGGATCATTTGATACTACATTAGATTCTGGGTGTTGAATATTTCTGTGCAATTCAGTTTTTAAAGTTTAATGTTTAACCAGCTAGCTGATCAAAAGTCAGTTGTGGTGCAATGGTTCATAGATTATGAAATATATTACTGAGGAGAATGACAACAATCTGAGGTTTAAATCACCAAACAGCAGGATGGATCTTTGATTTAAATATATTACTTGTTTCTGGGATAAATGTAATAAATATTATAAAAATCCATCAAAAGCATAATCATTTGTCTGTGTATAACCTTTGCATCATTTAAGAACTTATTGTGTGAGGTCAGTGTACTTAATGAGTGAGGTCAATATGATTATTGTGTGAGGTCAGTGTGCTTATTGTGGGAGGTAAGTGTACTTAATGAGTGAGGTCAGTATGATTATTGTGTGAAGTCAGTGAGCTTGTGAGGTCAGTTTGCGGATTGTGTGAGGCCGGTGTGCTTATTGTATGAGGTCAGTGTGCTTGTTGTGTGAGGTCAGTGTGATTGTATGAGGTCAGTGTGATTGTATGAGGTCAGTGTGCTTGTTGTGTGAGGTCAGTGTGATTGTATGAGGTCAGTGTCCTTACTTGATATTTGGCATTTCTCTGACTGATGTTGTAATGTCGACACATTCTGGCATGTATTTCTCAACCTGTTCTAACACATGCCAGAACTCTCGCTTGTCTCGCAGGATCCCTTTCTTGGCTGAAAAAAAAAAATCAATTTTAATATGAATATCATCATTGACCCAGCTGTTAAGCATTCTGTTACATCTTATTAGCAATCCATGAGAGGCAATACTTATTACATGTTATGAATTTAATTGACAAATGATAAGTAAACATCTATAAATGGCTGAACATAGAGAAACAGTATAAATGGCTGAACAATAGCATTGCTAGTATTTACTAAGGCATTAAAATTAAGCTACAAAAGATAAAAAGAGATTAATCTTACGTTTAATGCCATGTCTGAGAACGTGTTCCAGGACCACAAAGAACTGTTGAAGGGGGACGTGGTCATCGTCAAGCATGCGGCCGTGAGCCATGGAGGAGTCTATGAGTTCCTTCACCACCAGCTTGCACACGGTCAGCAGGTTACTTCGCTCCACCGTCATCGGATCTCTCCCTGCAAATGCAATCACATGCCAGTTAATCCATGTGAAAAAAAAAAGATTGTTATTTTTTTCTGGAGTTCATCTGAATATAAACATCTGTATCTATGATTTGTTCATGGAACATATCTCAAGAGAGATTTCTAAATGGGTGAATGAGGGACTGAGGCCTCTGCATAGATGATGATTACTCATCAACCTGACTAACTAAGGTCACGCAAAGCTAATGCATGACCTTATTCGGTCACAGACACGCATGAACAAATAGAATTTTTGGCTCTAACTGATGACGTGCATTGGACAGAATTTCAAGAGTGGCTTTAAAAACATTGACATTAGACTTGTCAACATACTCAAACTCTATTGTTATCATTGTCATTATCATTTCTTAGAATTTTAGCTATCATTTCTGAACAGTACCAAAAGCATATACTGGACACGATACATACAAATATGATCCAATTTTCAGAATTTCAGTCATTTATACATACAAATTTTCTCTTGAAAATTTCATGAGATTAATCTGGACATAAATTATAAATAATATTTTAAAGGTTAGCTATTTTGTGTTTTTGGACTATAACATCCCCAAATGTTACTGTGGGTACAATATTGTAGACATCATCAACATGTGAGATAAATTGAAACCAAGCAGCAAAACGTAAACGAGATAATAAATTTTCATAAAACATGCATGTTTGCTCGTGTTAACTATTCAATTTTTTCACAGAAATGTTGACAAGCTTGTTGGGAATAACAACTTTTACAGTCAAAACTGTTTTTGTTAATCTAAAGGTTTACTTTTTTACCAGATCTGTTTGTTTTTACTCCATTGCCAAAACTCAGTGCACAGTCCCTTTGTGTTCAAAAGGTTTGTTGGTAGTTCATGAATATGACTCATACAAGGCTAATACATGACCTTGTTGTGCATGACCTTGGGCTTTGTATGACCAAAAGTTGAGCATGACCATATAAAGTCATGCAATAATATCTGGCTCCAGTTAATGGAGAGATGTAAAAAAGAGCAAAAATGAGATCATGTCAGCCATGTCCCAGAACAATCCCATGCAGGATAATTGTGACAGCATTTGAACTTTTTGTGCAGGATAACAGCAACTATTCAGTGCAGAATAACTCTCAGAGCAACTATTCAGTGCAGGATCTCTCTCAGAGCAACTATTCAGTGCAGAATAACTCTCAGAGCAACTATTCAGTGCAGAATAACTCTGAAAGTAACTATTCAGTGTAGGATCTCTCTCAGAGCAACTATTTAGTGCAGAATAACTCTGAAAGTAACTATTCAGTGTAGGATCTCTCTCAGAGCAACTATTCAGTGCAGAATAACTCTGAAAGTAACTATTCAGTGTAGGATCTCTCTCAGAGCAACTATTCAGTGCAGAATAACTCCCAGAGCAACTTTTCAGTGCAGGATCTCTCTCAGAGCAACTATTCAGTGCAGAATAACTCTCAGAGCAACTATTCAGTGCAGGATCTCTCTCAGAGCAACTATTCAGTGCAGAATAACTCTCAGAGCACTTTTCAGTGCAGGATTACTCTCAGAGCAACTATTCAGTGCAAGATCACTCTCAGAGCACTTTTCAGTGCAGGATCACTCTCAGAGCAACTATTCAGTGCAGGATCACTCTCAGTGCACTTTTCAGTGCAGGATCACTCTCAGAGCAACTATTCAGTGCAGGATCACTCTCAGACAACTATTCAGTGCAGGATCACTCTCAGAGCATTATTCAGTGCAGGATCACTCCCAGGGCACCAATCTCAGGGGTGATCAGTCTAAATAAAGGCAAGAATCTTGTGCAAGATCAAGTCACAAGGAAAAATCGTCTGGAGATCACTCAAAGAGCAAGTATCCTGTGAAGAAAGATCACTCTAAATCCAAAGATCCATTGCAAAGATCACTCACAAGGATCCTGTGTAGGATCACTCTAAAAGTAGGGATCTATTATGGGATCATTTTTAAAGCAAGGATCTTGTTAAGTATAACCCACACAGGCAAGGTTCCTCTGACAAATAACCCTATATGCAGAGTTTCGACACACTATTACGGTCAAAGACTCAATGAGCAATATGACAGAATGAAACAATAGCAACTGATCAATAAGCATTAAAAGATTATAACAATAACACTGTTAATGTGTTGCTCTATACTGTCTACATTTGACAGGTGAAGATATCAGAGAGCACTGCCACACAATGTGCCTGCGAGCCATCAAACCAACAGAAAGAGCTGGGCTACACAGATCTTGATCAGCTGATAACGGTAAATGAATAGGTGTGGGTGATAATAAAGGAATATAGCACATTTACACACCATCTTCTGAGGTCATGGACTGCTGCATTTCAAGTGATACATCAGCGAGTTCCCTTAAGCACAACCATTCCCCGTCCACAGACACGCGGAAATTGCACAAATAAATGGTCTCCTCTGCCATCGTTAGCTACTAAGTTGTTTGGTGTGAGGTGTCAGGATGTCGTAGGAGCAAGTGGTATAGTGGAACGACTCGCTGGTGCCAGGTCTCTGTTGCCAAGGTGACACAATCTGCATCCCTCCTTCTGCTGCCAGGCTACGGCTGGGTAGATGGTATTCTCTACATTATCTCCATCATTTCTTGCTCCTTGGATTTCTGCTCCAATATGGGTGTAATTATAAGTTGCCTTGCCAGTGTCGGGCCTGTGATGTCAGTCTTCAGAATTATTCTATTGATTCGAGGCTCATGTAATATGTAAGTAGGCTGCTGATGTAGTAGTGCATATTGGATACCGCTAGAGTGCACTGCAGCGTGCTGACTCATCCAGCTACACAGATTCCACCAGGCCTTTTGGAATCCTATAGTTACTTAATATAGACAAGCAACATATACTCCAACTGGATTGTACAGACCCTGCAACACAGCAAAGCTATTGTCTGCCAAGTGTGCACAAATGTACTAGCTCTGTAAAATTTGAGAAGTTCTGCGCAAAATAGAGGCAATCAAAAAGAATGCACACATTGTATTCACCTCTTCTGAGATATGGCATATTGCTTGGTAGTGAAAAGAATAGCTTTTACTGCAATTATGAGATCACTTTCCAACCCATTGTTTCAGTGAAAAATCAATCTTGAGCAGATCTTTGGCTCCTATCCCTATGGATTATATTATACAATCTTATTCTGAACATGAGAAAAATGTCCTGTCTTTTCAGCAAGTACTGTAAATAATAATTGCTCAAATTCTATTTGTACTTGATTAATAACCTCAAATCAACAAACCAATCAATCATAATTATTGTTCTTGATCAAAGACTTATAATTAGTTCATAAATACATACAAATAATCTAGTAAAATGTTGCTCTATTTAACTTTAAAAAGAAAAATAACCAGATAGACCAATTATTTCAATTTCATATATATTTTAATTCTACATGTTCATTTTCTTTATTAACAACATATCTTTACATTGAAAACCTGCGAGAAGTAAAAAAAAGAATTAGCTGGGATCAGAATGTAACTGATATTTAGAAACTCTGCATTAAACATTTAATTTATTTGCTGCAAAAAGCCTCTCTCTCTGAGAAAAATATTTCCATGCACAAATAAATAAGACCCAGCTTAAGCAAAAAGCAGATATTCAAAGATAATTGTGCCAAAAAGTCTTTAAAATATTAAATTGAAGTCAAACATTGTTCACTTAACCCCCATGGTGATGCTGTATATGAAATATGAAATACTGTCATTCAAATTTGCTAAGTAATAGCTTGGACAAACTTAAATAACACAAAGCTTGAACAGCTTGAGGCCAAATGGAATCAAGAGATGACCTTTCTAACCCTTATCTGGTTACATTTGCTATGTGAGCTATTAGGCATTTGGGTCAATCTGATCATATAAATAGTTGTCAGAAAAATTCTATTTTAACTATTTTATATTCATGCACAATTTTTATGATTTTGTACTTTGTATGAGATATAGTTAACTATTTATCAACAGAATTAAAGCTTTTATGAAATCAGCACCTTTCAAGAACCTTTTCCTTCAATAATAAAAATGTTTACACACTAAACTTTATGATAGCTTGTTTGTATAACAGTTTCGTGAACACATATCCTTTAAACATAGCCCAAATCTATGTCTTTGCCTGTGCCCTCAGTGATTTCATCAAAGCTTTACAAAAGATATTTAATTTTTACATGATATTCATGTTAAGAGGCATTCTGGATACTTTTTACATAATTAATGTTTTGGAACAATAAATTCATGTGAGAAAATGTTTTGAAATAATCAACTAAGTCCAATATTATTAGTAACAAAAACTACTCTAAACAGAGTAAGTTGACCCTTTACCTGTCCCTGCCTTCAAAACCCTGACTGGCAGACAGTTCTTGTCAGAACATGAATATTCATATTCCAAAGAAATATAAATATTCAGAGTATCATCAGATTATCTTATTTGTACACTGACTGCAGCAGGTTTTCTTGCCCTATGCTTGCCTTTGATCAGTCCAAAAGTAGATTTACAATATCAACAATTAATAAAGACTGTTTCCCCCCCCACCCCACCCCCTCACAAAATGGCATAAAGGGGTAAATGTTCAAATTATTAGGGGCAGAATAGCAATGTTTAATTTGTATTTTTTTGCCTCGCATGCGACCTGGAAACAGGATGGTCAGTATAATAATGGATGTGTGTTTAAACAAAGTCTAAAAATGTTTTTAATCTTAGTTAATTGTGTCGATCATTTTCAATTGCGTTAATGGTTTTCAATTGTGTTGATTTGTTTGTTTGTTTGTTTTGGGTTTTACATCACTTTCAACAGTATTTCAGTCATTTTGTGATGAGACCTACTTGTAGCAGATATAGTGCTGCCTCACTGAATTGTCATGTCGCAGGTCCTTGACATGACAACTCACCCGGTCACAGATTTACAAGGACAACGGGTTAACCCTTCAGGCACGGGCCTCAGCTCATGTGGGAAATTGTATCATGAGTTCAATCCCGGCACGGCCAGGGTTCGAACCCACGACCTTTGGATCACCACAGAGGAACTGGTGCTAATAAGCTGGCGCTCTAACCAACTGCGCCACGGCCCGTGGCCTCAATTGTGTTGATGATTTTCCACTATCTCAATGATTTTCATTGGTCCAATAATTTCAACTGTGTCAATGATCTTCAATTTTGTCAATAATTTTCAATTTTGTCAATAATTTTCAATTTTGTCAACAATTTCAATTGAGTTAATGATTTTTTAATTCTGTGCTATTGTATTCAAAAACTGTTCAGTGTTGTGCAGATGTTATTTTCAGGTATGATTGTTGGCAAAATTCAGATATATTTATGGATCTAGGATACATATTAATTATTATCACCATATTTTATGAAATTTATATCCAAATATATATATGCAAATGTATATCCAAAACTACTTTGGATATATACATTTCTGATAGGTTAATGTCACCAGAGTGACAATAGCACAGTAGCCAAACATAGATTTTCAAACTGTTTTCCAAAGTACTGATCTTATGAGAAAAAAATCAATATTAATCTACACACACCACATCTCAAAATATTAACATACCGGTATCTATAGGCCATTAATAGAATGCATAAAAAGTAGATGTGAAAAGGTGTAATCTAGGATCATCAATCTTCCAATATCAAATATGGCTGAAATAGAGATGGCCAAACTGATGATATATATTAATGGAATATTCTGTAGTACATCAATTGGTAGTAATGCTAGTCATTCAATCTTTTCTCTTACTCTGGCATCATTGCCTCAAATTGATGTTATTCAAAATTTTGACCTCCACACCTAGTCATGCATATAAGTCACACCCATTAAAATATCTATGCCCTATGATTAGTTGGTTGACCAATACGTTTTTTTTTAACAATCAGTGCAAATCAGAATTTGTATGAAATAATTCTTTCACCAATCAGTGCACAGCCTGATTTTTTGTGAATAGTTGTGATTTGCGGCCAATCCGGAATGCATGTTTTTACAATTGATGGCAGAGACTAATAAGAAAGAGGTCCAGTTATGGAGGGTAACTGGTACAATGTCAAGAAGGTGAATACGTGAATAAATATGTAAGTAACTTAACAAGGAAATATTTGAATAATTATGTCAGTAGCTCATCTGGGAAATATGTGAATAACTGTGTCAGTAGCTTAACTAGGAAATATGTGAATAATTATGTCAGTAACTGAACTTGGAAATTTCCACTGGTTACATCATTTTATTTTTATGTATTGTGTACCTGATGAATATATTCTGTTTCAATCACAATGTTTCAGGTATCGTGTAAATCTGGCCACAATTTCATAGGTTGTCACTCTTGACCATGACCATGATGATATTTTAATTGTCAAATTAGTTTAAAAAGTGAAGACTACATAATAATCTACCTTGTTTAAATATCAAATATGTTGAGACAATAAATAATTAAATCTTGACAAGAACAAAATAATTCTCTTCACTGCCTTTTCATGGGATAATTTTTGGAATCCTCCAGAAATGAGGTTTATTAGCTTTTTATACAGGGCTGTTACCAGGAAATTCAATTTGTAAGGATAAGTAGTTGTTTGGGTTTGATTGATAAGATACCACTCCAGAATATGTTGACATACAAGAGACAGGCATAAATAAATTAGTTGTCCCAGACATAGACACATTTTAAAAGAAATCCAAAGTTAAATTTACATTTGATGTCATGCAATTTGTAAAATACCTCCTGTATATATTTAGAATGAAAGAGAAATTAGTTGTTATCAACAGTGACTCTGCAAATGTTCAAAAATGTTGAATTACAATTTTGCATTACACATAGAGAGATCACAATTATATAACACTCAATCAAGTCAAACACTTTTTAAGTATCCTGGAACATATGATTCTTTTAATATTTCTATGAAAAATGGCACTTGTCATTAACAGGTGTCTGCCAGTGGCTACCAGGGAGTTCTCCCATTTAGCAACTGTAATCAGAGTTATTTGGTAGCAAATATTTGCAAAGTTGTGTCGATGTATTATCGAATATGTAAAATCATCTAATATTGCGTAGGTGCACAGGTCTGCTAATCCTCAATCAGATTTTGCTTGTTATCCAGGTTCTGATTATCTGATTTTCATCAAATGTGAACTGAATCAACTTTAAATTCCTTGTTTTGTCAATTGGGAAGCATCCCCAAGTAACTGATCTGATGACATCATGTATCAATTGGAGATAATGATGATACTATTTTGAACTTTAAATTATGACATCATCATGCAGTATTGTTTCATTGTTTACATCATATAAAAATCCATACTTACAAAATAGCACAAAAGCTAAATTAGAGTCTAAGACATGATCTCAGACCCACTCCACAGAAAAAAAATGATTCCCAACTGACTGGAAATTGACTCCCTTCTCCCAAGGACTATAACAATCAGAGAATAACACAGAAAATTCCCTTTTTGT
The DNA here is from genome assembly GCA_949316495.1 of Amphiduros pacificus. Classification (NCBI taxonomy): domain Eukaryota; kingdom Metazoa; phylum Annelida; class Polychaeta; order Phyllodocida; family Hesionidae; genus Amphiduros; species Amphiduros pacificus. Next base: position 30,221,118 of record OX439002.1, read on the forward strand.
TATCCACTGCCTGACACAAAAAGAACCATCCATTTGTCAAAAATATATGATTTAGCCTATTGACAGGATACTCTAAGAGCATAATTTATCTAAAAATGTTTTATATCTTTCTAATTCTGGTGCTATTCAATAACTTAATGTTAATACTTACAATACAGGTGAGAGAGTAGATTCAGACCCCCCCCCCCCCCCAAAAAAAAAAAATATCACATTTTGTATGCTCTTTTGACAGAATAATGCTTTTCCCCTCACATTTGCACAAAGAAAATGTCAGTCATATCTCATCAAATATAGGAGATAAAGTAAATTTTCATACAAAATTGACAGATTCACTTCCTAATTCTTGCATTTCCTGTATATTCAGCTTTTCTAGCAGAACTTGATATTCAAACATTGATATTCAAACCATGGAGTAAAGAGTTAATTACTCCATGTTCAAACAAATCAAGTTTACAAGTGGTTGGCCAAGAACTATAATCTTGATGTAGACAAGTGCCTGATGGAAACTGCTCCGATGTCTGTATACATGTTCTCCATCATTAAATAACAACTAACTGGTGTTTGTTATGTGTAAATCTCCTCAACATAGCATAGGCCGATTGCGGATCGCCATACTGCCCCATTGAAAACAACACGCCGGAACTGCACAATTACAATCGGAAGTGCACAAAAAACTCTCTAAAATCTAATCATTAAAAAAAACAAGATGGTAACCCGCAATCGGCCTATAAACATTTGGGAACTCCTCTCATCTCAGATTCAGAGACCATGATTAACTGGGCCATCATTCCCATTGCCATTAGACCTTCAAGCTTTATCAAAGATATTAACCCAGTTAACACATATTAACAACATGTTTCTTATCGGTATTCTAGCCGACTCAATCGGTGACAGCTACATGGACAGCTGGCATCTGCAGCTGATGACATCATTGTCAGATGGTCTCACCTGGTCGCTGCATTCGTGTGCACAACATAAACAACACTCACTTGTTCTCTTTATGCGAGGTTTTGACGTGGTTGTATGCTTTTTTGTCGCTTGTGCAATAATTGGTGCCGGCCAGGCGTCCTTGCTGGGTGTTTTGACGTCGTCATTGGATGCAGGAGTGGCTTCTGGAGGGGTTGTTGGCGTTGTTTTTGTGTCCAACCCCTCCGCCCCACTTTCACACGAAGTCGCCATTCTTGGCATTTGAGTCAGGATATAAGACCGAAAAAAACGGGTGTGTGTGTACTCCTGACTTTCTCATACGCGTGTGCAGTTTCTCAGTAGTCTATCACATGAACACTTCAAATGTCTTTACATTTCTGATTTTTTCAATGCCATTTTTCAAATTCTTCTTTTTTCAGAGCAAGATTTGTGTTTCATACGCTCTTTCATACGACATCGTGATTTTTTTCAAAGACATTTTTCCCTTTCATACAGACTTTCATACAACTATATTTTAATCATTTATTCTCAAAGTCTTCTTTTTTCAGAGCAAGATTTGTGTTTCATACGCTCTTTCATACGACATCGCGATTTTTTTCAAAGACATTTTTCCCTTTCATACAGACTTTCATACAACTATATTTTAATCATTTATTCTCAAAGTCTTCTTTTTTCAGAGCAAGATTTGTGTTTCATACGCTCTTTCATACGACATCGCGATTTTTTTCAAAGACATTTTTCCCTTTCATACAGACTTTCATACAACTATATTTTAATCATTTATTCTCAAAGTCTTCTTTTTTCAGAGCAAGATTTGTGTTTCATACGCTCTTTCATACGACATCGCGATTTTTTTCAAAGACATTTTTCCCTTTCATACAGACTTTCATACAACTATATTTTAATCATTTATTCTCAAAGTCTTCTTTTTTCAGAGCAAGATTTGTGTTTCATACGCTCTTTCATACGACATCGCGATTTTTTTCAAAGACATTTTTCCCTTTCATACAGACTTTCATACAACTATATTCTAATCATTTATTCTCAAAGTCTTCTTTTTTCAGAGCAAGATTTGTGTTTCATACGCTCTTTCATACAACATCGCGATTTTTTTCAAAGACATTTTTCCCTTTCATACAGACTTTCATACAACTATATTTTAATCATTTATTCTCAAAGTCTTCTTTTTTCAGAGCAAGATTTGTGTTTCATACGCTCTTTCATACGACATCGTGATTTTTTTCAAAGACATTTTTCCCTTTCATACAGAATTTCATACAACTATATTTTAATCATTTATTCTCAAAGTCTTCTTTTTTCAGAGCAAGATTTGTGTTTCATACGCTCTTTCATACGACATCGCGATTTTTTTCAAAGACATTTTTCCCTTTCATACAGACTTTCATACAACTATATTTTAATCATTTATTCTCAAAGTCTTCTTTTTTCAGAGCAAGATTTGTGTTTCATACGCTCTTTCATACGACATCGCGATTTTTTTCAAAGACATTTTTCCCTTTCATACAGACTTTCATACAACTATATTTTAATCATTTATTCTCAAAGTCTTCTTTTTTCAGAGCAAGATTTGTGTTTCATACGCTCTTTCATACGACATCGCGATTTTTTTCAAAGACATTTTTCCCTTTCATACAGACTTTCATACAACTATATTTTAATCATTTATTCTCAAAGTCTTCTTTTTTCAGAGCAAGATTTGTGTTTCATACGCTCTTTCATACGACATTGTGATTTTTTTCAAAGACATTTTTCCCTTTCATACAGACTTTCATACAACTATATTCTAATCATTTATTCTCAAAGTCTTCTTTTTTCAGAGCAAGATTTGTGTTTCATACGCTCTTTCATACAACATCGCGATTTTTTTCAAAGACATTTTTCCCTTTCATACAGACTTTCATACAACTATATTTTAATCATTTATTCTCAAAGTCTTCTTTTTTCAGAGCAAGATTTGTGTTTCATACGCTCTTTCATACGACATCGTGATTTTTTTCAAAGACATTTTTCCCTTTCATACAGAATTTCATACAACTATATTTTAATCATTTATTCTCAAAGTCTTCTTTTTTCAGAGCAAGATTTGTGTTTCATACGCTCTTTCATACGACATCGCGATTTTTTTCAAAGACATTTTTCCCTTTCATACAGACTTTCATACAACTATATTTTAATCATTTATTCTCAAAGTCTTCTTTTTTCAGAGCAAGATTTGTGTTTCATACGCTCTTTCATACGACATCGCGATTTTTTTCAAAGACATTTTTCCCTTTCATACAGACTTTCATACAACTATATTTTAATCATTTATTCTCAAAGTCTTCTTTTTTCAGAGCAAGATTTGTGTTTCATACGCTCTTTCATACGACATCGCGATTTTTTTCAAAGACATTTTTCCCTTTCATACAGACTTTCATACAACTATATTTTAATCATTTATTCTCAAAGTCTTCTTTTTTCAGAGCAAGATTTGTGTTTCATACGCTCTTTCATACGACATCGCGATTTTTTCAAAGCCATTTTTCTCTTTCAAACAGACTTTCATACAACTATATTTTAATCATTTATTTTCAATTTCTTCTTTTTTCAGAGCAGGATTTGTGTTTCATACGCTATTTCATACAACATCGTGATTTTTTCAAAGCCATTTTTCTCTTTCATACAGACTTTCATACAACTATATTTTAATCATTTATTCTCAAATTCTTCTTTTTTTTCAACCAGATTTGTGTTTCATACGCTATTTCATACAACATCTTGATTTTTTCAAAGCCATTTTTCCCTTTCATACAGTCTTTCATACAACTATATTTTAATCATTTATTCTCAAATTCATCTTTTTTCAAAGCAGGATTTGTGTTTCATACGCTCTTTCATACGACATCGTGATTTTTTCAAAGTCAATTTTCTCTTTCATACAGACTTTCATACAACTATATTTTAATCATTTATTTTCAAATTCTTCTTTTTTCAGAGCAGGATTTGTGTTTCATACGCTCTTTCATACGACATCATGATTTTTTCAAAGCCATTTTTCTCTTTCATACAGTCTTTCATACAACTATATTTTTCTCTTTCATACAGACTTTCATACAACTATATTTTAATCATTTATTCTCAAATTCTTCTTTTTTCAGAGCAAGATTTGTGTTTCATACGCTCTTTCATACAACATCGTGATTTTTTCAAAGCCATTTTTCTCTTTCATACAGTCTTTCATACAACTATATTTTTCTCTTTCATACAGACTTTCATACAACTATATTTTAATCATTTATTTTCAATTTCTTCTTTTTTCAGAGCAGGATTTGTGTTTCATAGGCTCTTTCATACGACATCACCATTTCATACAACTATGTTTTAATCATTTATTCTCAAATCATCTTTCTTCAGTACAGGATCTGTGTTTCATACAACATTTCATACAACTATATTTTAATCATTTATTCTCAATTTTTTTTCTCAGGACAGGATTTGTGTTGCATATGCTCTTTCATGAAACATCACATTTTTTCTCTTCATTTAAATTATTCTAATATTCATTTAAATTATTCTAATATTCATCAGAGCAGGATACACTTTCATTCAATATCATGATTTTTTCCTTAATCAAATCAAATCTAGCTGTGTTGCCATATTGCGTAGGCTCTCAGTGCACACAAGACAAAAGTGGAGTGGCCAACTTATCAAATCAAATCAAAATCAGTTTCAATGTCAACATATTTGGATAAAGAGCTGAAAATACAACATGTATTTGTCAATAAGTGCAACAAAGGACAATGTTATTTATGACACAGTCAATGGCCCTAACCATGGGAAGGGGACGTCAACAAAGTTCTGGTGGGTTTATTCTGCTTCAGATAACCTTTGACAAAGACTTTGCTAGATCTAGACTTCATCTTCATGTCTTTGCTTTTTGTATGAAGTTTTCATAAATTCTTGATGTTTTGACTTGCATGTACTCCCAACATGAAGATTTGATAATGAGTGTGAAGTTCTTTTGATATTGCATATTAAATATTTGATCAATGTTCACGATAAAAAGTTGATATGCTTGATTTTAATGAAAAAGTGCACCAAGTGACCTTGCCTTCAGCTGACAACAGAGTAATTATAATGTTTGTCCCTCTTGCTATATCTTGTCAATTTTAAATGAATATTTAAAATTCTGTTTCAGATATTTAAAGGGAAGAAAACTGATTGCTGACTGCCACTGCTCAGTCACAGGTAAGAAAGCAAGAAGTATATGATCCACTGACAAAGAGCTAGGCTTCAATTCTATATCCAGAAGGTACTTAAACCAAAATTTATGGAATAAATGCAAATCATATAGTATTTTAGTTTTTGGACACATCTTTGTGGTTATTCACTCAAAATAAAATAATGTTTATCTCAATTCAATCCAATACTTTTATTGACACAAGATAGTATAAATCTTCTCTTTACATACTTGTAATTTTTTAATGTATTGTACTTGCCATGCTTTACCAATTCAATTCTTCAAAGATTTATGCTATTTATTCCATTTCAGTCATTTTATATTGTCTCACTTCTAACAGACCAAACACAGCACCAGAGACATTTAATACAGAGATTGGAAACAAGCTGAAGTTATGCACTATCGCTCAAGCGAACCGATCTCACCGTCACCACAGTAAATACTACATGTAGACCTATAACACGGACATGGATCCGGATTCACATACTTCTGGAATTGTGTAAATATGTCTTTTTTTGCAAGAAATCATACGAGAATTACTCACTTTCACATATCTTTTTAAATATCCCTGACAGCATTTATTCTCACTACAGAATGTTTGTTCGTAATTAAAAAACAAAGATTATATACAAAAAGGCCTCATAGGTCACAACTTCCACAATATTGAGAATCTAATCCTTTAAAAATCAGAGAAGATACAATCTTTATGTTATGTAAATATCAGTAAATATCAGTGTTAATTTATTGAGATGCAATTTTTGTGACATTTGATCACGGTCCAGCACAAGAGCAACTTGACACCAATTAATATAGAACTCTCTTTGATTTTGAATCAGAAAATGCTAGATGACAAAGGTTTGGATGGTGTTTAAGTTGATTTTTCATTTCTTATTCCTGGAAGAAGTGGCTTTTTTCCCTTCCTGTAGCATTCAGCAGAGTAATCGTTGCGGCGTTTAACAAGTCTATGTAGGAAGAAAAGATGATGCACTTTCGACATAGAACACACAATTTTCTTGTATCGGGAAAGCCATACAAATGTCTGTTCTGCAGCCTGTGTGTTTTTTGTTCCTGCAAGTTCTGGGTACATTTCTTCAATATTTGATGGGTGGTAATCTGTGTGGCACTTTATGTCTTTATGATTTTTAATGTGGAATGTGTCTATAGTTTTATTCATATCCGTCCACATACTGTCATATGGTGATGGGAAAGGCAATCTTGATTTGGAGGCTCGCAGTCTGTCAAGTTGGCACATGTTGTCGTAAGCCAACCATATTTTCTTAGCATTCACTTCTGGATTTTCCTTTAGCATACTATACAGCCATCCAATGACAAACAGGTACACTTGTCCGACTGATTCTGATCTGAAAAATCAGTTTAGAAATTATGACATATGGAATTAACTTTATATATTTGATATTTTAATTACAATGTTTGCTCTTTGTGGTGGACAAAGCAGAGTATTGTTCATGCTCAAACTCCATAGATAGATCTACTACTTACTGATACAAGGGTGTCCAAGTGTCAATATGACCACCACTGCGAACAGCAAACATATGCCCCCTTGACATCTTTCGTAGGACAGTTTTTTCTCCTAGATCTTTGTTGCACTCTGAAACCACCTCTTCACAATCTTCTGCTATCTTGGGAACCGCAGATGGGTTGTCATTTATTAGATTGTTTAGTCCTGAAGATCACCAATATAAAATAGTCATGTACTATTTAACCTATTTGTTCACAAATATGCAAATATGACCAATTAATAATAAATTACATTCCTGTAGATCTTTGGAAAACACCAGTTACATACCCATGTCCATGATTGCTGATGTAGCATATTGATGATCCAGTGAAACAACCTTGCACTCAAAATTTGTCTCCTCACACTCTTTCTCTGTGGATATGTCTTCATGATTCCTTTGCCCTATGAAACATCAATGAGAAATACTTATATAAATAGTGAATGTCCATGTCTGTTGCCATATTGGATTTTTCAAATTTGATATTTTAATTTTTTTTCCATCAGATTTTTGGTATGGATATTTATTTTTATTTTGTTTGGGTCCCGCATTTTTACATGCTGTAACCGAATATTGCTGGGTTTTACATCATATAATATCTATAAACTTTAATCTTAATTACCTGCATACATAAGAAAATCTCTCAGCTTTGTTGGAATGGGTGGTCTTTGTTGGGAGCAAAAGTCTGCATGTATATTGCAGAATGCCAAACCAGGTACTGTCTGATTTGTGCAAACATCTGGCATGTTGACAAGTGGCATATGGTCCACTACACTCTTTGAAGCATGCAATAAAATAAAAATGATATAGAAAACTAAAAAGAAATTACACAAATACAAAATGTATGATCAGTGTTCTTATAAAAATTCCTATATACAATTACTGACCCCAATTTATGGGAATCTTTTACAGAGCTTTGTGAATAATAATTATTTGATTTACCTTCATTGTCCACATGCAGTGTGGAAACATAAGTTTCCACAGACCATCAATCACCCATAGCTTTCCACAACCTATTGGCATTTGAGATGAATTAATTACAGACGGTTTCAATTCAAGAAGCATATTTTATATTTTGGGGAGGAATTGAAAATGTTGATTGATATTTTTGTAGCTTATTACTCTTTAAAAGTTTTTGGCCAAACCTTTGTGCTCAATACTTATGACAAGCAACAATTAAGATCGTATGTCAGACATTGAATATATGTAATTATAGTGCCATACCTCTGGCCTTACATTCAGGCGTGCAGTCTGCATCTTTGTGTGCATACAGCGTTTCCTTCCTGAGCTGGTCCACAATCATCATGCACTTTTCTCTGTCAGCATCTAGCTTAAATGTATGTTCAATGTGTCCCCTCTCTCGTAATTCCTGCTCGATCTCACCCCACCAGTAACATTCAGACCATATGCGGCGGTCAATCCCTGGATAGATATAGACATGGCATCTCTTATATCAGACAAAATGGGTAAAAGACTGAGCATCAACAACAGCAAAAATTAAACTTACACATGTCTTGTGGAATAGAGTGTGCTGATTGCCAAGCCTCTGCAAAACCCTCAAATGACACCCAGGAATGCAGGCTGAAACAAAATATATTGACAATAACACCTCCAGGCAAGTGGTTAAGTGACTGATATCAAGCCCTTTTACAATATACACCCTTCAGAAATAGTAAATTGAACACATTGTATTATTTATGCAAGTTAACTATATATATATATATATATATATATATATATATATATATATATATATATATATATATATATATATATATATATATATATATATATATATATATATATATATATCTATGTTTAATAGAAATGGGATAATGGGATGTACTTACGAGAAGGAACATTGACGATTAAAGATATGACGATCAATAATGACTGTATCTGATGCTTGAATGGCATCTCTTTGATGATCATAGAACCTAAATCCTTCTTCTTTATTTCCAAATTTGTCCAACCCATAACTTATTTTGCAGCCTTTGCACCTTAATGTTACCTATGTTTAAAATAATCAAATACAAAAATGTCTATGAAAGTTATTTAGGTTTCACTACATATTCACTAAATATATTCTAAAAAGTAATTTAATAAGTCAGTATTTTGCATTACAATATCTTACCTTGCGTTTGTAGGTAATATTTCCATTTGAGGAAGCATATTTGACCTTTGTTGGTGCATTGTTTGTTGTCAGGTCTTGACCACACTGCAGACATTCACCTGCAAGTAAATAATTTATGTGTAAAGTGCAAATAAATGATCTTCTTACACCTTAAAACACTGACAAAGACTTTTGCAATATACCTATCATGGATTATTGTCAAAAAACTTATTTCTTTGAAAGTTTCTCAAGGGTGAACAAGATTGAATCTGAGTGACTGGCTTAATATTGTATAATTGGTGAGATAACTTACCACATGGTGGGCCAAGATAGATATGATTATCTGATGTGGAAGATGTTGGTGGTATCCACATGGCAAGATCTTTATAGTCATACTCGGAATCTGTCCATTCTTCAGCAAGGTACTTCATCCGAATACTGGTTGGCCACATATCTGGTATTGAGCCATTCAATTTCTCAAATTTTGATATAACATCCAATGGAAATTTCAGCTGTCTGATGACTGGTAGAAGGTGTGGTGGAATACATTTGAAGTCTAAGAGTGTGATCTTCTTTTTCAGCAATGTCAAAAGCTCCAACACCTACAAGAATTACAAATTAATTGCAGTGGGCTTGCAGTGTATTAACATATATCTTGTTATGACAAATTTACTCATTTGGTCTAGGTACATAGACCATGGCTTCACCCATTGGGACTCAATTTGGTCTCTTTCATTTCAGAAAATGGACAGCTGCCAAAAGGGATAAATATATGAAACACACAAGGATACCAGCGTGGAAGGATACCAGGGAAAAGAAAAGCTAAAAATATAATACTTCAATTTGTCAGTGCCTGAATTCTGATCAGGGTGTTCCAGGGTTAAATATTAGCATCCAGAGTATGGCCTAATTATTTTTTCAGAAAGAAATTTATACAACTGAACATTTCATGTTTTGAACATGTATGAGTCAACAAATATGACTTTACACTCACCTCTGATTGCAGATGCACCTGTTGTGCAATGTGATCCTGATTGCAGGAAAATTTGTTGGACATTTTTTCACAGTGCCCAAAAAAATATACAAATGTTATGTTTCAAATGTCGTGTAAGCATTACTGAACAAAGCAATAAATACATGAATATAAAAAAGTTATCATTTATACTGTTTGATGACAAAGGAATAAGTGTTGTTTTCATAAAATATGTTTTTACACTGTTAGGGGGGATTCCTTGTGTTGGGAGTGCCCTGGTTGTGTTGATAGAACAACAGCTTCTTGTGGTGGCTCTCAAAGTGATGCTTTCTTGTATGATTTCAAGGTAGGTGTTGTTTTCACACAAATGTTTGTTTTCATAAGCTGGCATATGGGAGCCCTATATAAGTAACAGTTATTGTTTATACAAAAACGACTTGTTGTTTTCATATTCTTGCACTGAATCACTGTTTTAGGAGATCTGTTTGATGACAAAGGAATAAGTGTTGTTTTCATAAAATATGTTTTGACACTGTTAGGGGGGATTCCTTGTGTTGGGAGTGCCCTGGTTGTGTTGATATAACAACAGCTTCTTGTGGTGGCTCTCAAAGTGATGCTTTCTTGTATGATTTCAAGGTAGGTGTTGCTTTCACACAAATATGTTTGTTTTCATGGGAGCCCTATATAAGTAGTCTGCTGGATATTAATCATTAACAGAAAAACCTCAGGTTGGTGCTTTTAAATATCACTAACATAGTAATCAGAAAAAAGTTCACAGTTAAATACTATTATTTGATTTTTTAAAAAATGAACAAAGCTATCTACTGTATATATTAGATGTTCTTGCACATTTTGCTTATTTAGGTAGAAATTATATCACTATTTGACTCTTTGAAAATATCACTCTCATTGTGTACTGAAATATGAAGATATGATATAAAAACAATTTAAAGTGGGTGCTCAGTTAGATACTATTATTTAGTTGCCAATGGTTTTAAAAATTGCCAATGATTTTAAATATTGAAACTCAGGGAAGTTTTATTTATAAGTTGATCTTGTATATTTTGGTTATTTAGGTAGAATTTATATCATTAATGATCATTTGCACACTGATTTCTTACATTTTTCACATATTACAGGATGGACGAAAACAGCAGATTCAGAAACTTCAATGGCACAGTTCAGTATCAGCGGAAAAAAACATGGCATCAGGCAATGAATTTCATCCCAACACTAAAGCGCCTCATCACAGGAGAAGGGACAGTCGAGCTGCAAATCTCGACACCCTATCAACCAGGCAACACTTTGTAAGTGAACAAGTTCACAAGATAAAATGACGTTATCCTGAACTTAAGTGGGAATTTTAATGATTATTTTGGATTTTGATCACAAATATATACATATAATTACCTAAATCAATCTGACTTGACATTGCTTAATTATGTGTTTAGTGTGGGCATCATACAAGAACCTCTCCTCTGTCACCCACAAAAGCTTCATGCAGCAATATTACGGGCTATCCCAGACCTTGGTGGACTGATAATCAGTTTGCGCAAAGAGCAGCTAACTGAATATTGGGATGCTGAGATACATCGATATCATCAGACATATAGGCAGATACATGGGTATTTACATTTTTCTTTTGTAAAAGAAAAATGGAAGGTTCCTGATATCAGAGTTTTAGACATCTTGTCATTAGTAATTTATGAAGCCACGGTACTTTACCAGACATATATTCATTGTGGAACAATACCATTGCCTCAATTTGTTAACTGATAATTATTTTATTTTTAAAAATCTTTTCCAGATACACAAATGCAACGGTCAGGGCCACACGCATGTATGGATGGCAGCCATGTGGGGCATTTGTCGTGAATGAGCATTTGACAGTAGATGGTGAAACCCTTGAGCCCATTCCGCCAGAGGCTTCAACAGTCAAATTGCTACCAAACGCCAAACTTCCATGTCCAACAACAACCGAATTGGACGATTCTGCTGCCAGGAATCTTTTTGATGTTTTAAAACGGCTCTTACCAAGGGAAACCTACTTGACATCTGTGGTTTTGGGTGGTAAATAGAGCTACATTATATGTTTGTTAAATTGAACAGTCAAATCAAACTATTGGGAATTAACAAGTGATGTATGAAGTCCTGGCGCTCATCAAATGTTAACTTTCCATCAAATAAATATCACCATATGTTTTTCAATTTGGCTAAATATATTTTATTTGTTTTTCTAATTTTAGGAGTCGCAGTCATGGCTGCCAACTACAAGGAAGTGAAGAAAACCTACCACCATGTACCCATTCCTATCCTTCTGGGGCGACCTAACACATGCAAATCACTATTGGCCAAAGTGGTGGCATCCCTGTTGGGGGGGTTACATCGATCAGCGCTGTTTCACCAAATGACATTTGCCAAATTATCGGAGCTGTTGTCTGGTTCACTGTTCTTTGTACTGAATGATCCAAGGGAAACAAGAATACTTTTGGAATTAATCACAAGGGTAAGATTTGTTAGTAAGCATGTATAATTGATATGCTGAGTGGAATTTAGTTGTAATGGTAGTGTTTATTTTGTATAAAAACCCTGTGATGTTGGAGTATAATGTTAAAACTGTATATATCAGTAAAGTGGACCAATTGTTGTAGACTTTTGAAGATGGAAAGACGTCAAACTGCTTGGGGGATTCAGAGCCAAACACACTTCCCCTGATAACTGCAAATACTGATGTGATGGGGAAACTTCTGTCTGGAGGGTAAATATCTTTTACAAAAAAAATGGTAATCATTTTGTCATCACAGCAGTAGTATATATTAGCAGGCCGAAATTGGCGCATGAAAGGCATGTTTCAAACTGGATGTAAATAATTCCTTCACAGGGGGCGTGCTGCTAGCAGGGTGGCTATACTATGGCTTCAGGAAGAGGCACCAGTCCTCCTGGACCCCTCTCTAGATGATGCCCTGGACAACGCTGGGAAGAGCATTGTGGCATTGATAAATGCCCATCCAGGGGATTCCATGCAAGAAGTTGCAGCCAAGGCAAAAGAAATGTCACAACTGTTTGAAGGGGAAGCAAAGAATAGGCTTTCACATTCGTATGCACTTCTTGGTGTATGTGCTGAAAAGGTGAGCATGCTAGCATTTTTCAAAATTTTCAATTTGTCAATGTGTTTAATGACAAAATATGTATTTCCTTTCACATTTATCTATCCAAACTCAGTTTCCTGTTTAAAGGTTGAAAGGTACATCTATCAACCTCTATCAACCTTGTTTCTTTCATTTGCAGTTTGTGCATGCTGCAAAAATAGATGTCTCAGCAGATATGTTATGGAGACACATAACAGACTACATAATCCCAAAGGCATTGGCTCATCAGGTACCAACAGAGCCAAAGTATGATTCGATCATGATTAGCTTGCTGGCAGAAGCAATTGGATGCTTTACCAAAGAAGAGGTAACCTTTGTTTTTATTTTGTTCGAATTTTGCATTTACTGTGTATATATTAAGGTTTTGCTTGGAATCTGTAATTGCAACGAGATCATACTTCTTTTTTCCTTTGTTAGCTTGCAGCACACTTCTGTCTTTATTCATATAACTTTATGAATGGCGACAAAGAAGGTCTGGCCATCAGGCAGAGAAGGTTTACTGCCACTATAAAAGAGAGGACAACTCAGATATCTTTCTCAGAAGAAAAGCTGAGAAAAGAGTTTGAATCTTTTGGTGGGAGGAGAGTCAACATCAGAATGGTTAAAGGAAAAAGCGCAGTGGCAACTTGGCTGCTCCCCCGAGAGGTGATCCCTTTGGAAATTTGGAATGCCCAACCACTAGGTAATAACATAAAGGATCATGTTATTTTGTGTCTTTTTTATTCTGAATTATTAATTGCATGAAGCTGACAAATAAATTTTCACATAATTATTCAATTATACTTAAAGGAATCTATGGTTTTTTCAGATCTCCGAAAAGACGTTGATCTGGAGAGTATAACAGAAATCTCGTTAAACACAGGTGGGTTACATTACAAATATTACAAGTGCCATATAATTATCATGTGAAATGTAGGAGAACATGACCAGAAAGCTTTCAGTTTTAAACGCAATGACATTTGCAATGCCCAACCACTGGGTAATAACATAAAGGATCATATTATTTTGTGTCTTTTTTATTCTGAATTATTAATTTCATGAAGTGGAGGGATGAGTTATCACATAATTATTCATGCCCCAATTATACTCAAAGGAATCTATGGTTTTTTCAGATCTCCGGAAAGACCTTGACATGGAGAGTGTAACAGAAATCACGCAAAACACAGGTGGGTTACATTACAAATATTACAAGTGCCATATAATTATCATGTGAAATGTAGGAGAACACGACCAGAAAGCTTTCAGTTTTAAACGCAATGACATTTGCAATGCCCAACCACTGGGTAATAACATAAAGGATCATATTATTTTGTGTCTTTTTTATTCTGAATTATTAATTTCATGAAGTGGGGGGGATGAGTTATCACATAATTATTCATGCCCCAATTACACTTAAAGGACTCTGTGTTTTTTTCAGATCTCCGGAAAGACCTTGACATGGAGAGTGTAACAGAAATCACGCAAAACACAGGTGGGTTACATTACAAATATTACAAGTGCCATATAATTATCAGGTGAAATGTATGAGTTCATGACCAGAAACTTTCAGTTTAAAATGCAATGACAATTTTTTTTTTTAAATTTAGATGCCGATCAGACTCAGACCACGATCTGTGATGTAGCATTGATACCAACAGATTCAAATCAGGCATGCAATGGTAAGTTGATTGAAAAGTTGATTGAAATAATTCGTGAAATTAAGTTTCTCAGATAATTTTCATTTTTGTATAATTTAATTGTAATTTTATTATTTTAATTTTTACATTTGGATCCATTACAATTTTATTTTTATTGTAGACACAGCCGCCACAACTCCAGTAAGAGCTGTCAGTAAGAAAATGAGAACAAATGACCTTCAGCAAACCAGATGTGAGTATATTGTAAATGTCCTTATTTGAATAATCAAATTTCTGTTCAAATCTATTTCACTTAATTTTACCATGTAAATATTTTTCCTGGATCATTTCTATTTCATAATAATATTATTCCACAATTCCACCGATTACAATATTTTTTATATCATTATCCTTATTTTGACAATTACAATATTTTTGTATGTATTTTAGTTCACGACACGACTCCCGTGCGGGCTGTTGGTGTTACGTCAAGTACCCCTAAGCCTGTCCAGGGCAAAAGAACGTTCAGTTCAAGGATTGGGAAAGGCCTGAACTTTAGCCAAATTCAGCCAGGTATATATAAAAATATCTTTCATGTAGGGATCACATATTTAAAATGGATATAAATTCTTCTTTTTGCTGTGAATTGCTACTTGTGGTCATAACTGTCCTTAGAGCAATCATAACTGTCCTTAGAGCAATCATAACTGTCCTTAGAGCAATCATAACTGTCCTTAGAGCAATCATAACTGTCCTTAGAGCAATCGACTCAAAAATAGTAGTAACTGAGAGAAGGCAGCATCAGTCTCATTGGCAAATGAATTGGCTTGTTTTACAGCTCCAACACAGGTAGAATTGGATTCCACTTTACAAACAGCATGCAAAAAGTTAAAGGTAGGTATTTCAATAAATCATAAAGTTTGTCAATATTTTTCTTATGAATGCAATTATAGCAAAAATATTTGTTCAATTTTATAAAATGTTTGGTATGATTGAAAAAATCTATTTTTTAGGCTATGCCTAAAAAGGATAGGAAGGATAGAAGACCAAAGAAAGGGATCAAATGAAGGGTAGAGAAAAATCAAGTGAAGTGGATGTAACTGGATCACTTTGACCTATTAAAATGCCATGGTAGATCGGCTATTTTTTTTTTTTTTTTGACAATCAATTTTTTTTTTGCAAAACAGGGTTACAGGCTCTTTACGACAGTTTGCATGCAATAATTCAATATTGGAAAATCTGTGCATCATATAGATTCATATATAACATCATATTTCTTGAAATTTGCCATATTATTATGTTGTTGGCAAATACTTTTTTTCTATTATGAGTTTAAACTTAAGCTGCACCAAAAATTCATAAAAATCAGTATGGTTTTCATTTACCAGTCTTTGTATATAAACATGATATTTGGCACATAAGATACAGTAGTTCAAGACAGTAGTTTCATTGTTACATTCAGGAAATCCAAACAGGATACATTCTTCAGGATAAGTTCTTTCTCCTCGGTTATTGTTACTTTACTCACTCTGTTCCACCATTTAATGAAGTTCCTCCAAAATTCTAAAACATTGTCGCAATATAATAGGAAGTGCTGGATGTCATCAACCTTATCACAAAAATTGCATTTGTCACTTTCTTTTATCTTGATATTATATAACCATTTGTTACATGCTATTGTGCAATGAATGACCATATTGGAATGATTGCAGCTTTGTTTCTCTGGTGCAGAAAAGGGCATTCTAAATATTCTTGTCCAGATTTCTTTTTCAACGTTATTAAAGTTAGGATAAATCTCTGTCCATTTAGTTATACATGTTGGAGTGTGTTTCTTAGCTTCAATGAAGACCGGCGAATCTCATCCTGGATATGTGAAGTGCATGCACATGTTATTTATTTATTATATATTATGAATATTTGTTGACTTTGAAATATATTATGAAATATATTATGAATATTTGTTGACTTTGAAAATATCACTATGAATTTGAGAATAAAAGATTGAAATATAGTTGTATGAAGGTCTTTGAAAAATTCATGATATTGTATGAAAGAGCATTTGATCCTGGTGTGAAAAAAAGATGAAATTGAGAATAAATGATTAAAATATAGTTGTGTGAAATGGTGATGTTTTATGAAAGTGTGTATGAAAGGGAAAAATGTCTTTGAAACAATCACGATGTCGTATGAAAGAGCGTATGAAACACAAATCTTGCTCTGAAAAAAGAAGAATTTGAGAATAAATGATTAAAATATAGTTGTATGAAAGACTGTATGAAAGAGAAAAATGTCTTTGAAAAAAATCACAATGTCGTATGAAAGAGCGTATGAAACACAAATCTTGCTCTGAAAAAAGAAGAATTTGAGAATAAATGATTAAAATATAGTTGTATGAAAGACTGTATGAAAGGGAAAAATGGCTTTGAAAAAATCAAGATGTTGTATGAAATAGCGTATGAAACACAAATCTGGTTGAAAAAAAAGAAGAATTTGAGAATAAATGATTAAAATATAGTTGTATGAAAGACTGTATGAAAGGGAAAAATGGCTTTGAAAAAATCAAGATGTTGTATGAAATAGCGTATGAAACACAAATCTGGTTGAAAAGAAAGAAGAATTTGAGAATAAATGATTAAAATATAGTTGTATGAAAGACTGTATGAAAGGGAAAAATGGCTTTGAAAAAATCAAGATGTTGTATGAAATAGCGTATGAAACACAAATCTGGTTGAAAAAAAAGAAGAATTTGAGAATAAATGATTAAAATATAGTTGTATGAAAGACTGTATGAAAGGGAAAAATGGCTTTGAAAAAATCACAATGTCGTATGAAATAGCGTATGAAACACAAATCTGGTTGAAAAAAAAGAAGAATTTGAGAATAAATGATTAAAATATAGTTGTATGAAAGACTGTATGAAAGGGAAAAATGGCTTTGAAAAAATCAAGATGTTGTATGAAATAGCGTATGAAACACAAATCTGGTTGAAAAAAAAGAAGAATTTGAGAATAAATGATTAAAATATAGTTGTATGAAAGACTGTATGAAAGGGAAAAATGGCTTTGAAAAAATCACGATGTTGTATGAAAGAGCGTATGAAACACAAATCTTGCTCTGAAAAAAGAAGACTTTGAGAATAAATGATTAAAATATAGTTGTATGAAAGTCTGTATGAAAGGGAAAAATGTCTTTGAAAAAAATCGCGATGTCGTATGAAAGAGCGTATGAAACACAAATCTTGCTCTGAAAAAAGAAGAATTTGAGAATAAATGATTAAAATATAGTTGTATGAAAGACTGTATGAAAGAGAAAAATGTCTTTGAAAAAATCACGATGTCGTATGAAAGAGCGTATGAAACACAAATCTTGCTCTGAAAAAAGAAGAATTTGAGAATAAATGATTAAAATATAGTTGTATGAAAGTCTGTATGAAAGGGAAAAATGGCATTGAAAAAATCACGATGTTGTATGAAAGAGCGTATGAAACACAAATCTTGCTCTGAAAAAAGAAGAATTTGAGAATAAATGATTAAAATATAGTTGTATGAAAGTCTGTATGAAAGGGAAAAATGTCTTTGAAAAAAATCGCGATGTCGTATGAAAGAGCGTATGAAACACAAATCTTGCTCTGAAAAAAGAAGAATTTGAGAATAAATGATTAAAATATAGTTGTATGAAAGACTGTATGAAAGGGAAAAATGTCTTTGAAAAAATCATGATGTCGTATGAAAGAGTGTATGAAACACAAATCTTGCTCTGAAAAAAGAAGAATTTGAGAATAAATGATTAAAATATAGTTGTATGAAAGACTGTATGAAAGAGAAAAATGGCTTTGAAAAAATCACGATGTTGTATGAAATAGCGTATGAAACACAAATCTTGCTCTGAAAAAAGAAGAATTTGAGAATAGATGATTAGAATATAGTTGTATGAAAGTCTGTATGAAAGGGAAAAATGGCTTTGAAAAAAGGATGAATTCAAAATTTGTTTAAGTTATTGAAAATAAGTTTCCAACTTAGATATACCAGACAGTAATAAAAAATGAGTTCTAATAAATGTTGTATGAGAAATAGATACATCTTGTGAAGACACACACTCGTTTTTTTCGGTCTTAAATCATGACATGTATCATTCTTGGAGGTGCCAAATTCGATCGGTTGAAACGCGTGCGTGAAATTTCTGGCCGAATGTGAATTTGGAACGTTATTTGAGGACGAGAAATTTTAAAACCACTTCTGTTCACGTTCAACCAGATGTTGTGTACAATTTTATTTATCCAAATATGTAGTATTATTTTTCACTAGCAAGTTTTTTTCCAGAACTTTACATTTAATATACATGTAATTGGCTGCCCTTGAGTTAATTGAAAACGTAACACTAGAAATTGATCATATTATAGTAAGAATGACGAACCTCATCGCCATAAATGAAGGACATAGGCTATTTATACGAAAAATATATAATTTAGCCAAAAAGAAATTATAATGGTGTTTGACATTTGAAAATAAGATTTAAAAATGAATAAATCCTGTGACCTTGGGATGGCCTTGACATGACCTTGAAATATGAAAATGCTGATGCACAATAAAACTCTCATTTTAAAGTCAATATTATGACAGATCTCTCCAAAACAAAACAAACAAGCCCAAGATCAAGTCTGTAGCTATAATAGAACAGATTTTATGGGCCGTTGAATTTTCAGCCCAAGGTCACAGGGATTTTCCATTGATTTCAATGGAGAAAATTTGTAATTTTCACTTTGTGAAAAATTGCCCATCAATTTGAAAGGTGTCCCATGTGGATAAGTTAGGGGGATGTATAGCCCACTTTTTAACGTTAGGGGGAACAGAGAAACTTCATGCAGAGGATCACAACTGTATGAAATGTGTTGTTGACTGTTGCTAAGATACCAAAAGTGCATGACGTCACTATTTCATTGATAAATAGCCACACCACCATTATGACGTCATTGATCCTTCAACTGCATGAAATAGTGCACCATTATAACCCACCAAAACCAACTAAATAAATACCATATATTGGTTGAGATGGGATCAATGCTTATTAATACACATGAAAACATCATGTATTGATCTTTTATGACTAATCCATTAGCCAGTAGTTGCTGCATTAGACCTCATCACTGCCCAGTGATACAAAATTAGAAGTAAATTAAACTTCATTTTTCTGAAAATTTCCCACGCTTTTTATGACAAAATTGAGAAGTTTTGCAAGTTTAATTACCAAAATTTAAGAACAGGTTTACTCCAAATATTATTCTATTTAGTTTAAATAGATGGAATTTTGATTAATGGTCTATATTTTGAGATACCTAACTTTCTTCAAACTCAAGTCAAAAATTACCAAATGGTGTCAAAAATTTGCATTTATTTGAATCATTTTATTTACAAAAACAAAATTACTTGAGTTATAAGACATCTTTTAAAATTCTGTCTATTTAAACTAAATAACATCATTTTAGCTAAAGATTAATGCCTTGGTTCTGGAGATTGCTAGTGTAGTTATGCCCAAAAATGTTTTTCAAGTAAGCTCTATCCTTTCTTTAATTGTTACCAAAAAAACCATCTTTTTCTTATTTTTGCTTCAATTTTGAATCTAAAATGATTAAAAATGAAAACATTTTAAAAACAAATTAAATATCTAATCAAAAGGAAAATCCATCTCTCAGCATTTGATACATTTAAGACTGAAATCCGTTTTGTAGTTATTTTCATACAAAGCAATTATCTTGCACCATGTCATTTTTTGGGGTTCAAATGACTTTTTTTGGCGGGAAAAAAGAACTTTAGAAGACACTGTTCCCCCTTCATCACCATAAATTTAGGACATAGGCGTTAGAACGGGTAGGGGTCCAAATTCATGTGTAGTGGGTGTCAGTGTGATGTTTTGCACCATTTTACATACTTAAATTTAAATTTCTCAAAAAATGTTTGATAACTGGTTAATAAAATATTTATTTATTGAATAATACCTACAAGAAGTAGAATTATGTCAAATAATAGTAAAAATTGACTATATTTCCCATAAAAATATATACATTTGAATTGCATTTCCAAGGACATGCAGAAAATCTACCAAACCAACTATTAAAATTCCTTTTTCTTTGCATGCTATCAGAGTTATATTTCCAGCATAATATGGGACACTTTTCATCATTATAATTTCATTATTTGAAAAATTACCATAAACTACAATGAATTTTAGCAAAATTACCCCTTGGAAACGCTATTCCAATGTATATATAGGCACCATTTTTATGGGAAATATAGTCAACTTGTACTATTATTTGGCATAATTTTACTTCTTGTAGGTAATTTTCAATAAATAAATATTTCATTAACTAGTTATTAAACTTTTTTTGAGAAATGGTGCAAAACGTCACACTGACACCCACTACACATGAATTTGGATCCCTACCCGTTCTAACGCCTATGTCCTAAATTTATGGTAATGTATATTTAATTAGCCTATGACTATGTATGTATACATATTTGTCTTGATTTATCAAAACTATTTCAACGATAACCTTGCGAAAAGCTAAACAAACCTAAATCTAAGTAATTAAAAAAATAAGATATTAAATCAAGCGCATTATGAATTTTAACTAGTGTTCCCTAGAGATCATTCAGAGATCATTTTTTGGGCTAATGATTATTATTTCTCCTCTCTCAGTGACATTCTGGACATACAGATGCAAGAAAAATATCATAGTTTCATATTTTAAGCTGATGACACAACTCTCTCTGGTACACGTAGTATCGTCTTTAAAAAGCACAAAGACTGTAGACATAATCATAAAAAATGAAGATATGGGTATAGCATATGACGGGCTCAATTTTAAACATATTATCCATCGATAACAAACAAAAAAAGAGCCATTAAGAAATTCCCCTTCTTCTTGTGCTACTCGCCTTTCATTTCTGATGTCATAGAAATTTCCTCTTTAAAAAAGCTTTGTGAAATCTGGATTGGAGGAAACTAAATTTGCCAATTTAATATTGTCCTTATATCATACTTATCTGTATGTTTTAGGATATATGTTTTAATAAACGCGCATCTACATGCAAGCTCATAAATGCACATGCACCAAAATGCACATGCAAAGAAAATAATTCTCCCAAATATCAAAATTATAATAGAATTATAACATCATTTCTACAGTGTTAAAAGTACATTATAATTTCTTTTCATTTTTTAAAATTATTGTTATCATTCAACTTGCAATGGACATTTGTAATGGGAATTAAGTTTGTTAAAACATTCTTTTCTGATGACGAATTTGGGATTACAAGTGTTAATTTAAAATCTGAGTTTTTAAGACTGCACTCCAGGCACCAGAGGACAGTAATGCATCGTACTTTATTGAATAGTTTCACTGGATTAAATTGTCTGCTGCAGAACATACACAATAATTACCATTTCAAGATAACGTATCTTAAATGTAGATAGATATGTTAGTCTACTCTTTCAGAAGAATTTGAAAAAAGTGACATTTATGTCGCGTTTTTTTCCACACAATGTTTGCTCATAGCGCTTGACCGGGATTTAAACCGGGAATCCTTTGGACACAAGGCTGATGTTCTTCCAAATTTCGGACATTAAGATTCTTTTCTTTATGCTGGCTGAATTACAATATTAAGAGAATTTTTTTAATTTAGGACCCAAATTAACAAAGTTTTGCTGTTGATGCCTGTATGATCAACAAGGATAGCTCAGTTGACTCACTTTGACTTGATAATATTGCAATTTATTGGCAATAGTTCTAATCCATCGAATATTAACATTATTCACATCATTTACCCAGGCAAATCCATTTAGTTCTGTGCAAGAGGTATGATATATAAATGATGCCAACTGCTCTAAAGAAGATAAGGCATGGTTAGTTAGTAGTTATCCCTTCCTCTCCTTAGCAGATCCTGGGTTTATACCAGGCTCTGAAAGTAAAGCCAGTTGAAGCTGAAGTACACGTTTATGAGACACACCCAGCACCATCTTTAGTTAAGCATCCAGTAGGCAGAGAGTCAAGTATTTTGGCACATGTTATAAAATGGTCAATTGGTGACATTATTATGACAGGAAAGTCAGTATGAAAGTCAGAATAAATAAAGGGATATCAAAACAAGGTATTGTTGGTTTATGGCAGGTTAATATGACGTTATACCCAAGGTCATAACTAATTTTCATAGATCTGAACTTACCAAATGAGAGCAGTCAACAAAGTTTAATAGGACAGAGCGGCGTTAGCATTCCCACCCTTTATATTTCAAAGCGGTGAAAGCACAAATGCCAAGATGTCCGAAAGTTGGTTGAATATTCCATCAAGATCTCTCAATGGCCTAACACGTAATGAATTATGTATATAGTATATCAATAACTATTAGAATATTGAAATAAGGCATGGCTGACTCATATGAGGCATTGACCTTAAGCTGATACCTAATTATCAGTTAAGTGCTTTTGTTAAACAAGCATGTTCAATTTATGAGAATGTTTATTTCAATTAGGGTTTCCTGTTAAAAACATGCAGCAAAAGCAGTCAAAGCCGCGGCGATAATACCAAGTATATTTTGTCATGTGCTGATCAAAGTACTAATATATCTGTTAGATGGACTCGAATTATGCAGATCTTTCTGAGTAATAATACATTACTTGTTAGGACTTTAAGAGATTTTGAAATACATCTTGACCGACTTTCAGCCGCCATGTTTTAGTAAGCTGTTACTTCACTTCTTGGCTTCCGGTCACATATGAACACAATACTTGCATATATTCTTGCGACCATGCCTCATTCAACTTTTTAGTCTCTCATCCTGGTTCCACTCAAAAGATTTCCTTTCAATATTTGGTATCGGGGAAAGACACATTATGATTATTATGATTTATTTGTTGTTTTATGATCACGATGTTGTGAAAACATCATAGTCAAACACTTATGACACATAATTAATCAGTAATTCCTCAGGTAGTTCTTTAGCAAATAATTCATGAAAAAAATTAGCCATTCAATTACAAATAATGACTCGTTATCTAATTATGTCACTTGCAAGAATTGGCCAACATGATTTCAAGAATAACATAGGCCAAAGGCCTTAGAGCTGTGCTAAGAATATACTTTTAGAACTGTATATTCATTTAAATTTACATTGTTTACGGTTTTTAACAATCGTTCAGCCCTGAGAGCAATAATAAATTATATTGCTCTCAGTTCAGCCGATCCGCGAGAAGCGGTACATATGGATTCTGCTACCTCAAAAATTCCCAAAAGATGGAAAATGCAGTGTTCTGTATATCTGCTATCAACGAAAGAAAATTTAGTGAAGCTATCAATTTTACTGTCTTCTCATTTATTTTCATTGAAAATTCTGCATATTGGTCTTTGTAAAGAAGAAATAAATTTGAATTCATCAGAAACAAAATATATGTAGAATATAACTTCATTAATCAAAATACCACCAGACAGTCATTTCAAATCTATATATTTTTATAAGTGTACAACAGATTTTTTTCCCCTTCACAACCGCTCATCTTTTATGTACATTTTATATCAGAAAATGATTTATAGTAAGTGGCATTTTACTTTAATAGGGAAGAAATTGATCAAAATGTGCTTTGTTGAAAATTCTCTTTGCCTGACTTTCGACATTTATAATCCACCAGGTGTCTCTCGTGTCATATCCAATAGGTATGAAGGCAGGACAGCTAATATGATGACTACCACTCTGTATGCTATGATGGAAATACATTAATACTTTATCAACAAATGCACACATAGAAAAAACATATTCAATTTCAGTTATGGAATGTTGAGATGGTAAAGATAGTCAAAAAACTGATTGAACTAAAATGACGTGTAAATCAACATTTATTACTAGAAAGAGGCAAGCTTCCATATCCACAAAGACACCAGGTGCTCGAGCAGTGAGAATTAAATTAATTGTTTTGAACATACCTTTTTAAATTAAACCCTTTCAAAATTACAAATCATAAAATTACAAATCCCAGAATTACAATTTTGAGATGTTTACACAATTTTGTTAGATAATCTTATAGTACATTTCATGAGGTTTTATTTAAGCATGATCGATATTGATTAATTAAGAGTTATACACAGCGAAGGTCCGAAATTACGAAATGGATTGCGCATTTCACGAAGTTGTCACCAGAATTGACCAATATGTACGCAATACTCTCTATTAATGTCAATTTATTGGCCTATTAATTGGACTATTTGTGCTTCGCCTATACATATGTAGATAGATTAATTTCTTAATGAGTGTACATCAAATGTAGAAATGTTCCATGGTGCCATCCTGTCAACAGGTCACACAGTTGACATATTCACGGTAAGTAAAAATAAGGTAATAACAGTACTTCTTGTCCAAATATTATGTCATAGACCCAATATTAATGTAATATTTAGACACTATATATTCCCAGCAGTCATTCACTTCTAATTGATGTGAATTTCTGGTTTTAGACGTTGTTAAAATGCGATTTCTAAGACGAGAAGGTGGTCTAAGGTTGTAGCTTTTGAAGAAATCCAAGTTAACAGTAGGAGTTAAATATTTGCCCGAAGGCACTGGACAGGTTTTCTAATCACTCATTGGAATGAAAAATGTAAATACGCATGACATGCAAATAAAGTATAAAGTTGTTTTTTTTCAAAATTAGATTGGTTCCTTTAACATTGAAGTACAATGATGCTAGCCATTACACTCCAAGCTTTAACTAAGCAGAAACATATTTCAAAATTCAATTTATTTTTCTTTGGTACTAGAAAAGGCCAAGAAACGTCGAATATACACACAAAAAAAGATTTTACAAAAAATATCATTCATTTGCAAATACACTGATTTATTTTAAACGACATACTATGACATATTCTGCTAACTGTGAAATATGTGAATTTTGGATTTCTATGAAAAATGATTATATTCAAAATTATTGATTTGTATCATGTTGACATGGTTACACATGGACATGGTAACATGGATAGATGTTAAGTGCATCACTTCCCAAGTTCTACACCCAATATTGAATGAATGAAATACAAATTAATCAAAAGTTATTTTAAAAGATACTCTTTTGATTGAGGAGGGAATTCATTGCTTTTATAATATTTATTGAATTTATAATATGGACAGTTCAGTACTGTTTGAAAATATTTCTAAAAAATGAATCTGTTGCTAAGATATTATTGAAAATCTGTGAAATAACTTTTTAGCCAGAGTAGTGACAATGTCAAAGGCTGTTTAAGGAAAAAAATAGCTATCCTTAGATAATGGACAAGGCCCATTGTCAGAATTTTCATAACATTTGGCCTAAGATCACAAGGCCTTTGAAGGCCAAAACTTTGAATGCTTATGTTTGGCTGAAGTGAGATTTGACTTATGAGCTCTTTAGTTTGAATTCATTGTTTTCACAACACTGTATACAAAAGTCCTTTTTACCTTTTTTGCAAACCACGCACTTAACATCATGACTTTAAAATGTAACATCATAAGATCAGCTCAGATGTGCACATTGGGACAGTTCAGAACTTTGCTGCCATTGGCCAATGAGACCTGTGATAATGGGCAGTGAAAATAGGTCTAATTGCTGTTTTAGTTCTGCTGACTTCTTTGAAGTCGCAGAACTCTTGGAGCGGAGAAAATGTCTGTCCGTCTGTCTGTCAACATTTTGTTTCAAATTCTAGGTCTTCTACAAAAATATGTTTGTCCTAATGTATCTTTTTTTTTCATAGTTGAAAATGAATTCATAACCTTCCAATTTGCAAGGAATTTTCAAAAATTCAAGATCTAGATAAATAGCATGCACCCATATTTCCTAATAACGTACTGTCGTGCATTGTTAAATAAATTACTTACGTGATATACAAAAGCTCTTTGATTTTTCTATTTCATTTGCCAAATCATTTCCCTGATTGTTCCTACAAAACAGAAATTGTCTATTCTAATAATATATATAATTTCAACAAGTTGTTATCTTTTTCTTTTCTTTTTTTTTTTTTGGGGGGGGGGGGTTGAATTTGCCATAAAAATATTCATACATAGGGTCATAATTAACATAAATTAATAACTTTCCTGCCAAGAGAATGCAACAGTAGGTTTGCATCCCAATTCCAATGTCACGATTGTTAAAAAATATATACATGCTAGGAATTGCCTTCAAATTAAAGGTGTAGGAATTTCGTTACCTAAATCATGTTTTCAAAATATATATTAGTCGCTGCATGCACAATTATGGGAAATAGTAGCTACAGTTTGACATAATGAAAAAGATTCAGTAATTTCTGTTGTTGTAACAAAGCATCTAAATTACGGACTAGATCCAACAAACCATGAGCTGTCTGGAAACCAAATGATAAGAATAGGTTTGACCTTGACCATGTATCTGTATATGGTATTATTATATATAAACAAACGACATGAGCAGACTTAGTCTGGAATAGCGCTATATAAATTCTTCTTATTATTATTAAACTGAGGGTATGAAAACTCTTGCACTACATTTCTGACAGTCTAATGTTTCAAATTAGGTTAAAAATAGGTACATCCTAAAATTTAAAGGATATGGGCCATACAATTTTAAGATAGCAGTGTAAATCCTGTATTAAAAATGTTCTCATCCAAAGTTGTGATTTCAGCTTTCATCCTTTTAGTTATATATGACAAAAGGAAGAATTGACCAAAAGAGGTTTCCAACAAGGAAAGTTACTCTTTCACTTGATAATGTAATCTTTGTATTATTATGGATTGAATTATTTTGTATACTATAGTAACCTTTGCCATATTAAATTTGACATTATTACAATAAATAAAATCAAGGAAAAGCTATTTGGCCATTGCTCAAATAGGAAAACCAAGATCAACGGAACCTGTTCAATAGTAATGCATTAAATATTGATTACATCCTACTAAGGCAATGGATGACACAAACTAAATCAATATTTATAAACAGTTGACCTATATGGTATGAAGTCCTCAAGTTGTGGAGGCAATCAAAAACTACAACATTTAAATATGAATCTATATGAACCTAATTGTTTCAATGAAATATTGATAACATGTTCAATAGGACTGGTACATAGATGCAGCAGGTATTGATCTCCGAATACACAGGGGGAAAATACTTCTTGACTTTCATAACAACAGAGGGATATAAAAAGGTCCCCTTTTAACAAACCAGGAATGTTGAGCAGATGCTGGACGTGTTTTTATTTGCATATATGCTACAGTACGAATTGTGAGCAATCAACAGTTTACCTGACTGTTACGGTGTCATTTATTGGTGGTGTACACAGATGTTTAAGCTATAAAACCATTGGATTTGATACGGTAAAATAGTGCATGGTTTTGTGGGTGTCAAGGAAATATAACTGATCATAAAAGACACACTGTGAAGGTACGTTTCTTTTAGCCTTCAGTTTTGAAATATCTTTGTACAGAAATCAAATTAAAAAGTGCTTCCCGTGTGCCAGTAAAGCGATAATGTGTCGTTCTTCCGGTTGACCTTCAATTTGATTCGACACAGAGAAATAATAAACATATACTTTCTCTGGTTAGATTTAACTAGTATTGTGTACTCGATTGATACTCATATACTTTCTAATTCTTTGGACATCAGATCAAATGAAGATTCTTGCTTATTTTAGCACAAATTGAAATTGAAATTGAAATTGAAAATCAATATTCTTCCACAATTATAAAATTTTATTATTTATACAAGTCTAAGCTCTCGTGGAATTGAGTTTTGAAAAGTATTGTTTTCATAAGTACTGAAAAGTGTTTAACAATTGAATAAACCAACACAAAACCAACACAACGCATCATCAGCTCTTCTCTATAAAATAATGTATTATATTTTAGGAAACATTTTGACACATGTATACCACAAAGAAGAAGTGTATGAATTTAAATTCATAGTACGTCCCATTTTGAAAAATAAATCTGATAAAGTGACGGTTCTCTTTACCTTTTCTTAGGGAACTCCTTAGTATCAGATATTGTTAAATAAAGATAAAGAGGTTTTAATCACAGTATCAAAAGTACTTGTCCAATCAACATGTTTGATACATCACGTGGAACAGCAAGACATTCTAGCTGGAAATTTATATTTGAAAACAAAACATTCTCAGATGCTAAGATGGCATTTGAAATAGTGTATGGTGCCAAACGTAAAATTAGGTTCTCTCCCTTTCTTCAAACGCCTTCTGTACATTTAAAATTGTTCAAATATTAATTTCTCCAATTTCTAAGTGTCAAAATGACCAAGGATATTTCGTCATATTTCACTATTTCAAAAATAAAAAGTATGTATTTATTCATGATGTACAATTATGTAAATTTGGTCATATAATAACATTTTTAGAAATAGTTTAAAATCTTGAAAATCTATCAGTATATTACACATGTTGTTATGGCAAGCATTTGATAAATTATGATACGAAACATATCGGAACAGGAGGTAGGTCAAAATTGATGTCAATCTTGGGTGGAAGTATTGCAAACCACATGTGCATGTGTAATGATAAATAAACTTTCATATCTCTTACTTCCAAATGAGTCTTCTAAGTAATTTTTTTATAAATAATGTGTGGAAGAGATGATGGAATTTGACTAGTAACTAGTCTAAATTCAATTGATCTAATGAATGAATGAATTAATGGTGGCTGTAGGGCACATGATCAGTAAGGTCATTCAGTGCCTAAAACAGTAAAAACAATAAATGTAATATGCAATGTAATATGTAAACAATCTTAACAGCGCACAATTCTAAAATCATGTACATCATCCATTGATATGCTTTTAAACTTTAGGTTTCTGAATTGATATTCTCCCTAAGATATCTTTTTAGGAAATAAAGGTACTTCTAGCTCCCAAGAAGTATAAGTCACTTTCAATAAAAAAACCCTACTTTTTAAAAAAGTGACATGATAATACAATTTTGATAACAAATGTGGGGGAGTCTCCATGCATTATCAATAATATATATTTGTACTTTTAACTGACGTAATTATAATCTCAATGGGAGTGTGCGCTACTGCCAACCGTAAGTTTTAATGCCCATGTGACATTACTCATGTTTAAACATTAAGATCCTGATTTCCAGCCTTTGAAGTATTCAGTGCATATAGTGGAGCTGAGCGGCAGTTATTGTAAAGATGATAACTATTGACTCGTCACCTAACATCTGATTATCACTCTGGAGAAACACCCAGTTCCCCGGGGTAATCTAAGTATGGAATTCTCCAAATTGAATCAAAACTCTCAGTTCTTTACATTTTAAATTTATTTTCCCATTTTGATTTCATTGAAACAAATGCCAATGGCCTCAGAGCAAAGTACTACATGACACTAGGTGAGGTTATTGTTTGTCACAAACCCAAGTCAGAAAATAATAGATCAACTAGATATAAAGTTCGCTGTCCATGTTGTGAAATGTTTTTCATTTAGTCGCAAATCTTTCTAAACAACATTATGTTTTTCCTGTATGATCGTGATGAATTGCACATACATTGTTAATCACTCATTGTGGTGTTAATGTGAATTTCACACTAGGGACTTGACAGTGCGTTGAACCTGTCATAAATATGTGAAGACAGGCCCACGTCATTCCAGCAGTCTTTATAAGGTGCCAAAAAGTGCATTTTACAATTTTGTTTTCTTCATCAAATTTCATAAGAATCCTTATGATATATAAAAGGACTCGTTTGTGTATATTTTTGTATTCTGATAAATCTTCCTGAACCAATCAGATTGGTCATCAAAGTTTAAGTATTAACAAGGATCAAGTCAGTGAGGCCATACCCATATACATACAGTCCATAGGTTCGCTATTTCGAAAAACAATTTATAACCTACAGTTAGTCAGTTCACATGTCCCAGTATAACATGAGCAATATTAGTTCAGGTTCTTCATGAGTTAACAACAACAGTCTGACAGAAACATTACTTTATGGAGCAAACTTCGTCGAGAATCAGAGCTATATAAATGTTACTTTTACATTTCTACCCTTCAAATAAGACCTACCCACTTTCCTTTCACACACTTTAATTAAGGTAATATTATCTTGGATAAATGTTATTAACCGATGTCAAATGCCACTTAGGATGGTGAGCTGAGTGAACCAGCATATCTCAGCGAGGGGTTGGGGGTGTCAGGTATGGTGGTGGGAAAACGGTAATTCTCGCTTTGTGTCCCAGACTGACAGGACATCGTGTGGCAGTCATTATTAGATAAGAGACAATGGTCAAAATGGGGAATCTATTGGGGCAATCTAAGTTGATTGTATATCAACAAAATGTCCTGTGATCTCAGATTGCACAGATCCTTTACATTTTTCTATGGTACTTCTACTGCAATGGCAACTAATGATCAATCTCGTGCATAATGTATCAGGGAAAATGAAAGAAAACATTACTATTGGGTAATAAAATTTGACACGTGTAATACATCTCCAAAATCACAATGCTAATACTCACGATATGACTTATTGATATGTACATTCTGAGATTAATTCTTGTTTACGAGATCTTTTGGCATATTTATCTGTTAACAATACCCAAAACAAAGACATGTGATATAAACCAGTTAAAACATGGTGTACATTATGCATGAGAACTAAACATGATCAATCACTCCATAAAATACGAATAATCTTTTCACATTGTATTAACATCCTGTCTTGACATTGTCACCATCTCTTATTTTAATTCATTGTGTTATGATATATCATAACTTATTTTGTTTTTAGACATTATCACTTATTTTGTTCTGAGATATTATCACGAGATATTATCACACATAGTATTATGAGATATCATCTTTCATTGCACTCTGAGATACATTCTCAGGAGTAATTTCATCAAAAGATTCCTTTTGATATATATATATATATATATATATATATATATATATATATATATATATATATATATATATATATATATATATATATATATATATATATATATATATATATATATATATATATATATATATATATATATATATATATATATATATATATATATACATCATATATGCATTGAGGGATAAAGTCAGTCTCAATACGTAATATAATACAATAGATGTCCTCCCTTTCGTAGTTTTTCACATGTATTTTGAAACCTGTCAATCCAAGTATTGTATAAAATAGTATATCTCTACAATATCTCTGCATCATTTGATAACTCTATTATGCTTAATACCATAAAAGCAAACACAGAATTGACTCGTCCCTCTATAATGTAAGTGTTACAATCGCTTTGAGCCACGTTGATGATAGCATGCATTAGTATTTTACAAAACAAATATAATGGCTTTATTAAATTTCTGTTTAAAAGGTTGAATTTGGGATTCAGTAGCGTTAAAATCAAAGATTTTATTAAGTAAAGAAGTTCAGAAACTCACATTTTTACCTATTCATACTCCCTTATATAAAGATTAATAGACCTTCATAGGGATGCATGTCTTCTTTCATGGACAGGGTTTGGATTTTTTACTCAAGCAAATTATTTAAACAAGTATTATATCAATGATCCTTTTTGTGTGCTCACTAATAGCTTTCCACAAAATTCTGCCAAATCTCTATTGGCAGTGGCACAGTTCTGTCTACGCCTTAGACTGTGGAAATTACATCAACTGCAATCTTACTCTTTTGCAAGGTTTTTATGAGTGTTGTTATTTAAAAAATGAATGTAAATACTTCAATGATTATTTGACAAAACCATCTGATTAATAAGTGTTTGATATTTTAGGTTTCTAATTCCCAGGTCAGCGGTATATAAGAATATAGCCATTGTCATGTCTACAAAAGGAGCCGGAGGAAAGACATCTGCTGGAAAACCCGCCACAGAGCAAAAGGGTAAAATCTCCAGTAAAGCCACCAGTAAACCAACAAGGAATCGCAATAAAGATCCTCATGACAAACCGGAGGTGGCTAAAAATACAAAATCTTTTCCCGGAGCAGCTTATCTGGCCTCGGATAAATATTTAGTTCGTGTAAATTTGCCTAATGTTAAACCCAAAGCTGTGGACAAAAAGAGTAAAAAGAGAGACAAAGTTCAGGTTGATGTTGTAATCACCAGTCCATCTAACACTGATATGAACTGTCAAAAAGATCCGGATGAAGAGGCAAATACTACCCCTGAAACAAACCATACTGCACCTGAGGATGACGATGTAAATACTACGGATAAGTGTAGGTGCAATATTCACTTATAACTTAACGTATCTGAAAACATTGAACAAAACCGTACTTCCTTAAAAGAAACAACAGATAAAGTCGTGAACTAATTAATACTCTAAAACCTTTGGCTTGAGTGTGGACCCATTTAAACGGAAAGATGAAATCTTAAGGAAGATGGAAGAGATCCTTTTAATACTAATGAAAATTGCAACAAATTTACTCTGAGTCTCTATCTAGATCTTTCTTCATCATTTGTATTGCTTTAATTAGTATTTATCCTAAACGTGCAGAGCACACATGGAGGGTCGGATTGGAAAATATGTTTTGTTACGATCCTAATTTGAATTCAACCGTCTATGAGATGAACTTCTTGTATCTCAAACACTTAATACAAATGATCACTATAAAAGCCGGTCGGTCTACTGAAAGATTTATAGTTTGAAGGAATTAATGGTATGCAATTTATATTCACCTGAACATTTGCATTCACACAGCATATCATAGGACATGTAAATATCTATCTTTACATGTTTATTTTACAGTGGCAGAAATGGAAAAGAAAATGTCCGTACTTAATGAAAGAGTAGACCAATTTATAGGAAATGATACCAAGAACGTTATAATTGAAATGAGAAACAAAGTACGAAGAAAAAGGACAGTCAAATTAGAACCTGGAGCCTCAACTTTAGCTGAGAGTATACAAATAAGGAGGGGACCCAGCAGAAATCAAAGCTCCAGTGAGGTAGGTATTAGTCCATGTCTGAATGTCATGCTTTTATTTCAATCAAGTAGATTTAGTTCCATATGTCTGGACCACGCCGTTTATGTTCAGTACGATGGTGTACTGTATTGCCAATTGAACTCAATGCCCTACTCTTTCCGAAGAGTGGCCCCATCTGGGTTCATTATTTTGCATTATTATATTGGCATGATAAGACTTACTACGCTCTTCCATGTAACCGGTCTTGCAGAACTGGTCGTCATGGAGTATTGCCATGGAGACAACCCATTAGAAAAGTTTCAAAGACCGAAAATCTGACCGCAATAGTCTTTATTTTTCCCTAATGTTTCAGAGGTCAGGAGATTAATCTTAGAAAAATAAGGAGCCATTAAATATTTAATAAAACAGATACTGTATTTCGGTTCCTGATAAGAGAGACGTCTTTAATTTCTGCTATTTCAGAGAAGTCTATCCTCAAGCCATTCAGGAAGTATAGACGGTAAGTCTGTATCAACAGCTGATACTGAGCTATCTATCGCAGACATGAATATGGAGGACGGTAGCAGTTTGAACTCTCTAGCATCTGGATATAACTCAACAACCTCAAGTCAATCATCTAACAACTCAAAACCTGTACCTTCAACGTCTTCACATTCAACTGTTGTTGACATACACTAACATATCAGTATTTTAGCAGGCAGTCTCTCAACGTATGCTGCATTCATTGAACATATATTTGATTTTTTAGGCACACATGTACTTTATTTTAATCATCTTTAAGCCAGTTGTTACCTTCTTTCATTGTTATTGCAGTTCACCTGGACCTCCACCATTGGTCTACCAAGTTCAGTATAAGATCAGATTTCCATTCAACTTGTTTTGAGTAG
Organism: Amphiduros pacificus; assembly: GCA_949316495.1. NCBI lineage: Eukaryota > Metazoa > Annelida > Polychaeta > Phyllodocida > Hesionidae > Amphiduros > Amphiduros pacificus. Next base: position 30,255,475 of record OX439002.1, read on the forward strand.
AATTGTTATTCAAATTGATAAATGACCAAAAGGTAAGGTAGGGTTTGATAAAATTGAATATTCCTCAATCTAGTGTATGATATAAATTAGAAAATACCTCAGCATGATAGCTCAAGTATTAAACTGTCCAAGATAAAAGGTATATTTCCAGTCATTTCAAAATTCCTTTCCAGTTTTCCCCTTGCCTTTATCGATGTTGATTATACACCTTTCATAAAGCAATGACAAAGCTTTACAAAACTGAGAAGTACATTAGATGTTTAATTTGTCATTATATGAAGTCATCAGGATATTACCCAACGCTTTCATAAGCTCAGATCCTTTTGCTACAAATAACCTTAGTTAAACAACATTTATTCTACACAGCAGAACAAACCAAATGGGTAGTATAAAAGTTATCAGGATTAATTATCTTCAGGCAACACTAATGTGACAAATATAAACGATTTCTTTAAACCTAATGATTACCTAGTGGTGCCGAATTCACCATGTTAAAAAAACATGGCCCGCATCCCAACTAAAAGTCGGTGTAGGAAACTTGATCAGAGTGTATTTAATAAATCCCAGTGAACAAAATGTAAGTTGTGAATGGCGCAGAAATTCGAGTTTTAGTCTGGAAGCGGTTGTCAATGCAAATTATCAAAATTGACGGTATCACCAAAACCTCTGGCATAAAAAATCGAAACTCCTCAGTAAACGTCATAATATGATGCTATGTTCAATAATGGGAAAGGGGAACTGATGTGCACTTTATGCAAAAATGCACAGATTCCGAGTCAACCATTATCAGATCTTCTATATCCAGGAGCAATAATCAAGAGTGGCAAGTTTTGGACAGGGATTATTAAATTATTTTGTCAATGCAAAACTGTCCTTGGTTGTATTAAGAGATATTTGCCCTGAACAGACTAAATATATGTTGAGAGTAAAGATTTCAGCATCCAAACAAAGACATGCAACAATCATATTTTCCTTTTATGTACTAACAAAGGTGTGCTGTTACACAATTGCAAATGATCGATTATAATGCAGAATAAGAAAGTGTGAATAATTCGTAAACCTATTATGAATCATTTGACGCACATCTCAATAAAGGTTCTACACCAAATACTAGTATATTAAATCCTCACCACATAGGGGTGAATATCATGTTTATGATTGCAAAGCCCCATTCAGTACACAGGTCTGTAGTAGTAAGGTTTATTGACTCAAGTTGTGAATAAAATATAATCGTTTGTTATATTTAGAGTTTGAGTTTATATTGATAATGCATGTGCATCTGAAATCCTAGTAACATGCATTTGTTCTAAAATGTCAATCCACGAATGGCGATATATTGGCAATGCATTGCCCTATAAAATACATGTCTGTTGTTCCATACAATGACAAAATAATAATCTTATTATTGATCAAAGTGTTTTCATTTCAGTTCGGATTATAAGTATTAAGCGTCTCTGTTAAAAACATATACATAGGCCAATAGCCTTAAAGATACACTGATCATTTCTTTTTTGTAATGTTTGTGAACATTTTCTGGATATGCCTACAAATTTCTTCATACGTTTCCATTGAGATTTTTTTCCAGTTTTGAGGTACTGGATGTTCCAGGTGTATACCACATATCACCATTGAATACTTGAGAAATTTACCCAGTAGTTTCATTGGAGATTGGTGGTGATAGATTTCTTAAGCTGATCAGAAAGTTCTTGAAAAACAGAGCAATGGCCTTCGAGCTAAGCTGATTATTGCTTTTCTGTAATGTTTGTAAACATTTTCTGGAAATTACTTCATAAATAACCATTTTAATCTTTTCCCAGGGCAGACTTGAGCAGATGATAATTCGGCCCAACCAGAATGCAAGTAACATACTGAATGTGGTCTCAAATTGTTATCTCGTTTTGCATTGGTTAATATTTATAATGTTATTCACAATGACAGCCTCCTTGACACCTCAGTGAAAACTATTAGGTTTGAGAAAAAATCACAACAAAATAGAGCCTAATTGAAAATAGATATAGCAGGCTATGACAAGATTTTGGTTACAATTTAAAGCCTATGACCATGCCAAGGTCATACCTGAGGCCATCATAGTCATCCTATTTAAGCCTTCATGGGACGCATGTATGGTAAAAATATAAATCCTATATCTTAGATCACTGATAAGATAGCAAAATGTTAATATATTTTTGAAAGACAAACCAATGCACACACAGACAGGCCTTCTCAAAGGTTTTTTTTCTCCATCAAGTAGTCTCACCCATATTTTTACTTTCCTCCACCCCCCTGAATGAATAATGGTCCGCCCCTTACAAGCTTGCACTCTATCTGTGCCACAGCCTGTGGCTCCTCAAATTCTGACAACCAGAGGGCAGTAGTGTATTGAATATACATGTATTGCATTGAAAACATTCAAGGTTTTAAGACCAGCAGGGGGTTGACAAAAAATGCTACCACCAGATGTAATATTAATAGGGAAACTATCTTTGATGCATCAAATCTAGTTTCACCATCCTGCACATTAATTTGAACAAGGCTATTTGCTATATATGTGTAATGTGTAATGGTTTTTTACGACCCTTTCAGCAATTATGGCCATATCAGGTGGACTTTAGAGCATTTTAACCACTGTCGGCAGTGGGAGTCGAACCCACCACCTCCCGTCCAATTATTTAACCATCAAAGGCAGATCCTACACTCCAACGACTGTGCTAGGGGGGCCAGTTATATATGACTTTGGAGAAAAATAATGAGTGAATTATCATGAGCAACAGCACCAAACTATAAAAATCATTTAGATGCTTCAAAACTCCATACAAAAGTGTGATTTTGAAGAACCATTTAAAAAAAGTGTTAAGTCTTGATATGCAAAGATAAAAAAACATACTGAAATTACAAGATCTTTCCAACTAAAAGCTAAGAACTCTGGGCAGAAGATCCAGAGTAAGTTCAAAGTTTAAAGACAGAAATAGAGAAAAATTCTCCCTCATCACCACAGAAGCTGTGCATGATAAAAAGTTGAATTACAGCCATCAGAATTGTGTTGGTGTTTGTACATTGGCAAAGTTGAAAGGGAAAGAAAACAAATTTGTATTATTTTAAATTCAATTAATGATATATATATATATAGAAGTGATTTACAATTTGCATAAATAACAAATTGTAAGTTTGATAACAATCATGTCCGATCCAGAGATGCCTTTTCTTTCATATTTGAAAATTCTGAGATTTAAGTAACAGTAACTTTGTTAAAATATTTAAATTCAGATGCGAGTCGATGAACAAAACATTTAACATTAAAATTGAAGACCAATTTACTGTGGGTACCTTACTAATTCAAACCATTAAGAGTCTTGTATTCATAAAGCTGGTAATATCAACTACACTATAAATGTTACAGATATACAACATCACCTGATTCTAATGTCAAGTTCAAATTAAATGTATGTAAATGACTATGGACAGACAAGTAGTTCTATACTGCCATCTCATTTGAGACCAAGAAATTGGCATACTCTCTCAACAATATCACAAGCAACTATGAGGAATTACAAGTTCTATTCAACATGGGATGCTGAGACTATTTCATGCCATGACACTGCCCACCAAAAAAACACTTCAGATTATGGACTGGATATCATTCATGGCAGTATCACACAAAAATAATTGTTATCTGTTTATTTCATACAAAATTATACATAGAATTATTTCGCGAAATATATATATATAGAAACAAGTGAAATTTTAACACTATTTAAATTCAATAATTCAAGGTTTCTATAATTCAAATTATGTTTTTAAAAAATCTTGAGGATATTGTTCTGCAAGTTAGTTTTTTTTCACATACATACATACTCATATATACTAATTCAGGAAATATACTCCTTGGCTTTGAAAAAGCACAGTCTGATATCAGAGCTATAAATTTGTTTTATCACATTAACAGTGATCCCAGCCAAATATTTTTATATGAGATATCTTTAACTTGAAAGATTAATATTTTCACTTCTTTGGCAGTGTTCCCATATATTTGCATATGATGGACAACATTACTTCATCAGCCCCAGCTCCAATTGACATCAAGCGCATATCTCTGCAATATAATTTGGAAATACTCATTATGACAAAAGAATTTCAAATTATATATTGAACAACTACTGTAATACTAGGAAAATATCTTGTAACAGCATATCATGTAATCATCTTAAAATATATCAGCATCAGCATGTATCAACACATTTATTTAGGAATAGGGACAACAATAGAATGTAGAAGAAAATGATAATCCTGTGATTAAATCTCCAATTAAAGGAATAATTGATTGTTTACCATACCTGTACATCCTGCTGACCAGCACTTCATTGGTGAAGCCCATCCCTCCCCAGAACTGCAGGCATGAGTCTGTCACCTCTCGAACCAGACGGCCAGACTTCAGCTTAGCCATGGATGCTATCTTAGTCACATCCTTCCCTTTAGTATACTGATCTGCAAGCAAAAAAGACAAGTTTTGAATTTTGTTAAGGACTGAATCATAATTTGATACTCTGACAAATGAATTTATTTTGTTAAATTAATAGCTATGGCTTTGTGGGGAAATATTTTGGTTGGAGTTGATGGTCACTAATAATCTAGAAATTTATTGATATATAGCTTGATGGAATATCACATCTACCGGTACCTTAAATATCAATTAATAATTAAACGTTGATCAGAAATGAGTTTGATACTGTTTGATACTAATGTTAGCGTAAATCTCTGGAATTCTGATTGGTCTGTAATCGATCAAGACACATACACTGAAGGACAAGAGAATAAATGTGTTTGTTTGATAATGTACATAATTGAAAGAATTACTCAACACATCTTGGGGCTGCACAGAATACGTGGAAGGTGTGAATATCATATTGTTTTATGTAAGATACAATATTGTGTGAAACAAACATAAAGTAATGATAAAGATAGCATAGCTGCATATAACAACATCCTAACTTTGTTGATTGTAGGGAGGTACAAAATAACAATGTTCATCTTCAGGTCTGACATAATTAACATAACAAATACATTCTAGTCTGGGCCAAGACCATGCATGTCAAAACAAAGACAACAGTACAGGTAACAATGATGGTTGTAAGAAGGCACAATGAATTGATTTAAAAATGGTTTATCTTTTCTACTTATCTTTTGATGAAATTTCTCATTTTTATTGTTTTTCATTTAAAACAGACAGTTTTATTGTAATATATTGTACTTGGGCAACAACAGACAACATTTGCTATACAGACAAGGTAGGACCTGTGCATTGTTCAGCATGGAGCATTGTGATATATGGCAGAACCACTTCAAGACATTCTGCATAATGACACATACATTTCAGGAAAACACGCCATGCCTTGTTACCTTTATAACATAAAAAGTAAGGGGCCATATCTTTATGTTTAAAGCCAAGATGGGATTTAAAATCTATTCAGTTTTAGCTGATTTTCTTGTTGATAGCTACTGTGTATACTAATATGATTCTAATCTGGAGTCCCCCTCCACTTCAGGAGCCCCGATCCCTTTCTTTGATATGGATGGCAATGTCTGGTCCACCAACATTGCATGCATTCCCCTTCTATCTGGTCTCCCTGTCTTGCTATACAGGGGCGCACAGTCTTCATGTCTTACCATGCATAGCAATGTAACAACTCTATCTGGTCTCCCTGCCTCTCCATACATAGCAACACAGCCCCCTCTATCTGGTCTCCCTGCCTCATCACTCATAGCAACACAGCCCCCTCTATTTGGTCTCCCTACCTCACCGTACATAGCAACACAGTCCCCTCTATCTGGTCTCCCTGCCTCTCCATACATAGCAACACAGTCCCCTCTATGTGGTCTCCTTGCCTCACCACACACAGCAATAAAGCCTCCTCTATCTGGTCTCCCTGCCTCTCCATACATAGCAACACAGTCCCCTCTATCTGGTCTCCCTGCCTCTCCATACATAGCAACACAGTCCCCTCTATGTGGTCTCCTTGCCTCACCACACACAGCAATAAAGCCTCCTCTATCTGGTCTCCCTGCCTCTCCATACATAGCAATGCAACAACTCTATCTGGTCTTCCTGCCTCACCCTACATAGCAACACAGTCCCCTCTATCTAGTCTCCCTGCCTCTCCATACATAGCAATGCAACAACTCTATCTGGTCTTCCTGCCTCACCCTACATAGCAACACAATCCCCTCTATCTGGTCTCCCTGCCTCACCTTGCATAGTAACACAGCCCCCTCTATCTGGTCTCCCTGCCTCACCTTGCATAGTAACACAGCCCCCTCTATCTGGTCTCCCTGCCTCACCTTGCATAGCACCACAGTCCCCTCTATCTGGTCTCCCTGCCTCACCATACACAGCAACACAATCCCCTCTATCTGGTCTCCCTGCCTCACCTTGCATAGTAACACAGCCCCCTCTATCTGGTCTCCCTGCCTCACCACACACAGCAATAAAGCCTCCTCTATCTGGTCTCCCTGCCTCACCTTGCCTAGTAACACAGCCCCCTCTATCTGGTCTCCCTGCCTCACCTTGCATAGTAACACAGCCCCCTCTATCTGGTCTCCCTGCCTCACCTTGCATAGCACCACAGCCCCCTCTATCTGGTCTCCCTGCCTCACCACACACAGCAATAAAGCCTCCTCTATCTGGTCTCCTTGCCTCACCTTGCATAGTAACACAGCCCCCTCTATCTGGTCTCCCTGCCTCACCTTGCATAGCACCACAGCTTCCTCTATCTGGTCTCCCTGCCTCACCTTGCATAGCACCACAGCTTCCTCTATCTGGTCTCCCTGTCTCACCGTACATGACAAAACAGCTCCTTCTACCCTGCCTTATTATACATGGCCATAGATCCCAGTATGTTCTCCCCATCTCACTTTTTAAGGTCAAACAGTCCCATCCATCTACTCTCATTTATTAGCTATGCATGGGCAATTAATTGGGATAAACAAATTACACAGGTTAACACTTGGATACCATCATGACATCTGCAATTGACACTGTACGTAACATCACACAAGCATATAGCTGGATGATGTTTGGATCTGCTTTAAGCTAAACTCATCCTAATTTGTGTTAAGGCTGAGAGTGTGGGGCAGAGTGAGTGTTGAGGTAGCCAGGTGAGACATGTGTGTATGCTGGCACGGTACTCATCATCCTCCCAACACCAACAGTGCAGAGACAGATGGGCTGTGCACTTCACAATGCTGGTGTGCTGATGCAGGAAACTCTTCGTCCCATTAGCAGGTGAGGTAACATTTTTGTTGCAAATATTGAACAAAAAAGCAGGGAGGTTGAATGCAAAAAATAGACTTGGGTGAGGGGGGTATGTGAGGATAATACATTGTCAAAGAAAACCTGGGTGTACTGAATGGAAAACACCCCCAGCTTGGCCGCAGTCTCTTGCCTGGGCATAACAGGACTCATAGTCAGCTGAGATGGGGAAGGAAGTTATCTCAGGTAAGGCAATGGAAACAAACACAGCAAAATAATTTGGGTTTGGAAAAATCTCAGTCTGTGCATATTTCATGTGAGAACATTTAAGTAATATACACAATGCTGTTTCCAAAGCTCTTTTACATCATTTATATCAAGTTTCCATTCACTGCTTGTCCAGTGAAATATCATGAATACATGTAAAGGAACATTGATTTTAGAGTGAAGCTCTACCACTTAATTTAAATAATGTTATCACTTGATGAGTATTATTATGATATGTATGAAATGCTGTTGACCATAAATGTAGCTTCGGATATTTTGAAATTTATAGCAATAAAAGTGACTGATGGACTGATTACTTTAATGAGCAGCACTGATGCACACAACAGTGCCATCTATTATAACTGACACGGCAAGTAGACATACCAGCGATATGAGATAATGATTAGATCAGCTGCATTAATGCAACTATACCTGAATATATTAAATTCTATAGTTGTGCATATATCAGCTAATATGTTGAGCCATTGATTATCCTGACCCACAGCTTACATACACAATGTATGCATGGGCATACCCACATAATCAGGACTGTCTGTGATAACCGAATGCTGAACACTGTGGCAGAGTGTTCAAAGGTCCAGGCACTGGACATGAGTATTTGGCAGTCTGGGGATTAATATTGCACTCAATATATGGTGCATGACAGTCAGAGGGCTAATACTGCACTCATTATGTGATGCATTGCAGTCAGAGGACTAATACTGCACTCAGTATGTGATGCATTGCAATCAGAGGGCTAATACTGCACTCAGTATGTGATGCATTGCAGTCAGAGGGCTAATACTGCACTCATTATGTGATGCATTGCAGTCAGAGGACTAATACTGCACTCATTATGTGATGCATTGCAGTCAGAGGACTAATACTGCACTCAGTATGTGATGCATTGCAATCAGAGGGCTAATACTGCACTCAGTATGTGATGCATTGCAATCAGAGGGCTAATACTGCACTCAGTATGTGATGCATTACAGTCAGAGGGCTAATACTGCACTCATTATGTGATGCATTGCAGTCAGAGGACTAATACTGCACTCATTATGTGATGCATTGCGGTCAGAGGACTAATACTGCACTCAGTATGTGATGCATTGCAATCAGAGGGCTAATACTGCACTCAGTATGTGATACATAGCAGTCAGAGGGCTAATATTGCACTCAGTATGTGATGCATTGCAATCAGAGGGCTAATACTGCACTCAGGATGTGATGCATAGCAGTCAGAGGGCTAATACTGTACTCAGGATGTGATGCATAGCAGTCAGAGGGCTAATATTGCACTCAGTACATGTTGTATGGTAGTTAAGTGGGCTAATACAGCACTCAATATATGTTGTATGGTAGTTAGAGGAACAATAATGCATTCAGTACATGTATATGTTGCACTCAGTGACAGAGAACTATTAATAACCTGTAGTTCCATTCACTTCAGTTTCTGTTATATGGTAATCAGAGAACTGATTGAAAGTAATTTCAGTTTATGAAACAGTCAGCAGACTGAGTCACTCAGTACATGTGGCATGGTAGTCACAGTATTAATACTGCACTCAGCATAAGTAGCATATGGCAGTCAGAGGACTAGCAGTGTAATCCTTGGTTCCTGCAACACTGACATCAATGCTGTCACCACTTGACAAAGCCTCACTGATCTTGTTACATTTTAGATAATCTCACCCCCAGGATGAAAGATTTTAAGAGATTTTGTTATAATCCCGATGTTTGACATTGCAGATGAATGATAATCAACACTGCAAATACAGCCTGCAATTCTATTCACTGCAATATGGAAGTCAATGAAAATTCCTGATTCTATTGGATTAAACATCATTTTATCATATGGCCATCCATTACCCACCCAAACAAAAACCTATTTCTGACGACTGAGTTTGTTGAATGTTTGTTGCCAGATAAATGGGTGTCTACTAATTCAAAATATTTTATTATTCTACTCATATATGTAAATGCAAAATTATGCATATGATGTTATGTACCTTCAAACTAATTGTTTTTTTTTTCTATTTCGTTCAAAAGTAATTTTTAAGTTTAAATAATTCAAACTTGATATAAATGTCAGCAGGACACAATATGAAGACATATATTTCCATAATATATATTTCTAATATGATATGCCATTAGTAAAAGATCATCAAAGATTTAGACATATATTTAGCTCCTAAAGGTCAACATAAAGCATTGTCCAGCACTGCTAAATGGTATCTCAAATGTCTGGATGTCCACAAATCTGTCCATGCACATCTTGACCTTTGTCACGGATAACTGCTCCCTTCCAATTAAAAGACAAAATCTATCAAGCTACAAATGGTTGAAAAAATAAACTTCACAGTTATTGCCCCTTTATGAATAAAATGAAAATTGACCTGTAATACTTTTGGGGCTATAGTAGAGGTTTTCATAACTTGAACATAGAAGTGCTATTTAACTGACATGGAGGCAAACACAATTTCATGTATTGGGTATTAAACATTCCAATTCGCTTACTTTTAAACCACATGAAAATCAAATACAACTTTCAACAAATCACAATAATATTTGGATGAATCTGCAGAAAATTCATTTTAAAGATGAAACTGCTAAAATAACTGCTCTAGCCCTGTAGACACCCAGATGTTTATTTGTGATAACGTATTGCCTCAAGGTTTCAAATTGACTTTTTATCTAAATGACATAACATTCTATGAAATTGCTCCCGGCATTGAACTAAACTTTGCTGTAAAATGTGAGGACTCGCCTGGTAAAGGCAAAACTGTGATTCCCACTCCTGTGCAATCCTCATTTTGTCTACAATGTACTTAATATACCTGTACAAATCATGCTATATAGCTCATATTGATACCCTCTAAGCCATAGATCACTTATCTGCAATTTACAAAACATTTTAAAACTGAGATTCTACCTCAAGAATTCCCTAACTATACCCAAGTTCAAAACATAATCAAAATCTAGCTTTGTCATCAATTAACACTGCACAATCTTGTTTGAAATCACATGAGCCATATCCGGCACTAAACCTTTGTCAATATCTTATAAACAAAATCAAATATTAATGAATATTAGAATCTGGTATATCACAATTGGCTTGTTTGCTAATTTGGCTTGTCTTTTCAGGGCTGCGGTTAGGAGGTGAATGAAACTTGTGGTGAGATTGCGACCGCGACGCTGTCCCAGGGCAACGTATCTTGGGGACACAGAATATGGATGAATTAGTCATGCTGTCATGGACCAATTATAGGCCCACACCACTAGGCTTGAAAAAGACAATCTCTGGCCCTGCCACAGTCAATCTGCTCGCGTCAGCGTGCTCGTAGGGGACAACGCTCAGTACATATTGCGAGCATTGATTCCTAGATTTGGTCTCAATAATTACCTTATAGGGCACCATATATATTGGATAACAATACACATTGGATTACAGAATAAATTATTTTCACAGTATTAAGGGCCATTGGACATTATATAGCAAGAGCCACATCTATCTCACTTTCACAAAATGAAAATAAGGAAATATCAAACCGTGATGCAGATTTTCATGTTAATGACTGTAATACTATTGTTCATGCTGCCCCCTGGTGGGGGTCAAAGGACCTACATGAGGACATGTGAATGTGAATATATGGTGGATGGCAAGTGTGCATATACCCTTCTCTTACCCACAGGGGCAGCTAACACCCCTGCCTGTGAGGGGGGCGAGGGAATCCCCACAGACCTGGAGGGCAGTGTATGGAACAGAATCGACAAGCTAGAAAATAATATATCTCAGATCTCTCTGTGGTCAGGAGATCAGGCTCGCATGCTCAACAGTCTACAGAGCACTATGATAAGCCTTCAGGAGAACACGGACGAACTCAAAATTGCGCTACAGATCACGTCCGATGCTAAAAATGATGAAAACTTTGCAGTGCTCGAGTCGCAGCTTCAGCAACATGATAATCAGATTGACACCATCAATGACCAGGTGAAGGCATTGCAAGACGTCGTAAGCACACTCTCTGGTGAGGTGTCTGAAATAAAAAATCATACCAGTACTTTATCGCTAGACTATGAGGAACTTGAAAGAGACCTTACGCAAGCATTAGTCAAAGTCAAGCGTCAGGAGGAAAGGATTGATGCCTTGGTGGAGACAGCATCACAGATAGATCAGAGGTTTAGACACATGTTATGTGAGAGTAAAGGATTACTGGTCTCCAGAATAAATCAGTCCATTCCAGACAGTGCCATCCTGACCTCATCTAATTTTGATGCCAGCCATGGTCCAGATAAAGCCAGAATTAACATTTACACCGTTCCTGGAGCATGGTGCCCGAGTGAGTATATTATACCTGATATCAACATCCACACTTAAGCTTCATCCATTTACACTGGACTTTGTATGCTCTTTTTGCCTTGACCTTCGACCCCCGAGGTTTGACCTGGGGTCACACAAATGAGTGTCCCTACAATAGAGATCGCGTCCCTCATGCACCCTTATCACCCTCTGTTTTTTCTGTGTAAATAAAGCAACTTGTGAAGGCCATTTAGAGGCCATTTAAACAGGATATGTCCATAAGCTGGGAGATGCCGGTCAATCTATATAGGCTGATTGTGCTCACGGGGCAATGGTTTGCAGCCAAGAATTTGTTCCCAGGTGTCAGCATGAACATATTTTACATGTGGAGACCAGTGTTAGTCGGGAAGGCATGAAGATATAGCATTTATAACACAACCTTGGTTAGCGGGGACGGAGGAAGATAAAATGTGTTACCACTTGCGGGTTGTCATTGCTTTTTTAAACTGGAGGGTCTGTTCACAAGCCAAGACACTTTCTTTTCTATTATTTTTTTGGCAACACCTGTGGCCTATGTTCCTAATTGGTATTATAAGCTATGGCCATAGCAACAATGGGCAATTTAACTTGTTGCAATATATATCAAGTGTCTCCCTATGTGTCTTATACGAAAGACTTCAATGTAATTTATTTAAGTGTTAAAAATGTTGGCAACAAATGCTATTCCATTCGAATGACCTCTCAACTGCCATGAGTTGGCCAACATTCCATTTAGGGAAATGATCTGTGTCCTCTGTTTAAAAAAATGAGAATGTAAAATAATTGGCTAATGAAATATGTGTGTATTTGTCTAATAGGGTGTGAGCACTCAGGCATGTCAGCACAAGTCAACAATACCCTTCTTATCTGATCACAATAGCTTCTTCATCTTGCCTTCTTTGCTGTAATGTCCTTACATGGAAAGGTTTATGGCCTGACAAGACAATAATGGAATAACATTGTATAACCCCCAATGAAAAATGCTAAATACTTGCTCAGCTGATTTTATCACATCATAAAACAAGCATATAACACACCAGAAGTTGCAAAATCCTAACTTATGATATGACTTATGACTGCAAACTTGACCATGACCATAAAAACACGGATTAACAGTTGCAGTGAAACATCTTGGAGTTCTCATCTGAACATGGGCAAACACATGACCATATGATGCCATGCACGAGGTGTGCAGGTCCAAATAGAGCCATGCAACAGCTGACCATGACCAAACTGAGCCATGCAATAGCTCCAGTAATCTCTTTTGGTCACATTTGTGCTTGACCAATTTAATATTTGGTTGAGTTATTTTTCCTATTTACATTTTGAAAATATTACATAGCATTTGTCAACATATGCTTCTCTGTGCACCAATTTGGTTGTATATTGATTTCAAGATATGCCGCATGCATATAAACATATGGCCCATTTATTTTTTTCACGGCAGGAAATGCTATTCACACACACAAATGTTTACAGCACAAACATATGGGGATTAAGTCTGGAATTGAACACATTAATTAACATGCTTAGCTTGCCAATTGAACACATGACAGACATATGGCAGGTCAGAATGCTTCAATGACCAAAAGGCCTCTCCGTGGTGCAACCCTCATAACTGAGGTTGCCATGTCACCCTGACATGCAAACCTACCATTGGCAGTTAATTGGGGTGTGATTTCTGTGGCAGCATGGCAAGATAATTCAAGCATGTGTAACCATGGTTATGTCTCATTATTGTTTCACTATCTTTATTGAGAATTACCATGTTAATGAGAGCAGAAAACTGGCTACTTTAACAATGTGTTCTGGAAACCATAAATAAGACCTGTTCAAGGATGCTCACTTAACATATATAAGATCCAAAACGTTAGGCCACAATGCTAGTGGGTTACAAATAAGGTATCAAAGCAGAGATAGGCCTCCATGACTTTCTTTTGTATAAGAATAAGTATTTGTATCATGACTTCACAAGATTTTTGTATAAATTGATCAAATCAAAGTTAAGTTTTGGTATTCATTATTCTTCCTTTCAAAAAGTTGTAAAATGTTACCAGCTAGATTTTAAGAAAATTAATGTAATCAAGTACTGGGTATATTGAAACTACATATGAACCTAACAACAAAAATTTACTTAAACAAATTTACAACACTCATAAAGCTCCTTGCCACTGGCCAACAGATGTCACTTGGATTTTTGCATGTTTGACCCCAGGTATATAAAATGAATAAAATAAGAAGAAAGGAAAAAACAAAAAGCACATTCTTTGATGCTTTAGGGGTACAACTTGGCTTGCAAAGTCCATAAGCAGTATCCCTCTCCTGACCTGTGGGTATGAGACCATTACCACTTCTCTCTGTGCCATTAAAGCTCTTATTGAATGGGTTTTAATGTCATCTTATTTACTTGATTTCAAGGAATTAGAGTTCAATAAAATAATAATTGATAAGTAATATCAATCTACCCATGTCTTACTGTGTAAAAAATACTTTTTTGAACTGAAAATACCAAAATCCTTGACTGTCACCATCCCTTATGAACCTTTTTTTATGCTGTAAAGGTATTGGTTAAAGGTCAGTCAATCAAAACCCAATATTGGAGCCATAACTTAATGTTTTTAAATTAAAACAATGCTTCATATCATTTTAGTATATTTGATCATCTTTCTAAAATATTCTTTTATGTTTGTCTGAAGCTAAATGTAAAGTATTTTACAGATTACTTTGTTGCCTTGCATTTTGCTAAAATCTCAGTGGTACCTAATAAATCGCATCTAAAGATTTTTTGTTTTTAAAATTTCAAATCATTTTATGACTTTTCAGTACTTATGCAGAAAAATCCTGATAGGGAAAGTAAAGTTGCTATGAAGTTTCAGTTCTAACTCTAAGTGCATGTCCATGAGAGATCCTTGTAAAAGTCTCTATATAGGTTTAAGTACTAAAAAAGCCTGTTTTCTGTATCACAAACATACATGACTGTGTCCCTCTCATTCATATAGGTTTATCTCTGTCATAATGCAATAAGGTACATAACCATAGCCATAAATCAGCTCTCTGTCATATCAGTAATATTGTTTCCAATACCAGGTCTGTGGCTTTAAAAAATCATATAAACTCATTATATGTGTATGATTTATTGGTCAATGCTAATCCATAAAGGGAACTCTTTAAAAATCATATAAACTCATTGCATGTGTATGATTTATTGGCCAATGCTAATCCATAAAGTGAACTTGCCTCCATTACAGCTTCCATTCTGATTCCTAGATGTGACTTTTAGGCACCACACACATATAGACAAACAGTGCATTGAAGAGCCGTCAATCTATCATAGTGTACAGGAAACAAATATTCACACTTCAACATGCCAACTATTCACCAAATACATGTGAGAAAAATTTGACAGAGTGGCATTGTAATTACAATAATCATTTAATTGTCGTTCATAAATTATCATCACACTCCATTAAGCTATTCAAAATAATAAAAGGCACTATATTTAGAGCCTTTTTTCATCCTTTATATTAATCAGCATTGTATATATTTAAAAAAAAAGTTTTATTGAATGGTATCCCCCACAGTCACTTACACTGAGACACACAGGATTTTCCATAGTCATATCCTTTGGGTCATTCAGGATTCCTGCACATTCTCATCCATTGAGACAAGCAGGATTTCCCATAGTCACATCCAATGGGTCATTCAGGATTCCTGCACATTCTTATTTAGTGCCACAGGACTTTCTCATTGACAACATTCCACCCAGCACATATTGCATTAAGGAGTATGGAAACATCAATGTATCCAGTAGAGTAATTGTGCCTCATAATCTCCAGATCAATACTCCAAATATGACCCAATTGATGAAAATATCTGCAATTAAGTTAAATTGACCTGGCCTAGGGCAATAACCAAAAAATGGTACAAGCTTATTGCTCAATTGATCTCACTTCAAGCCAAAATGACAAAAGAATGACTCAATAGTTTCATTGTGGGTGACATTTGTCACAGTGAAAACTAATAAATTGTTACTCACTTAAGGTGACTAACCACTAATTGGCCTCACAACCAATTTACACAATGGATTTATTAGGCTATTACGAAGTTACAGATCAAAGATTGCGGGTAAATAAGGTTGACAGCTCAAGAAAAATGGCCAAACTAAACAACACCTATTCTGTTGATATTAATGTTCTGCTATGTGACTTCTCGTGTAAAATTACCTTATTAATAATCAAGATTAAATCTAATCAGAAATTTCTGTTGATAGGCTGTTTAAGCCACCTTTTGTTGGTTTAAAAAGAACTTCATTATTTTTTGTTGCTATCTAATGTGTCCATCCTCAGTATGACTGAATTAAAATCAGTTATGTTTGATGATATATGGTAATTTTTTGTTTGATCTTAGGTGAGGAGTGGAGACTTAATGGTAGGTGCATCTCTTCAAATCAATGTATCTCTCAATGTCGTACAGATAGTGTGGTGGCTCTGTACAGTAGACTAGTGCTTCATGTAGATGTACAACATAAATTATAGTAACCCTTTATTCATATGTTACCCATGAGCATCATAAGCACCATATATTACCCAAGTTTCCCTGTATTGCTTTATTTTCAATTGGTGTCTATAAATACATGTAAAGACCTTTTTATTTGCACAAAAATAACCAAATGTGATTGAGAAGTTTATCGTGTGATCCCATATCTCAAATTTGACAAACTATGGTAATATGACCTTATTTGGTAATGTTGTACTAAGCCATAGGGCCATTAGGGTCTTCTTGGTAATTATCATGTGTAGCTTATAAAAGTCTACTTGCTGAATAATATTTTACCATTCTGCATCTTTTTCTTATTTATTTTTTATCATTACAATTCCTTAATGTGGCTTCTTTTATATTTGCCTTTTATTTGTTTATGTCTGTCATTCTGCCTGTGTGAGGTATATGTAATGTCTGCCTGTGTGATGTATTTGTAATGTCTGCCTGTGTGATGTATGTATAATGTCTGCCTGGATAATGTATGTATAATGTCTGCCTGTGTGATGTATTTGTAATGTCTGCCTGTGTGATGTATGTATAATGTGTACCTGGATAATGTATGTATAATGTCTGCCTGTGTGATGTATATACTGTTGTTCTGGTATTGTACATCTTAGATGATGGTACTGCCAACACAGTTTACCCATTTATATTTCAAACGGAACTTCACCTTTGAAAAATGTAAAGGTTTTCAAAGAGCTGACTGTATCAGTTGTCTACCATAAAATCTCAGTGATTTGAAAGTCACAATGTTTCACTATGACTCCTCTCCACACCTTTGTGAGTAAACAGCAAAGGTTGCCTAGCAACTGATTTTAACTGAGATTATGGTCTAATTATCAGGATAGGACCCATGGGGCTTGTTCGTTGGGGTCAATCAAGTGTTCTTCAGATGAAAAGATATTACATTGTTTCAATATTCAGATCTGATATGTCTTGTTGTGCATAAGATTCCCTTTGAAGGCTTTAGAATTGCCCTTTTATATTGCGAAATATTAGCGTTAACAGAATTATGAAAGGACAACAACATGAAATGTTGATATGTACTGCTTAATTTATATGCAATAAAAGCACACTGACAAAGGCAAAAAAACAATAAAGGAGGGTGGGGGATATATGACAGCTGTTGTCATCAAACTATTTAAACAGTTGCTGTCCTGAAATCTATACTGAAATATACATTACTTAAAACCATAACTCTGGACCATGATGACCAAAGTCTACCAAGCTATGAGTCATAAAGGCATGCTCATTAACAAACTTGCTTTGTTATGTATTTTTAACGTTTAAATCTTTTATCCATTTTGCACACAATGACTCTCCACTACTTTGCTCATTGATGATTTTTTTAAAGTAAAAAATCAGGAACTCATAAATACTTGAGGGTGATGATAACACATTACGACCCCTAGTGGTACCATACGCTGTAATGTGAGCATGAACACCAGGTGGCACTGTCAGATAAAGCTCGTAACACAAGTTGTCTGCTTGTCATTCTCAACAAATAGACAATTGTGCAAAAAATCAAAATAAATTCTGACTTGGGCGGTTTTAGTGGTGTAGCATTACAATGATTATGATGATTAATTCTTCTTTTTTTTTTATCAAGTGAAAATCATTAGGATAAATCAATATATATGATGCCATTATTATATCACAACTTTTCATTTGCACAGGTCAAATATGGTGGTGATAAATAATACAAATAGTCATACAAGTCATACAATGAACATTGCACTGTGCATGATCAAATCTATGTGTGGCACTGATTATATCTGGCACACAACATATTATGTGGTGATAGCATCTGTCACACTGCATATTGTTTATGAGATATATCTGTCACATCACAGATCATCTTAAGTCTGATCTGCCTTACCACAGATCTTCTTTGATGATTACATGTCAGACTAATGATCAAATACTAATTGCTACTTTAGAGTTGTGTTAATCAACTACTTCAAGCAGTTTATTGCCTGAGTGAGACAATCAACCCTTGTTTGTAAATAAGTAGTCTTGAGTATACATTTTATATTTTTTATCTGAACTGGTTATGATTTACGAATAAGGAAATGAGATACTTCACATAAAAGCATACTTATGCTCACTAGACTAGAATCACAATAGAAAACATAATTCTTGGAAAGCTATACATGTACAGAACTGTATATGTATATAATTTGAATTTCTCAAGCAATAGTTTAACATATTTTCCTGGTTTTATGGGCACTCAACACCATTCTAGCATCTCACTAAATAACCAGGTGGGGTATGAGATGACACTATTACCAGGTTAAGTAGGTTGTGACCGGTCCGCGGCCGTAGTCTGTCTTTACAAGAGACAAAACAAGGCTCAAACCTCTGCAATTTCAGTTGTCACACCCCCTCGCCTCACAGGCAAGATAGCTTCCCAAACCTGTTCTAACGGGGCGCATGCTATTTTTTGCTATGTGAGGAGCATGAAGCATGAACAAAGACAAGACCATGGCATAGCACAGAATCTATTTGATGTATGGAGCACGGGTCAGACAACACATCAAGCTGCTTTCATGTCAGCTACTGCTGTGACAAGCAACTCCTGTAAAGTGATTCTGAATAGTGATATGACAAAATTATTATGATTGAAGCAGGACAATTTTTGTATGGAGATTATTTTACCCTCCATATCATGTTTAGTCTATATGTGTTAAATATAAGGTATATGAAACTACAATAGAAGACATTTGTTTTCTGTACTTCAAATTAAATAGGTGTATAATGCTAACAAAATAAACAAACAATATCAATACTGCAATAGAAGACAATGTTTCATACCCTGTTTATTATACTGGTATATATTACTTCAAAAGGAGACAACTGCTTTATGTATTTAGCATGTTATAGGTATATAATGTTAAATAGGAAACAAAGCTCTCTGTATTAATCCTATATGGTTGTCAGTAAATTTTCAATTGACAGATTAAATAACCAGTAAAATTCCTCTTGTTTGTGACATGCTAAAATAAAAAATGAGCTTTGTGCAAATCTAATATAATATAAGCAACTCTATGACAGAGCCTGATCATCTCCACCTTGATGGAGGTAATAGGATCCGGAGCATGAATGATTTGATTATCAGACAGTATATTACAGTATGTAGTGTAGCAGTTAGCATTTTGAAAATGACCTGATTTCAGTTATTTTTTAACACAGGTTCCATAAAAGCAAGCACATGATATGCACAAATTGTGCCCCTCTGAAGTCATTCAGCAATGTGAATAATATTTCTGAAATCAGAAATTGTAAAAACTCAAAACTGGCAATATAGACACTTCATGTGAGTTATTGAAACAGGAAATTGTTGGCAAAGTTTCTGACCAAAATATGAAAAAAGTCACAATATGAAAATGATAAATAAATGGAGGAGCTCTTCTCTATAAATAGATGTGAGTTACAACAGCATCATATATCAATGCTACATGAATGTGTTGAGTCAGGATAACTTTAAGGTACCATATCATAGTCTCCATGAATGTCCTGAGAAAATCTGCTCTACATGTATGTGCTGATAAAACTCACAATTATGCATAAATGTGTTGAATACCTCAAAAAGTATAATTGTTAAATACCTCTACTCTATGAGCAGATACATTGCACACCATCACTTTCTGCAAGAATGGATTGAAAACATCTGCTGTACAGTATAAGCAGGTATAATGCACTTCATCACATATTAGATGTAATTATTCAATACCTCTACTCCATGAACAGATATGAGGCACTTCATCACATATTAACTGTAATCATTCAATGTCTCTACTCTATGAACAGATATGAGGCACTTCATCACATATCAGATGTAATTATTCAATACATCTACTCTATGAGCAGATACAGGGCACTTCATCACATATTAGCTGTAATTGCTCAATATCTCTACTCTATGAGAAGACACATATACATTGCACACTATCCCATTCTGATTTCACACTATCCCATTCTGATTTCACACTATCCCATTCTGATTGCACACTATCCCATTCTGGTTGCACACTATCTCATTCTGCATGAATTTGTGTGGAGAGCCTCTACTCTATGAGTAGATGCAAGTCACACTGTTATATTATACTTAAATTTGTTGAGAAAAGTGTAGATACAAGTCACAATATAACATTATACATGAATGGATAAAAAATCTCTGGTAGCAAGTACTTTAAACTTTAGAGACTAATTTACAACCATGAAATGATAAAATATGTTTGTAAAATAGATTTTTTTGGTTTTGTTTTGGAGGGGGGGCATAGATGGTGGGGGAGTGATTCATCTCTTACTCTGTACATTTGAACTATGTTTAAACCATGTAAACTGTCTCATTCTCAAGTTTTTCTTCAAACTAATTCCACTTGCCATGTTGACATAACATGCAAAAACGCATTCTATACATGCTAAATATATGTGATGAACTTAAAAGAAACTTGATCTCAGCCAGACTTTAACAAATACAAGAATCCAAGAGTTTGGTAGTTTCAAGCTGTTTGCATATGAATGTCCACATTAGACGGCACCTCATCATAAACCCATATTTGACTAACCTCATCTGTTTTTGTCACCCTTTCATTATTGACAATAAAATTCCTAACACCAACAGAAAGCCTATTCAGCTTTGTGGCTATATTTGATCAGTATTATATTTCTGCATGCCACTTAATTCAAACAGGTAGTATTTCACAAGCATATATATACACTAGTATATTATATACATGAATAAATGCTGCCTTACCTTCTATCCCATTTGGATTTTATTGTTTAAAGTTTGATTCACAATACTATGTAACCATATACAATATCCCAAATCAGCAGGGAATTTACAAAAAAAATCCATTTTTTTCCAGTCAAATTAATAATGTTACTTTACCTATTCCCCATTTGACAAATCAACTTTTCTTTATCACCTTTAACCTGATATTAGTAACTCATCATTGCTTTTAAAATAAAATATATAAATATTTACAAACTAGTAACCAAACCATTTTTTAAACATTTTTACGACTTTTCAAATCAGTGTTAATGCAAATAGTGAATCTGTTGAAAGTCATTGATGGCAAACACATAAATATTATCTTTAGATGAATACAATATGCACCAGCAATGCAAGGCCAATTCATATTTCATTTCTATTACTATAAGATGGTTCAAACAATGTGTTATTTGGTACCTGACATGTATGTATCATTTAGCCCTTATCCAGAAATAACTGTCAGGTGTATGCTGTAGCATTAGGGACGATGTATATTCCCATTTAGCTGAGACCCACAACTATCACATACCAATCACGTATTGTGGATTGTAGTTGTACTTGGGACATTGCATGCTGCCAATTCTTTGCTGAAAGAAAACCACAAAGTACATTTCAGGAAGTCACGAAAGGTGCATAGCAGGGGCAGGTACATTTCAGGAAGTTGCAGAAGAACATGGTAGACAGGTACATTTCAGAGAGGTACTTTTCAAGAAGTAACAGAAGCACATTTCAGGAAGTCACAAATGTACCTGGCAGAGAGGTACACTTCAGAAAGTTACAAAGTTGAAAGGAACATGGTTAAGAGAGGGACATTTCAGGACGTCACAGAGGCACATGGCAAAGAGGAAGTCAACATCAAGTCAATGGAATTCTAAATCTTTTTTTTTTCAATATTTGCAAAAAAAGAAATCTGTTTTACAGAAATTTACGTTACAGAAAACCTCTGTTTGGAGAAGATTACTTAAATTAAATTCTCTCAAAATACATTTCTTTTCTGTGTCAAAAAAAAACCAATACCAAAGGCATGCCCCGCCCCTCTCCAATGCTTCCTATTATATATATTCATCAAAGGATCTGGACATTTGAAATAAATTTTATGATGTTGTCTTCAACTACGCAAAATTTTAACTAGGTTGAAAAAAACAGTTGAATGCACTTGACAAAGATCGGATCTTCTTTGCTAAATGAAGCCTATCAAGTAAGTCTACCACGTCAATAAAATTTAACTTTCAACACTTAAATTTGGAGCTATATGGGTAGAAAAAAATTGTGCATTCACAAACGAAGCACCCAGTTATTTCCTGAAGTGTGTAGGTCATATGAGGTTAACTGGAGGTGAAGCTTCTGACTGGTCCCACATCATGCAGAGTGTGACCAGGTAAAGATTCCTCACTCACTCATCCGTGCTGTGTGCACAGCCCGCCTCAAATGCCACCTTAAAAAAAAAGGAGCCGGCTCACAGTGCAGCTTAGAAGTAGGTGGGTGAAACAGAACTTTACTCACAGTCCTGAGAGGAACACAGTTTCTGGGTACGATGACCTGACGTTGGCCTCAGCCCATCAGGTGAAACCACTGCAGGAATATTTGTCGTCATATCAATGTTCAGCACAAGGTGATTTTAGCGGTTTCAGAATGGAGATTCGGTGGTTATGTTTTGTTGTGCTATTAGGGGCTTGTTGCAGAGGTGGTTATGCACAGCTCACAATGTCCAGGACTTGTGACTGTCAGTATATGGTGGATGGCAAATGTGCCTACACTCTCATGCTACCCACATGTAATGACTGCAGTAATAAGCAGGACAAGATGTGTTCTGGGGATGCTCAGTTGGAGGATTTTGCTCAAGTCGTGGAAAGCTTAAATAAAAACATCTCCAGCCTAACAACATGGGTAGCCATGAATGCCAGAATGTTGAATACCGTTCAAGACAGCTTGATAAAACAACAACAAAGTATGAGTTATCTCAAAGACAAGATGATGGACGACAAAGACATAAAAACAACCGGCACTCCTCTGGATAAAGAATCAGATAATCCTGATAATCCAACTGACTATGGGTCATCAGAGAGTGGAGATTTACTGAGTCGGATTTCGGATCTCGAGTCCTCAGTGGAGTCGCAAGTCCTGGCCGTCGGAGGTCTCCAGGTGAAGGTATTCCAAATGCAGGCGGAGGTGGAAAAATTCAACCTAGTGCAGGGGCAGGTCAAGGATATAGTGACCAGCTATACCAGTGTGCTGGCTATATTACAAGCCATCAAGCCAGCTGTGTGTCTCAGCAGGGGATTACTGGTGAATTCTGGGGAGGTCACAATCTCTGCCTCCTCTGTGTACGATGGAGACCTCCACCCTGCAAGCAAAGCCAAACTGTCCAGCAATGGTGCATGGTGCCCCAGTAAGTACACAATTTTAACCAAAAAAAATACTGCAACATCATTTATCATTTCAGAATAGGATATGTATTTATGATAGTTTAGCAGGAATGTCAAGATAGCCTATTAGCATTCAAGTGTATTATGCATACTGCATAGACCCTTGTATGAGGTATCTCAGATGACCTCAGCACTCAGTACATAAGGTCATCACTTTCCGTCCTCCCATATTACCATGAAAATTAAATCAACATCCTCTCACTACATCTACGAACAGACATGACCAACATTTTCAACAATTTGCTCACAATGAATAAGGAAGAGATTAAAAAAAAAAATAGGTGTTGAATATACAATAGAAGAATCCAAAACAAAATTAATAGACCCAGGAAAAGCTTCCGACTGTGAGCAAGGACACTGTTAACCCCAAATGTTTGTCCTCAGGATGGTAGGTTACAAGGACACAAATCTTTATCTTTACCTCAACAATTCTTTTGTTACCTTGGCCCAATGATTATACACTCAGTAAGTCGTACTCATTTTTCAAAAAACCGTCAACGTGATTTCAATACTAAAATACAAAAACTTTTTTCATTTGAACTCTGCCCTAAATATATTTCTGCTTCAAAAATTTTGCTGTTTTGATGAGAGTGAAAACATTTAGAATCTCTCATACACTTCTTTTGATAACTTTTAAATATAAAGTATTCTGATATTTATCAGATACACGATGCATTCAGTAATAATTACCATCAAATTTTATTGTTTTAAAAATATGCCAATAAAGTTGTGTGAGAAAATTTTATTACAATGAAAAATTATGAAATATTATTGAAGAATGAGCCTTGGCACCCATTTAAATATGGCATGCTGATATTCATTAAATGCTACCTAAATACACTCTTTCTTATCAAGTATGTTAATTTTTTTTAACAAATCTTGCATAGAATCTCTTCTCTGCCCTCACTTATTTTTTTTTCTCAGTGGCCATGATTGCATAAAATTCTACAAAAAAATTTCCCAACATCAAATACACTTCTTTCTTACTTTGGCATCTGAGATGATAATGATACAAATAAATGGAACATCTAATCATTATACATGCAAGAGACAGTGACCAATTTTGGCAGGCTCCAATTCCCAAATACTTGTCTGGCCAACCACAATATCTGTGCTGTTTAGGTCACATTCACATGACCCCATATTTCCCATTTTCCTTCAAAACCATTTTAGAATGACTCGTGGCCCGACACTACACAACAACCCATCTTTATGCTCTTCCCCACACCTGCCATTATTCATCACTCTCATTCATTTATCTTTTAATAAATCTGATATGAGTATGACAACTTGACTGTGCTTTTGATGTAGTGAATATCATAAATCCTTTTCAGTCACACATATTTGATGGGAGATTATACTTTGTTTTGTATGATTGAAATATGTATATATTTGTTTGATGATTGGAATGATTTGATTTCTGAATCCTCTTAAATGAATCTCTGCATCAAAACTTGAGTCTGTTTAAATACATTTTAAGTTTACAACTAAAGTATGAAAGGCGGATAAGAATAATATGAGAAAATATACTGCTTATGATATGGAAAATGAGAAAATTTTTGACCTAAAACAGAAATATCTAAAAATCAAGCTTCAGAATTAGCTTGGGGCCAGAGTGGGTGAGTGCTTCACAGATTTCACAGGCCTGCCCAGGACAGTAGCTGATATAAAATATACATTCTGACTCAAACTGTATCACTCATGTCATACTACTACTATAAAAGTGCGAGGGCCACTTAGGGATCCATATAAGATATTAGATAACCTTCATCTTCTCACCTCCTCAGCTTATGCAAAATAGTTAAACAGGATTAACCATAATGAGAAACTTGCAAATGTCTCATAATCTTTTGCTTGCACTCACATACATAATATGCAGCATTTTTCCCAGCAATTTGTTTTATTTGATATTTTTTGTCATGTATGTAGCCCTACTTACCAGACCATAACATTTTTATTCATATTACACATATAGATAACCTTTGCGAAGATAAATTCTTAAATGTTCACCAACATAATGATGTAAAGAATTTTAATTGCATTCTTATGGTGATATGTATTTGATTCTATTTCAATATTTTATTTTATGAAGGCAACAGTAGTACCACAGATGCAGAAGGTAAATTTATACAATCATAATCTGTAGTTCCCATTGTAGAATCCGAGCATCTGTTAGACCAGATATATGGGAACTAGCATGTTCTAGGGACTACGCATTTCACATGTACATGTATATGCTTTAATGGGAGAACTTGTTCCTTGATAAGTTCATTATGACATTATACATGTTATGATATATTGATTGATAGAATATATATATATATATATATATATATATATATATATATATATATATATATATATATATATATATATATATATATATATATATATTTAAGTCTACATTTGCCTCAATAAAGGTATAGAGGATTATAAACAAATTGATCGTATGATATTCATATATATTAGCCCCCAAAAAGGTTTTTTCCATAAAATTTGAGATTTTACATTTGCCTCAATAAAGGTATAGAGGATTATAAACAATGTATCTGACCTCTGGGCCACACTCACTAGCAGAGGACAATGTATCTGAGCCCTGGGTCACACTCACTAGCAGTGGACAATGTATCTGAGCTCTGAGTCACACTCACTAGCAGTGGACAATGTATCTGAGCTCTGAGTCACACTCACTAGCAGTGGACAATGTATCTGAGCTCTGAGTCACACTCACTAGCAGTGAACAATGTATCTGAGCTCTGGGTCACACTCACTAGCAGTGGACAATGTATCTGAGCACTGGGTCACACTCACTAGCAGTGGACAATGTATCTGAGCTCTGAGTCATACTCACTAGCAGTGGACAATGTATCTGAGCTCTGGGTTACACTCACTAGCAATGGACAATGTATTTGAGCTCTGTTTTGATCATATAGTATCTGTCATGTCAGCTATTCTCCAATCTTAGCACACGACCAATAATATTTAAATCCCTTATGCCATTCACAATGGGATATCTGATTTTTTACTGCAAGTTTATACTTTTTATACACCATGTGCATTTAAAAGGCATGACAGTGTTTATAATAGTTACTGATTCCCAACTTTGCTCCAAGGTACCACAACATAATATCTTACTAAACAACAAAATGGCTGTGTACCTAAGGGAAGGCATGTTGGTGTCTGTTGCAATCACTAAACAAAAATCCATTCTATTCAAAAATGGCAATTTTCAATGAATGTCACGCTTGACCCATTTAGATAAATAAAATCTGATCCTCTTTCCCCCAAAAAATAAAAAAATGCTTCTATGGATCCAAGCCTGGCCTAGAATTTAATGTGTTCACTTTATCAAATAGTTAAAGCCATATCGCAAATTACACCAATCTAGCCATAATGAAAGAAGTAGTTAAAAAGAAATCTACAGTAATGGGTTATGTTAACCATGGGTACAACTCATCATGTCTGGAATGTCAGGTGTCATGATTGTATGTACAAGCCATTATAACAAGCCCTGGGTGCTAGACATGTGCTGCACATGACAAGTAAACATCATCGTCTGTTTTTTGTCAGTAATGTTGGTGCAAAATGCGCCTAACATGTCTATATGCATCATTCTTCTGAGTCCATCCTAGAGTGCTTGCATGTCTCTAAAGTGTTTTGAAATATTTGTGTGGGTAACACACTTTTTACCACTTATGCTGTCAAGATATGATTACTTGCCTATCTGGGTAAATAAAATGCATGTTTATTTTCAACCTATATCATTTTTATGATATTAATAATAATGATATAGCATTTTCAACATATACCCAGTGCAGATCGAGAATGTCTGATTCAGCATGTTGCTAAATGCTATATACATAAAGATTAACTAATTTATATAAACATACAACCATGTTAACTGTACATTTATGTTTTGCTAAAGTGAACAATAATATCGCCAAAAAAGGATGGGATAGAATTGTCCTGGAAATGAATGTAGCAGTCAAGGTTCTCAGACATCTTTTTGTAAGAATTTTTATGGCTTCCTGCATTCCTTGGCATGTGATCAAGAAGTCGTTCATTTCACTTGCCCGTGCCAACTTTGTCCCACTTTTTGTGTGTACAACCTAACACTTGTATATCATCAATACTACATGATAATGTAGTATTGATGTCATACACACGTTTTCAATTTGTTTTAATAGCTACATACAGTATACAAAGTGTAATTGGTCAGGGTATAGGATGACAACAGTATTAAAACCAGCATTATTTCACACATTATATACATCTATCAAAAGTTCAGTCTCAATTGTGATATACATCTTTAAAGAAATATTTCATGGGATAAGCACCAGACGATCTCCCCCTGTTGGAACAGTGCTGTCCTCTAGTAGTGCATGTTTTGTATACTACCTGTCCAGATGCATGAGATCTCTGAAGTATGAGTCAGGATGACACACTCCAATTTGCTTTAAGTATAATAGAATATTTGGACAGTCAACAACCTTAAACCTGTTTTTCCTTCTAGATCTGCACAGCAAATACAAGGCACTATGTCTGATATATGTTTTACAAGACAACATGGCTCCTGAGTTACGTTGCATAAATCATACACATACATCGTAACAGAGCTGTTAAGATCATAAATAGTTATAAGTATGATTTATAATGTCATAATGATGCCTTTGATGCCTTTAGACAGACCACTGAGTACCCAATGAAGTACTGGTCATGGCCATACACCATAGAAATTCTACCATGTATGACAAGGTCAATACATGAAATTCAAATTACACTGGGCAAACATTAGCATATTCTATGATACAAATAGACTGTAAGTTGTATTTGGTTTAACCTCAAATATCCTTAAATGACCTGCAATATGGACTGCAATATCAACTTTTCATCTTATTTACATTACTTGATAAATAATGATTATATTCAATTGCAAATAGGAAAATATCAGTGTTACCATTTTTAATATTATAAATATTATAAAGCACAACCTGATGAATACAAAATAAAAAGCCACACCTGTTTTTTGTTTGTTTGTTTGTTGTTTTTTTGTTGGTGTAATATTTCTAAGGTCTTATGCCTTAAGTGGGATACATGCCTTTGTTGTAAAAGTTAACAGCCTTTAAGGGCTCCCTGCACAGTTGGGACTTGGGGGTCAAGTTGAAAAGGTCAAACTTGAGAGAGAAACCTCCAATTCATAGTGCAAAATGTGGATATTGCCAAGAGAGGTTATGTCGTGACCCGCTGATTTGCAGGAACTTTAATTTGCAGGTATGCAGGTGTATCAGTATTTAAATGCGTGTTATTTGGTTTTGTATACAATGTATTACAAAAGATCACACCTCCCAAGGTGTTGAATAACACACCCCAATCAGCAAATTTACCCAAACGGCAAAATCGAAATCAGATGCCCTTTTTGTCTATAAAAAATTCTCATGCTTTTAATCTAAAAAATTCAATCAATATTACCAGTTTCCCGTTTAAATACAAACAACAACCAATTGAGGAAAATCTGCAAATTACAACAATACTAAATTTGAGTTCAATTCCAGATCAGTATTTTCAAGTTCTGCTTTGCAAGAAAGCTTTACTTGTATGGGAATCTCACTTTTGTTTAGCAAACATGTCACCATAAACTATTTGGAAGATATATCTGCTCCAGACACTTTGTAGTGTAAAACATTTAGGGTATCAGTATATTTAGTCCAGTAAAAAATAGTTAACATATGCTTCAGGAACCAAGTAGATTGAGGGTTTTTATTCAATCAAAAGCATCACAAAATCCTATAAACAATCATAGTTGGTGAACTTCTAGTTATTCTAATTAAGCTTGTTTCTATGCATATGCTTTGTATAGTGCTTTAGCCCTATAGTCCTATAGATCTATGGTAGATCATATATATTTAAGATACTTTATAAGTTTAAATGTTGCGATCAGCTTAATATTAAGATATTGTACTTCGGTATGCCCTGTCTATTATGCTTGAAAATATGAATATACAATTATGAGTGTTTGCTTGACAATGAAGAATCAAATCAATTATTTGTTTGATCATGTTAAAAAAATGTGTTGTTCCAGAGCAAAATAGAATTATACATATTCAATTCATTTACACAATTATATCCCCAAACTAAACAAACAGAAATATATTTGTGTAATATAGAGAAATATTTCAATCCTTAAAAATAAAATTTTGTTCAAAGATTTATCAACATACTTCGGAGTGGAAGACGATGTGAACTTTGCAAAATAAAAAAAAATCTGCATGACTAAATATCTTTTTTAAAATAATTATATTATGTGCTTTGCAGGTGAGCCAAATCAGCCGGAGGAATGGATCCAATTAGACCTGGGGTCAGTGAAGGTTATCTACTCAGTGGCCACGAAGGGAAGGTCAGATTATGCCCAGTTTGTCACCACCTTCAAGGTTCAATACTCGGTGGACAGTACCGTGGACGCTGAGACCCGGTGGACCACATTCACAGATGTACTAGACAATGAACAAGTAAGTGTGTATTTCTCTATCCAAGATACCATTCTACCATTCTGCTTTCATAGATACCACAGAACTAGTGAGATCATAAATCACTAATTCAATTTACTTTTCCTGTTTCAGATATTTGAAGGAAATTTTGACCAAGACACATTAAAAGTGAATGATTTTTGGAAGCCTATCCAGGCAAGGATAGTCCGTATTCTACCTCTCCAAGCATCTGGCAATCGGTGTATGCGAGTTGATTTTATTGGATGTTTAGATGACCCCATCACAACAAACTGATAGCCAACAAATAATTGTGCTTCCCAACCAAAACTAACTCGCATATGTAATATAGAGAATCAATATAAATATTCAGTGCTAAACCAAGTAACTCTTCTGCTGAGTGTAACATCTGACTGGTTCAGAAATTATTTATGTTAACCTTTTAAAACCTTAATTCATATCTCTTTTATAAAAATTAATCTGATAATTATGAGGAAAAAAATCATTTTTCTCAATACTTTGAAAATAACAGTTACTCCATCTTTTAAAACATTAAAAATGTTAAAAAGTGAATTATGAAGTGCAGTGCAATCAATGTTTTGTATCAG
The DNA here is from genome assembly GCA_949316495.1 of Amphiduros pacificus. Classification (NCBI taxonomy): domain Eukaryota; kingdom Metazoa; phylum Annelida; class Polychaeta; order Phyllodocida; family Hesionidae; genus Amphiduros; species Amphiduros pacificus. Next base: position 30,286,159 of record OX439002.1, read on the forward strand.
TTTAGGATTACCTGGATTGCCGATATATCATGCCATCATGTGCATCCATGTATATAGCTTAATAACACAGACATATAATATACTAGATCAATATTCAATTTTTGCAACCAAGAATCAAATGGTAATTGTGTGCTAAATGATGTTATATAACCTGATCACCAGGTGCTAATTGTGAAGATTATCTGCTCTGCGTACATGACAACCGTGTTCCTGGATGACCACGCCTCATCTGACACTCTACCTAATCCAATAAAATCTCACCCCTGAATATATATACATATATATATATATATATATACCGTATCCACTCGGGTTAGCGCCCATGGGCGGCTAATTGGAGACAAAGTAAAAGAGGGGGGTGGGCGTTTACCCAAGCATGGGCGTTTATAAAGGTCGAGAACAGAACAAAACCATCCATTATTGCGCAATATATTAACAATCGTTTTCGCGCTAAAAACAAGAGCCTCTTCCCGTCACTTCCGCCTTTCAAAATTGCGACCACGTGTTGCGTTGAGTCATGTCTTCCTTGTTGACAGAAATGCTTTCACACGCGGATCGATTTTAATTGCATTTCAAATGATAAATAATGAAAACGCTTTGTTTTGAGGCTAAAATCAATGATGTGGAGAAATTGTCGACGTAATTGTGATAATATTAAGTACATACCTTTATTTATCATTTAAAACGCAATTAAAATCGATCAGCTACGGATATGAAAGTTCAATTTGACATGTTGGCCGCTCCACTTTTGTCTCGTGGGCACCCAGACGCTAAGGTAAAGGACGTCAAGTACATCGTATTACGGCAATCCAGGGAAGGTGGGCGTTTAATGATTTCTTCCTAAAAAGGGGGGTGGGCGTTAAGCCAAGCATGGGCGCTAACCCGAGTGGATACGGTATATATATATATATATATATATATATATATATATATATATATATATATATATATATATATATATATATATATATATATATATATATATATATATAATGAGCAATACACATCACTGAAGTAATATTTTATATAGTTTGTAGTAAAGTTGTTGTTCTACTGTAATTAGCCTTAATAATGCTTGACAATTTAAAAAAAATGAATATGACAATTAAAGCCAAAAGAGTTCTTTATACAAATGAACTTGTTAACTGCCATTCAATGAACAGACCATGACTGCAGGGACATTTAAATAATGATCCTCAATCTATGAACAATGTAATAAATATAAATAGTTGGGGCAAAACATCTATTTGGCAATGCATTTTAGCAATCAGATTTGGTCCACGCTGTATATTAAAACTTAGCCAGACTAAATAGGTGAATGTATTTATAAAATGGTACCCCATTAAAAGTGACCTAATTATGTCATACAGGAAAAAAAATTGATATAACTGTATTTGATCACTTTTATGCATGGCTAAATAGATGATGAGTTCCTTCCCTCTAAGCCTTTAAATACGAAAGGCAATGTTATAATCAGTGTACATTTTTGTATTAAATAGCATAGAAATGTAAATAGTGTGCATCTTTTTCTTCCCATGATCTAATAGTAATTAACATATCATATCACTATGTTTTGCATTTTTTTAGAAATATTTCAATCACAAACTGTAAACGTTGATCAAGTTTGAAAAATTGCATTGTCCAAGTTAAGAAAAATGAATGGTTTAAGCCCAGTGTGCAGCAAAACTGGTACTATATTAAGAGTACTATTGTTATTAATATTACAGACCATAATATTGAGCCCAACCTTCAAAGTTCTCTATGAAAATATGACCATGCACAGATGTCATATCTATGATATTACAGACATTAAGGTGATATTGAAGACCATTATATATATTATGAAATAATATACCAAAATAAGTATCTTTTTATAGTGATGTCGACTGTAATAAATATTTTCTATAACATTCTCTAACATATTGGTTGGGACTGCGCTCGTTGTTAATCATCTTTATCCCAGTATCTTTATCTATAGCATCATAGATATTATTTTCAAGTACCGGTAACTCCCGTCGCATAAATGACCATCAGGTTTTAAATGTTACTATATACCTATCTCCTACAATAATGACAACCATTAAGGTGAACATTTGTATCTCCTTTGTTGGTGTATACAGTGTTTGGCTGTTACATTAAATTATGCGTCCAAAGATTGATTACAACAGTGGACATTTACTATCTTATGGCAGAAATTGTCATGTGTCCTGCCACTTTTACCAGATATCGTGTATACATTTATGCATGTATGTCCACTCTGATATCGTTAGGTCAATGAACAATACAACTAACCATCTATTTCTAATAGAATATAACAATTACTATGATATTGGGCAAATATCAAAGCATTCACAATGAATTATCTATGTAATTAAGAGCATATCATCATTGTTTACTAAATATGTCACCTATTATAAGGATTCCTCTTCAATATTACATCATGAATATCACTTGAATTTTAATATGTATACATTAAGTAAGTATATTAATGAGAGTAAAATTCCAACCTGGTCCCAAACATAAGACTAAAATAGCTTGATGGTACTGGACCACTGATTACATTCTGTGAGTCAACAGACTCAAACTAATGTGCAGATGAAAATGTTGTACTTTGTTCATAGGACATTCTGTACTTATCATAATAAATCATGTTGCAAATAAAACTGGTAAATCTACTTGTACATACAGTGTACAAAAGCTGTGTTTATGTTCACATCCAAAATGGATAGTTCCCCAAAATGTCTATTTGGTTCCCATATTTACAAAAATATTCTGCATTTGCAGATATTGTTGAATTTATGATTAAAATTCAAGTTCATTTTCAAATAACAATATATTGTGGACGTAAGAAATGAAGATATTCAAAGTTAAAATTGTTAAGTAAGTTCATTCAAGTATTTTGTAAAGGATCTTACGACTTGCCTTGACATCCAATATAAAGAACAAAGATTTACTCTGCTCACACTCCCCCCCCCCCATTCAGTCAGTTCTCCTTAAACTACCACATATCATAGACAACTGGAAAAATTACTGAGATATATTTGATGATGAATCACTTTTGATATCTTGTAGAGATGTGCGAGCTGTAGATCCAAAGTATCTAAATTTCAAGATTTGTCTGACTCACCTATTGTTCTATAGACCAAGGCTTGACTGACATAATACAATACCTATTGCTCTATAGAGCAAGGCTTGACTGACTCACCTTTTGTTTTATAGAGCATGGGTTGACTGACTCACCTTTTGTTTTATAGAGCATGGGTTGACTGACTCACCTATTGCTTTATAGAGGAAGGCTTGACTGACTCACCTATTGCTCTATAGACCAAGGCTTGACTGACTCACCTTTTGTTTTATAGAGCATGGGTTGACTGACTCACCTATTGCTTTATAGAGGAAGGCTTGACTGACTCACCTATTGCTTTATAGAGGAAGGCTTGACTGACTCACCTATTGCTCTATAGAGCAAGGCTTGACTGACTCACCTTTTGTTTTATAGAGCAAGGGGTGACTGACTTACCGATTGCTTTATACAGCAGGGCCTGCAGAGCCTCAACTTCAGTTTCCAGCTCAGCAAGTCTGAAATGCACCACTTGGTTGTCAAGTACAGAGCTACCGAAGGCCTTCCTGTCTCTTGTGTATTCTATTGTCTGTGCTATCACATTCTTCATGGGCAATATTGCTGAAATACATACAAGAACTCAAATATTGGAATTTGATATTACCCTGGTGAACAAGAATTTACATAATATATTATAATATATAACATTATGCAGAAAAATGGCAGGTCAAGAGGCCTCTATTCTGATATGGTCTAATTTTATTTGAGCTCGCAGTAGAAAATCCATGTGATAAAGGAAGGAACAAGTTATGAGTCTTCAATGCAAAGACTACGATCTTTTCATATGTTGAATTTTAGAACCTTCATTTCAATATTTTTTTTGTACAAACACAATTTGTCTATGCCTATGGTGCCACCTGGTGTGAAATTGGAAAAAAAATATTTTAACTTTCATAATATTGATTTAGAGAACAGAAATCAATGGTTCCATTGAGAAGAGATTGTCTTTTATCATCTGTGTTCTTATGTATTTTCATTAAATAGAAAAGGAAACATAAGAAGTTAATTTACAAGTTACAAATGTTTGCATGTATACTACTATATCACATGTATTCAAATTTTATTCACCAGTTCAGGTAATATTCCACTTCTCAAAGCAGATATGCATATTATGCTTACTTGCCACATATTCTCTACTAACATTACTAACATGCAGCTGTACCCCACAGTCTCTACTTACTTGCAACAATGCCCCACATTCTCTACTTACTTGCAACAATGCCCCACATTCTCTACTTACTTGCAACAATGCCCCACATTCTCTACTTACTTGCAACAATGCTCCACATTCTCTACTTACTCGCAGCTACACCCAACATTCTCTACTTACTTGCAACAATGCCCCACATTCTCTACTTACTTGCAGCAATGCCCCACATTCTCTACTTACTTGCAGCAATGCCCCACATTCTCTACTTACTTACAACAATGCTCCACATTCTCTACTTACTTGCAGCAATGCTCCACAGTCTCTACTTACTTGCAACAATGCCCCACATTCTCTACTTACTTGCAACAATATTCCACATTCTCTACTTACTTGCAACAATGCTCCACATTCTCTACTTACTCGCAGCTACACCCAACATTCTCTACTAACTCGCAGCTACACCCAACATCCTCTACTTACTTGCAACAATGCCCCACATTCTCTACTTACTTGCAGCAATGCCCCACATCCTCTACTTACTTGCAGCAATGCTCCACAGTCTCTACTTGCTTGCAGCAATGCTCCACATTCTCTACTTACTTGCTGCTATGCCCCACATTCTCTACTTACTCGCAGCTACACCCAACATTCTCTACTTACTCGCAGCTACACCCCACATCATCTACTTGCTTGCAACAATGCTCCACATTCTCTACTTACTCGCAGCTACACCCAACATTCTCTACTTACTTGCAACAATGCCCCACATTCTCTACTTACTTGCAGCAACGCCCCACATTCTCTACTTACTTGCAACAATGCCCCACAGTCTCTACATACTCGCTGCTATGCCCCACATTTTCTACTTACTTGCAACAATGCCCCACATTCTCTACTTACTTGCAGCAATGCCCCACAGTCTCTATTTACTCGCAGCTACACCCCAGTCTCTATTTACTCGCAGCTACGCCCCACAGTCTCTACTTACTCGCAGCTACGCCCCACAGTCTCTACTTACTCGCAGCTATGCCCCACAGTCTCTACTTACTCGCAGCTACGCCCCACAGTCTCTACTTACTCGCAGCTACACCCCACAGTCTCTACTTACTCGCAGCTACGCCCCACAGTCTCTACTTACTCGCAGCTTTGCCCCACAGTCTCTACTTACTCGCAGCTACGCCCCACAGTCTCTACTTACTCACAGCTATGCCCCACAGTCTCTCCTTACTCGCAGCTATGCCCCACAGTCTCTACTTACTCGCAGCTATGCCCCACATTCTCTACTTACTCGCAGCTACGCCCCACATTCTCTCCTCCTGGAACTGCAGCATCTGGTATGTGAAGCCCATGCCTTCTTCTCCAATACGATACTTCTGTGGCACCACTACATCCTCAAAGTAGATCTGAGCCGTGTCTGAACTGCGCATTCCCATCTTGTCTATCCTCTTGGCTAACTGGATGCCTGGAAAATATATTATTCCCCTTCATATTGAATAGAGCATGCAAATCAGAGTTTCATATGACATTCAAGAAGCATTTGTTAATCATGGTAACAATTGAATACAACATATACGTTTCTTAATACTTGTTGAGAAAACATACCCTGGTCTACATTTGACTATTGTATCATCCCCAATTTTCATATCTGTCAAGTCATAGTTTAGTCCCAGATTAGGGATGGAGAGGACATTGTTGGAGAGTTGTTACCAAGAACATAGATTATACATGGAATAGGGACAGAAAACAGATTAGATCAAAGAATAATATGTATTCTTGATTGCTGGCCAAGCACAAGGTATGCACGCCTAAATAATAACATAACACAGCTGTGCATGACCCATGCTCTTTCTGTGTGCCCCAATTTGCTCATGTTTGTATGTGACCAAATAGATGCTTGGGTCCAGCAGGATAATATCTATGTACATTTATGACATACCCTTGGTATCCATAGGGAGACATATGAGTGACTTGTTTCTATGTGCTGGGCCTTCCCCAGTATTTGCTAGCAGGCACATCCAGTCCGCCTGGAATGCATTGGTGATCCACATTTTAGATCCATTTATTACATAATCATCTCCTTTCTTGACAGCTCTTGTTTGGATACCTGAAATTATATAAATCATCAGGAGAGTATTATTTCAAGATTAAAAGAAACAACTTAAGTAGTTCAAAATCTGGTAACTTGAACCTTAAATTATGAAATAAGACTAGACTCACTGGCAACATCTGATCCTGCAGATGGTTCACTCACACCCAGACAAGAAACAAAATCTCCTGATATAGATGGCACCAAAAACTGCTTCCGCAACTCATCACTGCCAAATCTGTGATGATGATACAAAAGAAATAAAAATATTACACATTTTGTGGGTAAGTTAATTTTGTTTTAACATTATGTTTATGGTTTGAACAGAGATGTAAGTTAATGTTAGGCTTGTCTTTCATTCATAATATGTGTATTCTCTACCCCTAATAATATCTTGTAAACCATTAATATTAAAAATAATATTATTATAAACAGTTAAAAATAGGCCAATGACCTCAGCCTCCTCAGGAATATGCTGACCAATGTAATTTTGTAATGTTTGTAAATATTCCCAGGACATGAATGCAATGATCATTTTATATATCTGCTCAGCTTTGCAGGTGAACAACTGACATTGTGGGTAAGTTAATTTACCCAATATTGAGGCTGACTCCCTCCACCACCCTAACATTGCTTTATTACAGAAGTTTCAAACTGAAGTTATATTTACAGGTGCTGGATGTTCTGCATGTTTACATGTGGTCAACCTCATTGATGTATGTGAAAAATTCATTTCTGACAAAATGAGGTTGGGTCCCCCAGCGATTGAGAAGTGTGAGGACCCAGTGAGATCAGGATCGTGGGTTGTAGACTTGTGGTGGTCGAAGCCCTGTCCCTGTTGGGATGGTTTTTGGTTTGGTTGGAACCATCAAGGGCATTAATACCATATGGAGCTTGAGTTTTGAGTTTGTACATCCAATGATGTTCTCTAGTGTCCCTGAGTTGTTTGGCTCTATCTGGATCAGGGGTTGCCTTGATAAATTCTAGTGGACAGTGTGTCCTTGCGACGCAAAGTGGAGTCCCACATTGGGGGCCCTGAGCATTTGAGGAAGGAAAAAAAACTTTAAACTTTATGTCATAATGATTATATGTTGTTTTTTCTAATCACTAAAACATTCAAACTATGCTGATAATTGCTTTTTTGTAATACTTGTGAATATCTTTTAGAAATGTCTGCAAATTGCTTAATAAATGATCATCTAAATTCTTTCCCAGACTTAAGCAGATGATAATTTCAGCCAATTGAATGATACGACATATATTAAATTTGTTACAAATCTCAATTTTTATTGGCTGATATCAGTCATATTATTCATATTATTAATGGCCACCTCAACTTTTAGACGACTCAGTGATAGCTGGGAGCAATCAGGTGATAACTATATTAGTTTTTTTTTTTTTCAAAAATTCATAAAAAGATATAAAGATTCTGAGCCTAATGGATAATAGAAAGAATTTGTCCCCATAAAATACAACATCTTACCAACCAATACCTCAGAATTCCAACCAGTAATTTCAAAGGAAAAGATCAGACAGACAAAATGACATAATTTCCTTCCCTCACTGTACAAGCCATGCGGACAATGTCAGCATGGCTAAAAAGAGATACTGACTTGGCTAATGCTGGTGTAGACATATCGGTCTGCACTCCTATGGACATGGGTATAGAACCACAGTTGATATGACCCAGTTCTTCTGCTGCTGCTATACCAAATGTGTAGTCCAGCCCAAGACCTCCATATTCTGAAAACAGTCCAAAGTTCAGTTTACAGCTACTGATAAAACCTCGAATTAACCATTCTATTAATAAAGTGTGAAAATAAATATATAATATATATCCTTAATATCGACATTTTCTTTATCATATATCCTTTTTTATATAACTCTTCAAACTGAACTTCAATCTGAATTTGCCATTCTTGGCCTTTATAATTTTGAATGTAATAATTAGACAGAAAATATGAATTTTAGTGTGTGCACTCTGCCACTGAATGAAAAACAAAGATCAATAGACAGTAGGACACACAAAGTCAGCAGGACCTCATCAATACAAGGGTCTTAACCGATGTGGAGGGTTGGTATTCCCTGGCAGTGAAATTACCAGTAACTACCTACATACTCTTTGGCATGGGTCATCTACAGGAGGGTGCAATCTGTCCATCTGCAGAACACTCTTTTGAGGCACCAAGTATTGGATAATAGTACAGATCTGCATGTGTATAAAGTACACTACTTTTAATCTTTGATCTATCAATATCATCACCATCACCGATGACCTTTTAGTACCTGTAGGTTTTGTGATCCCCAGAAAGCCTGCCTCTCCGAACTTCTTGAACACCTGGTGAGCGGGGAACTCTCCTGCTTTCTCCCACTCATCAACATAGGGATTCACATGCTGGTCTATGAGCTACAATGCAAATTAACTTTACAAAATATAAAGAAGAAACAAGACTGGTGTACATGTTAAATGGGTACATTATTTGGACTTCATTATTACCTTATATTATTAATATGAGCTCATTTTGGCTTTCATCTTGAAAATTAAATCAACCACATCAGGTCATTTGTCACATAGTACCTGGTCCTGGTACCTATAGGCTATACCTGTGATTGAAGTAGTTCAAAGTTTGCTTTCAGGTGGTCACTTGCCTTTCTCATAGATTTCTTGAGTTCCTGGTGTTCCCTTGTAAATATTCCATCCGAAACGTCTTCTTGTTCTCTACCTCTACAGATAGGACTCGTCGAAAGGAATCTAACACATGTGCTGCTTAAAATTGATGACTTATTGCACAAAATGTTATTGAAAACATGATAACTTCTGCTCAATGCTGCCATGTTTACATCAGTGACCAACGATAGTGGCGACACTATCTGGGAGTGTGTGACCTGTCCTAGATTTCCTCACATTTGATTGGTTCAAATATGGGTTGACACTGGGTTGACCCACATTGAACTGGCTTTGACTCAAACTCCACCAGAGGACGACAGGCACACTGTCCACCAGAGACACACGCAAACCCAAGTCGCCCTCTGGTGGAGTTTGGACGACAGGTGGACAGTGTAGTTTCAGAGATATTTAAACATGTGTTAAATGTCTCTTGAAGTTTTGACTCTGATTTTGACTCTACTTAAAAATATATAAATTTTATGTGTCTTTTTAATTTTGAGCTTTTTAAAATTATGATTATGTTTTGATTTTAATTATGTTTTGAATTAGATAAAGTTTTAAAAGAGATATTTAAACATATTAAATGTCTGGTTTTTGATCATGTTTTGCGTGTGATCATACATTTGTATAACATGAAACGCTTACATTTTGTATTATATTGTTAAAATTAAGACAGCTTTCAACAAAAGGAAAACTATAACACAAAACATATTTTTACAGTGTTCAGTTTCAGCACGGGATACATGTCAGATAATCTTATTTTTATCATCATACATGACACTTGCTTATCACAAAACATTGACATAAACATCAATTTTGTTGGTATTTTCTTGTCTGGGATATTTACAAGATGTGGATTAAGAAATAAATTATATCCTCAATGTCCTTACAAGAGAGGCAGATATAGGTCTATGTCATAGGCTAGTGTAACCAGTGATAAATTATTTCAACTTCAGCCATTTTTAGGGCTCATAATACATTCTAACAGCTCATCTGATAGGTCTTATTTTCCACTCAAAGTGGAAGTGAGTGCAAATACTGTTTCCATCCCTATAGACCCTTTTGTGAAATTCTGTAGACTATGATGAGAACAGCATATTAAGAGGGTTTTCTGAAAGTTGCAAAAGAAAGAATATTGTTTGATTATATCTCATAAAATATGACACAATGAAATATTTGCATATGATTTTCATGTGAATGTATTCACAATTATACAAAATATGGAAAAAATTACTTGAGGGGGCAGCCGGAGTTGAACCGGCGACCTCTCGATCTGCAGTCGAATGCTCTGCCACTGAGCTATACCCCCTCACTGCGAGATTATGATAGCATTCATGAATATATTATATTTACCGGAAGTTGCAAGATCCAAAAATGAGAGAAAACGCGTTTGTTTCCTTTTGGCTAATCTAGAATTATCAAACGGTAAAATGTGTTTGTTATTTTTCAAAGACAACAAATTACAAAAGAAACGAAGTTTTATAATTTCGTTTTTGTAATGATCTGAGATACTAAACGCAATTTAATGGGATTCGAATAGTAGGCAAAACAAATATGGAGGGAAAACGAAAGTTGTCGTTTGGGTTGGTGAGTTATTCAGGCAGTTCAGGCGAAGATAATTCCTCAGATGAGGAATCAGTTGCTGTAAATGAAAAGAAAGGACAGTGCAAATTCCAAAAAGTAAAACATTTCACAGAGTCTTCAACTTCAAAAGAGGCAATGCGAGGGAAACAAAGTGCAGAAAAGGGGTGAGCGATATTTCGTGGATTTGGCCCGGAGTTATCGTCTGCTAGCGCATCCCGAAAAAAAATTCTCAGAAGACCTTTTTCCGATGTAAAATTGAAGGGCATTGTAAATATTTCCTGTAGATGTAGATTGAATTGGTGGGCAAGTAAAAAAAATTATATTTCTATATTGAAATAGGGTGGTAAAATGAGAATAATACTTGCAAGTATTTAATCATTTTCTGGAATCATAAGACAAAATAAGTTCACTTTTTGTTACATCATGGAGTCTTAATTACTCCATGGTTACATACATATATAAAAAAAGCATGAACGTGATCAGAGAGGAAGGGTGACGAGATTTGAAAAAAAAAAAAAGTTGCCATATGAGGTATTGGCCGCGATAAAATTCGCCACTGATAAGAGTGTGTGATCTCGCTGTTCCGTCACCACGTTGCCTGCCCTCTGGTGGAAGTGACGCTAAACTGATCTCCACTTCACTTTTGTTTTGCAAGTTTATGTGAAGGGTTGCGCTTTTAGCATATTATGAATGGTACAATTATCACTTATTTTTTGTCAGAATCATGTTAGATGTGAAATTTTACCCACAAATTGCCTATATTTCTGTATTAGAGCTTTGTTTTCAACCATCGGTAAATTGACCTATTTATTGACCTAGTTATTGAGGCCCTGCTAGGTTTTGTACAAAGGGGTCTATATGGGTGAAATGCAGAGATAGCTGCACAAGTGAGAGATAGCAAGTGATAGACTGCATAAATAAGAGATAGCTGCATAAATAAGAGATAGCTGCATAAATAAGAGATAGCTGCATAAATAAGAGATAGCTGCATAAATAAGAGATAACTGCATAAATAAGAGATAGCTGCATAAATAAGAGATAGCTGTATAAATAAGAGATAGCTGTGGGAGAGACAGCTGCACATGGTGAGATATAGCTGCACATGGGGAGAGATAGCTGCACATGGGGAGAGATAGTTACAACAGTGAGAGACAACTGCACAACTGAATGACAGCTGCACACGTGGTAGTTGCACAAGTGAGAGACAGCTGCAAATGGTGAGAGATAGCTGCACATGGGGAGAGATAGCTGCACATGGGGAGAGACAGCTGCACATGATGAGAGATAGCTGCACAGTTTGATAGATAGCTGCACATGGTGAGAGACAGCTGCACATGATGAGATATAGCTGCACAGTTTGAGAGATAGCTGCACATGGTGAGAGATAGCTGCACATGGGGAGAGATAGCTGCACATGGGGAGAGATAGCTGCACATGGTAAGAGATAGCTGCACATGGTGAGATAGCTGCACATGGGTAGAGACAGCTGCACATGATGAGATATAGCTGCGCAGTTTGAGAGATAGCTGCACATGGGGAGAGATAGCTGCACATGGGGAGAGATAGCTGCACATGGTGAGAGATAGCTGCACATGGGGAGAGATAGCTGCACATGGGGAGAGATAGCTGCACATGGGGAGAGATAGTTGCACATGGGGAGAGATAGCTGCACATGGAGAGAGATAGCTGCACATGGGGAGAGATAGCTGCACATGGGGAGAGATAGCTGCACATGGAGAGAGATAGCTGCACATGGTGAGAGATAGCTGCACATGGTGAGAGATAGTTAAAACAGTGAGAGACAACTGCACAACTGAATGACAGCTGCACACATGGTAGTTGCACAAGTGAGAGACAGCTGCACATGTGAGAGATAGCTGTATAGGTGAGGGATGGCTGCATAGGTGAGAGATAGCTGCACAATTGAGAGACAGCTGCACAGGTGAAGGATAGCTACAACAGTGAGGGACAGCATCACTTCCCAGCCGAAGGCACTTGTGTGAAGTAAACAATGAAACAATTCAATGAATAAATTTTATTTCCCCATCAAAACTAATGACTACTCCCCAGATCCTATTTTATGACTTACTTTCTGGGTTCATGCAGTGGTTTGGCCTTCTTGCCACCATTTTTTAAAATGGCTGAAAAACAACTCTTTGTTGTTGTGAGGATTAAGCTGTGTTTCCATATGTGCAGTGCGTAATGCAGTCCGTGATGCAGCGCGTCATGCAGAGCGTCATGCGGTGTTCACATGTATGCGTCAGTTTTGTGATGTTTTCATGGTCAAACTTCCAATTTGGCGCCAAAATTAGACTTGCAACCTATGGGAAACCTATGCGTCACTCTATGCGTCAGATTTTCATTCGCTACCCTATGCGAAAGGCTATGCGTCAATTTGCTTACGGACGTCATTACGGACGGCAATACGCATACATGGAAACACCTGCATTGTTCAGTATGGTGTGCGAAAAAAATTGACGCACTGCATGACACTCTGCATGACGCGCTGCATGACGCACTGCATATATGGAAACACAGCCTTAAAGTACAGAATTATAGCAATTTGTTCATTGAATAATGATGTTCTGATGGTGACGGGCTAGATTGAGGCCAGGGCAACAACATACATGTTGATAACGAGACAAAGTCACCATTAAGTAGGTGAAATCAAGGATATTCAAATTCCTACCAAGGAAATGATTAACAGTAAATGGAGCTGAATTCACAAGTAAATCCAGCTCCATGGAGTAAGTTGCCATACTGCCCCATTGAAAACAACACACTGGAGCTGCACAAACAAAATAGGAAGTGCACAAAAAAATTGCTAAAATTAAATTTAAAAAAAGACAAGATGGTAACTCACAATCACACTTTTGCAGTAGTTTAAGCTGGGATATGTCACAGTATGCCCAGCAACTTCAGTGGTAGCTCTCAAAATCTCTTAATTTCAGTGGTAGCTCTCAAAATCTCTTAATTTCAGTGGTAGCTCTCAAAATCTCTTGAAACCAAATGGCAAAATTAGCTTGTTTTGCAGGAAGTCAGTGTTGCCGCCACCAAGTGGGATTTTACAGATGTTTGACTCCCAAGAGACGCAACATGTGGATGATGCCAGTCTGCACGAGGGCAGGGTTAGGTCTTTTGCACATGAAAGAGGGAACTGGGCAACATTTGTGTATGTGCCAAGTAAGAAAATTTACCATCAGTAAATCTCTAAATATCTTAACTTGACTAAGCATATATATGATATATCTTTGATATATATAAAACAACAATAGCAAAAGAGATTGACATAGACACAATGATTTTTATGGTTCTAGTCAGTGCAAGAGATTTGGTTCAGGAGTTAGCAGTCCTCTTGACTGAGCATTTAGAAACCTTTACAGAATTCAAGATATTTGACAGTTTTCACATCAGTGTGTCACGGTGTGTAGCAGCAAGACATCACTGGATTAGTCCACTTATAGATTCCCTAAAGCAAAGTCTTGGGAATGTTCACCAGTAAGTAAAAATCATTATAACTACAATATCTATTGCACTATTCCTACACTTTGTTTTACATAATTTTTTTGGAGAATGTCCAGTGAGAATTTTTCAAAATTAGGCCAATAAATATTCTTTCTGTAATTTTTGACAGTAAATAAAAAAAATTGGACAGTATTTTTAAAAGGCTCCAAATATATAAAATAAGCATTTTGACAAGAAATGATATATTTTAAATTTAGACTCTTTGTAACGTTTTAGAACCATGAAGAGGAGTATGTGAAGGAAAAAATGTACTTCAGATTACTATTGGTTTTGTGTGAATATCTCAATAGATAAAAAGTTTTTGAATTGAAAGGAATTGCATTTCTTTTTCAAAATAAAGATGACTTAATTTTAGCAAATTACAGATCTCTTAAGATAGATAATTATAAATATTTTCATAATTTATTCCCATAATGAAAATATATCATTAATATATCATATAATGATTATTTCTTTTCAGATGGTGTTCCTTATTTAAATCCTATGCTCTGTAAGTTAAAAGGAATAATGATTCTATTTCAGATTTACATGTAATCTCTCATCTTTGGAGTTCTACTGTAATGATGAGAAAACGAGGTATTTATTTTTGTGCACATACATGACATATCCTTTTGCATCAGTTTTATAGTGAGGGGAAGGCAGATTGAGCCAAAAGTCTGACACATAATTTATTCTATTTAGAACATTTCTAGGTTTGAAGGTCCATGGTGGAGTTGAAAATCTAAAACAAATTGTTGCACAAGTTGACAACTGTTTCTCAGAATTCAGACTTCAGAAATATTATAAGGTAAAATATCTAAAATGCTATATGCAACACACTTATTTTTTAGTAGATTACTCAGCCGATACATACAGCATGGTCTCCCATTATACTAATATTTGCTTGTTTATCTTTTATCAATAACATGAAAATTAAAATTAAATTTAAAAAGAAATCTTTAAAAATCTGACACAGCATATTATGTATTTTAACTCCATCAACATGATTCATCTGAATTATTGTCACATGATTGATTTGTTACAAGTTATCTAGTTTCACCAGAGATCGTTTGCACTTATTTCAGGAACCTTCATTTCATATGAGTATTGCATGGGCCTTGGGTGATTTAACATTGAAAATAACACAAGAAACAAAAGAAACGTTACAGGTAATTTGTTAGTTATCTTTGAATATTGAAGATTTAGATTTACTTTAAGTCATAAGATAACATGTACTTTTGTTAATTTGTGATATTTTAACCGAGCTGTTTCCTGGATGTGGAAATACAAATTTAGTTATGATTTACATTTTAAATAAAAAAATAGGTTTGACAGAATCATCCAATATTATTTCAGGCAGCAGTTGAAGAGTTTTTAGGGATGCATCCAATGGTGGGTTTGTTGGACATAACTGAACTGGAGTGTAAAACCGGCAATAAAGTTTATGCACTCCCACTAAGATGATTATAATTTAAATAAAAATCTCAAAAGACAGCATAGCACCAATCATCTCATGAAATTAAAAGCAGCTAACTGCCACATAATTTAATCATATATTTGAATACATGAAAATTTGAGTATTTATCAAAAATCGTAAAACAGTGAAGTGTTTTTTAGATTTTCAGTGAGATATGGCAAGTGTAATTGTTCAAATGTAAACATGTAAACATGTATATATATATATATATATATATATATATATATATATATATATATATATATATATATATGATCTGTTGAAATAAAACATTAATAAAAAAACAGGCTGTTGTAATATTCTTCTTTATTTGGAATTTATTAGAATTTGTTGCAAGTAAAAGAATGCCTCGGAAGGGGTGGAAAAATATATGATAGCTATGACTATTGTGTTTATTTATAAATCTTATATAACATAAGGTAGGAAGAGCTTGCATCATTTGGTCTTGTAGATGTTGGGTGCCAGTGAAGATGACCAAATATAATTTGGGAATTTATTGATAGATATAATAACACATGACGATCTCCCTATTATGACCACAGATGATCCGGACCAGAAGACATCGGTATTCGTTGTCAATAAGTAAAACATCAAAAAACATTTTTAAAACATTTATTTAATTTTTACAGACATTCACATTTTGTGAAATACCAACATTATGTGTGTACATGTTCAACATAAAGTGCCAGCTTGGTCCTGAATTTGACACATTCTATCATACAAAACATAAAAACCGGGTAGTATCTGCATTACAAAAGAACATATACATGTGAGCCTGCTTCTAATTAACACAAGCCAACACCATCAGATGCACAGCATGTCTATCAAACTGGGATTGGCTGTTTAATTCTATGAAGCTGATGATAAATACATCAAATTGTTCACATTTCCATTTGATATTAAAAAATAATTTGGATGGTTGAACGATTCTAGTTTGTCCCCATCTACTACCAATAGTCATGTCAATGATTACTTTAAGAGGAGTTGTACAGTTCCTGTTCTGTTAATGTTGTACAGTTCCAATATACATTGTTTTCAACGGGACGAAAAAACAACAGTGAGAGATTGACAATCAGCCTGTAATATATCCTTCAGTTCTCTTATTGGTATGTTGTATCTAAAAAATATATGTTTGAAAGAGAATTCTTCACTACAGTCCAAAACAGGCTTTCGGGCTTTAAATTTATTTAATTTTTTCA
This sequence comes from Amphiduros pacificus, assembly GCA_949316495.1. Lineage (NCBI taxonomy): Eukaryota > Metazoa > Annelida > Polychaeta > Phyllodocida > Hesionidae > Amphiduros > Amphiduros pacificus. Next base: position 30,302,948 of record OX439002.1, read on the forward strand.
TTGAAAATCAAAAGATTTGTCTGACTGAAATATTAGATGATCAACATCTTCCACAATGTACAATACCTGCTGGTCATCACAAAGATTAAACCATCTCTACATCTGACAATGTTTTGATTATAACTTATTACAACTGGTTTGAGTCCACATTACAGAGCTATGCATTACAAATCCCAATAATAAGATTAACCATACTTAATTTTCAAATATGGAGTAGGTTGAAACAATTCATTTAAAGTTCATAATCTTATATTTTCAATCATATTCATAAGTTACAGCTACCACATATGGCATGTCTATATATAAATTATTATTTTTACATCTAACCACTTTAAAAGCTAGATGAACTTTAACATCAATTCTGCATACACATATGCCTCATTATCAGTTCTGTTCAAGCTAATTCTAACTGCTTGAGTGGGCCATTCTGCCACCTGATGTTAAAATCTGTCATGCATGGGAAAACTTTATAGATTTACTTCACAAGCATACTGAATTTGGTTGTCATAAAATCAGCTGTCATGTCTACAAAACTATCCCAGCATGCATTGCACATGACACAGGAGACAGCTGGTGGATCACATGTAACTGATGTTGAAACTCGAGCAATGCCAATTGTCTTACAAAGGTTAAGTTTGCTGTCCTTTGCTGTCCAATAATAAGGGTTCACTACACATGCTTCAGACAATCCAGTCCTCAAATGCCTTCCAGCAATGACATATATCCTTTTTCTGTCTATTAGGCAGTGCAAGTTCCTTTGGTGTCACAATTTGAGATACAGACTGACTTTCCAGCCAAACTGATACACAGGAATCCTATTTTTAATGAGCAACTGAGTTTTCCTTTCATGACTTTGAGATATTGGATTTTATCTTCACAAAATCAAATAATGTTCAGTCGATACAGATAACAGAATCATCTTTGTCTGCAAAAAAGATAAATACCGTTTTAAGTATTGAAATACAATTTTTATTACAGTTGGAAAATTATCAATATATTACTCCTATATATATTAATTCTTCAGATCTAATATGTAAATAGAGCAGTAAATAAGAAAGCAAATAAGAAAGGTCTGATGTCAATAAACTAATAGAGGTCTGATTTCAATAAACCTACAGACATTTTTTCTTCCCCAAAAGACAATAATAATAATAATAAATGACTTGTAAAGCGCTATACTCGTGGCGCTTTTGTAGATAGTGCTTTTTATACAGATATGTCTTAAGGTTTTTCTTGAATGTTTCAACTGTTTTGCAGTTTTTCACTTCAAGGGGCAGGGCATTCCAGTTTTTTGGCGCATATACCATGAATGCCTTATCTGCATATGATTTCATATTTGTCTTTGGGACCATATACTCATTTTTTTCATTTGATCTCAAACCAAGTCCAGTTTTTTTATAAGTTAATAACTGAGACAGATATTTTGGGGCAAAGCCATTTTGCACATTCCATGTTAATAATGACATTTTAAAGTCAATATATTCTTGCATCAACAGGTAGCCAATGCAGAAATATCTGAATCCCAAATGAAAATAAATTTCATTTATTATCTAGAGATGATGTCATGGCCGACAACAGCTTGGGATTATGTGAATGAATGTTTTATTTATTGATGTAATATACATTCAAGCCAAATATTTGATGCAGCTAGTCCTTTATATGGCAACATAACAATTGATGTTGCACCCATTCTTCTTTAGCTTTATAATCAAATAGGAAAGAGTGGCAACCAAATTTAAGAACTACTGAATAAAATTCCTACTTTGATACTTACCACGTTTTTGATTCAGCATCTGCTTCACTGACTGGTTTCCTGGTCTTGCTCCAGAGGGCACCACCTGTAGACATACAATATTTAAGCGTGACCATATAAAATTTCCCTTCCTTGCTTTCAATACTAATTGTGTTTATTAAAATCAAGGTTTGGGCAAGTTTTTCTTGTTAATTTCCATTTCAGTAATGACTAAGATGCCATTTCAGTAATGACTAAGATTCCTTTCAGCCGAGTTTAGAGATCAATACTGATTGGAGAGAACATACCTGTACAGTGGTGCGTGACTGAGTCTTTGTCTGGGGTGTGGCCTGTACTGGGGCTGCTGGTCTCTGGGCTCCTGGCTTGGGGAAGCTGCGAGCCAGGGTTGCTGGCATGCCAGTGTAGGTTGCCTGACGAATGTCACCCACCAATCCCTCAATCTGGATTAGCACTGAAAATATAAATTGAATATCAATATGCTGTCAATATTTTGGATTGTAAGGAAAAGAGTCCCCTTCATGCATATTGTATTTCTAAAATATGAAATTAAAATCACTGTGCCATGGGGGTAAGTTGAGCCTTTTTTGTAATTTCTTATAAAAGTCCTTAATCACTTGTTTCACACAAATAAGGCTATACAGGCCGGGGATTCAGATTTACTTTACAGACATTAAATAAGAACATTAAATAAGCGATAAAAAGGCTACATAAATACTAATTAAAAGCTGTTTTAGATTATTTTCATTGGCTTTTTTGCTAGATTTTACACCAATGTATAATGGGGACATTGAAATTCCATTGTTGAGCTACAACTTGGCACCTTTACTCTTGCAATGCCAAAGAAACCCCCTGTTTTGACTGACGAATATGTGGAATATCTGCAGACATGGTTTTAAACAATATTACACATGTTGACTTGTGTATCTCAACTCACATTGAACAAGGCTCTGGTCTGTACCAGCTGGGATCTGTCCATCCTTAATCAAGCGACGCAGGTAATCTGACAGCTGGTCCACCAATACATACCTGAAAATGACACAATAAAAATCTTATCCTTTATATTCAAAATCAACCACTCCAACAGCAGAATGATGTGATGCAAAGATTTTTGTTTCATCTTAAATGTTTCCAGGATTTATATTCAGGTAATATTTCTGAGAATACATAGAACATCATTTTTTTGTGTTTTCATAAATATGAAATTATGTATTCTTCAATTTCATTAAATTGCTACAATATTGAGAATTCATTGCATATGACTTACTCGTCAGGTGGGTTTCCCTCTTTGAATGCCGGAAGTAGTTTCTCTAAAGCTTTGTTACTTCTGACCTCCTTCTTCAGTTGTTCTTCTATGACTAATGCCTGCTCCAATAACTAAAAAAAAACCAACAGTGTCAAACATATCGTCTTTTTTTATAATCAGCCTTGATCTGATTTTGGTATTTAATTTTTTATCCTTTTCTTATTTGTTGCTATTTCTATTTATTCACAGAATATATCTTGCAATCTCAGTTGAAATTTGTCATTAAATACAAAATAAGTTCAAAGATGGTAAAGCACACAGCAAAGGATTTTCAACAGCAGAATCAGCAGAAACGTTTTAAAACTAATACTATTTATGGTAAACCAGTGTCCATAATAAGGTTTGAAATATTGCTTGTTTTAATCAGTAAAGTAATGGAAAATAATAGAAGACCTTGAGAAACTGCTGGCAATCACCAGAAATGGAACAAATTTTGAATACTCTTAAACATATAAGCTAGGTCAATAAAAACATGAACAAACGCTCACCTGGAATCTCCGGTTGAGAAAAGCTCCTTTGCGGAGTTTATCCGTCTCACTCTGGAATGCCTTATTTAGTATCTCAAACCTGGAATCGTTGAGGATGTCTTGCCAATGGCGGTACCCATGAGTGAATAGGGTTAAGGTACAAACTAATCAGAACTATCCATCTACATAACCATTTTTTTTAGCACAACATCTAGAGCAAAATAGCATCACAACACCCTGAATTTGCATTGCATACATATATATTAAAAGATCTGAGATTAAAAAGAATATCTGGGAAATCAAAAAGAATTTTACATGGTTCCAGTATTCAGAAACCTAAACTGAAATATTCTTGCTTGTGCTTTCTCAACCAGACAAAATATGGTATCTATGACATGTGAATGTCATTAAAGGATATGTTATGATGCCTGAGAGAAGCCAGAAGTCATGAAGTCTGTGCCATGTCTCAAACTCTTGCTTTGGCGTCAGCTGGCTCTCCTCGTAACTCCACAAATTGCGCAGGTCTGTGAAACCACCGTCGGCGATGTAAAATCTCATTCTCAGCTCGGCCAACTTCTTCCGTCTCTCCTCTATAGCTTTTCTTATAGTGTCCTGCTGGGTCTCACCTGTAATGTTCACAACAGATAATTAGAAATTTGTCAGAAATTTTTCAGGTGAAATAGAACAATACTCTCACGATATAATTATCTTCAAAGCGAACACATTTCCACCAACCTTTCTTTGTTTTATCTTCATCACTTTTCCCTTTATCTTCTTTGCTCTCATTTTCTTTTGAATCTTTATCAGTTTTTTCACCATTCTTTTCTGTATCTTTTGCTTCACCGTCCTTTTCCTCTTCTTTCTTTTCATTGTCTTTTTTATCTACATCCATATTTTCTTCTTTAGCATCATCAGATTTTCCTTCTGCTTTATTTGTTTGGCTTTCATCTTTTGTGTCTTCTGTCTGTTCTGTGTCATTTGTTTTTGCCTCAGATTCATCTGATTTAGTTTCCTTCTTTTCTTCTGTTTCCATATCTTTTCTATCCTCCATTTTTTCTCCTGTTTCAGAGTCTACTACTTTCTTATCACTAGCTTCCCCCTCTTCAGCTTTTCCCTCCTTTGTTGAATCCTCTTCTTTGTCTTGGACTCCTTTATCTCCTTTTACAGATTCCTCTTTAGTTTCCTGTTCCATTTCTACTTTTTCATCTGTTTCCATTTTTTCTTCCTTTTGGTCTCCATCATTTACTTTCAATGTTTCTTCCTCTTTTTGATCTGTATCCATTTTTTCCTCAGTCTTTTCTAGTGATTTATTTTCACTTTCTCCATTGTTTTCCTTTGTATCCTCTTCCTCTGTCTTTGCTTCTGCATTTTGAGTTTTATTTTCACTTTCTTCATTTGCTTTATCTTCCTGGTCTTTACTTTTCTTATCTGTACCAGCACTATTTTCTTCTTTGTCCTTGATTGTCTCTTCTGTTTCACTTTTGGCACATTCCTTGTCAGTATCTGTCTTTACATCTTTATCTTTTCTTTCTTGGTTTTCAACTTTAGGATCTTTTTCATCAGTCTCTTTTTCATCCTCTTCTTTATCATTTTTCTTTTCATCACTTTTAATTTCCTTCTCATCTACATTTTCCTTTTCCTCATCTACATTTTCTTTTTCCTTCTTAACATCACTTTCATTTTCTTTCTTATCAGTTTCCTCATCAGCTTCATTTTCCTTCTTATCTTCTTTATTAGTATCTTTAGTTTCCTCTTTACTCTCTTTTTTACCATCTCCTTTATCTTCTTTATCATTTCCATTTGTCTGGACCTTTTCCTTGTCATCAGCTGCCATGGCATTTTTCCAGTAAGCGGCTGCTGGACTGAGATTATGCATGCCAACCTGCTCTTTGACAGACTTGAACTCCCGCATACTGTGTGTATGGTTCTTATGCTCATACTCATTCACCTGAAACATAAAGGACATTCTGCAATCAACAAAATGTTCAGTCGTTTTAAAATGGTTCACTTAATTTTCACATTTCTTAAAAATCTGAAATTATAAACCAAAATTCATGTTAAATCTTATACAAGACTCTGTATATTTCACCTTTTTCCTGATGAGTGCCATTATACCGATGCGGGTAAGGACATGTTGCCGTGACAACCCTTCTCGCGGTACACCGTCAGCATATTTGTCTGCATCATCAGAGATTGGCTCACATAGATGGCGCATGAATAGCGACACGTACGCCTTGAAAACTTTCTCTGTTTTGTTGCGTAGATCTCGAACTAACCTGAAATATAGATAAATTCTTCAGGTCATGTACATCATAAACTAACAATTGTCTTAACATTTTAAGCAAATTGAGCAATTTATCAATATAAAATTACCATTACATTCTAATTTTCCTTGAGCAAGTGAGAGAGGCATTGTATTACTACATTTCAGAGATTCAGTAGAAGTTTCCATAACTAAAGAACATAATTAAAGTTTATGCACATTTTACATTTGTATCATATGATGGTTGGTGGCAAATATTAACAAACCATTGTGATTTGTAGCAATCTTCTGGAGGCATTCCATATCTCATGACCGCATCAAGGAAGGCTCGCCTCTGTCTTGCCGTGAACCCTAGCACCTGAAATAACACACAATCATCACTCAATAATATATACTTCACATGTTATGTTGCTTTTTAAACTTTAAAATAAATTGGGGTTTTATACTATTAAATCAAAATCACATTGAAATATGTACTTGATATGTTATGTTGCTGATAATAACTTTAAAATAAAAAGGATTTCTCTACTATCAAATCAAAATTTCCTTTTCATGTAATTACTTTCTGAAGGTAACACTTCCAAAACGAAATGTTATGAACTCTTTTTTCATATTTGGACAGATTGATGAACAGGTATTTTTTATCTAGTCTGCCAAAAGTTAGAAAATAACACTCCATGGTTTCCATTTCAGAGATCTGAAGAGCACGCTATTATAAATTAATTTTCACCACCAAAGATATAAAAAAATGAATGATTTAACAAAAGGAGATTACACAAATACAAAAAAAAAGGATTTTTGGATAAAAAGACCTAATTTAAATGAAAGCATTTCAAGATATGCATACCATATTAGTATTTGTCTTACCTCGATCTGATGGTTGGTTTTGGAGAGAAGTGGTGGAAGCTGCTCAGGAGGTTTAGTTTTCTTAGGCTCCTTGACTGGACGACCTCCTTAACAGAAAATACAGCATAAATAATATATATATATATATATATATATATATATATATATATATATATATATATATATATATATATATATATATATATATATATATATATATATATATATATATATATATATATATATATATATATATATATATATATATATATATATATATATATATATATATATATATATATATATATTTGGTTGTTTCCGCTTCATTCAACCACATGTGAGTTCCTTAAAATACTAAGCACATGAATTGATATTTGGTGCATGATAGTAGCAAGGAGTCCAAGTACCCGAATACACATTTTATCTAACTTATTTCATATTCTGGTTTGAAAAGAAGCCATATACATATAAACAATGAAGAGTTCCCTGTCACTTAATGGGTTTTGTCATTAAGATTAACTGTTGTACTTACGTGGGCGTTTCTCGCCATCTTCTCCCACTTCTTGATTTTCATTTTCCTCTTCATCTCCTTCTGCAGACTTCTCTGCTCCCTCCTCTCCCCATTCTTCTTCACTTTCTGTAAACATCAAATGTTGCAGGATTATGTTGCAGGATTATGAGAAAAATAAGGGAAATTAAAAAGACACTAGGACAGACCTGAATATATTTACTTTCCTATTTTATCAGAAATATTACAAATATTTTGAGTATATTTAGTCTGACAAGTATTCAGTTTACTCACACAACTTTTACCTGCCAAAGTGAAAGTTACTTACAAAAGTGAAAGTCACTAATGTAATCTAATATTGCAGGCATCATTACCTTTACTTAAAGAGATTGTGAAGCTATCTTCTTATTTGGTTTATTGAAATAAAATACACAAATGAAAATCATTGTATATCTTTTAGAGAGAGGGGTAGCTATTAGACTCAGACTGTCTGCAGAGGTCTTTGTCAGCCAAGAGTTCTGTGTGACGGGTAAACACGGGGAGCATGAATTCTATGTGACCCCAGAAGAGGCTCAAAGTGACAAAATTACTGCATAATTCCGTTAACCAAGGATTCTAATTCATTATCAGACACTTTGGACCACATTACCTTTACTCGTAAGGAGTCATTGAATCATAGTCTGATAAGTATTTGACCTCATCACCTTTACTTACCAGGGGATTCAGGTTCATAGTCTGACATGTATTTCAACTCATCACCTTTACTTACCAGAGGATTCAGGTTCATAGTCTGACATGTATTTCAACTCATCACCTTTACTTACCAGGGGATTCAGGTACATAGACTGACATGTATTTGACCTCATCACCTTTACTTACCAGATGATTCAGGTTCATAGTCTGACATGTATTTGACCTCATCACCTTTACTTACCAGAGGATTCAGGTTCTTAGTCTGACATGTATTTGACCTCATCACCTTTACTTACCAGAGGATTCAGGTTCATAGTCTGACATGTATTTGACCTCATCACCTTTACTTGCCAGAGGATTCAGGTTCATAGTCTGACATGTATTTGACCTCATCACCTTTACTTGCCAGAGGATTCAGGTTCATAGTTTGACATGTATTTGATCTCATCACCTTTACTTACCAGAGGATTCAGGTTCATAGTCTGACATGTATTTGACCTCATCACCTTTACTTACCAGAGGATTCAGGTTCATAGTCTGACATGTATTTGACCTCATCACCTTTACTTACCAGAGGATTCAGGTTCATAGTCTGACATGTATTTGACCTCTTCGTCATCATCTTCCTGTTCTTCTGCTTCCTCCTCTTCTTCCTCTTCAATAATCTCCTTCTCAAGGTCCTTCTTCTTTTTGTTTCTCCTCTCATCAAATGTATCATCAAATGTGATCTACAGTGCAAGATCAAACAACACTGATGATACAGAAAAAAGTATATTTCATTAAGGAAGACATATAAAATAAGGAATAGTATCTCATGCAATGACATTTTATTCCCGGTGGATTTCCCATTCAATGACCAGAAATCAATAATAAAAGTGATGTTTGGCTGTGTTTGAGGGTGTAAATTTGTTTCAAAGTAATTAAAACCATTTTCATAATCAGATATCTTTTTTCATCCTGTATTTGAAAATCATCAATTATCAAGTCACACATTACATTGAGTCACAATTATTCAAATATAAAATGGTTAAGTTGTAATTGTAAGTAATGAATTAAAATGTTTGTAAAAATGTTAATAGGTTTTCACTAAATAAATGGAGGATCAAATGTAAAATTGTTAAAAAAACATTGAGAACATAATCAATTTATAATTGATGCAGTTGATACCAGGATATTTATCAACCACACTCTGATGGCTATTGTCAAAGATTTAGTTATGCCAAAATTTTGTCAATTAGCAATAATGGACTGAGAAGTATCTTATTATTCTTTCATATTGAGATGGACCTGATGCCAACTACAAAAGATGGGTGTCACCTGGTTCCCCTTGTTCACACCACTGGTATTTGCCTAAAATCGTAACCATTCCATTATAAGGGCACATCTTACTTGTAGCAATGCCATTCAGCCCAGCCTGATTTTAAATGAGCTCCCAAAAATATTGAGAACTTCCACAAACTGATATAATTTCCTGAAGTTGCTAAAACACATTTATTTTATATTTTTAAAAAAGAGCTCTAGGCCTCAGTGAGAATGTTCCAGAAGCTTGAGTATCTACTGACCGTGTATCTTGAGACTTGTTTGCGCTGCCGCTTGCCCTTGCCGAGCGTGGCTGCGATGGCCTCCTCCTCCTGCAGGAGACGCAGTCTGTGCTCCTCATACGCTGAGCCCACCACACGCTGCCAGTACTCACGGTCCTCTTCTGGGGCGGCCAGGTCCTCTTCTGGTTTCTGTTCCTCCACCTCTTCCTCTTCCTACCAAAATGCAATAATACATTTTTTGAACTTTGTGACAATACAGTTATGATTTTCCCCTGGTATGTCTATTTTGACCTTTATTAACGGAAACCTGAAATATATCCTTTAAACTTACTTTCACAAAGAAAGCAATGCTGAGTGATCTCCCTCAGGCCCTGTCATAATATTTGTTAAGGTTTGACCTCCACAAATAACCATTAGATCAGCCAAAATATTGAATACCTATAGGTCTAGTCAGTAGAATATCAACATATAAATGATCTGATGAACAACAGATTACCTCGGGAGCGCCCTCTTTGACATTATATGTGGCCACCCTGAAGGAGCGCAGGTATTCATTCATGCCAAACACTTTCTCTTGTTCCTCGACGGCACCCTCCTCCTCTTGGCTCCGATCCATCAGGTTGTCCAGAGCAGCATCATTGTACACCACTGAAATATGGGACGCAATCTATTAACACGATACAGCAAACCAAATTAAGCCAACAAAAACCAAGCTAAGCATCATCAAACATATTAATGCTATGACCTATTATTTCATTGCGATTTGTCTTTAAAAGTCTGGATGAATTTTGTCATGTCATTACAAATATTTATGTGAAACTGACTCTCTGAATGGAGAATCTTTACCTTTTCCTTCTTCGTCATCTTTGAAGAGATTTTCGGCTCCAAACTTGAGGATGTCATTGACCTCCTGTTTGGAGAGAGATTCAGCTTTTTCCTTGGACACTACCTCCTTGGGGTCATTCTCAACCGGGCCCTTGCTCATGCCTCGATGTATGATTAACTCTGTCAACATCATCTTCTTCTTGGCTACCTGATGGGCCAAAATTTAATATTACTGTTGATATGTCCATATAATTATCTTGGGGTAATCTAAATAATTGTATACAAATATGTTGAAATACAGACATTTTGAGTTAACAAACTCTATATTACAAGGTGCTGGATGTGTCTTCTTTAATAGTATGAATGAATAAAAAGTAGTAAAATTAGAATATCTTCTTACCTGAGTCATTTTCTCCTCCACGGTGCTTCTAGACACGAACCTGTAGATCATCACCTTGTTCTTCTGACCTATACGATGAGCTCGACTAAATGCCTGTGGTAGTTAAAACATAGGCATCAGAGATGCATCAACCCTCAGCCCTGGTAATTCACTGCACAACATTCGCTCCACACAATATTTGTGAACAAAATGTCACTGCACCAAGGCAAATTGATGCAGGGGTAAAAAACCCATAAAATCTACTTCCTTTGATAGCTTAGGTGTGTCAAGTATCATGAAACTGTCATCATTTACTCTAGAATTATTGATATGGGCCTGTGACCTTGAAAAGCAGGTTAAGGTCACCGTCCATCAAACTCATGTGGAGTCTTCCCAGATTCTTATGTGTGTCAATTTTCATGAAGCTGCCATCATTTGTTCTTAAGTTATCACGATGACAAGGATGATTTCACATAATTGTCCCTGTGACCTTGAAATCAGGTGAAGGTCATGTTCCATCAATAAAGTCTGAGGTCTTCACCAGATGCTTGTGTGTGTCAAATCTCATAAAGCTGCCATCATTCGTTCTTGAGTTATTGCGATTCTTGGGATTTCACATAATTGTCCCTGTGACCTTGAAAAATAGGTCAAGGTCGCCGTCCACCGAACTAGTCCGAGGTTTTCACCAGATGCTTATGCGTGTAAAGTTTCATGAAGCTGCCATCATTTGTTCTTAAGTTATCACGATGACAAGGATGATTTCACATAATTGTCCCTGTGACCTTGAAATCAGGTGAAGGTCATGTTCCATCAAGAGAAGTCTGAGGTCTTCACCAGATGCTTGTGTGTGTCAAATCTCATAAAGCTGCCATCATTCGTTCTTGAGTTATTGCGATTCTTGGGATTTCACATAATTGTCCCTGAGACCTTTAAAAATAGGTCAAGGTCGCCGTCCACCGAACTAGTCCGAGGTTTTCACCAGATGCTTATGCGTGTAAAGTTTCATGAAGCTGCCATCATTTGTTCTTGAGTTATCATGATGACAAGGATGATTTCACATAGTTATCCCTGTGACCTTGAAAAGTAGGTAACGGTCATGTTTCAAAGAAAAAATTCTGAAGTCTTCACGAGATGCTTGTGTGTGTCAAATCTCATAAAGCTGCCATCATTCGTTCTTGAGTTATTGCGATTCTTGGGATTTCACATAATTGTCCGTGACCTTGAAAAATAGGTCAAGGTCGCCATCCATCGAACTCATTCGAGGTTTTCACCAGATGCATATGTGTGTCAAGTTTCATGAAGCTGCCATCATTTGTTCTCGAGTTATCGCGATGACAAGATGATTTCACATAATTGTCCCTGTGACCTTGAAAAGTAGGTGAAGGTCATGTTTCATAGAAAAAATTCTGAGGTCTTCACCAGATACTTATGTGTGTCAAATCTAATAAAGCTACCATTATTCGTTCTTGAGTTATTGTGATTCTTGGGATTTCACATAATTGTCCCTGTGACCTTGAAAAATAGGTCAAGGTCGCCGTCAATCGAACTCGTCCGAGGTTTTCACCAGATGCATATGTGTGTCAAGTTTCATGAAGCTGCCATCATTTGTTCTCGAGTTATCGCGATGACAAGATGATTTCACATAATTGTCCCTGTGACCTTGAAAAGTAGGTGAAGGTCATGTTTCATAGAAAAAATTCTGAGGTCTTCACCAGATACTTATGTGTGTCAAATCTCATAAAGCTACCATTATTCGTTCTTGAGTTATTGTGATTCTTGGGATTTCACATAATTGTCCCTGTGACCTTGAAAAATAGGTCAAGGTCGCCGTCCATCGAACTCGTCCGAGGTTTTCACCAGATGCATATGTGTGTCAAGTTTCATGAAGCTGCCATCATTTGTTCTCGAGTTATCGCGATGACAAGATGATTTCACATAATTGTCCCTGTGACCTTGAAAAGTAGGTGAAGGTCATGTTTCATAGAAAAAATTCTGAGGTCTTCACCAGATACTTATGTGTGTCAAATCTCATAAAGCTACCATTATTCGTTCTTGAGTTATTGTGATTCTTGGGATTTCACATAATTGTTCCTATGACCTTGAAAAATAGGTCAAGGTCGCCGTCCATCGAACTCGTCCGAGGTTTTCACCAGATGCATATGTGTGTCAAGTTTCATGAAGCTGCCATCATTTGTTCTTGAGTTATCGCGATGACAAGGATGTTCGCTACAGACATACATACATACATACATACATACCCACGCCAGGAGTACTGCAATACCCTCAGCCTGATTACATCAGGGGCTGAGGGTAAAAAAAGGAAAGGGTGACCATTGCATAGCAATTTCCACATTTAACAATGGATTTAAAAGGAATGAAAAATATATTTTATAAAGCAAATCAAGCATGGTACCTGGATGTCATTATGGGGGTTCCAGTCCATGTCGTATATGAAGACTGTATCTGCGGTGGCCAGATTGATACCCAGACCTCCAGCCTTAGTGGACAGAAGGAAGACGAAGCTGTCCGAGTCTTTGCTGTTGAATCTGTCTATTGCTTCCTGTCTGATCTTGCCCATGATGCTGCCATCTATCCTCTCATACCCGAACTGCTCATGCACCATGAAGTCCTCCAAGATATCCAGCATACGTGTCATCTGTAAGCCCAAAACATCAATTAAAGTATGTACAAGATACAAAGCACACATCATTCATATGTAGAGTGCCTCATATTGACAAGTTACAAATAATCCTGCATAATATGTATATTGAATAATGAAACATACAAGAATGTTTTCATTTATTGACACATAGTGCTAGTCTAACCAGGTATTGTCAAAGTTCAAACAGTTATAACTGAGAATATGTTATAAGCTTCTTGATAATAATGCTTCTGATCTAATATGACACAGATCTATTTTATGTGCATGAGTTTGGCACATAACTGATGTCAACACAGCATTTAATGCATATCAATGGCATCCAATCTCAAATACTTCCTACCTCTTAACTGGTTAATCAGTTCTGCACCAAGTTATATTTTATAAGCCTGTGTGGGCTGTGAGTTAATGTATACTTAAATTGTATTTTATCTTCTATGTAATAAATATATACATATATTGATATTGCTGTATTTAATGGACCAGAGAATTCACGAGCAAAGTTTCCACAATGCTGGCCATGACTTTGGCCTTGTCCCAAGGTCACAAAATAATCACCCAGCAAATTGTTCTAGGTCTACACATCATATTTGATAACCTGATCCTAACGTCCAAGCATAAAGACATGGAAAAGAGAATAAAGTGGCGAAGCAATGAACACAGTGCAAAATTTTAAAACCAGCTGATTTCTTAAAAAAGAAAAGTGTTACCTGTGAGAAGATCAGCACTCTGTGGTTATCTTTCTTCAGTCTTTTTAGCATCTTGGAGAGTAAATCCAATTTGCCACAGCTCTTGATCAAGGCTGAGCCCTCGTAAAATCCCTTATTGGTCAGAGGTGCTTCCTGCAAATATACAACAAAAAATTAAAACACAACGTTTAAAATTGTCTTCTGGTAATTTAACAAATCAATTCAGAATAAATGGACATGTAAAGAACAAAGGCACAAAAAATGCCTTTTATCTTATTTAAAAAGAAGTCACAGCAGAAATGTTTCTCCATCTCATAAATTAAGGAAGATGCTCTACTTCAGAGAGACACAGGTGAGGTGGCTTTTCTTGTCTCGGGCAAAAAAGGAATGTAGTGACTGCGAGTAATGTTAATCAGGTAATATCGTTATATACTCACAACATCAGCTGCAGGGAACAGGTATGGGTGGTTGCAACATTTACGGAGATCCATCATAATGTTCATAAGGGACGTCTGGTTGGAATGTCCCTTTACATTTAGGGCTTCAAAGTTCTTGGTTAAGATGTGTTTGTAATACTTCCTGTAAAAGAAAAAAAGAAAAAATGAGCTGTGAAACAAACAAAAAACAAAGTAGTTCATGTTACATAATATGATTGTGTAAGTCTACTTTTGGTAACTGCTATATTATCAGATGTCGTTTTTGCGAGTATTTAGTGTTAATTCCTGGTGAGGCAATATGTTTCTTTTCATCAAAATCAAGTAAACTGGGTGGTGGAATTTCGGAATTTGATTTATATTTGCAGTAAGATAAGTAAAAAGTGAACCCGTACTTTTGCATGGCAGAGAGTTCAACCCTGACGATGAGTTCAGTCTTGGGAGGTATATCTTTGAGGACATCAATCTTCATCCTACGCAGCATGTGTGGTGCCAACATCTCATGGAGTCTATGAACCTGCTCATCTTTAGAAATCTCTGAGAATTCGTCCAGAAATGTGTCCATGTCTCTGTAATATTACATAGTACGTACAATTTCAAAGGAAAAAATCTCACAATTTTGTTATTGCAATTTGTTCATTGAATCATAACCTAGGACTTAACCTCTCTTTAAAAAAAACTTTGGTTTGTTTATCAAGATGGAAAAAACAACAACTCCATATATTTAAACATGCTGCCCAGAATCTGTCATTTATATTTTTGTCACTGATAGACTTTTAAACTGTGTTTGACTTACTCAAACTTGGAAGGTTCAAGGAAGTTGAGGAGATTAAAAAGTTCCTCAAGATTGTTCTGTAAAGGCGTCCCTGTCAACAGCAGCTTGTAGTCAATTTTGTATTCATTCAGCACACGGAAAAACTAAAACACACCAATTATCTCATTGAGAAAATATAATACATACAATAAATACATTTGTTAACAAAATTTAGATTTGATAGATAAAAATGTCAATAATTGAGAAGATTATCATGGATTATTTAATATAAAATGGAACCAACCAGAGACTGCTGGCTCTTGAGTCTATGTGCCTCATCAATGACCAACACAGCCCATTTAATGTTCTTGAATGTGGTCTGATCTAGTGACACAAACTCGTAGGATGTCAGAAGAACATCAAACTTGATCTTGTAGCCTTCTCGCATCTTTCCTGCTTTGGAAAGCTGGTGGAATGCTCCTTCTTTGTATGAAAACTCATGTTCCCTGAAGAAGAGGCCAACAGAATAAGGGAAACAGCAAACGAACCCCACGCACATATATTTTTAAGTAAATGTTCAAGCCAAAAATATAAGAATTAAAACTATAGTAGTGTTAACTTGAAACCACATTTAGCTTTACATGCAAATTCTTGTTACAGTAACTACATGCATCTTAATTGTGCACTGAAATGTTAAAAAATACAAAAATTAACCTTATATTAGCTCTATTTTCTCTAGAGCCAGTGTAGGATACCACATAGAGTTCTGGTGCCCATATAGAAAACTCACGCTCCCAGTTCATCAATGTACTCAATGGAACACTCAGTAAAAATGGACCCTTAGAATATCCCTACAAAACACATAATTTCCACTCAGTGAGTTCAGAGGTCGGAACTTAATTAAAAATGATTCTCATCTATTAAGTCCCAAGATGAGAGTAAACTACATATGCATAAAATGCAACATGTTTGTATGATGTGCATTGAGAGAGAAGCCCCTCTCCATATTTTTAATAAATTTTGATTTTTCATACTTTTTATGAAACCAAAGGCAGGACAATGGAGGCAGGATTAGGCAGAGGATTGATTACCTCTGTTTAGCAGATTATAGCATTAAACAAAATGACAAAGTATAACTATGACACAAAATGAACAAAGAATCATATAAGAAGTGAATTAAACTCACTTCCTTCCACAGAGAGTATAAGATAGATATGGCCTGAATGGTTTTGCCGAGTCCCATCTCATCAGCCAGGATGGTGTTTGTATCCTGAGCCCAGGAAAACCTCATCCAGTTGAGACCCTCCAGCTGGTAGGGGTGCAAGGTACAGCCCGTGGCATCTACATATTCTGGCTGCTTCTCCAACTTTTTCTTCAACTACAAATGTAGATCCATAATTATTTCATACTTCACACTACTATAGTTGAGATTAAGATGTGATACCAGAAAAAAAAAAAAAAATACGAAAATCTTTGAGAGGTTCTCTGACTCACAGCAGATTTTTTGGGTTTGTCTTTCTTGAGTTCTTTGTGTTCAGACGTGACCCGCTTGCGGCGGGTCCAGTAAGTTTCCACATGCTTGTCCCAGTCTTGGAGTCCCTCCGGCAGATTGCACTCGCGCTCCCATGACGCCTCTTCATAGGTCAGGTCCTGCCATTTGACCAGGTAAGACCTATTCTTGCCAGAGCCCCTAGAAACACAGAACAGACCAAACATTTCAACATTGCAAAGATGGCTTTCGCAGAATAAATAATTGAGGAATCATTAACCAGCTGAAAATAATTTGGGGCAAGTACTGACGGTCTCATACCATACATAATACACTTGTCTCACTCAGACTTCAGCACTTACTCGTGGTTGATGATGCGGTTTATCTGCAGCCACTCTGGCTTGATGCCCCACTTGTAGAAGCGGTCCTCAAGATTGTACGGATCCTCCTCCATCTTCTTGTCTCCCACTGGACGATGACGTCTCTTGCCGAAGCTGCTGCCGTCCTCCAGAGCTGGCGGTTCATCCTGGTCCCAGCGGCGTTTAAACATGGAGTGATTCACTGAGTGAAACACTTCAAGCTGAAACAAACAATAAGAATGTTACACCTTCTGTTTTTATTTCTTTTAATTTTATTTTTACAGGAAAAAAAAACAAAACTATTTGTTTAAAATGCATTTACTTACAGCCAACTCTGGGATCCATTCACATTCCCAATAGGAGTAATCCTTGAACTTGACGAAAAGTAGTCTCTCTGGTCGCTGAAAATAGGAGACAAAAGATTTAACAACAGCTGCTAATCTCCATCTTATATAATACCACTTTAATGTGATACCCCCCAAAAAAACTCATTTTAAAAACGTGAGTTTTGTTCCTCACCTTCTTTCCATATTTGCCATTTCCATTGCCATTATTCTGACCAGATTGAACTTCGGTGCTTTTTCTTCTCTTGTCTGGACTATGTGTGTGGTCAAACTCATCAAAGCCCTTTTCTTGGTGGCTCCATTTCCACGTCAAAATAGTCTTCACCCATCCTCGTAATGGGACCTCACGGATCTGAGCAAAAAAACCCAAACAAAGTCACAACTATAAATCAATGCAGTGAATCAACCATGCACCATAAGAAATACAAATGCTTTAACACACACACACACAATGAGAAGAAATTAATGGACATACCATGCATCGCGGACACTTCCACTCATCCTCTGGACATTCCATGAGAGGTGGGTTGAGACAGTGCAGATGGTAAACGCTGGGACAGGTGTCGCACAATATGACGTCACCACCATCTCGGCACACTCGGCACCATGACTCATGCCCCGTCTCGTCTTCCTCCTCATCATCTGTAGCTTCCATGTCTCCTTTCTGCAAAGCAATGAAAAATATGCTGTGTCACCCAGTCATTTTGTTTGTGAAAATAACTTCCTGACAAGTTCTAAACAATATGTAATATTTTCTGAGACTTCATGACCACAATCCTCTTTTTTTGGAAAGTACAAAGCTGTATCAACACCCCAGCCAACCTTTTTTGGTCAAGGTCACTGACAATATGGTCTATGGATTTCAGGTCAAATAAACAAGAAAATGCCAAACTACTCCATTTGTTAAACGAAATATTAACTAACTCCTATTTAGGATTGCTGAGAAAGAGCCCCGATAAACTATACGCTGCCATCCAACCATAGTGGCTGACGAACATACCTCATTTAGCCAAATGGCTATGAGATAAAAATATAGAAGTGGGTACTGACACATTTGGGGCACTTCCACTCGCCCTCTGGGATGTCCTCAATCTTGGCACATTCCTGATGCCATGAGCGTGGGCAACCATCACATAACAGGAGGTCGCCACCATCTTCACAGATATCACAGAACCAGTAATGGTCATCCTCGTCGTTACCATCATCATCCTCTTCCTTCTCATCTCCATCTTTCTCCTCTTCTGGTTTCTTTTCTCCTTTTTCGTCTTTCTCATCTTTCTGCCAGTAGCCTTTCTTCCCTTGTTCCTTAAGTTTCCTTGCTTCTTTTAATCTCTTCTTTTCTTTGGCTATATCTCTGTGTTTCTTCTCTTTCATTCTGTCTGAGCGGTCTTCCTTTTTATTCAGTGCTTCTTCTTTCAACATTTTTTCGAATTCACGGTCTGTCATATCACCCTAAAAGTTGTGAGCCAAAATATGGCATGAAATTCCAAACGAGACAATGAACTCGCAAAATATAAAATGAGAATAACTTAGAGCATAAAACCGTAAAACATTTCCTTAATTAACAATTTATTAAACAACTATGGCTATCAATCGAGTAAAACATTTATAAATTTTATAATTCTCCTCAACCACATACCATATTTTTATTTTTCTTGGACCGTTCACTTTTCCTTTCTCCTGGTATAACCAGCTTGACTTCTTTTTCCTTCTTTCCAGTCTTTTTTCGTCTGCGTTTTGGTTTGTTATCATCTGAGAAATCATCATCTGACTCTATTGGCTCTGAGGAACTTTCATCAACATCATCAAAATTCTCTTCCTCCTCACTCTGCTGCTAAAAACATAAAAATACAAAATAAAAATATATTCCTTAAGTTATTCATTTTACTGATATTCCATTTCCTTGAAATAAATATTATTTCCCCCACGTTTTAATACCTGTTGTTTTTTGGCTCTTTTTGATGATTTTTTCTGTTTGCGCCCAGACTGTTCACTGTCGTCACTCTGAAAAAAAAAGAATTGGGCAAAAATAGTCACAAATGGCATTGACACAATCCCTATGTTTGAAAAATAAGCATTGCCATGTTACTTTACCCTTTAAACTGGGATCTATTTTATGGGATCAACTCTTCTTTGATCAAGTCCAACAAATTGGTCAATTGGAATAAATAGCTAGTTAATGGCTTGAAGTTCATTAATAAAATGGGGAAAGAGGGCCTTTAATGTTTAAGATTGTAAACTATGAAAAAAAAATGCATGCAATTTTAGCAGACCTACATGTTTTACTTACACTCGTAAGAGGTCAAATTTCAAATTTAATTACAACCCAAAATCAAGATTTAAAAAAATAAATTTGTGTTAAAATATCAGATCTCCAAATATTGTTTTAAACCATCAATGCTTACATCTGCATAGGATATTGGTTTAGTCCGTTTATTGGAGCTGCGTTTGGGTGCTCGGCGTCTGGAGCTGTCATCCTCCTCTGTGAGATCATCTGAATCTTCATACACTATCACCTTCTACAACACACCCCAAACTCACACTATCAACCCAATCCATCAACACTTTTGCCTTTTGTCAATTTGATTCATATAAATATTGAAAAGGGAATTTGTATCCTCCCTAAAATTTGGTCAATTATCAAATTTGAAAAAAATCACTTTATCACCAAACTATTCCTTAAGACTAAAGTTATGCATTGGATGACACCATGCTATGAACATTTCTGAATAAGTTTCATCCAAATGATTCAAATTGTGACATATCATTGTATCATTCTCCTTGATATTCCAAACATGGCAATCTTTTAGCCTACCTTAATACTTTCTTTTAAATAATATAAACAAATAATTTTACAAAAAATGAAAAGAGAATGTTGGTGTTAGAAAGAGAATCAACATGTGATCACTCACTTTCTTTTTCTGGGCTTTGGCAGGTGTTTTTTTCTGTGGTTTCCTTTTCTTTGGTATGGGATCTTCCTCCTCCTCTTCCTCTACTTCAGTTTTGTCCTCATCATCATCGTCATCATTGTTGTCTTCATCAGACTCGAACACTTTCTGTAAGAGAATTATATTTGATGGTGTTAATAATAATTATAATAATAAAATTTATATAACTCTGATATCAGACAAGTCTGTTCACAGCGCTGAAGCAACAACTCTAAATGAGCTTTTGGTATATTATATGTGTAAGGTTTTCAATTTGTTACTATTTTCTAGCTTACTAAAGTTGAGGTTTTCTTCCTCTGAGATTTGCCAGCTCTTGACTTTGGTGTGGCTTTCTTCTTTTTAGCAGATTCCTCTTCGCTCAGCTCCATCTCCTCATCTTCACTGGCTTGCTTTGACTGGTAACATGAAACAAATATCAGAACAAAATTGATTTTTCAAACTGAGGTTAAATAATGTTTGAGGTTGATAGATAAATTTTACATTATATAAGTCTTTAGACATCATGTTATAAGAGTCATATTATTTTCATCTATAATAGACTCAAAAAGTGTGCAAGTTTGTTAATTAAAGGATTTTATGGAGGAAAAATTCTCTCAGTAAACATATCAGCAAATCTCAAACCAACCCTAGGCGACCGTTCCCGAGGAGTGTTTCGTCGAGGAGTAAGGGCTGGCAGCCTTATCTTGAAACCAGAGGAGCGGCGGTTTGCAGGCCTCTTTTCCTCTTCAGATGCCTCTTCCTCTTCCTCCTCCTCTTCATCAGACTGGTCTGCTCCATTCTGGTCTGACTCCTCTTCTGCTTCAGAAGAATCTGTGACATGAAAGCCAAATACTGCTGATAATATCAAGATCATCATTGTCAAATATCACCAATAAAAACATAGATAAAAGGAAAATGACAAAATTAAAGGTTATTTTTGTGTACAAGATATTTCTGGGAAAAATCTTTTGATATTATGCAGCAGTTTTAAATGGTTTACTTTGGACAAAGATGAACATGATTTGACATGATTTATTTCAAAACATGGTTTCAGTAATAACGTACGAAAATAGTGTTACAGTTACTGTGGGAAATAGTCTATATGGGAAACTGAAAGATCTGATCAAATCTAATAATATTGCAAGTCACTTAACAGATATAACATTTAATTGATAAAAGTACAATAAATTTATCTGGGATAGGAAGTGGTAATTCATTACTGAGTTTCCCTACCAACTTGTTTCTTTTTCCCTTTGTTTTTTTCTAATTCTTTCCTTTTCTTCTCCTCTGATTTTCTTTTCTCTTCCTCTTTTTTCTTCTTATCCTTCTTAGATTCTTCCTTGTCTTCGTCTCTCTTTTTAGTCTCGGTAGCTTTTTTCATTTCTTCCTCCTCACGCCGTCGCTTTGTCAGGGGATTATTTTCTCTGAATTCTCTCCATTTGGCCTCCATGATCTGGGCAAGTTTACCTGATGCTATTTTAGGATTAGCCTGCAAGATGAATATTATGCCATGTGAGTATGTAACAAAACATAGCTCTACACATTCTCCAAAATAGATCAGAATATTTTCAGTGTTTCCAACCCTTTTTATCCCTCCCAGTTGTCAATGTTATGGTTATCACCCCTGCCCTCTTCCAAGGACCTATATATGCAGTAATAAAAGTATCTTCAGCACCAATCAATCTACTCAATGGCCTGGTATGGTAATCACCCAACCCCCCCACCCTCCCATAGTCTGTCCCAGTGGTCAGTGTTACTGTACTCACCCCTGCCACCTGTGGCCGCACCATGCGAACAAAAAGGCCATAATTGGTGAGATTCATGTAATCTGCCTCTGTATATTCCAATTTTACATCATTCAGTCCAAATTGTTCACACAGATCTTCAGAGCTCTTTGGTCCCTAAAAATTATGGAATAAATAAAAAGATTGCAAAAAGATATTCTTGTATTTAAAATAAGAAACCAGCTCTCATTAAACAACAGGAGTAAGAAAAAACATCAAAAGCAACAATAAAATCAATTTTTTTCCTAATGACATTTTAGAGACAACAAAGTCAATATATTTAACTGTGTAAGCCAAAAATAAGTCATAAATGTGTCAAAATTGACCCAATACCAGGCAATTCTGGGCATTTCAAATCAACAATTGATAAAAGGCAGACAAAGTTAGAAATATTTTCAAAATCTGTCAAAATTGTGTATCTTCTTCAGAATCATATATGAAGGTAATATGAAAAAATGATATCTGTCCATTAATTACAAAGAAATTGAATGGTTACACCCAACTTACTATTTAATATCTAGATTTTAACATGAACATCAATGTGACTGTGGGCTGTAACAATATCCATTTAGCTTCAAGGAAACTCACCCGCTTGTTTGCCTTCTCCCCTTTCTGCTTCTTCTTGGGAGGTCCTCCTGTACTTTCATCACTATCTGAGGCAGCTGGGGTTGTCTACAATATTTCACATTCAAACCTGTTAGTATTTCATTTATATTGATCACTGAAAAGATATTTTGAAACAAGAGCATTGACTCTAAGTCCCCTGCCATTAAATGTGGTAGAACAAGATTGTCAGTATCGTGTTTACCATGGCAACAAAAAGCGTCCAATCACAGCCATAATCAAACTCGTCCAAGATATTGATATATATACAATGTACCTGTGCAATATGAAAACAATCCCTACGTTATCGTGCTCGCACTATATGTGGACGAACTAACTCACAAACTGACATACGGATGGACCTCATCCAAATTTAAGTCCCCATCCTCTACTTCCTGAAGGTGGGGGACTAAAAGAAATTAGAGCTCTTGATAAATTTGAAGATAACATGTGAAAACTCTGGAAGGGATCCAGCTCTAAAATAATGTGAAATATAGCTATCCCAAGGAGATTGTCAAAATTTATCAATATGGACAAACTTTGTGTACTTCAATAAGTGACAACATATTGACGCTGAGGCAAATTTGAGAATTGATTTTTGAGTTTATTTGATTATTTAAAGTCAGGATAGTTATAAAATATCTTAATTTTTGGGTTCCCATCAAGGATTCAAATCGTGGTTGCTCAACTGGGCCACTGCAGTACAGCATCCGTTGGTGGAGCTGGTGGCTACAGAGGAGCTGGTGGCTACAGAGGAGCTGGTGGCTACAGAGGAGCTGGTGGCTACAGAGGAGCTGGTGGCTACAGAGGAGCTGGTGGCCCTGGGCCATCAGGCCAGTATTAAGGCTGAGGCCTGGAAGAATGGACAAGGAATACCAACCTGTTTACTGCTCTCCTGATCTGTGTCTTCTTCACGCACTGCAGCAGCACGAGGTTTCCTCTTTCCCATTTTGCAGACCTTATTGTGCTGATGTTGTCACCTTTGAAAATGAAAAATACAAGATATTTTAGTGTAAAAGATAGAAAATATTTTAAAATCTGCATCAATTGTTTGAGATGGTATTATCCATGGTCTTCAATTATGGGTCAAAAATTAAGAATTACTGAAGACACCAGAACATGATCTGCTCAGACTGTAGTCAGGTTTGAAACATTCTGTTATGATCAAGCTTAGTTCTCATCAAATCCAATTCACAAATGTTGATGATAGATCAAGTAAGTTTGAATCACATAACAATTCTGGAGACCGATGTACATTACAAGACTTGTGCACATGTGTGACTCCAAAAGTTTCAGAATATAATTGAATATAATGTCAATTCCACATTCTCAGGACATTTTGACCCTTCTTTCTGGTCAGAAACATTTGTTAGCTTCGATTCTAAAATGGAACATTAGCAAACCATTCTCACAGCAGACTAAGCCATTTTGAAAAGTGAATGCCACCCCATTACTGTGCCTAACACCATGGGATTAGCCCTGTGAATGCAAGAGATCCAAATGATCACATCAGAGTCAATTTGGGGAATTTAGGATCACGAGTCATTGAAATTGAATCTCCACATTGGCCATCGTTTGAAAACTCAGATTTTGACACCTAAAATCATAAATTTTTTAAGTCAAGTTTTTTCATCCTAATTGTGCAGTGTCTTTTTCCTGGGGGGTGGGAGGTTGGAGGGAAATCTCCTTGATGTGGCATATTTTCATACTAAGAAGTGTTGATACATCTGTGGACTTTCAACATATTACAGGAAATCGTTCACCATTAAAGAAAAATAGTTTATTTGTATAATTTGACAAATATTTTAAAATAAAATTAAAAATTACCTTCACATTTACCTAACCGACACCCCCATCCCTGGAAAACGATGGTAGACTCGTCCAACCCTCGGCCATTTTGAAATGGAACAACCCCAAAAACCCAAACAAACGTCTGCTACAAGTGATAACAAGTGCAATGTAATGATCGTATCGTACCAGTTTAATCTGATAACATATAAGAAATGTCCGGTTGATATATAGGAAAGTATACTTACATCTATTTCTCACAAAACACTATTTTTCTCCCACGTGAAACGATGCTATCCTTGCCTGTGTTTCCCGGCACAATGGGTTCTAAGATCGGTGACCAGATGTAATCCGCTAGGTGTCGCTGATACAGACTGGTACTCTATCATTCCTGCTTAATTTGACACCAGGTAACAGCACTGTTTGTTACATTTTCTCCAACACTCAACCTGAGAGCAATAATAAATTGCTCCCAGTTTCAACACAGATTAGAAATTGATAGTTCAATAAACTTCCAGATGTACATATAAACAACAGAGTAATGATATATACCACAATATTGGACCTTTACACAG
This sequence comes from Amphiduros pacificus, assembly GCA_949316495.1. NCBI lineage: Eukaryota > Metazoa > Annelida > Polychaeta > Phyllodocida > Hesionidae > Amphiduros > Amphiduros pacificus. The sequence continues at coordinate 30,327,931 of OX439002.1, forward strand.
TGTCATTGCAGATGTTAACATTGATAATAATTTTGATACAGCATGCATTCCTTATGCCCCTATACTATAGTAGGTCTTCAAAAAGGAAACAACATGCAATATGACAGAGAAGTTGTTGAAACCTTGGAGTATAATGGAGTCGTGACATCGCAGCTTGCGTGCATGACGTCATAGCAACCCAATGTTTGAAACAATGGGCTACTTTCCCTTTGAAGCGATGTGCATTACCTTTTAGCTATTTTTAAGTTTTTAAATTTAAATAGAAAAAAATCCTTTCACAATGAGCAGGTTTCGGGAATCTAATGGTGAAGTTTTGAATATTTTTAATTAAATAGGTTATTGCCTACAAGCCCTTAAAATTCATATGTACATAGACATTTTTCAAAAACAACAAAGCCTATAGAAACATTATCTTTAGATATAGAAAGATGAGATGTTCACAGTATAAATAGTATATATATATATATATATATATATATATATATATATATATATATATATATATATATATATATATATATATATATATATATATATATATATATATATATATATATAGTTTCTCAATATTTTCTGAACCCAATATATCATTTTTGTTAACAAATAATTGTTATTTTACAAAAACAATGAGCTTTGTTGTTAGAATATCATATTTTTGTTGGTAAAAATGGTGCATCAAGGATTTGAAAAAAATAACATTGTGAGCAAACTTATGCGAGTTTGATTTTTTTTTAAATCAGCACTTGTCACAATCATTTCTATAATGTCTGTGTGTATTTCACTTTTCTACATTGTATGTACAATATCCGTTTCTATTTTTCTCATCAGACCAAATGATGTGGTTCCGTTTATAATATTGATCTCTGACACGTTTTAAAAGTCATACTTATGTTTTTTTTTAACTCGAAAGTAAATAACTGTTGGATCGTATGTATATCTTGTTTTTAGTAAAAAAAAAAAAAAACCCAAAAAACAAAAAAAAATCTTATATTACAAGTCGAGAAATGATTTTCTTGAAAAAAATGGGCATGAGACACAAGTTTTGTGCTATTATCTACTGCAATACATATCCATATAATTTCAGACAATGTTAAAAAATCAGCATAACATGCCAGTTGATATACCAGAAGAGGTTGCTGATGGGACAATCCCCCAACTGAGTAACTAGATTTGGCCAAAGAGAGCCGAATTTGTTCACAGCTGGATATATATGTACCCCCGGGTATGTACCATGTGCTTGCAACATGCTGAACATATGCTTGCATCATTTTATCACATGTTCAAAACAAAAGGTCAGTTTACAACGTCCTCACAACATTCTCACAATGTAGAAAAAAACGTGCTGAGCACGTGCTCACAACGTTATACGACGACATGCTCACAATGTTATCTGGTGTTTACAGATCTACGTCCATACAACCTTATGTTACAACATGCTCAGCAACAAAACACAACATGCTCACAACGTTGAAACAAACGTAAACTTGTCAGCTAGCGCAGGGAAATTAAAGGACAAATAGAAGAGGGGAAAATATGATCATCAATGATCAGAAGAGAGCTAGATGAGATGGCCAATGATGAAAGAGAGAGGAGAGCTAGATATGATCACCGATGATAGATACAGGAGTTTGTTTGTTTATTTGTTTATTTGTTTGTTGTTTGGGGTTTTACATCACTTTCAACATTATTTCAGTCATTTTGTGATGAGACCTATTTGTAGCAGATATGATGCTGCCTCACTGACTTGTCATGTCGCAGGTCCTTGACATGACAACCTACCCAGTCACAGATTTACAAGGACAACGGATTAACCCTACATCACGGGCCTCAGCTCTTGTTTGAAATTGTATCATGAATTCAATCTTGGCACAGCCGGGGATCGAACCCACGAGCTTTGGATCACCACAGAGGTGGTTCGGTTCACCACAGAGAGCGCCAACTAATAAGCTGTCTCTCTAGCCAATTGCACCATGGCCCATGACCCGGATATAGAAGAGCTATATATGATCATTGAATGATAGAGCTAGATATGATCAACGATGATAGATAGAGAAGAGCTAGATTTGATCACCGATGAAAGATAGAGGAGAGCTAGATATGATCACTGATCGATGATAGATAGAGAGTTAGATACGAGCACCGATGATAGATAGAGGAGAGCTAGATATGATCAACGATGATAGATAGAGAGGAGCTAAATATTATCATCATACGATAGATATGTTATTGTTATTTTAAATGGTAGGAACAACCTTGGAGCAATTATAAATGGCTAAGGGGGGCTCTGGAGAACCCCCCCCCCCCCCCGCTTTTTTTCACAGCGCACATTTGAGTCCCCTGGGGTAAAAAAAATCCTGGGTCCGCCCTTGAAGTTTGTTGACAAAAGTGTCCAATGGATGATTTCGATTTTAGCAAAACACTCATCTTCTTTCAAAAGCAGGCACAAAAAAATTGGAAGACCTAAAATGGAATTCAGTAGAAGGGAGAAGGAGGACTCAGAGGCTAGTATCATCATACAAGGTTGAAAATAGTGAAATAGCCTTGAAACATACCTGAACATATCAAAAATGAAATCAGCACCTACAAGGAAAACACATGAAAACCACTATACACAAAGGGCAACCAGCTGTGACCCTTATAAATACAGCTATTTCCCAAGGACTGTGACTGACTGGAATAATCTCCCCCTGATTTAATTACATTGGAAACTGTAAACTCTGCATTTTTCAGGAACTCATTTACCAGAGTGAAAAGGTTGATGCCAAGCAGCTGATATGGACCAGCTGCACCCCCTTGTACAATCTGGCATCTCCATGGATGGCAATTGGTTTTGCCGAGTAAACTATCAAGATGTAGATGTCCATGCCTTTGTCCCACGTGTTCCTTGAAATTACATGTACCTTGAAAGACCTCATGTTGGCTGCCCTTTTCAGCACTTATTCGCGCCTGGCAATTTGCTATTGTTATTATGTTGGTATTATGCTCTTGAATAATGGCACACTTGGTGAGAAAACCGTCATCAGTTTGTGTGTTCCCAACACGCGCTTCTGAGAGCCATGTAGGTATATTTATATATGTATATATGTACACACATATATATATATGTGTGTACATATATACATATATAAATATACCTACATGGCTCTCAGAAGCGCGTGTTGGGAATATACGCACAAGTACAACAAAGCACACGCATAGAAACGCAAAATACATATACATACACTCAAAACCAAATGTCATCAGGATGACTACATTTAAAGGGGTAGTCGGTGGTGTCAAAATTAACTACCCCAGGTAGTCAAAATTAAATGACTACCTATGGTGGTCAGATAATATGGTGGATAAAATGTGGTCATTATGACTACCTAATGTAGTCAAGATGGTAGTAAATGTAGTCACAGGGTGTTCAGTGTAGTCATGAGGGTAGTCACGTGGTATTCTATGTAGTCATCAGTGCAGTCACAGGGTGTTCCAAGTGATTTGGTAGACAACAGGAAAATTATCCCAACAACATAAATTACAACATCTTGTCATCTGGCATAGAGAGTAAGATCCATCCAATTATTGATATTTGCAGCATCTGTTTTCTTGCTTTTAAAGGTTTTTTGCATTACTTTTATGTATTGAGTAGTTGACATTCATCTTCACTTACTAGTTTTTCAGAATTGTAATTATTACAATACAAGGAAAATATTCTCAAGAGATCTCTAGCAAGAGAAACAATTATTTATTGACACATAAACCTTTGGTAGGAACAATAACATATTACATGAAAATAAAATGTTCATGTTGAACAACAGTTTGCATTCTCATTATCACTTCCATGTAATGTCTTAAGAACAATAGTTGTCTATTCAAAGTTGATATTAGTAAATGTTCTTTCTGTATTTAATATTCAAGGTCTTCTCCTATTCCCTTCACACTACTTTGTCTGTGGCCTGCCAACTTATTTCAGAGTAAGAACCATCAGATTGTTGATTTTTGCGACATATGCTTTCCTGCTATTAAAGGTATTTTGCATTACTTTTACGTGTGGAGTAGTTGACACTTCATCTTCACTTGCTGTCTATAATTATTTATACCAAACAGCGGCATGGTCATCATTGCTTTGCTTCTCATCAGACTCTATCTTCTTTTTCATTCCAAATTTGGATTTCGCTTCTATTTGCAGAGTTGACTCCTTACTCTTTCTGTTGTTTTGGAATTTGCTTCTAATTCATTTCAGCCATAACCCTACAAATATTCATCAAAATATACTAGAAAAGGTAATTATAGTGAGCATATTGGTACTCGACATACATTAAGGCTACAGCCATACCAGCACCCATTTTTTCAACAATCTCACATTTTAAATCAACTCAAAATCTGTGCTGTGCTCCGCCTGGACTCGTGTCATTTCCAATGACTGATTTTTTTCATTGAACTCACATTCTCTCAATTATTTGACAAATCTGGCTCAAATGTTTAATTAAAATTGTTCAATGGGTTATCTAACCACCAGTGTAAAATAAATACACCAAATCAATGGATAAATGGTAAATTTCAACATGTGAGACATGCTGGGACCAGACTCAGCCAAATCTCAAATTTTGAATTCATTCTCAGGCTTGAGATCAATAAAAATCGGACATTGAGCATAAGCTTTTGGGACAAAACTCAAAATTTGAGTCCAAGCACAGGTTTGAAATTGGGCCCAGTTTGTTCCACAAGTTTAAAAAATAATGAAGAACATACAAATATGTTATGGTTGAGCAATTATAACAGTAAAAAGTGAACACACAGTTTTATATTGGGTTTATATAATGATTTCAATGGTTCATATTCCAAGCACAATTCAATGATTTTTTTCAATCACTGATTTCTTTATGTTGACACTACTTTGTGCACAATAGAATCTTTCTGAAATAAAAAGCTGTGTGGAGCTGATAATATCCCGCATCTGGAAATAATTTTGATTTTTCATCACATGACCTAATTTACACCAATTTGCATCTCATCAAAATATAATTTTTTAACGATATATATTGCACAATTTTGATAGAATGATCAGAATCTACAGAAGGAAGACATGGAGTGTGAGGGAGATATATTGGCATGAGGGAGATATAAGGGTATGAGGGAAATAAGGGAGACAGAGGGATGAGGGGGATATAGGGGTGTGGGGGAGATAAGGGAGACACAGGGTGATGAGGGCGATATAGGGGTATGAAGGAGAAAAGGAAGAGATAGTGGGATAAGGGGAATATAGGGGTATGGGGGAGATAAGAGAGGCAGAGATGGATCAGGGAGATATAGAGGTATGGGGGGAAAAAGGGAGGGATGAGGGAGATGTAGGGGTATGAGAGAAACGAGGGGATAGTGGGATGGGGAGATAAGGGAGAAAAGAAGAGGAGTGAGGGAGATATCAAATGTACCGAATGTTTAAAATATTGAATTTATGTTAGCATAAACTAGACAAATGCATACCTCCCCCAAATGACCCTGTTCTCAATTGTTTTAAAAGTCTTGGTTGTTTAATTATTTGTCTCTATCATTTTTTCTGAAAAAGCCATCTGTGCGATGTTGAAATGTAGACACGTGATCACCGCTTCCTGCCATTGTTACTATGGACAATTGTATGTTAGCTGCTCTATGATTGGTCAAAATGATTTTTGTGACATATGTGTTAGGCATAGTAGTCATTATGATGGCATGCTTCGAGCACATATAGTCAACCTGACAACGTACCATTGAATTTCCAAGGGGTTGTCAGAGTGACTACCTCTGATTTACAGAATTATGTGCAAGTAGTCAGCCTGACTACCTTGACTACCTTTTCGTGATGAAAACATATTTATATAAATAATCATGTTTCTGGAGTTTATTTCAATAGAATATTTCTTCCTACATGCTTCTGGATACATTGTGAACACTAAAGACAACATTGCCTATTTGGATTGCAATTACTTACCTGGGATTTGTTGGATTTTCTTTCAGCATAAAAATGGCTGCCTATTTGGAAAAATGGCACCAGCATCTCTGAGCATGCTCCGAAGTCACTTCCTGTCTGGGGATAGTCAAGATGACTACCTAGGTAGTCATGCTGACTATGTAAAGAAATATGTTGACTACCTCATAGTAAGCAAAATGACAACCTTGTGACTACATTTGGTTTTGAGTGTACCTACTGCATGCACATACACACACTCAAAACAGACGCGCGTATAAACACGTGCGTTCAAAACTCCCTTGAATGAGAAAAGAATCCCCCCAAAATTGTGTCAAATAGATACACCATGTCTATAGTATTCACAACATATCATAATTTCCTCATTAAAGCAATCTTTCTTGTTGATGTTACGAGGGTTCGAGCGTTCCATGATATATGTCAATAACCACACTTGCCACGTCGATAATTTGATTAACCCATTCGGGATCCGCTTCAGATACATTTAGTTAGTATTTCACCGTGATAATTAAAATCCAATTCAAAGTCAAAGTTTAAGCAAGAGACCTAACTTATATGAGCCGTCTTTGCGTGATGTTAAATATGCCGTTTTTGCGTGACACACCTTTTTAACATTTCTTTTGTCAGAAGGATTAGCAAATAATATCAAATCCATGAGTATTTGAGTGTGTATCCTGTATACAACAGAGCAAAGACCTGATTAATATAAGTTGCTATTTAGGGGTCGTATTTGTGTGTGGTGAAATATGTCGTTTTTGACACATCGGTTTTTCTTTTTCTTTTTGCCAGAATAATAAGCAAAAAAAAAAAAAAAAAAAAAGGGTTGATGAATAGATATTAAACCCAAGAGTATATAGGTGTGTATCCTATAAGCTTTAGAACAAAAGATTGATAAATATACTACTCAGGAGCCGTCGTTACGTGATGTGAAATATGCCTTTTTGGCGTGACACATCGGGTTTTTTTCCATTTCTTTTGTCAGAAAGATTAACGAAATAAAAAAAAAACGGATGAATAGATAGATATTAAATCCAGGAGCACACTAGTGTGTATTCTGTAAGGCTATAAGAGGGGGCGGGACCGTGCGTAAAGCTCCCATCAGGGCCCCAGATGCCTGCAGAATGGTGGGATTGAGGCAAGGCTGCCATTTTGCGCCGCATCCGCTCGCCAAGTCACATGCTGCGGCGATGACAGGTCAAGGAATGAGATGAACTTTTTACGCACATCCAGATCGGTAAAAAGGTAGGTTCTGCGACACCCACCCTCCTCATACTTCGTAGCTACATTGTTTATGGGCCTCTGATATGATTGTTCAAGCTATAATGCTCAGAAGTTGTTTCTAGAATGGTGGCAGAGATATAATTAGATGTAGGAATGAGCAGGATGCGACAGGGGTACTGCAAGGTACAGTGTGAGGATTCTACACAGTACAGACCCCCCTTATGCAGTGCGTCAATATCACACCATCAAACCATCTGATATGAAGCAACATATATTAATTACAAGCTTATAGTGTTCTGCACGGACCGCGGATTTCAGGATGCACTGGGGGTCAGCAGGGGGGATGTGCATCAGGGTGCCTGCGTACCAGGCTCTATCACGCAGGCAGACATCATGATATTGATTAGTGGCACGGACAAAGTCTTGGCCAGCATTCCAAGCGAGTAAACACACGGAAACAAGGTCAGAAAGCATCAGAATTTTAAATATCTAATATAAACTTCTGTTTTGTCAGGTTATGCATTTTCTATAAATTGCTTAATACCGAAAATTGAGAAATTATCATGTTTGCAAAGTATCTGGGTGGAATGACATCACATAGGGAAGGGATAGCATAGATGACACGAACCTTACATTAAATATCACACGTACGTGCATCGTCTTGATATTACGCACAAGTTGGACCTATGTAATAAAATATACCCGAAATTGATATTCTGTATTTCCCTATTTTAACATATGCATGGCATCTTATTTGAAATGAAACATTTCGCTAATGTAGCATACATATTATTTTTAACCGTAAATACACGATCGTACATTTTAGGGAATAATGTGATATCAACCCTGTTTTTTATGTGTCCATTTAAACAAGACAAAATTACTTTAGTACATCTTTAAATCGATATTAATATACAACTATATCATGTGCAATATAGATTGTTTATTAATATTCCCCCCCGATCTACCATTCTTTTCATTAGTGTAGTACCAGGTCAGCCTGGGAAGATAGGGTACACGTCAGCAGCTGTGACACTGCTATCAGATAATATTGACACACATGTGCATGATTAACCACTTATTGTTGTTGTTGGGTTGGACCCGGTCTCTATGATACAGGTGAGTGTGTTTAACCGATGGTATTGTGTGAAATATAGGATGTGAAATATAGGATGTGAAATATAAGATGTGAAATATAGGATGTGAAATATAGGATCGTAGAAATACAGAGAACGAGATAGTTAGCATTCATCAAATTATTTCAACAGGTCTCGTGCAGATTAGCTTCTGCATGTGTCGGGCGAGACTTACATATTGTATACGGTAAACAATGTGGTTTGAATCAACAACAAAGCAATTATTTTGGTAATTAACATAGAGATTGTCAAAGGGATCAGTTTGTTAATTATATATGCCATTTTGAAATGTATTGAATGGTTGGAGTCAAAGGGAATGCTACTCCTGAGCATCCGCCCAACATACTGTGAACCAGCCTTGACCCTTTATCCTTCCTATACATATACCTTTGTCAATATTTACTATGAGTCATCAAATTTATTTTTGTTTACTGAGCAAGAGGACGAAAATGTTGACCACAAGAAATAGTCTATACACTTATATACACTTTTTCAAAACTATTATTAACCAGTTTAATATATATATTTATATTAACCAGTTTAATATATATATATATGTATGTATGTAGGCACAGTCATGATATAGCATGACATTGGTCTGCTGTATAAGCTGCTATGCCCCTATAGTGCCCATTTTTTACATATTATAACAAGTGCAACGCTGTAATTTGGTCAATGTTGATGACTGAGATACACACATTATGTGCAGTTGATATATAAAGTTGCTCCCTTGAAATATCACATGAAGGAATGTAAATGCTCAAAACAAGACAGTAAATGATGTATGATGGAAGTGAGAAATGCCATAGTTTGTTCAGATCCTCAACATGAATACACTTAAGGTATTGGAATTTCATGGGAATCTTTTCAATCTGACATCGGTTTATATATTATGGATAAGGAAGGCAGAAGGATATATGTATAATATTGTTGAAAAGTGCTTATGCACATCATTGCAAAATATGAATGTGTCGTGACAGGCGGAAATATACTTGAGTAAATTATCTTAATAGTAGTGTAGTATTTCCCTTTCTATGCAATGACCAACATCTTCTACCACACTAACTACACTTATTCGCCTCCCATTAATCACTTTCATATAGTTTACAATTCAGCTATTAAATAAGGGAAAAAGAAATGTATTTGAGAATGTCTCATGTCAGATTGATTCGAGGTTTTTAATAAAAAAGGTACAAGATTTTCGCTGTTTGTGCTCTGCACACAGAATAAGTGTGAGTTTCTATTGGTCATATCATGTTCCACACTGTGTCTGTATACATACTGAGGATAACAGTGGTCACACTTCACAAGTGATCAATACTATAACTATGCCAGAGACATGCTGCTGACAACCCTTCCACGCTATCTCACACAGCCCATTTCAATATCTCATCTGTTTTCAACTGGTCACAATATCGCAGGCTAGGTCAGATTGAGCAATATTGGTCTTGGCAAACATAAATTCACGAGTGTGCAAGGTAAAGATAAAGATGAATATTGAAATTAAGTCAATTGTAGTTTGGAGCAGATGCTCTTGTCTGTTCTTACTGTGGTTTATTGTGATCAAGGATATGCAGATGTGACATATTGAATGGAAAGGGATGGGATATTGATGATGACATGAGCAGCCCATTAGTGGGGTTAGTGGATGTTTGAAGAATATTCCAACGGGGAATGCACTGGTTATAATTGCTCCCTTGTCTGCAGCCTTAATGTGCCTCGCTTGAACCTTTACTATGAGGCAAACTAGGGCACTTCATATCATCGCACAATTTTAAGAGAAAATACTTATTATTGGACTACTTAAACATATTTACAAATCCTCACAAGAAATGAACTACATTTGTGTGGATTTCTATATAATTGCTTCGTGCTTTCCACAAAAGATCTGCATCACTATATTGACAGATACTCGTAAATCGTCACAATAAAGCTGGTTATTTCATTCCTAATCTTGCCATGAAATCTTTGCACTGGAATTCACATGGCTCACATATGTATATGCCCAGGTCCTACTTCTAAACAAAAATGTGATACAGATTTGTCAGGATTCCACGAAGCATCAACATTACCAATAATGTAACTGCACTTTACCTATGATTCGGGAAGCACACTAAAAGAAACACATTCCGCGCTGTATTCTCCTACTAAATAGTATTATCATTGCACCTCCATAAAGGTTTATTAAGAAACCACATGATTTTTGACTACAATGATAATACTGAATAATTATTAGCTAAAAAAAAACACCTAAAAAATGAAAAGGGAGAATAATCTGAATATCTTTTAAAGCAATCGAACCTTGTCATACGTGGTGGGAGGCTGAGATTTGTGCATTTGTGCATTTATCATGACTGATAAATCTGACTCTGATAAATCAGTTTCTATGATGGCTTGTGCCTTTGGAAAACAAATAAGCTATTTTTCTCATCTAAATGACTTTAGCCCCGTTCATCAATGAAACATGTAAAAAGAAGGTATGTGAGTATTACATATGATGATGTGTGTAGTTTTGATCAGTGAGGGTCGACAGAGAGAATTTCACATTAAAACATTGTAATATGTTGTTTGGGAAACATTTTCTCCACAACATTGTGTGTCATCGACACACATTGTCCATATCTGAACGCATAATATCTGAACGAGGCAAAAATTCCCGCTAATGTACATGTCGGACTATTCAGATCTGAAATATATACTGGTCTTGCTCCAGTTTAATGTTCTTGAATGTCTTCAAAGGCTTCCGGGTTCAACCAACAACTTTTAATTTGAGGGATTTCGTAAATAATATATTCATAATAATGTTCAAATATGCCAATTAATTGTGAATTGATTTGATTTGTTTGAGTTAACAACCTTTTAATAAGAATAAGTTTGGCGCAATTTGAATTAAATGAAATCAGATAGAAGTCTTCAATTATGATTAAATGTTTTACATGGACAAATTTTATTTGAAAGCGTAACATTGACAAAACCAATATTAAAAATGTAGTATCAAGAAAATTCCTGGTCACTGGAATGTACTAACCAACTGTTGTTAATGCAAATGTTAGATTTATATACACAATTACTATGTAATGTTTGAACCTTTACCTATAATTACCTCCCCTTTGCACAACTAGTCGCAATCGTTTTGCACTCAGTGGAATGTGACATCAACTTCTGTAAGGGTGATAATCAGATTAATAATGTCAATATGTGGCACACGAACTTCAACATTCAGGTGTTTAATCATAAAATTCCATGCATCTGTGTCCATGCATTTTATTTTTCTTATTAAATGATTGTTTACTCAATTTCTATTTGCCCAACATTTGGAGGTAAACATAACTTGTCGTCATGATGTTTTTGACAATTTTATAATTTTGTAAGCATATACTTGGAAACATCGGTCAGCTCATTGTGTAAGGATGTCATTATTCAAAACAAAACTAAACTCTGTAGATTTTGCTTTTCGATTATGCTCTTTGCAAATTATGATGAAAGGTTCTAAGGTTGTCATCAATCCAAAATTGTTCATAATCGAAGGCTGGCAACCAAGCAACAAATAGTGCCACTTATGTTGTGAACAAAATACTTTTGCTAAAATGACCTGTTACACTGGTTTTTGTTTTCATGCCTCTACAATAATTCAAAAGAAAAGTCCGCAGTTGCTTTCCGAAAGGGGAATCGGTAACCAGCGTCTATCTGATCTGATATAGCCTAAATAGTGCTTAAAGTGCCCTTGATACAAGCAAACACAATGTAAATCCTTTAACACATACAGTCTGCTTGCCGGAATCTGTGATTGTAAACAATTTATTTGTTAGATATTCTCTGTTTCATACAAACCCTCACATTTGTAGCGAATAGATTTTAGAGAAATCTCCAAATATTCTTGGCAAATTATGATGGTATAATTTTTCTCATTCAATGCACGCACCTTTTTTAATCTTTAAAAATGTTTTATACTTTTAGGTACACATAAATCTACATTGTTTGAATCGGTGAATAGTAAAAACTAACCATGAGCAACGAAGAGCCTTTGTTAAGTGATATGGACATAGGGGATCAAGATCCGCCTGGATCTCCAACCGATTACCAGACCATTTCCCGTAACCCTGTGAAGCCATCCCCCACAGACTATACCGTCCTCCCTCGCAGCCACACAAATGTGCAGGGACGACCACCAGGTGGGGCTGGTGTAGGGGCAGAAGCAGCGCCACCTGGTAAGCACCATTCAGGGGCAAAATCCAGTGCTGCTCGGAGACCCGAGGATATAAACGGTGCATATGAAAATGGAGAAACAATCACTGAAATTATTGACCCTTTACCTGAGGTAGGACTTCGGCAGCCAGGAGGGTTACCGCAGAGGGAGGGCCCAGTTGGGGCAACCACTCCCTTGTCTCCCAGTGAGACTCACCTTCTGGTAGTTGATGATATGTCAGACATACACACCACACTAGTGGACCCTTCCGAGGCTGGCAATGTTATAATGTGGAATGGAGCAAGAGTCAATGTTACCGACTTCATCAAAAAGGTATTTGATCTCATTTATATTATAAATATTTTTTATATTGCATAGATGAATGGAATTCAATTTTGTAAATTTTGTTTAAAGTTTTTGCAAGAAGCCATTACGATATTAAGCCATTAATGTGTTCAGATATATGATCAACATATCATCGAGATAATGTTATTTGTCCTGAAGATCAGTGGTTAATTCATTTTAAAACATTTGGCCATTCCAGGAGAAGGGTAAGCGAGACTACAAGCGTCCCATCAGTGATTTCTACTGCTGCTTGCGGGTGTGGTCCATCCTCGGTCACTTTGGTGTGCTTGTCTGCCTGCCAGTACTCTTATGGCTGCTGTTCACCAGAACTGGCAGAGAACTGGAAGAAACAATTGAGAACAACCTCGAACATAAACTTTGGTTTACCACGCCCATAGCCCTGTGTGGAATCTTCTTAGGCCTGTCCTACTTGCTCATTCTCTGTGAAGTCTGCATATCTCCAACTCGTCCCTACATGGCCAATCTCAAGAGCCTCAAAGAGGCTCAATCATATGTTACTCAAATCAGAAGGAGTCCATTTAAAATCATAGTCATTGTCCGCTGTTACCATTACGAAGAAAATAGCCGCATGAAGAGTTACAAGAGAGTAACCTATGAGGAGAGGAGAGATTTTGTGTTCAAGAGATGCCATGATGTATCTGGATGCTTACAAAGGCAGGACTTTGAGAGAGAATCCATCACTAAGGTAAATTAAAGGATAAACGAAAATAAATAGACAATCATGTTAATGATCATTCCCAAATAATTTAAAAACATTTTGCAGTAAGCCTATTAGCAGGTATAGCTTGCTTACTGGGAAAGAGGAAATCTGTATCAAATTTCTAATTATAAGCATTTGGTTAAGCTATGATATATTAGTATGCTACGCATGCAGTAAGATATCATTTGTTATTATTTTAGCTACGACTGAGGCGAGTCTTTGGATTTCTGGACCCAGAAACAGAAGAAAAATACAAACTGTTTAAGGATTCTTTGATCGAGAAAAACAGTGGAAAAGACTTCTACATAGAAACTGAAGAGGTAAATATATATATACATCTGGCCGTGGTGGGCTAACCGAATCATGGGGAGGGATGTCTCCACTTCTTGATATATATTTGAATGTTTATGTGTTATATTTGAATATATATATATATATATATATATATATATATATATATATATATATATATATATATATATATATATATATATATATATATATATATATATATATATATATATATATATATATATATATATATATATATATATATATATATATATATATATATATACACACATATATCTATATATATATATATATATATATATATATATATATATATATATATATATATATATATATATATATATATATAAATATATATATATATATATATATACATATATATATATGTGTGTGTGTGTATATTTTAGTTTTTGTAATGTTTAATTTCAGATCATTGATATGGAGAACCTGAAGGACAAAGTGTCCATCTATGTGGACGATGATAGTCGTCCTCGCTGTATACAACACAAGTATTACTGGTTGTCTGCTGTGTGCTTCATGACCTTGCCCTTCCGTTACTGGTTCAACAGGCACACCACCGAGACATCGTTCACTGTCATCAAACTGATTGGAGGTGAATGCTAGACATGATTATAGCTTTTAATCACAACATTGTGGAAGAATTATTTATTTTGTTTTGAAGATAATTTGTATGTAAAGTCAATATATTCTTTTTGTGCAAAGCTCACATATGTATTCCAAGAGTAACATTGCTATATATGTGGATCCTGTACATGTAATTATATCCCATCACTCTTAACATTGAGACTCCTGGTTGTTGCAGAATATAGATACCTACTCTTCATTAAATGTATCACGTAAAATAATCATTATAACCATTATCAACCAACTCTACATGATTTAATCATGACCGGAAACACTTATCCAAAACAAGAGGATTGCATATATGGCAGATGCCAAGTGACAATAATATCTGTGAAAAATTAAGAGATACTTATAAATTGATTTACCTAGGCATTTCTACATATAGTTGAACATATATTTTACATAAGGTACACGTTTTGACCATTTTTTAGTTTGCAAAGGTAAAAAAGAATGATAGAATAATCTGAATGTGTGTTTACCTACTTCAGCCAAACTGCACCACAGTCTTTTTTATCAAAGTAAAATGAGTAGTTTCGACAATAATATCTCCATAGAGCTGTTGAAGAAGATGTTCATATTCATTCACCCATAATACATGGAGTAGTATAATGATAAGTCAATATAACCAAGTACACCATTTAAATGTGTCTATATATCCTGTATTTTTAACTTGTAACATCAATACTTGCTCAACTCTCATAGTTCTATTCACAGGATGAAGTGATTTATCAATGCTATTCTTACTTACACATCACACCAAACATGCCAAATTATTTAAGACTTCACCGATAAAAACAATCTGCAGATATTTTAGTATTCATTAGCACTGTGTTAAAGAAATATAATATTATTCAGCCACATCATTATGCACACTGCATAATAGTATGACGATATAATTTGAACATCCTTTCACATTATATTACATTACCATTATAGTGATATAGTGTGCAATAGTTTCCAAGTAACTGTTTACTTAGTTCAGTCAAGCATTTTAGGATGGAAATAAACAGAAAATCTATAATGTAATACTTCACTTTGGCACGATCAAGGTATATTGTACACATGTGCGGGCTGCAATGTCAAGTTAAATAATGGCCCAAAGTTCAAAATAATCTAAAGATTATTCATTTAGCTATGCTCAGCGAGGCCAAACTGTCAGCTAATACTCTTTCTGTGGTTTTACAATACCAAATACAAACAAATATATATTAGTTTTGATTCTCGACGTATTGTACATATGATAGTATCACAGACTTATTTCTTTCTTATTAAAACATAATTTAATTTATGGCCTCCCTGAGGTGATTTGTATAATTGTAAATAGTTGTTGCTATAGGCTGCATGTAACCATGGTATATTTTGAGTTTGCAAAGGTAAAAAAGAAACCAGTGTACATGTATGTAATTTGTATTAAATTGATTGGAGAGATGGTTTTTATTTATGCATAGTTAATATATTACAAATATCATTGTTCTTTCACATTGTTGTATGCACGTCGTTAATTAACAGAAATATTGTTTGTACATCATTCATGGGACCGAATTATGTTGGAATATCATAAAATAGATTACAGAAAAAGACAAAGAGATGATGCACACTCATAAGCTGTAATATATATGTCTTATATTCTGTAATATGTAAAGATAGCCGTCTTCGCCCATCCCTTGCCCCGTGACTCACATTAGCTACCTAGATATCGTGGTGTAACATTAAATATCTATTAATTCAATTGGTCTCTTCACCTGATAAGTCACTCTGATTTCATACAAACTTTAATTTGGAATAATATTTGTTTTCATGGTGTTTGCTGCTCTCATTGAAATGATTCATATTAAAACACCATGATATGTTCAAGGGTTGTTGGTACATTAAGCAGCCATGAAATAAGAATTGGGATATTGATTAATATTCACCAGTCCCAAGAGAACACGTTTCTCAATGCAAAAAGGTAAAAACATATTTTAACTCAATTGTAACTCCTGATTCATTGCTTCTTTGTATATTATACTATATGTTGTACTATAGAATAATGGTTTTCCTATAAGGTGCTTATCATTTGATAATACTCACAAAAGTGGCCAGCATATGAGGCCCTATAAGCAAGTATACTTGTTACTCACCATAAAGTAGTGTATTTTGAATGTGATGGATTTGGTAAATTTGGAGTGGCTTAAAAAGAGAACAACATTGAAAACTTAGTTCGATTATTGCATTCAGCATCCACGGTTCAAGCCGATATTGAAATTCCAAAAGTAGTGGGGGGGGGGGGGGGGTGATAAAAAAGGTTTAATTATCAAAAGTGGACAAAATGAACTGCAATTGGGATAGCCAAGCTGTGAAAGCATTGTATGAAACCAAGATGGCTGAAAGTTGGTTGAAGATGCCTCAAAACCTTTTTAAGCTTTTTAACACTTAATGCTCGCGTCGTTAATATGTGCGAATTTATAAAACAACACTGGAATCCTTTGTTTTTAATTACATTGCTTTATGTCATGTAATTTTTTGTCATTTTATGTTTGAAAGCGGTCAGTAATGGCAACAAATCCAACAGGCAAAAGTAATCATTAAACACCATTTAAATATCAATATATTCCAATCACCAATTTATATCATTATCGGCTGGGATACTGAACAACGACATTGCATGTTTTAATTAGTTTTAATCTTACAATGATTAAAATATCCCATAGTTGTTATACAACTTAGAAAGGTAAATCAGATTTAAGTCATCGACATATCTAATTGATTTGAAAAAAAATTATTGGTCATTGGCCCATGTAATTTGATGGTTATTGTTAATGTTCCACGTAACAAATTGATGTATATTGTTCCATGTAACAAGAAGGTGATTAGCTATCTATGTACTGCGTTTATGTCTATTAACCAAAAAGATGAAATCATACAAAAATGATTTAATTCCTTCAAAGATGTGTCATAAGATGACAAAGGACCCTTTCTTCAAATTATATAATGCTCATGTAACTGGATTAGGTTTGCCTGGTTGCTGTGCTTATCAAGGATGTGACCACATTTTGTCTGTTCTGACTGCCATGAAACTTGCTGGCACACAGTGCAAACTGTCATCAGGCCGGGACATATTGTGCAGGTACTCACTTACCTGTATCCACAGCTTGTTGCTTTGTTAAATGGTGTAAAGGATGTTACAAATAAAATACATTTTCAAGAATCTAAAGTCTCAGTTATCTTCACACTGCAATGTATACATTTCCCGATTCCTGTATTACATCTCTTGGTTCACGCAATGTATTTTTTGGTTCCTGCAATACCTTTCTCAGTAACTTCAATACATTCATGGTTCCAGTAGTTCCAGTGTTATGCCCTGGTTACAATGTTTTGGATACATTAACGGGAGGTAAATTAAAATGAACAAAGTTGCTTAAATTATATCATATGTGTATAAAAATGACACTCTTTAGAATCTCTCTGCTGTGAGAAATCTAGGATTTATCAACTCTATAACATATTCATGTTCACCAGGAAATGGCATTCTATGCGCCCGGTGAAATATGGATCGCTGCCCTGGACAATATTTTCTATCTTTTATATCTGGAAATGAATTTTCTGACAAAAGCGCAGTGTAGGATTAAAGCAATACAAAATCATGTTTGATTATTAGTACTCCAAGAACTCCAAGAGGAGAAATACTGAACTTCATTTCCTGCCAATATTATATATTGAATGCAGTTCATAGATAACAAAATAATCGGATATTTTAAAATAAAGGATTTAATCAACATACATTTCTGTCAACATAAAACATATATATGTCCATACATTAATATGATATTCAGGGAACTTATTGCAAAAGGTTCATCTCTGTTATTATCAGAATTATGAAACTGGCGACATCAACAATTTTAAATGTATAACTTATGTATTACAACAAAATCTATATAATAACACAGGAACATCATATTTATGTCAGATTTGCTGCATTTCATGGGATGATTGAGTCTAACCAATAAAATGCTGTCTTCTCAAAGACATGGTTTACCATCCAAATTATAGTTCAAAAGATAACACTACATGTATCTACTACGTGTCTCAATCATGAGTGAATATATCTGGCTTTGGAAGTGAGACGCTGGGGTGAGGAACAGTCGTCGGGCAAAGCGAGGGAAGCTTTCACACCTATTGTTCTACTGAGAAACCTGTATCCTTGGAGTAATAATGATTACATAATTACTTTTGATATAAAGGAAGGTTCCAAACTTTGATTGGATAGGTATATATATATCCACTTGCAGAATCCACTTTCAGAATTAGTCTGGTAGAATGGACAGACATATAAAAACAATCGTTTTGAATTGGAATGATAACTTAAAAAGTCAAGAAATACCATTCATCAATGGCATCCATTCTTCCTGCAGCTCAGTGGTTCGGCTATTTAAACATACGGTGCATGGTTCCTGCAGTTCAGTGGTTCAGCTATTTAAACATAAGGTGCATGGTTCCTGCAGTTCAGTGGTTCAGCTATTTAAACATACGGTGCATGGTTCCTGCAGTTCAGTGGTTCAGCTATTTAAACATAAGGTTCGTGGTTCATGCAATTCAGTGGTTCAACTATTTAAACATAAGGTGCATGGTTCCTGCAGTTCAGTGGTTCAGCTATTTAAACATACGGTGCATGGTTCCTGCAGTTCAGTGGTTCAGCTATTTAAACATAAGGTTCGTGGTTCATGCAATTCAGTGGTTCAACTATTTAAACAAACGGTGAATGGGTCCTGCTATTTTAGCGTGATACGCTGCTCACAATGCTATTCACACTTTGTGTGCAACCTTACAAATTTGTTCTTGAGCTGATGATTGGCAAGAGTAAAAATAATAATTGGTCAGCATTTTGTGAAGAAAATATTTCTCCATGAAGAATCCATACATTTTGGAACAATTGTTATACTTGACATTTACCATCATGTCTGGTAATAATATAGAACAGACAAAAATGTGTTTATATCTCATGGCTTTATTTGGATGGTTGAATGTAATGATTGACTACATTGTATAAGGGAAGAAGGAAATATCATAATTAAGCAAATATTTAAACTCTCTGTTACTGATGGCACATTTGCTTATATCATTACATGATGTCTTCCAACTGAAAACATTTGCCACTCTTGTTATACACCATACAATCCCTCCAAATCTTATGGTTGCATATAGTTGAACATAGTTCTCAAAAGAGCAGGTCTTAGATTTCTCAACAAAGTCATTTTTACTTCCCCGGTTGATAATTAAAACAGTTCTACGTGTATGCTTGATGATATTTCATTTTACAAAAACAGTAATCCACTTAAACATCCTTCTATGTTAAAAAGATAAGCATATTTGAATAAAATAAGTCTTGTATCAATTGTTTTACCCCCCCCCCCCAACCATGCGAAATGGTAAAAGGACTTTTGACTGGAGGGCGAGACATTGTCATCTATCTCTTGTATTCCCACATGATGACCACTCCCTCACCACGGCCGAGGGTGAGGTCCCTCAGTGACACCTTGTCATCCACGTCCATGTCAGCTAGAGTTCCGGAAGTGGCAACCACTGTGCCACTTCCGGGAATCTCCTCCAGTGCAGAAGAGTAGCTGTCAGTAGACTCATCCTGTCCCACGTTCACAGCCACCAGATAGCTTTTTAAAGATCAAATAATCAAATAAATGTATTTGCCACAGTAAAGTCTAATTCGATTTATGGATCAAGAAATATATGGTTATAGAAAATACAACTTGTGACTGAATATCTTCACCTTGCCTGATTTGAAATGTTTTCATTTATATAATTTCTCTTCATATGAGTTGTTATGAGTTAATATTATGAATAGATATCTATAGCATAGCAACGGACTTGCATATAAGTGAACATTTTAATTACCTATTTTGTCCATTGAATTCCCTCACAAATGAAAAAATGTTTTCATTGACAACAGCTGGAATATAATCGCCCAAATGCAGAGCCATTTGTTCATTGAACAGTTGAGCTAAGGATCTGAATAGTTCCAATTGGCTGCCTGGATTAGCTTCTTGTACCTGAAACGCACAATCGTTCTGACTGACTTCAAGTTTAATTCAGTAAAATATTTCCAAGTTTATTAAACACAGACGTGTGTGTAAAGATAAATGGGATGGTTCCATTCCATCAGGTTAGAATTCAATGTTCTTACCTCCCCGAACGAACAGTAAGGACCTACATTTTAAGTGATTGATGTGTTGTGTGACGTTACAAGTAAGACAATTTCGCCGCTAAATGATTAGATCGACGCAAGGCATGAATATTAAAGAATGTCTTGCCACGTAGAGTACGGTAAAGCATCGTATTGGAGAATGTTTCACGTATTTAATCAGAGTAAATCAGATGATTTTTGAAAAAGCGTTTGACTGACCTGGACATTTTTAGTTGAATAATCACTATTGACTGGTAAATATGGTGTTGAAGTTGAATTAGTGAATCCTGCATTTGTTCTATTATTCCACTGCATAGGAGTGCGGAAATTATCCCTGGAGAAAGCCTGTATACAAGAATAATATACACATCAATCTGCACCTAACAATTAAAGCATTCATGAAATCACAAAAGTCACAGGCAATGTTACAGTGGTTTGGTGTATGCTAAAATTATATGTGGCCACGAAACTGTGATACCAGCAAGCTATCTTACTGAAATCAACCTGCTTG
The DNA here is from genome assembly GCA_949316495.1 of Amphiduros pacificus. NCBI lineage: Eukaryota > Metazoa > Annelida > Polychaeta > Phyllodocida > Hesionidae > Amphiduros > Amphiduros pacificus. Next base: position 30,349,130 of record OX439002.1, read on the forward strand.
AAAACTTCATTTCATGAATGCTTTAACACATATGAATATACAATTTATTTATTTATTTATTTATTTATTTATTTATTTATTTATTTATTTATTTATTTATTTATTTATTTATTTATTTATTTATTTATTTATTTATTTATTTATTTATTTATTTATTTATTTATTTATTCATTCATTCATTCATTCATTCATTCATTCATTCATTCATTCATTCATTCATTCATTCATTCATTCATTCATTCATTTTATTTATTTATTCATTCATGTATATCACATTGACCTATACATACAGGGTCTATGTTTCCGGCAGGGTCATCTTGGGTAAGGTTGATGGCATTGGTCATGCCGATCTCCTCGCCGAAATACGCTATCTTGGGCCCGGGCAGGGTAAAGGTCAGAATTTGTATGGCCCCACTATACAGCTCCCCAAGCTCCCCAATCAAACGAGGCATGTCTTGGTTGCTCGTCTGAAAATGAATTAAATCACGATCCATCAAAACCATCTGATAACATGATGTTGTATGACATATTTGGATGTAAAAGGGATGCAATATGAAAATGAGTCTTCCGTTAACAAGACATATTTCTAATATAAAAAAATAGTACTTTGCTGTTAAACAAGATGTTTCAAGCATAAATATAGCATACTTTTCATTTTTTTTAAATCATTGATTCATTAATATTCAAATTTCGATCCAAAACAGCCATGTGCAAACTCCACCAGAGGGCGATATGGTGAACCTATCACCTCTGTACAAGGTGCCTTTTGGTGCTGGCTCACCACATCCACCAATTTTCATGTAACTGTCTGTATAACTTAGTTTTTTTTCTTAAATTGTACTCAGATTGGTATGTTATGATATATTTCACCCTTAATACAAAAGTTTGTGCATGTAGAAACAACTATTGAGAGAAATAAAACTTGGAACTACTTTCTCAACTGGAGGAGCCATTTCCTGGGGTAGTGATAAGGCAGAACCACAACAAAGATGGCCGCTTTGTTTACAATTTGAATTCTTTTAATCTTTTATACTTTTGGTTAATCTAACCAACAAAAAATGTTCAAATATTAACAAATGAATTCTAAATCATCTCAAGGCAACTTCATATTTGATATTTAGAGATGTTAACATGTCAATCACATTTACAACACACTGACAGTTCATGAGCACATGGCCAGTAAAAGTAGGACCGGATGAATACTAATCTGGGTTGGCCAGAGGTAATAGTTTGCGTGTGCCTCTGGTGGACAGTGTGAGCCATGTGCACACAAATTGATGACGTTTAACCCCGTAAAGTGTGCAAAGATTCGGCCGTCTAATGCCATATACTGCACCGTCTATATCTCGATCTTTCATAAATTGGTTTGCTTGTAAACGTCAAGATGACACATTATATAGCAAAAATAATAAAATCTATGTTTCTACGTACCACCCAGTTGGATGTTGAATCCTCGTGAAGCACAGAGAGCCATTCTTCCACTAGATCCTGAACGCACACACCACCGCAAGGGGTCGTCGACGTCATTGTCGCTGCGGACAACTGGTAGTTAAAGGCAAGGTTTGCGCCATTGCCACCGTACTCTCCAAAGTACCTGATGGTATCATTGACACTCTCTACTGCATCTGTCAGCAAGAGCCTTAAATTGAAAAAAAAAATCACGTCAACGTATGAGACTTCAGTCATGTGAAAAAGGTAAGTAAAATTTGAATATATTACTGGGAGTAGGTCAAGATAAATATCAATATATTGCTTTGTGGGTCTAAGTCAATATGTTGCTCTGGAGGTATCATTCAATATATTATTCTTCAGGTGTAAGTCAATACATTGCTCTGTAGGTAAAATTCAATATATTGCTCTGCAGGTGTAAGTCAATACATTGCTCTGTAGGAAATATCAAATATATTGCTCCGCAGGTCTAAGGTAACATTTTGATCTGCATTTATGAGTCAATATATTGCTCTGTGTGTATAAGTCAATATATTTCTCTGTGAATGTAAGTCAATATATTGCTCTGTCAGTATAAATCAACATATTGCTCTGTGAGTGTAAGTCAATATATTGCTCTATCAGTGTAAGTCAATATATTGCTCTGCCAGTATAAGTCAATATATTGCTCTGTGAGTGTAAGTCAATATATTGTTCTGTGAGTATAAGTCAATATATTGTTCTGTGAGTATAAGTCAATATATTGTTCTGCCACTATAAGTCCATCAGCGAGAATGAGTGACATAGCGCATGTAACGGGTTTACAGCAGTGGGAGGAGCGGGCGTCCAGAAAGCACCCTGCAGAGCACTTTCAGTGACAATTAATATTGGCCATGTTCGACTTCCATTTCATTTTGGATGGAATCAAATGGATGGAATCAAATGGATGGAATCAAATGGACCCAAGTTCTGTCATGTATTACTAATAGAATTATCCAAATAGTAAAAGGGATCATAGGCCATTTTAATGATTGGCCACTTTTAGTGATATGTTTCATAGACATATCCATAAAAGGATTTCACAAACTTCCTCATATTGTTCAGAAAAATCAAATACATGAGATTTTTTAGAAATACATCAGCTACTAAATGTTATAACCCAATTGACTCTACATTCAATATATTTTTTATTATATTTTTTTTTAATCATTTCTATACATTACTAATTTTCTCATATTTTTCTGGGAATATTTCTTCTTTTTTAGGTATTATTATGATAAGAGCAACTTATTGCTGATTATTTTCTGAAATTAGATTAATAATTAATTTATCTAATACCTCAAAAATAAATGTGAGGTCAAATTAAAGTCCGTCAATTTGTCACTTTTGTAACCCTACCGATTTAAGCTATTTTTAATCATTTTAGCTTCATAATAAATCTTGAAATTGACGGACTTTTTTTTTCAATTTCTTTTTAGTATTACTGTGTTTTTCTGTGCAGTATTCTATATATTTTCATAAACTAACCCCCAATAAGCTGGCATTTTTATATTATTTAAATAAAACTTAGTATTAGTGTATTTTCCTCTGTTTTCCCTTATAGATTGACCACAAAACTATAAATTGCTCTCAAATTGTTAATTATGAACAGATTTTGATGAATAAGGACTCTACGAGCTCGTATTTGAAAGATGTAGATGATAGGATAATAAAAAATGTAGATAATTTTGTGGAAATAGGCTTTCTATTTTCAAGGTCATTGAAAGGTCACTTCAAGGTCACTGACAATATTTGATCAAAATAGCCTAAGAAGGTTGACATTCGATCACATATCATTTGTAGATGTATTCTGAGAAGTAAAAAAGTTATATCCCTATGTCTGCCATTTCTAGTGATGAATATATTGCTCTGCATGTATGAGTCAATATACTGCTCTGTGAGTGTAAGTCAATATATTGCTCTATCAGTGTAAGTCTATATATTGCTCTGCCAGTATAAGTCAATGTATTGTTCTGTAAGTCAATATATTGTTCTGTCAGTATAAGTCAATATATTGCTCTGTGAGTGTAAGTCAATATATTGCTCTGTAGATATAACTCAATGAGATGTTCTGTCAATATATAGTCAATATATTGTTCTGTCAGTATAAGTCAATATATTGCTCTGTGAGTGTAAGTCACTATATTGCTCTGTAGATATAACTCAATGAGATGCCAAGTGATCAACTCCATTCCTCTTTGTCTACACGGGACATTAACCAGAATAATTTTGAAAATAGTGTTTATCTAATTAATTAATGTTGATTAATCAAAATGAAATAGTGGGTGGTTTCCCATGCATATTTTAACTTATAAAATTTCAGATCCTGTGTAGAAGATACATTTCACACCAACGAGTGACTCCATCGGCTCCTGCTTTTCAACACATGTCGGTAACTTGGAACGCAGGCGGTATTTCAAAGGTATTTTGAATCAACTTGGTAATTTATATTCTGATTTTTGGAAGTGGTTTAAGATATATTATCCTACTGAATGGAGTGTTTGCTCTACCGATTAAGCTATTTTGACGTAGATGAGGTGGACATACCTGTACTGTCCTGTTGATTCGGTATAATCCAGAAGAACTCCTTTCCATTCCAGTATCATATCATAGACATTCGGTTGGTTGCGGGTATATATGTGTTCCAAACAGTTGTAGTCGCCCTTTAAAATAAATCATGCTTTTAAATTGTATATATATATACACACACATATATTTATATACATATACATATTCATATTCACAAAACATCCTGATAAATGATTAATTTCAATGATAAATTCTTGACACATGAATGTGGATTCTAAATAGTGTTTAAAATATATCTTCAGAGCTTACATCAATGGAGCATGTCTCTGGCTCATCTCTCAGATCAACATCCTCAAACAGGAAAGATGGTGAATTCACACGGAAACCATCCACCCCTTTCTCCAACCAAAACTCTAGGATTCCCTTTATAATTAAATATAAAACATTAAAACTGAAATGTAATTATCATTGACAATAGACATTCGTACAGTATTGAAAAAAAAACAAAAAAAAACATTTGAATGATATATTTGACCACAATATGACCATGTTTTTATTCCTTGTTGCACAAAAAATACTTTTGTTAGATAAAAATAAACCAGACCATGTTAGGCGTGTTGATTATGCCCTTTAGATATATTTTGAGGCATATCTCGACCACTGCTTACGACCGCCGTGTTTTTTGTGCGTCCACAGCTTCGTTTTCGGGTTAACACATTACATGCGCGAAAACATTCGTCGCATTCTACTTTAATCTCCCACTCTGGTGCCATACTATTTTAGAATTCGTCATTTTCTCATGTCATGCATTATTACCCTGAGTTCCTCCTTGACAGCTTCACTGCGGAGATTGAGATCCGGCTGGGTGTCCAGGAACTGGGCGAGGTAGCACTCATTGGGCCGGTTAGGATCTGTGTTATCTCTCCAGGCAGAACCACCATATACGCTCCTCTGAAAAAAACAACAACACAAATCAAGCCGCATTAAAATATAATAAGATAAGGTAACAAGCAGTACTTTATTGTATTCTGGTTAAATAATTTATGTTTCCTTAAATTCTCACCCAGTTTGTTGGCGGTGGGCCTGGAGGACACGATTCCCATACATAGTAGTTCCAGTAGGGGTTACTCTGGGAACCGTCTCCTGCGCTGGCGTTGAACCACAGGTGCTCTTTCCCTGTGTGGTTGGGAACAAACTCCACAACAATTTTCATATCTGAAAGAAGAGAAAACCCATCAAGAACCGTCACGATATCTTAGCTCCCAAAGGCCCCCTGCCAGTCTCAATTATCATTAAATAAATTAAGAGGAGTTGTACAGTTCTGGTTCCGATAACGGTGTGTACTTTTCTATGGGGAAAACAACATGGAGATCGGCAATCGGCCTCTGATTTTTTTCTCAACTTTTCATAATAAATTTCTACAATAAAAATGTTGCTGGAATGGCAAGTATATTTTGTATATAATACTCACTCATGCTGTGCGCTTTCGCCAGAAGACTCTCGAAGTCAGCCATAGTTCCAACGCGTGGGTCCACGTCTTTATGCTCAATGATATCATAACCAAAGTCTCCATCAGCTTGACTGACATAGAAGGACGACAGAAGCACAGTGTCAACATTCAGGCTCTGAATGTACTCCAACTTTGCCTCTATACCTACAATTGCAGCAAATTGCAACATCCTATGTTATGCTATGTACTATATACGCGCGTCACAATATGCGAGTTCCATTATGTTACGATATATAATATTATAATATTAATATCATATTATTTTTGCCCATGCATAAGATGCAATTATAATATTGTGATATGTACATGAAAAATATAATTTAAAAAAATGCTAGTTTTTGACAAATATGCTTCTCAACATTATACTTCTTTCAAATCTATATACAAAGTTTTACACCTCCTAAACAGCTGACTAAATATATAAACTCTCACAATGCAATGAAAGAATATATCTTTTTTACAGGAAGCTACGTTAAACGTGGAACTGCAACATGAATACCCACTTACCTTTGAGGTCACCGACACCATCTCCATCGCTATCATAGAAGCTCCTGACGTACACCTGGTAGTAGGTGGTCTTCTGCCAGTCCTCCGTGGCGGGAGGGGAGCTACACCGGGGCATGACAATGGTGAGTACGATGACTGCCGCCAGGAGAGCTAGCCAGCCAAGCCAGAACGCGATCAGACACCCCATGCGCAAACGGTTCCAGAAAGGCGTGTCCGAGAACCTCAGTAAGTCCTCCTTGCCCATGCCTGGGATGAGAGTGAGATTAGTCTATATCGGTTTTAATATGACAATATGATATTGGTTTCAATATGATAATTAGATATTGGTTTTGATGTGATATGGTATTGGTTTTAAAATGATGATATGATAATTAGATATTGCTTTGAATATGAAAACTGGATATTGCTTTGAATATATCAATATGATATTGGATTGAATTTGTAATATGATAATATGTTATTGGTTTGAGTATGATATTGGTTAAACACGAAGATTGCTAAATGTTTTGAATATGAATATTGGTTTGAATATGTCAGAATGATATTGGCTTCAATTTGACAATACACTGGTTTGAATTTGATAATATGATATTGGTTTGAACAGGATATTGGTTTGAATATGGCAGTATGATACTATATCAAAAACACACTTTCTTTTGTAAACTTCAGTATAAATAAAATATGGAAAATATTAAATTTGTCTGGTAATTGACAGAAGGTGGGTGTCAAATGTCAGTAAAAGAACATAACTTTTATTGGCCAGGGCGATGATCAATTTTGATTTAATAGTGACTGAGAAATGGATAAGTAAAAGTCATCACAACAAGGCCGAACGTGGCTTTGACACCCCTAACATGGAAGTCTTATTAAAAAGAACTTGCATGAAATTTGCTTTTTGAAAAGGATATATATATTTTCCATCCCCAAATATCAAATGGCCTGGTCGTAAATCTCGCCAAATGTACTCGACTGATGATGCGTTTGATTATGAAAATATAATGTGAGGAAAAAAAACATACCTGCATATGGTTCGGTAGCAATTGGCTTATGCTGTTTTTTGGGCAAAGGAAGTCCCATATCAACCCGGGTTTCTGGTGAATCTGGATTCGCATAATTAGTCTTCTCTTCAACTTGGTTTGGCAGCGGGCTGGAATCCCGTCCCGGATCCAACTCGGGATTGTATCCCTCATTATCCATGCTTAAATTTGTTTATAAAATCTGAAAGGAAGGCAAAAATATTAATAATTCTGTCTATGTCCAAATACTTTGTAACATGATCAAAGTTGAGGTCCTTTAAACATGTGTTCAATGTTGATCACATTAAATACAACAGTACCAATGAACTATTTCAGTGTGCCTAAATGCCAGTTCGCCTAATGTTCACAAGAATGATATATGGTTGAATGTTTTGAAATAGCAAAGTAAACGTTTGCTTTTACTACCTTAAATCTTGTGGTCAATAAGACTTGTGTGCCCTAGTTGACTAACAGGCGGTACATATACTGGGTGTTGGAAATTTGCAATGTCATTTAATACACGGATATGTGGGCCGTCTGATCAATCTATGCCCCTATATTATTATCATCTCTAACAGATTCCACGCAAGTAATCTGCATAAAGGCCCGGGAACGGCCCATGGAACAGCGAGGAACGCACCTCACTCTACTACATAACATCATAAATAGACAAAGATGACGATCCGCCCGTACTTCAGATAACAGGTCATCACTGTGTAAAATGTCACGAGTATTTGCCTTAACAATGACCTACATATTCTATGAATTTAAGATGGTTTCTTTCAAATACTTTTCAACAAAACTATTCAGTATGCAGTAATTTGTATTCTTTTGAGATAAGTGCTAAATTATGACTTAATTCTGAAACATGTAGCGTATATTTTATGGAGGAATTCTCTATAATTTGATAAAATGTAGATAACATAATATCACGGTCACACATTCACCACCTCAGAACTTGAACTCTACTCTCCTTACTTGGGCCTTTTGGAGAATAAAAGTAATCTGACTGTTCTCATACCTATATATTTGTAATTGCAAATATCTAAACATACATTCAACATTGTCTGCTTAGATATAATTATCTTGTTTAAGTAAAATGATATGAAGCTGTTACCTGTTTACTTGTTTTCGCTTCGTGTAATGCTTGTGAGGACGATCCTGGGTGTTATGAGCTCCTGCAAAATGTTATCAAAATGTACCTTCCCCGGTCCATATCGTTATCAGTGTGTTTTCTGTTGTGAGGGGCAACTATGTGGACTTTGATGACACCTGATATCATCCACCATTGTAATGTGGCTCATTTCCTCTGATTTTATTCATTACAATCAAAAGAGCAAAGATAAAGTTATACTTGAGATAATGTTAAAAATTAAACTGAGATTAAAAGCATGCAGCACTGTAGGTTTTGCTTTAAATATCGGCTGAGTAAAAAATAAAATACCCTTGAATAAAGCAAGTCCTTGATTTTGACTCTACCTTACCATGCCGAATAAAAGTTCAAAGGGCATGGCCAACTGAACCATGGACTAAATGATAATAGGTTTGATCTGAGCCATGTGTCAAAATATCGCATCAGTATATATAAACTAAAGGCGTGAAAACTCTTGCACCAAACTTTTGTTATTCTAATGTTTCAAATTAGATTATAGATAGTTAGGTACATCCTAAAATTTAAAGGATATGGTCCAAACAATGTCAAGATATCAAAACATTTTTAGAAACTCTAAAACTTATTGTATGCTTTCTTGAAATATTTATTTCATAGAGTTAAAATTTGTGTTCCACTTTGCAAAGGAAACGAGAAAAAAACAGTGATTAAGTGGTGGAAAATAATGCAGGCAGAAATTCATTAATTCAATCATATCTCCTACGTCAAAAAAGGATTTTGATGGGCTCTTCATGATATCAACATTAAGGTCATTGCCATCTGGTGTCAAACATTTGTATTTTCTTTGGGTGAAACCTCACTAAAAGATTGGTCATTGGCACTAGAATAAATTAGATTAACTAAATTAGAATAGATACGTATAAATATGAATATATACGATTAGATCAGAAGAGAATATATTACATTGTAATAGATAATTATAGATCAGATTAAATCAGAATAGATTGGATTAGATTAGAAAAGATTATATCAGGATATAATGAACTGAATAAGAATAGATTAGAGTAAAATATATCAATATAAAATATTTTACAATAGATTGGAATAGATTAGAATAGAAAATATACAAAATGAAAATAATATAATGGAAGGTATGGAAACATTAATTAGTGTGTACTTGTTTCTGTGATTTGACTGAATGAAATTAAGCATATAATAATAAAGGTCATATGTAATAATATGGCCACTTGGTCTCATTGTTTATAAACAACTTATACCTCAAGAGAAATATCCTGTCCAGTATATGATTGACAATATTTTAATAAATCTGTGGAGGCATGAAAAGGGTTAAAATCAAAATTGCAATGCCATGATCAACCTGTCTATGATAATTTCCCCACACGAGAACCTCTATAAGCCCATTATTAAACTCCGTCAGAGGGCGACACAGGTGCACTGGGTGGGGGCAGGAACACATTGTTTTTTTAAGTGTTCCTGGTGGGGGAACATCGTTTTCAACGTCATTTCTGTCATGTACGCTTCGGTCATGGGCCTCATTTAAGGAGTAATGAAATAAGTTCAATGAGTTCAATCGAACCATGACCTTCGATCATCACAGAGAAATGTGGTGAAGCTATCTGGCTTAAGTGTGGTTTCATGAAAGTCAAAAGAGAATATCATGTTTTTGTGGAGCAATGTGTTTATTTGTAGTTTTACATTATAGAGACTAGGGGTATGAACACCACCAATTGTCCATTGATTAACTGTTTGGAATAAAATGAACATAACTAGGTTCACTCCAAAATACATAATCAAAACAATGATAAGATGATGGGATATTTTTGGTAAATGGTAAACTTACCTCATTTAGTTAAATTTTATGATCAATGAGGAATGTCTGAGTTTAAATTCCCTCTTAAAAAGGTTTAGCCCCAGAAAATGTACATTACTAGCGCCACAATTCCACACAACACTCTGCTATGCTTTGCACCAGTGATCTGTGGATTTAACCTTTGTGGGACATCATATTGCTAATCTTCTTCAACAGGATCACAGGCTTTAATACTTTTATACAAGTCATGTAATGTGGAGAACTTTGAGGCCGAGATATCAATCCATATTAGAAAAGGGAAACCAAAGGCTGAGGTCCATAACTTTAGCCAATTGTATAACATGTATAACACATAACATGTGTTTTAAGTGTTGATTTGCAAACTTAGGAACTACTTGTGTCCAAATTAATTAATGTATTAAATAAGTGTATGCTCCATAGACTTACATCCTAATTAGTTGAAACCACAAACATCCAACCCTGAAGGCAAAACACACGCCTTATTAATCATACCAATCGCTCTCTTTCATGAGCCTATTGAACGATACCAATCATATTCGTTATGAGCCTTTTTAACAACACCAATCGGGTTCTTTATTATCCTTTTAACCATACCAATCGAATTCGTTATGAGCCTTTTAACCATACCAACCGTATTCGTTATGAGCCTTTTAACCATACTAATCGTATTCTTTATAAGCCTTTTAATCATACCAATCGTATTCTTTATGCGCCTCATCTTTTTTTCATGACTCAGCCGGCTTTTTTTCAATATTTCGTATGTAGCCAACCTGATTGAAATGCAGGAAGAGATTGCTTATTTCACTGTCGTGTTGTTTTTTTTAACATAAATATAAATCAAATACTTTGCTAACAGTATGATGCAATTTATTGTGATGAGGTGATTAAGGTCATTATAAAAACTAAACATCAGTTGTTCTTCTTTTAAAGTGTTATAACAAATACACAGTCTGTTCCACCATTTTTCCAAATATTTCATAATCTTCAGTTTTCTCTCATATCATAATATATTTTCCATTTGTCCAGGGTCTTTCCCATTTATCTAACACAACTGTTCGAAAAAAAATGTTTTATAAAAAATGTCTAAAATATCTATTTATCGAACTTAGATATGTAGAGGGAGGTCCAATTGATTAGAGTGTGGTGATCTAATTCAGTTATGTATTGCAAGAGCCCAGTCTGTTAGTACTGCTTTTCTATCTTGGTGAAAAAGTATTAGTTATAATGAGCGAATTAGGATCGTAATTATATCTTTTAGTGACAGATTTCATCGCACACAAATATTTGATAAAGCCATGGTATTTATCACAGAGTGAGGAATGAACATTTGCTAGCGTGAAATATTTTTTGCTTTGCCGAATTCATAGCTCAATATAGGTCATTATTTTTTGCCATTCTTAGATTCGCCGTTAAAATAAATTGTTTAAGCATGCATCATAACTATATGAATTTTCCAAGTCAGAATATATATAAGAAATAATTCGTTTTGTGGTTAAAATTGTAATTTGATTGTTACCTTCAAATCTGGCCCAATCAATCAATTAAAGTAAACCTGTGGTTTAGAAACAACATTTGGGGTACTTTGAAACATTGTGAATTTATTTCAGATATTTTACACCTTTTTCTTTATTAGAAAAACGATTTTTCACACATAATGTTTTTTACAGTTAAAATGCTATTACAAGACATCATGGTTTGTGTAGATATGCCCAAACACATTAGAATTGTAAAAAAAATAAATTGAAAAATAAGGAAACTTCAAAACAGCTTGATTTGTATTGCAATAGAATTGATATACTGCAAAAGAAAGTAAGAAATGTTCATTGTTTAATATAAAGCTCCGATTTTGTCTATAAATAGATGTCAAGTTAATCAACTCCTTCTTCTTTCATGAGTGTTCAAAGACGTACAAATGAAGAAAGTGAGAACTGATATAGACTGATATATGCCTCACTGTGTACCTTTCCTCACGATGAACTACTGTCTCTTACAACTAGTTACAATGGTGTTCTTAGGAACCTGCTCCTATATTTCCTGCATATATAAATTCACTTCATATACTTTATATATTGGAGATTATATACAGATATTGGCTTCCTTCTGCGCTCATACAAAGTACCTTTATTTTGGAGGTATTTATTTAAGATATCCTTTTTGCTATGAAAATATTTTCCACTTTGAGACAGTAATCAATGAGCAGGTCAAAAGCTCATATGTCCAAACATTAATACTGTTGCAAATATATTTGATTTGTTTAGTAATTTCCTTTTCATCCCCTCTAAATGATTAATGGTACATCCCTATTAAAAACACATGCACACATAGTACACTGTGGAAAAGACACTTAACATGAGTCTGGTAATTGTGCAAATTTCTTGACATCTCCGAAGCAAGATCCAAATATCACAGATAAACTTTTATTACATTCATATGATTGTACTTATTTACACAATTCCAATTATTATTTGATATATTTGGTGTCAACATTTTAATGCTAAAGCTTTTATGAAATCACGAAGGTCACAAATGACATGTGGTCATGATGCTGATACAAACAAGCTATTTCCTTGAAATCAACCAAACAAGACTGCCAGGGTTATTGGATTTTTGTGTTTTGCTGAAGTCGCATTTAGTCACATGGGATTAAGCATGTGACCACTGTTGTGGTCCATAAGGGTGTACCAATAGACAAACCCCAATGGACAAACAGGTCAAATCACTCCAGTATTAAAATATAAAGTGCCCCATTGTTAGTAAATGAAGGTGTTTGCATTAGATAACTGAAATCTATGTAGGATGATATGATGGTTTAATTTATTTGGTAACAAATTTTAGGGTATAGACATTTATATTATTTAAGAAAAAGGTGCTTAAAAATCTGATTTCATAAAAGCCTTATGGTTGACAACATCTGATAATACAACACTGTGTTATACAAAAATAAACCTGGTGTTAAACAAAAGATCATATCAGATAGACATTAAAATCTTTTTGTATACTTTATACATTGTAGGTTATAATATTGAATTTAAATTGCCATTTTTCTGGTACATATTAACAATTTGTTTCCCCAGATGGGACCTTAATTTTTAGACCTTAATATCCCCCTAAAGTCTTCAACATTTTTCTACCGATTTTTCATATTCTTTATACACTTTGGTGCACCAATGACAAAGGACGGTAATGTACGGATGCTAAATTCTATATATGAGGCAGTTATACAAACGAAAACTGTAGCGATAAACGAAAACTCACCGGAATTTACTAATATTCATGCCATAATGTCCAAGGGTTATGATGATAGATTTGGCACAACATAGTGATGAACATGAGTGATATTATATGGCACAGTAAGTATAAGCAAGTAAGAAAGCCGATGTGAAAACGTGTTACTTGCCTGAGATGTCTGTGAAGCATTAAAAATCTTCTTTCAAGATATAATGTACATGTTGCTTGGATTTGTTATATAATTACTCCAAGCCTAAACAATCTCAAAGTTTGTTATATCAACCTTTGGAGCATGACATTTTATTTATATTTCACTATTTGAAAGAAAAAGCTATAAAAAAGATTTTTTCACCAATACCATTTAAACCAATTCATTGTAGCAAATACAGAAAATATGTCAAATTTCTATTTATATGAGATTTTATTGTGAATGCCAGGAGATTGATGGTGATCGATATTTGTCGGGTCAAATTTGGTTATATTGATATAATCTATCCACAAACTTACTCTCCTTGTTAAACTAACAGATATAAAAAACCGCTAAACATATCAGCTTACTCCAACAATAGGATCTAATGTTTACTTGTTAAAACATTTTCTCGCACATTTCTCTGAATTCTTCAATGTCAATCTTTCGGTCTTTTCCAGCGTAAATGAGGAAGAAGCTTTCAGCTTGATAAGTAGCGAGACAACATTCTTTCCTCAGGACCGGAACCAGTTCAGACCTGTCTAGTTTTCCACTCTCATCCTTGTCTAGTTCCTCAAACCTCTTCAGCATGTGTTCTTTTCTGAAAGCAAAATGTCCCCAAATACAATCAAATACTTCATATGGGTACATTGTAATCTGTGGACAAGGTTAATTATTTTAGGGGAATATTTTGTTTGTTTTCTTTGTCATTGAAGATATATTAGATTATTAGATATGATCTAATATGATCAAGTTTGATGGAAATCGGCAAATACAAATATGGACAATGTATATATATATATATATATATATATATATATATATATATATATATATATATATATATAATTATATATATATATATATATTTACAAAGTATGATCATACCTTGCTTTCAAGTGCGAGTAGAATTTAATAAACTCCTTATATTGTATTTGATCATTCTTGTCTTTATCATATTCTGATACAAGGCTCTTCAATGTATCTTCCTCAAAGCCAGGGAACCTCGATTTCAGTAACTCCAAGGCTTCCTCTGTCGACACATATCCTTTGTCCTCAGTGTCTTTTTCCTTGAACAGTGTTTCCATTTCTAACCTGCTACAAAATGAAAACTTCTTTTTAATATTTTCACGTAACGCATCAAAATGGAATTGAATTGCTCAAATATTTCAAGCTTAGAATGTGAACATATCGGTTTTAGATCATCTTTGGCAGAGATGTGTAAAATGTCTCTGTCTTTGGTCGGTAGGGCGTTTGATAATTTTTAGGAAGAAATACACTGAATTAAGAAAAACGTATTTGTTAAAAATAGTGTCATTTAGAACCCCAAATGAGTCTGGTATGTTTGAGGTTTATTTACAAAATAAATAATGATAATAAGAAATTTATTTATCACAATATTAATATTGGTCTGCTCATGGCGTTATCAACTCACTATTCTTTTATCTTGTCCCGAAGTTCTTTGAGCTCCTTATGAGAGACAAGTCCGTCCCCATTGTGTTCGCAACTCTCGACGAAGTCATGCGCCTCTTCCTTGGTAACGCCCAGCTCAATGACAACCATACCCTCGGCCTCCTCCTCCGTCAGCCAACTGAAACAGGTCAAATACAGAAAATGACGTCAACATCTTATGAAATGAGGGTCCTGCGATGTTCAAGTGATATTTTGAGAACTGAAATCATATGTTTTTGAGAAGTGGAGTCATTTACTATACTGCCTTTGCCACTGAAATAATGTTACCACAAAAAGGTAAAATAAAGAATAAAATGGATGAGTTATTTTCATCAAGCGATGAAGAAACGTTTTCACATAACCAAGACAGATTTCAAGGACCTGACATTATTATCCCACCTAACGTCTTTATCTGCACGCTAGATGGCACTGCACCGTTCTATACAGAAACTCATTTGGACTGGATTAATCAACGGAAATTATGCCATATCTTAAAAAAATATGATGCACGTGATCTTTATATTCTATTTATCCAGGACATCAAAGAGTCAACAAGATGAATAATAGAAATATGAAATGTAGTATGGAGGAATTATGAAAAAAGAAACCTCTCATATAATATTACTGTGGCACATTTAAAATCACTTTTCCTGCAATTTGTATGTTTCCATGCACCAATCTGAATTTACTGATTGAAATACTAGTGATTAAACCTTCATGAAGAGTTTTTATTTTCCTATTGTAAAAGTACAAAGTGTGATGGTTCAGATTTTGTAACTTGTCGTGGCCGACTGAGTAGTAACTATTATCATTATTATTAATGCATGAGTTGCATAGCCAATTTTCGCAGTTGAGTGTATTGATCGCTCGAAGTTAGCGACTGTTGCTGGCCCTGGTCTCTCAGTTCAAAGGAGAAAATGAACTCGAACCAAAAGGATTATTGAATTTATTAGTAGCAAAAAGGAGGAAAGCTTACTCTTTTTCTTCAGGTTCTGGTTCTTGTGGTGTTTGCTCTTCCTTGGTTGGCTCTTCATTGGTTTCCTGGGCGTCTTGTGGTTTATCCTCCTCTTTCTTTGGTTCATCTGTCTTTTCGCGAGGCTTTTCGGTTGTGGAGTTTTCTGTTTGAGCCGCTTTACTATCGCTACACCCCATGTTGCGTCCTACAATAGATTCGTTCCATATAAATTCCAGTTTTGTTTTTTAAAATGTTAAACAAGTATTATTAAACATGTGTCCTGCATTTCTCTTGTTTTGTGAGACTGTCCCGTCGAAGTCGTCTAGACCCATTAGTATTCTGCCTTGTCAACCGCAGTCTATAATTTACATATCCCATTTAATATATTCAAAATATCATTGTCGTATATTAATAATATTTTATTTATTTAAAAAATGATAATCACTAATAAGAATGTTTTTTTCACATTCCTATTTCAGTATTTACGAGAAGATGATTGTATCAACCTATTATACAGATCCCTAAATTGTATATCTGTTTTATATATTTATAATATATTTGCCAACTTATTGATATCATCATTTATTGAACTTATTGAATTATTACACACATACACACACACACTCACATATACATATATATATGATTATCAATATGTTTATGACATATGGACGAGAAGGTGATTTGTCACATATCCTACCTATGGTCAAATTATCAAAGTACATTAGATTGAGTTTAAGTCAAATGAATACAGAAGGCATGGACGCACATGACAGGGACTTGATGATCATACACTATGGTGTATATATATATATGCGTGTGTGTGTGTGTTGCAAGTTATTGGATAAGTGGAGAGGTCATTCAAGTGAGCCTTCCTCGATGGGGACAGACCGTGTTAAATTTATCGTCTTTGTTAGATATATCTTCTTTGTTAGACATATAACCAACACTTGACAACGATAATATCATTAGATATTATCATAGAAGGATCTGCCACTTGTTGATCATGTGTTGATTTTATCGCCAGAGGCAACCCCTATTGATTGAAAGCCATTACGGGAACATGCTGCCATTGTTTATAAGTCTGTTTTGGAGACGGGGTCCCATATACTGATGCAGTATTTGCTCTGAAGTCTGGGATGCTGAAAACTAATATAACTCCCACCTGAATCACACATATGTATTTTTATGTATATTAGCGAATTCAATAACTATAATTTGTGATGGAACCCTCGTAGGTAAAATATCATTAATTAGTAAACATATAATTGACTCGGTATGTTCTTTAAAATAAATACTTCTTGGAACTTGGGAGCATATGAATTAATTGTATATGGCCACTGAGCAGTTATAAAAGAGTGGTGCCTGGTGGTTCCCAGGGAGCTATGACATCACAATATAAACTAATATAAACACTGGGATGCGCTTTGTGGTTGATGGTGCCTCTCGCATTGCTACTCCACGGTGGCTATATATTAATCATTCAAGTCTCTGACTGAATTAAAATCAAGGTCAACTCAAGATCAGATATTTGTTGTGTGTAACTTATTTTATATTTATTACTTTCTCATAAGCAAACACCCCCGCTATTATAAACTATGCAATTTTAATTTCTGCCTTTATACTAATGTCCACCAATGACTACTGTCTGCTTAATGTCCACTGTGCGACCCTTATGTGCCTATTGTCCACTGTGCAAACCGTATGTGCCTAATGTCCACTGTGGGACTATGTGTGCCTAATGTCCACTGTGAGACTACGTGTGCCTATTGTCCACTGTGGGACTATGTATGTCTAATGTCCACTGTGAGACTACGTGTGCCTATTGTCCACTGTGGGACTATGTATGTCTAATGTCCACTGTGGGACTATATGTGCCTAATGTCCACTGTGGGACTATATGTGCCTTATGTCCACTGTGGGACTATGTGTTCCTAATGTCCACTGTGAGACTACGTGTGCCTAATGTCCACTGTGGGACTATGTATGTCTAATGTCCACTGTGAGAGTATGTGTGCCTAATGTCCACTGTGGGACTATGTATGTCTAATGTCCACTGTGAGAGTATGTGTGCCTAATGTCCACTGTGGGACTATGTATGCCTAATGTCCACTGTGGGACTATGTGTGCCTTATGTCCACTGTGGGACTACGTGTGCCTAATGTCCACTGTGGGACTATGTATGTCTAATGTCCACTGTGGGACTATATGTGCCTTATGTCCACTGTGGGACTATATGTGCCTTATGTCCACTGTGGGACTACGTGTGTCTAATGTCCACTGTGGGACTATATGTGCCTAATGTCCACTGTGGGACTATATGTGCCTTATGTCCACTGCGAGACTACGTGTGCCTAATGTCCACTGTGGGACTATATGTGCCTAATGTCCACTGTGGGACTATATGTGCCTTATGATCACTGTGGGACTATATGTGCTTAATGTCCACTGTGGGACTATATGTGCCTTATGTCCACTGTGAGAGTATGTGTGCCTAATGTCCACTGTGGGACTATATGTGCCTTATGTCCACTGTGAGAGTATGTGTGCCTAATGTCCACTGTGGGACTATATGTGCCTAATGTCCACTGTGGGACTATATGTGCCTTATGTCCACTGTGGGACTATATGTGCTTAATGTCCACTGTGGGACTACGTGTGTCTAATGTCCACTGTGGGACTATGTATGTCTAATGTCCACTGTGGGACTATATGTGCCTAATGTCCACTGTGGGACTATGTGTGCCTAATGTCCACTGTGGGACAATGTGCCTAATGTCCACTGTGGGACTACGTGTGTCTAATGTCCACTGTGGGACTACGTGTGCCTAATGTCCACTGTTGGACTATGTATGTCTAATGTCCACTGTGGGACTATATGTGCCTAATGTCCACTGTGGGACTATGTGTGCCTAATGTCCACTGTGGGACAATGTGCCTAATGTCCACTGTGGGACTACGTGTGTCTAATGTCCACTGTGGGACTACGTGTGTCTATTGTCCACTGTGAGACTATGTATGTCTAATGTCCACTGTGGGACTATATGTGCCTAATGTCCACTGTGGGACTATGTGTGCCTAATGTCCACTGTGGGACTATATGTGCCTAATGTCCACTGTGGGACTATGTGTGCCTAATGTCCACTGTGGGACAATGTGCCTAATGTCCACTGTGGGACTACGTGTGTCTATTGTCCACTGTGGGACAATGTGTCTAATGTCCACTGTGGGACTATGTGTGCCTAATGTCCACTGTGGGACTATGTGTGCCCAATGTCCACTGTGGGACTATGTGTGTCTAATGTCCACTGTGGGACTACGTGTGCCTAATGTCCACTGTGGGACTATATGTGCCTAATGTCCACTGTGGGACTATATGTGCCTTATGTCCACTGTGGGACTATATGTGCTTAATGTCCACTGTGGGACTACGTGTGTCTATTGTCCACTGTGAGACTATGTATGTCTAATGTCCACTGTGGGACTATATGTGCCTAATATCTACTGTGGGACTATGTGTGCCTAATGTCCACTGTGGGACAATGTGCCTAATGTCCACTGTGGGACTACGTGTGTCTAATGTCCACTGTGGGACTATGTATGTCTAATGTCCACTGTGGGACTATATGTGCCTAATGTCCACTGTGGGACTATATGTGCCTTATGTCCACTGTGGGACTATATGTGCTTAATGTCCACTGTGGGACTACGTGTGTCTATTGTCCACTGTGAGACTATGTATGTCTAATGTCCACTGTGGGACTATATGTGCCTAATGTCCACTGTGGGACTATGTGTGCCTAATGTCCACTGTGGGACAATGTGCCTAATGTCCACTGTGGGACTACGTGTGTCTAATGTCCACTGTGGGACAATGTATGTCTAATGTCCACTGTGGGACTACGTGTGTCTATTGTCCACTGTGGGACTATGTATGTCTAATGTCCACTGTGGGACTATATGTGCCTAATGTCCACTGTGGGACTATATGTGCCTTATGTCCACTGTGGGACTATATGTGCTTAATGTCCACTGTGGGACTATATGTGCCTAATGTCCACTGTGGGACTATGTATGTCTAATGTCCACTGTGGGACTATATGTGCCTAATGTCCACTGTGGGACTATGTGTGCCTAATGTCCACTGTGGGACAATGTGCCTAATGTCCACTGTGGGACTATATGTGCCTTATGTCCACTGTGGGACTATATGTGCCTTATGTCCACTGTGGGACTATATGTGCTTAATGTCCACTGTGGGACAATATGTGCCTAATATGCGGGACTGTATCTGCTTTAAGACCTGTGCCCAAGATTTGTTAGAAATGGTCTAGGTGATTTTATTTTCCTATTATAAAAGTACAGGTGTGTGTATGGCAAAATTGTTTCTAAGTGGTGTAAGAATTACAATTAAACATGTGAAACTAAAACACTTTTAATTTGGATTTTTCTCATTTTGAATAAGAGAGTTGCCGATCCCCTGGCCACTGGTCTGACCTTGATACTGATCATTGCCCCGAATTTGTCAGGGTTATTTCCAACAGGAGGGGGATTTCAACTACGGGTTGGCGGTCTCAACCTGAGGGTAGAAGGATTATCTTTGAATTCAGTATGCTCCAACTTCATATAAACACATGAAACTCTTTTCCAATATTAACATTATTAACCATTATTAATAGATTCGTTCCTTTTTGGTGTTGGGGTTGATTGCCAAATCATGCCCATGGCTACGAGTCGGTTTCGTCATGATTTGTCTAAAATAATGTCAAAAGTGACGTAAAATCTTACAAACACATCATTCCCCGATGCACAGATGTGAAATATATGTTGAATATAACGCCCATGTCGCTATTTTTTCTGCTCTGGGAACCATGTTTGGTTTGACGCTAATATCTAGTATGAAAAGCTGGTGTATGGCTTGTGATTTTTTTTACATTGAGGTGCTTTAATAACATATTGGCTCTCCAATCCAATAAGAATGGGCCCAGTCAGCTCAGGTGCTCTCCTGTCTTGGCGAGCGAGACAACAAGTCTAAACCTCTTGGCACTATTCCTGCATATTAAGGAACTGCACATTTTGTCTGGCTCAAATTTTCATAATTCTATATCCTTGAAAGCAATTCTCCTTTGAACAATTATGCAGTCACATCCATCAGACCAGAAAAGAAGATCATACGTAATCTCAGTTTCTTAATCATGTGAGACATTAGTGTTTACCAGAAACGTTTCCCATATTAACCAAAGGAGCGTTTCTTGCCTACGATTATTGCCATGTTGTTGTCTGCTGGTATATTTGTTTTTGTGATCAATTTAAACATTATTTAAGTCATTTCTTGTTGAGACCTACTTGTATCAGATATGGTGCTGCCTCAGTTTATTTTCGTGTCGCAGGTCCTTGGGACGATAATCACCTGGTCACAGATTTACAAGGACAATAGGTTAGCCCTGTTAATCTTGGCATGGCCAGGAACCGAACCCACGGCCTTTGGATCATCATAGAGGAGCTAATGCTGATAATTATACAACAGGTGATCCGTTCTGTCCTGCCCATGTCAAGCTGACCTGATCTATTTATATTGGATATTGTTGGTTATTGTTATATCATTGTCCCGTTAATACCCCAAGTTATATTTGAATAGGAAATATTTTACCACCCTGTCATTAAGGTTTAAACTATTGTTACAAAGCATGCTTTGTTGTTACCATGCTGTGGGAAATAATAGATCAATGTTATCGCTGGTAACTATAAACAGCACATTGGACATGCAGCTTGTTCTAATACCCACACTATATGGCAGAAGTGCCATGCAAGCTGCCACTTTCTCTTTGATTTTCCTCTCTCTAATTAGTCAGAGGAGGGCAGCTATTATGATTGATTGCATGTTCTGGTTTATTAAATCGTGATTGAATAGAAAGTAAGATTACCAGATATCATCTTGATATATGTTGTTTATAGTTATACACTCAACTAAGCAATCACAAAATCAGATGCATAACAGGATTCTTATCTATGCATTATCCGTGTATATTAAATTAATAAACTATGCATATGTTTTTTGTGCAGCCTGTAAAACTGACACCGTGTAACCATAATAGAAATATCTGTTCTACAGATAATTTTCCTTTGCAATTTAGGCATTTTTGATCACATAATACTTACATTGGCATTCCTTTTTATATAGGTATGCATGCTATTTTCACACAGGCCTTTTTTCTCTATTTTCTCTCATACAGACGTATTGCGCAGGTTCTATTTTCACACAGAGCTACTGCACAGGTTCTACTTTCAAACAGGACTAATGCACATGTTCTACTGTCATACAGACCTATTGCACATTTCTACATTCATACATACTTCTTGCATATGCTCTACTTTCATACAGACCGATTACACAGTTCTACAGACTTTGCACATGTGTTCTATATTCAGACAGACCTAATGCACATTGTCACATTCACTGAGCACAGGATTAAAATAGCATTCTATGGAACACTATTCATTTCTATGATTCACTCAACTGGATCACAGACCTTTCTGATTTTTGTAAGTTATATTAATATCTAGTGATCCTAGATTTGGGCAGAAATATCAATTAATGTCAGGCTAGGATACGTTTTAAAACACTGAATTTAAGGATTGGATAGTACAGAACAGAAATATCCACACTTCAATCTCATGTAGGTTAAGTTAATAACTTTATACATGGATTAAAAATGTTGTGATTTCAGCTTTCGTCCTTTTAGTGGTATATGGCAGAAGGGAGATTTGAGATTTCATCGATCACACTCTCTGGTCTGATAAAAAATAACAGGGAAGACCTTTCTGGAAAGTCTGGTCTATTATCATTGATAATCATAGGCGGCTTTGCTTAATTAATAATTCTGCTGACAAGAAGAAGGGAAATGATTTTGTCGATAAATTTATTATCTATGCTCCTGAATAAGTTATCTATCCTTTTGGAGTGGTCGGTGAATACATTAAGCAAGGTATTATACGCTCAAATTCGTCTTAGGTTATTTATCACTGCATGTATATAAATATAAATATAAATTCGTATCATTAAGACAATGAAACACGGCTATTTCATCCAAAGGACTGAATGTGCCAAAAGAGTCAGTTAATTTGGATTATTTTCCTCACTCTAGTCTGTCTAAAGATGATTATCAAAAATATGCTAAATCGGACAGAGAAATTCTTAACACCAAACTAACCATATTAAATAACTGCCAGTCATGGCGAAGACGTTGATTAGCCAACTATAAGTATAACTCGACGATGAAAATATAGCTTCCTCTCACAAACCTTTCTATGCCAGACTCAGGCTTACTCTGCAATATTTAGCCATTTGGCAATGGCCTGATAATTTAACAACATGATCTGACTAGTACCAGAAATGTTAAGAGGGTCCTCTTTTAATTCTTCCAGAACGTAGTCTGTGATTTCGCCTCCTTTTTTGTTCTTTCCGGTACCAGACTCTTATTGCACGTTAATCGCGTACGAGAGTCCCTAATTCCTTCATGAACTCCAGTGCCATTCTTGGAAGACAGTGATGATACCTTCACCTTCCTGGTATTCGATGACAGACCGATGCAGTACTTCACGAGTGCTACCAAAACTCCCTATTCATCTTGTCATAATTGGCAAATGGTTCAGAATCTTGCTTATCGCTATACATGCTCTATAAGGGGGTTGCATGTACCATTGAGGTATATGGGTGTCGGGAATGTTTTACTGGATCGAGGAGACACGTATAGCCTCACATACATATATGATTGACTGATGTAAACAGATTAGGTCTGAGTGTAGTTGGAGCACGGTTTAAAGGATACAGTTTTGTCTAATCTAGGGTTCTATAGGAAGAATTGCTTTAACATAATAAGTGTTTATTTCTTTTGCAGCATGATGAAAGGCTATATGGTTCTCAGAAGTTATGATAAAGAAGCTAACCGATGCAATTTGTTACAATTTGCTGGAAGACACCGCTTATTTTGATTACCCCGCCCTTGCCCTTGCTTACAGATCTCCAAAATACTATTATGTCTTGGTAGACACAGTACTGATAAACAAAATAATTAAATGCCAGCGCATAAATTCTAACTTAGAGAACGACTCAAATAGTGAGTTCAATGACATTTGAAGAAAGCAAAATCTTCAATATTGATTGATTTGGCCAGCGAAAGGTTGGAACCGCCGAACTGTACTATGTGTTATTCTGTTAAGTAGGACAAAACATTGGCCAAGACACATTAACTTTCTTTGGTAATAAAAAAGTTGATGTCTCTCAAAACGTTATCTCACCTGTTGATGTTTTATCTTCTGAACTTTTAAGAACTAGCCCACAATGAAGCGTCTGATGTTTTACCTATTATGGATGGTTCACCTGTTAATGCTCAGAGTAGTTCCTGGTGTCTGTGCCTCCTGAATATGGCATATAGATATATCTCATAGATATAGTCACTGCTGGATGTCTGCTGCCTGCCTTAATGATTATATGTTGCGCTCGGTGAGAAGGCAAATATTCAATGTGAATGTTTACATAAATGGCATGACAGATAATGTCTAGGAGCCAGCAGTTGTCACAACAAAACACACATCCAGTGGAGGATCAACACAGGATTGGCACGCGGCGTTCAAGCTTGAGACAGTATTCAAAGCCCACTCATGATTGGATAACCAGAGCGATTGAGGCACTGCAGACAACAGAGTATTGCAGTAAATCATGAGAGAATTGGCTAATGCCTCTAAGGCACCGCTGATACCAGGGAACATCGATTCAGCGCATATATGGTCAAGCTGAATATAATAAATACAAATTAACAGGATGTGCTGCAAGGTGCTTATTCATGATTGGCTGGGTCATGTCTCAAGGTGGGATTATCTGTGGAAAAGGGGAAACGTTAATCCTAACCTACATCTCAACATTGTCCTCGATGTATTATGTTATAAATAGTCGTATTATTAGACCACGGGCCGTAGCACGGTTGGGTGGAGTGCAAGCTTATTAACATCAGGTCCCTGTGGTGATCGAAAGCTTATGGGTTCTATTCCCGGCCATGTCAAGATTGAATTCATGTAACAGTTGAGGCTCATGCATGAAGGGTAGACCTGTTATCCTTGTAAATCTGGGATCGTGTGGGTTGTCAAGTCAAGGACCTGAGACATGACAATTCAGTGAGGCAACACTATATCTGCTTTAAGTAGGTCCCATCACGAAATGACTGAAATAATGTTGAAAGTGATGTAAAACCCCAAACAAACATATTTAGATATATTTCTTCAGGCTGATTACGCCTGGTTGCCTTTATCGGCAGTGATGAACCCAAGTCAATCGGTTGATGTCCTTTATCTACAGGCGGTCACGGCTCACTGCTGATCGATTCACACCATTGATCTATCTCTACCCAGCTCCATATGAATATCATAATCACAATCAAACTTTACATATATATATCCTGATAGGTACTCGATATGATATCACACGATGCATTAAAATATGGGCTAGAACACTATTAGACCTAACTATGACTATCTTTTTGTTCCCCATACATGAAAATATTGTTCTCCTCATTAGATGTTTGTCTTTATCTTAATATTTTGAGATATAGGGATACGATGAATTCTATAGATGACGGGTAAGAATAAAGATCATGAGAATGAAAATATCACCAAGCAAAACATTGTACATTTAAGAATAGAAATAAAGAGCCGAATAACTGTGTTATTTTTCAAGTCAAATGAAACTACATTATTTTTCACAGACGATAGATATTTTAAACATGAGATGTCTCCAAACCAAATGATAAGAATGGGTTTGATCTCAGCCATGTGTGTATATATCATTACTCTATGTAACCTAATGGCATTTCTGTCAATCTGATGTTTCAAATTGGCTGTAAATAAGGTTATTCTCTAGGAAGTTTACAAATTCTGCACCTCCTGTTGTGTTATAATATTTGCAAAGAGCTATAGGCATTGTCACACACAACTGAACACAGTATTTATATCGACACCATTCATTTCCATAATTCCCTCAACTGGATCACAGACATTTATGATTTTATTGCAGGGGACCTTATATTTGGGCAGAATATTAATCCATTTTAGACTAGGGTAATTTTGAAACATCAGATTTAAGGACTGGATGGCACAGAACAAAAATATCTTAACTTCAGGGTCATGGAAGTAAAACTAATAACGTTGTACATGGATTAAAAATGTTCTCACCCAAGGTTGTGATTTCAGCATTCCTTTAGTCATTCATTTAGTTGTATATGATAGAGGGGAGAATTGCATTGCATTGATCACACATTATCGACACTATCTTAACTTTTCAGATTCCCAATGATTTTAAATATATTTTTGAAAGAGAAATTATTAACGGTGCCAGAAACTGTGATTAATATAAGAGTGACGAAATTTTCTGTAAAGAAACCGATTTCTCTGCACACCGTCTCTCAATGATTTTAATGTTAAATATTCTATTATGGACGAAAGATGCCATGATGCAAGTAGACACCTAGAATCTACACAAGGGTACTCTGCATTACAGAGATAGTACCGATATGATAGAGAAGTCCTGCTATGGAGGGTAACATAAGGGAGGAATTCTTGAGTTTTCTGTTTTGTTATTCATATATATATATATCTCATTTATTTCAATTTTCGGCTAAAGGAATTCATACATTTACGATGCAAGGTTAAATAGTTATATACAATTGGATGTCTAAGATTGGTAATAAGTACTGAGAATGGTGGGAGATGCCTTCCATTGACAAAGTCGTTCCGTTTTATGTCCTTGTCATATGCATCAGACCAAGGCAAACCAGGGTTACAGTTCAGAAAGGTAAACATTCTATGAGACCGAGCTGCATGCCTTGCTTCGTTCTCATTGGGTCAATCACAAGTTCAATGGAGGTCAACATGTGCCTTTATATTGGCATGATTTCATGGTCATGTACACAGGCTTTGAATAGAAAATAAGCAGTAGACTTTAAAACAAGAATAGACTTAATAGGAATTGCAAGACCCTTGTGATATTAATGGGCACATGCATGTGATACCAAAGCAAATGATGAGTCAAATTTAGTTGTCACTTGAGCCAATCAATGGAGAGTAAATCTTTCAGCCTGGTTGAGCAGAATGTTTAACTAACAAGACCTCTACCCCTTTGAATTATGACTGAAAACGTTAATTCCATCCCTGAATCGATCTGTCTTGTTCCAGGGGTTTCCCTTTTGTTTAAAAAAAATACATCATGATATCAAATCCTTGCCTCCCTATTCATAAACCATTCAAAGCAAACAGCAAATGATTATTATTCGTTCTAAGCATTGCAACATTATAATTTATTCATAAATTTATATTGTTCATATTCAAATACCATCTTTGGATATCCGAAGGATAATCACATTCTGGTGCCTATCTATTCAAATTCAGAGACCACATTCTGGTCTTTGTCATATCGAAGCAAGATATCATTATTGTATTTGAGCCAAAAAGGTATATTCCATTTTCGCTCTATTAGGAAAAGATTGGTTTGAACTGGCCTGTGTATTTAAGCACGAAAGTCATACAGTGGCTTCACTTTATCCAGGCAAGAAGAAAATCTTATGTAATGGAATTATATTCGCACAGGATAGGCATATACTCATATACTTTCATTGTAAGAAAGTACGACATACTCTGGCATTCATTACGTTCATAACCAGATAGCATTCTATGGTATCATTATATTCATACAAGACAGCCATACTCTAGTCAATGTATTAATATAAGGTATATACTCTGGTCTCATTGTATTCATACAAGAAATATATGCTGGTCTCATTGAATTCATACGGGAATTTATACTGTTGTCATTTCGTCCAGGCACGAATAGCATGCTCTGCCCTCAATGTATTGATACCATAAAGGTAAAATGTGTCCAGAAAAGAATGCCATACCCTGGTCTCATTGTATCCACACAAGACAACATACTCAGCTGGTCTCATTAAATCCAAACAAGAAAATATACTCGGCTGGTCTCATTGTATTCATACAAGACAGGTATACTCTGGTCTCTGGTCTCTGTATCCAAGAATGGTATATAAATATTCTCGAGTGTCATTGTGTCCAGACAAGAAAAACACATTCAGATGGCCAATTGTCTCAGGCAAAAACGTTATATGATGGTCTCATTGTATTCACCAACAAAGACGCATTCAGCTGGTTGATTGTCTCCGGCAATAATGATATGCTATGCTTTCATTGAATTGAACAGGAATGACATAATGAAGTGTATTGTATTAGGCAAGAAAGGCACACTGAGGTCTAACTGACAGACACGAATTAGACCCGCAAGAGATTTTGATACAATCTTCTACCAACTAACAGTCATCCTGATGTCAGTACCTTCAGGGCTCGGCTACAGATATCACCAATGACTTTCTTTAATGCAATTTGTGCGAATGTTTTCACTAGTCTCTCCTTTTCAACTATTCCGAAGTCAGATATATTTGCTTCTGGAAAATGCCATTTTTGCTTTTGTTCTATTGAGTCAAAAATGTCATTGTTTAATCTTAGTTTGTGTAAACAATAACATTAATTTTCGTCTCATTAAATGTTCCAATACAATTTTTACGCAATTAATTCAATGTGTTTTGAAATTTGTGTTCATAACAGTAAATTACAGAGAAATTGTGGAACATCTGTATATTCAGGTGTTTAAAGTATATATATTTTCCACACGCCCTTTCAGTATTTTCAAAATATTTAGACGGTGGTGTGCTGTTGCCATGAAAATATCGCTTCGTGTTTAATGATTTCACGTGTTGTTATAGCACTGTTATTTCAAAGCACACAACAAAGTTAGCAAAAATTCTTCTTTTGTTAAACGGGAAATCCACATTCAGCAACCGAGTAATCGTCCCTAAATCTGACCTTAATTTGAGCGAAGGGCAATACTTTTCATTAGAAACTTTTTTTCATTCCAAGTGGTTGCCAAGACGAAAATACAATTATTTATGAAATCGAAAATACAATTATCTATGAAATCTAAAAAACAATTATTTATGACATCTAAAAATTTTATTTATGAAATCTAAAATTTATGAAATCCTGATGCTTTCATAATTGTACGGATGATCTTCCACACAAAATATAGTCACACTGGACATGCAAGTAATTACTCTTGTGAGATAACAATAACTTGGTACATCTAAATTGTTTTAAAGCTTTAAACATCAGTGTAAAGTTAATGAGGAATATGCTTCACACACATCAAAGCTACACTTACATACAAGCATATACACATCATCAAAGGAGTTCAGACTAACTTTACATTTGATACGATTGATGTACCTCCATACTGTTGTGGCAAGAATATCAGATCATTTTACTGTAGTATTGGAGACTGATATGGACTGGGCTCATATTATATACTAAATTTAACTGGTTATACAACATCCTTATATTACTGAAACCACAAGCCAAAGTGAATGCCAAAATGTGTTGAAAGACGAAAAAAACAATATTACCATTTTATCTTGTTATCACTTTTATAAATTCTCCTAAATTTGTTTCAGAGAGGTGTACCCTGGTGGCTAATTTTAAAGCCAATATTAATGGACTCCCCTGGTGGTTCATTGTAACCTGGTGGTGAGGTTGCTATTGACGTGTTTGACCCATGACAAATATATTTGAGGATTGCTTGACTTGCTTGTCTGTGCCTAACATGGTGGTGATAATTGCGATATACTGTCTGAACACCTTAGATACAGTGGAATTTCTATATACATTTTAGATCAGAAATATTTTCCCTCTACTTCACAGATTTAATCGACCTTTTACCTGGGTAAAAGATCGACTCCTGGGGTTAAACAGAGTGAGATATCTCGGATTATTCAGATTTTTTTACAGAAAGTAAAATATCATGATGTTCTAAGGCCATGTTGCAGTGAAGAATTGCCAGAACTCCCAGGAAAAAATGCCTATTTGTGTACAAATTTATTCAGGCCAATCTATGGGGTTATAATTGACTGTTTGCCTGCAAATATCCTGGCGTTATATTTGTATAGAGTAAAGAATAACGTGTACAGCCGACGACAACAGAACCGCGAATAACAACAGAATTGTGTTTTTTTAGTATACAGGGTCTAAGACCAAGAATGAAGTCTATGTCATAGGAAATGCTCTGTTCTGAGAGACCTAGTATACTAAAAAGCCTTTTAAGTGCATTTGCACTTTCAAAATTATCCTTATCAGGTTGTTTCCGGCTACGCGATTGTGCCAAAAACGTTGTATGGTGTGATAAACATAGGCAAACTGCTCTGTTGTGATCCGTCGTTGGCTGTAGGAGCCACATCTAGAATTTATTACATTAACTTTGAGCCAAAGCAGTCAGTCACTTAAATCAATCTATACTCTGGGGATTGACATGCCCCTTCTTGATGCAAGGGTCATGTCTGCCATACAGATACTTTTGAATGTAGGCCAGGTTACAAGGTTGACTAATCTATCTGAATATAAGTTTGGTGAAATGTTGACTGATATATCTGGCGTGGTATTTTGTTTCTCATAGTTGACAAAGTTCAATTTAATGCTGGCACTCTGGAATGTGATTGTTTGATTCTGGAATATTATTATTCTTCATTCCATAACCTCTAAATAATGTCTTGTATATCCTTTCACAATGTTTTTCATATCTTAGACAACCGAGTTCACATTTTCAATTCCAGTCATATTTTCAAAGAAGGAAAACAATAGACATTACGTATTAGGCCCTTTAGAGATTTTGAGCTATTCTCGACAAACTTACAGTCGCCACGTTTCAGTGACTTTACAGCACTGAAACATGCGCTATCACAAATAATTTTGACCATAATACAATAGGTGCGAATGCTTCCCCTGCTGAGCCCTCAGCAGTTTTTGAAGTCCTCTGTGCTGGCCCCTCTTTCTGTTTGGTAGTTGGCTTCAGGTGTAAGGTTTCTACATTTATCTTCCCCATGAATTCTTTACGTCCGTTTTATTTGTGCTGCATAAAACGTATATCACATATCTGTAAATCGCCTTTTCTATAAGGACAACTCCTGTAATTAATTCTACAAACACACACATTTCTGATAATAATATTTGCACTTCTTTCACATTCTTTTATATGATCACTGTTTATACACCAACCAAAACAAATGAAGTGTGAATTAGATAATTATACATGTGCTGGAAGGCCAGTCAAAAAACATGTTCATATGCACATACATGTAATCAGTGATGTTGGTTTTTCTGAACATTATTCTAGTTATGCAGTTTTACACATCTCCACATGGAATATTTCTGTTGATGTAATGTTTGTCATGATTCTCAATCAGAAAAGGGAATGTTTTGCCTTATTTTAGAAAATTGTAACTTCTACATTTCAATATAACAATTGATTATTATTGTAAATTACTTTTGCCTGCTGCACATAACAAGCATACTCGTGTACATATATGTTTCTATTTATATCCCAATTAGGAGTGCAATCCTGGGTCAATTTGTGCCCGTCAGATGTATACAAGTAATAGTTCACTCCCCTTGATTTAATATGCCACATTGAGTTAATTTTATTCACTGGACAAAAGCGCATACATTCAATAACAAGCTCAATACCATCTTTGCTCCATAAATTGGGCCTTAATATATGCAAATACTTGGTGCACATCTTTTGTGTCCTTCTTTGCAATACATTTCTTTCTTCAGATTATTAGATCTTAATAGTTGTTTGTATCATCATAAAATCATGACATCAATATATTTCCTGTGATATTGTGGTCAAAGTCTAAAACAATTATTGAGGACTAGAGGAAACCTTTATTCTCCAGGTTAATTTATGTTAAACTAACCATACAGGAGTTACATTAATCAGTGTTTGCGAATATCGTGAAAACATCTAATCGTGTTAATAATTTCACTTAAGACAAATGCATGAACACTTTACGTGAATGGCCCTAAAGATCTTTTCAGACATTTCTCTGTTAATTTCCAGCTATCATATATTTTTCTGTTTTTACAGCTTGGCTACCACTATCGAAATTACTTCGTTTATAAGCACAACACCTGTAAATGCATTCACGTCTCTACCTTATTCAACGTTTTAATCCCACACGATCAAGGACTTTAAGAGGCTCTGCCTGTAAAAACCTGCAAAATGTGGCGAAGGGTGTTCTCACAGATCAAGACAAGCCATATGTCATTTGAAAGGGTAGGGTCTAACTAAGATTTTTGCCAAGGGATTTTTTTCAGAAATTGATGGTTGCCATGGTAACATCATTTAAACACCCCAAAGTCAGGGTACCCCTTTTTAACAAAAAACACACATTTGAAAAATAAAAATCCCTAAATTCTGCAATATTTGCATCAAAATATTTCTTAATGAAATTGTATTGATCTATGATGCATGTATTCATTATATAGGACCAGTCTTTAGATTTTCATATTTGACCTTTA
This sequence comes from Amphiduros pacificus, assembly GCA_949316495.1. Taxonomy (NCBI): domain Eukaryota; kingdom Metazoa; phylum Annelida; class Polychaeta; order Phyllodocida; family Hesionidae; genus Amphiduros; species Amphiduros pacificus. Next base: position 30,381,405 of record OX439002.1, read on the forward strand.
CTTGACCCTTGACCTCATTAAATCCATACAGTGGTGTCCCCTGGTGGCCATGTTCGGAACTAGAGCCAAAATGTGAAAAACAAGGCAAGTTTATGGACATTTTTCTCCCAAGGCCAGCCAGATCCAGAAGTCTCACTATTATGGCAATATAGAGCAACACCTATATTACCAACATCAACAATAAAATTCGCGGGAACTTTTTAAATTTTTTTTTTAAACCCCGAAGAAAAAATGAAAAATCAAATTTGTCATTTTTGATATTCAATAAACAATACAAGTAAAACAGGCTCACAAGACACCTAAATCACATGGGAAATGAACATAATCTCACACAATCACACCTGAGGGGCTCTAGTCAATGTTGGTAAAACAAAACATATTCAAGGTCAAAGGTCAAAGTCAAGGTCATGCATCAAATGTTTGGCATTTTTCTCATTTTTACTGATTTTTGAGAATAATGAACAAATATTATGAAACAAAAACATATACAATTTAATGAGATGTTTGATTTAATCAAGTTAGATTGGTTATAACAGATCTGTAAAATATTTCTGTATAGATTTTAAACTTAAATAACATGTTTTTTTTCAAATTATTGTCCAAGGTCGTTGGCGCAAATCTGCACAGGGTCATCTGTTTTTCAAAAATAACATTTTCATCAAAATTTGACATATTCGACCTCCATGATCTCAGTGACAAATAATGTGAATATACTAGCTAACTGGTGTACATTAATCAACACAACCTCCTCTTCAATGTCCGATTCCCAAATCATTTGCTATTAACTATGTTGCTATGGTAACCAGGTAATCAAAATACCTTGTCCTCAATTCCGTCCGATTTTTCGAATTTTTGCAATGTTTTGCATTGCAATTACTCATTATAATGACATTGATTGAACAAACTATGTTATCTATAATGGTACACATAGGTCATGCCCTTATTTTACATACAGAACATATTTCAGATCAAATGTGTTGCTATGGTAACCAGGTGATGCAATTTCCTTGTCACTCACTCAGACTGAATTCACAGATTTTGATGATTTTTGTGATATTCAGCAATCTTATTCTGAATGAAAAACAACTTGAATGGACCATTTATATAGTCCCATGTGATAAACACAGTCCATACCTTTATGTTTCCCACATTGAAAAATTCAGATCATATGTATTGCTATGGTAACCAGGTGATAAAGATAGCCAGTCCCTGATTCTGACTGACATCACCGATTTTGATGATTTTTGAGCGATATTGAGCATTTTTATTCTTAATGAAAAACAACTTGAATGTGTCATTTATAGAGTCTGTTTTGATAAACATGCTCCATAACTTTATGTTACCCAAATTGAAAAGTTCAGATCAAATGCATTGCTATGGTAACCAGGTGATAAAAATACCTTGTCCCTCACTCAGACTAAATTTACTGATTTGATGATATTGGGCGATATTCAATATTGTTTTTCTAAATGATAACCAAGTTGAGTATACCAATTTTATAGTCTTTTGTAATAAACATGGCCCATACTTTAATATTCCACACATAGAATGTTTGAGATCAAATGAATTGCATGGGTTGCTATGGTAACCAGGTGATGAAATTTCCCTCACTCAGACTATATATACTGCTTTTTGACAAGTTTCAGCTATATTCAATATTGTTATTCTAAATGATAACAAACTTGAATGTGCCGTTTATTTAGTCTGTTATTATGAACATGGCCCATACATTGCTGCTCAGGGGTGGGAGAGCTCTGAACCAATCTGTGTAGCAAATCGTGTCATTCTGGATGCTCACAACTGATCTGGGTACTAAATGACGTCATTCTGGGCATTCGTAACACATCTGTGCACTAAATAGCAGCCAATCTGAGTGGTATCTGGGCAGTGCCATACGGTGAACAATGGCTTGACTGAAAAATTTGCATTCTTCAATATTTATATAAATACTTTCATACACAAATCTTAAAGAAAATAACATGCTCATCAGTTACATATATAAATATATGATCATCTGAAACTGATTTTTAACGAGATTATTGCCACATTTTAACACAGGAATGTGCAGACTTGGGGGCACAAATATTACCGTAAAAACGTTTTAGATTTATCATAAAATTTACACTCTCATTAACACACTCTACTGAAATGAAATTTGTACAATTTTGTGATGATTATTATGTGATTTTGATGCTTATTGTGAGACATAAAAAAATTTGTTTTATTACAGAACCATCCAGATTGGTTCAGAATTGGTTCAGAACAATGCTATGACGTCATACCACCCAGATATGTTTCAATTACCACCCAGATTGGTTCAGAGCTCTCCCACCCCTGATGCTACACACATAGAATTTTGAGATCAAATATGTTGCCATGGTAATCAGGTAAAATTACCCAGTCCCTCAATCAGACTAAATTTTACCATTTATTGATGGTTTCCTTTTGTATTCAATATTGTTATTTGATTTCCCTTTGTATTCAATATTGTTAATGTACCATCTATAAATCTGTTGTGATAAAATGACCTATGCCTTAATATTATACACAAAATGATTCAGAGCAAATGCTATGGTAACAAGGTGATGATATTACCTTCTCCCTTACTCTCCCTTACTCATAAAGTCAGCACAAGCTGACTTTATGTTCCTTCTCCATTTCCACTGCTTGAGCCACGTCCACTGCCGCACTTTGTTTTCTTCTTCATTCAGTAATACTTGGACATTATTTTACTATAACATGATAATATGTAGGTCTAGGAATTTCTGTAGGCTGAACTTTTTGTGGCCGTGGGTCAAGGTCAAGGTCATGACCAGCACAGGAGCATTTGTTAATGCTCTTTTTTTCTAACAAAATACAGCAATATTGATATTACTTGGTAGATGTGATAAACATATGAGGGGCTTGAATAAGTATGATATTGGGTGACCTTGGGCTATTTTCAAGGTCACAAGACCCAATTATCTAAATCAAATATTTGTGATATTTTGAAAAAACATGATAAATAGCATTTATTCTGACTACATTTATTTTATTCAATATCTTTTTCATAACTTTTGAAAAAAATTATGTAACTAGGTCACAGAGATCTACTTAAAGGCCATATAGATCAACGCTTCTAACATATTGTGAATCTAATCCTTTACAAATCAGAGAAAGTTAGAGCTTGATATTATGTAAATATAGGTAAATTTCCATATTTTATTTTGGTGCACTTTTTATGACCTTGGGTCAAGGTCATGATCAGCACAAAAGAACTTTGCTTGTGTATGTTATATTTTCTTCAAGATTGCAATCAATATGATTTGGCAGATGTGATCTACCTATGAGGGGCTTGGAAAAAGTTCAATGTTGGGTGAACTTGAGCTATTTTCAATGTTTCATGACGTCAGCAGTGACTCCAATGGCAAAGAGTGCACCAGCCCTCCAAAGGGGATTGGTCATGGGGTGTTGATTTTATTCCCTTACTAGACAAACTGATTTATGAGTTATCATTATAATATGGTTATTCCTCTTTATGATCATCATTTATGTTCATGGCCTTTGGTTCAATGACAAATAAAACATTTTTTAAAAATTTGTTATGAAATACATACAGAATAGTTTGGTAAGAAATACATATACCGTATTTACTCTGTATAGGACGACTCTTGTATAAAGCGAACCCCCAAAATTGAGGTTATTTTGATTGAAAAAAAAACAATTTCCGAATATAAGACGAGTTGGTTTTTCTCAAGATATCGGCTCTGCTACCATTCAAGCTTCAGCTGAAGCTTGGCGGCCATTTTAATGCGTGTTTTGTGATAATATTGGGTATATACCTTTATTTATCATTTAAAACGCAATTAAAATCAATCCACGTGTGAAAGCATTTCTGTCATAAAGGGAAGACACAACTCAAAGCAGTGGAAACAAAGACGAAATGCAAAATGCTAAGATCAAGGACGTCACTTACATCGTATTACGTTTTACTTCGTGGAGAAATTCTTGACCTGCGAAGCATAATTTGTGATAATATTGGCTAAATACCTGTATTTATCATTTAAAACGCAATTGAAATGGATCAGCTATGTCCGATATTCATTATTTCGAAAATAAGAATGTTCGTAATGAAAACTCGTAGTGCCGTAATTTTTGGGCATAGATCCTCGTCCACAGGTTGCTCTCGTGTATAAGACGTCCCCCCCAACATTAACTAAGGGATTTTGAACAAAAACCTTGTCCTATACATGAGTAAGTACGGTACATACTGTCAACAATTACAAAGATTTATATTTTTTTTAAATTTAGGATAACAATATTGAATATAGCTGAAACTTGTCAAAAATCAGTATATATAGTCTGAGTGAGGGAAATTTCATCACCTGGTTACCATAGCAACCCATGCAATTCATTTGATCTCAAACATTCTATGTGTGGAATATTAAAGTATGGGTCATGTTTATTACAAAAGACTATAAAATTGGTATACTCAACTTGGTTATCATTTAGAAAAACAATATTGAATATCGCCCAATATCATCAAATCAGTAAATTTAGTCTGAGTGAGGGACAAGGTATTTTTATCACCTGGTTACCATAGCAATGCATTTGATCTGAACTTTTCAATTTGAGTCATAAAGTTATGGAGCATGTTTATCAAAACAGACTCTATAAATGACACATTCAAGTTGTTTTTCATTAAGAATAAAAATGCTCAATATCGCAAAAATCATCAAAATCGGTGATGTCAGTCAGAATCAGGGACTGGCTATCTTTATCACCTGGTTACCATAGCAATACATATGATCTGAACTTTTCAATGTGGGAAACATAAAGGTATGGACTGTGTTTATCACATGGGACTATATAAATGGTCCATTCAAGTTGTTTTTCATTCAGAATAAGATTGCTGAATATCACAAAAATCATCAAAATCTGTGAATTCAGTCTGAGTGAGTGACAAGGTAATTGCATCACCTGGTTACCATAGCAACACATTTGATCTGAAATATGTTCTGTATGTAAAATAAGGGCATGACCTATGTGTACCATTATAGATAACATAGTTTGTTCAATCAATGTCATTATAATGAGTAATTGCAATGCAAAACATTGCAAAAATCATAAAAATTCGAAAAATCGGATGGAATTGAGGACAAGGTATTTTGATTACCTGGTTACCATAGCAACATAGTTAATAGCAAATGATTTGGGAATCGGACATTGAAGAGGAGGTTGTGTTGAATAACGTACACCAGTTAGCTAGTATATTCACATTATTTGTCACTGAGATCATGGAGGTCGAATATGTCAAATTTTGATGAAAATGTTATTTTTGAAAAACAGATGACCCTGTGCAGATTTGCGCCAACGACCTTGGACAATAATTTGAAAAAAAACATGTTATTTAAGTTTAAAATCTATACAGAAATATTTTACAGATCTGTTATAACCAATCTAACTTGATTAAATCAAACATCTCATTAAATTGTATATGTTTTTGTTTCATAATATTTGTTCATTATTCTCAAAAATCAGTAAAAATGAGAAAAATGCCAAACATTTGATGCATGACCTTGACTTTGACCTTTGACCTTGAATATGTTTTGTTTTACCAACATCGACTAGAGCCCCTCAGGTGTGATTGTGTGAGATTATGTTCATTTCCCATGTGATTTAGGTGTCTTGTGAGCCTGTTTTACTTGTATTGTTTATTGAATATCAAAAATGACAAATTTGATTTTTCATTTTTTCTTCGGGGTTTAAAATAAAAATTTAAAAAGTTCCCGCGAATTTTATTGTTGATGTTGGTAATATAGGTGTTGCTCTATATTGCCATAATAGTGAGACTTCTGGATCTGGCTGGCCTTGGGAGAAAAATGTCCATAAACTTGCCTTGTTTTTCACATTTTGGCTCTAGTTCCGAACATGGCCACCAGGGGACACCACTGTATGGATTTAATGAGGTCAAGGGTCAAGTAAAGGTCAAATATGAAAATCTAAAGACTGGTCCTATATAATGAATACATGCATCATAGATCAATACAATTTCATTAAGAAATATTTTGATGCAAATATTGCAGAATTTAGGGATTTTTATTTTTCAAATGTGTGTTTTTTGTTAAAAAGGGGTACCCTGACTTTGGGGTGTTTAAATGATGTTACCATGGCAACCATCAATTTCTGAAAAAAATCCCTTGGCAAAAATCTTAGTTAGACCCTACCCTTTCAAATGACATATGGCTTGTCTTGATCTGTGAGAACACCCTTCGCCACATTTTGCAGATTTTGCAGGTTTTTACAGGCAGAGCCTCTTAATCTCCACATTGGGTATTTTCTTTTAAGAGAATAAGACGTCATGAAATCCTTTTATCAAAATATAAACTGCAGTCTGTGACGGCACAGTTAGACTTCATGAAAAAGAAATTAAGTATTAAACAAATTATTGATTAGACAAATTATTGATAAACTTAGCTCTTGGGCCTTGGCCGCTTTGTTCCTTTAATGAGAAATCTGAAATAGGAATCTAAAGTCTTGTGAGAGCAATTTCCCTAATCAGCACATATCCCCATATTGTCATAATATATGGACCCAGGATATGATATTGCACTTGCTGGCTATGCTTTCCTTGTCTTGGTACTATTAATTGATTTTTTTTCTTCTGGGTATAAGTTTTCTAAAAGCAAAATAACACACTCCGTTTGTAAATATTCATTATTGATGTTTAAACATTCCTCGCATAGCTTTTGATGCGTGATCACATATCTTGCTTAGATAAATCTCATCTTTGTTGCATGATTTCTCCATTTTGCAGGATTAAATAGAGGTATTACAAACTGGCATTCAATAATGTTGAATGTATCTTAACCTAAAACATACTGAAACTTTACGATTTCTTTCTTACAATTAATAGTAGTAAATCTAAATAGACCACAAGAGTAGCATTGGCTTATATGACAAAGTGGCATTGTGCGTGTGTGATGGAGCATAGTTCAGTACTTTTGTGAAGGTGGGACACACATCTATAAAAAGGATTAGAAAAGTACAACAGACAACTGTCCAAGGGATTAGATAGAGGTATTACAATAGAGATGCAGATAAGATTCGCAGATTATTTCGCAGATTAAGTAGAGTAATAGAATAAAAATGATCAGAAACCAGATACGAAGGGTTGACACAGATCTGGGGAAAGCTCATTGAATTACCTTTTCTCAGATTCTTGGTATTATCAAATGGTTGTTATACAATGAGCTATCTGCAAACCAGATGATAAAAATAGTTTTTATCCTAGCCATGTGTCTATATATAGTTTTACAATATAATCTCCTGAGGGCATTAAAATTCTTCAACCACATTTCTGTCAATCTAATGTTTCAAATTGAATTAAAAATAATATTAGAGCATAATCATTCAATGCCGAGATAAAAAAAACCTTTTTCGAAACTGTAAATGCTACCTATTGCTTTCTGAAAATGTTTCTTTCATTAAGTTAGTATTTGTGTTCTAAGAGAGATGAGAATGGGTCTGCACTCAAGTGGTGGACCAACCAATGAATATGTGAGTTTCCGAGAAAGCTTACAAATGTGGTGCTCAATTGCTCCGAAAGAATACAAAGCATAATAAAATCTAATTATACAAGGCGTCATCATGCCTAGTTATGAACAGAATAAAAATAGTATTCTGTGGGACTCTATTCGTTTACAAATTCCATCAAATGGACTTTTCTTAATGTTATTCAAGTGCCTACAATGTACTCATCCAAGAGAGTGATTTCAAATATTCAGGGAGAACTGACATTACATTGATTTGTTTGGGATTTTACATCACTTTCAACATTATTTCAGTCATTTTGTGATGAGACTTACTTGTAGCAGATATAGTGCTGCCTCACTGAATTGTCATGTCGCAGGTCCTTGACATGACAACCCACCCGGTTACAGATTTACAAGGACAACATGTTAACCCTTTTGGCACTGACCTCGGCTCATGTGTGAAATTATATCATGAATTCAATCTCGGCACGGCCGGGAATCGAACCCACAACTCTGGATCACCACAGAGAAACTGGTGCTAATAAGCTAGCACTCTAACCAACTGCGCCATGGCCCGTTTCTTTGATCTAACATTGCATTTCTTAAAAATGCACCTATAATTTTTATTTTCCTCAATAATGCAAAGACACCCCGATGCACTTATACAAATCGATGGGAAAAAACAATTATTGTCAAAGAACAAACGTGAACATAAAAATCCGACCTCACACACTCACACGTGTAAAATATGGTTGCCCTTACAAGGGTATGTAATCTTGCCCTCGGTGCATGACGATCTCCATTCACAATAAAAGGCTCTGTTCTAATTCCTCTTTAACTCTGAACTTTTACAATCATTTTAACCTATCTGTAAAAGTTTAAGAATGATGTATGGTGTTTCTGGTTTTTGACATGGTGCCATACAAGCTAGGCTCGCCCATCCTTGGCAGACCATTGTCACTGTGTAGGCTTCTTTTCATCAGGTGAGGTAAATCACGTCGCAGCCAACAATGCCACACTATTTCTTGTTGGTATATTAAGAAGGCAAAGCATGTATAAATTGACGTAATAACAATTTTTTCTCAGCCTAACAAACCTCTCATAAGGTGTAATCATTACTTGTCCCACCTAAAATAGTTGTTTAGTTTCGATGCTTATATATATTTTGTACAAATTGTCAAATTGTCAAGAAAAAATGTCAAATATACTGTTTGAACTTTTTATTGAGGGAGGCTGAGTGACGAGTTAGGGTTAAACACTAGCGTGGATCAGAGGCCTTGGATCCGCACGGCTGATGATCAAAACAGTCATGAAAAGCTGTATGTGGAACACAAAAAGTGAATGAAGAGTGACTCTCTGTAAGTTGGCAGCTTCTTGTGTTTAATGCACAGTGAATGGGCACTTACAAGCAGCCACATTTGGAAAGTTTCTCTCATAACGTTGGCACACGTTGACATCCATCTTCAAAGTCACACCATTTCAGTCTTTGAACAACATGGATGGGAGACAGGGAACGTCAGGTAGGAATTGTATGCTCACATCAGTTTAGTTTTGACAAGAGTGCACTTATATCAATCTCAATATACAGATTTTCCATCTAAATATTTTAACATTTATTTTCTTGCGACTCTCATATTGTATACGGACACTCATGATATTGTATAGAGGCACTTGTTATATTGTATACGGACAGTTTTTAAGAGAACAACGACAGACACTCAGTCATTCACAATGATGACACATGTATCTATAACAGACAGCATGTATTGTTCTAAGCATATTGAGAAATATCTTCAAATAATGGCATTTAACTCAGAATACTGACACCCATCCCAGCATACTGAAGTTTATTCGGTATAGTGCCCACCACACCGAGAAGGATCACACATATTAACATTTATCGTCATCACCCCATGTTCATTCCATATTACACCACATTAGCATCTAATGACAGTGAAATCAACATGATGAAACTGACGGCAATTTCCCAGCATGCACCTCATAACAACTGACATCATTTGAAATCTGAATATAGATCATCTCACAAACACACACACAGAATACGGTCAGTGCATAATAGTGCTGCACTAACATGACACGATACACACATAGGTCATGTCAACCACTTATGAAATGTTTTTCAACCGCACCAGCCGTGTATTTCCAGTTGGTCGCTCAGGCTGTCTAGTTACGTTGAGGTATCGACAAGTGGGAACTGCCCTGTAGGGTGCTTCAGGGCCCCCAACTCTTTGACTGACATGTGGGACATCAACAATTTTTCTCATGGGCTGTAACCCATAAACCTAAATATCGGAATAATACTGCAGTCAACATGTTATGGACCTCATAAAAGATTACATGCTAAAAAGTGATAGACCAAAATTAGAATGATTTTCACAGCTAGTTTTTTAATGTACTTTTTTTTCAAGAGGTCTCTCCGCACAGCGGCTAGCATCTCTCACCACAAAGAGTGCCTACCCATTTGTATGGCATACTAGGTCACAATGTACTCAGGGGTCGGTTCCTCTGCAAGTATTGGCCAGGACTGTGTGCGTGAGATCAAGAGTTCACTCCCTCATTTTAGTTATTGGTTATTGGTGATGATTTCAAACGTCAGTTAAATATGATAACGCGACAAATTGATGTCATGGTTATGGGTAGAAAGTCAATACAAATTGTGCATGGTAAACATTTATTTTGAAATCAAAAGAAAATCTGATATATCTCATGAAGGACTTCGTTAAATAGTTGTTTTCCCCATCAAAAGATCTGACTTGATTTATTTCACCCCCTCCAACCGAATGATCAATGGTCCTTCTTAAAATTTCATAGGCATTTTAAATAAACATACAAATACAGATTTTATGGTTGTCAGAGGGGGTAATGTACATAAGCATGGACGACATACATAAACTACAAAGCTGAATGTTAGTCGTGTGCTACTGTGCGGCCACGAATTCCACAATTTCATGCCTTCTTTAATAATAGAGCCTGATACAAACCCGGGATCTGCTGAGGAGAGTAATCACAATTCAGAACTGAGGCAGTATGGAAAGTTTCTTTTTTTACAAATAGAATGTCATAAACTGTGAGGGATATTTCATTAAGAGGCGGGAAATGAATGCCAGCATAAACCGATGAGAAACAAAAGCAATTGGGGTACCTGCTGTTAACCACTGTTACTTGGATGTGGGAAGTGTTCTTTAAGCTGTCTGAGGATGTGGGAGGTGTTCTTTAAGCTGTCTGAGGATGTGGGAAGTGTTCCATAAGTTGTCTGAGGATGTGGGAAGTGTTCCATAAGTTGTCTGAGGATGTGGGAAGTGTTCCATAAGTTGTCTGAGGATGTGGGAAGTGTTTTTTCAAGCTGTCTGAGGATATGGGAAGTGTTCTTCAAGCTGTCTGAGGATGTGGGAAGTGTTCTTCAAGCTGTCTGAGGATGTGGGAAGTGTTCTTTAAGCTGTCTGAGGATGTGGGAAGTGTTCTATAAGTTGTCTAAGGATGTGGGAAGTGTTTTTCAAGCTGTCTGAGGATATGGGAAGTGTTCTTTAAGCTGTCTGAGGATGTGGGAAGTGTTCCATAAGTTGTCTGAGGATGTGGGAAGAAGTGTTTTTCAAGCTGTCTGAGGATATGGGAAGTGTTCTTCAAGCTGTCTGAGGATGTGGGAAGTGTTCTTTAAGCTGTCTGAGTATATAGGAAGTGTTCTTCAAGCTGTCTGAGGATGTGGGAAGTGTTCTTTAAGCTGTCTGAGGATGTGGGAAGTGTTCCATAAGTTGTCTAAGGATGTGGGAAGTGTTTTTCAAGCTGTCTGAGGATGTGGGAAGTGTTCTTTAAGCTGTCTGAGGATGTGGGAAGTGTTCCATAAGTTGTCTAAGGATGTGGGAAGTGTTTCTCAAGCTGTCTGAGGATGTGGGAAATGTTCCATAAGTTGTTTGAGGATATGAGAAGTGTTCCATAAGTTGTTTGAGGATGTGGGAAGTGTTCTCCAAGTTGTTTGAGGATGTGGGAAGTGTTCTCCAAGTTGTCTGGGGATGTGTGGAGTGTTCTCCAAGTTGTCTGAAGATGCGGTGAATGTTCTCCAAGTTGTCTGAAGATGCGGTGAATGTTCTCCAAGTTGTATGGGGATGTGTGGAGTGTTCTCCAAGTTGTTTGAGGATGTGGGGAGTGTTCTCCAAGTTATCTGAGGAAATGTAAAATTTCCCAAGAACGTAGGAAATCCTTTATAGGCCTAAGGTAGAAGAAAGTGATTAATTTCTTTCCTCGATACGGGAAGTAATTGTCTTGCTAGGAATGTCTATATAACAGGGAATGTTCTTCTCGTTTTAGTCTTAGAGTAAATTGTTCTTCCTGTCCCAGAGAGTGCTGAGTGTTTCTCCTGATATACTCTTTTTGTAGTTGACTTGAAAGGTGTTTGTTCCATCCAAAATAGTGGACAATGCTCTTATCATCCAAACAACGTTTCTTGATGTCCTTAATTGCAAGAGTGAAGTCTCATTAAAGTCCTGGTAAGTCTGAAGTCTCATTCCTGTCCTGGTAAGAATTAAGTCTCATTCCATTCCTGGCAAGAGTGAAGTCTCATTCCTGTCCTGTTAAGAATTAAGTCTCATGCCAGTCCTGTTAAGAGTGAAGTCTCATTCCTGTCCTGGAAAGAATTAAGTCTCATTCCAGTCGTGGCAAGAGTAAAGTCTCATTCCTGTCCTGTTATGAGTTAAGTCTCATTCCAGTCCTGTTATGAGTGAAGTCGCATTCCTGTCCTGTTAAGAGTCAAGTTTCATTCCTGTCCTGTTAAGAGTGATTTCTCATTCCAGTCCTGTTAAGAGTAAAGTCTCATTCCTGTCCTGTTAAGAGTTAATTCTCATTCCAGTCCTGTTAAGAGTTAATTCTCATTCCAGACCAGTCATGTATTTTCAAATGAAAATCATTTATGGTTCACACAAGAGCCTGTGCAACACTCTTTACTTCTGTTGCTAATAAATCACCTTTTGTTCACAACCCAAGCAAAACAATCAAATATTGCAATCAGATGGTGAATTGCATCTTTACTATCTGTTTAGCAGTAAAAACACCTGAGAATAAACATATAATGCTTCAGAGCTAGAGTAACATTGAATTATAGTTTTATAGCTTATATTTCATTGTGAGAAAGCTTTGGTGGTTTATCTCAGATCACCTAAATCATTTTAAATACATCTATATTACAGTAAATGCATAGTCAAACTTTTTGTATATTTTGTTATCTGTTCTTTGCTTCGTTAGTATAGTACGTCTTCAACATACTAGTTACAGCAGTAGTTATTATGGTGCAATATTTGCAAGATTTAGAATTCAGACATTTAAAACATTTTTGTTTTTTATTAATTGTAGCCGTAAGCCGTAAGAATAATGACTTCCTCTGGTTCAGCATCAGTGGCAGCTCTTCCACTTATTATTATTTAATACGCCCATGGACACATATGATACATTAAGTCTGATACAACATTGGGGTACTATTGAGATTATATGCAGAAATGAAAAATAAACAGGGCAAATATAGCAGTATTCTGCAGCCCATATCAAACAACTATATGGGCTAAACCTCTAACAATGTACTATGTGTGGAAGGAAAACAATGCTTTATTCAATGCTACATATATATTGAAAGCCTAATTATTTACTGTTTAGCCAAACATGTCACACTTCAAACCTGAGTTGTCAGTAAGACAAAGATCTCCGTTCTATTTTATTAGTTGGGTTTGGAGAGGCAACTAAATGTTCTCGAAACAGAAAGAAATAATAATCATTTATTTTTCTTTGGAACAGATCACTTTTATTGGAGATCAAAAATATGTATATATCTTTAATTATGGAATGTATAGAACCTATTGTACTTCATATTATTGGGATTGTCAGATAAAAGGTCAAATGTTGAAATGCAATGAAACTTGACTAAATGATTCTTAAAAAAGTGATTATAGATTTGAGCTGACTATCCCAATCAGAAGTATGTCGATAATATCAAACGAAATGATAAGAGAATGAACTTTTAATATCTACGATTATTACACATTTATTAACATCATCTGTGTACTGGTGAATGTTTACCACTGCAATGTGTATACATCTGTGTCTCTTTCCCTCTTCCCCGTTTTGACCAGGTCTCTGTGCCAATCTTTTTCTAATAGAGCAAATGTCCTTGTGTGACAAATATGCACAGTTTCTGGATCTTTCTCCTGTACAGAGATTCGGCTGGTTCGAAGAGGCTTGCAACATCTATTTTTGTTGGATACCTTATATGTTCAGTCAGCGATGCGATGTTATTTATGGGTCACTGCTCTTTCATTGTTCACAGTCAGTCATTTGGGATTGAACTGGGACCTTCAAGATGATGACTTTAAACTCTGATAGGAGATTTACTCTCAATACTATGTTTGGTCTGCGGCTATAATTACCTTTGGTATGCCAGCCGGTGAGATGAGAGTGAATGAGTCAAATGAACCAAAAATACACATTTGAATTAAATTGTGTAAAAGACTGAAGAATGCTGATACCACAGGAGTCAACCTCTTTAGATCCATATCAGGCACATTATGAAGTATATCAAATACTACAGTGGCCAGATAGATCCCAGGCACTGTGATGCCATGCCACATGCACTCATAGATTTACCAGGCACTGTGATGCCATGTCACATGCACTCATAGATTTACCAGGCACTGTGATGCCATGTCACATGCACTCATAGATTTACCAGGCACTGTGATGCCATGTCACAAGCACTCATAGATTTACCAGGCACTGTGATGCCATGTCACATGCACTCATAGATTTACCAGGCACTGTGATGCCATGTCACATGCACTCATAGATTTACCAGGCACTGTGATGCCATGTCACATGCACTCATAGATTTACCAGGCACTGTGATGCCATGTCACATGCACTCATAGATTTACCAGGCAATGTGATGCCATGTCACATGCACTCATAGATTTACCAGGCAATATGATGGCATGCCATAAGCATTTGAGACATTCGATAATATCATGTAAGAAGCAATGAGAGTACTATCATGTCATGTCAGATAAAGTCATATGTTAACCATCTCTGGCATCATATATTGAAGGCAATGATACGTTGATATGATGTCAGATCCAGTGATATCCTTACCACCACTGTGATACGTTAGAAGCAGTGGTATGTCCACCACTTGACTGACATATATGTTATATGAACAAATCATTCAAATATAGGCTCAAAAATATTTTTTTATATCTTGCCAAATGCACGATGCCTGGGAGAACATGCCAGAGGAATCACTAATATACACACATCCACAGAGAAAACATTTACACAAACCCTAATATGTGTCTTACGGGATCGATTTGATATGCATCTGCCTTCAGTCATCCACATTAAATATTTGTACCTTCGGGATGGTGTCCACCATAGGAATACATTGACATATTCATATATATATATATATATATATATATATATATATATATATATATCAAAGTAGGAACTGGTTTATTCATGAGGACTTTAGGCAACAATTTTATCATTTGTCTTATTTTTCAGGCATTCAGATTTGATAATTTATTTATCAGTTTGTCAAGTCAGAATTTAAAATAATCGGCTGAACTTTTTGTGACCTTGGGTCAAGGTCAAGGTCATGGCCAGCACAGGAGCAACTTCGCTTGTGAATGCTCTATTTTCTGTCAAAATACAGCAATATTAATATAACTTGGTAGATGTGATCAAACTATGAGGGGTTTGGATAAGTTCGATATTGGGTGACCTTGGGCAATTTTCAAGGTCACAGGAGTTGATTTTCAAAATCGGCTATTTGTAATATTTTGCAAAACACTACAAATTGTATGTATTCTCACTACATTTATCTTACACAATATCTTTATTCATAATTTTTGGAAAAAATTATGTGACTAGGTCACAGTGACCTACTTAAAGGTAATTTTGGTCACAACTTCCGAAATATTGTGAATCTAATCAGAGAGTATTAAATCATGATATTATGTAAATGTATGTAAATATAGGTATCCTGTACAATATGTTCATGATGTGAAGAAAAAATTATGTAACTAGATTGCTTTGACCGACTCATAGAACTGCCTCAGTTCTGAATTGTGAGTTGGATAGTGCATGAACTTGTATGCATTAAATACTGTGCTGACTTCAGTTTTGTGCCACTCACAAACTTTCTAGTTTATATACGACCCAGAAAGTAAACAGCATGATTCTTAATCAAAGAAGCTAGGTATCTTCTGAAATAATTTTCAATATGCCTGAGGTGACACACAGGAGACATGCCTGATCAATCATTGCACAGTGGCATGCAATGATGAATATTCATGATGAACAGCTTCCACTCTAAGATCTACACACTATCTCAGCACTTGACTTGAGAACCCTGAAATGAGTCAAATATTCTGCGAGAATAGGCAACATCTAAGTCTGTCAGGTATACTGAAATGTTTTGGGAAGGTCTTATATATATAAATATGATAAAGCTACACCTGAGTGTGTCCTTTTCAACACAACTATATCAGAATCCATTTGAATTTTTTTGCATTATAACATATGTGTAATAATTATAATCATGGCCTAAAAATATCAAGTGTGTGTCACTGGTTGGTGTGAAAAACCAGTTCATGAGTTCGTACTACAGGAGTACATATATTGTGGTGTGTTTTTTATACATGAGGTCACACACTATAGGAGCCCGGATGTAGTAGGTATAGTACTTTTGGAGCATTTGTCAATATTGGAGATATCCCTTCACAATGCATAATTAATACCATAGAAAATGTGGTATTCGGCCTATGAAATGAAAGCGTACAAGTTTATGCATATACATTTGTGAAAATAACCACCTTCCCTCCCCTTTTACACATAAACAATAAATGAAAAATAAGACTCCATTTTCATATTACATTGTAGTTTCTCCAATTCCATTGTGATTTCCGTAATATACTCACCAAAATACAATACTTATGCAATATCCACGCTTGATGGAAAGTCGTACTTAAATGGGGGCACATGAAATGCGACTGTCAACGGCTTTGAAGACCATTAAAACCTCCATTTCAAATTTCAGTCATTTAATCTTTGTCACTAGCCCTTTTCAATATCCATTTACATCATGGTTCAAACAACTCTCAAAATAACTGCAAGTAACAAAATAATTCACCTTTCTCGCACAAGGGATAAATGTGTCATGGCTGCCCTTTACAAGATGACTGCCATCATTATCAAAATAATATTCCAAAACATTCTTTACATATCTGAATTTTGCTCATATTAATAATATTAGAATTGTTTTTGCATATTTTGAGAAAATTTTCTTCCCCTTTAATCTCCTTTGGTGTAATGAATGAGTGATTCAGAAAGGATTATTCCTCATTGAATTAAGAGACAGTAGTTCATAGCCTGGGGCAAAAGATTGAAACCTAATCACATAATTTGTCCTATTAGCTTGACAGCCATTCCGCCTTTCTAACAATTGGACATTATCTTTTTAGCCGCTTATTTGTTAATGTTTCTCTTTTGATTGAATCCGCAATATTGACTACCATTCTGTGCCGCTCCACTTAGAAAACTGTTACACGAGACGCAGAGAAACAGTGTTACGTAATAATAAGCCAACTTCCACTTTTCATTGTGTGCTTTGTTACGTCATTGTCATGACAACATATCGGTTTCTGGCTGACCCTTTTACATCGTAGTTCAAGCTCTGATTCCTTGTTTAAGTAGAGTCATATTTTTGGACACGGTCAAGAAGAAAGAATAGCCGGACAAGGTAGAAGGGCTGGACAACGACGAATGCTGTCAATTAAATATCAGTATTCACATGTATATATATATATACATGTGAATACTGATATTTAATTGACAGCATTCGTCGTTGTCCAGCCAGTTATATATATGTATAGAAATATATATATATAGAAATTCACATGTATATCTCTATATATATATATATAGAGAGAGAGAGAGAGAGAGAGAGAGAGATATATACATGTGAATTTCTATATACAATAGTATATTATATCAGTTATTTATATATATATATATATATATATATATATATATATATATATATATATATATATATATATATATATATATGATATATAATGACCCTTTTATCACATTCCAAGTTTGTTAACCTTTTTGAGGAACATGATGCTCCCGTAAGGAGCAAACAGACTTTGTCTATCTACTCTCAGCATGCCGACCTCTAGCAGAACATAATAAGGATCGTGATGTCCTGTTAACATACACTGAGCTTGGTAAACTTTGCTAGTACATTGGGGGAATCATGATGACCCTGTCGGCACATCAGGGGGCATGATGACTTGTAAATTGACTTTGAGCATGATGATGATTTGAGTTCATCGTGCGAATCATGATTAATAATAATAATAAAATAATAATAATAAAATTTATATCGCGCTGATACCAGTCAGGACTGTTCATAGCGCTAAATTACCCTATTACTATACTCGAAGCATTATGACCTTTTTTGGTACATTGTGAGTGTCGTGATGACCTTGTACTCCGAGCATGATGACCTTTGCTGGTATATTGTGATGACCTTGTAAGTGTACTCTGAGTAAGATGATAGTCTTAGTTGATTACCTTTGTCTGTACAGGAAAATGATGACATTATGTGACAGTATTAGGTGGAGGATGATAAGTTTTGTGGATACATTATCAGAAGCATTATGACTCAGTTCACTGTTAGAGGCATGAAGACCTATGTTAGGTTATTACTTTTCACACGTTAATGCTGAAAATAATCGTATGGGCCATCATATTCTTATTACTGTAAAGGAATGAATAATTAAGAATATGCAATGCAAATGAGCACATGTAATTATAGGCTGCCATATATTTGCATTTATACTTATGAGTCACCATACAATATAATAGAGTCGCCATGCACCTTGATTAATTGGACACCATGATAGTTTTTATCGGTCATGTGACCGACGAGATGTTGAGAATCTGTGTCATCTATACACGTTATATAAAACGCTTTAATTCATCCATTAAGGTAGCCTCTTTGATTGACACTCGTGAACTGAACAGGCACATTCACCGACACAAATGCAAGATCCATTTTCGCCCCCACTCTGTTTGAGATCACTCCAGGGTGTCATCGTCTATTCTACACTCATTTGACACCATCTTTACAAAATACGTCACTGCGATTTCAATACATAATGGAGACGATTTGAGCAGCCAAAACGATGTGTGGAAACTGTTACCTCCAAAGCGTCAATCAGACGCGCACAGAAGAATAGAGATTGTCAAAGTGGAATCCCGGTATTTTTAGAAAGTACCACCCCCCTCCCGTCTCAAGTCTTGCATCTCTCGCTTTATATACATATATAATTCATCAGGAGGTCACATGTCATAGCGGCGGAGATGTGGACACACTCAACCACTGCCCACTGCTGATTGTATAAACAATCCCAGATCGTTTACTTTGGAAACCAGTGTCCATCTGTCACTGACAGAACCGTGGATTATGCTGCTTTAGAAATATATAAATATATATCTATATATTCATATATACACGTATATGTTTAAACATCCTCGTTACTGCAGGAACATACACTGATAAACAGGACTTCAACTTTTCAACGTTATTGTGCACACAAATTAAAAGTGTTCTGGCAGTGCCTGAACCGCCAGGTTTGAATCAAAGAATAACAATACAAAGGTCAGGTGGGATACAATGTCTCAGTCGGAAGGATCAAAATGCAGCGGTAATGTTGACAGTGTAGAGCTGGATGATATGAAGGATGTGGAGTCTGGCTTAAAGAGGGAAAAGCAAAACGGGAGCGTAGCAGAGCCTCTCCTAACGATTGCTGCCCGGGCAGCCGAAAATGGAACCGCATCAAAAGGGGCAGGCCAAGTTTACAGTGCTATACCGGGGGCTAAAAGTATATTTTCTCCCGGCAAAAAACAAGGGGGCAAGTTTAACGCCCCTTTCGATTCTGACCAGGCCGATTCCAAAGTAGCCGACAACAACAATGACTTAAATGTTGAAGGAAAAATGAAGATAAACACTGCAGGTAAATTATCACTTTATAATATATGAAAATGGAAGGTACTATATTACATGTTTTTTCAGGTCTTTCTACTCCCCCCGCACCAGTGACCTCCGTTAAGAGGAGAGCAGGGGTTGTAACACCACCACTGTCATCAAATGGTAACTCCTAACCGTATATTTCTGTGTTAAATGAGCCAAGTGCTTTTTGTGCAGGTGAAAAATAACCTCAAAGCTTATAGAAGGCAAATACTTTTGCGCACGCACAATCTTTATTATCAAATTGCTGATTGAAAAAAGAAATCGAAAACAATGTATAATATAGACATTAAGGGAATGGACAGCATGATACAGTAAATCTGACCTTACAATAAAACTTAACTATAATGTCTTTGAAAAAGTTTTATGGCACTACTTGGGAGACATTTTTATTGCGATACTAATAGTCCTTGACGGCGCGTTTAAGTTGAAAAAATGATAGTCATTATATTTTTGTCTCCATTTTTCAAGAAGCAGTAAGAAAGGCATGATTCATCTCCATATGCTCTATATTTTGTTTCATATTGATTATTGTTTATTTCCAATCTCAAGGCCCATCGATGTTTGATCATTTCATTTAACGTAAAATGAAGAAAACTGACCAATTAAACTCAAAATATAACCATGTTTCTTTATATTTGTGTGTGTAAAATCGGCGGGCCATTTTTCTATCTTAATTCTATATAGACAGGAGGTATCATGTTAACCTGATTTAGCCAGAAAAATGTTTTTATTTTTTATTTTTAATCTGTAGGTAGAGAACGAGATATCTTTCTTTTTGTGTTTGCAAGACGAAAGTATTTTGGAATCATTTGGTCCACCTTCATACAGACAACTAACTATCTCTCTCTCTGGATTTATAGCGGATCACATATATAACTCGAATGATACACCTTTATAACCTAAATATATGGCAGGGATGCGGCAAGACCCATTTTATTCCCTGGCCCTGTCACATGGCCATCGATTCTGATTTTTGCATACAATGTGTTGTCATTATTTGTAAAATCATACACACTGACTAATTGATAGCAACTTGAGAAAATGAATCAAGTATTGAACAAAGAGAATCTGAATAAGACCTGACTTTCATCAGCTGAGGTTCGTCAGGAACAGTATATTTGCTTTTAATAAGTTTATCTCTTGCAACCGACGTGTATCATCATCGTAATTAAATACAACCTGTGAGCTGGACCGGGGCCCACATCGCTGAATAACCCACGCATGCTCCACTGTGAACCTTTGAACCATGAACAGTGAGTGGTATTAAATCAGTCCGAAAAGAGCAAAAAATAGAATAACCGAATATACCAGCGCTTTATGTGCTACCTGTTTACCCATATCTGATAACAGATCATGATTCCCTCTCTCGAGACGCAATCTATTTATAGTTTATATATATATATATATATATATATATGTCATCAAATAACATAATCCTAATACAACTTGCTTGGCAATATCAGCCAGTAAGGCTTGCTGGTAGAAATGATACAACTTGATTGGCAATTCCAGCCAGAAAGTACTTGCTGTTAGAACTGATACAACTTGCTTGGCAATGCCAGCCAGTAAGGCTAGCTGTTAGAACTGATACAACTTGCTTGGCAATGCCAGCCAGTAAGGCTAGCTGTTAGAACTGATACAACTTGCTTGGCAATGCCAGCCAGTAAGGCTTGCTGTTAGAACTGATACAACTTGCTTGGCAATGCCAGCCAGTAAGGCTAGCTGTTAGAACTGATACAACTTGCTTGGCAATGCCAGCCAGTAAGGCATGCTAGTAGAACTGATACAACTTGCTTGGCAATGCCAGCCAGTAAGGCATGCTAGTAGAACTGATACAACTTGCTTGGCAATGCCAGCCAGTAAGGCTTGCTGTTAGAACTGATACAACTTGCTTGGTAAGGCCAGCGAGTAAGGCATGCTAGTAGAACTGATACAACTTGCTTGGTAAGGCCAGCGAGTAAGGCTTGCTGGTAGAACTGATACAACTTGCTTGGTAAGGCCAGCGAGTAAGGCATGCTAGTAGAACTGATACAACTTGCTTGGTAAGGCCAGCGAGTAAGGCTTGCTGGTAGAACTGATACAACTTGCTTGGTAAGGCCAGCGAGTAAGGCATGCTAGTAGAACTGATACAACTTGCTTGGTAAGGCCAGCGAGTAAGGCATGCTCGTAGAACTGATACAACTTGCTTGGCAATGCCAGCCAGTAAGGCTTGCTGTTAGAACTGATACAACTTGCTTGGTAAGGCCAGCGAGTAAGGCCTGCTAGTAGAACTGATACAACTTGCTTGGTAAGGCCAGCGAGTAAGGCCTGCTAGTAGAACTGATACAACTTGCTTGGTAAGGCCAGCGAGTAAGGCTTGCTGGTAGAACTGATACAAAATGGCTCAACATCTCTTATGGACCTAACACGTAATAATGCTCAGTGGTCAATCGGACTCTGGAGAAAATGAGCGGCATTCACTATACTATGCTAATAGATTGACAGAGCTTGCTGATAAGGTTTGCCATAATGAGGATGCTTGCTGGTGAATCTGGTGAATCATAATACATGTCAATAACAGAATATCTTATACAGGTTATTGATAAAACTTTTATTTCAATATTTCCTGATGATTGCGGCTAATTATAATGTTTATAATCTTATAAACAGTGCTGATAAAACTGGCAATGGCAGCTGTGGAGGTTAGAACCGAGTGTACATCTGTATAATAATACGATTAAAAAGAGTCATGCCATGTTGCATCATAAACAAACAACATGAATATGATAAGTAAATATACATGACGGGAGTTTTCCGGAGGAATAATGGTTGATATGAGCACATTCATTCAAGTAGAGGGCACCATTAGAATATAGTTAGAAATGTTATACCCCATCTAATTCGAGGTCATATGGTTTATCTCATGTAAAATGATGCCCTGGTGTGTGAAACTGGCAAACCAACCTATGCAGGCCACATAGAGCCTCGTGAATCATCAGCGCCTCGGTGACGATCAGCAGTATTTTCTTTTCTAATCACCGGTGAGGATCTATGAAAGACATTTGATTCAACAATTCTGTTGTTGGGTAACAAACGTTATCGAAACGTGTTTTAAAATCTTGATGTGGTCCATGGAAACAAAGGACGAGAACCGTGACGCAGTTGGTTAGAGCGCAATCTTAGTACCACAAATTTCACCCTGATGATCCGAAAGTTACGGGTGCGATTCCTGGCCATGCCGAGTTCGAATTCATGATACAATTTCTCCTATGAGCTGGCATCGGAGGTATTTTTCTATTCATACAGGCCTAATACCCCAACAGTGGTCACTCTCTGTGAAATGCATGGTCCTCATCACTTTCAATATATAACACAATGATCTTGACATATTTATTTTGGTTGATTTTAATTAAGGGAAATAACATGAATGTCTTATTTTATATCATGACCACATATGAGCCAACATACCCCACATTTCTTTAAATCTGCCAGTGGCTTCCATAATTTTATGAAAGTTTTAATACTTTTTATTGTGGTTTTGAATAATCTATTTTAAAGTTTTAATACCCACTTATATTCGATTTGAAACCAGTTGTTGAGTCCAAGGTGAGCGCGATTGGAACCAATGCAGGACGCCGAAATCTGCCGTTTTGGATACTGCTTTTTTGATAATATACTCATGGATAAAACCAACACTTCATACTCGGCATCAGACCCTACTTTTACATTATGAATGCATGTCCAAGTTCATAACTTTTATCATATAAAGTTGATGATATCAACACAGCCAAATGAGTTACAATCCATGCCAAATATCTTACAAAATGAAAGTACCTGGGGAAAGGTATTTTCAATATACAGAAAAAAATTGTCGCTCACCATCTCAGTTTTTTGAGAAATTAACCTGAAATCTGTTGTTCTCCAAAGTGCAATAAGTCTGTCATCAATATTTGACACGCTATATTTACATATATTATTTTATATAAAATACCCTATGGAGATGTTCATTTGAAAAAGTAAACTTTCAATGTGAATAATCTTGAGTCTGAGGCAATGTGGTTTGTATATATTTTTGATCTGATATTGCAGGGAATGGGGATGCTACCATTGATATCGATTCCGAGACAGAACCTCTTACTGTCAACGTCAACACGTCCCCTTCCTTCTCTGATGACCTGTCACCAAAAACCCCTGCTGAAAGGGTCAGATTCATCTTAGCTGAGGTAAGTCCCCTGCTGAAAGGGTCAGATTCATCTTAGCTGAGGTAAGTTCCCTGCTGAAAGGGTCAGATTAATCTTAGCTGAGGTAAGTACCCTGCTGAAAGGGTAAGATTCATTTTAGCGGAGGTAAGTCCCCTGCTGAAAGGGTCAGATTAATCTTAGCGGAGATAAGTCCGCTGCTGAAAGGGTCAGATCGATCTTAGTGGAGCTAAGTCCCCTGCTGAAAGGGTCATATTCATCTTACCTGAAATAAGCATCCTGCTGAAAGGGTCAGATTCATCTTAGCTGAGGTAAGTCCCCTGTTGAAAGGGTCAGATTCGTCTTACCTGAAATAAGCATCCTGCTGAAAGGGTCAGATTCATTTTAGCGGAGGTAAGTCCCCTGCTGAAAGGGTCAGATTCATCTTAGCTGAGGTAAGTACCCTGTTGAAAGGGTCAGATTCATCTTAGTGGAGCTAAGTCCCCTGTTGAAAGGGTCAGATTCGTCTTACCTGAAATAAACATCCTGCTGAAAGGGTCAGATTCATCTTAGCTGAGGTAAGTCCCCTGTTGAAAGGGTCAGATTCATTTTAGCGGAGGTAAGTCCCCTGTTGAAAGGGTCAGATTCATCTTACCTGAAATAAGCATCCTACTGAAAGGGCCATGTTTATCTCCCCTGAGGTAGATAAACATGTATATTCAACTGAAAGGATCCGAGTTTTCTCAGCTGAGTTTTCTTTACATTTTGGTAAATTGCAATGCTTAAGATTTAATTTCGGTTTGTAATTGTTTGTAGGACAAGGAGAAGGCTCTGGAAGATGATACGATACAGCTGGCAGTACACGCCCCCTTCTGTCAGATGGACGTACTCTGTCACTTTGAAGAAGGTGGAACTGGTTGGAAAGAGTCAATCAGGTAAATCTTATTATGTAACAAATGGAACTGAAAGTGAAAATAGTTTATTGATTCTTTTTTTGCACAAAATTGCCGTCATGCCAAACCTATAACTATACCTATACCTATACTTATATCTATACCTATACCTATATCTATACCTATACCTATAACCTATAACTTATACTTATTGTGCGGTGGGCATGGTCATCTTGAAATTAAGGTGTCATGAGTTTCAATAGTTGCGAAATGTAGGTATCGGGTCCTGTGATTAAAAGTAGAAAGTATTTTTTTGTATATAGCTCTTAGAGCAGTAATAGATATATGTTATAATATAGACTATATTATAACATACTGTATACTATTATTGCTCAGAGACGACGATGGCTAATGTGCACACGACAGTTATTTGTGTAGATGCATTCGATTCGTACTCTCGTGACCTTAGTTTCCGAGCAGGTTTGCAAACTATACTGAAAGAAGGAAATGTGCACGGATTATGCTCATAACATCTGACGCTCATTTAGTCCCTACGCTCATACTGGTCAACGTTTAACGCTTATATTCTCCAGTGTTCTGCTTGTCAATGACGTATAAAATTTACGGCAACTTCAAAATGATGAGAAAATATAAATATCATTTTCAGAAAGGAAACTGTAAACAAATTCTTTTTTTTTTATAGAATTTCTTGTTATTTAATCATACTTTTATATAGAGTATTTAACATTAGTTTACTGTATTTGTTGCATCATACAGTTATTCCACTGTTCCTCGATATTTCCTTACAGATAGTCGCATGCCCCGATATTTATTGGGCTTTTTGACACCTTGTAATGTTCCAAATCAACAGACCAAGTAGAGGACTTAGACAGCGCCATTTTGATCCCTCATAATCCAGTCCGGCTGTGACGAATCTGGAAGCTAACAAATCAATCAAGGTCACAGGGATAATCTCCATGTCCTAGCGTTTCATGTCCTACTTGTTGTAAATAAGACAGAGGATTCTTGTTAGTATATTCATGTTACCGGTATCAAAATGATAGATGGCTTATTGATGACTGAACATTCTTATATTTACATGGCCGGTAAACATCTTGTGTTTCCTGTTTGGCTTTTCTTATATTTAAGTTATATTAAATTCTGAAAAGGCATACCCGTACATGAATGGTGCGAGATTAGAAAGTTGATATCAACTTATTGTTTAAGATGGGCAACAATACACAGATTGGTGTGATATTTCTTCCATCGATTAATTGGCTACTGCTTTCATTCATATGCATTAAACTATATCATTCCGCACATTTATGTCAACTCAAAGCACATGATATGCTAAATTAAGCTACCAATTGTGCCAATCAATAAGAAGCTGATCATTTAGCTCGCCTACCTGACAGGACCTCTACCCCATTTGAATACTGATGCTATTCTCAAAGATGTATTTTGTTCTAAATATTGCACAGCGTTTTATTTACTTAAGAAAGATCAGCACTAAAGGCAATTTCCGTAAATTATGGAAGCACCATTATAGTACAATAGATAAAAGTTAATCCCCACCTGATTAGATCTAAGTCAGGTACTCTCTCTTTTGTAAAAAAAAAATGCCCACGTCATTATGTTTTTCAAAGCACTTCATAGTCGTATTCATCAAAATGTAAGAGCTTTACAAATGAGACAAAAACGTTGATAAATATTTCATTCTACAATACAAAAAATGACAGTGATCTGCTCTTTGTTATATGATATCAGGTGGTTGAAATATGAGGAGAAGGTTGAGGCAGGAGATAGATGGAGCAAACCTCACGTGTCAACCACTTCCCTGCATGCCCTGTACGACATCAAAAAGGGCATCGAGGAGAACACTGTCATCCTGGACCTTCCATCCCCACATGGGTGTCTGCACCAGGTGGCAGGTCAGTCCATATATATATAATACCATTTACGTTGTAAGCGAATAACAGTTAACATGAATACTGATACTTAAGTACTAGTCAAGAATATTTTGAATGTGATAACACAACGAAGTACACAACGAAGCACAGATTGTATTAGACATTCTTGAATATATTTTTCTTTGGTCATTCTTTTAAATATCTACATGATTGTTATAACGCTCTTACCAAATATAACACAATTTCAAGATTATAAAACTAATGAGCAAACTAGCCAAAAATTCATCGATTATACCGGTGATTAAATCAAATGTTCGATGATCAAATGTTCAAGACATATACGCTCTTGTCTGTTAGAATTATTAGTGATCTATTTGGCAGTAATTTGTAGGAAGAATGTCTGTTTTTTTAAATTTTGGACAGTAGGTCAGGAGGACTCAATTGAGCAGTCAATACAATTTGTGATGGGTGAGTTATTCTGAAGGTATCTTACGTCATATATCACACACTGGGATGGTCTGCCCCTATCTATCCATTCCCTTTTCGGGTAATATAATTTGTATTTGTTACTACCACTAGAATATATAGCTAGCCATTTCATCCCGATAATGAGTGTTGTTTATGCCCCACATTGTCTGAGGTACGTGTAGAAGTGGTAAAAATAAAAACAAATCTATAATTGGGTGGTTGTAAGTGTCCATGGATCTCGCCCAGAGTTTCCCAGAAGTCTGTCGGGATCTTTGTTTTTCTTCATTTGCAAAGTTTTTGAACTGTAATACTGAGTTACAGGAATTGTCAAATATTGTATCGGTTCGTTGTAATTCTTTGTTGTTCGTTGTAGATCCTTGTTGTTCTTCATGGTTCGTACTGGTTAGTACATGTAGTTATTTGTAATTATATCATATTAGGATTATCCACAGTTTATGTACAATATATCTATCTGCACGATGTGACAAGCTTTGGTGTCCAGACACACACTGGCAAAATTGCATGTAGAATTTAAGTGACTGACAAAAATCAGTGAAGTCGTTAAAAGTCGACCTTGTCGACTTTTTCGTTCCGAGTCCATGGTATTCTTTACAGTTCATTGCTGATTTTCATCATTTCCTCGCGATCGCCCTTGCCCGGCAATTGTTTTGAAATATTAAAAACGTTGGCCATACATTACAAGAATGATCAGAATTGTCTTAACTCGTTGTAGGTCAATCTACTTTGTTGTCAATCTACTTTGTTTTGACATGCTTAAAGATGGATGTGTAACTGGAGAGTATAAACACATTCCTCATTCGTTCACATTTCTCTGAAAAGTCAACGGAAATTTATATTTTTTTAAATATATTATTTCCTGAATCTGTGATGAATATCCTCATGATACTCTGTCAAATATCGTCAAAGTGTTTATATGTAGGTGTTTCCTTTGTATTTGTTGTCCTCGCCAATATCTAATGTACTTCATCTTCTTTGGTCTCGTTCTGTTCAATATAGCTATTTTAGGGTTTTAGTTGATTGTGAAGAGCAGCAGACCTAGGATGTGCCACATATTTAACACTTCCCCTTAATTGTTAGTGATTACCTACATTGCACAGTCACATAGCAAAGACATTGGTAAAAATCACTGTATGCACCTACGTCAGATATATATATATATATATATATATATATATATATATATATATATATATATATATATATATATATATATATATATATATATATATATATATATATATATATATCCTTAATCTCTTCAGTTTTAATATTCTTATTAATTCATTCTTCACACACCTTCAATAATTGTAGATTTGTGAAAATTGCACATTGCCTTCCACTCGAGTGTACATATACATGCAAATTGGTGTACATAATTTTCATATTAACACCTATTCACGCATGATGAATTATATGCATGATTGATAAGGTCGTGGAATAATGTATTATTTTTTTTTAAAGATGTGTTATTTGAATTATGATAACATGATTATGAACGCTGGGTTGCTTCGTTACTTATGATAATTTTGCACACAAAAAAACAACAAAAAACCCCCAAAACAGGGATCCCAAATAACATATAAAATGCTTAAAACATACTATGATTGATATGATTGACGTAAGTAAATAATCAGTGGTGAAGGTCTTTGGTAGATTCTCGTAGCAGATGGATGAAGGAAGAATTCTAATTTGTTATCAAACAACACAAATGAAATGAGGACCAATCATATATCTTTAAAATAGAGAATTAGTGAGGCTAAAACTTAACCTCTCCATTCTTTTGGCTGATGAGCTCTAGTATTGGTGATCGCTAAAATAGTTTCAAAATAGTTTCTGATTATGGTTTTACAAGTACACATGTTTAATCAACATGTTTGATGCACCGATTGAATGTTTAAGAAAATCTCCGAAAAGATGCTTTTGTCTGGTCACAATACGCCCTCATTAAAATGTGGATTTTTTTCCTTTCTTTTTTTTCAATAAATCTTAAAATCTGAATAATTCTGGTGGAAGAGCAAGACATTCTATATTGATCATTTATTCCTCAGTTGGCATTTAAGATAGTAGACAGAGCATTCATTCTATATAATTATTAGGCTCACATCCCTTTCTTCAATTGCCTTTCCAATAATTTGTAGAACCCTTAAGAGATTATTAACCAAATTTGACTAACTTACAACCGCCATGTTTTAGTTTTAGTATAAAAAAAGAATTTATTTATGATATAGATTATGTAAATTAGATCATGTGATAATTTTTATGGATTATTTTAAAATCTGAACAATCTTAAGGTTACTATGTTTGAATTTCACATGTTAATTGTATTATAGAAGTTATGACCAAAAACATACAGAAACAAGAAATGGGCCCTGAAAGTATTAGTGGTCAATTGTGTACATGTGTGACAATTAAAATCGTGAAGTGAACGTCAAAACAACAACTTTATGTCCACTACAACTGACACATCAAACTAGATTAATCGCACTAAGTATCGCAAAACAAATCATTTTTGATCAGCTAGGTAAAATAAAACAACCACTTATTGCATGTCAATCAAAGAGCGATTATTTATTTTTTTATATTTTTTTCAGAAAACATAACATCTGCGGTGTGCAAAGACAAGGGATGGGGAGAGGATATGAAATCGCAAATGCTCGATATTATGCTCAGGCCGCACAAGCACAAGCACAGGAAGGGAGGCAAACATGGACAGCCAAACTCCAAGTCTGAAGCTCACCGCGAGGGCTCAGAATCCCCTCCGGAAGCCCCGGGTAGCCCGGATGTTAGTACCACAGAGAGCAAAAATAACACACTGAACTCCTCCAAAATGTCCAAGCGTGAGTACAAGACTCAGTTCATAATTCCTGTACACACTACAGGTACATTGAAAAGGATATATAAGTTATACAATCTTTTTTTTTCTTTAGCAAATTAAACCTGCTATTAGTTCTATTAAGTTATTTGGGGAATTATCAAAATCCATATCTGACTTAATCCACAGGGAAGATACACTTTTTGTATGCATAGAAAACAAATAAGTGTTATTGTCAAAAGTCAAGAATAAATGATGTGCCTGAACAACCTGGTTTATACTTTCAGTGAGTAGCTTAAAGCCTCAGCTTAAAAGATTACCATCCAGCAAAGAAACGTCTTCTTTGCACCATACCTACCCAGGGGGGATTCTTCCCGATAATCTGCTGCCTTACAAGGTAAGAGATGCAATATTTGGGCATCAGGCTCACCCTGCCTAAAGTCTTTCCCTTACGTAAAAGTCCATATTTGATCAATACCTAAAGTATCATGAAAGTAAGGATTACCATATTCGTATGTCAGTTATTTAATGTGTCCTATATGTATTTGTCTTTACAAATACGGCATTCCAGTAGAGAAAAGCCGGATAATGAACAAAAGGGAATATGACAATGTACCTAACCAAACATATAAAGTTATTGTTTTCATAAATAGTTCAAAAGCTATGTAAATGATGGCAATCAGTATAATTATCAATATCTCCTATTATTCAGCCAAACAAGCGTCTGATGAAGAAGATCCCAGGAGGTTCGGAAGCTGCAAACATTCTCATTGGTCAGGTGGATTTTCTTGATGAGCCAATCATGGCGTTTGCACGTCTTTCCAAAGCTTCCATCTTGGCAGATCTGACCGAGGTAGCCCTTCCTACCCGCTTTGTCTTCCTGGTGCTCGGGCCTCCGGAGACCACTTCATTGTTTGAGTATGAGGAGGTGGGACGTGCCATGGCCTGCCTGCTGACAGATCGGGTAAAACTCTCCTCATTATACCACTGATAACTTGAATAAGATTTCCTTCTTAAAAAATACATTACATACCCATACAATGGTTTTAAGCTGTAAAAGTAAGCATCTCTTTTGTATCTTGAATTGCCATATTTTCATTTTGTTTGAAGATTTTTCTTCATAAAAACTTGTTTGCATAAAGTCAGACATTTTTAATTAGGCATCAACATAAGTGATGACGTTAAACACATGGAGTGTTCCAAGATTCAGTGGTCAACTCCCATATTAATGTGAATGTATATTTAGAAAACAAAGTATAAAACAAACATAAATAGGTGTATTTTTATGAATGTATTTGTCATCAGTTATGTATCTTTAAAATAGTTGCATGGATGAATTACATAGAGCATGTATTATTATTTTTGAAGGTATTCTGTGAGGTAGCCTACAAGGCCACAGCACGCCAGGATCTCATGGATGGCATAGATGAGTTTATAGATGACCTGACAGTGCTGCCACCTAGTATATGGGATCCCACAACCAGACTCGAACCGCCTGAGAAAACGATCTCTATTGTGAGTTGAGTACCACAGGAGTATGCTGTGGAATATCTGGTGTTTTTTCATCATATATATTGACAAATCAACGAAATATCAGGGACAAATTTCAAAACTGAATCTTTCAAAACTAATATAAAACAAATACCTGCTGTGAAGCCCGCTCCCTGATATGCTTTCAAGCGGTACTTATCTAGTAGCATTATTCCTTCCTATAAGACTATTCGTAACATGCTAGCGCTAGTCAATTATACATACATATTATTAAGATTATTCATCAAACCGGGACGGAGTTTATTGCCAATTCTTTCTCCTTTGGAAATGATGAACTTGATTAATTAATAAAAACTACCAAAAATGTTCGTCGACGCCCACTAAGAAACCAGCAGTGAACTGCCAGTTTCCCAGTTAAATGTCTCGATTTCTGCCAGGAAAGTAATGAAAAGCACGCAAGCCAATAAAAGCGACGATTTGTTTGCAGGAGAAGATCCGCGCCCGCCTGATGGACTCCGCCCGGCACGCGGCCGATGATGCCGCTTACCACTTTGCAGAGAGCGCAGAGGGCGATGAAACTCTGAAGCGGACTGGAAGGTACAACACAATCCTTGTTAACTTTATGATTGGTTCCCTTTTGTCTGTTTCTATTTGTTGAAACATCATATTTAGCACTATTTAGGCCATTTCAGTTCAGAAAGAAGCTTGCCAGTGAAATGTATTGCCCGATTCTTTTCAAAGAGTGACTTGGGATCTTTTTAATGCATTATCATTTTTGAGAATATAACATAAAGATGATATGTTCCAATTCAATTGTCCTCCCCTTTGATCTCATATCGGATAATATCTTTAAAGAGTTATCACGTACATTTAATATTCATAAAAGTATAAGGTGAGGGTGATTCATTTTTCTTTTTTATATATAAAACAGTAACAAACTGTTTTAATTTGTTCGGTCTGTGCGAAATGACATATATCATCTTCGCCGAACCTGACAAATCCTTTATTATCGTATATCATCAAATGCATGCAGAAATATCGACTACTCATGTTAAAAAACAAAAGCGGCATGAACAAGAATATTTTTTATATATATTTCAGGCTGTTTGGTGGTTTGGTGGCCGATGTCAAGAGGCGGTACAGCCAATACTGGAGCGACATCGTGGATGGTTTTCACCTGCAGTGCCTTGCTTCTATCATCTTCCTGTACTTTGCCTGCATCACGCCCATCATAACCTTCGGGGGGCTCCTAGGTAGCGCCACTAACGGCTACATGGGCACGATGGAGACCATTCTGGCCGGCGCTATTTGCGGCCTCATCTACCATCTCTTTGCTGGCCAGCCCCTCACCATTGTAGGTGCCACCGGGCCCATGCTGGTCTTTGAGAGTATTCTCTTTACCGTGTGCGAGTAAGTTTTTTGTTTTCGTTTTTCTTTGTTTCACAATTTTTTGTCTTACCAATTTCTTGTATTGCCAATTTCTTGTTTTACCAATAATTTTCTTCATATCTCACAGGTCATCTCATATTTTGAATTCAAAAATTTCTGTCTTAACATTAATAGATTTTGAATCGAAGAATACAAGATAATTGCAAAGCATACATGCATTTGTTTATTCTATATTTAGAGACAACAATTTACACTTCCTGTCCTTCCGGTTTTGGATTGGAACCTGGGTGGCCGTGATTCTTATCATCATCGTCGCATTTGACTTGAGCGCCCTCGTGCAGTACATCACCAGGTTTACAGAGGAGAGCTTTGCGGTGCTAATCTCTCTCATCTTTGTCTTTGAGTCATTTGCTAAGATTGGTCAAATCTGGAACACCCACCCCATACACATGCACACGGCTGATGAAGACACGCAGGTAAACGCCCCCTGCCTGATTATCATGCAGTATATATAGTTACCACACTTGTATTCGAATCCCGGACATTTTCAGCTCGCTGTTTTATCAGTTTCAGCTTATTTGGATTACTTTTAGATGATGTTTATGCTAATTATTTACATTTATGAAAATATGTTTAATCGCTTTTGTGAATAATTGAATCTATGTATGATTTGGGGGTTGCAGTTTAAGTGCCACTGTGTCAACCCACCAATCATGAATGGGACTGCTGCCAATGCCACCGGGGTTAACATCACGGAGACGTTTCTGGGCAACATGAATGACTCCAACCCCATGTCATATGCGCATGGTAATCTTCGTCTAACCCGAGAACATAGATCTCCTTATTATACTGCACTACGTGTGATCTCATATCACAAACCTTTTTGAAATGAGTTTATAAAATATCAATTTCAAGCGTAACATATTTTCTTTTATATTTGATTGTTTGACATATGAACAGAAGTCTTTTAATAAAATCAAAAAGCGTCTTGGAGCCCAGTATTTTGAAATCATATGTTAATATAATAAAAAGCACGTTATGACACTTTAACAATGCATTTTATACTGCTAATGTGCAGATGAGAGAAACAGCGAAGCCATGTCTCACCAGATCTGGGAGTACCTGAGCTGGAGCAAGCTGGTGTATGAGGACTGCATCACGTACCAGCACCGCATCGTGGTGGGCACGGGTTGTATCACAGAAGAGACCTGTCTGGAGCATGGCTGGCTCCTCGACGGGCCCGCCTGTAACCTACACAGGTATGTACATACCTATACACCAAATAATTCACTCATTTTAAATATTCTGCTACTCAGCTAAACAGAGGTAGTCGATTCTCAACCTATTGGTAAAAGGTCGACAACCTCAATTTAGCAGAGTAAGACTTTACACTAGGTCCCGAAAATGTAAAGAGAGGATTTGTTTGTGTGATTTCAGTGTGACCCATTCCGTGCCCGATGTGTTCTTCCTCTGTTGCTTCCTGTATATCGGTACATTTGGCATTGCAATGTTCTTCCGCACTTTCCGGGGAAGCAATTACTTCCCTTCTATTGTAAGTGTAAAAACATTGTCATTACATATTTCACAAGTGATAGGCTCCACTGGTTTTTCATTGTAGAATGATATAATCTGTATATGTCTTTTTCATAGCGTGATGCTATTGCTGTAAAAGTGTAAAAGCAAAAATGTGCAAACTGCCGCTAATACAGTTTGTTTTTTCTCACTTTTTTGTGAATGATAAGTCTATATGAATATATGAGCATAGATCATAGATCATAGATCATAGATTTTTACATAACGATAGACAGCAATGAATGAGATCTGGTTGTTATCAGGTGAGGAGCACTCTGGCTGACTTTGCCGTCCTCATTGCCATCGTGATCTGCACCTCTGTGGACTTCACCCTGAGCCTGGAAACCCCAAAACTCAAGGTGCCCTCAGAGTTCAAGGTAATGTCAACTCTTTATGTAAGGATATTATGAAATCAAATTTATTTTCATGTGTTTTTCCCTAAGTAAAATGGATGCCTATACTTATATATTTGTTCATACTGCTAATAATGCCCCAACATAAATTTCTGTGCCTTTTAAAAGTAAATGTGTTTTCTGCTAAAATCCAATTTATCCGATGAACACTTTGGCGACAAGGTTTGATAACAATGAGCACCTTCACATTGGGACAATTGGGTCGTTTAGCTTACAGAGGCTTGTTTGTCCATTGATGTTTGTCTATTGGTATAGGCATACACTCTTACAGATTGTAAGAGTGTATGCCTATATATAAATATATATAAATATATATATATATATATATATATATATATATATATATATATATATATATATATATATATATATATATATATATATATATATATATATATATATATATTACTTTTAATATATATATATATATATTTCTTGCAATGAGCCAGTCAAAATACAAAGATAAAAACAATTTCAGAACACCAGGGATGACCGCGGTTGGATGGTGAATCCAATGGGCGTCACATACTGGTGGTTGATCATAGCTGCTCTCGTACCAGCCCTCCTTGCCACTATACTCATATTCCTGGACCAACAGATCACTTCAGTCATCGTCAACAGGAAGGAGCACAAGCTGCAGGTTAGCCTTATCTTATTTCATATAGTTTTTAATGTTTTCCATAGAGTGCTTATTTTATGAGAAACAGAGAATGCTCAGGTGGAAATATATTTTGGAGCTAAATGTTATCGTGTCAAATAATTGTTTATTTGTTATATTGATATATTCTTCTTTAAATGTACCCTTGAGTTGGTTATGTGGGATATGTTAGATATAGTTGTCCAATTCAGTTACTTGCCTTATGGGAAATGTTGCACTTGTTATGAATTACTGCTTATATCGATATTTTCAAGGTGTGGGGTAGATTATATTATCATTTTTTTAAAGTCACCATCTTCGGTGTATCTAATTGATGTTAATAAATTAGATTAGTTTAAATGTAAATTAGTGTCAGACATATTTGTAAACAGAGCATTATGAATTCAGATGTGAATTTTAGTTTCATGTTTGCCATATTTTTCTAACCTTTTTGTAACCTATAAATAACATAAGACTCTTACGATAATGTTTTGCAGAAAAGCCATGGCTATCATCTAGATGTTATGGTTCTGTCTATTCTGATTTTCCTCTGTTCCCTGGTTGGCCTGCCATGGTTCGTAGCCGCAACGGTAAGGTCCGTCACCCATGTCCGGTCCCTCATCAGGGAATCTGAGCTCAGAGCCCCGGGAGAAAGGCCTCAGTTCTTGGGCGTCAGGTTAGTCTCTCAACTGTAAATCTTAGTTGTTACCACAATATTTTGTTTCATTTTTCATATTGATTTTCATTTGACCTATTTCATTTGAC
Organism: Amphiduros pacificus; assembly: GCA_949316495.1. NCBI lineage: Eukaryota > Metazoa > Annelida > Polychaeta > Phyllodocida > Hesionidae > Amphiduros > Amphiduros pacificus. Next base: position 30,417,544 of record OX439002.1, read on the forward strand.
ATAGGTTTCTGATGTGAGACACACTGAACACCTATTTTACTTAGTAATAGTAAAGTGATATAGAACTAAAACAGACCAATCATGAAAATATTGCTCGACATTTTTGTGCAAAGTAGTGGGCTAAATCAACAACAAAAATGTGATCACGTGACTCCTTGATGTGCTCACGGAGAGAATATCCCACTTCGTGGAAATGGACTTGTCACCTCAAGATGAAAGGTGATAAAAGTAAATGGTTGAATGATAAACATGCCAAATAATGGCGGTCCTAAGTCAATAAATGACCTTGTGGCAAATGAGGAGATGGCAAAATGGTGACAAGTGATTATACAGCGCTTTACAAATCCACCCTGTCCACCAGGCGGCACTCTTAAGGGAGGTGGACAGTGTCGCCCCCTGGTGCAGTTTGCATCCAATACAGACAATCTCTCTTGCAACATTTATAAGAAATGGGTTTTCAAAGGCTACAAAGGTTTGGTGATCCTCGTGAGTTTAGTATCTACAATGTCAAGGTGGGGAATTCTCAGTTTGTAGAGAACACAGTGGCTTACTTGTTACATAGATTTATTGTTTTGTTACAGAGAACAGAGGGTAACTGGCGTGGCCATTCATATGCTCATTGCTGTGTCAATACTCCTCACAAGTTTACTCCAGGTAAGCTTTCAATATTATCATGCAACCACTCCTTTCAAATGCGTATTTCTACCTCATATATGATACCAATTTTAACAAGTGGATCAAAATAAATTTGGCATCATATTTCAGATATATTTCGGTATTTATTGTATTGTCAGGAAAAATACCGTACAACTCATTATAAAAAATCTCCACCTTTATTTTTTATATCACAATAATCGCTTGATTACACGTTTCACTAAAGTGTTTTTTATCATTTATATAAATCACGATTGCTTTAGGCACATATACATTCACACATTTGTTTGTCATTTTAGCACATACCCATGGCTGTCCTCTATGGCGTGTTCCTTTACATGGGAGTCACTTCACTCAGTGGCGTGCAGGTAACTAACAAATCTAAATTTTATTCACAAGTTGTTATTTATAGAGAAGTCTAATCATGATTTTCTTTTTCTTATTTTCTTTTTACCCTCAGCCCCTGATGTAATCAGGCTGAGGGTATTGCAGTACTCCTGGCGTGGGTATGTATGTATGTATGTATGTATGTATGTATGTATGTATGTATGTATGTATGTATGTATGTATGTATGTATGTATGTATGTATGTATGTATGTATGTATGTATGTATGTATGTATGTATGTATGTATGTATGTATGTATGTATGTATGTATGTATGTATGTATGTATGTATGTATGTATGTATGTATGTATGTATGTATGTATGTATGTATGTATGTATGTATGTATGTATGTATGTATGTATGTATGTATGTATGTATGTATGTATGTATGTATGTATGTATGTATGTATGTATGTATGTATGTATGTATGTATGTATGTATGTAAGTATGTATGTATGTATGTATGTATGTATGTATGTATGTATGTATGTATGTATGTATGTATGTATGTATGTATGTATGTATGTATGTATGTATGTATGTATGTATGTATGTATGTATGTATGTATGTATGTATGTATGTATGTATGTATGTATGTATGTCTGTATGTATGTATGTATGTATGTATGTATGTATGTATGTATGTATGTATGTATGTATGTATGTATGTATGTATGTATGTATGTATGTATGTATGTATGTATGTATGTATGTATGTATGTATGTATGTATGTATGTATGTATGTATGTATGTATGTATGTATGTATGTATGTATGTATGTATGTATGTATGTATGTATGTATGTATGTATGTATGTATGTATGTATGTATGTATGTATGTCTGTCTGTCTGTAGCGAACATCCTTGTCATCGCGATAACTTGAGAACAAATGCTGGCAGCTTCATGAAACTTGACACACATAAGCATCAGGTGAAAACCATCGATGAGTTCGATGGACGGCGACCTTGACCTATTTTTCAAGGTCACAAGGACAATTATGTAAAATCCCAAGAATCGCAATAACTCAAGAACGAATGATGGCAGCTTTATGAGATGTGACACACATAAGCATCTGTTGAAGACCTCAGAATATTTTCTATGAAACATGACCTTCATCTACTTTTCAAGGTCACAGGGACAATTATGTAAAATCATCCTTGTCATCGTGATAACTCTAGAACAAATGATGGCAGCTTCATGAAACTTGACACACATAAGCATCCGGTGAAAAGCTCGGACGAGTTCGATGAACAGCGACCTTGACCTATTTTTCAAGGTCACATGGACAATTATGTGAAATCCCAAGAATCACAATAACTCAAGAACAAATGATGGCAGCTTTATGAGATTTGACACACATAAGCATCTGTTGAAGACCTCAGAATATTTTCTATGAAACATGACCTTCATCTACTTTTCAAGGTCACAGGGACAATTATGTGAAATCATCCTTGTCATCGCGATAACTTGAGAACAAATGATGACAGCTTCATGAAACTTGACACATATAAGCATCTGGTGAAAACCTTGGATGAGTTCGATGGACGGCGACCTTGACCTATTTTTTCAAGGTCACAGGGACAATTATGTGAAATCCCAAGAATCGCAATAACTTAAGAACAAATGATGGCAGCTTTATGAGATTTGACACACATAAGCATGTGGTGAAGACTACAGAATTTTTTCTATGGAACATGACCTTCTCCTACTTTTCAAGGTCACATGGACAATTATGTGAAATCATCCTTGTCATCGTGATAACTCTAGAACAAATGATGGCAGCTTCATGAAACTTGACACACATAAGCATCAGGTGAAAACCTCGGACGAGTTCAGTGGACGGCGACCTTCACCTAATTTTCAAGGTCACAGGGACAATTATGTGAAATCATCCTTGTCATTTTGATAATTCAAGAACAAATAATGGCAGCTTCACTAAACTTGACACATAAGCATCTGGTGAAAAACTCGGACAAGACCGATGGACGGCGACCTTGACATATTTTTCAAGGTCACAGGGACAGTTGTGTGAAATCCCTAGAATCACAATAACTCTAGAACAAATGATAGCAGCTTTATGAGATTTGACACACAGGAGCATCTGTTGAAGTCCTCAGACATTTTTCTATGGAACATGACCTTCACCTACTTTTCAAGGTCACAGTGACAATTATGTGAAATCCCTATCATTGCTATAACTCGAGAACAAATGATGGCAGCTTTATGAGACTTGACACACATAAGCATCTGGTGAAGACCTCAGTGAAGACCTTCACCTACTTTTCAAGGTCACAGTAACAATTATGTGGTGCGGTGACGTTTTGTTCACAAATATTGTGTGGAGCGAATGTTGTGCAATAAGTTACCAGGGCTGAGGGTTGATGCATCTCTGATGCCTATGTTATTATATATTTCTTATATCTTGGAGTAATTACTCCAAGCTTATATATATATTCTTGTACAATACTATAACTGAGTTACATGTGATTGTGGTATTTATAACACCAAAGAAAGACAATGCCGGGGCGGTAAAATGTAGCAATAGATGTCCATGTTCATGTCAATGTGTGGCCTGATGGCGGTCTGTTGTACTATTGCAGTTTGTGCAGCGCATATTACTGCTGCTACAGCCCAGCAAGTACCAAGAGGATTACATCTTCCTGCGGCATGTGCACACATACAGGACCCACATCTTCACCGCCATACAGATTGTATGCATGTCTGTCATGTGGTTCTTCAAATCCGTTAAGAAAATTGCAATCTTCTTTCCACTCATGGTAGGTGGTTATATTTTCCTCCAAAGCGAATAAATGTTTGGAGATATTGTACAGCGACTTACCTTGGACACTAATTAATATATCTGTGCTTTGCCAGTTCTTTCCCAATAGCGCTTAATTTCTAAGAAATATGGTCATAAGGTCATAACATAACATAAGGTCAATAACAGTGCTTAGTTTCTAAGAGAGAGTGTCTGAGAAATGTGAGGTCAATGATAGTATTTAGTTTCTGAGAGATTTTATGAGAAATGTGAGGCCAATGGAAGTTCTGAGAAATCATATGATAGTTTCTGAGCATTTCAAAGCATACTACTACACATCATGTATGGTTGCAGATCCTAGCTTTGTGCTTCATAAGGAAAGGTCTGGACTACTTCTTCACGCAGAGTGAGCTGTTCTGGTTGGATCACATCCTTCCAGATGAACACCGGCGGCGCAAGGAGGACGAACAGAAACTCAAAGAAGCCATGGAAGACCAAACGGATGATGAGGATTCCACACACAAGGTACGGGTTGTCGTAGCATCGCTCCGAAATGGGGTGCCCACACCAAAGGTTGTGTGGATCAAAAAGGCAAGTTAGACGGCCATCATTTGTTTTATATACAAGACTTAACCTAACAAATATATTCATATTTTACACTCAACTGCAAAGTATATGTCGCGAAAGGAAAAAAAACTATATATGATTGATGGAATGCATGATGATGCTATCAATTCTTCAGTGCTATATAATTGAGCATAGTAATATCCTATTTGATCTTGTATAATCCCTGATTCGGAGAAAAACCTTTGCATTAATTTGACAAAGAGATCAAATATTATTTCCATAATAAGATGATACGTCTGTAAAGCTTATTATTTGAGATATTCCCATTCACCTCAAAATATGAAACACAAATTATAAAGAAAATACTGTGTTATTTCTTTGCACCAACATTAAAATCACATATATCACGCATGTCAAAGCATGAAATGGCCATGCACTCTAAATACCTTCCAGACCCTTGAAGGATTTTGAACCAATTATCAACCTATTTCAGCCATCTCGATTTCACAGCATTGGCACCCACAATCAGAATTTGGTTGTCCCAAAAATAATACCTTATAACATGACTGGAATCAACTGACTAGAAACAAATGTATGTTTATTGTGTATTACTATTATCGTAATCATGGTAATAGTCACACAAGAGTTCAAATTAAGAATAGACATTTTAAAAAATTCTCCTTTATTGGACCTTAAATATATGACCCATATAAAATATGAACAAATTCTAAGATTATTGATTTTACACTATGTCCTATTTAAGCTCAAATTATATGAGCAGAGAATCTTTGCAATGTGAAGGCAAATAATTATATTCCCAACCCAAATAAATTATATGATGTTTTGAACTGCAAGGGTGGGAGAGCTCTGAACTCGCAGCATAGCTGGGTGGTATGACGCCATATAATTGTTCTACATCGAATTTGAACCAATCTGGATGATTCTGTTATAAAACGACTTCTTTACCTCTCACAAATAGCATCAAAATCACTTCAAAATCATTAGTAAATTGAACAAATTTCGATACAGTTGAGTGTATATCAGTATGTTAATTATGATAGTGTAAATTCTATAGTAAATTTTTGGTATAATATTATAAGTCTTGATCACTCTCCGTAATGCAGTCTTAATCTGGGGCGCCTCTGTTAAAATTACGCAAAATATCATTAAAATACAGTTCTAGAGGATCATATTCTTTTATGTGTAACTCATGAGCGTGTTATTTTCTTTAAAATTTGGGTATGATAGTCGATATATAAAGATTAAAAAACAATTTTTCAATTTTGGCAATTATTCACCATACGACACTGCTTAGACATCACTCAGATTGACTGCGATATAGTGTCCAAATATATTGCGAACGTCCGGAATGACGCATTTACGTCCAGCTCTGTTGTAAGTGTCCAGAATGACATGAAAGATTTATCGTACAGAACTCTTCAGAGCTCTCCCACCCCCGAACTGGAAATCTTTCTATGGTCCTTTTAAAGATTCTAGCACATTTCATGGATTATACATTGCTTATTTTGAATAAGATTGGATAACATCCTAATTGCTATATAAGCCAGCAATTTTAATCTAGGATGCTTTTATTGACAAAGCATGTTATTCATTTCCAGGTGTTTCAGACATAAAGGAGTGAAAACAGATTATCAAAATTGATATATTATGAAAACGTCCTGGCAAGAAAGTACAGTGTTTGCTGAATGAGATAGACCTTTCCTACTAAGATTTGACTAAATCATAAATTAGTTTGACAAAAGAAGTTTTGTAATATTAATTGATAGCTAGCGTTAGTTGGGAGCAACGTCACAGAGTCAGTCAGAATTTGTTGACAGGATAATGCCTGGTATTCAGAAAGTATGGTAGATATAGCAAGGGTAGGAGACAAAGAAATGTTGTTTTTGTTTCTTTTGTTAAACAGGGATAGATTGTTTTTTTACCAGATGTTTGTACAGGTGTATATGCTACTTCTTTCTAGGAACTGGCCCGGAAAAGAAAGCCCTCATTGGCAGTTGAAGGCATCTTAAGTGGCTTGGATGATTATGAACTCTACAATATCCATTCTTTGTCTGACAAACATAAAAAGGTTTGACATACATTAACTTGTCATGTCTGCTTTTTCTATGATAGGTTACTTTCTCTGGAGATTTATTTTACGCAATTCTGTTGTATCTTTCAGTTTCTTTAATGCATGTTAAAATCTTGGCTTTCAGTGAAGTCATTTTTGTACATTGAATCTATTCAGTTCAGAATGATCCTATTTCAAATTCTTGAGCTAAACGACTATATTAACTAAGTAGAATAATATAATTATAGATCTGAAATAGTGTACAGTATATATACAAATATTGAGTACATAATAGGTTTTAAAAATGTATTTAAACATGATATGAAATAGAATAAGGAATGGCACTGTATATATATTTAGGAATGTATCTTGGGAATGATAGTTAATGTTTCATCATATTATATTCATGTATAACCGAAGCAGCTCTAGGGTCAACCTGTACATGCTCAGACACAGAATATGCATTATCATAGTACAGTACAACAGACAGAGATTAGAAATAAATAAACATTGATCAAAACCACGAAACAACGTGTAGCTGGATTTTTATAACATGATTAACTGTTGTGTTTAACTAACTACACTTTAAGTATAAATAGGTGCTCTAGAATCATGTTTTTGAATTCTTAAAGAGTTTGTTTCAAAATTGGAAAAATCAAATCTAAACCAAAGAATTACCTGCAAACTGAGATAGACACCATTTCAGGCTTTACTAAGATTTACAAAGACACGTCAAAGACATCTCACTTTTAAGATCTAAATTAGGCCAATATATGTTTTATGTACAAGTATTGGACAATTATCTTAAATGTTCTTTGAATAATTAAATAGTGAGACGTTCCATTTAAATGTCATTTCTTAAAGGATAATTGTGGTGTCCAAAACAATTTTCACTGCTTTAATGGGCTATGGTGTGTTAGCATCTGACACGCATGGGGGAACTTTGTAGTTCAGAGGGAGGTTGTCATTCATTTAATTTCAATCAGTCCATTGTACCTAGTTTCAAACAGTCATACTATTCGTTTTTAGATTCCCAAATTGAATCCCAAATTGTGTACACTCATTGCAAATATATTAATGAATGAAGAGAGAGACACCGAATATCGATATTAATATAAATTCAATAAAATATTAAATCAAATTTGGTATGCAAATATTTGTCTATCTTCCACTGAATTGCAGACCTCATTAGCAGAACCAGTTGTTGTTTCCTTTTTTTAGTTATAATGATATAAGCAGCGGTATCATCTTATGATTATTTTTATATGGTGGTATATAATAATGTGTATTGTGACAATGCATAGTGACAATGTATGGTGTATTGGACCAAATATATGAGGATAATTGTCCCTGAACGTTAATGAATTATTTTAAATAAGTACACAATGCTTCAGTACAGTAGTGGATTGGCACATATTTGCTTAATAATATGTTAAACATTGAACCCAAAATAGTTCTGATCATCATTATATTTACTATCATGATTTATTTTCTTTTTCTATTCTTGTGGCATATGTTAGTTCTTTTTACTTCCTGTATCTACTCAAATTTTCAATAAAAGTTGTATTCATTAAAATTGATATAAGTTATGCAAGTAATACCAATTCAATTCAAGAAGCCTGTTTCTCCATTAAGTAGCTAAGATTAGGCCTCTTATATGGTTCATACTGATCATCTTCTTACAAGTAAAAACTGTTCAACTTAGTAATTAGTTAAAATAATTCCGGATGCGTGTGTTTATCAGATTCACGTCCATTTATGTTATCAGCAACAAAGGAACAGATGAGGTTTTAAGTATAAGCACGATTAGGTCCAGTTAGGTATGGATTGATCAAACAATGATCATTCAAAGAGGATCAGTCAAACATGAATCAGTCAAACAAGGATCAGTCAAACATGAATCAGTCACACATGAATCAGTCAAACAAGGATCAGTCAAACAAGAATCAGTCAAACATGAATCAGTCAAACATGAATCAGTCAAACATGAATCAGTCACACATGGGTCAGTCAAACATGGGTCAGTCAAACATGGATCAGTCAAACACGGATCAGTCAAACACGGATCAGTCACACACGGATTGGTGAGCGCAGGGAGACAGGGGTGATGGTAATGCCTACTGAGGAAGTAAACTGTGATCCCGAGAGAAGCCCCGGTAACTGTCAACCTTGCGGAACTCCGGTATGATTTGAACAAAACATTTAGCATGGGCAAAGGGTTGTGGGCTAGAGAGAGAGATAAATGGCGATTAAATCCAAGGCTGAAGCATAGAGTAAACGTAAATAGGAACACGGTTTACAAGGAACACCCAGATTGGTATAACCTTGGCATGCAATGGTGAAAAAGTAAATATGCAAAACAATATGGCTGCTAATTAATATTGTTATCTTGAGGTATCACACTTCTGACTCTTTGCACGTATTTAGACGGTTTAATATAGTACAATCTTGGGACTGCAATGATAGTTGAGTATAAAGGGACTTAAACGGTGGATGGAGGGTTGGACATTGACAAGTTATGCATCCAACATGATAATCAGTCTTAGTATTGATATTGTTATCATAAAGACATACTGACGTTTCTTTAGAATTTGAAGATAACATTTTGTAACTAACATTATATTGAGATTAGTGTATTATAACTAACATTATATTGCGATTAGTGTATTATAACTAACATTATATTGCGATTAGTATATTATAACTTATATTTGCTTTATAATGCTATATGGCTGCTTTTGAGATATAACAATATGTAGTGTATTATTAATGTAATATCTCTCCTCATAAACAACGTAAAAGAATGTAATTCTCGATTGCCCGTATTTGTTGTTTTGATATGTCCATTCGTTGCTTGTTGATAGCCAACAGAGGATGAGACAGGATTTTACCAGATGAACATGCAACTCACCAGTGAGTTGGAGGTGCCACTTACATCAAACTCACATTGGCATCAACTTATTGCCAAACGTGATTATGGTGTAGGCAGAAATGTTCGGTGAGTTAATCTGAAAAAAGGCTAGTTAGTAAAGCTTGAAAATAATAATTCAAAAGCAATGTTAGTAAAGCTATTTAATAATAACTCAATGCGACTCCCCTGTTTTGAAATCCTTTTATTCAATCTGATATAAAAAATGTATTTCTTAACCTCATGATAATAATAATAATAATATAAAATAATAATAATAATAACAATAATATTGTCATATATAATTGCATATAACATATCAAACACATTTCATTCCAAGTAAATTTGGTTCTTGTTGTGCCAATGTTGTCATCAAAGACTTTTTTGTGGTATTTTGACACAATATTTTATGGCAAATACATGATGATTGCAGGCCACGCAAACTGTCAAAGGCAGTGGTCAACCGTTATAATCAAGCCCATAAGCCTGATGAGGCGGGAGGTGATGCGAGTAACAGCGAAAATGAGGATGATTCCATCCATCATCCTCTGCATTCACCAGTACCATTCAGGGAGAGGAAGTTCTCCTATTAAGATATACTCAAGAGATGTTCTGCCTTCCAAAACACTCATCGATATATCAACCTTTAGAGACTGTGTTTTTGATCACTTATGTTAATTTTATGTTTGCATAATGTAATTGGAATAAAGATTATACTTAGAAAATGAACAGCTCTGTTAGATCTATGGTATAGTTTAATGGAAGACTTGCATCTGCTCAATTGCTTATGTACAACATTGTGTGGAATAAATCACAATATATTCGTTGAAAAGCAAGGCTTCGTGACATGTGGACCTAGTTTATTTTAGAGCAATAGTTATAGACACAATTATTAATTGTTGTTAGTAGTAATCATCATTAGGAGGTACTATTTTTAATGCTAACAATTGTTGATATACCAGGGTCACCTGGTTACTAGTTATTTGGTTGCCATTGTTTGGTTGCCATATATTTTTTTCTGAACCAATTATAAAACGGCATATTATTCATACTTCGGTAGGTGCCCACTAGAATTATTAGATATAATGTTAGAGTAGGAAGGGCTTGGTTATTATAACACATATATGGATGCTTTGTTCATTATTCAATATTCTAGGCAATGTTAGGTAAAAATAAACCAGAATCTGTTGTGCTATGACACTTGGTGCAATAACTAGTGCCACCTATAGTGTATTTAAATTTAACATATGACGTTCAATATATTGAAGACTACCATCATCAGTAGTGGCCTGCCATCTGCTTGGGTACTATACTCGCGTCAAGCTGAGATTGGTATTTATGTCATTAATAACATTATCATTGTTGTAAGGGGCATTCAAATATATCAATGACATAGCAATCTTCATTACCACGAATTTACATGTTAGAACAGTATCGTGTATAAATTGGTAAGCGAAGTAAGAGTTAATATGAATGCAATGTTTAAAATTTGCATCGAAAAGCTGATTATTGGAAATATATCTACATATTAATCTACAGAGAGAGATAATATCTATGCATTATGCAATATTGTTTAAGCTGTTCGTCTGATTGGAGGATGTGTGATTAATGAATAATACACTTCATTAAAACACTGGTATTTTATACTTAATCTCTCTTTTTTATTTGAAGCCCATTAGCTGGGAAAAAATAATTATCATACTTCTTTCACGAGATATAACTGTCACTATTATGAAAATTTAGAAACAGTATGCACTCCTGCAGGGCCCCATAATTTCAGTAACATAATTGATCACCACTGTGAGAAGTGTGCTAATAAATAAAAATGCATTTGACTACTTTTCATAGTGTGATAAGTAACTGAAAGGTGTAACTGAATAATTGAAGTTTAGAGTATGCTGTTTAAATTCTACACTACATCAGTAATCAACGATATGTGATAACTAATATTTGTTACATGCCATGTCTTTTTGTATATTTTAATATCCATGATATCCTTGTAATTGATGATTTTAATAAATATTTTCAACTTATATGTCGAATTGTTTATTTCAAAATGTAATTCATATTTTTCACAGACAATTGCTTTCCAAATTTTTCATATTTTCAAATACCATTATGAAGATTAATTCCATGAGAGTCATCAGAATATATTTATTAAATATTGATGTTGACAAATCTATAAAAGACCGATTCTATGTAAGTTCATAATTATGGTCAGTATGCAACAATGCTATTGTATGCCTTCCCTACTATGCTGCACAGCCCCCTAAATATACCCTCCATATATAATGCATATGAATAAAGGTCTCTGGACCCTTCCTCTGCAACCTTCAAACCATCAAGACGTGTTGTGTTGTACCTGCAGCTTACCTAAAATGTAGGGTCCCAGCACTACTGACCACTGCCTGACCCACAAGGACCAAATAGATATGGAACCCTTTTCTTCTGCTTATTATACTATATGAATGTATTGGATAATAATTGCATCAGTAATCACACCATGCGTGTAGAGTATATATTCTAGTGGACCTGTTCAACCGAAAATACTCCACCATACAACATTCTATTCTGCAGAGGAGATTTTTGCAAAATGAATAAGTATAGATACTGAGAATAAAAGTCAATGCTGGGAATTAGTCAAACATACAAAATAGAATACCAAATGGCCAAATACGTTTTATGAAATATTTCAGTATTAAAGTATGGCATGGGATGTTTCTTTCTGAGAACAAATATCATTTAAGTCATTTTAAGTAATGTTTCTGACAAATTACATCGAATTTGAAATACTTTATTTCAATACAATGTGAAAAATGTTTACAGACATAGAATTGAAAGTGATTATCAAGGCTAACAAACCAAAATAAATTTAAGCAAATAGCAAATGTCTTTGAGACAATACAATATTGGCACTCAAAAAAGATACCTATTTCATAGGTTACATATGATAAAAATGATACACAAATTCAAACGATACTGTTCCCATATCGCGTGGACCATATGAGACTGATTTAAATTTAAAATAAATGTATCACAGATATAGGATTCTTACTGATATACATATAGTTGACATGGCAGGGATGAATGCCACAACAGTTTCTTAAGTGCTTGACTGGTATTGAGATTTTTACCACTATTAAGTGATCACAACCCTGGCATCTTCATGAAAGATCGAATAGGAATACTGCATCAGACATAATATTCTTGGAATTTCTGATATGGATTTTGGAAAGATATAATTCTATTTTAAGAACAATGTCTTATTAAACTTAGGCCAAAGACCCACAAGCCGTGCTGAACGCTTACATTTTTGTAAGGTGTGTGAGCCCTTTCTGTTATTTTTCAAGCTTTGTAGTTGGAGAAAATTAATGTAGCCATAGAAAATATTGTGCACAATATGTTATGCTGAATCTATCATCACCACCTTGCGTTTCTTAAGTCTTAAACTGGGGTTATATCTAGATCAACAGAAAGCGCCACTAGATGTTCCAGGTGTCTGTGTGTACCATTGTTATATTTTTAATTTTAAAAAATATGAAAATCTCAGTTTTGTGGGAAACGTATATAATTCGTCTCCAAACAATACTATATTTTACAATTGAATTACCAAGATAGCTGAGCAGTAGTTTTACAGACAGACCAAATGACCCTCTCTCACCGAATAAGCTTTGCTAATAGAGTCAGCACAGCTAAAAAGAAAACAGTTTTTTATGCTGTTATTAGGTCCTTAAGAGCAATTTAACTACTGACTGTTTTTCCGCATTTGAATTATTTCAAAGTGTTTTGAGGTGATTATATCACTAAAACCGTCTGGGATGTAAAGGTTCCTCATCCGAGTCGATGTCATCCATCCAGGCCAGGATTCGCTCCTTTGGGTACACCTCACAGAAAGGACATACAATCCGGGACTCCTGCTTCTCATCCGGGCATCCATAGATTTCAATTACTCCCGCCACCTGCAGTTACACAACAATGTATCATAACTCATGAAATATTAAATAAGTTTGATAGGTCAATTTACATTACATCTTTTTTAATAAATCACATATTTTGACTGTTGCATATTCTCAAACAACTTGTGTTTAAAATTACCCAATGTGTTTAATGATCTATATCATTGCCAGACATGTTGAAAAACATATATCTCAAATGTTATGTATTTCTCTATCTAACAAAACGTCGGAACGAAAAAAAATTCTTAAATTTCATTTAAATATCAAAAAGTTTGGGATTTTATTTCTGATAGAGATAAGATGAATAATATTTTCAAAATATCAGAAATACATACTTTTTGTGAGATATATTAATTGCTTGAGATTGTTGGTCTTGATTTGAATTTGGTCACGTGTAAGCTGTCTTTAGGGTAATCAACTTGAATTTCTCTTGATTAATAAAAGACTCGTGAAGCATTTTTCATTGATAACGACATTGTATGCAGTTATACATACATTATTCTTCCTTTTTCTGATCAACTTGTCGAGAGTGTCAGGTTTGGCAACCAAGCGACAGTTACACATATTGTAGAGATATTTAGACACTCTTCTGGAAGCTCTTCTATTCTGTGGATCACCCCCATCCTCACTTACTCTCCCTCCTAAGACCTCCACCTTTCTGGAGCTACCCTTTTGATAAAAAGCCTGCTGCTTTTCATCTTTTGATTTTTGCGAAGACGTAGACTGGCCAGAGCTAGGTCTAGAAGGCTGGCCGGAAGTAAGTTTAGAAGACTGGCCGGAAGTAGGTCTTGAAGGCTGGTCAGAAGCAAGTCTTGAAGGACGCAACTCTGCTGAGATTTTCTTGCCAGATGAAGAACGCATAAGTATACGATCCTCATCTGAGATATTTGTCACTGTTTCCATGGTTACACTGCTGCTATATTTACTACCTGCTGTTACATATTTCATCATGGTGTCCATGGTTAGAGAGGAATCTGTTGTGTAACCACTGGCTGTGGTCTCTGATCTCAGACTCCCGCCGCCATAACCACCATGTTGCATAATTGTGCGAAATAACTTTGTTCCGGGGATTTTTTTCTCGCTATCTTTCCTTAATTTTAGTCTTTCCTTTCTAGACATACCTATTTCATCCTGAAACTTCACCTTGTCTTTCGCACTTTGTGGCCTGCTATTGTCATAAGCACCTTTAAACTTTGTTCTGTCGTCACTTTTACCTGTTTTATTGTTAATTCTTTGTTGAGAATCATTGTTCTGCACAGACTCTGGGCCTTTAACTTGAGTGAGATTTTTCCATAACAACTTTTCCTGGTTTTTGGCTTGCAATCTCTCCAACGCCTGTTGTTTCCTACTCTTCTCTAGAAGAGGTTTGGTTTCATCTGTGAGCTCTTTGTTACTTTCATTAGCTTTCTGTATGATCAAGTGTGCTCTTTTCCTTCTTGGTTTGTACGGTTTCAGTTTAGGTGCTGTTGCCTCCACCTCCTGTCTCTCTATTGCCTTATAAGCATCTGATAACCGGAAACGAACAATAAATCCTACAGGATCTGCCTTTATATCTTTTTCTGGTTCTGCATCCTTTAGAAACTTTCTTTTTGGTCCATATTTTTCCATAAGATAGAAATAGTCTATTTTCTTCGGCCCACCAGCCTGCCCAAGTTTGGAGTAATTTTCCTGATTATGAACCTGTTGTTCATGAGCCTTTGGAGGCGGGGGTTTTACACGTGGCTTTCTTACCATCTGCTGAATCGGAACTGTTGCCTTGACGGGTCCAGCAGCTGCCATTATTGAGGTGAAATGGTTTACCTTGTGTTGGAGTATTTTGACTGTCTATGCTGTACAATCATTATCATATCCAGGGTTTTATTGTTTTATCCATCTGGAAACATAATTGATAAAGTTACAAAAAGGAGAAAATTAATATTTTAAAATGAGTTTTAAACTAGGTATATGGCTGAACAAATACAAAGGAATGAATCAAATTTTGCTTGTGACATTATAGTCGCACTAAATACAAACTTGATGAATTATATGTTTCCTATTGCCGTCTAATTATCTTTAAATGTGATATTTATCCCAGAATCATATGATTATTTAAAAACATAAAGCATTTCGACATGCTGGCACACAAGTTTTATAGGGAATGTGCTGTGACATTTGGTTCTAGCATAACATGAATATAGGTGACAAAAACACATTTTCTATGATTTAACAATTTTTATATAATTGGTCAATTGATAAGCTCATTAAGCGTGGTTAAAGCCTTTGAATTCTTGTGATGTTTATATGTGTGAATGTCAACCTAGCTGTTCAAATACACAAAGCTTTTCACACGAGGGAAAAAATCAACATAGACCTCATCTTACCTTCAACAAATGTTAATCTCCAGGACTGAATTACATTTGATTTAGTTATAACAGGAATAGGTCAGTGTCTATAAAGGCATATATTATAGCTCTAGTCCAGTTATCGCGCAAGAATATTAATAGCTGTTTCATATAAAAACACAATGCCATATTTTCCCATATTAGCCTGCGTCGGCATGAATATTTACATCTTTATAAACTTACAAATAATTACAGACAACAAAACATATAACGAATCTCACGAGTGTAAAGTTCTTTTGATATTGGATATTGGAGGTTTGACGGTTTTTTTTCTTCAAAATGTACCAAAATTTATATTACTATATAAACATCTAGGATCAGGATAACTAAAAAGGATGTATAAAAAGGATATATCCCTTGCAACCTGGCAAACTAAATGATATAAAATATGTATAGATTTCAAAGCATTGTGGCACTGTTTTAAAAAATGTTTAGGGTCTCTCACAAAATAATAAATATTTACAAAAAACTTGGTATTATTCTAGGAGTTCAGGCACTGTCTTAACAAATGTAATATGCCGAGATTTTGCCCCACATATTGATGCCTCAGGGGCTGTTCTAGACATGTCTAACCCCCCCCCCCCCCCCCCCCCATTAGTCTCTTAAAATCTGTTGAGACAGTGCCACAACCTCTCGATGGTGATAGACATATTTCCGACTTTGCCACATAATGATGCCTCGGGGAATGTTCTAGACATATCTAACAAGCATGCCTTAACCCCCATTAGTCTCTCAAGGTTTCTTTATACAATGCCACAACTTACAGAACGTGATAGAACCCAGTTTATGGTGAATATTTCCGACTTTATCAGAGGAGAAGGACAATATCTCTAACCCATAAATTTTGTCCCACATAATGATGCCTCAGGGGCTGTTCTAGATATGTCTAGCAAGCATGTCTAACCCTCCATTAGGTTTTCATAATCTGTTAAAACAACACTACATTCATTCCGTTTGTCAAGGCAAAAGGGATATATCCGTTTTAAAGAGGGTATACATCTTTTTTTTCAACATACGTATCCTAGATGTTTACATATGAATATTGATATTGGTGTAGTTTGGGAAAAAATATCCAATATCCAATATCGCGCTCGTACGAATATCTTCACTTTTATATTTTTTAAATTATCTCCTTAACTGCGAAGTTCCAAAGGCCAAATCTGACTCAAAATGAAATATCATCAGGATTTGTAGCATTTATGTACCCAAATGTGAATATTCAAATGCAATAAAATTACTTACAAAAAGTCAAAGAGAAAAACTGTTCGGCCAGAATGAAAATTCTTTTGTTTCTTATTGTCGCCCTACCCTAAAAGTTCCAAATGCCACTCAACTGAGATTTTCCTTTGTTACCAAATGTATATTATTATCAAATTATGATCATATTATTATTACAAATAAAATGTGTCCTTGCACCTACATAACCAAGGTTTAACTGATGCATCATTGCAGGAAGCTCCGACCTGTCTCTTTTCCAAAATAAACGTATTGTAATTTATTGTCAACAAGATGTAAAATGTATTGTAAATGTCTCGACCTGTGATCCAACTTAGATAAAAAAAACATTTTTTTTTCAAAAACATAAATCTGAAACAAGATTATTGATAAAGATAGGAAGCTTAATAGTTTTGTGTTTTCGTTTTCAATTTCAGGTAGAAGCAAGTCACCGCGACACAATTCCCGACACATTCAATTGCATTTTATGTGATATTGTCTCGTGTTTCTTTTTATCTGTACTGTGAATTAAAGGCAAATTCTTCTAAGATTTACTCAAATGGTGATTGAAAAAGTGGAGCATCGTGTATCAATACAGGAAGTATAATTCCGACATTTTTACATTTTTATGAGGTTTTAACATTTTTGTATTAATAAATAAATAGATGTATATTCAAATGGTGATAATTTCAATGGTAAATTGGCATTTACTTTATGATGAGTAGCAAGTCACTGATGAAAAGCAGACAAAGTACCATCTCTGTCCTAGTATTTATCTATTTGCATATTCCAAATGTTGAAGTAAATCCATTAGGGTATTACAGTCAATCAATCTCTTAACTTCTATCTGAAATCAGTTAATGCCTTCTTTTTGAGTGCGTATAAGTGGGCATGGAAGTAATGGGCTTATCCATTTATCAACAGCTACCTGGCATGCTGAGATGTTATTGTGAATCTCTCAAAGACAGGATCTTACCTACCAAGGAGGTAATCATAGCTTAAAGGATTTATGATGCAATAATAGGATGAGTGAATGGGTTTGGTGGAAACCTCTTCATACGTAAACATATCATATTATTGAAACTTTAAAGCAAAACTAGACTTGAATAAATTTTGTTTGAAGCAAAGTATCACTATGTAAGAGTTAGATAATCATCGACGAAGATACATTCCAGTACAGCCAGTCGTTTGGACCATAATACAAGAGGAGTAAAATAGCTGTCTCCATTGTATATCCCAGTTATGTTTTCATATTGCAACCTAAGAATTTAGAGGTCAATACTTGTGTCCTCATAATGACCCGAGAATATAAAGGTAAATTGTGCTCTCATAATGACTTGACCGGGAATATAAAAGTAAATAATTGTTCTCATAGTGCAACATGGGAATATAGAGGCCATTAATTATACTCGGAGTGCAACCTAAGAAGATAGAGGTGAATAATTGTGTGCTCATGGTGCAAAGTGGGAATATAGAGGTGATCCTCAAAGTGCAACCTGAAAATATACAGGTCAAAAGTTGTGTTCTCAAAGTGCAACCTGGGAATATAGAGGTCATCATTAATTAGGAATAGAGTACGGTTAGACGAAAGTTTGGATTTACCGAAAATAATACAAGAGTACATTAGTGTCACGATAAAAGTTGCAAGGAAAAGAATGTATTGCCCACGCTGTACATTTACGGTATATTCATTGATAATTGTCAAGTGATCTGCCTTTCTGGCATTTAATACAAGTCTACAAGTCAGATCATAAACCTCTTCATATAGTGTACAGCACATGAGTGTCTACACCACCGGACTTGCATGATTAATCTTCAACACTCGAATACTTGACATAAATGCTCCTCTGTCTGTCTTGTATATTGCTACATGCAATATATACATATATATATATATATATATATTTATATAGATAAGCTGGTCGAGCTTACAAAGATTGTCTAGAATAGTTCACGAACATAGCATACCAGACACCAATTTTCAGTATGTGGAATAATGATATTATATAAAGGATTTGAATATAAATATTTAAAAATAACAATTGTTTTTACCTTCAAATGTGATATATGATTTGACAACACATTTGCGTTGAAACTACATGTTTTCCAATATTATAATATGGTTTTCCCTATCTCCAATAAATTCCCTGTATAATGATATGTATTTCCAAAAAAATTGTACATGTTTTGGTATCAAGAATATGTTTTTGGATAATTTTGTGATCGTTGTAACTTTAAATGTTTCAATACAATTGCATATATTTCCATTTTTATAGAATACCACCAGCCCCCTTCTCAAATTTAAATCAAATGTGTAATATATTAACTCAATATTTATGTTTATAACAAAATTGAACTTACCTGTATTATATGTAAGAGTGTGTCTACGTGTATTGTGTAGTATACTTGCTGCAAAGTATCATAATGTGTACAAAGCATGTGGCAAATATCGGCGATTACCACAGTCAATCACTTCCATGGCTGACCACCCACCAATAACATGAGATTATATTCAAGTCACTACACGGGCACTACATAGCCCCTGAGACATATATGTATCTAACATGTATATACAAATAACATTTGAATGCTCTAATTGTGTAGCAGGATGATTTGATAAAGTTTGGTCAAACACATCAGCTTCTATTATGTAATGAACAAAGCCGATTCTGAATGATGGACACTATATATATATATATATATATATATATATATATATATATATATATATATATATATATATATATATATATATATATATATATATATACATATACATAAACATTTTAAAATGATTTATTTGTAACAAATATACAAATATATATATATATATATATATATATATATATATATATATATATATATATATATATATATATATATATATATATATATATATATATATATCTTGTGTATCAGCATGCTATCATATAATCCACAGTTATTCAGGATCGATAGATAATGTGATCCTCTGACACTTAAAATGCACCACTTGATTTTATAACTCTTTTTCCACATGCAATGTTAATACCATATATATATATATATATATATATATATATATATATATATATATATATATATATATATATATATATATATATATATATATATATATATATATATATATATATATATATATATATATATATATATATACTTCAGACAAATATTTTCCAAATTCGTACATCCAAATAACATGACCTTTGAATGTTGTTTATGAGTGAAAATCTGACATTAAATGTGACATTGTCATGGGAATTCCATGATAGCTTTCATTCCAATAGCTAATGACCACGACTTATTCCATGTTGCTAACATGTGTTAATTGGATAATTGATTATGGGTCCTATTTGTCTAATTAACTTTGGCTATATTTGTCTAATTGTCCACAGGTCCTTGTTTTAATTGCCTATGGGTCCCAGTGGGCTAATACTCACTGGGCCCTGTTGCCACCTGATGTGTTGAACTCTGTTATGCACAGGTTCATAATCGTGATTTAAATGTAATTTTATCACATTAGTTTAATTACACCCAATACTTTCTTTCTATTCTTCTAATGTTTTATACGTTTGTTTTCTATATATGTGATTATTTGCCAAAATGGCAGTCATCATATCTACAAGCCTATGCCAGATTATTTTGTACATGACACAAGAAACAACTGGTGGATCACAAATGTTGAAACTCAAACAGTGAAAATCGATCTGTTTTTATATGTTGTGGCGAAAGGTTTGGTACGATGCTTGGGTTTATACTCTGAAAAATATTGGTGCTGTGGTAATATTCATCAACTTTTGGAATATAAAAGTGGAAGTGGAGCAGGGAGACCCAAGATATCCCAATAATTAACAGATGTGAAAGATATTTACACATCATTAAGTAATGCTTTTAATTTGAAACCCTCATTTTTGTTTTTGTAAATAAAACGTGTTTTTGTTTATAAATATGCTTTAATGTTTAAGTATTCATGTATCATATGTAAATATTATTTGCAAGGGTGTTGCTCATATTCACAGGGAATCTGAAAAGCTAAGATAGTGGTGAAATTGTGTGATCAATGAAATGTCAATTCTCCCTTCTGTCATATACCACTAAAGGAAAGAATGCTGAAATCACAACTTTATATAAGAACATTTTTATTGAGAATTAATTTTTTTTTAAATAAAAAAAGAAAATTAATTTAATTCACCTTTAGACCTTGAAGTGGATATATCTGATCTGTGGTATCCACTACTTAATTTCTGAGTATAAAAGCTTAACCTAGTCTTCACCTTGATTGATATTTCTGCCCAAATCTAAGATCATTTGTATAAAATCAGAAACGTTTGTGATCCAGTTGAGGGGTGGAAGTCAATAGTGTCCCACAGAATACTGTCTTATTTTACTATCTTAAAATTGTTAATTAATTAATGTTAATCTAATTTGAAACATCAGACTGACAGAAATGTGGTGCAAGAGTTTTCATGCCCATAGCTAAGGCATAGCAATACTTTGGAGTATAATGAATGGAGTTGTAACGTTGTACCTTGTGTGCATGACGTCATAGCAACCCATTGTTCCAAAGAATGGGATAGTTTCTCTTTGAAGCAATGTGCGTTACCGCCAATTTTTGA
Source organism: Amphiduros pacificus (assembly GCA_949316495.1). Classification (NCBI taxonomy): domain Eukaryota; kingdom Metazoa; phylum Annelida; class Polychaeta; order Phyllodocida; family Hesionidae; genus Amphiduros; species Amphiduros pacificus. The sequence continues at coordinate 30,439,062 of OX439002.1, forward strand.
GTTATTTTTTAGTTTTTGAGTTTGAAAGAAAGAATCATCATTTCATAATGAATAGGTTTTGGGGAATCTAATAGTGAAATTTTGTATATTTTTAACTAACTGAATAGGCTATTACCGACAAGCCCTTAAACTTCATTTGTCCACAGACATTTTTCAAGAACTACAAAACCTATAGAAAAATTATCTATAGATATAGAAGGATGAGATTTTCACAATTTGAATAGTATGTTTATAAAATAAAATGCCAAAATTGTTTATCAATAATTTTTAAACCAATATACAATTTTTGTAAAAAAGAATTGTTTTTTTTTTCAAAAACCACAAGCTTTTTTTGTGAGAATATCAGATATGAATTTTCGAAAGTGCCAATTCAAACGCATACTTCCCTCCCATATCAAAAATTCCTTTGAAGGATGGAACCGTCTCCCTTTTATGTTCAGAGGATAGATATGTCTGCCAGTGAAATACACCTCAGAAATAGCATTGTTCTGTAAAAGGCTGGTTGATACAGAGAAGGTAATTTCCTTGTCTGTTGTCTTCCAAATCTTCACTTTATTTCTCAATGTGTCAACAAGAGGTGTGAAATTGGTAATATCACTCCTTTTGTTGTCCCAGTGGCCATATGAATGTCCAACATGATCCTGCATAAATAATGTTGACATGGCCACAGCATTGTATTCAGGGTTACTGTGGGTAATAAATGATAGAAACATGTGGACAAACTCATGAGCATCAAACACCATGAATCAATCATTTTCAGTCTTTCTCCTTATGTTTTGTTTAATGATGGTAAGCAGACTTTTCATGGAAGGTATGATATAGGCCTTTGCCCCTTGTTTTTGAAGTTTGACAGCAAACTGTTGTTGGCTGAGGAGGACAACCTCGATTCCCTGTGAGGTTAAATGGTGACATTGGTACTGTATAACAGGCAGATGAGTGTGGGGATGAACTGTTACAAATGCTGTCACTGACAGCTCAATACCAGGGCCTGAATCACTTGGGCGTGGTTTGAATCTTTCATAGGCTAATGTATTACCTATCGTTATCACCATATTACTGTATTTACTACTTGCTTATGGAGACTTTGGCGAACAGCCCAGGAAATGGTTACAAGTCCAGCCACCAATCAAAGGAAACATGCCTTGATCTGATAGCATTGTTTCCACTTCCTTGAGAGTCCACTCTCTCACATGCTGTTTGTCTTTGGGTGGACCATGTGGGTTGCCAAGGTGTGCTGAGTACAATTGCTGATGCATGCCGGGATAAAAACTTGAGAAATTGCAAGTAACAGCTGAGAGGATGAGGAATGTGTTCAATAATATCTTAAAATTATAATGATTTATTTTCTGTTAAAAAATAATTGCATTTGTCACAGCTTGACATTTGGGACTGTAAATCAAAGACAGGTTTTGTATTTTGTTTTCTTTTATTACTCAAAAGCACATATTTAAGCACATCTTCTATACAAATAATTTAGATTTCTTTCCCATATGGAAACAAAGTTGAAGGAAATACAATTTACACATGAAGAATAACATTGTTCAATGTTTAAGAAGAATAATTGATACTATGTATGTTTTGTATGAAGCATCACTTTACATAACCCATGGTATAGTTTCTTTTTATAATTCTTCCTTTCTATTTTCAAAAAGAAATCTGATCAAAAGACACTACAAAAATAAGACAATCGCAAATTTAACACATTTAATATAATAGCTCTCAGAACTAAACAAAATCCTGTTTATAAGAACTGATATTTTCTTTCAAAGAGATTCTGAAAATGTGGTGTTGTAATGAGAAACTTGCTTTCCTCAAATGTACATTTAAAATTTAGCAATGATATTCATGTTTTTTGAAACATTTTGACATACCTTAGTCTGAATCATCGCAATAATAACTACCATACCAGCCAAAATCCCTCTCACGCCTATATGCTTCTCTGATATACAATTGCACCATAAGGTCCTGCAATGGATTCCGCAAGCCCTGTCTTTGAGGTTTTGGTGTTGCCTTCATCTTAAGACGATATGCAGACAGTTTACTTGAAGATACTATATGGGATAAGTGGGTGCCTTTGATGTATGATGTGTCATAATCCAATCTGGCAGTAGGTCTATTCTTATTCCAACCTTTATCTTGGTCCATGGACAGTACATGTATCTGATCACGCTCTATGTAAAAAAAACATATGGGTTTTAGATTTGCTCATGGGATAAATATAATATTTAAATTAAACATTCGTTTAAAAATGATCAAATCATGAGATTATTTATGAGTTGAAATTATATCATATAAAGATAAATATCAAACATAAATACCTCTTGCATGAGTGTGACGCCAGACATTTTCTTTTACAATGGCCTGTAGTTTGCCTTGATACTTCACAAGACCACAAAGTGTAACATGATCAGGAACGGGAGGCCCATATGATGACCACTCCTGGGTCTCCAGGTCAAATACCTCAGTGAAATGATGTGCATCAACTTGGACATCAAAAAGCAAGTCTAAATTAAATGTGTCACTATCTTCAAATACATCCAGATGATCTGTATCAATGGCTTGATTTGTTTCGGTGTCACATTGTAGATCAGTATTCTTGTCATCATGTGACTTATGAATACTCTGTGTGTAATTTCTGGGTTTGCCAGTATGGTCTTTTTGAGAGGGTAGAATCATTGATGAGCAACCTATCTCAGACGATTTAGCGGGAAGTGATGACGTAGGTACCAGCATATGAGATCCATTTTGATTGTTGCCCTGTTTGCCTTGTTCACTCAACTCATATCCACCTGGAAATGTGGTTATAAGGCATGTTTCTTTTTATTATTTGTAATGGGTAGGGAGAAAGCTAAAATAATATGGCAGAGAGGAGATAAAAAAAGGTATCATCATGGTCATATACTAAAGTGATTGAAAAATTAGTATCATATTATGTAAAGTTTACTGTATTTATAAAATATAAAATACTATGTAAAAAAACTGGCATGTTATATATCACTGATTAACATATATGAAATGAATTAACCTTATGTTTTTTTTTATAAAGGTACAGCACCAACTATATTAAACTTTTACAAACCAACAACATAGATCTTGTTTTGGTAAATGCCACAGAATGCTCCCACTCTGGCAAAATCCATACTTGGAAGGAGCGTGTAGCTGTCTGATTCTGGATTATATCTGAAGAAAAACCCAATTATTAAATAATCAATTGTGAAAGATTAAAGCTAAATGAAATATTTCACTATCCTAAGTGAAATGAGAAGTTTTATTTATCTTGATTGTCAGTAAAGGGCATTCATGGATAAAATGTCACATTATAAATGTTAAAAGATGATTTTCTGTTATCAAAATATTCTCTCCAACAGACAATGTTAAAAAGGGCCATAGAATACAAGCATTTTTCATCACTTGTACCAAACCTCATATCTGTTGCTGGAAGGATTTTGTCGAATATCAATTGAATATAAAGAACTCTCTATAATAATTATAGGTATTCAAGGACCCTTTCTGCATAGAAATATATTTATACTATTTGCAGATATATTGTTCTCTGTCAAGGTTATATTTTAATACTAGCAAACATTTATAGACAATTTTATCAATGGTTTGGGCTTAGTTTAATATGTCATTCACTAATTCTGTTTCACCATGATTTTAGTCCAATCATAAAACTGTGAAACACAACACAATCAATGAAATGATGAAGAGTGTCATCAACCTGGTTGGAATTACACCTTAAACAAGCGGGTAGATCAATAATGTTCACATTATATACCCACTTCCTGCAAGACACAATTTTATGAATAAATTTATCTTGCATGATTTGTGTAAATTTCTTTCCACAATAACAGTAGGATCATTACTGTGGTAATACCAGCTGTATCTATTTGACCATTGTACAAATTGATTAACCTTTGAGTCTGAAAATCATCTATGAGTTTTGGTGCATTACCAATAGATTCAAAATCAGATACAAATATAGAAGTGTCATCTGCTAGCTGACAGTTTAGACTCAGTTTTTCTCTGATTCCACGAATAGAATTTGTTTCATGAATAGATTTTGCCATTATTCCAACAGCAATTATGAATAAATAAGGTGATATAGGACATACCTGTCTTATACCTCTGTGTAGCTTAAATAAACCTGTGGTGTTACCATAGTTAATAACTGCTACAGTGCTTTCAGTATTACAATAAAAAGTTTTTATCCATTATATAAACATGGGACCAAAGTTAAACTGCGTCTGGCTTACAAGTAAAATTGTCCATGTCCTGTTTAATTGCAAGGATATTTTTGATTTGATAGTGTACCTTTTTAAACATCTCCTGATTTATGCCTTCATGTCCATGTTTGAGTCAAGTGTGACCAAAAGGAAACAAACTAACATTACTATCAACAATATCTCAGTCATTTCGTGATCAGACGCTCTTGTAGTAGATATAGTACTGCCTCACTGAATTGTCACGTCACAGGCCCTTGACATGACAACCCACCTGGTCACAAGGACAAAGGGTTAACCCTTTCCCAAATGAGCCTTAGCTCATATGTGAAATTGTATCATGATTGTATCAATCTCAGCATGGCTGGAGATCAAGCCCCATACATTTGGGTGACCACAGAGGAGCTGTTGCTACCAACTGTACCACGGCCCCTGGCCTCCAATTGTCTATAAGACTACTTGTATCATCAGCATAGATGCGGCAGCTCATACCAATGTTTGACAATGACGTCAGCAAGTGGGAATATTTAGATGGTAAATAGGATAGGCCCCAGGACTGATCCCTGTGGGACCTATGTGTACCTACTTCCTTTAAATTTCTATCAGGTATGAGTTAATCCACTCGAGAACATTACGAGTTACCATATATTTCGTCCCAAGTCTTTTTATCAGTATTGGTTGTCAATTGTATCAAAGGCGACCGAGAAATCAAGCAGCAGTAATATTACAATATTATTTCTGTTATCAAAATAAACCAGCATGTCATTTTGTCTTTGTGCAGTCTTAGTATTGATATTCCTATTATGCTGATTGAAACTAACTGATTATAATTGAAACGTATGGGTCAAAACAGATTAAATTAAAATAGATTAAATTAGTCAAGAAAAGATTAGCATAGAGTAAATTGCGAGTATGTTGGACATGGGACCATCCTTAACATGTGATATAAATAGGTTTTAATTGATATTAAAACCCAATTCATTATACATCAGCATTGCATTAATTTTCACATGCAATCATAAGAATCACTTTAAAACCTTTAAAAGTAAATATTTTTGTCCTGGAAATAAAAGAAACCAAAATAGGATTTGGAAATCGAGGTATGAGACTGCGGATCACTCGGTGTGGTCACACCTGAAAAAGCAGAAATTTAGAGCCGTCCTTTTGTACTGCTCTCTTTCATTGTTGTCAACTAACAACATTTACAAGATTTTCAGAAGTCGGGTCATATGCACCAGGCATGTGATTTATAGATATTGCTAACATGCATCCATGGTGTAAGTTTGTTTACGCTATCTTTATTTGTTGGGCCACGGACCGTGGTACAGGTGGTTCGAATACCATGGTTCCTCTGAGATGATCCAAAGGGCTATATTCTTGGCCATTCAGAGATCGCAATCATGTTATAATATCTTATATGAGCTGAGACCCATGCCAAGCTGTAATTTAGCAGCCAATAAGCACATATTCTAAACATGGATGAAAGATCAGTGTCAAAACACACAATTAACAAGGACATTGCAATAGCAAATAGCAAGTAAAACAGTGAACAGTAAGGTGTAAAACATGTAAATGATCATAATAAATGAACAAAGTAGAGAACTTGCCAAATATCCGTTTTGCTAGTGGGTATCAACCATATGTGGCCTTTTCACATTTGACATTTCACTTTAGCCAATTCAATTTTTCTTTTACACCAATTCAATTTTGACCTACTTGCAAGCCATTGATGACTCATGGATCCCGGCATTATTGTCTCTGCATGTCTCACCACCAAAGATATAAATTTCTCCTTTGTAGGTGACTGCACTCGCGTCCCTGACATAGAGAGAGGTGAAACATAACAATAAACAAATAGAGGATATTTATTTCATGCACCGTCTCGTCTGCAGATGATCTTTAAAACAACTTCTGTCAATTCGGACCAGGCAAATACAAATGAACTGTTTACCAAATTATCATATTACCTGAGTGAGCATGGGAGGGACGCCACTGGCAACCAGGATCCTGGGTCTCCTTCCTCTGCTGTTCCTTCCCCAGAGATTCCTGCTGTAGCACGGTACCTCAACATCATATCCACTGGACGTCCATTCACTGACCCACCAATCATATAGATGTCCTCATCAAGCGATAGCAAATTATACCTAAAGTAATGAGCACGTTCTCATGAATTGTACTGATTATCAAACCAATCATTTTAAAGCAATAAGTTGTCATAGAAGTATATCCAGAATTACGAAAAGGTGAAATATAGGCCAATGGTCTCATAGCTATGCTGGAAAAAGGCACTGGATGTTCCAGGTGATTGATATTTCAATGCACATGTGGAGCCACGGTGCTGCACACTTGAAACTCACTGAAAGCTTTTGATTTTGTTTAAATTATACAAAAATGAGAAAAAAATTAACATCACCAACAATAGATAGAATTGATCTCCTAAAAATACAACACCTTTTCTATTAATAGCTAAGTAGTTTCAGGGGAGATCGAAGTTGATGGACAGAATAACAGAAAATCGCCCCCACCCATCACTGTATAAGCTATGTTAACATAGTCAGTAAATTTAAAGCTAATATATCACATTCATGTGTTTTATTCAGTGTAAAATATAATGAGATACTGAATGCTTGTCTTTGAAATATTTCATAGAGGCATGTCTCCACTGTCAACATAACATCAGTTAACTTCAATTGTTTGCTTTATATTTGACAGGAATCTTGTCATAATTATGCTCACCTGGATGCTTGTGACTTTGATTCAGCTTGTTTAATGAGGTAACCCTCTTCATCTATTTTGAACAGGATGATTGTTCCTCTGGTATCTTTGGCAGTTACATACATTTTACTCAAATCATTTGCTGAAATTAATCAAGAATAAAATAATAAAGGTGATTGTCTTGCTCTTAATTAACAAAATTAGAATTCATACCATAAATCAACATATATATATATATATATATATATATATATATATATATATATATATATATATACATATATATATATATATATATCATATATATATTATATATATATATATATTATATATATATATATATATATATATATATATATATATATATATATATATATATATATATATGTGTGTGTGTGTGTGTGTGTGTGTGTGTGTGTAGAAATCCGCACTTCTCCCAACATGTGCGGCAGTGTTATAAAACAATTAAAACATGCCAACTATTTAGGTATTTCCATTGGTAATTGTGGAACATAATGGCATGGAATATTACAAAGTTGAAAAACTCAAGTTAACATGATTTGCGACCGATATTTTTGTGTTATTTGTTAGTCAACTTAATATTTTAAAAATTTTGGTATGGAATTTAAGAAATAAAATGTATAATGTGGACAATGTATAACTACAAACGAAAATGCATCACTGAGCCCATTCAATTTAGTGACTTGTGTGACTATAAAAATGAAAGAATTCCATTACTTTTTCAAAAGTTTTCTGATAAAGATCAGAGTTATCGTTTTTATATTAGACAATTATGGATGGGCATCAGATGGAGAGATGCCACAGGTTAGGATAATACATTAGGACATTAGTAATGGCCGAGGGTCATAACTTCATTTCTAAAAGCCAAGGCTAAAAGCCTTAATATACTTATGCACATGCCTTTATGCTTGCAACTTTTTTCATACATAAAACTGATGAGAACAAAAGACTTTTTTCATGGCCATATCATATTTTACAAATGTTCTAAACTATCGTTACGTATACGAACCTTCCACAGACACAGCATGTATGTCACTCAAGCCCATGGATCTTTCAAAAGATATATCTTTTAATATTTGGGCATTGCCTTTAGTCAGCTTTGCCATTGTCAGCTCTGTAGACGTGCGTTGTGAAGCACTGGTTTCATATCCATAAAGGTCATTATTGATATGTTCTGCTGGACACGTTCTGATGAAGTAGATGTATTTTTCATAGGTTTCGTCTCTCAAAGCAGAATCACTATCAATCTCGTGCCATCTAGAATAATTTTATAATTCATAACTTATCTTTCTCATGAAAGATCTAAAAAAATATTTAAGAAATGAATAAACCTCTATAATATTAATGAGCTTCAAATGAAAGTAAATTCTCAGATTCATTTTACCTGTTTGGAAATTCCTTGACATAGCAGATTTCATCGATAACCTTCATCAGGTAGACACTGTCTTTAAGATGTTCATTCTTCATCAATTCTTTTAGTTTACCGTCGCTGAGCCCATGGATGAAAATGTTCTTGAACAGTTCACTAGAATAGCATTGTCTTTCCTGCCAATCATGTTCTAACCATCCGATTACCATCCCACACATGTGGTCCTCTATGTCAATGGGGCTTTGCGCTCTGACTCTGACTGGACCTTCACCTTTCCTCAGTTTTGTTAATTCTATGATCTGTTCAAGTGATAATCCATGCACAAAATCGTCATGTTCCTCAAGGATTTTGCCAAAATCGATAAAAAAAATATAAACATTTACTGAAGACATCAAGTCTGTTATATCATACAGTTTAGCAAAAAAATACATCTCCAAACAGTTTGCAGTGTTCAGGACCAAACGCCTTAATTTTTCCACACAGATCTTTTGGAGTTCCGATATTCCAACCATGTGTGATGCAATGAACAAGTCTTTTATTTCGTCCTTGGGAATTTCAACACCAGGTCCATATATAAAGTCCAGGATATAAGTCAGACATTTTGCACTCGAGGGCATTTCAATTCTTTCTGCATCTTTTTCACAAAAGTTGGCAGTAAGCAGAAGGTTGAAATACTCGGATGTTGCTGCCAGGACAATGCGGTGACATGCAAACTCTTTACCCTCAGCAACCAATGTCACATCACAAAATGTGCCACTTTTGTAGAACTCTTTGAATATTTCCTTCCCACCTCTTCTTGGTTTATAGGCTGAGATTTTGACTCTAACCTCAGAGCCAGGATCATTTCTGGTGATCCAATCGTCATTATCATCACTATAACCATAATCATCATCATCATCATCATAATCGTTACCACAATAAGGGTCCCAGTAATCAGATCCATATTCAGACATGACGTTTCCCTGTAAGCAATGAAATATCCGATGGAACTCGCATTTATACATATATATATATATATTTTGAAAGTAATTATTCAATTTTCTGTTTGAAAAGGGCATAATAACAGTTTCCCTGACAAAAAGACAATCCTGTTTGAAAACCAAGCAATTCAGTTAAGATGTGAGCGACATGTATACCAAAATAGACAAAAATAATCAGGGGATGGACCATTAATCTTCAGGGAGAGGCAAAAAGAAAAATCCTTCTTAGCTAATATATTAGCCATTCACGCAGAGGTAGTATATAGCAGTAAAATTATAGACAAGTGAATATGCTTTCAAAGATTGTTCTTCGCAACATTGAAATACAAACACTAGAGGGCATGACTGTTGGAAGTGACACCTGCATGACTGGTGGCATAGCAACACATTTTCTTACACAATGGATTCAAAATCTTGTGATCCTATCATAGTTGCCGGCTTCAGAACAATGAAAAAAATAATCATGTATACCTGTAAGTTTTGCAATGCACTAAGACACTTGCTTCACGAAAAGGAAGGAATATTTGTTTAATATATATGCTTACAAAACATCCACTCAAAAAGACTTCAAATGAAATTTGTTATATTCTGCCATAGAAATATTTTGAAAAAAAGAAAATAGTTTATTCCAAACATTTTATTTTTTGAATACAAAATATTGTTTAAAATATATATTTTGAAATATTCCTGTTGCAGTTTTGTATTGTTCATTTTTAAAGATTTTGAATGAAACAATAATATATAAGCTGATATGATGACGCATGTATTGGCAGGCCTATGAATAAAATATTAACATAACTTTTCTATTAAGAAGAATGGCATATAATATAAGTATGCCACTAAATGCACAACAACTGTCAGAAAAAAAAAAGAATTCTTAAAAGTAACGTTCTTTCCTCAACATCTATGGTTGTGACAGCAATTTGCAAAATTAATACTTTGTATTACTAAAATATTCTTATAATATGAACATTTAAATCACATCATAAGATAACAAACAGCTGGAGTAGAGAAATTGCACTTATAATCAGTGCAACTAGGACAACATTTCTTTTATGATATGTATAGCTCTAAATCATGGTTTTGTTGCCAGAAAAACATATATTCTTGAAAATGATGTCCCTGTTTTTGTAGGTTTGTCCGTCGCCCATGCTAAAGGTATGGCGTTCGAATTCTGGTTGGGACAAGTACTTTTTCTCATGCTTAAGTTCAAATCTTCATATTGTATGAATCCTGGATCTGCTGTGGAGAGAACTTCAGAACATAGAGTACTGATATATAGTACTATATATAAATATATACATATAGTACTTTTCTTTAGGAAAAACGTAGAACATATTTAAAATAATGAATATACAGTAAATAAAGATGAAATCTTGATATCGGGTTTTTTTTTGGGCGATTTCTGGAGCTCAGATATTTGAAAAGAAATGATAAAATGGAGGCTTCAAAGCTGACGATTTCAAAATAAAATTATGGATTTTAAACTTCGAGTACGGTTGACCACAAGGCGACTTTTTTCAGAATATTTTTGACATTATTCCCATCTTGCTGTGGTTTTGATCTTTATTTTGAGCACAGTTCAAGTATAAATGGAAAAATATTAATAAATGAATCACAGCATTATCTGTGTATGCCCAGTTATTGCAAAATACACGTACGAGTAGTGTTGTCTGGATTGTGATTTGGCCGTCCGCTGTTCCCGCCAAAATATGACTGATAGCAGAGGGATTCTCATTCATTATTGTCTCACCCGAAATTATAAATATCTATTAAATATGAACTGATTAATACTCACCTTTCAAGTTCCACGCTTACCTGTCACTGAGTATATGCTGAGCATAAGGGTTTATATTTGAGTATGGCCTCTGTTTTCATTTTCAGTTTCCCGGAATGTTCAGCTGGGGATCTGCAGGATGGACCAATAGTCATTCAGGGGGTTGGGTGTGGACGGAATCTTTCTTCAGTTGTGATGGACCAACCTTGCAATTTTAACCGTCACTGCACGTATGTATTTTCCTTTCTCCATCATACATTATTTTCATAATTGTGTTTACAGAAATTTTTTATCATGACTGATGGATCTTCCAAAAATACAAACCCCTGAAAAATGATATATGACCAAAAATTCCCGGAAAGTGAAAGTTGAGGATTTTTTCCATTTGATTAGTCATATTGTTTATTTCAATATTGGAAAGAACTATAGTTTCTGTATGCCCAGAAAGTAGCAAATTAACAATTAATCAGTATTTGTATAGGTTTTCAATACGATGCTGGCAAACGAATGGTGAATTCTTGCACTCACATAACAGATGGAATAAAAATCGCTCTTATTCATTTCCTTTTTCATATTAAGATGTAACGCTCACACATATTGTGCGCATTATATATGTTGTGATGTAATTAACTCAATTAATTGCGAGTTGCGAAGGTCTTTGACTTGAATGACGGACAATCACTGAATCCATGAAATCTGTACAAAGTCAAATAACAATCATAAAATATGGGTATATTTTGTGCTTTAAGTTAGAAATCACAAAGGTGTATGAATGTAATTGGCTTTGCTGATCTTGGGCTAATCTTGCTGATTCAGTGAGACCTGGACATAAATTCTTGTGGAATGCCAAGTATATTAGTTTATGCTATAAATCTCCCTCTTATGGATCAATGTGTTGGTAACAGAAGCACTCATCCTGTAAGATGGTCCGAGTATAAAACCCAAGAGAGATTTTTAAAAGGGCAAAAGAAACTATAACAGACTGAGTTCCATCTCAAGCCTTCAAGCAGGAATAGAGACCTGTACGGACCACTGTAGACGGCCATCTGCTGGCTCAATCAAGGAAGATTTTTCAAAATAGTCAGTTATTTTCACACCTTTTTGCCTTTAAGTGATTGGTTAAAATATCAACACTGACACAACCCACTCTTACAAGGAAGAGATTGGATGGCCCGGGAGGTTTCTTCATAGCCAGGGAAGCTGGGCTAAAAAGGTCATTTTGGCTGATATTTTCCCTAAGACGGGTTAAGATATTTCATAATTTTCCCTAAAACAGGATACTGCTTTCAAATTTCTGCCTAAAACGGGGATTTTCCAAATCCCCTAATTCAGAGCATATTTTGGCACATTTATCCTAATCCAGTTGGACTGTTACCTTCCCTTATAAACCTTTTTATGCTGAGAGGGTCCATACAGGGATGGGAATAGTGTACCATTTTTACACACATCTCAAACCTAAATTTCCCCAAGTTATTTTTTTAAGTCCCACCAAATGATGAATGTGGGCAATATTCAACTGGCCTTTATTTTACATTCTGAGGCCTTCATTTATCCTTTTTCAGATACTAGACATTTATCAGGCAAACTACCAGCTTGTGAAGAACTATAAATACAAGTGAAGCCATTTACCAGCAACACTATTATGCAAGTGCTTCAGTGTTGAGCATTATATAATACTATGTAGATTTTCTGTGAAAAAAAAATTGATTCAGCAATGTTTTAATGAATATCAGGAGTATTACATCTGTTACATTGATCTATTTTCTACAAATGAGATTTTACCAGCTAGATATGTCCATCGATTTATCACAACATATTTTACCAGGCAGATAAAGGAAAGATTTAAACTGCCAGCTGGCAAAATTTCCCAGCTAGCTGCTAAGCGGTAACTTTACTTGCCAGCTAGGGCACATATGGGTGAATATCAGACATTTTACATATCAGTAGATGGTGGGCCCCTGACAAGACACTTGACAAGGGCACAGTATCTGCTTATACAATTATAATAATAATTAAATTGTACATTTCTATATTCTGTGTGGTATTAAGAGGCAATGGTTAATAGGTTTACAAATAAATCCAGGAAGTAAAAAAGACCAAAACAATTATTTGTGGGTAATTGCTTCCACCAGATCATCCTCACTGAGCTTCTGACTACCAGATATCAGATATTTGTACAAAGTCTTTCTCCCTAGCCTGGTAAAGTATGAAAAAGTGTATATGACTTTTTGTTATGTTATATGGATATTGAATGTACAACTCTAAAAACTGGTTATCATTTAATTTTTGCATCACCCCAAAGCCACGGTATCATTTTAAGTTTGCATCGTCCCTAAATGAGCATATCAAAATTTAGGTTAGTCCCAAATCAGGGTACCAATGGTTTTTCAATTCCAACCCAGCCTCCGAGGGTTAAAATTATGAAAGTACCAAGCCCTCCAACCGGGTTTGTTGGTCAAAGCATTAACCCAATGAATATAAATCTAACACATACACAGATTCTGACAAATCATTGCTGTGTTCTCAATGGCCCATTCTAGATCCTAATTATGATTTGAGTTGGGTATGAGACAAGAAGAAACAGAGGAAATAGGTGTTGTGTCAGTACTTTACAATAATTATTATTGTATAATAATGAAATACTGCATAACATTTTTTTGAAGAGGGACAAGTGACATTCTTATCTCATTTGGGATTTGAACGAGACATTGACAGAATAGTGGTGCATGAGAGTTCATGCCCACAGTATGAAGCTCTGGAGGTATCATTCGTGCTTCGTACTTCGTCCCTAACTTCGCCCTTCTACTTCGCTATTTTCGCCCTTCTACTTCGCTATCTTCGCCCTTTGCCTTTGTTATCTTCGCTGCCAAGTAGCCAATCAATGAGCAGCTTACTGTAGTATATAAAGTTTGCTAAAGGCGAAGGGAGAAGATTAGAAGACGAAGGCCGAAAATAACAAAGTAGAAATGCGAAAATAGCAAAGTAGAAGGGCGAAAAAGCAAAGTGGAAATGCGAATACAGCGAAGTAGAAATGCGAATATGGCGAAGTAGAAGTACGAATATAGCGAAGCTTGAAAAGCGAAGTGCGAGGCACGAATGATACCTCCAGAGCTTCATACCACAGACTTTTCTGAAAAAAAGACACTTCGCCGAGGACATTATGTGCAAGACTGAATTTGATAGAATATGAGACATATCTTGACCAATTTACTGCCGTCATGTTTTTAGTGTTTTCCTTTCATATATATATATATATATATGACGTACTGTGAGGCATATAAAATACCCCACTCTTCATAGTGCAGCTGCTTAATCACAGTTACATAAGTAACCTGTACAAGGCCTTTTTGTACAAACATGTCTGAGAAGCATATTTATATAACCAGGCAATAACTATATAAATCACTGCCATCTAGTGTCACATGTAGTAATAAGTGCCCTAGTGGTGGATAATGGCATTAGCGCCATTGATATGAATGTTAGATTTGTGAGGTATGTAAAACAATTTCATTATTAACACCAGATGGCACTCTCCTGTCACACACAATAAGGTATGAGATGGTACCCCATAATGAGGTCTGACAAAAATACCTCCAGTACCTCATATCTGTAACAGCTTCTAAATATATATATATATATATATATATATATATATATATATATATATATATATATATATATATATATATATATATATATATATAGTTGCTATATATATAGTTGCTATATATATAGTTGCTATATATATATATATATAAATAGTTGCTGCAATGAGTTCAGCCCCAGCTGGGACTTTACTTGGAGTCTCTGCAATGAGTTCAGCTCCGGCTGGGACCTCACTTGGAGTTGCTGCAATGAGTTTAGCCCTGGCTGGGACCTCACTTGGAGTCTCTGCAATGAGTTCAGCTCCGGCTGGGACCTCACTTGGAGTTGCTGCAATGAGTTTAGCCCTGGCTGGGACCTCACTTGGAGTCTCTGCAATGAGTTCAGCTCCGGCTAGGACCTCACTTGGAGTTGCTGCAATGAGTTCAGCTCCGGCTAGGACCTCACTTGGAGTTGCTGCAATGAGTTCAGCTCCGGCTAGGACCTCACTTGGAGTTGCTGCAATGAGTTTAGCCCTGCCTGGGACTTTACTTGGAGTTGCTGCAATGAGTTCAGCCCTGGCTGGGACCTTACTTGGAGTTGCTGCAATGAGTTCAGCTCCGGCTGGGACCTCGCTAGGAGTTGCTGCAATGAGTTCAGCTCCGGCTGGGACTTTACAGGCCAGTAGTAGTCACTTGTATCTGCTGGTCCTGGAAGTCCCGGCTGAAAGCTCACGTCTAATCATGTCACTCCTAGAGAGATAATCCTATCGCTTCCAGAGATCTTCCTCTCTTAGCAATTGAGGAGACATTCCTCTCCCAAAATGTCTGTGATCAGGAATTTGTATTTCTTGCAAGCACTTAAATTTAAATACACCCTCCCACTTTGACCCTACTTTGACCCATAATTCACAAGGGGCGAAACAAAACAATAATCATGATTATCTATGTCCCGATTCTTCAGGTGATGATGCTCTAACTTTTGAATGTTATAATAATAGCGCTGATACCAGACTCAGTCTGACCTTGGAGTATAATGAATGGAGTTGTGACGCCATGAGATCAAAGGTGCAATGTGCGTTATTGCCAAACCATTGTGTCTTATGACACCTTATGAGCCGAAAACTTAAAGAATCTGACGTTATTCAACTTTGTGACAATTTTGACTCATCATAGACAGTATTTAGATCAAAACATATCACGAGTGAAATGTTCGACTTTCTCCACTGATAATGAAGACATAAATTTTATTTCTTTATTCCAAGTGTAGACATTTTTATAACGTTTTAGAAACGTCCATGTCAGAGATTTCCACACTACCCACCCAACCTGCAAAGAAGCTCAATACAAATGCATTGCTTAACCTGAAATATCATATAATTCTGTCAACTTGCACAACGTTCATATTTAGTTTATACCATCAGCGCATCCACTGGCAGGCCTATACAAAGTATCATTTTTTTTAATTGGGAAAACATCTTTCTTTTGATATTATATTCAAATCTGCCAATATATGTGTCCATTCCATTAACATAGCATTTGCCCAGCAAGGTGATTTCACATTGATGCAACATTTTTACCCCAAAAAATCTGATATTCTCACAAAAAAAGCTTGTGGTTTTTGAAAAAAACAATTCTTTTTTACAAAAATTGTATAGTGGTTTAAAAAAATATTGATAAACAATTATGGCATTTTTTTATAAACATATTATTCAAATTGTGAAAATCCCATCCTTCTATATCTATAGATATTTTTTCTATAGGCTTTGTAGTTCTTGAAAAATGTCTACGTACATATTAACTTTAAGAGCTTGTCGGGAATAGCCTATTCAGTTAAAAATATTAAAAATTTCACTATTAGATTCCCCAAAACCCATTCATAATGAAATGATGATTCTTTCTTTCAAATTCAAAAACTCAAAAATATCTCAAAAATTGATGGTAGCGCACATTGCTTCAAAGAGAAAATATCCCATTGTTTGTAACAATGTATCCCATTGTTTGTAACAATGGGTTGTTATGACGTCATGCACACAAACTACAACGTCACAACTCCATTCATTATACTCCAAGGTCTGACTCAGTCTGTTCATAGCACTGTGTTCAAAAAGCTCTTTCTGAAAAGTTGTGTCTACAGTCTACTCTTAAAGCAACCATTAAATGAGGTTCAGCGCTATGAACATACTTGTCTGGTATTAACGCTGTACAAATTTTATTATTATTATTATGAGGTTTTCAAGCACTTTTTCCTTGCATAATATAAATATTTTTTTATTTATTTATTTTACTTTGCTATCAAAAATTATTTCCCCTACATAGATTTCTATGCCATTTGACGGTGAATGAGTCTTCTACTAAAATCCAAATCACCCATTGGATACTATGTCAACAAATTTTGTTCAGCTGACCAGTGATCTAGTGCAAACACCTGCTTAGTAAAGTTTTGCTAGCAGTGGGGCACCTTCAAATTGGGACAATGGAGTGATTTGGCTTACAGAGGCCTGTTTGTCCATTGTCCATTGGTACAGGCCTAACAGCCTAACAGACCACATGAGTGTGTACACGTGGCCACCTGGTGCTCAAAAGAGTACAGGCAGTACTTGGCACTTTCAGCAAAACACAATAACCATGGTCAGTGTATTTTGAATGATTTTAGTGAGATAGCTTGCTTTTATCACAGTTTCATGGCCACATCATTTAAGCAAACCTCTGTGGTTCCATGAATGCTTTGGAGGTAGTGACTGAAGGACTACTCCTAGTGTCAGTTGGAAGGGAATTTCATAGTCTGGGGGTCTTAGAAGAAAAAGTCCTATCACCTATCACCTATCGTTTTCAGGCGGGTCTTCGGAACAGATAGGTAAGTACCATCACAAGATCTCAAGCCCCTCTCATTATCATTGTCGTATTACTAGGAGCAGATTTATCAAACATAGCTTCTTTTTGCCTTCTGATGAGATATAATCACGGTCTTCCCTGACTATTTCACAGCAGCTTCTTCCCTGTGCGATGTAGACTCAAAATCATTCTCCGAGTCCATACAAGTGTTAAAAAGCTCAAGCTTTCAACATGCTCAGCCCTCTTCTATGTCTGACTATTGTACCTAATGACACGCAGAGCATGTCACCAACATAATTTGTTTCGACATAACTAACTCTAACTCTTTTTAAATTGACATAACTATTACCTTTTCCTCACTCCCCAAGGTCTTTTACCATATGTATGACAATTCTCCCCTGACTGATGTAAATTGTAAATACCCTGTACTTGCCTAGAGGCCATTGATCCTGTACTGATGTAGGAATGCTGTCACTGCATGTGCTGGACCACGTCTGAATCAGTCAGCTTCTCATTTCTTAAAGATATACATGGGTCTGGGTCTGAACTTCAGGAAGAATGGCCATTGAGCGCAGAGCACAACTTATAACACAAGTGCAGGGACGACCACGCCCTCTAGCGCTAGTAACACTACCCTTGCATTGGGCCATCTGTACGGGGTGCGCTGGTTTGTGCAGTGCCTGCGTCACATCATACCCTGATCTTTGCCACGCAGGCAACCCTCCCCCGTCACCTTCCCCATTAATAATAATTATGAGCGCACCGGCACTTTCACCAGATTTAGGGTTGTCAGTGGCTGTGCATGGGAGCCTGTTTTATAGGTTTTGGGTAATATATGATATTGATAGCACATAATGTTCATTCAATTTATTTATTTATTTATTTATTTATTTATTTATTTATTTATTTATTTATTTATTTATTTATTTATTTATTTATTTATTTATTTATTTATTTATTTATTTATTTATTTATTTATTTATTTATTTATTTATTTATTTATTTATTTATTTATTTATTTATTTATTTATTTATTTATTTATTTATTTATTTATTTATTTATTTATTTATTTATTATTTATTTATTATTTATTTATCTATCTATCTATCTATCTATCTATCTATCTATCTATCTATCTATCTATCTATCTATCTATATATCTATCTATCTATCTATCTATCTATCTATCTATCTATCTATCTATCTATCTATCTATCTATCTATCTATCTATCTATCTATCTATCCATCCATCCATCCATCCATCCATCCATCCATCCATCCATCCATCCATCCATCCATCCATCCATCCATCCATTATTTATTTATTATTTTGTTTATTTGTTTGTTTGTTTGTTTGTTTGTTCGTTCGTTCGTTCGTTCATTTATTTATTTATTTATTTATTTATTTATTTATTTATTTATTTATTTATTTATTTATTTATTTATTTATTTATTTATTTATCTATCTATCTATCTATCTATCTATCTATCTATCTATCTATCTATCTATTTATTTATTTATTTATTTATTTATTTATTTATTTATTTATTTATTTACTTGCTTACTAATTGCTTACTTGCTTACTAACTTACTTGCTTACTTACTTACCTACTTACTTACTTACTTACCCATCCATCCATCCATATATAAATATATTACATATATTAATTACCATCTGTCAGGAATACGTATAATATTTTCTCATATTTTAGGAGTCTCCTCATACTTTGGAGACTATAAAAAAAATCCTTGAAGTGAAAAATTCTGAATTAGAATTAATCAGTTTGCTGTTTTGCTTTTTGAATACAACATGTACAAAGAGATACATTACTTCAATCGAATTTCAAAATTGCTTTCAAAAAGAAAAATATCTTCATTGGTTTAGTTCAAATGATTCGAGCCAGAAATTTCTCACAGAATAAGAAAATACGTGGATAGGACATTGAACAGAATAGTGTTGAATGCCACCTGGCGGCAGAGCGAGGTACACAAGGTCAGATATTTGGCTGGGGCCTGGATTGTGTTGCAGTGGCATAAAGCCAGAATGTGTGCAACAGTGCTGACTCTGAACTCATAATTCAAAAGCTCTGGATCCACCAGGGGCTGGCTTGTAACAGTATTGCACAACCATTATTTAGGCTTGCCATGGTAACTTTTCATATACATCATCCTATAGGATTGTTTAACTTGCATTTTTCCTAACGAGAACTAACTGGCCGGTAAATATGGTTCTGCTAAATTTATAAAGAATGAAATTATACTGATAATTGATAAATTTTTTCAAGTGTTGTTTTTCCGAGATATTGTTCTGACATTTCTTTTGACAAACTGTTCAAATTCGACCATACTATATTGTATCATATTCTTAACTGGGGAGGGAGATTTGGTGTCTATATAAGTAATGTAAGCACGTTCAGTCGTCATTTACATTACACACAGAAAGTTGGTTGGTTTTTCGATGGATCCTCAACATAAGCGGATTAAGGAGTGCAAAAGGCGCTGCATGGGCCCAACCTAATACAGATTAATAAACATTTTTTTAAAAAGATCACACATACACACACATACACACAAATGAGCTCTCCCACTTGGGACTTAAACATAAAAAATATATAGGTAAATATCCTAAAATTTCGTGAAAAGAAAATGTGAGGTACACATTTTGTAAATTTTGTAAGAGAGAGACTATTCTTTAAAAAATATTGTTGAAGTTTTGATACTTCCTTGGTAATGCCCGTGGCTGAGTCAATGTCACAGTCATGCCAAATTAAAAAGTTGAACAGGACAAAGCGGTGAAAGCATTTGCACATATTGTGCTTGGGTCAAAATCACTTTTGACATAATTTGTCAACATAATTATTTATGGCACTATTGAATGTTGCGTGACAAAATAAATAAATATTTAAACAGTGTTTAATGTCTCTGCGTCTTCTAAATATCTGTAAATAAGTGTCCTCTCTCAAATTATGCCTGAGTTGATAAGGGTGTGGCTCAGTTCAGTCATGGACTCGATTTAGTCAGTCTGCTAAATTGCCTATCAGTAGGTCCTTGGAGTAATTATGACTGTTTTCGACCTGCAAAGCTGGGTAAATGCATTACATTACCATTTATAAAGCAATTAGCAAGCATTTCAAGGAAATGTTCACAAACATTACAAAAATCAGAGATATTTGTTGACAGTTTTGGTTAGTTTGTTATTTTTTTTTCTCATCCGTGTTACATGTGGATCACCACTTTTTCTTGCCTCTGCACAATTCGATTTATCTGCCGCTAGATGGAGTTGACTGGCAGAAAGGTGAGGACGTGATTTGAATGTTTTCTCAATTCATGAACGTAATCATCAACGGTGTAGAAATGACCGACAACATGTTTAAGTCACGTTTTGGAGTCAAAACAAAAACAGGCAGCGTAACCGTTGGTTTTTCATCGATAAAAGACAATTTTAACCTGAAAATGAACGGCAGTGTTATGAAAGGTATATTGCATATTGTTAACAGTGTTTAATGCTTACCAATTTTCATGAACATTCAAAACGACCGCAGGGAACAGTTTTCCACTAGCTTGAATTCAATACCTCCAGGTACATTTTTGGTCACCATTTTTAGTCTGCAACCACTTCGAAACTTTTCTGAAGTGGCAGATGAGATCTTAGAACACATGAAACTTATATTTGGCAACAAAAACTATAGGTTTATTTCAGTCAATATATTATAATTGATGAGAAGTTGATCAGCAAAGAAAAAGGGGAGTGGCTGTCATAGTACATGTCACTCAGTGATCACTGTGACACTGATGTGAGTGATCACAGTTGCCATAAATTATTACTTTCACCTGCGACTTTCTTGTTATCAACAGGTATGTTGTTGGCCTGGCCTCAATCTAGCTTGTCACCATCATAACATCATTATTTTGCTACGTTCGTATTTAACCCAATTCTTTGCACACGGCACATCCGGAACAGCGGCGACAGCTTGTTTGAGACATCGTCACCTCTGCCTTTCAGTTCTACGTCGTTGTTATTCTCAGTTTTACCCCCGTAATGGTGACATGTATTGCACAGATTGCAATACATTTATATAAAGTATGTGTAACAAAAATGCAATAGGACTAATATTCGCTTGTTAAAGAAAAATGTGAAAATGAAATTTCTCTCCCATCCTGAAAAACTGCTGGTGGATGTTTACAATGCAATATCTTTCCCGCCATGCACTGCTCTCTCGTGCCAATTTCGTCATTTTTTCACAGACCAGCTAAAAATCTGGGATAGCAGACAGAGAGAATTACTCCTTTCGTGACTTGTGACCTGAGCAATGCCAAAGGAATTTTGTGGACCCAAATGCAACTTATTGACACTGTTTATATCTCATGTCCAGTTATGAAATAAACCAACACATTAGAATCAACTAATATTAATTATTTTGTGATATATATAAAGTTAATTTTTGAAAGAGACTTTGCCAGAAAAGTTAGGTACTGATAAGGATTTCTATGTGAATAAATGTTTGTATTATATAGATTGAGCCTCTTCTTACTCACTGAATTCCTACTTATTGACTCACTGAATTTCTACAAGTGTAACTATGCAAATGAGTTATGCTTAATCAGTCACTCACATTGCAGCTTGTCAAGGTCACTTTGCTGGAACTGCTCCCTGTCTTTTTTTCTTACCAGAGGTCTCCACTGCATATTTATGGATTGGTTGTGACAGGAACCATTTTGGACATCAGAGCAGAAGACACTAGTTTTGTAAGATAGATTAAATCCTTCAAGTGTAGTATTGGCACGAAAAGGTTTAAATTCCATATCTAGGTGAATCACTCAAGGTTAGTTTATTCTTTGGGATGATATCAATATTTCACCTGAAATTTGTTATGTATAAAAGAAAACTTGATTTTCTGCTGACTGACTAACAAAATGGTAAGGAGTATCCATGACCCAATCAGCCCAGCTCTGCTGAAGCTGATGCTTATAATTTGCCATGATGTTCAAATGTGGCTAAGCGTTCAATATACTAAATTGTAGAATTGATGCTTAATATCTTTAATTAATTGTATTATTTTGGGTGGTGGGAAATTTTGTTTAATGTATGCAACTTAGTTTGATGAACGTCTATAATGATTGCAGGAAGCTTTGAGCCTTCAAGTGGCGCCCCCATCAGCCAACCATTGCATTCAATGGAAGAAGTTGAATCATGGTCTCCAGGATCTGACAACTTCTGTGTGAGCACTGTACCACTGACCAAACGAGCTGACAATGGCAACCGGCCCAAGACCCTTGTTTGCCATGATATGAAGGGAGGGTACCAGGAGGACAGGTGAGTGAATATTTTCACAGGAATTCCTTTACCAATCACAACAAACAAAGGTATTAAAATAAATATGCCTCTGCTGAAAACTCTTCTGTGGGATAAATTGGAATACAAACTATACATTTTGGTTGAAAGGTGAACATGTCATAATGGAGGATTATTGTACAAATTTGAAGCATAACCAATAATAAATGTGTCATCTTTTGTAATGACCAGAGATATATTTAAAGAACAAGTAATAATTTGTATTACTTGTTGCTTTCCATGCAAATGTTGCAGATTTGTTCAGGGTGTGGATAATGATGACTGTTACAACTTCTACCATTGGCAGTATCTTGATGAGTTTGTCTACTTCAGCCATTACTTTGTAACTATTCCACCACCAGGCTGGACCAACGCTGCCCACAAACATGGAGTTAAGATGCTCGGTGAGTTCATTAAGATGTATAATGTTTATGCTCTAAGTCAAAGGCAATCAGAGAAAATGATATAATGACCTAGTCTGGATATTAGAGCTAACATAAATATTCGAATATTACTATTATTAATAATATTTATATCATACAAAACAGTCTTTTTATTTCAGGCACAGTGATCACAGAATGGGATGATGGGAAGACTCGGTGTGAGCAGATTTTGCAGTCTCAAGAAGCCTACAAAGCTTTTGTAGATAAGCTTGTTGCGATGGCCACATATTACAAATTTGATGGCTGGCTTATCAACATTGAGAACCCTGTGAAGGTTTATATTTACCCATATATATGCTTTTTATGTAGAATATAATTAATGATTTCTAATATTTATGACTTCCACTCTCTTCATGTATAATATAAGGTGCATTATTACTGCACATCAGACAATTAGCTGCCATATTTAGGTCATACTTTTATACTATTTTCAATCAGGGTGATACAATTTCAGTGAATTGCTTTACCATTAGTTTCAATAAATCTTTGTTTTTATCTATAACAGAAAGAATTGCTGGAGAATTTGATAGGATTTGTGGATCTGTTGACCCGTAGAATGCATGCAGAAATTGCTCATTCCCGAGTCATCTGGTATGACAGTGTCACCAACAGTGGCGACCTCAAGTGGCAGAATGAACTCAATGATCTTAACAGGTTTGTTTTTTTTCATAACAGTATTCCAAATTAGCGTGAATCATATTTTATATTAACAAAGCAATTTGTGACATTAATAGTCATGTCTGGTGTGATTTAAAGATCAGAGAAAAAGATCTGAAAAAAAATCAAATGAAATAACATTATGAAGCATAAAATTTAAATTAATATGATTATTGTGAGATTTAATTTGCAGTTGTTACTTTGATGTGTGCGATGGGATATTCCTGAACTATGGATGGAAGGACTCCCACTTGGAGAACACTCGTGAGCTATGCCTGCAGAGACACCGCCCTTATGATGCATATGTGGGGGCTGATGTATTTGGAAGAGGATGTCGAGGAGGAGGGGGTTTTAACACAAAAGAGGTGGGTCTCAGTGCCTTTCTTTGGGCTTGTTGACAGAGAAATGAAGAGGAGAGAAAGGAAAAAATAATGTTGAAATCATTGGAGTTGACAGAATTTACAGACTTTTTCTTGATGTTGCAGGCATTAGAGGCAGCCAGGGAACACAAGCTTTCAGTGGCACTCTTTGCCAATGGTTGGGTGTATGAAACTCAGGGAAAAGACAATTTCACAGAGAATGAAGACAGGTATGTTTTAATTTGATACATAAAATGTATTTCACAAAGAAAGTCAGGCATTTAGGATATATTTTACCGAGAGTAAGACACCTAAGTAAGATGTATAGATGTATTTATCTATATCTCTTCAAAATTTTAGCTGTATATTTTTGAAAGTATCTATTAAAAGAAACACAGAAAATAGAGAATTTTGTAACTGCTGTTTTATGTTGTTTTACTGCTGTTTTATGAATATGATATTAAAATGTTCCATTTTGATAATTTTTGACAAATTTGGCAGTCTATCAAAGTTCTGGACAAAGTGGTTGAATGTGATATTTGTATGTTGGATCTAGATTCTGGAGTCTCCTGCATGATCACCTACATGTAGAGGCTCCTGTAGGGCTTCCCCTTGTGTGTACCTTCTGCAGAGGCCAGGGAAAACACTACTTCCACAATGGAAAGGTACTCTCAGTTTATTTAGATGATGTAGCTAGAGAAATCACATATTAAAGAAATATTTATATTTCACATGGGATTTGATAGTCTAAGAAAACAAATAATGCCTGAGCATGTAGGCCTTAGGTAATATTCATTCCAAAGGCCAGTAGCATGACAAATCTAATCAAAAATCAAATCAAAATATTTGATAATCAGAAATTGAAAAATGCAATTACCTTGTTTTACCTGAAAAAATAGTAGCAAAAACAGTGTTATAATAAAATATGAACAGATGAAAGTGAAATATGAACGGATGAAAGAAATTTAGATATCAGCACTGATACAGCTTATTGAGATATATGATGTTGACAGATGGTACGAGACTCAAAGTGGTCCAACATGTCCCTGCAAAGCTTACAGCCTACTTTGACCTGCAGCAACCTTGCCAGAGATGCCACCCATAGCAACAAGTCCATGTTGTGGTGCACAGGTGACGCTTTTAATGGAGGAAGCAGTCTTAATCTCTCAGCAACACTTACTGAAGATCAAAGCACAGCCACTTATAGGTATGTAATATTACATTCCAGGCTAGAATAGTGTTACTTATTAAAGTTCTTGCCACATTTGAATGATTTTTATGAAATTTAGATATATATTTTTTTTAGATTGCTGGAAATTGACAAAATCAAATAAGATGAAATATTATTATTTGCAGATTATTTGACACAAACATCTCATCTGACAAACCACTTGTAGTATCTTACACATTCAAGGTTTCTGAGATAAACAAGTCTCAGTCTTGCCTCTATATGGAGTTCCTAGTAGATGCGACCCCTGGTGGTCAACAGAAGAAATTTGTTTTGTTGGGGGATTGTGACTCAGGAAGGTTGACCAATGAAAAGCTGGGCAATGAAGATGTACCAGCGGAGAGAGTGGAGTCTCTGGACCTGACTGGAGCTTGGATGCACTGGGATAGCCATGAGTTTGACCCTGACTCTCATGGCTGGATCACAAGGTATGCAAAGCTATATCATTCCTCTGCTCCTCTGGCAGTTGGTTTGAAAAAATGTTTCAACTCTTTTTTTACCCTTTTTATAATTATTTGAAAGCAAATGCTTTGAGCCTGTTAATATTTTATATGTTAGGATATATCAGTTGCCAGTGTTTGAAGGCACATTGACAGCAGTACAAGCAGCTATCACCAGCCTTGATATCAAGGATAAACCTATTTCAACAAGCTATCGTCTTGGCAGGATATTGGTGAGTTTTCATGTTTTAACAATACAACTCAACACACACACAGATATATTGCTGGTAGGAATAGCATGTCAATGTGAAAATATTGATATAATTCCTTCGACTTCTCAAACTATACATTTTTACCCATTTAACACTGAACTGTAACTGGCACAACATAGTTCCACACTAGATTAATGACAAAGCTTTACTTTATGCTGAATGAGAAGCTAGAAAACAAGAAATTCTATATATCAATTGCTTTCTTTCCTTCAGGTGCTGGAGGACGAGATGCTAGCAGATGCCTTCCTTGTTACCTACCTGCACAGTGTGGATGAGGAGGTGCAGTGTCTCGAAGACGGCCAACAACAGGTGGCGCTCACACTCAGATGGGCATTCCCCAAACACACGGCAGACTTTTTTAGAGTGTTCTACACCACCAGCACTGACCCTAGCCAGCCATTATCGGAGACCTATAAACTGCTGGGATACACACACAACACAGCCTTTAAGGTGCTTGCACTGAAAGTGCCTGCAGATGTCTCTGGTGTCAGTTTTTTGGTTCAGCCTGTAACCTTGGCAGGGTTGTCAGTTGTCCTTCCAAAATGCCCAATTGTCACCTACTACACCAAATCACTGGATAGCCCCAAAATATCTGAGGATAAGTGAATTCTCCACACACACAAAAACTGATAGATTAGAACACAGAAGGCATGTTAAAAAATGCTGGCATAAAAAACAGCTGACAATCTTATACTAATATTATGACTGTTGTACACACTAGATTTACTGACCAAACAAGACAGCCAAAACAATGGTAAGATTAAGGAGTAATTTCTTCTAACAATCAGAGACCACTTAACAAACAGTTACAAGAAGTGTCCATAATAATAACAATGGTGGGAGATGGAAAACAAGATCTGCTTCTATTTCAACTTGGCAAAACTCCAGAAATAGTTGTAATATGTTTGAATTTTGATGTGATTTTTGACTGCAAGAATATTGAATGTCGATGTAGTGTTTGATACTCAGTATTCAAGAAGCATATATAATCCATGTCATCAAATCATAACGTTTATGACTGACACTGCAATAATTTAATCTACCTTTGATCACCGGCTTTTTAAACTTTGTGGTAATTGATGTCAATATGACCCTGATGTATGTTATTAACTTACTTTGAGGTCACATGTTCTCAATCTTGTTTTGTAATGATGTTTTTTTTTACCTGGAGATAATTATTAACACATCATAACCCCAAAGACTTGCACGAATCTTTATTTTTATAATAATAATTATTTAATCTATGACAACACAAATAATATATTCATAAAGTTACAAAAACCTGAATAAAATGAAATTGAATACAGACTCAGGTCAAGCAACAATCTCAGAACATACCTGTGTATGTTGCAATTCATGCCAACAAGTGCTCAAATAGATATCACAAAAGTGAGCAAATTTCAGGAAGAAATCACCAGTTCTTTGTTGTAAATAGTCTTGCCACAAAGCTGAGCCATCACAGATTATATTCAGTTGATTATTCATGTAGATGTTTTGGAAGGGAATCAGGGAATTGTATAAAAATAAACATAATTCATAGAAATCATACATTTTTAAGTGCAATTAAATTATTTTTATCAAGGTTTCCAGTAGAATGTTCAAAAGACTTTCATTTAGTTTTCCTTTGTGTGCATGTTGCACCATGATAAAGCTGATACTTCAGTACTGGATAAGTCACAACCATTTCCATTTTTTTAAAGCAGTGCACATGTATAAAAATAAATCATATGTCTCTAATATTTCAAGTAACATCTATGTTTCCATTAATGATTTTTGTCTTTGTAATATGATAGAATATTGAAACATTAATTAGGTTTCCAGTTTAACACTGATAAAAAATATTAACTGGTTTATATCTATGTAAATCGAACATATTTACATCATGAATAAATAACTTCTTTGGTTGAAAAGTTATTTAAATAGACAGGCCCCGAGTTAAAATATAGCAGTTTGATGAAAATGTTACAAATAATTGGACACGTGTGATGTGTATAGTGGGTCTTTGCATGAAACTACATGTATTTACAGCTTTTTTTTTCAGAAAGCCCTCTTTCTGAGTGTAGTTCCCTTATACACTTGTTAAAGCTGATTATACGTGTACAGTTGTAATGATTTTATATTTTATTCATACAGATACATGCATATATTGTAATGGTATATATATATATATATATATATATATATATTTTGAATAAAAACCCTAGAAAAAAGGTCAATCTTTAGTTTGTTCAGTCTTCATTTTTAGTCATGCATAGCATGGCTGGTTAGAGTTCTCCGCTATTAGTAAGTAAGATCAAAGATGGACTTATCCATCTTTGGTAAGATGTATTATCAGAGGATCAGTCCTTTAATGACCTTTTGAAAAAAGCTATAAGTTTTCGATGAATTGTCGAGGAAGCTGCCAATTACCTGCCATATATCAGGCAATGAGAATCAAGAAAACAAATTCAATAAGTAATGTGCATTTTGCCGAAATTATCTGTTTGAGTCCTCTCTAGGAATGGATTTAAATGATCATTTATCAGAGCTAAGTGTATTCTAGTATTGCAACCATATGTATTTACGAATGTGTCATTCTTGTAAGTGCAATAACTTTGGCCAAAACAACTTGGATTCCTTTCAAACTAGTTATGTGAACTTGAATGAGATCAACCATCTGTGACCGTTTTGACCTTGAAAAGTAGGTTAAGTTGGAAAATACCAGGCCTCTGCTTGTAAGTGTGATAACTTTGCCAAAACAACATGTATTCCTTTAAAATTTATATGTAAACTTTTTGGGGAAATGTCTTTGATGAGTTTAACCATGACCCCTCTGTGACATTTTTTACCTTGAAAATACCAGGCCTTTTGCTTGTAAGCAAGATAAAAACTTGTTATGCGAACTCTTTGAGGTAATGTATTGGATGAGTTCAACCATGACCCCGCTGTTACCTTTTTGACCTTGAAAAGGTCTGTGAAAAAAGGATCAAATTGGAAAACCCAAGGCCTATTGCTTGTAAGTGCAATAACTTTGCCAAAACAACTTATTACTTTCAAATTTGTTATGTGAACTCTGGGGAAATGTCTTGGACACTTTTAACCATGACCCCTCTATGACCTTTTTGACCCCGAAAAGTAGGTCAAGTTGGAAAATACCAGGCCAATGCTTGTAAGTACAATAAAAACTTGTTATGTGAACTCTGGGGAAATGCCTTGGACAATTCAACCTTGACCATTCTGTGACCTTTTTGACCTTTTAAAGTAGGTCAATTTGGAGAGAGGAGAGAATAATAATACTATGAGCGCTGCACTCACATCTGGCTCACTGACCAATCACAGCAGTCAAGACAATAAATGGTGTGGGACTGGCAACTATTTAGACCAATCAGATAGCAGAAACGATTAACAGAAGTGTCCAAAGTAACAATGGCAGGAAGCAGTGATCACCACATTGTCTACATTTCAGCACAGCATAGATGGCTTTTTTTAGAATAAATAATAGAGATAATAAAAATCTCAGATAAATGTAAATCCCATAAAACTTAATTTCCTATTTCTTTCTTTTGTAAATGATCCTAATAGGTAATATTGTATGCAAAAAGTGATTTATGAATTCTAAAAGCCTCACAGAAAGCTTTTAATAGTGGAAATAGATTAAAGAGATGTTGGACACCTCCTCTGGTATGGCACCTGTGCTAATAGCTCTTTCATCTCCAATATAAATGGAACCTGGTATATGAGAAGCATATAAGCAGGTGTTATTTCAATCATTTCACTGGAAATCAAAGATTTCTCACAGTTATCAACTCACTCCACTAGTCAAATTTTGATTTCATGAATGAATTACTAAATATTATGATTTTATGGACGAATTATTAGATATTATGTTATTTGGATCAATTTAAAATGTTTTCATGCATGATGCAACAAATCCTGTAATTTGCTTTCATAGTGACTTTGATATTAATATTATCAGGTGCAAAGTGATGAAAAATTATAAAGCGTACATTGTATGTGACGAAATAATTCATTTCCTTTTTCACATTTCCTAAAGAAATGTGCTTTCAATTTTCTCTTGAAATAACTTAGAAATAACAAATTGTGAATGATTGCTTAAGAGAAACAAAGCTAAAAAGTTTTTTATACTTGATAATTCAAAGGATCATGATGTGTCTTTTTCAAAAGAGAATATACCTTTCAGTAACTGTGTGTTAAACCTCCCAGGCAAATTTTGCCAACATGTTACATATAATTAACATAACTAATTTTGAATCTTTATAACTGAAACATTTATCACTTTCAAGAAGTTTGTCACAAAACAGAAAATTTTGTTCTAATAGGTTACATCACTCAAAGATGATATATTCAACACACAAGAAAGGACCTCAACCGGGAACAATGTAAAATATACATATATATAAAACTGTGAAGAAATATTTATTCTTTAATTTCAAGAACAAACAGTGAAAATAAACATGACAGATGCAGATGTTAATATGATAACATACAATGTGACGCAGATCACTACAACAGAATGGCAGATGCCACTGGAGGAAGTCATTGCAGACCTTATCTGGATGTATGTTCCACCATTTCTTCTACTTTTTGGAAGTATTGGAAATACTCTATCTTTTATCATGTTTTGTCGTAAGTCTCTAAGGCGTGCAGTTTCCAGCATTTATTTGAGAGCTTTGGCTGTAGCTGATTTTATAGCATTAATATCTATGACATTAGCTCCTACAGTATACACAATTTCTGAAATTATAATAGATGCTCACTCGAATTTTACTTGTAAGATTCGTAATTTTACAGTTACAACCTTCTTATGCTTTGCTGCTTGGATTTTAACATTCATGAGCATTGAAAGATGTGTGGCTGTTACATTTCCGCATAAGGCAAAGATGTTATTCACAAGGAAGCGTGTCACAATCTCAATCTGGGTTTTATTATTTTTTCTATCAGCATTATTTAGTTACAATCTGGTTATTTTTGAACAGCGTTCATGGTATGATTCATTGAGTGGGAATGTGTACAGTTATTGCTCTTCACATGGTGGAAATATCTTTTTTGCACAATTTATAAGTCCAAATCTTCTTATTTCTCTTTATTCATTTGGACCTTTTTTGATCATTATAACTTGCAACACTGTTATAATCTATCAAGTAATCAAAGCAAAAGTGAAACGTCAACGAATGCATGTTGATGAAACAGGTTCACAAACAACTAATATGACAGCTATACTTCTTATGGTGTCAATTGCATTTCTCATTTTTGGTTTTCCAAATTGTATCTATTTAACCATCAGTTTCATATGGTCAGATGTTTCATATGGCACCCAAGAATATTCTCAAATATGGTTATTTTATCTAGTGAGTGCTGTAATGATGCACATGAACCACAGTTTCAATTTTCTGATGTACTGTGTCAGTGGATCAAAGTTTCGTAAAGAGCTTCTTCTTATGTTTGGATTTGTGAAATGCCGGGAACCAAAAGATGTGAAAAGTTCAAGACCAGGTATCACATCAAATCAATTGACATCAACCTGAACTGATCAATATAATGAAATGAAATATATATTTATATATATTCAAAGGTTTAAACGGTAAAACTCTCATTCAACAAACCTAATAGAATATAGTGAAAATGATTCAGTATAAAAAAGGGTGAGATGCTTCTGTTAAGTTTTTCTTTGGACATTTCAGATTTGAAGAACAAATTGACGTCATAGCCAAAAGATATATGATTACACCAAGACTAAATAAAAACACACAATGCTTGACTACAGAGACACGAAATCATAAAGTAATTTAAAGTTTACCATAAATGACTGAACATCAGCAAATAAAAACATAAAAAGCATAAAGGATTGTATTTGATCTATTTTTATTTTACCAAAATCATCTGAATACCAATGTCAAGTGGAAGCCACCCTGTCAGTCCATCAAAATCAAATGGAAAATTACCAATTTACCAAAAACCAAAAAGGAAAAGTAACAGTTTTGCTCTATAATGTAAGGGGCAGTATGAATGAATCAATTGTATCATTCATGTGTTGATTTTAAACTGAATTCAAGCAGGCTATTATGCATGAATCTCAAGTCACACCCCAATATTACATGGCTCTTGACCCATTGACATCCATGCTGCATGAATCCCTGGCCAAACCATTACACCATAGTGCTACTCTTGGATGGCAGACTCTATTGTAGGGTCTAGTGAATACCATAATTTAATGGTTGAACACACCAAATGGTCCTGGTATTGGATTATGTTATACGATATATAACCTTTTCGTAAATTATTCCACGTGTGGGAAATTTTTTCGTGGTTCGTTTTTCGTGGTTCGTAGTTCGTGGTTTAACGGAAATTTTTTCGTGGTTCGTAGTTCGTGGTTCGTTTTTCATTTTTCGTAGTTCATAGTTCGTGTTTCGTAGTTCATGGTTCAAGGGAAATTTTTTCGTGGTTCTTAGCTTTAGGAGGGGGCAGTCATACGGGCACTTTCACACATATGGTGCTTTCACGCCCTGGCAACCCCAATTGGCGTTGAAAACAAATACCTGGCAGCCTTTGAAATAGTATAGTCAAATTGAATCCCAATATGAAGATTTCATCTTTGTTTTCTGTATAAAGTCATTATTCTTTATATTTTCTATGTTTGCAAAAAATAGTTTAATTTAATATGTTCTGATGTGCATATCGCTCAAATAGAAGCCCAATATAAATGTTTGCCAAAAAATGAATATTCATTGAAAAAAATGGGACTTGAGCAATTAATATAAGGTAGAGCTAACAACCATAGGATTCGCGCAACCATAGGATTGGCTGATAATTATGAAATTGTTTTATATGCGTAAAACAAATAGAACATTGAATTTTCTGACATGGAAAAGTTTATATGAAGGGTATAAATAAATTGTTGTGAAAATTGCACCCATTGACCCCGATTTCGTTACAATGTGCATATTCGTTACAATGTGCAATATGAATATTTTTGAAATCGTGAGAACAAGAGGAAGACAATTATGTATGTATTTTGTACATTTTACAATGTTTTGTATCAGAAAATGACTGCCGTAATTGCCAATGATGAAATAAGATGTTGATTATAGTGGTAAAGATTTCATATTAATATCTCGGCCAATAATACACTTACAGAAATGATTTAATATTTTTTGAAATCGTGAGAACAAGAGGAAGACAATTATGTATGTATTTTGTACATTTTGCAATGGTAAAATACATATAAATTTAAGATGAACAGTTTCTTGCCCCAAATTTTCATCCAAAATGTCCAATTTTTGCAGAGAATCTAATAACTATGATATAGAACATCCTACAGTATCGATTTAAACAAGATTGAGTCATCCCGCGATATGAAAACCACACAAAAACCTTTTAATTTAATTTTCATAAATTCCAACTATGAAAAGGCTTTTCCTTGTTTTTTGGAAAATCATATCTATATTGAAATATAGAGTATATACGTGTATTATATAAAGATCTACCCATTTTATTATTTTTATGAAAAATGAAAAACGAAACACGAACTACGAACTACAAACCACGAAAAATGAAAAATGAAACACAAACTACAAACCACGAAAAATGAAAAATGAAACACGAACTACGAACCACGAAAAATGAAAAACGAAACACGAACTACGTACTACGAACCACGAAAAAATTTCCCACACGTAATTATTCCTGATAAAATGGCAAATTGAAGTCCCTTTGTCCATGTCGTCTGCAAACAAATAACATTATTTTTAGGAACATACTCAGTTACTCTTTAAGTTTTAGCACCTGTCTCTCCACTGTTGGGGTGGGGAGGGGGGATTTTACCAACACTGATAGCCTTGCTGTAAACATTAAAATCACTGATCATGCTGATGCGATGGAATCAATTATACATTCCTGTTAAGGATATTAGAAAGTTACAAGAGTAATTTAACTTTCAGCTTTTATTCGTATAGTACATTTAAAATATGCATACCCTATTATTCAGTATCCCAGGGCCATTCCATCAGCCCTTGGGTCAGACCCAGCCCACAATGTACCCTTGTCATTGTGAATGGGATCGCCCTCCTGCTTCCACCAAGCACCCCTCGTTATGACATGACCTCTTCCAAATATGGACCTGTTGTGACCAATTACTGGGCCCACAATGTCATGACCTTTGGCCCTCAGCTCCTCTATTACTCTCTTGGATATGCCTTCCTCAATAGATATTGAACCAATAGGTCCTCTGAAACATGGAGATGGATCATACTTTTGTTAATCAAAGATTGTCTGTCACTGACAGCACCCACAAACAGGAAGCAAGAAATGTCAAGATAATGTTAATGTCCTCAATAATTATAAGCAATTCACTGCCGAGGGTTGAAGAATATACAATGCTGTTAAAAAATAGAAATTAGACAAGGTAACAAAAGAATCAAGCTAGTCCATTTCTGGTTTAAGGTCACTTACTCATGGCCAGGACCAACACAGAAACGGGGCTGATCAAGGGCTTCTTGAGGGTTCATGCCAAACTCTAACATATTAAGTAGAACCTGGACATGCCCCTGGGGTTGCATGAATCCTCCCATCACCCCATAACTGCATAGCAACTCCCCTGCAACAATACGACAATGGAGATATTAACAACAACAAAATTTCTGACTTTCCATTTAAAAAAACAAATCTTCTCTATCTACAATATATTCAGCTGAATGAAAAAAAAATCAAGTTTAAGGAAATAAAGGACGTGTGGGAAATTTGTTCGTGGTTGTTAGTTCGTAGTTCGTGGTTCGTTTTTCATTTTTCGTGGTTCGTAGTTCGTGTTTCGTGTTTCGTTTTTCATTTTTCATAAAAATAATAAAATGGGTAGATCTTTATATAATACACGTATATACTCTATATTTCAATATAGATATGATTTTCCAAAACCAGGAAAAGCCTTTTCATAGTTGGAATTTATGAAAATTAAATTAAAAGGTTTTTGTGTGGTTTTCATATCGCGGGATGACTCAATCTTGTTTAAATCGATACTGTATGATGTTCATTAGATTCTCTGAAAAAATTGGACTTCAGCAATTAATACGAGATGGCTATGAAAAGTCCAAAAATCTCTTGAAATGGCAGTTTTGGGTGGTTTTTATATCGTGGGATGATTCAATATTATCTAAATTTATTCTAAAGCATGCTCTATATCATAATTACATTCTCTAAAACAATTGGACTTAACTGTCTTGCACCCAGTAGGAATCGTGGCCCAGTAGGAATTCCTACATTGTGCAACTGCGCAAAGTAGGAATTCCTACTTTGTGCAAATAAGTAGGAATTTTAAGATATATCAATAACTGAGATCACTGGATGCGGCCAATATAATTACAATGTTTATCAGTTTTCCATTAAATTTTGTATTTAAAAAAAATAACAGGCACTTCCTGCTTAATTGGACGTTCATGGCATTGGAGAATGTGGTTACACATTTGGATTGACTCGTACATTATAATGGAAATATGACATATTTGGAAATAGAAATGTTGATTGTCACTTTAATTTTACAAAAAATGTACAAACATTTTTTTAAAATATTTGTGTCTTAATAATACGTTTACAGGCTCACATCCAGATATCTGCCTTTTTGCCAATCAGAAATGTACTGATAAAATCATATTTTATTATGCACACAACTCATATCAGTGCATGCTAATATCATTATAATTATTTTTATAACAGTCCTACGTTCATAAAATCCAACATTCATATAGCCTAAACCTCCTCAATGACCGCATTCACCTGTCTGACATTTGGATTCTTAACTGATATTCCTACTTATTTGCGCAATGTAGGAATTCCTACTTTGTCCTGCACAATGTAGGAATTATTCCTACATTGTGCACGATTCCTACTTTGCGCACAACATTAATACGTGATGTACTTGACAGCCACGAAATGTCAAAAATCACTTAAAATTGCAGTCTATGTGTAGTTTTCTTATAGCAGGATGATTAAATCTTTACTAAAACAATACTGAAGCATGTTCTATATCATTATCACATATTCCTAAAAATACAGACAATTATGTGAAATCCCAAGAATCGTTACTTGAGAGGTAGAGTCATATACTACCTCTGCCGCAATACGTTGTTCCTTGCACAGAATTAGTCCGCATATTTGCATGCAATTACCATATAGTTGGCCAATTGGCTGGCTCATGGAACATGTGGAACATGCTCATGCACAACAACACAATTGTACACATGCTCATGCTTATTTCATATATTCAAAAGTAATTTAGAATGGATCATTCGTAATTTGGGAGGGGAGTGTATTTGAAATATCGGGTTGAAAGATATACCATTTATATAATTTTGTTCAGGATTTTACATGACTTACAATGCTATTCAGTCAGTTCATGGTGAGGCCTGACATAGAAGCTTTGCCCAAGAAGAAAAAGTCAAGATTATTTTTCCTCCTTCTCCCTTGAGGATTAATGGTCCATCCCCTGCTGACTATTTTTGTCTGACTATTTTGGTACACATGTCACAAAAATTCAATCCTTGTTGTACTCACTTTCTTATAATAACATTGACACCAATTGGCCATGTTACCCCATGTGATGAAATATTTTACTCATTGTGTCCTGGTTGCTTGCACTGGGTGTGGCCTCTGCGCACTCAACCAAAGAGTTGAATATGCCGTTTACTTGCAGAGCCAGGTATAAATGCTGGATCTGCTGTGGAGAGTAAAGAATCGTGAGAACTTAAGAAAAAGCTTTATGAAATTTGACACACATAAGCATCTGGGGCAGACCTCGGATGAGTTTGATGGACGGTGATCTTTTTTCAAGGTCACAGGGACAAGGTCACAGTTGTACAGCAAGTTACCAGGGCTTAGGACAAAACGATCACGTTCAAAAAAGCATGAACGTGAACAGAGAGGAAGTGTGGCGAGATTTGGAAGAAAAAAAAAGTTGCTGTATGTGGTATTGGCCGAGTTCAAATTCGCCACTGATAAGAGTGTGTGATCTCGTTCCGTCACCACCTTGCCTGCCCTCTAGCGGAATTGATGCAAGTTTATGTGATGGCTTTTGGCATATTATGAATGGCACAATTCTCACTTATATGTTGTCATAATTGTGTTAGATATGAAATATTACCTCCAATATGCATACATTTCTGTATTTGGTCTTTGTTTTCAACCATCGGGAATTTGACCAAATTATTGATTTGTTTGTTTGTTTGGGGTTTTACATCACTTTCAACATTATTTCAGTCATTTCGTGATGAGACCTACTTGTAGCAGATATAGTGCTGCCTCACTGAATTTTTCATGAGGCAGGTCCTTCACATGACAACCCATCCAGTCACAGATTTACAAGGACAACAGGCTAACCCTTTTGGCACGGGCCTCAGCTCATGTGGGAAATTGTATCATGAGTTCAATCTCAGCACGGCCGGGGTTCGAACCCACGACCTTTGGATCACCACAGAGGAACTGGTGCTAATAAGCTGGCGCTCTAACCAACTGCGCCACGGCCCGTGGCCGACCAAATTATTGAACCAGTGGAGGTTCCACTAGGTTTTGCACAAAGGGGCCAGACAGCTACATGAGTGTGAGACAGCTACATAAATGAGAGATAGTTACAGCAGTGAGAGATAACTGCATAAGTGAGAGATAACTGCATAGTGAGAGACAACTGTAAATGTGAGAATGCTGCACAATTGAGATATAGTTACAACAGTGAGAGAGAGAGTTACAAGGGAGAGATAACTGCATAGGCGAGATACAGCTGCACATGTAAGAAATAATTACAAACAGACAGTTACAACAGGTAAGAGACAGCTGCACAGGTGAGAGATAGTTACAGTAAGAGACAGTTACAACAATGAGAGATAGATGGCTGCATCAGTGAAAGATAGCTGCACAAGTGATAGATAGTTACAACAGTGAGAGACAGCAGCAAAAGTGAGAGATAGCTGCCTATGTAAGACTAATATAGCTGCATATGTGAGAAATAGCTGCATGTGTGAGAAATAGCTACAACATAGAGATAGCTGCATGTGCGAGAAATAGCTGCATAAGTGAGAAATATAGCTGTATATGTGAGAGACAACTGCACATGTGAATTATTGCAACCCCTCCCAGCCGAAGGCACTTGTAAATATAGAAAATAGATTAGAAAAGCAAGCAGCAAATTTTGATCCTAAGATAAATATAAGTACATCTCTTATAAATTACTCAAGTCTAATTTTTTCAGAGAATAAAATTATGATATAAAGCATACTTCAGTATCAATTTATAGAAGATTGAAACATCCCGTGATATAAAAAACACCGCAAAACTGCAATTTCAAGTGATTTTGAGACATTTCACAGCCGTCATGTACATCTCGTATTAATTGCTCAAGTCCAATTTTAATTTTTTAGAAAATATATGATTAATATATTTATGATATAGAACATGCTACAGTATCAATTCAGACAACGAAACACGAACTACGAACCACAAAAAAAAATTCCCTTGAACCATGAACTACAAAACACGAACCACAAACTACGAACCACAAACTACGAACTACAAACCACGAAAAAATTTCCCTTGAAGCACGAACTACGAAACACGAACCACGAACTACGAACCACGAAAAAATTTCCCACACGTAAATAAAGGTCATAATAAGATATCCTTGCATACCTGTAGCATCTTTTGTTAGCATGGCAGGTATAATTGTGTGGTAGGGTCGCTTTCCTTGTGCTATCACATTGGGATGTCCTTCCTTCAGTGAAAAATTGCATCCACGATTCTACAAAATAAATAAATAAAATAATAAAGTTCATGACTTGTTTTACCTTTAAAAAAACTTAACGTTAGGGGGAACAGTGTCTTCTAAAGTTCTTTTTTCCTGCCAAAAAAAGTCATTTGAACCCCAAAAAATGAATGGTGCAAGATAATTGCTTTGTATGAAAAGAACTACAAAACGGATTTCAGCATTTAATGTATCAAATGCTTAGGAATGGATTTTTCTTTTGATTTGATTTGTTTTTAAAATTTTATCATTTTTAATCATTTCAGATTTAAAGTTGAAATAAAAATCAGAAAAAGATGGGTTTTTTTGGTGACAATTAAAGAAGGGATAGAGCTTACTTGAAAAAACATTTTTGGGAATAACTACACTAGCAATCTGCAAAACTAAGGTATTAATCTTTAGCTAAAATGATGTTATTTAGTTTAAATGGACAGAATTTTAAGACATCTTATAACTCAAGTATTTGGTATTTTTTAAATAAAATGATTCAAATAAATGTAAACTTTTGACACCATTTAATAATTTTTGACTTGACTTTGAAGAAAGTTAGATATCTCAAAATAAAGACCATTAATCAAAATTCCCTCTATTCAAACTAAATAGAACAATATTTGTAAAACTGTTCTTAAATTTGGTTAACTAAACTTGCAAAACTTCTCAATTTTGTCATAAAATGCGTGGGAAATTTTGAGAAATATGATATTTTGTTTACTTCTTTTTTGTATCACTGGGCAGTGATGAGGTCGAATGCAGCAGCTACTGGCTAATGGGTTAGTCATAAAAGACCACTAAATGACGTTTTCATGTGTATATATCAACATTGATCCCCTCTGGACAGAAATACCAGTATGTTACCTATTTAGCTTACTTTGGTATGTTACAAAGGTGCACTTTAGTTATTTATCAATGAAAATGTGACGTCTTACTTGTTGTATCTTAGCAACTGTC
Organism: Amphiduros pacificus; assembly: GCA_949316495.1. NCBI lineage: Eukaryota > Metazoa > Annelida > Polychaeta > Phyllodocida > Hesionidae > Amphiduros > Amphiduros pacificus. The sequence continues at coordinate 30,479,020 of OX439002.1, forward strand.
AACACACTTCATACAGCTGTGATCCTCTGTATGAAGAGTCCCTGTTCCCACTAACGTTAAACTACCATATGGGTTCAATAGATACACTTAATTTACAAATTAGATTAAATACCTGTAAAGTAAATCCACATCCTTTGGGTACTATTCCAGAACCAAATCCCATGTAGTTACTATTGATGAAGGAGCAGGCATTGCCCAATTTGTCTACCACTGTGAAATACACTGTGTCTGACCCCAGGGACATATCTCCACATTCAGGGTGGGGTATGGCTCTAAAAAATATAAAACAAATCTGCATCATACCTTTACATCCTCACCCTGCATAGGATGGGCTTAATGCATTATTTTTGCTAATGAGGAGGGACTTGTGAATTGTTTTATCAAAAGTCATTTCATGTAAATGTAAAATCAAAACTGCTGATCTCAGGTGACCTCTATGTCTTCTTGGTGCATTCCCATTAACGTTAGGGGGAACAGTGTCTTCTAAAGTTCTTTTTTCCCGCCAAAAAAAGTCATTTGAACCACAAAAAATGACATGGTACAAGATAATTGCTTTGTATGAAAATAACTACAAAACGGATTTCAGCCTTTAATGTATCAAATGCTTCGGGATTGATTTTTCTTTTGATTTGATTTTTAATTTGTTTTTAAAATTTTATCATTTTTAATCATTTTAGATTTAAAGTTGAAGCAAAAATCAGAAAAAGATGTTTTTTTTGTAACAATTAAAGAAGGGATAGAGCTAACTTGAAAAACATTTTTGGGAATAACTACACTAACAATCTGCAGAACTAAGACATTGATCTTTAGCTAGAATGATGTTATTTAGTTTAAATAGACAGATTTTTAAAAGACGTCTTACAATTCAAGTTATTTGTGTTTTTGTAAATAAAATTATTCAAATAATTGTAAATTTTTGATACCATTTGGTAATTTTTGACTTGAATTTGAAGAAAGTTAGATATCTCAAAATAAAGACCATTAATCAAAATTCCCTCTATTTAAACTAATTAGAATAATATTTGGAATAAACCTGTTCTTAGAATTTGGTAATTAAAATTGCAAAACTTCTCAATTTTGTCATAAAAAGCATGGGAAATTTTGAGAAATATGATATTTTGTAAACTTTCTTTTTTGTATCACTGGGCAGTGATGAGGTCGAATGCAGCAGCTACTGGCTATTGGATTAGTCATAAAAGATTACAAAATGATGTTTCCATATGTATATAAAAATATTGATCCTTTTTCAACAGAAATATGTTATCTATTCAGTTAGCTTTGATGGGTTATAATGGTGCACTATTTCATGTAGTTGAAGGAGCAATGACGTCATAATGGTGCTTTGGTTATTTATCAATGAAATAGTGACGCCTTACTTGTTGGTATCTTAGCAACCATCAACAACACATTTCATACACCTGTGATCCTCTGCATGAAGCATCCCTGTTCCCCCTAACGTTAATGGCAGGTGCCAAAATTAAAGTACCATGTATTAACCAATGCTGAAACGTTGCTAATATTTAGAATGGAACATGTTTCTGAGTGATGATAAATCTCATGGTGAGATAAAAAAAACTAAAATGAGATTAATATAAATCTTTCCGGCTAAACATTCTAATTGAGATGTATTAACTACACCAGAGTACCACCACCCCCCACCCCCCCCACCCCAAAAAAACAAAAAACTAATAAATAAAATAAAAGAAAAACCTCCTGAATAATGACCAAACTAATAAGCATGATAAGGTGAGCACCTGTCAGCCTGTATCAACTTCCTGCGCTCATCGCCATAGCTAGTTGACAGCATGTGTTGGATGGGAACATGGACTTTGCGGGGGTCTGCAACATAGGCCAAGGCATCTGAGAATCCTAGCCTCACAGCCTCAATGACAGTATGCAGGTACTCACTGCTGTTATGACCCAGCCCTGTTAAAGTTAAAGAATAGCATCAGTCCTGCAACAAATTCTATACAGACTGCCATTTTTAATAAAGGCCCAATACCTCCATTAGGGAAATCATGTTGATATGATGAAAACATTAATTGTATGAACATTTATACACATCTAGGAAAATGTTGATGAAACAAAGCTTGCACCTCATCATCTAATGCACCACATGTATACAGGTTGCAGCTTCCTTTTCTAAATTAAACCAGAATCAAAATCCACTCACACATGTGTCATTTGCTGTCAAATTATTACAACTCTTAAAATAGGTTAAAGCCCAGTCTGATCATGTGACAAGAGGTCCAAGTGCAAATTTGAGTGAATTAAATTATGCAAGAGAAATAATTAATTAATGACATCTAAAGCAGCAAATGTTTAATACCCTTGATATTGAAACCTCTCAGTATATTGAGAACCATCAGAGCCACGATACCCTGTCCATTAGGTGGTATTTCCCACAACCTTACTCCCTTGTACTCAACACTAATGGGATCTTCTGGGGAACTCTCATGGTTTCTGAGATCCTCAAGGGTCATGGTCCCACCAAATGCCCTTACAGCATCAACAATGGCTTCAGCTATGGGACCCTCATAAAAACCTTTTTTGCCATTCTTTGCCAATGCCTGCAACAAGTTACTTTATTTTGATTAAATGAAATTGAGCTTTTTTCACATGAGCCATTGGTATCCACTAATTGTTCATTAGATATACTAAAAAATATTGCATGTATCATGTTTGTAACCATCTCAAAATGGTATGTAAATAAATTGTAAATATACATGTATATTATAGATTTATTAACTTATTGACCTTCATAGTATTTGCCAGATGTTGATTTTTGAAAACTTCACCCCACATTGGAGCCCTTCCATCCATCAGCATATCTGTCCCATATGAGTTTCTGATGTCTTTTAGAAGATAGGCTCCTTTGTTCCAAAAATGTGCCGCAATTTGTGTTACTGGGTGGCCTTCTTCTGCAAGTGCTATTGCTGGTTCCAATAGTTCACTTAATGAAAGCTGCAAGTGAATAAAAGTGTTCCTTTAATATAGAACACTTAAAGTGTTCTAAATATTTTTGTTTTTGTCCTAAGGCAATCTGAAAACTATGTTATTGACACACTTATTATATATTAGATTTGAAAAGAAATCCTCAAAATCATTTTTCACATCAAAATTGTATACATGTATATGAATTCTAACATTAGCAGATTTTTATATTTCAAATTATGCCACTGCGCAAGCTTGGCTCATGGTAGCAACAAATGTTGATTGACATGTTATTGTATTTCAATCAGTTTATTGCACCATAGTCTTTTTATTCTCCACAAGACTGATTAATTATTTACCTGTCCATGCATTTTTGGCCAAAATAATAACATATTCCCCCATTCACAGCACACATAACAGTAGCCATTATATCAAATGTTATAAAACCAATTCCAGAATGCATTACACAGGACACAAGAGACACCTGGTGGATCAAGAAAGTTGAAACTTAAACAATACGAATTCTGACCTTGCCACTGCCAAACATATGGACAGTATCAACCCAAGCAGCAGCAGCTCCGGGAACAGTCACTGTATAACCATGGTTTTCTGGAAGTGGCCTTTCCGGGCTGTATCCATCTCGTAGAACCATCTCTAAACTTATTCCATTTGATGCATGCCCACTACAACACAAAATTGATCCAAATTACTGCTCATATACATATAAATATTTGGCTTCTTTGTAGTTTTACTTTCATATCAGATAATGCATGGTGCCTGTAAGTAAAACAGCATTCATATTATACACAACTCTTACCTGTCAGCACTCATAGAAGAGAAAGAATATATCAGGCTGCATACCCCTGTGCTCACCTTCCATTGATTTTTCTACCATTGACAGAAGTCATCACCTACCAGTCCTATACTGACCTGCCATTGAGCCCCTTCACTGTCTTGGAGCTAGCATCATAGAAGAGACAGAAGTCATCACCTCCCAGTCCTATACTGACCTGCCATTGAGCCCTTTCACTGTCTTGGAGCTAGCATCATAGAAGAGACAGAAGGCATCACCTCCCAGTCCTATACTGACCTGCCATTGAGCCCTTTCACTGTCTTGGAGCTAGCATCATAGAAGAGACAGAAGGCATCACCTCTCAGTCCTATACTGACCTGCCATTGAGCCCCTTCACTGTCTTGGAGCTAGCATCATAGAAGAGACAGAAGGCATCACCTCCCAGTCCTATACTGACCTGCCATTGAGCCCCTTCACTGTCCTGAATGTAGCATCACAGAAGAGACAGAAGGCATCACCTCCCAGTCCTATACTGACCTGCCATTGAGCCCCTTCACTGTCCTGAAGGTAGCATCACAGAAGAGACAGAAGGCATCACCTCCCAGTCCTATACTGACCTGCCATTGAGCCCTTTCACTGTCTTGGAGGTAGCATCATAGAAGAGACAGAAGGCATCACCTCCCAGTCCTATACTGACCTGCCATTGAGCCCTTTCACTGTCTTGGAGGTAGCATCATAGAAGAGACAGAAGGCATCACCTCCCAGTCCTGTACTCATTGGGTTAGTCACATTAAGGGCTGCAGCCACTGCCACTGCAGCATCTGCAGCATTTCCCCCTTGCCGCAATATATCTGTAGAACATATTATATATTATACCTGAGATGTTTTCTTTCTGATCAAATATATGTTGTTGTTTTTTTTTTTTAATAGAGATTAACTCTATTGTGTACTAAATTATGGGCTCCATGCATGATTCATTCAAAATATGGAAGCATGGAAAATAATTCTGTCATGGAGTTCATCCATACATACATGTCAAAACATCACTCTGTGACACATGTCAAGACCCATTTCACAATTTTCTCATTTGTTAAAAAGCATGATTTATGTAATATCTTGTCTTGATCAAATACACCAAATATAATATGCAGTCATCAAAAAGTTGTTATAGTTATAGTTAAATAAAAATAGTTCACTGGATATACACTCTGTGCTCAATGCTGCAATGCTGAATGTATGAAAATGGTTAAAGTATTCTATGTGTGAGGTTTTAGAAGTTACAATGAAAATGCTCTGTTCAAAAAGAATCACTCCTCTGTATTGTATTCTTTCAAAAACATTTCTATTGTTTGAATTTTTCACATCATTTTTTGGTGAATCTGGGGTTTTTTTTCCACCAAATCTTCTATGACATATTAGGGAGACAATTTATCTTCTGTTAAGTTTACCAGCATTGCACCGAAACTTCATCATCACCCATGTGAAAACTCATGGTTTTCTGGTTGAAATCTAAAAACTCCTGGCTGTCCTGGGTAACCAGATTACCATGTCTTTTTGACATGGTCTTCAAAATTTTTTTTAGCCATTGTTGTTCTGATCATAGTCTTCAAATATGAATTTCTAGTCTTGCTTATGATGTGTTTAAGACATGCCATTCAAGATAAAAATTTCTAGTCCAGTTTATGACATGGTTAACCTCTAGAGAGTGAGAGAGGCCACCTATTGGCCGATAAATACAAGTCAATATTATATTGTTTTTCAGTGTTGACGTAAATGAATTTTGCTTACAAATATATATATATATATATATATATTTGTATATTTGTTACAAATAAATCATTTTAAAATGTTTAAGCAACTTCTATGAAATGGTAAAACATGATAATTTGTCTCATTTGTAATATGCCAGTTTATGTTTGTCTCAATCTCACAATTTGCAATGTTGGTGAACTAACTGAGCTAGGTGTTTCATCAATTAATACTGATCCAACCCTGCCAATTACTTTTAACAAGTATATGATAGGTCTGCTTTATAGGTCTTTGTTGTAATGAAGTTATTAGGAAAAACAAATAATTTCTCACATAAATAATTGCCATCTTCTGATATAAATTTGCATCTTTTTTTCCATGAATAATTAATGTTTTTTCTATACAAATAAAAAAAGTTTTCTCCATGTAAGTTAATTCACGTCATTTTGCTTTGTATATATTCCACCAGTTATCCACATCAAAACCATGTGAGAGGTTCACAGTAAAACCATGACATTTCAACCAGCTTTACCTGCTGGGAATTCCAAGAATATTATACTTGCCGACAGCAATCTGGGCAGCCCTTGGGTCAGCACAGGCCACTGCTCCATTTTGTGACAATATTACTGGTCTGCGGGAGTTATATTTTAGATCAGCCATCTTCAAAATCAAATTCTAAACATGTTAATAAAAATAAAGGGACATAAAATGTGATGCCAATGATGATGAGTTGAGAGAGATTGACATTTTCAACAACTACTATATTTTTTAAAACATTCTGTCAACAACTCAGGAAAGATATATACACAACTTTCTGAACTTAAACATATCCCCAAGTTGGCACTTTAATTGTCATCATTGTGCCATTTCATTCCCTGATTAACCTATTTGTAATCTGAACATCTAAGTCATTTAAATTGTAAACAGAAATACTTTATACCACTGGTGAAACAATATCAAGCTGTGATATAAAATAGATATGAATATTTGCCTGACTCTGTTTTATGTATTTCAGAGATCTTGATTGTAGGGACACTTGAGACAATAGTTCAATAGGATCAAAAATGTCTCATTTTGATCCATGTCTAAGGACAATGGACAGGTCTAGGTTTTTAACATAATTTGTTGTGTTCTTCAAGCACTGCAAGGTTAATGGCCATTCACACTCATTTACCTGGGAAAGGCATATTAGTATTTTCATCTAGCAATACATTGCAATTTCATGAGTGATATTAAGATAATTTCATTATAAAACTGGCTTTGTTTGCAATGGATGATTTTTTTTAATGGCACATTTACACAATAGGCTTATTGTAAAGCCTATATGTGAGACATAGGTGAGACAGCTACATAGTTGAGATAGTTACAGTAAGAGACAGTTACAACAATGAGAGATATCTGGACAAGTGAGAGATAGTTACAACAGTGAGAGATAGTTACAACAGTGAGAGACAGTGAGCTGCATAAAAGAAAGATAGCTACAGAAGGGAGAGACAGCTGCATAAGTGAGAGATAGTTGCAACAATGAGACAGTAACAACAGAGAAATAGCTGCACATGTGAGAGATAGCTGCACAAGTAAGAGACAGCTGCATAGGTGAGACAGCTGCACAGTTGAGAGATAGTTACAGCTTGGAGTAATTATGAATGGAGGCGCAACGGCTGTTATTTGAGCTATGGCATCATAGCAACGCATTTTTTCACAGAATGGATTCAAAATCCTTTGATCATATCATAGTTGCCGACTTCAGAACAGTGAAAAATTGAAGATTCATATTTTAAAAAAATAAATTGGTCAAAGTGTTATTGAAGTATTATACCACATTTTGGTTTAATTTTTTTAAAGAAAAATTCAGAATAGTTGCTATTTTGAAGCTTGCAATACCACCAAAATTACTCCAGATAAATCCATTCATTTCTGTTCTGATTTCTTCAATAATAGATATTAAGAAAAAAAAGAAAGATACATCTTCCAAACCTTTTATTTTTTTTTATACATGTTTATAAAAAATGTGTCACTATTCATATTACTTTTTAAAAACTTTTAAAACAAAATATTGTTAATGATATAGCATTTATAAAATTCTTGTTGCAATTTTTTATTGTTATTTTTTGTTGATTTTAAATGATGACCTAATATGTATTAGGTCAATTTATTTATAACGGCGCATATATTGGCAGGGCTATAAATTACATTTTCTGATAGTATTTTTTTTACTGAACAATGTGGTATATTTTTCTAAGCTGCCAATTTATGCGCCAATAACTAAAATTAAACTGAAAAAAAAACATGACAATAAAACACGTGGTTTCCTTAGTATCTGAGGTCGTAATAACAATTTTTAATACATTTTCATAACTTTGATATGAATGTTCAAATCTTATCATAAAATCGTCCAAACTTGGAGCAGAGAAATAAAATTTATATCCTCTGTATGAAAAAAAAATTTCATTTGCGATATGTTTAACTCTAAATCATGGTTCTGATGACTTAAAATAGCTCTGAAAAAAAATAACGTCAAAACATTCATATCTTGCACCTATATCATATACGTATATGGCGTCATCATAACAATGGCCAAGGTGGCAACTACGATGTCCCTTTATATCTTGCGACATTGCACCTCCATTCATACAATACAATACAATACAATACAAAAATATTTTATTCTCTAAAAACAACTCTTGACGGAACATGGGAGAACTAGTTCAAACACCTGGTGGAAAGGGGTTTCACCCCCTGTCCACACAGGCTACATAAAGAACAACACACTTGAATTATTTACAAAACACACATGACATAAACATGCAAAATAATAGTAACATAACAAAACAGTAGGTAATGAAAATCATAATTTCATAGCAGGTTATGATTGGGCCAGAGTAGTTTGCTCTAGGTGCGCCTTTTTATCTGCAAACTGTGTTAGAATAATACTAACAAACTTTGAAATCTTCTTCAGGTCCTCAATATCTGTACTTTGTAATATATGTTTGATATTAGACCTTGCTGTAAGAAAATTTGGCTTCTGTAAGATTTCTGAATTTAGATATTTTATGCGTTCTGCATGAAAATAAGGGCACCTCAACAAATAATGGTACTCATCGCCAACATCCCCCATGTCACATAGGTGGCACCTGCGTTCAGATCTATCAGTATTTTTATGTCGACCAGTCACAATTGGAAGTTTGTGGTTCATTGTCCTAAACCTTGTAATTGGTATTGCAAATTTCGGTTCTAAAAGGGAGAGGTATGGTTCAAGCTCTAATTTGTTTTTGAAGAGTGAGTACAAATAACAAGCACTGGAGTTTTCAATTTCCTCAGCCCATTTATGGTTGTATAACCGGTTAAGTTTTTCACTAAACAGTTTCTTTAATGAGCCAGGATTTAATTCTTCCACTGGCGTGTCCCATAGGTCTTCCAATTCTAACTCGTCTAGAGTATTTTTGATGTAATGTAACCATTTTGATTGATAATTACCATCATCATATAGCTCTTTAATTTTTTGGTACATTGCTAAGGTTATTTTATTGGATTTACTAGAGACTATGTTTGCCCAGAAGTTGAGCATGCGTTCTTTTATGTGTTTTCCAATTTTTGTGCGCCCAAGTTCCCCTAGCGTGACGTTGTTAATGGTTTTTGTTCCCAATTTTAGAATGTGTTTGCAGTATTGGTTATGAAAGATTTCAATTTTGTCGGTGTTGGCAAAGCCCCATATTTCGCTGCCATATAGGAGAATTGGAAGGATGCATGTATCAAACATTTGAAGCTGAATATCAATAGGGAGATCTAAATCTCTAGCCTTGGCTATGATACTGTAACTTGCTCTTTTAGCTTGTATAATCTGCTTGTTTATTGCTTTTGTAAAGGAGCCATTAAAATTGAAAACCACCCCTAGGTAAACATAGTCTTTGACAACTTCTAACTGGTTAGTACCCAAAGTGAAAGTCGGTGGTTTTCTAATAAGACCTTTTGAAAAAATTACAATCTTGGTCTTATTTGCATTTACTTCAAGTTTCCACTTGTTACAATATTGATGGAGGGCATCCAACATTGACTGTAGATCATTTGGAGACTCACTGATGAGAATAGTGTCATCAGCATACAATAAAGCATACAATTTAATATAACAATCTAAACTGTCTACACTAAACTCTACTTGAACACCATTTGACTTAGAACTCATGAAATCTGCTAGATCATTTAGGAAAATGGAAAATAGCAGTGGGGATAAGTTTTCCCCTTGTCGTACTCCTATATTACAATTGAAAAAATCTGAGTACTTATTACTTTGTTGAACACATGACTTAGCATTTTTATACATATTTTGGATAATTCGTAGAATTTTACCATTTATTCCTGTGGAGAGTAACTTTTGCCACAATGAGCATCGATCAATTGTGTCAAAAGCTTTTCTGTAATCTACAAAGGCACAATACAATCTTTTTTTCTTACTAATGTACATATCAATAAGGCAATGCAAAGAGAATACATGATCAAGTGTAGAGAAACCAGCTCTAAAGCCTGCTTTTTCTTGCCCTAATAAATTATTGTGTTCGAGGAATATATTTAAACGTGCATTCAATAGCATAGTAAAAAATTTACCGATACAACTTAGTAGAGTTATACCACGGTAATTGTCGGGGTCTTTTATGTCACCTTTATTTTTATATATTGGGACAATGACACCTAGTCCCCAGTCAGCTGGGACAGTGCCACTCTCTAATATTTGGTTAAAATATTCAGACATTAGGTTAATCATTATTGGTGGGCAATACTTGATGAACTCATTTATCACAGAATCAAGACCACTAGCTTTCCCATTTTTTAGTTGAGTGCTTTTGTAACTCCTCTGGTGTAAACATCATATTAAAAGGTAAATCAGAATCGATTTCATGACTTTCATCACCGTTTGATTCCTTTATATTTGCATCTGATACCGTGCTAAGCTTTTTAAAATGTTCAAATAGGGTCTCAATGGCAATTTTTTGTATTTTACTTTTCTGTTTTCCATTTAAAATAGACCAGTACTCTTTTGGGTTGCTAGACTTCATATTTCTGAGTTTTTTATGCACTTTTTTAGTATATTCATGTCTAGCTTTTGTAATTTCTCGTTTATACTTTTTGCTTGCCTTCCTCACACAAGACTCACTTACTACTGACTGCATTTTGCGATGTTTGTGCTTACCACTGTAAAATAATTTTCTCTCTTTAGCACATTCTTTTGTGAACCAGGGTTGACTAGGAGTGGTTCTTTTGAATTTAGCACTTGTGAATTTAGTGTTTAACATTTTAATCAAACCAGCAGAGGAACCAGCCTCTTTGTACACTTTACTTATGTCATTTGTGATTTTGTCTATGAACGCTTGTGTAGCACCTGCTGACTTAGACTTTGCAATTTCATTTAATATTACTTTAATTGTATCAATATTAAACGACTGTGTGAATTTCTGCTGACACTCAGAATCCCATTTGGCACTGTACTCTTTTTTAACACTACTAGAGCTATTTTGTGACAGAGTTGTAGGTTCTTCATTGGGCTGCACATCTATTTGACTGTGTTTTTTTGTTAGGGTTATGCTAATAGGGCAGTGTTTGTCTGACATTGTAGTGTCAAGTATGTCTACGTGGAAGTCAATGATTTTTTCAAAGAGTAAGTGAGTTGCCAAAGCATAGTCTATTGTACTTTTACTAATGCCAGATCTTGTATTTGATGTACATGTAGTGCAGCCTTCATATTTGTCCCTGCCAACTCTGCCATTTACAATCAAGAGACCTGTATATTTACAAAAATCAAGTAGTTTTTCACCTTTGGGATCACACTTTTTATCCTTATTAAATCTATCTACTGTAATACCTAAATCTAGTAATTTGCTTTCTGATAAAAATACATCACTATCTTGGAGACCTGTCTCGTTTGCTACAACACTATCTAAGGTTACAAAATCTCTCAGAATACCTGTTTTAGCATTATAATCACCGATAAGACACATTTCAGCATTATGTTCTGCTTTTAATTTTAACATATTTGAGAAGATTTTATCAAACTCATCCCCTCTACAATAGGTTGTACTTGTGGGTGGTATATAGACATTGCCTAAAAGGAGATCATAGCCAAGTAATTTATTGGTTATTTTAATCCATTGAACACACTCTTCTTCAATTGAATATACAGGTTTACAACATTGAAATATCTCATCTTTGATAAAAATTGCTAGACCTCCAGATTTGTTTTTGAATTTCTTTCTGTTATTGTAGAGTGGGGTGAAGCCGGAGATTTTAGTTGTATTGTTTGTCTCCAGGGTATCACAACTATCTAATTTTGTTTCCTGGAAGCAGACAATATCAAAGTTTTTAACATAATCTGGCAAGACATTTAGCTTCAATTTTCCAACTAGACTATTTACATTAATACTTAGAATTCTAATATTTCTATTTGAATTTATAGCACCATCTCTTGGACGGGTTTGTGAAGTGACTGTTTTTGGCCAATGGGGCTGCTCTGGTAATGGCGGCGCAGCTAGTAGATTCCCATTGACCTGGCTAGCCAATCCCTCACTAGCGGTGGTGGCATCTGAGGGTATATGCCAATATTACCCATGTATGGCATAGGGGGTGGACTATGACTCCGAGGAGGTGTAGCCATCAGCAGCATTTCTTTAAGTTCACCAATCTGTTTGCTCAGGTCTGACTGGACAGGAGCCTGAAGCTGTTGTTGCGGTGATGATGGTTGACTAAAAGAGTTCTGCTGCTGAGAGGTTCCACTGTTAGTGGCTCCTCCTTGTGTCTTTGAGCTCTTAGTGGCTGTTGCCTGCACTGTTGTCTTGGTCTTTTTCTGGGACAGCTTGTTACTTTTGTGCCCTCTATTGGTCATTCCTTGTGGTGGTCTCTGGGATGATTGCTGGGGGCCACCTGGTGGTCCTGTGTGACGTGATGCTTGCTTGGGGCCACCTGGAGGTGTTGTATGCTGTGATGATTGCTGGGGGCCACCTGGTGGTGCTGCACGCACCTGCTGTTGTTTGTGCTGTAGTGGGGGCTGCTGACGTCTTCCCCATGCATTATGCACATTTTGCTGGGGTGGTGTTCTGGGGCGTGTCCCCATGATGCACCCCTGTATGTTTTTAGCTACCTGTTTGTAGCCAGCTGGGCGAAGATGTAGGCCTTTTGGCTGTAGTATCTTATGGATATTTTTAAATGATCCATTGTTATCCATAAAGATGACTTTGTGTGATTCTAGTGAGTACAGGTATTTATTCACAGAGTCTATTTTGTAGTTCAGATCTGGTCTGTCTAGTCTATGTATTAGACCAGACAGGATAATGGTTGACTCACTTGAATACCATTTTATGTCATTCATAGCTTTTGTGAAGGCCTGCTTTACAGTTGTGAAATCGTCCTTATCTACACTGTTTGTGCCCATGTGTAGGAGGATGGCACCTGGTTTGGATGATGCAATTTCACCCACTTTATCGGCTATGTATGTTGCACCTTTCCCTCTAAAGCAGTTCACTTCAGAGGTTATGTCTAGCTCGAGTAGGTAATCCTCAACATCGGCCAGTATAGAGTCACTAGCTATTGCGATTTCAACTGGCTCATCCTCTCCTTCCTCACTATCTACTCTCTCATCATTTTCTACCTCACTGAGAAGGATGCCTCTCACATTTTCTAGGCATTGCCCTTGTAAATTCTGGCCATTTCCATCTGGACCAAAGCCCCAACATGGATCTGTCTCCATGTTATGGACCAGCTGGTCATTGCCAGTATTTAATAGGGCGTTCCTGAAACGTGTGGACTGTCTGGCTCGCAACAAACATATCTCTTCCATTTCCCTAGCTTTAATGTTTTCCCATTCTTGGCTAGGTACAGGAATGATACTTTTAGTGTACATTTTAACTTTGCCAGCAAATTTAATTCCTCTTGCTATTTCAGCTTCTTTATTCTTGTTGTGAGCTTTAAGCTTTCGATGGCAATATCTATGCTCAGCTGATTTGAAGGGTTTATTATCAGCTGTGATTTTCCAGGGGTGGTGAGATGAGAGAATATGCTTGTAGCTTCTGAAGTACCTCACTTTGCGGTTTGTGCCTTTGGATGCTCTTGGTTTGGGGATTGGGTTTGTTTGGGTTGCCATGCTCACTTTGTTTTGGCTGGTGATGAAAGCCTTCCCATTTGCTTTGGGTGGTTGATGGCAATCTGTTGATGTGGTTGCAATTTTGGTGGTTTCCAACTCTTTCCTGAGATTGCAATTTTCTCTCGTCCATGTAAGCCTTTCAGCTTTCAGATCCTCCACCATTTTTGACACCCTATCAAAGTCCATCTGGAGGTCTACCATTTGTTTCTCAGCTGTGTTGAGTTTGCTAATTGCCTCCCTAGCACTGGCTTCTAGTTTAGCAATCTTGGTGTCAGCTTGTGTTGATTGTAAATTGTTCATTATAATTACTCCAAGGTTACAGTAAGTGAGAGACAGCTGCATAGGTGAGAGATAGTTACAAAAAGTATGTGACAGTTACAACAATGAGAGATAAATAGCTGCATCAGTGAAAGATAGTTGCACATGTGAGAGATAACTGCACAAGTGAGAGACAGTTGCAAAGGTGAGACAGCTGCACAGTTGAGAGATAATTTCAGTAAGAGACAGTTACAACAATGAGAGATAGAGCTGCATCAGTGAGAGATAGCTGCACAAGTGAGGTATAATTACAGCAGTGAGAGATAGCTGCACAAGTGAGAGATAGATACAACAATGAGAGACAGCTATAGCAGTGAGAGATAGCTGTACAAGGGAGAAACAGCTGCATAAGTGAGAGATAGCTACAACAGTGAGAGACAGCATCCTTTCCCAGCCGAAGGCACTTCAATAGAATTATAATCATAATTGAGTTTTTTTCTTGCTCTTTCCTCTTAAAACAAATGTTGCAAATGAAAAATGACAATATTTAATAATGTTTGTTGTTTTTCTTCCTATTTTTCTTCTTCTTCTTTACTTTCTGCTTATTTGTTTATATGTATACATTGTTGGGCTTATCCATACATGCCAGCTGGAATGCCAATTGTTATCTAAATCCTTTTGTGACACCCTGTAAGTTTACCTTTATGACGTCTTACTATTTTTTCATTGACATAGGGGGCATGCTTTGTAATGGTCCGCCAAAGAGAGAAAATTTGACTTCAGCGAAATTTGTAATTTAATCTATTCTGAGGGTGTCAGTAAATCTTTTATTTCCAAGCAAGCACGTTAACACTCTACACATATTACAGATCCTGACTGACAAAGGTAATGAAGATAGATTTGGTGGAAAATGGGAAGAAAAGAGAGGTGAATTCGGGGTGTACTTCAGTACTGCGAATGGCTGGCACATACATGTACACCGGCGCGCGCGACCATCTTCTTCAGCCTTGAAGGATTTTCAGTTTGCCAGCCCGGAAAAACCGAAAAGATTAATTATAAGGGTACGTACTTGTAAAAGTGGACGGTTTAATTCACATATCACATTTATTGCCGAGAAAGATAACTGCAATCAAAGCCTGACAAAGGTTAGAAACACACGTGATCATTGATGCTGAGATAAGAAACTCAAATACTGTGGGGCACCATAATATCGCTCACATTTTTTTGGGATTTTACAATTAAATCAAATGTTCTTTTCAATATATTCGCTCAGCATGCACCGTACGAATACTATCAACAATGTTCATCTCCTCATTATAAATTTCAAGAATGGACCCTGTTAACTCCATAATTAACCAAAAAAAGAAAAAAAGGCTGACCCTGATGGCCTGAAACTTAGTGAAAGCCAAATTTTTAATCTTGATAGCCTTCTTGGTTGCTGGTATTTTCGATCATTCTTTCGTTAGACCGTGGCCTGTTCGACCATGATAAGCAGTCAGGAGACCCAAATTGTATGGCTGTCAGTACCCTAACTCATGGTGGGTTAGCTCAGCAACAAGAGATTAGAGTGTTTGATGGTGTAAGGGGTGTCTTTTTCAATGGAAAATGCTGTGCCAATATGACTTTATATATTCTCAGACAATCTCAGTGCAAAGCTGGATAAGTTTTACCTTTCTTGGTAGTGTTGGTATCTTCACTGTAACAGGACTCGACTAACGAATTGAATTCTCTGGCTGATAAAAGCTCAAATAAAGTGATCAATACAACATAAGAGTAGGTATATATCAGCAAAGAAAATCATCATTTCCCAGCCTCCTTGCATGTGAGCACTGTACACTGCTCAAAATTGTGTTTTTCAAACATTAGTCCATGTCAATCAACATGAAATTGACTATTGCAGTCCCAATGTAGTCCTTTCTCATGCCTGTACATGTATACCATATTTTACCAGTGCTATCTTGTCAAAATACAAGTGCAACGCACAATAAATAAATGTAAAATGTCTAAAATATCACATATTACATCAGTATCATGCCTTTAAACAGTTATTTTAGCATGAATTCCTTTGTAAATGTTTAGTCAACTGGTATATTGTATAACTACTCAAGATTGATTTTTTTCTTTTCTTTTTTTCAGAATAAATGAAGTAGTAGAGAAGCACATAAAGTGGATGAAGAAGAGTAGTGGGAGTAGGTAGGATGCCCTCATCTGTTAAGATGGAAGACTTAGCACGATATGTAGGAAGTGTCACCTCATCTCCCAATACCATGGTCTACACCACCAATGACCTGGGCAACTACCTTACAAGAGGCTTTCAGACTTTGTGGGAAAATAAACAGCTGTTTGACTGCACCATTATCGTTGATGGCAGAAAATTTGAGTTGCATAAGGGACTTCTCATAGCTCTTAGTCCATATTTCCAGTCGATGTTCACCAGTGGTTTTGAGGAAGCTGGTAAGTCTATCGTGGAACTGAAAGGGATAACAGACCGTGGCTTTTCTATTGTTGTGAACTTCCTCTATACATCAAAGATATCTATAAATGAGGAGATTTTACAGGATATTATGGAAGCTGGTGCACATCTACAGATTCCTGGGGTGTTGGATTTTTGTGGAGAGTTTATCCAGTCAAGACTTACAACTTCAAACTGTTTCGAGTTTCTGAAACTTGTTCTCATGTATGATCATGTACCATGTCAGAATGCCATTATGGCTTTTCTTGCCAAAAACTGCCACATCATGAAAGAGAAAGAGGATTTTTGGAGCCTCCCCAGTCACATAATGTCCAAAGTGCTGGCCACTGTTAGTCTGCCATTCCAATCTGAATTGGAGGTGCTCAAAGTAGCAGTTGAGTGGCTCAACCATAACAAAGACTGCAGTGAGGAAGATCTCATGGAAGTGTTCTTCCAGGTCAGATATCCAGTTCTGTCTCAGGATGAAATCAACAGCCAAATGGAGAATATCACTGACACCAATCTCAAGCAGAACCCACAACTGCAAGCATTGATACAAGGTGCTAGAAACTACAAAAATGATTTAGTGAATATACCGAATCTGAGACCAAAAGCTCAATACCGACCTGCTCAGTTTGTTCAGCAGGCTGTGCTCTTTATACAGGAACCCTCAATAGAAGCCTGCTCTCGGAAGGCAACTTTGTTCAAGAAATGCAATAGTGGGGGTCTACAGACTGTGGACAATCTGGAGAGTATTCCGGGCAGTATTAAAGACTGTGCAGCATGTCTCCTTGATGACTTTGTGTTTGTGACTGGTGGTGAGGAGGAGATGAGGCCTATTCAGGGCTACAAGGCTGTGGCCAGTGTGCACAGGTTCGACTTCCTGTCTAGGCAGTGGGTGCAGGTGGCAGACATGAACGAGGCGAGAGGCCTCCACGGTATTGCCACCATCGGCACAGAGGAATTGCTGGTAATGGGTGGTGTACCCAGGTATGAGGAGCGGCCAGGACGCTTCACACAAAGCTCAGAGATCTACAACATGCTACAGGATACGTGGCGAACGGTTAAGGAATTTCCCTACAAGATCTGCAACATAAGGGCATGCTCTCTGAATGGTGAGGTGTATGCTTGTGGTGGCACCTTAGACATGGAGCCACGACCCAGAGTGAACAGTCACAGACTGCACAAGTATAATTACTTGAAAGATGAATGGGAAGAGAAGTCTGCCATGCACTGCAAGAAACAATGGCATGTCATGTTAGAATGTGGTGGCAAAATCTATGTATTTGGGGGAGTGTCTTCCCAGGATATGGAGTTTCTGCATATAGCTCATGCACCATTTCTCTTTGCTAAAATAGTGGAAGCATACAATCCGATCACAAATCAGTGGACTTTGATTGACGTTCCCCAGCATGTACAGCACACTATTAACCGCCCTATAGGGGGCGGCTTTGTAATCCGTAATAACATGTATCTGCTGGGGTCCCGTCGCCTGGTGGAGTATAACACAGACAGTGGCACGTGGATCCAACATGAGTGTGACCAGGCTGCGGTCGGTGTACTCCCGGTCGCAGTCAAGGTGCCGCCCACATGATGAGATCAACAGTCTCCTTATATAGTTGACATGATGAATTTACTCATTTTTAGTTTGAAGTAAAAAACATAGGGTTAAGAGAGCATACTTGACAATTAAGTACACAACTATAATTTGTAAGGTATGCTTGATGAAATGCTCAGAAAAAAATCATAAACAATTTTGGCCAAATAACAATGCAGCCTTTAAGTTAGTTTTATGATAATACAATATAAAGTCAATATCTTAAGAAACAAAGAATGACGTTAAAGATATCCATTTTTTTTTTTTTTTTCATTTTTTTTTACCAAAGTCAGCTTTCTGGACCAATGATAATTTTGCTATATTTTCAAATATAGAAACCATTCCCCCTTTGAAAGCAATAACCATGATGATCACTGCCAACACTTTTTTAGCCAGTGTATTCTTCATAATCAACTCAAAATCAAAATATCTCTTTTGTCCACAAAAAGTGGCCAAGTCATGCTAGGCCATCATGAGACCTAATTTTGCCACAGTTGAAATTTGTGTGACCAAATAGTTCCATTCTACAGTCATGTGACCAGATGTCATGCAGTGGTCCCGCATGAGGTCATGTTTATGCATACATGTTTGGTTCCAACTTTATGGTCATGTACTTGTTATTCTTTTGTGATGTTGCAATATTGTTAATTCTAATTTATCATATTGATGATGTACTGATATTGTGTGATGTTAACCATTACTAGTTCTGTTGAGAACATTGGAAGTATACCACTCATATAAAGCAGAGTGATTGCAACACATCTAAATTTGCCACCAAGATTTCAATCTGAAAAATTACATTTGTAATATTAATTTTAAAAGTTAAGATTTTTTTAGCTCTGCTGACTTCTTAGGTGAAGGTTCAGATTCTTTCAAATCTTGGTGATTTCACCATTTACCTTAGTGCACTGACCTCGAGGTCATAAATTTTGTTTAGAGCCTATCTCAGCAACCACTTACAAGAGGAAATAAAAACTTAGTATATAGAAATATCTGATATCATAGCTGTGCCTCATCATATGTTTACACTTATGTAACCTTTGACCTTGAATTCAAAATTTGTGTGCATGCAACATCTCAACCATTAAAAGTGAATAAAAAGTTTATATCTGTTATATAATACTGTCGAACACCATATGCATTTTTTTTTACAAATTTGACCTTTGACCTTGATGTTGTGACCTTGACCTGTGTATTATTGTGTAGGCCATATCTCATGAACAATGAACTGGAGATACTATATTTTGGGAATGTACGGCAACCACAAGGTGTTGTGTTCACCAAAAGTGTTTGACCCACATCAGACAATATATCCCGACATTCAGCCAGCCAGTGTCCAAAATTTATCTTCAACATCAACATTTCAAAGCATATGCCCATGACCCAATTGTCACAAGCTATGGTTGGACTGGAACCCTGTTGTAATTGTGATTTTGTTATGGCAAATAATAAGGTAGGCAACCAGAGAACTAAAAGTCTTTATAATGGGCGATTAGTGTTTATAATGGGTGAATTGGGACTTGATTGGCCTGTAGAGCGTGCAGAAAGTTTTCTTGATACACATTTCATGTGTTTTCATTTAAGTCAGCAGAGCTATCAACCTAGGGGGACATGTTTATTGTTTGTTGTTTAAAGAATGAATTAAGTCATCTTTGTTTTGTACATTTTGAGATTAAGTGTGAGTTATAAATATCAGACAAAACATTATAAGTTTATTGTCATATTATATATCCCGTTATTTTCACAAACCATGCCTGTGGGAAAGAAAGTTTCATTTTCACCAGGTAATGGCATTTTATACCATGTATATGTATAAAAGTATGCAATACAGTGCAAGAATGGAAAAACAGCTAAAAATGACCCAATTAAAGGGACAAGTTGATCTGTGTGACCTATTTATTTAAAATAAAATTGATCAAACTAATCGTTTGCATCCTGTTCATCAATCCACCAAAACATTTTTGATGATCTGTGACAGTGATTTATTCAATAATTATAGTCTGAAGTGTTGAAAGTTAAGTTATTTAGGTGTCATATAATCTGTTTCTGTAGCTTAATTATATATGAATAATGAATAACTGAAAAAAATGTTTTAAAAAAATGAAAAAACCCTGGTAGAATGATGAATGTGTCAGCTAAAACATCTAAATGATTTATCCCAGCCCCCAGACTTTCATAGCAATATTATATTGAACATTATGATGTATAGCTTCTTAGTGCAAACGGTCTAAGTACCAGGCCATGTATAAAAGACTTATAAAAATTGTGCCCATTTTAAAAGTTCTTTAAACCAACCTAATTATCTATACTTCACAGACTATTATCATAATTCATATTTGAATTCATGAGTAATAATTAGCAAACAATCAGGAAGATGGTGTGTGTGTGTGTGTGACCCACTCCGAAAATGTGGAGAAAACATACCTAGATTGAAATAGGGATAATTTGTATTTAACAAGGATCAAAACTGAATTTTGAAGGGTTTGTATTACAATGGTGATAAAATGATCCTGAGGTTACCAGTGAGTAAAAGTATTCAGGTTATAATATAAGTCTAGTCAAATTGTATACAAGCATTTAAGTATCAGTACATAATGTTAAAATACGTGTTTCACCAGACTCTATTTGCCAGTATGCCAAATAAGGAATAGCCATTCAAATTTTAACACATGCTGTTGAGTAAGATATCATGGCCAAAAGTCAATGTTGCCAGTGCTAATAAAATAGTGAAATATATTGCACACGAAAGATTTTCTTGGGGTATCTCTTCTGAGAAGATTGATATTATATGACTGACAGTTTAATGGCAATAAGATATAAAATATTTCCAGAATTTAAATACCTGAAGCAACTACCTACTTTATAAGCTTGATATATATATATATATATATATATATATATATATATATATATATATATATATATATATATATATATATATATATATATATATATAATGTGAGAATTAAGTCTAACTCAGTCTCAATACCATTATCAGTCCATGGAAATATTTTATATTATTAGGATTAGTATTGAAGTGGTATTATTATTAGTGGCGCCACCATGTACCACATATGGTATTGTAATGAGTGACTCCTCCGTATTACTGCCGTTGTTTTGCAGTGCCTTGAGCAGTTGGAGCCAAACATCTATTTGGTCATGCATAAACATGACTGAATAAGGTCATCAGGGTCATCGCACAAGGTATGTGCGATGCCACACAACAGTTGTGGCCACCCTAAAGACCATGCATGAACATATTTGATCACATTTGCATGTGTGACCAAATAAATGTTGGAGATGGGTTTTTGGATGAAGCACGTATTGGCAGCTACTGGTACAGAATAATAGTGATATTATGTGATTAGATATTGGCTCTACATCAGAAATACCCACATTTACTACTGTCATCTCTGTAATATAGTCATAATGGTTAAATTTTACTTTTGTGGTGTGGAAAAAGTCATATTTGTTTAATTCTTAAGTGGTTTGTTTTTGTTAACTGACTTTAAAAACTTATGAATTTAAATGAATTCCAAAACTATAAAAGAATAAATGTAACATTTATCTTGGACCATCATAACATTTTTGGAATGCATTGCATTGTCTACTATTAAGTTTTTTTATCATTTATGAAATTCATGAAATCTACATTTTGTACAAGTTTTTTTATGCTCAAGTCTAGGATTAATGCTCTTTGTCAGTATTTAATACTACCCTGCCACATTCAAATATCACTTTATACCAGTTGATATCATTAAATACAAATCATCTAAATTGTTGGGTTGCCTAAAAAATATGTACAGTATGAAAACCAGGGATTTATATAAGCATATGGGGACAGGTTAATTCCCACAAATACCCTTTTTATTCTTGGGCTCAAGGATTTGATGTTTATTGATTGACCTCATTTTGTAATTAATGCTTTTTCTTGATTCCTGTAATTTGCATAAATCTGGTCACAATTCATTTTTCAAGTTTGATCATAACATTGACTAATTACCATATGGAATGAAGATGTTTGGGCCTGTGCTCCTTTGTAAATTAATGGATATTCATTACACAGGTTTGGAAAATTTGATATTATTAGAGAAAAATGTCAAAATATGAAGATTTTTTACATGGGATTTATATAATTGGTTTAGACACCAATGAGTATATTAAGAGATTTTTTTTCAAATTATGTAAGAAATATTACAATCATGAATATTGCCAGCCTCTTTATAACTCTCCCACCAGATGTCACTATTGCCTCAAATGCAAAAAATATCTTATCCTGCAGAAATAACAATATAATATAAAATTATTTAATGACTTAGAAATATCTTAAAAGTACAGTACTTTTCATGTTGTGAGACTTTTGACATTATATTTGGGTATGTTACGAGGTAACTTATGAATATAGAAAATGAATGTTGTGATTATTGTAGTTACCATGGTTACCTTTTCAGCAGATTTATTAAATGAATTCATATATTTTGAAGTGATTTGATTCCTTTAAACCAACACTTTTTTTTCATATTTTGCATGCACATTAATTTGTGACACAATATTCAGCAATAGATTTATTCTCTGTGATTGTAAATTTTTAAATAAAAGGATATTTACTTTAAAGCTGAATAAAACTGAATGAAATTGAAGTCTTTTTTTTAATCATGATTTTAGTATGGACATGTTAAATAGTCTCCTTTTACAAAAGTTCCAACAAGTCATGGTCAAAGTCATGACCTCTATATTTAATAGAGGTCATGGTTGTATTGCCAGGAATTATTGAAACTTTTCAAAGGTCCCATCATAACTCAAATATATCCATAGTCATTGGCAGATTCAGAAGATTTTTGTTTTAGTCTTCCAGCCAATAAAAATCTTCCTCTTCCACATGCAATCTCTCACTCTTGCATCCCATATATTTACCACTCCAGTGACCAGCAGGACTACCTTGTAATATAATACAGTTCTTCATGAGAGTTCAATCATACATGACCTGAACTCCTAGTATACTTCACTCTAACATCCCACATGGTGAACTTGTATACTTCACTCTGACATACCACGTGATGAACTTATCAACCCCACTTTAACATCCCACATGATGAATTCGTCAACTTCGCTCTGACAACCCACTTGATGAATGAGTATAATTCGCTCTAACATCCCACATGATGAACTTGTACTCTTCATTCTAATATCCCACATTATGAACTAGTATACATCGCTCTAAGATCCCACATGGTGAACTAGTATAATTCGCTCTAACATCCCACATGGTGAACTTGTACTCTTCATTCTAATATCCCACATTATGAACTAGTATACTTAGCTCTAACATCCCACACGATGAACTAGTATATTTAGCTTTAACATCCCACATGATGAACTAGTATACTTCACTTTAACATCCCACATGGTGAACTAGTATACTTAGCTCTAACATCCCACACGATGAACTAGTATACTTAGCTCTAACATCCCACACGATGAACTAGTATACATCACTCTAACATCCCACACGATGAACTAGTATATTTAGCTTTAAAGGAGGGGGTTCAAGTATAAAAGGAAGGGGGCGGAGCCTATTAAACAGGTCTTGACCATCAAAACACCCAGAGCTCAGCCAGTATAAATTGAATACATTCTAATATATTTGTTACTTTCTAATAGAAATGTGTGATACTTGGTACAATGCTGCATGAACACAAGGGCTACAACATATTTTAATCTGAAATCTAAATGTTTGATATCAAAGCTCTTTTAAACAATAAAAGTGTTCTGAGATTTAAATTATTTTGAATTTGATTGACAGTTGACACTGTGTGTGAGATGTGGGTTTAGGTTTGTTTATAAATACCAAGCACATGGCTGAGTGCATGTGTCCAGCATGTTACAACATATTTGCGGTTTTACCCCATACCTCCCATGGGCTAGATGTTGCTGCAGCTGGGTGGGGAGCGGTCAACTTCAGAGACTCGTTATATAACTTGTGTAAAGATAAGAATCTGATTTCCTGGTCCTCCTCAGATAAACTTTTCAGTGCTTAATTTATGTTTTCTGAATGGTCCGAAAGTTTTTGATTGATAAACATGTAAATAATGACATATGCACACTTTAAATTATAAGGTTCACCTTTTCTGTTTTTATTCTCTTCCCCCTCTCTTTATGAGACCAAGGAGGAGGACTGTCACTGAGATAGTCAGCGGGGTTAATGCAGGGTGGTGTGATACAACCCCTTTCTTGCCTGTTTACAAACAACCTGCCCAGCCACCAGCAGCATCCAGTGGGCTGTGAGTGGACAGTTTGACCAACGGTCAACTTGTGAGGTAGCTGTGTTGTGTGGAGCAGCACCAATCAGCAGCTGGGGCAAAATCTGGGGTGGGGTTAACTGACCGTACGGCTTTTCAGGGGTACTGGACCCCCCTCTTTAACATCCCACACGATGAACTAGTATACATCACTCTAACATCCCACACGATGAACTAGTATATTTAGCTTTAACATCCCACACGATGAACTAGTATACATCACTCTAACATCCCACACGATGAACTAGTATATTTAGCTTTAACATCCCACACGATGAACTAGTATACATCACTCTAACATCCCACACGATGAACTAGTATATTTAGCTCTAACATCCCACACGATGAACTAGTATACTTAGCTCTAACATCCCACACGATGAACTAGTATACATCACTCTAACATCCCACACGATGAACTGGTATACTTCACTCTTACATTTTACATCCCAAATGATGAACTGGTATACTTCGCTCTTACATTGTACATCCCACATGATGAACTGGTATACTTCGCTCTTACATTGTACATCCCACATGATGAACTGGTATACTTCGCTCTTACATTGTACATCCCACATGATGAACTGGTATACTTCGCTCTTACATTGTACATCCCACATGATGAACTGGTATACTTCACTGTAACATCCCACACGATGAATTCTTATACTTGGCTCTTTACATCCAACATGATGAACTCCAAGCATCCCACAAAAAATACTGGTATTCTCTATTCCAGCATCCTACATGAACTCCTGAGATGCTTTACTGTAGCTTCCCACAAAGAATACCTGTATTCTACTTCGGTATGTCATATTATGATCTCATGATTCATTCTAGCATTCCACAAAAATTGATAGTATTATTTACATGTACTCTGGCATATTCAAAAGAAATACCAGTATTCTCTACAATCTGACATGACATCCTGGTACAGTTCTCTTATTATACTAGATGCCATAGACACCTCTTGTGCTTCATTCTGCTTTGCTCAAGTGACCCACAATACTGGAGCGAAAGAGTAAAGCAATGGTCTCTATTAATGTACCAAATTTTAGCATTGGCACTTAATACCTTGAAGGGAATTTATGGCTTTTTTGGTCGAGAGCCCCCAGTGGCATATGTCAAAATGGGGAACAAGGCAAGCTGATTAAAGCAGATGGGACAATTTGGGTGTTCAGAATGAGTAGGGATGTCTATGCAACTCGAACGCCTTATTCGTTTCTCCTAAATTCCTTTGTTTTGGGTTCGGAGCAGTCCGGGTAAGACTGCTTTGGTCCGTTTTGGTCCACAAAATATTTTCAACATGTTGAAGATTTTGTGTGGAGAAGATGCAAACGGCCACAATACCTTGCAGAGTGGGTCAGTAATGTGAATGCTTTGTTTGTATCTCATCCTGAAAGTGTTCTGACTGTATTCAGTGATATATGCTTAATCCTGCATTTATGCGAGAAAAGTACACACTCAGAAGGTATAGAGATGACACGAACAAGGAACAAATTTGGTCAGAATAAGATGCGAACAGAAGACGAACATCAGTATTTATCAGCTTCTCATTTGTGTTCTGTCTGCAATACATCCGTCTTGTCTGTGTATATCCATATTTGTGCACTTTCTGTACGTGTTTTCTCCTGAATACTTTTGTACTATGTCAGTGTTTATCCGCGTTGTTCATTTTGGTCTTGTCCACTTGCTTTTTTTTACTTGTGCATATCTCATTCGTTCCTTCAAAATACACAAAAACGAACAAAAGCATACAAAAGTGAACATGCAAAACTTTGGATATTTTCAACTCTGCAACTCGTCTGCTTGGCCTCTTCGCTATAGTGAGACCAAGCCTTTGCTATCTAGCATTCTGACAGGGTAAAATTGATATTTTATTTCTGGAGATTTGCTACAACCCTTTTTCATTGAAGATATTGAGCATAAAAACTTGAGAAACACATTACTGCCACCAGAGGACACTCACCAACACCCATATTTTTTTTTTTCACGAAAGATATATTCTGCTGATCACGTCAAAAGATCTACCCTCTTTTGGAAATGACATGAAATTCATCTTCTTTGATTAAATTAGGTCAGAAATGTACACATTCAGTTTTGTTTGATTTTTATTTTAATTTCTGATCACAAGTGAAAAATAATTTTTAACTATAAATAGCTTGTGCTGAAATTAATGCGCCAACACAGAATGGCCATATAATACTTCACACAAGAGATTAACCCCAAAACAGTGGTATATTTACAGTATATACATATATAAAACACATAATATACAAGTTGTAATTTACATATGGCAGTAGTATATTCAGCTTTTATATAATATTTTATACAATAATTTGTCCTATTTCTAGTGTTTCATAGCCTTATTTTCATGTCGGTTAGTTTACATACAATTCAACTGCGAGTATTTGTGAATATAGCATCTTTTTCCAAATATTTTATACATAAGTGATTAAAACTATCATAATATCTATATGGGTAAAAAATATCACACTCTGCTTTTTATGGCTCACTGTAATACATAGATCAATAGACTTAGAGCTATGCTGGTCATTAACTGTTTGCACTATTTCTGAATATTGTCTGCAGAAGCCTGCAAATTCCTTCATAAATGATATTTTAAATCCTTACCCAGGGCATAACTTGATAATTTTGGCCAAAATGCATGTTACATATTCATTTTATCATCTCAATTCTCATTGGCTGATATTTGTCAGTAGTTTCAAAATGGCAGCCTACTCGGCAACTGTGTTGGCAATTGGATTTTTTTTTTAATTCATAAAAATTGCCAAAAAATTCTGAGCCAAACGGAAAGTAGATAGAATTGTTCCCCTGAAAATAAAACATATTTCCTACTTATTGCTGAGAACTTTGACCTGTAATTTCTGAGAAGATCAAAGTTGACAGAAAAACAAAATGACAGAAAATTTCTCCCCCTCACAGCAGAAGCCATGCTACACATAGCTTAAAAATATAGTATTTTTTATTTTATTACACTACTTTTTATTTATTAAATAGTCCCTCTAATTTAAAAAAAAAATAATGTTTTCATTTAATATCTTCAAATCTGCCCCATGCTGGGGTTAGGTTTGACTGGGTGCCATGCCCTCAGCTCATTTCAATTATCCCATATTTCCTGGTGAACAGCAAAGAAGAATGTGAATTATACAAATAAATTTTACAAATCAGGACCTGGTGCAAATTCAAAACCACCCTAATTCATACATCCCCAAAAAAATGGCAAATTAATGAATGGAAACCTGCAGTAGATAGATATAAAAAAATATATAATACAATGACCATGATCTCAAGTCAACAGCACAAGCTCATACTTGTGCCACAAGGCAGTTGGAGCAACTGATTTCTTGGAAAAGCTGGGACCCGTGACTCACAACATTTTTCACTTTCAATTTCTTTGTTGTGAATAATGTCTGACCCTGAAGTAAGGGTGGAACATAGAAATTTTATTGTAAACAGATAGGTAAGGATATAAAATGTTGATTCTTTTTCTGACTAGTAATGCTATTATAATGTCATTTTGTGACATTTCCTTTTTGATTCAAGATAACCAATTTCCCTTATTTCATGTTTGATCGATTGTAGCAGGATAGATTCTTTACCCCCAGTAGCTCCTATCTTTTAGAAAATATTGAGAATACAATTAAATAATTAGATTGACTAGTTCAAGTAATGGTTTAAATATGCAATATAAAGAAGCAAAAATGTTGTAATTAATTATAAAATAAACTCTTGAGATAATGTCACTTTTGACAAAATAAACTCATGAGATAAAGTCACTTATGAGATTATTTCCATGGATTAGTTTTGGAATGCTGTCCATGAGCTGGTATATTTTTGGTATGTAGGACACTTTGTGTCAAGTTCTGGTTAAGCGTTGCATTAGGGGTTGGACTCTTTTTGGCTGGAACTGGTGCGATGATATTCTGTGGTGTTCGTCTTGCTGATGACGGTGCTGTTTTTCGTACCATTGCCACACCTATAAAAAAGAATTAAACTTTATGAAATCAATGAGTTTGAATGATTGAATGTATTCTTAACTGGTTATTTATTTGGCAAAATTTGCCACACGAGGCACTGTTTCAAATGGGCAGTTATTTGATTATATGATATCAGCAATAATAGCAGAGATGAATTACATCAGATTTCATCTGTAATTTGCATGACAATTGACATCAGTATATAAAGGCGAGAATGACTGATAAGAGTATTATGTATTAAAATTTTTAAATTGATGATTGTGAAATACAAGAAACTAAAACTCAACAAGTACTCATATAAATAAGTGAACGTAGGTGTCTTGTAATGTTTTCATTCTTGCTAGGCCGAAAAAAAGAAGCTTGTTACTGATGTTTTCCTTACCTAACCTAGTTGAAACAGCTGTCCTAAAACTTTCTTGAGACTTTCTTGGTAAAAAGACATTTTTCTGTTATAATTTACTTTCGATATATATCCGTTCTCAATATATTTGATCACTTTTAACCAAAAATAAAAAATGACAATCTACCCTTTATCTTTATCTTTACATTATCAGAAACAAGGTTAATATTTCTTTGGCCCCACTATAAATATTCACCTGTGTATCCATTTAGCAAAGGCTGAATGACAACTATGGAAGTGGATTTTAATTTTAAAAGTTTCAAAAGAACAGACAGATAAAAAGAGAGAAAATTGCAACTTACATGCTGTAAATAGCATGGGAAATATGACAATAACAGACATTGCCATTCTCATAGAATGCAATACTATCATCTGAGAATCTTGATCTTATTTGCAATCAGAGTGCTTACCTGTTGCTTTAGTTTTATTTTTTGGGGCTTTCCCTGTTTCTGTATTGCTTGGCATGGTTGCAGTCATTCTGGTGACATTGGTAGATGTCGTCCTTGCTGTATTAGCTGTGTTACTTTTCTTGTCTCCTGTTCTTGCAGTATTGATTCCAGCTGCATACGTTCTTCTGGCAGACTTCATGGCTATAGCACTGTCATAAAATAATATACAACTTTTGTCACTGCAGTTATTTATTGGAATAAAGAGAAACATCTTTTATGTTCAATATTACTTTCTTATATGATAAAGCTTAACCCAAGTACAAAGAAAATCAATGTCTTGTTTCTCAATTCCAGGTGGGTACAGACAATTTGAAGAAACCTGATCAGATGTCTTATATGCATTATCAGGCAACAACACAATGTTTGATCGTGTTTTTGCAATAAATACAGGTGGAATTTAAAGAAAATACTAAAATTTAAAAAGAGATCTTCATATGCATAACATTTTAATACCCTGGCCCAATAACCAGTTTTATTTTTATAGAGATCCTTGTTTTATATAAAATTATACTTATTTCTTTTTACCATTTTTTATGTAACGCGATATTTTACCGATAATTTGTGTGATAAAAATAAGTGTCCTTTCATGAATTTGTCAACAAATCAATGCCTCAGAACAAACAAAACAGAAAAAAACACAAGAGCAAAATAATTTTTTTAAAATAACTTATTGAAATATATTTTACATAACATAATCCAAAAGTGTACCATTTTGTGTTTTCATCGTGTAATATGTGTATGGATATTGATTCATAATGAACTTGGAACATATCGGAGCTCAAACTTTCCAAAAAAAAAAAAATTCTGTTAATGGTGATGTGTCATTATACTTGAGAGGTTCATTTGACACTTTGGTGAGTGCAGGGTATTCACTCTGGTAAGAGTGGACTAGCCTATCATAGTCACCTGTTAAGGGTATCTTTGATGGACCTGGGGCTATGGAGAGCCTGGGTTGGCTTCATGGCCCTTGACATGAGATACATGTAGTTGCGTCTTATGGCTCCACTAAATGCATAAAACACAAAACATGCACTTTTAACCTTTGCAACCGGCAGAGAAAGGAACATTTTATCGTTAATTCTCCCAAATATGTTTGTTTATATGATATCAATAATTATATCAAGTATTTAATAATTTTATTTCATTTATCTTTCAAATTCCATGCATTTTCATTTTTTTGTAGTTAAGAGGGAAAAGCTAATTTGGTTAAGTTTAAGTAATAATAATAAATGAATATTTAGAAAATTATCATCATGTCAAAAAGTGTAAATATTCTGTTCTGAATTACAGAATATTCTGGAAATCTTAATTTTTAATATCCAAATATTGCAGTGTACCTATACTGGATAAATGGTGAAAAGTAAAATAGTGTATTCATGTCTGCCCTTTTTAGACATGCCTTTTCCAAGTTGTCATCACATCTTATTTTTTATATTTTCTAAGGATCAGAAGGTATGTCCCCAAATTGTAAATCTTAATTGTACAAATCTGCCAACAAATAACCAAATGTAATTACTGATATTGAGTTATAAATCTGTATTGTACAAATTGTACAACAATAATCAAATATAACTAATTTTATAGTTCAGATTTTGTCAATATTTGGCCGATTTTGAAAGGACCAGATGTAAATGTATTTGTGCCACCTTGAAGTCATGCACTATACATATTGTTGCAACAATCATAGTTTATCAAAAAATCGTGGCTATATCATCTTACGTTACAGGAAAATAGAATGGGCTTCTCAATTCATCATATTGTGAAAGACACAGAAATAGATCAGCTAATCATAACAATACCTCATTTTATCTGAGCTTCTTGTTATTGATGATCTTGTATTCTTCATATGGCGTGGGCTACGAGGACTGGTGGTGACACCTGGGGGTGCAGATTTTGGTCTCAGTTCACCGAACAAGGCCGCCTCAGCTGCTCTGCTTGTGTTAAGTCAACCACAACATTTTATCTCTCTCATGACTTGTACAACAAGGAATGAGTCTGAATCAATACATTCTTATCGCAATCTTAAACATTAATTCTGACAAACAGAAAATGCCTGATATTTTGTGCATTTCATTTGTATTTCCCCAAGAAAATAAAGGATACTTTGCTTTGCGCTTCCTTTCCATGGCTTTCCGAGTTGCAGATGAGACCCTCCGCTGTTTGGGACTAGACTTGTTGGACTGTAAAACATCACTTGCAGGCTATAGACAGAACAAAGGCAAAAATAACAGGAATCAACACAAAAAAACACCCGCACACCAAACCAAAAAAGTGCAAAAAGCAAAAAGATAAATCAAAATATTCATAATTTAAAGGATAAGTAGCAAATTTATACATGAGCATGTCACGATATTACCAACTGGCATAAGTCAGAGATTTGATAGTGTTCTAGACATATATACAAGAGAACAGCCACTCAAAATATGACTAAATATAAAATAATAGGTAATGAAATGGTAGAAAATGAAATATCAAAACCAAAACAAGCCAAAATTTAGTGACAAAGATAAGTAACTAACACACCAATAATGGTAAGGAAAGGAAGTACATATTGGGTGCAGCAATAATTTGTGTACAAAATTAGCAAATACATGATGTTATTATAGTCAAAGGACAGTTGTGGGATATTAAGCATCAGAACAGAAAAATCTGTATTTTTGTCCATTTATTCACAATAGAACCATTACTTTCCATTTATTTCTACAATATTAAATATACCGGTATGTAATAATAATAATAATAATAAAATTTCTATAGCGCATATACCAGACAAGTCTGTTCATAGCGCTGTATCCGGGTAGTGCTTTCTAAAGAGATAAGTTTTCAGTCTATTCTTGAAGGATGTAGCTGATCTACTCGTTCTAATCTCATTAGGAAGCTGGTTCCATAGTCTCGGACCAAGCGATGAAAAGGCTCTGTCACCCACAGTTTTGAGTCTCGTTCTTGGGACCTGAAGGTAGGTACCATCATTTGATCTGAGAGACCTTTCTCCTTGTTTGACAAGGAGTAGGTCGCATAGGTAAGGAGGCGCCTTACCATTTAATGCCTTCCAGGTTATGAGAAGGATTTTAAAATCAATTCTGGCTTGTACCGGGAGCCAGTGGAGTTCCTTTAGTTTTCCTGATATATGATCAAACTTCCTGATTTTACCCACTACACGAGCAGCAGAGTTCTGGAGGAATTGCAACTTCCTGATGTCAGTCTTGGGAAGCCCAGCGAGAAGGCCATTTCCATAATCCAGAGTGGATGTGACAAAGGCGTGGGTAAGTGTGATAGCAGTTTTCTCGTCTAGACATTGTCTGATAGCCGCCAGGTTACGGATGTGGTAATAGCCCTTCTTACACATCTTAGCTATCTGAGCCCTCATGTCTAGATTAGAGTCTAGAGTGATACCGAGGTCAACTACTGAGTCATTTGGTGATATATCAGTATTGCCTACCCTGATTGTGTCTGGAATGTTGCCATGGGTAGCAGTATTGTGCCTGTCAGTACATATTAGCATTTCGGTCTTGCCATCATTGATCTTCATCTTATTAGAGATCAGAAAATTCCTGACCTCATATACACATTCTTCCAATTTGCAAACACTGATTTCAGCATGGTTGGCAGAGCTATGGTCAATGGGGATGTAAATTTGGGTGTCATCCGCATAAATATGGTAGCCAAGACCATATTTGCCCAAGATGTCTGCAAGAGGTGTCATATAAATGGTGAAGAGAATAGGGCCTAGGACCGAGCCCTGTGGGACACCGTATTTTATGTCCCTAAAGGAGGACCTATTCAGTCCCACCTTGACACATTGTTTTCTGTTACTCAGGTATGACCGTATCCAAGTCAGGGCATGACCCTTGACATGACATCTATTTTCTAGTCTGTTTAGCAGAATTTGATGGTCAATGGTGTCAAAGGCAGCAGAGAGGTCAAGTAATAATAGGATTACTGACTTTTTATCATCCAAATCACGTAGGATGTCATTTTGCACCTTAATCAGGGCAGTTTCTGTGCTATGGTACTCCTTATAGGCAGACTGAAATTTGTCAGTAAGACCATTTCTTACCAGATGAGGGATCAGTTGGTCAGATACTGCCCTCTCAGTTAATTTGGAGATATACGTAAGGTTGGAGACTGGTCTATAGTTCCCCTCAATAAGTTCTAGACCTAATTTTTTCAGTAAAGGCGTGATAATAGCCATTTTCATATTGTTAGGTACTGATGCATCCATTAGTGATTTGTTTATAATGGAAGTAATAATAGGTATAAGGTCATCCAGGAGGTCCAGCAGTAACCATGTAGGGATAGGATCTAGCCCACATGACTTTTTCGCCAGTAATATATTGGGTATATTGGGTATGTTATCGTATATACCACAAATTTTTATCGTAGAAGGGAGGCCAAGTAATGGGCCGGCTACGAAAATTGACAGTGGGTGGAGCGTCACAACAAGAAGAAGGCTAGAGATAGCCGCTTGTTTATGTATAGCAAACCACCGTCGGAGCACGCTCCGAAAAACACTGTAAGTTTGTAAGTTTGTTTGCTCAAGGGTCTGGAAGTAAATCCAGACACCAAAAAGCGTGCAGAAGTGTAGATAACAGAGAGAAATGAGGTATCAGACCGAGCACTCGACACTGGCAGCAAAGAGTGGATACTCGTGAGCACGGTGCCTCGCAAAGACAACACAGTATGATCCCGCCCTCGCAAGCGGTTTCCAATCAAAAACTGCCGTCAGAGCTTGCTAAAAGTCTGTTATCAGATAACCCTCTGTGTAGAGCGGATGCTTAGCAAGAGAGCGTGGTGTTAGGCTAGGAATGGACCCCAGAAAATCGCACAAAAAGAACGATTTTATCGGAGCTCACATGAAAGCCGCCATTCCACTCTCACGCATGCGCATTATACATCAATGTATAAAATGTATAAAATTAGTTTCTTACAACTTGTCTGAATTTTTTCTCCTGTTTAAGAGCACGGTCCTGTGCTATAATATTCATTCTCTCCTTAGTGTTGATTTCACAGAATATATCATGTATCTCATACATGGTGGCTGTTAGCTGAAAAATACCATCATTACATGTATATTCAACTCGAGTGAACTTGACATTTATATCTCAAATGCTTAGTATTCAAATAGTGTATATATATATATATATCTCCATCATTTATTAATAGATGTTACATATACCTGTGCCAGGACCCTATCCTGGAGGATCTTATCCTGTATGGTGTAGATCCCCTGTTTTATAGCAGTCTCTTGTGTGAAATTGATAGCAAACTGAGCTGTGTCCTGTAAATAACCATAACACGTTTACATCTCATTTGTACTTTTATGATGTTCAATATTTTTTTCAGTTTCCATGAAGTATTAACAGATTACATTATCATACATATACAAGAAGTATTAAGAAAATATACATGTCACTATAAAATAATTCCATTACTTCTTGTAAAAACTTAACATATGCAGTACTTTGAAGACATAGACACATTTTCCATCAATACTGAAGCTAAAGAAATTGAAAAATGCAAGCATTAGGATACCCTGATTGTGGCAGGCACAATAACATTTATTTGGTTACCATTAACTTACTGGTACAACTGAATTCAAATTATTCAACTGAGTATTTGCAGGAGATAAAATAAATGTTACTATTTTGACTTACCCTGACAGTTTTAATGAGGTACTGGACTTTTTCTGTTCGGAGAAGCCTCCTTGTCAGATACCCTTTCACAGCTGCTGACATTTTCACAAATTTTTGGTGAAGTTCAAAGGGGATATCCTGAAAATGATTTAAATCAAAGATAAGAAACTGCAATGTACATTTGGATAAAATCAAGACAAAAGAAATGCTTCAATCCAGTGAAAGTAGTTTTTCATAAATAGGAAATCATGTTGAATTTGAGCCCACCTGTGTACACAATTCAACTGGTACAGTGTTGCGTATTGGACTGGGCCTTTGGGCTCTGGTTGCTGGTGATCTTACATTGCCTTTAGGTGATGGTGAGGCATCCTTTGTCTCCTTTTGATATTTCTTATGACTAGATGCACGCAGAACAGTTTGAGGTTCTGGGCTGGGAGCAGCGGAATGTTCTGGTGTGTAGTAATGAACATTGACACTAGGGGGCGATCCCTCATCCGGTGGCGATCCAGAAACCACAGCAGAGAAGCTAACTTTGGGTGTGGGTGCTGATACAGGTCTCTCGGTGGATGATGACACACACGGCATGGTGACGGCGGGTAACATTGCAGCCATCTCCATGGAGGTCATGTGCTGCAAGGCAGAGTCTAGTCCTGCCATCTGCCAGGCCTCCCCCACCATCTGACCCATGCTGACATTGGAGTGTGGCAGCTGACCTTTACCCATCTGTCCAAGGCTAAGATTCATCAATTGCTCATCAATGCTTGAGCTTGTGATATCTAATGGAATCATATTAGGCATTGTCTTGTTTAATTTTGTTTTAAATTGTGTACCCCGTTTCATTATTTCTTCTTGAAACAGGAGCTGCTGTTTTTGTTGCTCTGCTAGCAGCTGTGTGAGTTGTTGCTGCTGTTGTTGCATCATTTGTTGTTTGAGTTGCTCAAAGTATTCAACTTGGACCTGCAGGAGGTCACCCTCTGTTAGTGATCCCAGACTTTCCATGTCCAGGCCAGACAATGGCACCTGTGTACCACTGCCCTGTGCCACCCTCTCCCTGCTGCCGGAGTGTGAAGCTGATGATATATCAGACTGATTAAGCTCATCAGCAGACTGTGGGTAGCCCGATCCTGGACTGGTGCCACTGCTTGACTTTGTGGATTTCTCTGGAGTAACATGACTAAGTGGTTGTGGCATTTGGCTCAAGTGTGACAAATAACGGTGCAAATGTTCCTCTTTTCCTTCTTTTTCTGATTCTGTCCGTTCTCTATGCATTACTTCCTCCCTTGTCTGCCTCTCCCCTGCCAACCCTGCGCTGTCATCAGCACTGTCATAATGCAGCTGTCTCTGCACTGGTCTCAGTTTCAGATCTTCCATACTGCTCGTCAGGTTGAAAGCTGCTACTTCTGTATTCTGATGTGATGGTGCATTATGACTCAGACGGGTAGATGTTCTATCTTTAACTGAGCTAATTTTGTTTTTAACCTTTCTGTCTGAGCATGCAGCCTCAGCGTGTGAGACATGTTTAACTGGCACAGTGTCCTGTTCTGGGCTCTGTATGAGAGACTGCAGTAAAGCAGGTGAAGGTTTTTCCAGAGTATATGACCCTCTTTTAACTCGTTCAGCAGTATTGTGTGCACTGTCAGCATGTTTTGGTCCCTGACTAGATGGTGTTGGTGTGACAGATTCTGCTCTTTGTTCCTCTTCCTCGTGAATTGGACTAGCATAGTGTGGCAGAGAGGTGATGGAGCTGTGAATGGTGTCCAGGGAACCAGCCATGTACTTGCCTAGGTCTGTGCTGCCAGTGTACATGGTTGAAATATCACAGGATTTGTTATGAGCAGAGTGACCAGATACAGGACGAGGCACGTCCAGGGCGGTGGGAAGCTGAGTGCCTGCCAAGTTCTCGTGTATATCAGAAATGCTGGATTCATCTCCCCCGGAGATGACAGACAGGTCCGGTGTTCTCACTGGGCCTGGTGTAGGCAAATCCTGATACTGACCAATCAGGCTGTTCTCCGACATTGGACTCCCATCCATCTTGCTTGCCTTTTTGACAGGAGTGACTTCTCCCCGGCTTTCTGGACTTGTGAACTCAATAAGTAGTGAATTCTCATCTAAACCTTGTTCTCCTGCAGGTGTGTCATCTGACACTGAGATGACATGGAGTCCATCCATTTCATCTGATGCATCTAGGTCAGCCAGATCCACCCTACTTAGCAGTGTTTGTTGGAGTGTACTATCACCCTTTACCATGCTACACAGACCACTTTCTTCTTCTGTGTTCATGTTATTATTGCTCACAGATTCTTCATCTTCAGCATGCTCACTTACATATTTTGCCTCTCCATGTTTAAGTGTTTGTGTCTCTTGATTTTGTGTTTCAACATCTTCAGGTGCATCGATTTCTACAAGGGCTTCCCTTTCTGAAAGTTCATCTCGACTTGGCACTTTCACAACAGAAGAATTGCTGCCCTCACTGCTTGCAATACTTGTGTCAGCTACACCCTCATTTGTCATCATCCCTGCTTCTTCATCAAGCAGAACTTTAATATTCTCTCCTGACTGATAAAACTCGGCCTCTTCCTTTGATATGACAGTCCTATTCATTTCCTCGCTGCTTCCTGTAGTTCCACTACTACTGGTAGATTTATAACTAGCCTGCACAAAAGCTTGCTTGTCTTTGTTTTTCAACATCATATTAGTTGCCATGGTTTCTATCTGTGACACCTGTGAATCTTCTTCTGATTTACTTTGACTATCAGATTCTCCTCTACTGCCCTCTCCTTCTTCTCCTTTTTCCTCTTCATCAGATGACAATTGCTGGATCTCATTGTCCTGTTCTTCTGATGATATGTCTGTGACTTCTGCCATCGTGTCCAGCATTCTCTCATCCTCCTCCTCCTCCTCTGTGCTGAGGGCAGTCTGGTCCTTTGAGAACAAACCACTATCAGGAGTTACTTTACTTTCTGTCCTTGGAGATGGAGTTTTCTCACCCATTACTTTAGCCACATCTTCTCTGCCTTCGCACTTAACAGGAACTGCAGTTTCTTCTTGGTTATCTTCAGCTTCTTCTTCATCTAAATCACTTGTGCTATCATATCCAGATCTTGGTGACAACTGTAAAGCAGGTACTGTCATATCAGTTTTCTTATTTGTAGGTTTTATGATAGCTGCTTCTCTATCTCCACCTTCTTTCATGGATTCATTGGCCACTTCATCCTCACTAAAGATGGCGTTATCTGTTTCTTCAGCAGAAATACCAACGACAGCTTCTTCATCCAAGCCAGACACTGTGATATCTCCTTCCTCAACAGCAGTTACAATGACATCTTCATCTGCACCAGGGCCTTGGATATCTTCGTTCTCCACCGCATATTTCCTTACATTAACTCCATCCATCTTTGATCCATTGTAATGTTCTGGGACATACGAGGACATCTGGGGAGATCTGCTTTCACAGTTTTCGGTTGACAGCTGTGTATTTGGTGTGAGTCTTGCAGAATTACTACTGGTTGTTGCTGCTGCTGACAATAACTCTTCTGTATCAGCCAGAGTACTCTTGACCTGTCAATCATAACAAATATCAATGTTATGCGATTTTCTTTGTTTCTGTGGCCTAATTTTGAGATGTTTCATTTAAAATGGAAAATGCTGAAGAAGTTTACGGAACCTTAAATAGTATATACAAACATGCATGGTCTAACAGATAAGCCAAGAGTATTAGCTTATTTAACTCATGTTGGACTGTTAATTAAGTTACCTGTATGCTATCAAGCACATTCTGAACCTTGGCGAGTAGTTTATGGCGGGCTCGGGCCTGGATACGCGTCTCGGCCATCATAGCTTGTCTCCTGTACATTTGCATCTCAGCTCGTCGCCTTGATGTCATCTGCAAAGGTGCAATCTAATTGGAAAACATGTATTTTAGTTGCTAAGCTAGAAGCATGCACTTCACAACATTGCCATAAGCAATTACAAATAAACACAATCACATAAAATACTGAGAAAAATAAGCAATCAGAATCAATGTGAGTTTTTTTTTATCGTAATAAAAATGTGCAGATAATTTAGCCTTTCTAAATGTGAGTT
Organism: Amphiduros pacificus; assembly: GCA_949316495.1. Lineage (NCBI taxonomy): Eukaryota > Metazoa > Annelida > Polychaeta > Phyllodocida > Hesionidae > Amphiduros > Amphiduros pacificus. The sequence goes on from OX439002.1 coordinate 30,517,799, forward strand.
TTGGGTCCACTCTAGACTTTTGAGAGAAAAAAATTTAGTTGGATCACAACATTTTAATATACGGATTATATTGTGCAGAATATGACACTTAAAATGTGCTGCTATTCATTCTGACAAGCCATCACATAATAATTGAGGGATCAAGGTAGGTTCGAGGTAGGTTCGAGCAATATAAAAAAGATTATGCCATTTTTTCTTATCATTGGAATTTAATAAAGTTCAGTGGTTAACATGGTAATGCAAAGTTGAGAAATCAGCAGAAAAAATATCTATAGACTTGTTATTGTTACATATAGATTTATTTAATTTGGTCTAGATGTTCTGATTGTGTTTTCAAGCCTTATAAAAGATACACTTATTCTTTGATATAAATTATTGATTCTTTTTATATATAACGCGCTATGAACAGACTTTGTCTGGTATCAGCGCTATACAAAATTTATTATTATTATTATTATTATTTATAACAAAATAAATGTTCTGATACTCATTAAAATTGTCACTCAAATATACACGATAGTTTCAAGTAAATTTGTTGATGTTTATTTGTGCATAAACAGTACTTAGCAAAATATGTAAAGTTCCTTTTTATTTATTCATCTTGGATAAAAAGGTGGTCAGAACCACACTTTAGATATATTTTTAATGCATATTCAAATTGCTTGCAAACAGGCATGTCAAACACAAGAAAAACTAGAGCTGGCTCATAAAGAACATTAATTTTTTAATGATTTATATTTTAGGATTCATATGTGATAACTACTTATAAAAACAAACTTGATGTGCATGCAATTAATACTAAATCTTCAGGCCTTAACATACGCACTGGCCTGTGGCCACCAAATCCTCTGTTTGAGCCAGTGAATGGTTTGTAGTTGTTTTTTTTAATGGTTTTTATATTAGGATTCATATCTGATAACTACTTATAAAAGCAAACTTGATGTGCATGCAATTAATTCTAAATCTTCAGGCCTTAACGTACGCAGTGGCCTGGGGCCACCAAATCCTCTGTTTGGGCCAGTGAATGGTCTGTTGTTGTGACCCAGTGGGGCAACCATATTTTTTAGTGGCCCCCCAAACTATCTTGATTTTTATTCTAATCCTTGGTAGATATTTGTCTCATATCATGATCAATAAACTTGTAAATTTTGATTGGGACAAGTAACCCCATACAAGTACTGAGACGCATCACTCATCCTATCGTCCTTAGAAACTTTGAGCCATCACTTCTAATTAGGGTGTTTCATTTTTCGGACTTTTTTCCCGATCAAGCTGCTCATTAAAAGAAATGATCTCTGATATGTAGTAAACCCACAGAAAAAATTTAAGACCAATCGATCAACTTTTAGACCCCCCCCCCCCCCCCCCTACCACCTTGTATGTTTGACCTCGGAAATCAGTGCTCGGTGGCCATTTTCTGGTTAAAATTCAAGTCTCATTGCCTCATAATTTCATTTTATTCAACTCAGGTAGTGTCTGTGTCACTACTTTAACAATAGCTGCCATTTGTTTGTATTCCTCATCATCTTGCCAGTGCTCTGGTGGTAAATGGTAAATGGAGCCATCTTCCATCCATTCCTAGGAGTTCAAACAGGAGCCATGACTGTGACCCAATCTGGGAGTAGTGAGACATTTCCCTGTTCAAGCATGTTTCTTTGGGAAGAATGGTTTTCTGGAATGAATAGAGAGGGCTAGGCATAGCTAGAAGTTGTGTGATAATTGCAGTCTTCATCCCATCATTCAATGATCTGTCAAACAAGACAAATACTACTCAGTCAGATACCACAAATGACTTAGCATAGAGTTCTTGACCACGATAGCTATGGATGATGCATCAACTGCCTAAATATAAGACATAACATGGTGTAAGAGAATTTGGGAGAACAATTTATGCTTAATGTTAAAATGGATATGTGAAAGATAAATTTCAAACTGTGAATTAATAGCCTCAGAATGATATCACATCTGATAGTCACACATATCTCACAGCCACAGATTAAAATGTGGACCTGGAGCAGCCAAGCATGCCAAAAGAAACCAAGGTCCATGGAACAGGGAAATGTACTGGCCCATCCTATCAAAGTCAGCCAGTATTGCAGGTGTAATGAGACCTTTTGTTGAATAAGATCAAGGCAGAGACAAATTTGCCATGTGAGCTCCACATTCTCTTCATCATGCCTGATTTCTTGCCTCAGCATTGTATACTGTATACAGACAAATTTACGCGACCTTTTTATTTTCGCGTTAATTCGCGCCAGGACGTCATTCGCGAAATTAAATGGACGCGAAATTGAAGATGCATTACGCAATACGAGGTCGTCATTTTAAAAAGCGGGAGTGACGGGGACAAGCTCTTATTTTTGGCACGAAAACAATTGGTGTCTATGAACACGCATTGAAATATTAATATATTGCGCAATGATGGATCCCTGGCCTCTCCTCGTGTTGCGGACGTGAAATATCGTGACATCACGTACATGATATTTGCGTTTTACTTCATGGATAAATTCTCGACCTGCGAAGCATAATTTGTGATAATATTGGGTAAATACCTTTATTTATCATTTAAAACGCAATTAAAATGGATCCACGTGTGAAGGTATTTCTGCCAAAAAGGGAAGACACGACTCAAAGCAGTGGAAACAAAGACGAAATGCAAAACTGTGAACGCTGATAATTGGAATCAGTGAGAACAAAGTCAAAACAAAGCATTTCGAAATAATATGTTTTAAATGATATATAAAGGTATTTACCCAATATTATCACAAATTAAATTGCAACACGTGGTCGCAATTTTGAAAGGCGGAAGTGACGGGAAGAGGCTCTTGTTTTTAGCGCGAAAACGAGTTTGATATTTTAATTGCATTTTAAATGATAAATAAAGGTATTTACCCAATATTATCACAAATTCGCTTTGCAGGTCAAGAACCGAACAAAACCATCCATTCATTTAACATGCATTACGCAATACTAGCGTGAAAGCAAATATCGGACAGGCGGACTACTGTCTACACGTGTCTTCCCTGTTGACAGAAATGCAAAACTGTGAACGCTGATAATTGGAATCAGTGAGAACAAAGTCAAAACAAAGTGTTTCGAAATTTTTTGTTTTGTTCTGTTCTCGACCTGCAAAGCGTAATTTGTGATAATATTATGTTTTAGAAATCCAAAATTCGCGAAAATAAAACGGCGCGAACCTGTCGAAAACGGCGATGCCGCGAAAATAACTAGGCGCGAATTTTTCTCGGTATACAGTATCATGAATATGACAAAACTGGCTGATGAAACATGACAAGATCTCATCACACCTGAAATACTGGTTGGCAATAATAGTTTAGACCAGCACATTGCCCCGTTTCATGGGCCTTAGTTTCTTCTGATACACTCGGTTGCTCCAGCTCCGAATTTAGATCTCCAGCTGTGGGTGGATATGTGTGACTATGAGATGTGATATAATTCTGAGGCTATTAATTCACAGTTTGAAATTTATCTTTTGCATATCCATTTTAACATTAGATATAAAGTTTCTCCCAATTTCTCTTACACCATGTTATGTCATATATTTTAGGCAGTTGATGCATCATCCATAGCTGTCGTGGTCAAGAACTCTATGCTAATTCATTTGTGGTATCTGTCATTTTTGGTATCTTTGGTGGTATTTGTCTTGTTTGACAGATCATTGAATGATGGGATGAAGACTGTCATTGCCACACAACTTCAAGCTATGCCTAGTCCTGCTCTTTTCATTCCAGAAAAACCAGTCTTCCCAAGGAAATGTCTCACTACTCCCCAATTGGGTCACAGTCATGGCTCCTGTTTGAACACCTAGGAATGGATGGAAGATAGCTCCATTTACCACCAGAGCACTGGCAAGATGATGAGGAATACAGACAAATGGCAGCTATTGTAAAAGTAATGGCATTTGTCAAAGATGCAGCAGAATTGGGAGTGAAGGACATCCAGGATTAAGCTAACTCTGCAAAGAAGGGAGCTCACAGAGGTCTCATTGTCCATGTCTCTTCTTCACACAGACTTAAAATTCCATAATTCATTAAAAATGAGATGGAGACAAATCTGTGAATTTTCACACTAAAATATAATTCTCAATATGAAGTTAATGTGGACATAATGTGAACATATGTATCCGATATGAGTGTGAAATTGATTTGAAAATGTATATTTTTCCGAATTAATGTCTTGAATTTCTATAATCTTAGCCCAAAATGTTGTCAAGGAAAAATACTAGCCAATGAGAATTGAGATAAAAAGTTGGGGCCAAATTTGATATGTAACATGCATTTTGATTGGTAAATATCATCTTCTGCTCTTGAATTGGTTTTAAGTGATCTGTTAGGAAAAAATGTTCACAAACATTACAAAAAAGCAATGATAATCATAGCCCTAAGGCCATCGACATATGTTTATTCACTTTTAAGTGGTTGCTGAAATATGCTCAGTACCAAATTTCTAACCTCGAGGTCACTGCACTAAGGTCAATGGTGACATCACTAAGATTTGAAGGAATCTGAATCTTTGCCTCAATGTCTACCTCTGTATAAAATTTGAAACATATATTACTGGTAGTTTTGGAGAAGAAGACTTTCAAAGAAATTTTGACAGACGGACAGGCAGACAGACATTTTCCCCCCACTCCTAAAGCTCTGTGAGTCTCAGCAGAGCTAAAAATGAAATAGAGACAAATCTGTGAACTTTTATACTATAATATAATTCTCAATTTGAAGTTAATGTGGAAATAATGTGAAAAATTTATCCGATATGAGTGTGAGATTAATTTGAAAATGTATATTTTTCAGAATTAATGTCTTGAATTTGAATGATTTTGACCCAAATTAAATGGAAATGATCTTGAAATATTAAGTAACCTTTAAAACTACATTTGTGTGACACAGACACTACCTGAGTTGAATAAAATGAAATTATGAGGCAATGAGACTTGAATTCTAACCAGAAAATGGCCACCGAGCACTGATTTCCGAGGTCAAACATACAAGGTGGTGGGGGGGGGGGGGGGGGGGGGGGCATGGGGGGGGGGTCTAAAAGTTGATTGATTGGTCTTAAATTTTTTCTGTGGGTTTACTACATATCAGAGATCATTTCTTTTAATGAGCAGCTTGATCGGAAAAAAAGTCCGAAAAATGAAACACCCTACTTCTAATGCTCTGGTGGCCCAACTGGACAACCATCACTTTTCACTTTACGTCAAAGCCTGATCTTGATGTTAGAAATTGTTAAACAGCCTTGTCACATGTATGGATATTAACTGGGTTCAATTTCCCAATGCTGAGTCATTAACAACCAAAATTATACACAGGCTTTGTTTTAATACCAAAACAACAACTAAACTTGACATCAAAATTTATCTTAACATTAACATACAATAATATATGCACCATAAATAAGTTGAAAGTAAAACATTTACATACCAGTGGTGGAAGGATGGGTTGTCCATCAAAGTGGATTGAAGATTTGAAATCAGTGTCAGATAAAGTGAGGTGATCTTCTTCATAATCCAAGTGCTGTGAAGATGACATTTTTTCTTCAATGTAAGTCAGTAACTGATCTAACACGGGTAGGTCTGCCATCTGCAATATAAGCATAATATGTAAGTTCTTAAAGCTGAAAAAGATCATAATATTGATTCAAATTATTTGTATTTGTCATGTTTAAACTTATTCATTTAGGTACACAAATTTCAAGGCTACCTGCCAAGATGATGTCCTAACAATTTATACATCAGTGTAGCTTTGTATCAGTGTAGCTTTGAGCAATTGGGACCTGCATAAAAGAAGTGAGACTTTCTTTGTCCTGCTCATCCTTGCCCTTTTTCTCTACCTCTGCAGTGCCACACAAGAGACAACACATCTATTCATATTTTTTTTGTAACACAGGTGGTTCCATTTTGAGATTTGCTGCTGACAGACAGTGGATCTCAAAAGAAGGATGATCTGTGTTACTCTGTGATCAGTATGGTCATGGGGAAAATATACCATTATGAATCATCTTCAATGCTGTTGAAGCAATTGACACCACTGTGGAGTGTCTAAGAGACCACATGTAAGCACATGCTCCATTGAATATGAATATATAACTCAAAGAAAACCTGTAATAATATCATGTTGTTATGAAGTCATCAGTGACAAAACAAAAAGTTCAACATGATGACAACATCATTGCCAATTGATGAGTGAAATTTTTGTTTTGTTTGTTGAAGTTTTTGTTTTGTTTGTTGAAGTTTTTTTTTATATTTTGTTGTGTTTTTTTATGTTGTTTCTATATTTTGTGGTTTCTTTGTTTAAATATTTGGGTGTGAAAAGAAACTAAATATTGAAACATTTATCTTTGTGTTTTCTGAAATTATCCAATGATAGTATTTAGTTCAGTGTCCTGGTCTGAATGTCTTCAACACCATAACGCATAATCATGTTTTTTGGATTTATGCCCCACTGTGATTGTTTAACAAATACGGACAAAAGATGTCTATTAGTATTAAACATAGGCATCAGAGATGCATCAACCCTCAGCCCTGGTAACTCATTGCACAACATTTGCTCCACACAATATTTGTGAACAAAACGTCACTGCACCAAGGCAAATTGATGCAGGGGTAAAAAAACGCATAAAATCTACTTTCTTTGATAGCTTAGGTGTGTCAAGTATCATGAAACTGTCATCATTTACTCATCTGGGGTCTTCACCAGATGCTTATGTGTGTCAATTCTCATGAAGCTGCCATTATTTGTTCTTGAGTTATTGCAATGTCGTGGATTTGACATAATTGTCCCTGTGACCTTGAAAAGTAGGTGAAGGTCACCATTCATCAAACTCTTTTGGGGTCTTTACTAGATGCTTATTTGTGTCAAATCTCATAAAGCTGCCATCATTTGTTCTCGAGTTATCGCAATGATGGGGATTTCATGGTACAATTGTCCCTGTGACCTTGAAAAGTAGGTGAAGGTCATGTTCGTTCAAAGGAAGTCTGAGGTCTTCACCAGATGCTTATGTGTCAAGTCTCATAAAGCTGCCATCATTTGTTCTTGAGTTACTGCGATGACAAGGATGATTTCACATAATTGTCCCTGTGACCTTGAAAAGTAGGTGAAGGTCATGTTTCATAATAATTCTGAGGTTTTCACCAGATGCTTATGTGTGTCAAATCTCATAAAGCTGCCATCATTCGTTCCTGAGTTATTGTGATTCTTGGGGTTTCACATAATTGTCCCTGTAACCTTGAAAAATAGGTCAAGGTCGCCATCCATCAAACTCGTCCGAGGTTTTCACCAGATGCTTATGTGTGGTAAGTTTCATGAAGCTACCATCATTTGTTCTCGAGTTATCGCGATGACAAGGATGATTTCACATAATTGTCCCTGTGACCTTGAAAAGTAGGTGAAGGTCATGTTCCATCAAAGGAAGTCGGAGGTCTTCACCAGATGCTTATGTGTGTAAAGTCTCATAAAGCTGCCATCATTTGTTCTTGAGTTATTGCAATGACAAGGATGATTTCACATAATTGTCCCTGTGACCTTGAAAAATAGGTCAAGGTCGCTGTCCATCAAACTCGTCCAACGTATTCACCAGATGCTTATGTGTGTCAAGTTTCATGAAGCTGCCATCATTTGTTCTCGAGTTATCGCAATGACAAGGATGATTTCACATAATTGTCCCTGTGACCTTGAAAAGTAGGTGAAGGTCATGTTTCATAAAAAAAATTCTGAGGTTTTCACCAGATGCTTGTGTGTCAAATCTCATAAAGCTGCCATCATTTGTCCTTGAGTTATTGCGATTCTTGGGATTTCACATAATTGTCCGTGAAAAATTGTGAAAAATAGGTCAAGGTCGCTCTCCATCGAACTCGTCCGAGGTTTTCGCCCAGATGCTTATGTGTGTCAAGTTTCATGAAGCTGCCATCATTTGTTCTCGAGTTATCGCGATGCCAAGGATGTTCGCTACAGACATACATACATACAGTGACCGGCAGCCAGATTCGGACATTTTCATGTTTTTCACTACCGATTTTCACAAAACCTTTCAATACTTTGTAAAAACTGCTCACATTGACAGAAGACCGTCTACTGCAAAGGCCTGAGAAGTAAAAATGATATCCTTCCAATATTTACAGAAATAGCGTGATTTTCATGCATTCAGTAAACCTGCAGATTGTCCGAGTTTCCATTGAGTTATACGGTGATGTTGGTTGCGTCACCACTTCTGACGTCATTTGACAGTGACAACATCACTCGTGCCGTGAAAACAAATAAACTACTATAACGTTTTGAAAAGCAGTGGGAATACAAGACAACATGTTAGAGACAATGCTCAGCTCAATTGCAATTAGTACAGGCAAGGTTTGCTTGATGTTTGATTGCGGTAAAAATGTCCGAGTTTCATCTGCCGGTTTCGGACAGTTGCCGGTCACTGTACATACATACATACATACATACATACATACATACATACATACCCACGCCAGGAGTACTGCAATACCCTCAGCCTGATTACATCAGGGGCTGTGGGTAAAAATGCTACCTCAATGGTACTGAAAGCCATACATTGAAATCAATGCCTGAGCTGATTGGAAACAATGGCAAATATCAGGATTCAGCTGAATCTATGTCATAATCTCATATTTTCAAAAGCCCCAAAAGAAAAAAAATTGTAAAATTCTCCTTCCCGAAAATCCCCAATTATCACTCGCATATAGGTGGCGCTACGAATTTCGTGTGGGTCTGTAACTGACAGCTGATAACAAGAAATCACTATTTTGAAGATATCTTAAAAACTACACCATTTATCAGAAAACCGAAAACAGTTTTGAAATCAGTGAGATAATACGAAGATAATAGACAACTTTTGGAAGAAATGATGTCGAGATAAACAAAACTGAAGTGTCTTTGATGCGTAGTGAGGCAGTCACACCAAGCCTAGGTGATGAGTTGTTCATGTCCCTTCTGTCAGACAACCATACGCTTTCACACCATTGTCATCCAAAATCATTTGAATTTTATGATCAAAGACCTTTTTTGTCATGGTTTCCCAGCTCAAGCTTTGAAGGGGAATTGTTTGTAGCCTTTGTGCCATCTAAAATAGTTGCTACGAGGCTCTCAGGTGTCATGTCTTCCTGACAGCTCCGTCCCGATTAACGATCATTTACGATACCTAATATTGTACAGAGCAATACATAACCAACATATTTAGATTCCTCGTGGAATTTTAATACAGATTAAAAAAAAGTTTGTTCAATTTTATGAATTCTAGTCGAAATAAATGGGAAATCAGTGAGTGCTTCTCAGTACTGTTAATATTTGACTCACCGGAATGTGTGGCGACACCTAGTGGCCGACGGCGTATGACGTACGAGTTTGGAAAGGCAATAGGTTTAAAATAACACTGGATATTATTATTGATTGTTAGTTGAAACTCTCATCCAAATATTTATCAAATTTATTTACGAAATATGATGGTATTAAAAAATGACATTTCTCAGAGTACCTGAGACAATAACAGATTGCTCATCCGAGTGAGTGCATGCATGTCACTCAGTAATATTGTATTGTTGTCATGCGCCAAGTAGGAATCTTGCGCGATGTAGGAATCATTCCTACTTCGCGCAACCAAAAGTAAGAATTCCTACTTTGCGCAAATAAGTAGGAATACAAATGCAGGCCTAATATGTTTCAGGAGATATACCACACTAATCCAAACGTCTCTTCTTGACTTGGTTTGGTCTGTTTAGTGCTTGGGGCCACTGCCAGTGTGCTGATCGAGTTCACGAAAGTGCACAATTATCACTGGCGCTCATGGGGGAGTCGGGGCAAGGTTTATTTACATTCATCCCTGCTTCTTGATCTCACATCGGTTAAAATTAACCAAATTGAACTCACTTTTTTTTAAAACATATCTACAAATTATAAAGAATGTGAAAATGTGTCTGTTAAACCTTTATTTTCTACATATGGTAAGTAAATATTCGTTATTCGTAAATCGCGAGTGTGAATCCAGGAGCTGTCAGAAAGAATGCTTGACGATCCGCCTCACGCTACCAGCGACTTGTATTACTTTAACAAGTCCATGGTTATTTACCTTTTAAACTTGAAAACATATTATCAAGAATTAGTTGACAAATTATGTGATCATATCTTCAGTGTCAGCTGGTGAGCAAGGTTAGTTTTCACCCATCATGTGCTTGTCTCCACACTGTCCACCATAGGCACACCAACACGAAATTTATGCTTGCTATTTGATTCAGATAACTTTAGAACAAAGAAAGATTTTTGTTGTGGATATGGACAAAATGCTTTCCCGATGTTCCATTTTGACAAGTACTGTCCCACTTTTTTATGACACAAAACATTTCAATAACAAAAACGATCTAAAATGAGCTGTCAACAAAGCCTCCCAGTACATTCCACTGCAGCTGCATGTATGATTCATCTAAATTGAATTTTTAAAGTGTTAAAGAATTTTAAAGCATATTTCAAATATTTCTTATTTGGTGGCTGAAACGAGTTTATTGCACTTATCCTTTGATTCTATACAAGATACAGGACAAAGCTCTACTGACAGGCCTTGGGGTCATGATATCTATTCTGATTATGTAGGTTCTTTGTTTATAAGTTTGACTACATTCGCCTCTTCAGAGTTTTATGCATATTTATGGTGAAAGCATAGATGTAAACAATGCACACTATTGAGTATACAAACAGCAGGCTCATGTTAGTGCCAGAAGGAGTTTGAGTTTGACAGTACAAAAATCCTCAGTTAATGTTTGGGGGGGTCGATCGTCTTATACACGAGAGCAACCTGTGGACGAGGATTTACGCCCAAAAATTACGTGATTTCAAATAATAAATCAATAATTTTATTACAAAAATGAATACCATAAAACGTCATTTCATGACTTGAAAGTTTTAATGAAAAAAGAACTCTTTGACAGTTGAGCATTTTTCCCGTACTTTTTTGAAAACGTTCCATTTTGGCGTAAAAAGAAAGCAGTTCCCTCAGAAAATCTGCCACCAGAGGACACTCACTACCAACACCCATAAATACCCTTAAGAACCTCATCACAATCACCATATTCACATTTCCTGTCATTTACTAATATTTTTGTTCATTTTGTTTCAGATTGTTAAATGTAATACTTATATTTGGCTTGTTTTACATTGCATTTAATCTGCTGCTTAGTTCTGTTTTGCTTGCCAGATAAGCCCAGTTTTTTCCAATATGCTTGGTGATTGTTCACCCTCCAAGCATAAACAGTGGTGCAGCCAGGTATGTGAGGAAAATGTTTAGATCAGCCACCGAAACCAATTGGTATTCAACATTTAAGATTTCTGACATTTCACTGGCTACCCCACTGCTTTGGTTTTTCTGGGAAACCAAAAAAAATAAACCCAGTAAATGATGACTGGCCTTGACGTGGCTACTGGGCTTGTGCGTTACGAAGAAGTCATCAGGGTGAGCATGCAAGAACCATTAATAATTCTGTCATGACATATTAATGGTCCTCAATGGTCCAATATTTAAACAAGTTCTTTCTGAAAAAATTTCAGTTATTTCTTAAAATTTGGATCAAATTTCCAAAATATTTAATTGTTTTGCAAATCACATCTGTGTGCCTTTCAATGTGGGCATTCCCCTTCATTCCCAAGATGTGTTCAGAAGTTTATAACACCTTGTCAGTATCTTTTTATACCTCTGCTTAAAAAATACACATGCTTTGACCATCAAAGGTGGGTTTCCCACCCTCATTCCCAAGATGTGCTCAGAAGTTTATAACACCTTGTCAATATTTATGTTGCACCTGTGGTACAGCTATTTCTCTGGGAACCTGCCGGGACATGATGAAGTTGGAGTGCATCTCTGGGTACTGCAGCAGGTGTGGAGTTCTAGAATTATTGAATTTTTAGAATCTGATCCATGCTCAGAGTGTGAAGACAAGCAACCACTCGACTGGTCCAGTATCAGAAAGAACAAATTGTATTTTTTGTATATGTTATGTTGTGATGTGTGTATATATTATGTCATGATGCTTATCAATTTCGCACATTTTGGTCTTAGTCAATCATTATATTATTCAGTAAACATGCACAGTTGATTATAAGTATGCTGCACTTGACATTACTTAATCTTATAAAGTGATAAATGTATGTTATATTCTTATAAGATTGATCTGGTTAAAAACTGAATTCCTGATTACAAACGGCCCTATCCCTATTGTTTCCTTATGATTAGACAAGGAGCTAAAATAAGAGTAATCAATGATATAAATTGGTCAAGAACTGACTGAGCATTGCCAATTTTTATGTTTTTGTAAAACAAATTGTACTTATGCACATGCACAAAAAATGTGGCGAACTTGAGGTGACTTGGGTGCAATTTTATAACTTATTAAAATCCCCAATATTGTGTGTTCTATGGGTTATATGGGCAATTGTTCGAATTATCAGCGAATATTTCAATGTGCAAATCCTTTGAGCTTTAGCTTAAATATTGGGGCAAAATTTCAGGGCCAGTGAATTGTAATTCAGGGCAAGTAGATTTTTTAAATTTTAATGTTAATGTCAAGGCCTGCAGTCAAAGGTTGTTGGGTTTGATCCCTGACCATGTTGGGATAAAATTTATGTCACATTTATTCATATGAGCTGATACACATGTCCAGAAAAATATTGCTTCATACAGCCAAAAAAATAAAATAAAATTGGGGGCTTGCGTTTAACCTGTTGTTCTTGTAAATCTGTCTGGCTAGGTTGTCAGGTCAAGGACCTGCAACATGACAAATAAGTAAGGCAGCACTATATCTGCAACAAATAGGTCTTATCACAAAATGATTGAAAGCTTGTTGAAAATGAATACAATTCAAGACATGTAGCTTAAGCTAGGATCATCCTTTTCAGTATAAATGCTGATCATTGCCTTTTTGTAATGGTTACGAACATTTTCTGGAAATTGCATCCAGAAAATTCACAAATATTACAAACTAGATAGTTTGTGAGTGGCACAGAACTGAAGCCAGCACAGTATTTAACATGTTTAATGCATACAAGGTCATGCACATACTGCATAAGATACAAGGATTGTATTGTCACGCCTATAACCCTTTAATGTGCTGTGAAAGGCTGCTCTTGTGGATTAATTTGGAATTCGTATCTACATTTGTGCTATGAAGTTTCTTAAAATACAAATAATTGGTTGATTAATTAGTTCTCTTTCATGCTCACACTGATGACTTCTTTGTAACGCATAAGCCCAGTAGCCACGTCAAGGCCAGTCATCATTTACTGGGTTCTTTTTTTTCGTCTCCCAGAAAAACCAAATCAGTGGAGTAGCCAGTATGATTTTACATGTACTTCACAAATCTCGAATATTGAATAGCAATTGGTTTCAATATATATTCTTAACATTTTCCTTGAAACACCTGGCTATACCACTGTTAATGCTTGGTGGGTGAACAATCACCAAGCATATTGGAAAAAAACTGGGCTTATTTAGTAAGCAGAACAAAATTAAGCAGCAGATTAAATTGCTTATTACAATAAAAATGAAACAAAATATAAGTACTGCATTTAAATATTTAAAAATGTAAATCAAAACAAACAAAATCATTAGCAAATATAACATCAATCATTTTCATGAACTCGCAGGAACATTCTTTTCTGGCCTAGTCAGAAAGCATCTTTGAAAAGAAAAACTGGGCTTAAAGCAAGCAAAGAAAAAATTAGTATCAGATTAATCTGCATTTAACATAACAAAATGTAATGAGATATAACAAGATAATAATTTAGTAAACTGTAAAAATAATAATATAGTGCATGCTTATTATAAAACATGTACAAATATACTGCTATATTGTAGGAAACCGAAACCAGTATAATTTCCCTGATGTACACCAGCGGCTCTGACTCTGCAAAAAGTATATATTAAATAAATACCAAAATTTCAAAATTATTTTGCCTTTACTTTCAACCATCAAGAATTTGTGAGAGAGATAGCTGCACAAGCACAAGACAGCTGCATAAATGAGAGATAGCTGTACAAATGAGTCAGCTGCACAATATAACAAGTTGTTATCATTCATTGTTGATAATTATCATTTATGATTGCATTATCATTTATGATTGCATTATCATTAAACTGGTAATTTGGGTGCCCTGTAGATTTCCATATTTTGTCACTGTTTTGAATAGAAATGTAAGATAAACAGTTTCCTGCCCAGAACATGCTAATTTTTTAATATTTTTGCACAAAAGCATGAAATGTGAACAATATAACAATATAACTTGTCGTTGATGATTATCATGTATCTTTGCATTATCTTTGTGAAAACTGGCAATTTGGGTGCCCTGTAGATTTCATATATTGTCACTGTTTTGGATAGAAATGTAAGGTGAACAATTTTCTGCTCCAGAACATGATAATTTTTTAATATTTCTGACCGAAACCAAGAAATGTGAATAATATAACATGCCGTTATCATTCAATTTTGATGATTATCATTTATGATTATTGTATTATCTTTGAGAAAACTGACATTTTGGGTGCCCTGTAGATTTCATATATTGTCGCTGTTTTGTATAGAATGTTAGTCTTCTCATAGATAATATATTCAAAATTACTGATAAATCAAAATGTATTCATCCAATTGTTATCTTACCACCTAAAGAAAGCCAAGAATATTACCTATCAGTATGATAAGCATCATCTTCGATTCAAAATTGTCTAAATTATTTAAAACATATGTTTGGCCATTCTTACATGCTGGCATACCCTATTCCTACATTGTGCAGGTTGCACCATGTAGGAATCCATCATGTGACAGATGTTTGAACCCAACTTGGCCATTCTTACATGCTAGCATACCCTATTCCTACATTGTGCAGGTTGCACAATGTAGGAATCCATTTTGTGACAGATATTTGACCCCAACTTGGCCATTCTTACATGCTAGCATACCCTTTTCCTACATTGTGCAGGTTGCACAATGTAGGAATCCATCATGTGACAGATATTTGACCCCAACTTGGCCATTCTTACATGCTGGCATACCCTATTCCTACATTGTGCAGGTTGCACAATGTAGGAATCCATCATGTGACAGATATTTGACCCCAACTTGGCCATTCTTACATGCTGGCATATCTTATTCCTACATTGTGCAAGTTGCACAATGTAGGAATCCATCATGTGACAGATATTTGACCCCAACTTGGCCATTCTAACATGCTGGCATACCCTATTCCTACATTGTGCAAGTTGCACAATGTAGGAATCCATCATGTGACAGATATTTGACCCCAACTTGGCCATTCTAACATGCTGGCATACCCTATTCCTACATTGTGCAAGTTGCACAATGTAGGAATCCATCATGTGACAGATGTTTGACCCCAACTTGGCCATTCTAACATGCTGGCATACCCTATTCCTACATTGTGCAGGTTGCACAATGTAGGAATCCATCATGTGACAGATATTTGACCCCAACTTGGCCATTCTTACATGCTGGCATATCTTATTCCTACATTGTGCAAGTTGCACAATGTAGGAATCCATCATGTGACAGATATTTGACCCCAACTTGGCCATTCTTACATGCTGGCATACCCTATTCCTACATTGTGCAAGTTGCACAATGTAGGAATCCATCATGTGACAGATGTTTGACCCCAACTTGGCCATTCTAACATGCTGGCATACCCTATTCCTACATTGTGCAGGTTGCACAATGTAGGAATCCATCATGTGACAGATATTTGACCCCAACTTGGCCATTCTTACATGCTGGCATATCTTATTCCTACATTGTGCAAGTTGCACAATGTAGGAATCCATCATGTGACAGATATTTGACCCCAACTTGGCCATTCTAACATGCTGGCATACCCTATTCCTACATTGTGCAAGTTGCACAATGTAGGAATCCATCATGTGACAGATATTTGACCCCAACTTGGCCATTCTAACATGCTGGCATACCCTATTCCTACATTGTGCAAGTTGCACAATGTAGGAATCCATCATGTGACAGATATTTGACCCCAACTTGGCCATTCTTACATGCTGGCATACCCTATTCCTACATTGTGCAGGTTGCACAATGTAGGAATCCATCATGTGACAGATATTTGACCCCAACTTGGCCATTCTTACATGCTGGCATATCTTATTCCTACATTGTGCAAGTTGCACAATGTAGGAATCCATCATGTGACAGATATTTGACCCCAACTTGGCCATTCTTACATGCTGGCATACCCTATTCCTACATTGTGCAGGTTGCACAATGTAGGAATCCATCATGTGACAGATATTTGACCCCAACTTGGCCATTCTTACATGCTGGCATATCTTATTCCTACATTGTGCAAGTTGCACAATGTAGGAATCCATCATGTGACAGATATTTGACCCCAACTTGGCCATTCTTACATGCTGGCATACCCTATTCCTACATTGTGCAGGTTGCACAATGTAGGAATCCATCATGTGACAGATATTTGACCCCAACTTGGCCATTCTTACATGCTGGCATACCCTATTCCTACATTATTGAAATCTTAAAGTTGTGAGTAGCGCCATCTTGTTACCGTAAATAGCGCCGGGGAAACGCTTCATAAATTGAATCGACCTGCATCATGTCTTTTTCACTTGGAATATTAGGATTAATTTGAATTAATTATTGAAATCTTAAAGTTGTGAGTGTCGCCATCTTGTCACCGTAAATAGCACCGGGGAAACGCTTCATAAATAACATTATGGGACCCTCCTTGACCCGCATGCAAAATTTTGTAAACATTGAATCGACCTGCGCCATGTCTTTTTCACTTGAATATTAGGATTTGTTTTATTTAATTATTGAAATCTTAAAGTTGTGAGTGGCACCATCTTGTCACCGTAAATAGCGCCGGGGAAACGCTTCATAAATAACATTTTGGGACCCTCCTTGACCTGTATGCAAAATTTGGTGAACATTGAATTGACCTGCACTTGTTTTTTTACCCCTTGTTTAAATTATATTTTGGTTTTTATGATTATTATTATAATTTCCTTTCACATAATATGGCACAAAATTCAGCTCGGTCATATTTGGAACATAATTTTGGAAATCTGACATGTTGACATAGTTTACTACAAAGTTAGGAAAAAATTTGAACAAGGAATTGTGAATAGTGAATAAGTAACAAAGTTCACACACATCAATTTTTAACGAAGTTGGGAGTGGTGGGCCCCTGCAATATTGACAGTTCACAGTTCACTCGCAATCTACATCTAGGTCTATAAGTTTACTCGGCAAAACCAAATGGCATCCCGCGGAGAGTGCAAGGTTGCACTAAGAAGGGGTGCAGCTGAAACACACCAGCCGCTTTTTGCCAACCTTTATACTCTGGCAAGGGAGTATTCGGTATACGAATAACGATGTTTTACTAACCTCTTGTTAGTAGATACAGCCTTGTCAACCATATATTCATATTCCTTGTAAAATGTAGATGTGTTTAAAAAAAAAGTGAGTTCAAATAGGTCTATGTCAATTCTAACCAGTATGAAGCAAGAACCAATGACATTGACAGTTTGACAGCTCACTCGCGATATACAATGTAGGCTACGAATAACGATATTTAACTAACCTGTTTTTTTAAGCACAACAGTATGCAAAGTATTGGTCCTTTCATGTATCTAACTGAATATTCTCAGTGGATTTAAAAACATAAAATCTCTTAAAAGACGATTCCTACTTTTTTGCGCAAAGTAGGAATTCCTACTGAGCGCACTTGCGCTATGTAGGAATTCCTACTTGGCCGTGATTCCTACCGGGCGCAAGACATTGATACTTGCACAGACATGAATTCAATGATGATTCAGTTTTAACCTTTAAGTTAAAATGTCAGACATAAACTTCGGCTTACTCCACGACATATTCACCGAATTTCAATATAGATATGATCTCATTATCGTCAGAATATATAAATAACTTTAATGAAGCATTCACGTCTTGTCTTTTGCAAAAATGTACAAGATATCCTACCTTTTCTTTCCCATTCGTGACATCCCGCTCCATTTTGAAGCTTTGAGTAATTTTGATCGAAGCGCAACTTAGATTGTGTGTAATTGGTCAGTTCATAGAAATGTTGCGGAATTTAGCCAATCACAAGCAGGTTTATATTTTATCCAAAGGAAACGTGACCCAAATACTTGCTCAAATAATAAACAGAATATACCTCTCATAAAACTTTTTGATTTGTTTCATCCTAGAAGATACTTATAATATTATATTTGATATGTATTATAGTATTTGATAAGTATTAGAAAATGTATCTTTTTGGTATTCTGAATAATTATTTATTTCTTTTTTTAAATTATAACATTTCAAACTTTTTGAAGGTACAATATTCTGTTTGTCAAACAAATCATGTGACTTTCAATTCGTATACAAACATTGACATGTGAGAAGTGGATGATGATGAATTAATTTGGAATTCCCAACATTTTCTCAATTTCGTCAATTATGGATTGAATATTACAATCATCATACAATATAGATCTTGAACTAACACATGTTGATAACCTGATTTAGGTAAGGCGCTGGTGAATTATAATTTATAATGTTGTCTTCTGACTTGGCTTCAACTTTGAAATATTCAAAATTACATTCAGTGATTCATATGATCACATCACATGCATGTGACAACTATTATTATTATTGTTATTAATCGGCTGATTAATCAGTCTCACTCAGTGTAAAGGGCTAAAAACGGACTGTCTCCTTCCACATAAATTTGTAGTTGAGAAAACTTACAGCCACCTATCTACCTCATAATCATTTGTGTGTGTGTGTGTGTACATGCTTAGAGTAATAGGTATATGTAACAACAATAGTCCATTTGTCAATAGCAATAATCAATGACCAAATTTAACAATACATGATTGCAATTCACAGCAATCACACTGCAGGGCCGCCTCTCCAGGCTACGGCCCTCTTGCAATTTAATATTGCATAGATTTCATTCATTCATTCTGTAACCATTCAACTAACTGATATTTTTGCATAACAGGTTAAACTGGGTCAAATGGCCTTCTCGGAGGAGATTCCGAGAGTTTACAGAAATGAAGACATTGCTGGCTTGAAAATCAATACCTTTAGAATATTCAATAATCATGTATTTAGGTGGTGTCTGGTGAATATCGGACAGGGCCCAGATAATTTATTCCATCAAAGCCCATACCATTTTTCTCATTAACTAAAACTCATATTAAGTTATTTAACAACAGCAAACACATTATTAAGCTCTTCCTTCCTGCATCCCACTCAGTCTATGTATGCATAATTTGAAGTTGAATGCATAATGTGAAGAGAATGCATTACGCGAGGTAGACATACAACTTATATGCATGATCAGTGCCAGTCCTTCTCATCCCAAATGATATCCCAATTAGAATAATTGATAGATTAAAAATCACATGGTTCAAATTCATCTCTGTTCTATTTTTATTTTTTTTGAACACGGATGGTTCCAAAAGGCAATGCTTGTCAAAAAAGGAACTATCTGTGTTATTCTGTGATAGGTAAAGATCATGGTGAACGTGTAGTTATGCAATAGGTTCTTATTTGTGCATGTGCAAGTGTATGAATACATTCCTATAACATGTAAACAAAGAAAAAGAAGTGTGTGATAACAAAAAAAGTGTAAGATGACAACATCGTTGTCGCCCATCAATGCACAAAATTATCAATTAATATTGCTTGGAAATGCCTTCCAATAGATAGAGCATGATATTCTGAGTAAGTTTAGTTCAATTTTGGTGTAAATTGGACAATTAGAACTGAAATAACCATCAAAATTCTGATCATTGATTTGTGGTAGCACCTGAGCGATATTAGAGATATACTCATGTAATCAAGATTTTTTTTTGCCTTTTGTTTTTTTTTGTTTATTTTAATTTTTGTTTTGTTTGTTGTATTTTTTGTTCTGTTTGTTGTAATGTTTGTTATTTTTTTCCCATCCATGTTACATGTGGAGCACCACTTTTTCTTGTTTACGGTAGGCAGCCATTTACGATCAAGTTAGTTTTAAAGTCAGTTTTATCCATTTCATAATTTGCAGTAGTTTTTGTCTGGTGAACTGTCACCTCGTCAAAGATGAATGCCATCATATCCTTGTGTCACTTCTGTGAGTTGCACGGACCCAGCATCCTGTTCTGTACCCAAGCCTTCCACTCTCATGAGCCACAGCAAGTCCTGGAAGGCGAGTCCAGCCTGGATGAAAGTGGCAACATTTTCTCTTCGTGGTCACTGGAGAGAGAGCGTGACGTGAGATCACCTACGCTTGGGGGATCAAGCTCAGCACCTTCAACACCAACCACACCCACGCCCACACCATCCTTCACCAAGAACTCAGATATGTGTGAGGTAAGATATGCCATATTAGATATCCATACCTTATATATAAAACAAAGTAACTAGTAGATTTGAAAATCTGGCTCCCTGTACTTGTGGATTTTGAAAAAAAGGAGTGTAACATTGCAAGTGGGTTACGCCATGCAATATCCCAATGAGATTGGGAGAAAATTTTCTAATACTTATCCTGTTTCTCATAGTTCTGTGCTCCAACATGTTTGCACCTACTCTATTTGTGGATATATTCTGTTGCAGGCATGTCGTTCCTTTCCAGCAGGTCAGCCAGGATTTATTAGCAATGATAATGAGGCCAAAGTGAGCTACATCAGCAGCCAGCATCCACATCACCCCCAGGTGTTTAGCATGGTGAGGCAGGCCTGTGTCAGAAGTCTCAGCTGTGAGGTTTGTACATATCACATAATTACTACTTATTTCTGTGATAAAGTTTTTGGCTTGAGATTCAGGAGGTGGAAGCCTGACCCGTTACTTTCTATTTTATAGTTTTGGGTTGTCAGAAAAGTTATAGATATGTAAGAAAGGTCTGAAGGCAGTTAACAACTTATATAGCTCTGGGAGGATGTCATTCATTAGAAATGGTATATTGCAGCAAAACTGTTCATTATTTTTTTATTAGCTATGCACAGCATGGCAGTGATGGTCTGTCATTCTCTCCGTCAACTTTGATCTTCTCTTCTGAAACTACTGGTCGGAGTTCTTAGCTATTAGTAGGTAATATTTCATTGGGCCAAATGCAATATTTAACATGCATTTTGATTGGTCAAGATTTTATCATTTGCTAAAGTCTGCTCTGGGAAAGGATTTGAGTGATCAGTTTGAAGCAATTTCAAGAAAATGTTCACAAACATTACAACAAGCAATGACAATGACAATAAATAAATTTATATAGCTCCCTTATCCAGGACAGTCCCACTCAAAAGCGCTTTACACAGTTTTGTTTGGATAAAATTGGTTGAAGAGGTAAGTTTTAAGTCGTGATTTAAACATATCAAATGAGCCAGCAGTCTTGATGTTCATAGGAAGGTCATTCCACAGTCTGGGTGCTGCCATCTGAAAGGACCTGTCTCCACCAGACACCAGATTGGTCTTAGGGACCTGAAGATGAAGCTGCTCCTTACATCTATGAGAACGACCCTGCATAGGTTTAACAAGGTCACTGATATATCCTGGAGCCATGTCATTAAGTGCTTTCCATGTGATAACTAGACACTTGTACATAATTCTGGCTCTAAATGGTAACCAGTGAATACCATACAGCAGTGAATTACAGTAATCAATACAAGATGTTATAAAAGAGTGTATAGAAGTGGCAGCTGCTTCCTTGGTGAGGTATCTGCGAATCACACTAATATCTCGCAGTTGACCAAAAGATGTTTGACAAACAGATTTAATATGAGGACGAAGACTGAGATTTTCGTCAAATATAACATCCAAATTTCTGACTTGATGTGATGGTAAGATAGAATTACCGGTATCTCCAATATGAACAGATTCAATACTGACTTTTTTTCAACTGTTGTGGTGTTCCAAGGAAGATACACTCTGTCTTGTCATCATTGAGTTTCAGTTTGTTGTGGACCATCCAAGATCTGATTTCATTTATGCAATCAAGCATTTCTGTCATAACACTATCTGGTTGGTTAGAATCCTTAGCACTGAATGAGAGATAAAGCTGGGTATCGTCAGCATACATATGATATCCCATGCCATGATGACGCAAGATATCTCTGAGTGGAAGGGTATAGATGGTGAAAAGGATAGGGCCCAGGACTGACCCCTGTGGTACCCCACATGTAAGTGGTTTGGGATCAGACATGGCATCACCAATCTTGACTGATTGCTTCCTTCCATGAAGATAAGACTCAAGCCACTGCAGTGCTCTGCCATTTACAACAACACATGAAGAAAGACACTGCAGGAGCATACAGTGTTCGATAGTGTCAAATGCTGCACTGAGGTCCAAGAGAATAAGGATGGTAACATGTTGTGTGTCCTTTTCCATGAGCAGTCATTCTGCACTAAGGAGGGCAGTCTCTGTGGCATGAGCAGCCTTGTATGCAGATTGTAGCAGCTCATGCAGACCATTTATAGACATATGCATATGTATGGCAAATTTAAGATCATCAGGCATGCTAGCAAATTCAAATGAACTATTAAGCAATGATTAGCATAGCTCTTAAGCCATTATCATATATATGTTTATATTATATATTATATTATATCAAAGTTGAGATTTCCTCAAAGCCTAATAGTAACACTACAACTGTTATACACACATCCATTGACCATTCTTGACAGCCAAACAATGACAGGATTTTTTGAAGCATTAGTTTTGACTAGTGAAAGACAAGCTTATAGATGCTTTCAAGAAGTCTCCATGGAAGCAATGGCAGGGGATGATAAATAACATCTGTCTGTATTTCAGCCATGAAAAACTCTAGAATTAGT
Source organism: Amphiduros pacificus (assembly GCA_949316495.1). Classification (NCBI taxonomy): domain Eukaryota; kingdom Metazoa; phylum Annelida; class Polychaeta; order Phyllodocida; family Hesionidae; genus Amphiduros; species Amphiduros pacificus. The sequence continues at coordinate 30,540,675 of OX439002.1, forward strand.
AAGAATATATTCAACTTTCAGTTTATTTTGATTGCAACACTTTCCTTGTCCAATGGAAAGTGACTGACAGCCTAATCACATGCTTAATGTCAGTGAAAGGCAACAAGAGGAATGCTGTGACAGGATAAAGGAGGAACTTGAAGATTAGGAAGTTAGGGGAGATGATAGAGAATATGATCATAAATCAGAGTTAATATAACTATCTGTTAATTTTTTAGGAATGAATCCCCAAATCAGACATGAAGATGCATGGAGAGAACATTCAAAGTTTATGCTCCTAAGATTTGGCCATACACTGCCATGATATATTAAATAGTGAAAACATGTAGACATGGCTTTAATGAATGCCATGAGAAGAATTAATGTACAATAAGTTTGAGAATATTATGGATTATATTTATGCTCTTGGTTTAGGTATGTCCAGGGAGAGAAGGTCCCATATTTTTCGGAGATGATCACAGAGGCCATGTATTGAGCTACACATTCTTTATAAAGGACAGCCAGGCACGTGGATTCCAACGTTGGTATAGCATCATCGTGGTCATGATGGATAAGATTTATCTTCTCAACTCTTGGCCTTTCCTCGTCTCACACCTCAAGTCTGTCATAGAGGACATGCAGGCTAAGGCACTTGCAGTATATGAAGATGAACAGGCAAAGTGCCCACAGAGGGCGCATAGGTTGGTCTCGTAAGTTAAACCTGTATTATCAGCATGAATATTTATGCTGTGACCTAGTTTTTGCTGTAGATGCATGTTAAAATTTCATAATGTTTATAATTTTATTGCTCCTTTGTGTTCACCTTACTTTTTTTTAAAGAAAAAGCAAGTTCTTTTTTGCATGAATAAGGACTTTCTCTTTCAATTATACTTACTAGATTTGCTTTATGTCCCACCAGAGGTGTAGACATGTTAATATTGTAGCATGGTGTTAGTGGAAGTGGAAATGAACACTTTTATACTGCTTTGATAGGGGGTACAAATTCCTTCCAGCCCAGTGGCATGGCTGAGCCCTTGCCAATGTTTTTTTTTTCAGTTGAAAACAATTTTTGGGGAATTTTTTTATCTCTTTGGAAGAAGACCTCACCATTCCATAATGGCGCCTTGAGTTCTATGCAGGATGGGGCATTTAGCAATCTCTGATTGCCATTTAATTTTTTCCAAATGAATATCAAATGTGTTTAAAACATTTGTATTGTATGTGATTGTTATTATTTAAAATTAATACAATGTTATACATGGGAGGTTATCCATCATACTATAATGAAATACAGACAAGGACGTGACAATGGCTTGAAATCAGGAAAAATAGGATACCATAAATACAGTAGTTAAAAAAAATCTGTTCCCATCACATGAGAAATGGCGTGAATGTATTAAGTTGATACAATTTGTTGGAAACCATGAACAGAATATTGTTATCCATCCTTCTTGATTGTTTTATTATACTATGTTTGAAGTTTGTTATATAAGTTAGTTTTGGTCTGTTTTGGTAGATTGACGATGAGCATGAATCCATCCAACTTCCTGCAGCAGAGAGGAGGAAACAAACCAGCACGCTCCCTCATAGAACTCACAAAATACAAGAAGATATTCTGTTCTCTACACAAGGCCTTCACTTGGGTACTAAAAGTCGGCGGGAACCGGCTGACAGAGCGCCTCCTGGAGGGGCCGCCCACAGAAGACTCCATAATAGACTTGGAAAAACAGGAAGGTACTACAACTAATACACATTAAAATCTTTTTATCTGCAAGCCTAAGGCCCAAAATGATTTTTAATTTTATTAAAGAATCTATAATGGCATGTTGGGTACTACAAGTCTTTTGTGTATACGTCATCAATTTCTGTGCAAATTATGGTGGATAACCAGGATAGAATCTGCCAGCCAAGATAGAGACCTTGAGGTGAAGTTGGAAAAGAATTATATCTTCAACTATTACAGAAGATTATCATATTATTATAAAACAATCCATTTATCTTAGTTGTGTTCCTTATAATGTCATACACGTATAATCTTCAGAGTGTAAATTGAATATAAATTCTTATAAATGACTTTATTGTTTAACGTTAGGGGGAACAGAGACACTTCATGCAGAGGATCACAACTGTATGAAATGTGTTGTTGACTGTTGCTAAGATACCAAAAGTGCATGACGTCACTATTTCATTGATAAATAGCCACACCACCATTATGACGTCATTGATCCTTCAACTGCATGAAATAGTGCACCATTATAACCCACCAAAACCAACTAAATAAATACCATATATTGGTTCAGATGGGATCAATGCTTATTAATACACATGAAAACATCATGTATTGATCTTTTATGACTAATCCATTAGCCAGTAGTTGCTGCATTAGACCTCATCACTGCCCAGTGATACAAAATTAGAAGTAAATTAAACTTCATATAAATTTCTGAAAATTTCCCACGCTTTTTATGACAAAATTGAGAAGTTTTGCAAGTTTAATTACCACAATTTAAGAACAGGTTTACTCCAAATATTATTCTATTTAGTTTAAATAGAGGGAATTTTGATTAATTGTCTATATTTTGAGATATCTAACTTTCTTCAAATTCAAGTAAAAAATTACCAAATGGTGTCAAAAATTTACATTTATTTGAATCATTTTATTTACAAAAACACAAATTACTTGAGTTATAAGACATATTTTAAAATTCTGTCTATTTAAAATAAATAACATCATTCTAGCTAAAGATTAATGCCTTGGTTCTGGAGATTGCTAGTGTAGTTATGCCCAAAAATGTTTTTCAAGTAAGCTCTATCCTTTCTTTAATTGTTACCAAAAAAACCATCTTTTTCTTATTTTTGCTTCAATTTTGAATCTAAAATGATTAAAAATGATAAAATTTTAAAAACAAATTCAATATCTAATCAAAAGGAAATTCCATCTCTCAGCATTTGATACATTTAAGACTGAAATCCGTTTTGTAGTTATTTTCATACAAAGCAATTATCTTGCACCATGTCATATTTTGGGGTTCAAATGACTTTTTTTGGCGGGAAAAAGGAACTTTAGAAGACACTGTTCCCCCTAACGTTAATGAGCCCACTCTGATGAGCACGATTTGTCTGAGCTTCACTGCCATCCCACACTGTATGGACCCTTTGATCTTTCATTTTTTTACTTTTATTTTGCTGTAACCTGAAACAAAAACTGGAAATCTTTCTAAAGTTATGAATCTTACTGAAATGCATATTGTTCTCTGTCAACCACAGAGATTCCCATTAACCAATGTTCATTAGAATTAATTAGAATGAATGATCTGTCTTTATTTCAGAAACTGAAGAAGGTTTCGTGAAGCTGTTCAGTAAAAAAGATGTTGTAGAGGAGCAGACCGAGGAGGGGGATGGAGAGGCTGAGGAGGATGATGAGGACCCAGATTCTCCCTGCTTCTTCTCCCTCAGACATGTCATACAGGTCAGTATAATGTTTGAATGTTGAGAAGTAGAAGAGCAATGATAAAAAGTAAAATGTTGAATAGCAAGAAGATGAAGAAGCCTGAATAAGAGATGTAGAGCATAAAATATCAGGAAAGAAATTAAAGAAATAGAGAGACTAGAAAGTACAACATAAGTGATACGAGTGCTGCAGCTTGTGAGTATCTGAAGTACATATATTATACATCAAATTTATATCTGTGTGTGTGGTTGTGTTTGTGTGTGTGCATGTGTGTATGTGAAAACTGATGCATGTACAGTCATCTGATATAATACCTAACACCCTTATATTACCTTGTCTTACATCCTGGGTATATTCCTTGTCTTGACTTATCACTTGGAATTTATTCTCATGTATATTTTTTTACAGGTTCTTGGAGGTGTAAAATTTCATGACCTAGCACACCATGTTGTTATTGGCAATCAGGTGATAATAAGAAGCAAGCAGAAAAAACTGATCCGCTCTCTCATTGACTGTCTTAAGGTAAATGAATGGTTACTTTAGCAGCATTTCTTTTTTAAATCATGACAAATGTTTTGTTGGTAACAAATACTTGTTTAAAACAATATAAATTTGCCTACATTTCAGAATCTGTTGCCAAGAGGTTGCTGTCGGGCGATTTATTACAGTGATAAATATGAAGATTCATGGAGATGCAATTTTTTAGGCCTACCACTTGGGACCTCTCTCCCCTCTCATGCTACCCTATATGTAACCATTGACATTTATAAGCCTGATTCCCCAGAGGCAGGTAATGGGAAGGGCACAGACAATGCAGAAGGTGGGCCTGATTCCTGTGATATAACCAGGGATGATGCAGAGGCAGAGTGGGTGATGCCAGAGAAGGTCGAGGAACTGAGGCTCCCAGGAATGGGTGCGCTTGATCCATTTATCTTTGAGGTCAACACTCTAATGCACATGCCAGAAAAAGGTACAATATTGTTTTACATATATTTATTTTATTGGTCTACCTATATCTTTGTGCTAGTAGTTATGTCACTTTCGTCCATTCATAGACAAATGTTTATTTATGAATGCAGTACATACATACTATATTTAACATTGTTATAATTAGTTATTTGCATGATATTAGACACCACAGCCACCTCTGATTGTTGTAGAATCTGTTTGAATGGTTAGAAATTGTTAAGAATATGCTGCCCATTATTTTATTTTGATGATACAGGTCCTGCTGTGCTGATGAAGATGGAGAGGGCTTTGATGAACCAGTCCCTGAGTGACTCCGTGGTAGACCATGCCCTCACCTGCCTCAAAGAGGAGTGGATGAAGTAAATTTGATCTATCCCAATTTGAATAAAATTATGATTAAATCTTTCACTCACAGGAATACATTTAAAAGTAATATGGGTAGAGTGATTTCTACAATTGTCATTTTTGAGAAGGAAATATATTTTGTATGTATAAAAGTTTGGTCCTGACTAAACATGAATGTTGCTATGGTTACAGCAAGGTGAAGGTGCTGTTCAAGTTCACAAAGGCGGGAGGCAACCGGTCCGATGAGGACACACGCAAGTTACTACAGGTGGTAGGAGCCCAAGACGAGGACAAAGCTGTTCTCAAATTCTGGATGACTGGACTCAGTGTGCAATATCGTAATCACATGCTGTCTTCTGCAATACAACAGACAGTAGGATACTGAGGTCTTGGGAGATAGCTCAGAGGATGAGAAAGTTTGAGAGATGTCCAAGTTTGAGAGATGTCAGCGACAGCCTAAGAGTAGAAATCTTATATGTATCAGTGACAGCCTGGCAACAGGCTAGGCAGATATAATTGACAGCCTGGGAGAAGGCTAGGTGGATATCAGTGACAGCCTGGGAAAAGTCTTGGCAGATATCATTGACAGCCTGGGAGAAGGCTTGGCAGATATCAGTGACAGCCTGGGAGAAGGATTGGCAGATATCATTGACAGCCTGGGAGAAGGCTAGGCGGATATCATGGACAGCCTGGGAGAAGGCTTGGCAGATATCAGTGACAGCCTGGGAGAAGGATTGGCAGATATCATTGACAGATATCAGTGACAGTGGCAGATATCAGTGACAGTGGCAGATATCAGTGACAACCCGGGGGAAGGCTTGGCGGATAGGATGTCATTGAGATCAGTGAGATCATTGACAGCCTGGGAGAAGGATTGGCAGATATTACTGATGACCTCGGGTAAGACTTGGCAGATATCAGTGACAGCCTGGGAGAAGACTTGGCAGATATCAGTGACAGCAAGGAAGAAGGCTTGGCAGAAAAGATATCAGTAACTGTCTGGGGGAAGGCTTGACAGATATCAGTGACAGGCTGGGGGATATGTGAGATATTACGTAGAGGCCATTGAGACATTAGATATGATGTTACACATATTTACAGTAATTGCATTTAACTAAATTTTGAGGCCTTGATTATGATAAAGCACAGACATCACAAGTATCATGTACTGACTACAACTTGCTTGACATCCTTAGTACACCAGACCACAAAATTAAAGGACTCATCTCTTTGACATTGACTAATGTGACCTTAACCATAACCTTATAATTATGTGAATTTTATGCCATAAAAACTAGCTTCACTTAAGAATTTCTCTAAGGCATGGCAATCACAGCTGACAGAAAAAGATGAGATTGTCAAGATGTGGGAAAACTTCAATAATAAGTTATTATATGAATGTAATAAATCACAAGCATTTATAACTGAGTGAATGCAAATATTACACATCAAGTCAGAGTGGTAAAAAAGTCTCATTTTAATAATCTGTGATATTTTTTGTGAAATTAGCAGAGACAATATTGTGCTAATTCAATGTTTTATACAATTGTATGCCTTCACTTGGTTGCCAAACTTGTTTAATAAATATGTACACTGCAGGCGAATAGTGAAATTTGTATTGTTCCTTTGATTGTTAAAATCTCAAAACCGTTTGCTGCCCCAAAAATTTCCCATAATTTTTCTCAGAATATCATTGTTTATAACCACAAATACTAACATGCTGACAAATTATTTGAAATATCAATATTCTGCATCTATACAGGTTTCATTAAAGAAGAATCCTGTTGATCACCAGAATAGATTCATTGAAATAAAATTATCGTATTTACTTGTGTATAAATCGACTCGTGTATAAGACGACCCCCCCAAAATTGAGGTTATTTTACTTGAAAAAAAAACAATTTCCGAATATAAGACGAGTTGGTTTTTCTTAACATTTAAAACACAATTAAAATCGATCCGCTACGTCCGATATCCGTTATTTCGAAAATATGAACATCGTATTTACGTTTTACCGTAAATACTCAAGTATAAGTTTTACCGTAAATACTCGAGTATAAGACTTAAATTGCTACCGCTATGTCCGATATTCGTTATTTCGAAAATAAGAATGTTCTTAATGAAAACTCGTAGTGCCGTAATTTTTGGGCGTAAATCCTCGTCCACAGGTTGCTCTCGTGTATAAGACGGCCCCCCAAACATTAACTAAGGATTTGTGGACAAAAACCTCGACATATACACAAGTAAATACGGTATCAATACCGGTAAATTTTCTTTAAATTTGGCTTGTTCATATGCTGTAAACCAAAGACCTGGTCATTAATGCGCCTCCAAACTTGTAAGAATAATAGTTTGTAACTTTAATTGAGGTCCTGGAGGTTACCTCCAGTACCTCTTACCTAATCATCTTCTCTGTCCTGTGTCTGTCCATTTATCCATCTGTCTATCCTTCCTTCCTTCCATAAGTTCATTCATCTGCTCCCAAGCTATTAAGTTTTTAAGGCACTGGATTTATTTATATATGAAGCCTCTGAGCATTCATGAGAATATGGGTTATAGTTGGCAAAATATAAGTTAAATCAAACCATATGCATTTGAGCAGTCGCAACTTTCGACCAATTGGAGTCATTAAATGAGTTTTTACACTTTGGATCATCAGCACCAGTACCTCTTTTATGACCCAAAGTGTGTGGGTTCAGTTCCTAGCAGTGAAGAAGTTGTATTCATGTCAGTTTCTCATGAACCGAGGTTTGTGCCTGAAGGGTTAGCCTGGTGTCCTTTTAAATCTGACAGGGTGGGTTGTCATGTCAAGGACCTGCGACACGTCAATTCAGTGAGGCAGCATTTCTTCTGCTACAAGTCAGTCTTGTCAAAAAAATAAACGTTTCTTTACAAATTGATGTCAAATGAAGCTAATAATCGTCCTTTGAGTGACCCACCATACTGAAGTGAAAGGGGAAAGCAATGGTGTCTATCATGAACTCAGAAACAATTTATTTGACCCTTTTACAAAAAGCATCTGAACAGGCCTTGACATAGAGAGAAAAAATTTGGTTGCCCAGTTGAGCCACCAGAGCACGAGAAGTGGTGGCCCAAAGTTTCTAAGGATAATAGGATAATGTATATAAGGCCAAGTGGTATAAGGCCGAGTGGTGACCAATGGGGTTTACTTGTCCTAATTAATATTTACAAGTCCATTGATCGTGATGTGAGATAAATGTCTATCAAGGATTAGAAAAAAATCAAGATAGTTTGGGCCACTACAAAACCAAAAATATGGTTGCCTAACTGGGCCACTACAACATAGAATTCACTGACCTGTCAATGCGTATGTCAAGGGCTGCTGAGAGTGGGACATAATAACTGCTGTTACATTAAATTATAACCAAGGAAATGAGACTTCCACAGAAGCTATTTTCATTCTTTGGGAAAATTGTCTTGTATCCTGCCTTTTCTCATACACAATGCTATTTGGCAGGAAAACAAGAGTTTTTTAAGCAGTGATTTTGAAAAATATGTATAAGTATCATAAATCAACGATAAATGTATTTGCCTTTCATATCTATATATTGTTTAGGTTGATGCACTCCAGTAAATGTCTGTAAAACCTATTTGAACAGGAACCTAATTTATAGCCCCCTTTTGAAAACACACTTCTTTCTTGGCGTCATTTTTATGTGGAGTGTCATCATAGAGGCACTGAAAGGTAAAATGACGTCATAAGAGTATGGCAATGTGCTTATGATGTCATGCATTGTCCTTTGAATAGTGCCAGAATGACATCAAACAGTGCTACCCTACTTTGAGCCTCATCTGAGGTCAAAGAAAGTTCACGCTCCCTGTGTTTACCCATCACGTGCAACTGATAGCTGAGGTAGATCTCTGTTAATAGTGCAACTTCTATGTCTTATTGCAACTTATTTTATTACTCTATGTTATTACTCTAAGTTTGTATGTAGATATGCTTTTATACACGAAATTACAGGTTTAATGCTTAAAGGTATTAAGCACCAATCCTGTTTTCTTGGTTTTGCAACAGTATATATACATATGAACACCATGACGTATTAAAGTATGACATCGAGCAACAAGAAAAATTGCTACAAGACATAGAAGTTGCACAGTCTGCATAAGATTTTCTCAGCCCATGGCTGCACGTGACGGGTAAACATGGGTAGCGTGAACTTTATTTGACCTCAATTGAGGCTCAAAGTAGGGTAGCACTGTTTGACGTCATTTTGGTACTATTCAAAGGACAATACATTTCATGACGTCATAAGCATATTGCCATACTCTTATGACGTCATTTTACCTTTCAGTGCCTCTATGATGACACTCCACATAAAAATGACGCCAAGAAAGGAGTGTGCTTTCATTAGGGGCCTATATATTAGGGTCTTGTTCAAATAGGTTTTACAGACAATGATGGCGATGCATTTTTCAAAAAGTTTATAGACATGAAAGACAAATACATTTATCACCAATATGTGAATTTTAAACGTTTTTTTTTCAAAATCGGTGCTTAATCCCTTTAATACCTTTAATGTTGTAATATCAGTGATAAAGATCCAATGAACTTTACATTTTGAAAGTAAATACATTTTATTTTCCTATATATATATAGATTTTATAAATTGCAATTTCTTTATATTCAATATACTATATACAAAAAAACTATAATTTCATACCATCTATACAATTTCTGATTTTTGGCAATCTATTCAAGTGTTAAACTGTTAATTACAGGATGATGTCCCTTATCAAGACATAATTGAACCGAATAACACTGAATATTTTAAAATTTCACATTTTTACATAACAAAGGCACATAATATTGATTTTCATATTTACTTTTCAGTAATTCCTAATGACTGATTTTCAGGCTCTCCAAACCTAGTCAGCACAGCTAAAATATATATCAATATGATAATGGTACACTTCTTTAACTCTTATTCCAATTTTCAAAATAGGTCCAATCAACGGAAAAGGTTAAATATGTTCACCCGGATAGAATAGGAATGTAGGGATTGACAGAAAAACAGCCTGAATTGGTCAGGACAGTCCACCTTGACAACAGTGTGTACCTATTGCTGTAGAGAACCAAAGGCAATGGCCTGACTATCTCCTCAGGTGACACCTTGGTTCCTTTGACTAAGAACCTTGCTGGACCCTGACAGCACAAAAAGGGTTCATGAGGGATGATAAACAGTAATTCCTCTTGATTAAGAAATGAGAAATGTATGTTTTACACCTACATTTAACTCTGCACTGAAATAAAGGGTCCAAACACAGGCCAATAACCTTAGTTTTGCTGATCATTGCTTTTTTGTAATGTTTTTGAACATTTTCTGAAAATGCCTGCAAACTATTTTATTAATGAACATTTAAATCCTTTCCATAGAGCAGACTTATTTAGATGATAATTTTGACAAATCAAAGTGCATGTCACATATTGAACTTGACCTCAACTTTCATTGTTATCTCGATTTGAAAGTGGAACCTGGAAATCATTAACAACCAACCTAAAAACATGAAAAGAAAACATACAGAGGAAGAACTAAAAACAATTTAACCCAGAGGGAAGGGCCAGGGAATACATGGCAATAATTCACAGGAAATTAAACATTGGCTTCCATTTGTTGAGCTTTCTTTTCATACATAGTTTTGTTTCATTAAACCCTGATGCTATGTCCCTTGGTAAAAAATCTAAAAGTTCAGTGCTCTTTCACATCTTATAAAACTATTTTCTGTTATCTTTGAAGTTAAAAACATAGATTTTCTCACCGGTTCATATTATTTCTACCACACCAATTCAACAGTCTATAGAAGTTGAGATAAATGTTCATATTCATTCAAAGCAGTTAAGTGTTTAATTTTTTGTCATAATGCAAAAAGTGCTTTATATGTATTGTTTCAAGTTTCTCAACTTCTATAAATCTGTGAAAAGGTGTTTTAAATGTTACAGTTCACTATATGTCTTCATCATTCTATCACAGATTTAAATATAACTTGTATTAACACAAATCATCTGCATATATATCTTTATAAACCCATAAACATATGTGGGGTCATGGTATAGACACCAGGAAAATCTGAATAACTATCCGTGGCCTTCTTCTATATGCTATTTATCAGGACCACTAGATTACAACAAAAGTTCAATCCTATAACACTCTACTCTGCACATATATACACACATATTTCAAATCAATTATTTGACCTTCAAAATAGTCTTAAGATCAAGGTTATCCACTTGAAAAGAAAAAGTTATGGTCTTTGCATTTGACATCGTGGTCAGGAATTGTACACCGAGATACAGATATAATTATGGCAATCGGTTATAATAACTTCAACATTGTGAATACCTTATTATGAAGATTATTTTCTTTACATATTGACTAGACTGCTCAGAATAGAAGCATTTTTATCAAAATACCCAACAAACCTTATCTTATCAAAATCATTTCTTGGATTCAAATTAAATGTGTTAATAATACTGTATACCAAATCTAAAACATAGGCCTATGGCCTTAGAGCTATGCTGATCATTTCTTTGGTAATGTTTGTGAACATTTTGGAAATTTTGGAACATTTTGGAAATCCTTTTTCAGAGCGGGTTTGAGCAGGTGATATTTTTAACCAATAAAAATACATGATACATATTGAATGTGGCCCCAACTTGTTATTTATTTGTAATGTTATTCATAAAAAAACTGAGCCCAATGGAAAATAGATTGAATTGGCCCCTGAAAATACAACATGTTTCCTACTAATAGCTAAAAACTCCATTCGGTAATTTCAGAGGAGAAGATCAAAGTTGACAGACAGAATGACAGAAAATGTCTTCCCATCACTTCAGAAGCTGTGCTATGCACAGCTAATAAAAACAGTCAAAAACTTTCCAAATTGCACTTAAATTTCACTAAATCTTTAAAATCCAAATTGAAATTAAATGCATTTTACCATTCAAAACACCTGAATGCTTAATCATATAGTCAATTTAATCATTCTATTTTTCAACCATTTGATCCAATTTGCAACATTGATGACAAAAAACATTTATCATTAAATACTTAATTGTGCTAAAATAATCCCTTTCTATATTACTTGCATTAAGTCTATTTTACCTTACAAATTTGAAAATTAGACAAATACACCTAGTACAGACAGTACAGCAGTGTGTTTGTGATAATTAAATCATTGAAAAAAAAACATTTTCCTTTATACAGTTAATGAAAACATCACAACTTTGCTTTCCCAAAGCAAGAAACAATTGACAAATGTTTCATGTTTTTTGTCTTTATATGCTCAGTCTCCAGATTTTTCCTTTCGTTTATTACTGTAGAAAATGTGAGTTCTCTGAAACACTAAATGGAAAAAAATTATGCACTGACTCTGTACTCTGTTGCTTGCAAAGACCATTAAACATGGAATGTATTTGTTAGACAGCTTGGCAATAATGATAAAAACAAACTATAAACATATGATATAGTAACTTGATAATTTCTCTCATAATGAGTAACGTATGTAAGCTTGATAAGTAAGTCTGTTGCTTTATTCTTTCAACATACTTGTGTACCAAAATGTCAACTACAGGAAAACTCACATCATAAAATGTTTACACATGACTAGTCAATTTAATGGGCTTCTAATTTGAAATTCAAAATTATCCCCCAAATGAGTATCACACATCTGATAGATAGGGGCCAGTCATCTGATAGATTGAGGCATGAGCCACCACTCATCTGATAGAGAGGAGCATGTGCCACCCACATCTGACAGAGAGGGGCATGTGCCACCCCGCATCTGATAGAGAAGCATGTGCCACCCACATCTGACAGCGAGGGGCATGTGCCACCCACATCTGACAGAGAGGGGCATGTGCCACCCCGCATCTGATAGAGAAGCATGTGCCACCCACATCTGACAGAGAGGGGCATGTGCCACCCCGCATCTGATAGAGAAGCATGTGCCACCCACATCTGACAGAGAGGGGCATGTGCCACCCCGCATCTGATAGAGAAGCATGTGCCACCCACACCTGACAGAGGGGCATGTACCACCCCACATCTGACAGAGAGGGGCATGTGCCACCCCACATCTGACAGAGAGGGGCATGTACCACCCCACATCTGAAATAGAGTATTATGCGCCACCACACATCTCATAGAGAGGAGCATGTGCCACCCACATCTGACAGAGAGGGGCATGTGCCACCCCACATCTGACAGAGAGGGGCATGTGCCACCCCACATCTGACAGAGAGGGGCATGTGCCACACTACATCTGATAGAGAGGGGCATGTGCCACCCCACATCTGACAGAGAGGGGCATGTGCCACACTACATCTGATAGAGAGGGGCATGTGCCACCCCACATCTGACAGAGAGGGGCATGTGCCACTACATCTGATAGAGAGGGGCATGTGCCACCCCGCATCTGATAGAGAAGCATGTGCCACCCACATCTGACAGAGGGGCATGTACCACCCCACATCTGACAAAGAGGGTCATGTGCCACACTACATCTGACAGAGAGGGGCATGTGCCACCCCACATCTGACAGAGAGGGGCATGTGCCACACTACATCTGATAGAGAGGGGCATGTGCCACCACACATCTGACAGAGAGGGGCATGTGCCACACTACATCTGATAGAGCGAGGCATGTGCCACCACACATCTGACAAAGAGGGTCATGTGCCACACTACATTTGATAGACTTTAAAGGGCAGGAGACCAAGTCTCACTGGATTCAATAATGGATTTTGATTGAGAATGCTTCCCTTTTTTTAAATAAATAGATTTTTTATAATAGCTGTTAATTACCGTAATACTTCACTTTACAGTAAGGTCTCCAGATAGTGGCCTTGGCTAAATCATCAGGAGGTATCTATAGCACCTGCCAAAATTATGACTTACCCTGGGCCATGAGTACACACTCTTACTTAATTATTTGATGGAGTTCAGATGGAGTCCCAACGTTCAACAGATTCATTTCCTAGATAACCACATTTATCATCTGTCCCCAGATGTGTCAATATTGAGGAATTGTTTCATGAGTTCATAAATGGAGAATGACACGGCTACCATGGGTGTGACCTTCATGTAGTTGACACTGAGGCCGCGGTACAACCCTCGCTGTACACCATGTTCCTTTAGCACCACCTGCAGCGTCTTGTACCACGTACTGTAAATCAAGAAACAAATATAAATTGACCTCTGTCAATAAAATGTGATCACAAAAGTCATACAAATTTATATCTGTCTAGTCTACTTTTCATATTGATATTGTAGTTGCCCACAACCATATTCAGTTTATTGTTTACAAATGTCATATTTGTTGTTAGCTGGCAACTCACCAATTGACCTTATTTAGATACTTTGTTCATTCAAGCATGCAAAAAAGCGAAAGGAATGAATGAAATCTATGCAATATTAAATTGCAAGAGGGCCGTAGCCTGGAGAGGCGGCCCTGCAGTGTGATTGCTGTGAATTGCAATCATGTATTGTTAAATTTGGTCATTGATTATTGCTATTGACAAATGGACTATTGTTGTTGTGAGTTGGTTAACTGAAAGGTTTTTTTCAGAGACCATTCGCACCGGGTTCCCCCTACTCTTTTCGATAAGTGCTACTGGGTTCTTTAACGTGCTCTGGGATAGGGTCAGATACACGGGACCACGACGTTTTACGCCCAATCCGAGCGGGCGAGCAATAACCTTGCTGGGGGACAATTTAACCAGGCATTGTCAAAGGGGGACCTACCCATAGTGAGTTTAGAGGTGGTTTTATGTTGTGTTCAGACTTTGTGTGTGGGTTGCATATATGAGAAGTTATGTAGAAATTTTGATTAAAAAGTAGTGAGAATTGCATTTTACCCAGTGGGGTGTCCATAGGCAAAAGTGAACCTTTTTTGTTTATGCTTGTTTTGTTTGCTTTTGGATGACAGAATAATTCAGAAGATTTATATTATTATGTGTTCCATCTTATTATGTGTATAAATGCCTAATTATAGTTTATTTGAAATTGCTATGGGGTGGGTGGTGTGTGATTATCGGTGCAAATGGCCCGATTTGGGGCACTGAAAGCCGACTATGGGCAGGATATACACTGAATATCTCTGCAACCGCTGTTGGTCATTCTTGTGAAACCAAAGCCGGCAATCTGTGACCCAGGCCAGGCATTTTCACTATTATGGGTGGCATGTGTTAGTAATGTGTTAGGTTTATCTACCCTGGCTGTCAATGTAGGGATGTAGGACATACATTCCATCATTGCAGCCAGTGGTAGGATCAGGTTCGTTTCCGTTTTAATTAGTCAATGTGTCCTCGGGGAATCAGCCAGTGGCCACTGTGACCCGATCTCTTAAGTGACCATTGATTGACCATCCGCAGTCAGTCAGTCATGCGGGCTGCCTACTTCATGGGTTCTAGTGGGATCTTTTCCAGTTCCTATCTGGGCACAGGATACTGAGTCAGGATATAATGCAGATCCACAAAGTTTAAGGCATTATAGACCACCTCAGCTGCAGCCTGGGTGTGGTCAGCGCCATCTTCCACATCATATACTCTATTGTCATATTGTCTAAGAGGCATTGTGTAAAAGCATTCTAGCAGGTAGTGCCACAGTGGTTTACTGGTGGGCCTACTACAATGCTCGCAGGCTCTATCCATATCTCCTAACAATTCCCAAGTGCACTTGTAGCCTAGTCTAAGTCTATGCATGGTGACCTGTAGGGATCTGTGGTTCTCAGCTAGTCTGGGGAGTGGCATGTATCTAGTGGCTATGGCATACCATCTGGCAGTTCCTGAACCAGGTACACTGTATTTGTGCCTGAGATAGTGCCTTTCCTTTGAGTCAGAGACAAAAAGTCGTCTGGTCTGGCTAAGAGAGGGGAGGACATGAGCTGATATCTTGGATAGCTTGGAGCCTGCATTCGCAGCCTCGTCTGCCATATCATTACCCTCAAGTCCAATGTGACTGGGGATCCAGTGTAGCACAACAGCCCTATTGTCTGATTGTAACTTATACAGGGTAACATAAACTCCCGTGATGAGCTTAACATTGTCTAAGGGGTGACCTTTCTCTAGTGCTTTGAGGGATGACTGTGAGTCTGTGATTACTAGTACTGGACCTGTCTTGTTGTGAAGGGCATCTAGGAGGGCAAATGAAATGGCAATGAGCTCAGTCTGCAGGGTTGAGCAATTGTCACTATTTCTCCATAATTCCTGTCTACCTTCCTGACAATAACCAGAGCCTGACCTGCCATCTTCCTGAACTGAGCCATCAGTGTAGTACACTGTTGCTCCCGGGGGGCGAACAATATCTATGGATGCATGAGCCTGTCTGAGCATGTCTGCCCTATCTAGGTCTGATTTCTTGCTGGCCATAGGCATGTATGTAATGCTATACGGGAGTGGCTTCCAGGGTGGAGGGATGACATAGTTGGAGGCTGGAGTGTCTGCACCTTTGTGTAATACTAGTCCATCTCTAAACCCTAGCACTAGGGAAGCAGCCCTGGTGGCCCAGTGATTTCTCCTGGAGGGCATTTTGCCACCATCACCGAGGGCTATCTTGGTACTTTTCCTAAGAGGTGTTACTACATGGGAGTGCATAACCTTGGCTAAGAAGCATGCTGTGGTCTGAGCTATTCTAACTCGGACAGCTGGGATGCCTGACTCAAGTTGTAAATTCTCAGTTTTAGTCCATAACGGGGCACCTAATATGAGCCTGAGGGCTTTGTTTTGTATGACCTCAACCTGCTGTACTGCACTATCTGAGGCAAATGCTAACAGTGGTGTGGCATAGTCTATTAGGCTACGTGTAGTGGCTAAATAGTAGAGTCTGAGAATCTCACTTTTGGGGCCTATCTTGATGGAAGAAAGGGCTCTCATGACATCTATTCTCTTTTGGCATCTTTCCTTGAGGTAATTGACCTGACAGTGCATGTTAAAGGCGCTATCTATCCACACCCCCAGATACTGATACACAGGGACCCAATCCAGGGCATGGCCCTGTATTTGGAGCTGTGAGCTGGGTGTGTTCATTTTGATGCACATTGCTTTTGTTTTGGAGGCAGATATCTTGAGCCCTAAGTTTGTGCATTCTCTAGATAGGATGTCTAGCGAGTTCTGAGCTTTGAGGGTCAATCCCTTACCTGTGACTGTCAATACCAAGTCGTCAGCATAGCAAAGCAGCTGTACACCTGGGGGGAATTTGAGGGAGACTAATCTGCTCATGAGGATGTTGAATAAAGTGGGGGAGCAAAAAAGCTAGCTAGAAGGCCCTTATTAGGTGTGTGCGGGTGTGTGTGTGTGTGTGTGTGTGTGTATGTGTGTGTGTGTGTGTTTGTGTGTGTAATAGTCTTTAGAGTCTTAAACTGAATAGGTGACAATCTACCCTATGCCACTGAGCAGTGGTAGCTAAGAAAAACTGTTTTGTACCTAAATTTGTGGGACTCAGGAAGCATCATGGCTAGCTGCATCTTTCTCCGTGCTACATCCAGTGGATATCTACAACAAAATCACTCAGATTTCAGGATACTGCACTTTAACATGCACAATTAATCATTTAACCATGTCATATCAATTCAATTATTTTCTATAAACATAACCCCATGGGTTGATAGCTCTGCTGACTTGAATGAAAACACATGAACTGAGATAAAGTGCAACAAGCAACAAGGTTATGATTTTCCATACAAGATCCCAATTAAGTTTTGATGAGATATTCATTAATATTTTGTAAATCACTATCTTGTTACCAATGCAATATTTCATGCACAAAATTTGTGATTTTGTCAAAAATCTAACAGCTATCTATCACTAAGTTGTCAAGGGGGCTGCCATTTTGAATAACATAGCCAATGACAATCAAGATAACAAATTGGGGCCAAATTTGATATGTAACATGAATTTTGATTGGTCAAAATCATCATCTGCTCAATTCTGCTCTTGAAAAGGATTTAAATAATCATTTAGGAAGAAATGTTCAAAAACATTACAAAAAAGCATAGCTCAAAGGCCATTGATATATGTTTATTCACTTTTAATGCTTGTGAGATTTTGGATGCACACAAATTTTGAATTCAAGGTCAATGTGTCAAGGTCAAAGGTCATATGACTAAGAAATTATGACGAGGCACAGCTATGACCTAAGATATTTCTGTATACCAAGTTTTAATTTCTTCTTATAAGTAGTTGCTGAGATATACTCCTTACAGAATTTGTGACATCAAGGTCACTGCATTAAGGTCAATGATGACATCACTAAGATTTGAAGGAATCTGAATCTTCAACTCTCTATCTACCTCTGTATTAAATATGAAACAAATATTACTGGTAGTTTTGGAGGAGAAGATTTTTAAACATAGTGTTAGTATATAACAGATATGAAGTGTTTTTTATTCACTTCTGACGGTTGTGATGTGGCATGTTCACAAATTTTGAATTCAAGGTCAATGTGTCAAGGTCAAAGGTCACATGACTAAAATTGTATGACAAGGCACAGCTTTAACATACGACATTTCTGCATACCAAGCTTTAATATCCTGTAATAAGTGGTTGCTGAGATATGCTCCTTACAAAATTTGTGACCTCAAGGTCACTGCACTAAGGTCAATGGTGACATCACTAAGATTTGAAGGAATCTGATTCTTCAACTATATATCTACCTCTATATAAAATATGAAAGATGTAGTACTGGTAGTTTTGGAGAAGAAGATTTTTAAAGAAATGTTGACAGACGGACGGACAGACGGACAGACAGACATTTTCCCCCTCCTAAAGCTCTGCGAGCTAAAGTCTCAGCAGAGCTAAAAACACTTAAAACATAACAATGAGTGTCTAGATTAAGCAGCTTTTTTGTGGAGTCCAAGGAAAATCTACTCAATTCACCCATAAAAATGTTAATTTTGAAAGTTAATAGATTTGAGGTCACTTTTTTATTTTTTGTTCATGGACAAAGCAATGGGACACATAAAGTGGCGGTCTCACTGTAGTGGAAGGGGAAAACAGATGAAAGTGGACAGGAAAATTTGGGCATTCGGAATGAGTTCGAAAGTTTACCCAACTTGAACACAACTCAAATGCCTTATTCATTTCTCCTTCTAAATTCCTTCATTTTGGGTCCGGAGCAGTACAGGTATGACTGCTTTGGTCCGCAAAATTGTTTTCAACAAGTTGAAAATTTTGTGTGGAGGAGATGCAAATGGCCAGTTCATACTGTTTTTGTTGCACATGCTGAGTGGGTCAGGAATGTGAACGCTTTATACGTATCTCATCTTGAATGTGTTCTGACTAGGTTCTGACTGTTCAGTGCTATTTGCTGGGCCCTGCATTTGTGCGAAAAAGGTACGAACAAGGAACCGAGTTGGTTAGCATAAGATGGGAACATTTATTGTATTGGTAAGCTTCTCATTTGTGTTCTGTCTGCATTACATCCATCTTGTCCGTGTTTATCCTTATCTGTACACTTTCTGTGCATGTTTCCTCCTGAATACTTTTGTTCTGTATCAGTGTTTATCCATGTTGTTCACTTTGGTCTTGTCCGCTTGTTTTTTTTTTACTTGTGCATATCTCAAACAAAAGCTGATATGCAAAACTTGGGAAGTTTTACACTATGCAACTTGTCTGCTTGGTCTGTTTGCTCCAGTGAGACAACTACAATGAGACCTTCATGAAAAAAATCCTGACCAGGTCAGGTCACCAAATAATAACTGGGGCATATACTATTAGGTCTATTTCAGAGTTGACTGATATTCATAATTCAAACCCATTTTCTCTTTTAAAACAATGCCTGGATTTTTCCTATGTGTAGGTACCAAAAGTGATGCTCAAAACTGTACATATATTTTCTAAGAAAAAATTACCGTATTTACTCGTGTATAAGATGACTCGTGTATAAGACGAACCCCCAAAATTGAGGTTATTTTGCTTTAAAAAAACCAATTTCCGAATATAAGACGAGTTGGTTTTTCTTGACATATCGGCTCTGCTACCATTCAAGCTTCAGCTGAAGCTTGGCGGTCATTTTAAAAGTGAAACTTAAATGTGCTTACGATATAAGATCTTAGCAGTCTTATACACGAGTAAATACGGTAAAACGTAAATACGATGTTCGTATTTTCGAAATAACGGATATCAGACGTAGCGGGTCGATTTTAATTGCGTTTTAAATGATAAATAAAGGTATTTACCCAATATTATCACAAATTCGCTTTGCAGGTCAAGAACAGAACAAAACCATCCAATCATTTAACATGCATTACGCAATACGAGGTCGTAAGCGGGAGTGACGTAACGGATCGATTTTAATTACGTTTTAAATGATAAATAAAGGTATTTACCCAATATTATTTCGAAACACTTTGTTTTGCAGGTCAATTGCTTGAGAACAGAACAAAACCATCAATCCATTTAAAACGCAATTAAAATCGATCCACGTGTGAAAGCATTTCTGTCCAAGCGGGAAGACACAACTCAAAGCAGTGGAGACAATGACGAAACGCAAAACTGTGAACGCTGATAATTGGAATAAATGAGAACAAAGTCGAAACAAAGCGTTAATTGCATTTCAAATGATCTGATAAATAAAGGTATTTACCCAATATTATCACAAATTATGCATTTCGTCATTGTTTCTACTGCTTTGAGTCGTGTCTTCCCGCTTGGACAGAAATTCGATGTGTGGAACACGGTTAATTTGATGTGCGGCAACACGAAGAGAAGCCAGGGATCCATCGTTGCGCAATATATTAAATTTTTCAATGCGAGTTGATACATTCCATTTGTTTTCGCGCCAAAAATAAGAGCTTGTCCCCGTCACTCCCGCTTTTTAAAATGACGACCTCGTATTGCGTAATGCATTTAAATGGATGAATGGTTTTGTTCTGTTCTCGACCTGCAAGGCATATTTTGTGTTAATGTTGGGTATATACCTTTATTTATCATTTAAAACGCAATTAAAATCGATCCACGTGTGAAGGCATTTGTCAAGAAGGGAAGACACGACTCAACGCAACACGTGGTCGCAATTTTGAAAGGCGGAAGTGATGGGAAGAGGCTCTTGTTTTTAGCACGAAAACGATTATGTATATACCTTTATTTATCATTTAAAACGCAATTAAAATCGATCCACGTGTGCAAGCACTTCTGTCAACATGGAAGACACGACTCAAAGCAGTGGAGACAATGACGAAACGCAAAACTGTGAACGCTGATAATTGGAATCAGTGAGAACAAAGTCAAAACAAAGAGTTTTGAAATAATAGACCAATAATATTGGGTAAATACCTTTATTTATCATTTAAAACGCAATTAAAATCAATCTGCTACGTCTGATATTCGTTATTTCGAAAATATGAACATCGTATTTACGTTTTACCGTATTTACATTTTACCGTAAATACTCGAGTATAAGACTGCTCTCGTGTATAAGACGACCCCCTAAACATTAACTAAGAGTTTTTGGAAAAAAACCTCGTCTTATACACGAGTATATACGGTACTTTGACACTTGTGTAACTTTTTCATAAATGAATATATTTGCCTGCAATTGTTTATATTTGTGTGTACAATTATGAATAATTTCTTGTGATTTTATAGATTGATGGCAAAGCAATAAGCACTGACAATAAGTGAGCTTTGTCAGAAAAAGGAAATATAACTGTATTTGTAACCTTTATCTTATTATCTTTATCCCCTACCCTATTCTAAGTCCAACCTCCAAAAATCAAATTCCAGATGCAGCTGTGACTTCTAACAATTTGTAATTAATACCAAAGAAACTGTATCACTGACCTATTTAGACCAAATCTATGTGAAACTGAGAAGAAAAGAAAAGATTTCCTTCCAACCCATTTTTCTCGCCAAAAAAATGATTAAAAAACATTCCATTCATCTATGTGATAAATTATGAAACAAAAGATGGCAACTTACGACACAGTCTGAGCAAAGGCACCAGCTAGACCTCCACACAGAAGTTTGGCTGGAATAATTAGCACTAGAGATTCACTGTCTGTGGAGCTACGTTTGGCACAGATTGTTGGGAAGTTATCCAAGCAGAATGCTTTGAGAGTTTCAAAGCCGAAAAATGAAAGACCTGCAGAAAAAGACCTATTTAGTTGCGATGTTGTTGATCAATACTCAATGACTATATGAGAAATTTTGTAAAACCATTACAAAAAAAAATAGTTATTTTAACCAATATAATGACAGTAAGATTAACTTGGTACACATTTAAATGGTGTACATATTTAAATGGTATACATATTTAGATATTTCACAAGAAAACTTTCACACAATGTGGTCTGACATATTTGATGAATTGTAATTATATTATTCCCCTATTTGCATATTTTTGTTAAATCTTTTTCCGTTTTTTTCTGTGTAACTTATTATCACACTTATCACCTTGATCCCTGAAAATTAAATACTTTAATACTTTAAACCCCTAAAAATGTTACTTTAAGGTTATTTGGTGCCCCACTTACCTGCGTAAGGTCCCATGCCCAGCATGGTGGGAATAATACCTCTGTAAAGACCTTGTACAACACCTTCATGTACTAGGATGGTCCTGAAGGCATGGAATATGCCCCTGTATACATTCTCTCCAGCTACCTGGAAGGCTAGACGGGCTCTGATCACATCCAGGGGATATGTCAGCAGTACAGCAGTCATACCTGCAAACAAGCTCAACTTTGTGAACTGCTAATACTTGTCTACATACATTACAAATCAAATTGAAAATTACTGGTCAGGGGCTGCAGACCCTTCAGCTTATGGCAAAAATGGAAGGAGTAGAAACTCCCCTTTACAGTGCCTTTCATTTTCACTAAAATTTACGGTAAGTCCATGGTTAATTTTGGAATGTTAAAGTTAAATTACAAAAGTCATAATCCAATTCTTCTAGCCAATCCCTTTCATTTGATGCAATTCATGATTTTTCACCAAAGATCAAGATTTTGACCAATTTTGGAAATTTTGAAGAAAAAATATTTTTTTTAAATCAGGTTATGTCACCTTAAAATTCAGATTAAGGTAATTGAAAGTCTCTCGATAAGTTGATATTTATTGTCAACTTTTCACATTCACAATGTTTTCTATGATGATAAAACATGATTGAAAATGTAGGTCAAGGTCAACAACAAGTACACTATATGATCAATCCAAGGTTAAATTTTCAAGAACAAAATTTATTTGTTCATCAGTTAAAGTATTAAAAAAAGGGCAGAGACCAGGCTCTGAAAATACCTCAACATCAAAATTTGCTGAGAGATAAAAACTAGAAATTTTGGATAATGCACAAATGGGTTTAGGACAAATTAATTTTCATCTGTGGAAATGTGTGAGTTTTTAAAAGGTGGTCATCTAATAAGTAAAAATTACCTGCCAAAGATCCAGCTGCCAGTTTTAGGAGATGATGGTGACCTAACCAAATCTGCAAATACTGAAAAAATAAAATATTCTGTTTTTAGCTTGTGATAAAAACTGTTTTGTTCAGTTTCCTTTTACATTTCAACACAGCAAAGATATATTCAAATATCTAGGACCAAATACATTTTTGAAGAATAATTTGTTGTGGGAAGATTCTAAATCTCACAGACCATGTATAAAAGTATATGTGTAGTAACACACCTTTTTGTACTGTTCATAGCTGGTAAACTGTATGGCAGCATAGGGGAATATGCGCACCATCTGAGCCCCATTGCCACGGAACAATCCTAATGATCCCTCCTTTTTTATCACAGCTGAAATTGTGGCAGAGACCCCTGGAACACATCGCCAAAAAATAAACAATTACTGATTAAGTACACTTGCTACAAATTTAATTATCAATCCAGGCCTCAACTTGATGGGTTTTGAACACTGGCTTACACGGTCTAATATTTTCTCAGATTTGCTGGCATTTCTGTAACACTGCTGGCCTATCTTAATAATAATCCTATGATGTCCGTAAACACATTTGATTAAGGGACCAATCATGGCAGTCAAGACAATGGTGGGAGACAATGGCAATCATTTCAACCAATCAGAGAGCAGCTAACAGGCAATAGCAAGAAGTGTCCATAGCAGCAATGGCGGGAAGCGGTAATCACCATGTCTCTACATTCCAACACGGATGGTTTTCTCAGAATAAATGATAGCGACAAATAATTAAACAACTGAGAAAAAATGTTAATTGATAACAGGCTCATTTGGCAGCTATGGATTTGGCTAGTTACATATAATAATGAAAATATTTGAAGTATTTTTAGATATCTGGGCAAGTAGAATCATGAAACCACTGCCCATGGCTCACAAGGCCTGAAGGGTTCAAAAACCCTTCAATGTCACCGGGCCAAAGCTTAATGTTAAGCCATCTTCACTATAGTTTTTGTGACAATTAGGGCAGAATTATCTTACATCTGGAATTATCTTACATCTGAATACAAATCAATAATAGGTAGTAATGTACTTACCAAGGTGTTTATAGTGATGGTTGTGTGCCTGAAGTAATATTTTTACCCTATCAAAGGGGGCCACTGTACTTTTTGCACAACATCCTGCTATCCCTATAACAAAATTATAATGAATCAAAAACTCTAGTTCATTAGTGCATAAATTTAGTCAATTTGTTTGAGTCAGAAGAGTGGGAATTCTGCCTGGGTTTCATTTTGCCCTCCTAGATGCTTTGAAAAATGACAATTTACACTTCAAAGTCTATAATGGGAGTCCTGTTCACAGTTTGTCATTATCACATGTTTATCACATTAATTTAATTCAGGGGGGAAGATCTTAAAAACTTTGTGTAAATTCATTTCTGCAAATATAATATTTAGTTTAAAGGTATTTTGCCCTCATAAAAATTTATAATAAATATGCATTCCTTTGACTTCTTTTAAAAAGCGAGTTTACAGCTGTCTGTTTAAACTCTTAACAAGAAAGTCTTTTTAAAAAAAAAAGAATTTGTATACAGTTTCCTTTTTGAAAATGATATTTATGTTTTCTCATCATTTTGAAGTTGCCGTAAATGTAGAGTACAGTGACTGGCAACTGTCTGAAACTGGCAGTTGAAACTCAGACATTTTTAACACAGTCCAACATATAGCATACCTTTCTTTTGTGCATAAAGTTATTAATTTTCATATATTGTACATTTGCCAAAAAATATTCAAATTCTATGTTTATTTATGCAGTTGAGGTGTCCGCCAGTCTGTGACACTGACAGGCAGTTTTGTGATCTGCAGGCCCCTCAGAAGTACATATCGCTCCAAAATTCTGTGTTATAATACCCACCACTAATTGCAATTGAGCTGAATGTTGTGTCTCACATGTTATCTTGTAATTCCACTGTCTTTCAAAATGTTAAAAGTGTTTATTTGTTTTCACTGCACAAGTGATGTGCCGGAAGATGTGATGACTAAGGTAGTTAATATCACAGGTTGCCAGAGAGTGAAAATGTTAAATGTGTTTATTTGTTTTCATGCACAAGAGAAAGTCCCAACCACTCTCTTAGCATGCTTAGTATTATCCTATATAAAAGTAAGTGATATCGCCCTGGCTGCCTGTGGTGGATGTTGAGAGACATGTGTGACCTACTTCCCAATCCTTAACCCTGTATCTACCCCACTGGCTACACATGTGGGCTGTGTGACGATTTACACATTGTTCCTCATCGCCTCTGTTTGCTTATAGTATACTAGGTCTCTCAGAACAGAGCCTTT
The DNA here is from genome assembly GCA_949316495.1 of Amphiduros pacificus. Classification (NCBI taxonomy): domain Eukaryota; kingdom Metazoa; phylum Annelida; class Polychaeta; order Phyllodocida; family Hesionidae; genus Amphiduros; species Amphiduros pacificus. The sequence continues at coordinate 30,566,125 of OX439002.1, forward strand.
CTTATAATATTGACTTCATTCTTGGCTTAAGGCCCTGTATACTAAAAAATGATAATATCAAATAGTGTTCGGCAAAGGTGCTCCCCATGATTGTCACTATCCACTGAATTGGTGAGATGCCATTATAATTGCACTGAAAAGTTGATGACATTGTGAGAGTTAAATTTCCTAATGCTAAATGACTATTCGCCAATGTTTGGGGCAATATATTGATAAACAAGAAAAAGTGGTGATCCACATGTAACACGGATGGGAAAAAAATTACGAATCAAAACAAAAATTACAACAAACAAAACAAAAATTACAACAAACAAAACAAAAATTACAACAAACAAAACAAAAATTACAACAAACAAAACAAAAAATTAAATAAATAACAAAATACATTTAAACCTAAACAATCATTGCAAACTGATGGGGTAGTTGAAATTATTTTTATTCATCTTTGAAGAACATTTCATTTGGTATATGAACGATTTTTTTAGCACAAATGTATGCAAAGATGTGCCTATCCAGGCTCGATTACGTAAGTTGCTCTATTATCGCTTAGGTGCTATCGCAAATCATCGATCAGACTTTTCACTTTTGCATGTTATTTCTGTTCTAATTGTCCGATTTACACCAAATTTGAACTAAACTTGCTGAAAATCCCTTGTTCTATCGATTGGGAAACATTTCCAAGCAATTTAAAAAGATAATTTTATGAAACCATGGGCGAACACGATGACACAGTTTTGAATGTTCTGCTTTGTTTACATCACGCACTTCTTTTCTTTTGTTTTACTTGTATTCATACGCCAAATACTAGACTGGTCCCCTACCTGGTCAGTTGCTTAACCCCTAAGGGACTAGGCTATCTTAATTTTGTTGACTGGCAGGACTAACTAGCCTGTCAGCAATGCTCGTCAAAAAAGGAACCATCCGTGTTACAAAAAATTAATCTCTATAAGGTTACAACCTATATTTAAGGGCTACCCTATCTTCGCACCCCAGCCTCCACCTGGTAACTGAATAATCAATAAACTGCAATAACTGGTCCTGTACAAAAAGGTACTCTGTATAGGTATTTTTACACTGGTGACAGTATGATACCATTTCAAATCACACACCTACTGTGTGCTGGACAAGTTTCAGCTGGTAAAATAGATCATAAATGCCAAAATGGTGCTTAGCCAGTGTTGTTGTTCTCAACAGAAAACTGGTCTGGCATTAGTAATTCTACTGAGGTATGTAATTCTTACCACAGAATAATATTTCAAACTTTTATGCCTGCAACAATTGTTTTTTGATAATACCTGACAAATGTCACGGATGGTTCTGTTTCCTAGCACAGTGTTGACAATCACTCCGAGGGATGATTTTGAATACTGGACGATATGAGCGTGTACCAGTATGAGCGTGGGACGTTATGAGCGTGTCCCTTTATGAGCGTGAGTCTATATGAGCGTGGTTCACAGAAGTAATTTAGTGTAATGTAACAATCTTTTATCATTTGTAACTATATTTGATACATTAGCAGCAGTGTGTTTCAATATTTGATACATTTGGGTTCAACTTGTCAGTTGAGCTGTCAATCATTTTCACAAGGAAGTCCCTCGTAGGTAGGACAACCAATTTTGTAATATTAACAATCAATTTTGTTGTGTGGCACACACAAAACCCTCAGAATGTTATGAGGATGTTTTGTGAATGTATTATAAGAAATAAAATACAATATTTATATATATATTATATATATATATATATGACTGAGTATATATAAATATATACGCTCATTAAGGGACACGCTCATATAGTCCAACGCTCATATAGTCCCACGCTCATACTGGCACACGCTCATATCATCCAGGTACCATGATTTTCATTCATTCAAAAAATTCTACAAACTTTGGAGAGAACCATTGCGATTTCTTATGTTCCAGCTCAATCTGGCGGCTTAATGCTAAAATAGGATACAAACAAGACCGTTAACAGTTATATTTTAATACTTACCTCCCGCCAGGAAGGTTTTTAATATGATTTCTGTATCGTTTTTCACACGGACTGCAGGGACTGTCATGATGTTTGTCAGCCACCATTTTTATAAGGTCAAGGTCATTTGGGGGGTCAAGGCCATTGCTGGAAAACACTGGGATCATTCATTATGTTTCTTGAGGAGCAAAATAAAAAATTTCAACTGTGGATATTTAGCCCCAGGAGGAAATGTGGCACGGGGAGAAAGCCAATATTTTAACCCGTGAGATGGCTGCAATTGTGTCCATGCATGTCAAATTTCTTATGGTGCAAATCAAATTTAAAGGAGTTAGAGGCAGACCATTATTCATTTGGGGGGGGGGGGGGGGGTGGAGGAAAAAAATATATCAGTGAGACCACTTGATGGAGAGAAATAAAATAAGAATGCCAACTTTAAGAAAAAAATTAATTGAGACTTGCACATCTGTGGAAAAAAAACTGTTCAAAGGGGTAAAGGAAAGTATAAAAAAAATTGCCTCGCTTTGCTCAGCACTACAATAGACCTGTACAATCTACCCAAAATATGTTTAGTGAACTACTTTTGAGGCATCAGTGACAAAGACAATTTACAACATAACTTTTCAGGTGACATACAATCTGAGAGCAATAATAATGTTATTGCTGTCAGATACAATCTTTTGCAAAGATCTTTTACATTAACAAGACATTCAGCTTGATTATTTAACTTTTATTATTGGGCAAAAATAGACTTTGGATCTTTTAACTTTACAACAATTATGACATCTTAACAATGACAATAACAAATATTCAACTTATTATTTTTGGGGGTTGAATGCAGGTTCAAAACAATTCCTATGTCTGATTTTTTTGTTAAATTGGGCAGTTTTAAAGTCAAACCAAACCTTTATGTTAACTAGGCTGAGAAATGCTTTGAAGTCAATTCATTCACAATCATATCTATTTATTGATAATTTTTAACTCCCAATGCATGAGCGGTGTATGGGGCCATAGTATCAGGCTTGGTCTGTATGTGCATAGGTCCATCTGTCAAGAACATTTTTGACATTTTGCTATCTTATCACCAATCTAAGATACAGGCTTCACATTTTTACCACACATGCATCCCATAAATGCCTAAATAGGATGACCTCAGCTATGATCTTGACTTGGTCAAAGGATTTAAATTGTAACCAAAATGTTTGACATTTTGCTATCCTACTGATAATATGTCTGCTATCCCACTCCTTGTCTACGACAAATGGCCACTTTTATCAGGTAAAAATCAGGTCTTATATCTCAGTCCCATTTATTCCAATTTCCCAAAGCAGAGGCGATGGATTTTTTTTTTTACAAAATTGGTTGTCACCCTAGGGTGGTCCAAGCAACTGAGAAAAAAAATTGAGAATGGCCAAGTGCCTATGTTTTTTTTTAATCAGTAACGATTTTTTCCTTCACCCCCCTGGTATTTTCTCATAACATTTTAAAAATAATTTTCACCACAAGAAGCTTTACATACATAGACCCAGTTGTAGCAATCTGCTTTAGTTTTGGATAATATCAAAATTATTCTTTACTTGTGACCCTATGCTATAATTGCCTTTGAAATATATGGTGGATTAATTTGAGTTTTATCATGGAGACAGTTTTGTTATTTAGCAAGTGTGTTTTTATATGAAAAATAATTAAAAACTCATAATATAATAGATTTTATTAATAGAGTTATGTACATTGAAACTTACATATAACACTTTCAAAACTTTTCATAATTAAATATTGTAGCAATGAGACCAAACTATATTCTGTAATTACGTAATTCCTTTTTTCTTATATTTACAAACATTATGTATACTGAGACTGTCCAAATGGACTATTCCGTTAAGGTGACGAAACTTTCACACTTTTTTTAAAACTTTCAAATCATCACAAACATTCACACTCACACTTATTGGTAATATTTTGGAAGTGTCATTTGCTTTATAACCTATTAGTGTATTAAAGATTGTGAGGATGGCCTTGTCCAGTAATCTTTCAGGCTTTAATCATGTTAATAACAGATATGGAGGTCATTTTCAACAGTTTAGTTCTCTGTAATATATTTAAAACAATTTGTTTCTATCCTCTCAATGGGGACCACATGTGAACAATGTGACAAAGTTAAGTTGGAGTATGTATGTTAACACATACTTTAAAGAAATTATAATGTTTAGATTAAGTAAATTACAGTTTGTAAAACATTTACAATCAGATTTGTTTTAATTGCACTTAACCTGGGCCACAATATAGCAAGGACTTAACATATTTAAATCATAGTTTATCAACTCATCAAGTAATATAAATGAAGCTAAATATGATAAAAGGCAAACCCAAAAATTCCATTTGGAAACGTATTAGAAGTTTCCAGCTATTTCTGGCAAGATAATAAACCTGACTGTTTAAGGAATAGACAAACTTTATAGTACTGAGTAAGTTATAAAAATATCAATCTTTGCCCAAAGACATATTATAAATGCCAGAAACTTGCTTTTAACAAAGATATGAAAACTAGCAACTTGCTTTATGAAAACATAAACACATGCTAAACATTGCTTGTATAGCTTGTCACACGTCAGCCAAGAGTAGTATCTGCAATGAGAATTTCTGCTGGGTTTGGTTGTGTGCACTGCACATTGAAAACTTGCAACAAAATCTGTACATTCATATTATGATGTGCTTTATTATCAGTGATGATTAGTATAGGCCCAACGTTTTCTTTCATCAGAAATCCGTCAACTTGGATACACTATTTTGTGATGATGATTTATTCATTCATTCATGGTGAGGATTTCATGACGAGCTTGGCAGGCATATTCATCAAACTCCTTTATTTTGGCTTCAATGAGTCGGTCCTGAAAATAAAAAAAGAACAAAATAAATATCTCCAATGTATATTATATGTACCATCCTTATTTTCAAATAACATCTTCCTTTTTCAAAGTTAGTTTCATACTAATGTGTGGCCTATAGCATGTTTAATTCATTTGCCTATACCTACAAACATATGTGACTATCATCGATTTAATTAGAACTTAATTAAAGCCAAAAATGATTCCTCTTCATTTTTTTGGGCCACATGAACAGCAAAATTCTAACCTTATATATTACTGAATACCTTAGTGAATACATTTTTTTCAAAGGTACCTTGAGTACCTTATCATGGTTAGCAGTGAATTATTTAACATAATTTCAAAATATGTGATTAAAAAGAGATGTATGTGCCCACTTACAACTTTGGAATGCTGTCTTGACAACTGCACTTTCAGGAAGTCCCTGATGGTTAATGTGTTTGGGTCTTTGCGTTCCTTGAGGAAAGCACAGTATGACGCATGGGACTTGTGCTCTTCCCTTCACAAACAAATAGAAACATATCAGTAAATATTATCCCACATCTACCAACATTCACCAAAATTCAGCACATATTAGACAATGTCTGGACAAAGAGTGATTTTGTTGTTGATAAAGGGAGTCATTTGGCATGCAACATGTATACTTGTAGACATTGTGTCATGTTTATTTCAAATGCCTATGGTTAGATAACAATTCTATAAATAACCGGATAATATCAAGCTTAAGAGCTTGTGGTCTTCCTCTTTATTTCCTCAAAACATATAAGTGTGAAATATTTTACTCTGCATTTAAAAAAAAAATTTCTCATTTGTGTTATGTAATGTTTGCTATGTAAAATGTCATTTATTCTTCTTTTCCTAAGCAGTTGATCCTCCTATTAGAGAATCGGCTATCTGCTTTGAAAAAAGCAGAGTATTTTTAACTTGAATATTGTAAATGATTGTTTCTGAATAGCCAGGTAGACTTTTCCAATATACTGATATTAGAAATTTATAAAAATAAGCATGTGTCTCTTACCATGGATCATCATTTGGTTCCCATCCATCCAACTCTTTTCCACACATAAAACATTTGGCAAGGTCTGGTTCATTGTCGGTGGGACAGTGATAGAATCCAGCAGCTGCCATCTGAAATACATCATTTTATTATATTATTTAATACACTCAGTTTATCATGCAGATTTAGCAAAGCATACACGAATTGTTAACACAGATGGTTTATTTCAGACATTCATTGCTGACAGCCAATGAATGTCAAAGTCAAAAAGGGACTATTTGTGTTACTCTGTGATCAGTATGGACGTATGGTGGTGGGGAATGTGTTGCTATTTTCTAGTCTAAAAACAGTTCAACAATTGATTAATTTGCATATATATATATATATATATATATATATATACAAAATAGAACAGAAGTATATAAAGTCCTTCTGAAATGCTGAAACCTGCATGTTTTCACTTTTGAGCCTATTTTCAGCTCGCCTGATATCAGCGCTGGTCAAGCGTGTGATGCAAATGACCAGAATATCTTACAGAATTGAATAGAATAATCTTACAAAATTGCAGCAAAATCAATCGTTGCATCATTTTGATACATTTGCTGGTCAACTTCACATATTTTGGTATAAATTATTAACTTTATAATCTCTCACAACAGTTGATAGTTTATGGAGACCTACTATTCAGGTGTCTATATCAACGAGGAACAAAAGGCATTACAAAAAGATGTTTGTTTATAAATTTTATATAGTTTTCAAGATTGACAAATCTGGCCAACCTCATTGTGCATCTCGTCACATTTTTTACACTGAACTTCACTCTTTTACTTTTGATGAAAAATAATAAACTAAACACCTGACCTGCCAATTTGTTTAATCTGATTCCTCAACAAAAAGAATCAGACTTAAACAGACAGAGCAGCACCATTTTGAGTGACTTTGTATATTTTTGTAACAAACTGCCACTGTAGCAAACTTGTGAATTCATTGTGAAGTTGACAAAGTCAATGGGTGTAATTTTCATGATTGATTTCTGCTTTCTGTACATGAAAATTTTCAATAATCAACCAATACTATGAGTATGCTAATCTTATAAGCTTTTGCCCTACCATTCTGTCAACTCTAAGTGGCAATAACTTCTTTCTTTGTGCACCAAAATCATCTTTAATTATAAGAACAAATAACATATCTGACTGTCAATAAAGGCTTTCCTTACTTAAAACTGAGAAATAAAATGCTCTCAGCTTAAAATGGAGTTGAGAAGCAAAAAAAAAAAAAAACATCTTGGCTACATTTAATGGTGATGTCTAGGCCTTTTTCTGAACTTACAAGTGCCTTCGGCTGGGAAAGGATGCTGTCTCTCTGTTGTGGCTATCTCTCACTTATGCAGCTGTTTCTCACTTGTGCAGCTATCTATCTCTGCTGTAACTACCCCTCACTTCAGAGTCACTTGTGCAGCTATCTCTCACTGTTGTAACTATCTCTCACTTTGCAGTTATCTCACTTATGCAGCTGTCTCTTTCATGTGCAGCTATCTCTCACTTATGCAGCTGTTTCTCATTTGTGCAGCTATCTATCTCTGCTGTAACTACCCCTCACTTGTGCAGCTATCTCTCACTGTTGTAACTATCTCTCACTTTGCAGTTATCTCACTTATGCAGCTGTCTCTCACTTGTTCAGTTATCTATCTGTGTTATAACTGTCTCACTTTTGTAACTATCTCTCACCTATGCAGCTGTCTCTCCCTTGTACAACTATCTCTCACTGATGCAGCTGTCTCTCACATATGCAGCTATCTCTCACTTACTCAATCGTGCTGGCTAAAAATATCTGCATTTCACCCATGTAGGCCCCTTTGTACAAAACCTAGCCGGGCCTCAATAATTAGGTCACTAATTAGTGCAATTTACCGATGGTTGAAAACGAAGCTCTAATACAGAAATAAAGGCATATTGTCGGCAATATTTCACATCTAACATAATTTTGACAAAAAATAAGTGAAAACTACTCTTTACCTCATATACATATTGCTCAAGAAGCCATCACATAAACTTGCAAAATAAAAGTGAAGTGGGGACTAGTTTAGCGTCCACCAGAGGGCAACGTGAAAATGCAACAGCGAGATCGGACGCTCTTATCAGTGGCGAATTTTATTGTAGTCAATACCTCACACTGCAACTTTTTTTTTTTTTTTTTTTTTCAAATCTCGTCACCCATCCTCTCTGATCACGTTCATGCTTTTTTTATATATAGTACTGGTATGTAAACAGTTGTATTTGGTCCTGTTCTGTCAGCAAAACTGTTCATGTGTGTTTGTCAATTATGAGATGTTGTCATGATTAACTTGCAGGAAATTTGATGCCAAAAAGTAGATTGCCATGAGCACACAAACTGATTACTGAAATTGATCAATGCATGTATTAATTTATAAGATACTGATTAAAATATTGAAATCCAATTTTAAAATGTAAAATATGCATTTAATATGTCAACATATTACAATTTGATAAAATTAGTGTACATTAATGCGAGATGTGTATCTGAAAATATTTATGATTAGTTTATGAAAGACAAAGAAAGTCTTTGTTGACAAAATCAGACAAATATTTAAAATATTTTAATGATTGTAAATGTTTTTCATTGGCTCAGAAGAAATTCATTTCACACTACAATATTAGTTTTAGACATTACTGAATATCTATTAAGATTAAAAATCATCTTGGCAAATCCCAGAATTCACCAGTGAAACCTGGAATTCCAGCTTTCAACACTGCCCGCACCAGTACTCATGCCACCTAAGTTACCGAAGCTCACCGAAAGAATTATGGTCAAAATAACAGCGATACCAAGTGGACCGCGCTTTTGAACTGACACATTGAACCACAGTCAAGCTGCTCAATTTGGGCATTTTATTAATTAATTTAAATTACCTACCAGTATAAACTAGAGAATATGTGAGCTTTGACTTTGCTTAAAAATGTATTTTATTTACATTTTGGAAGATTAAAATGGCTGCCAAACTTTAATGCGTAGTTCTAATGTCGGGGCCAGAGTGAAAAGTGAGAATATTCACATAATTATATGCCGGACATGAGGTTTCATTACCATGGAAAGTAGTTTATTAATATTAAGATTGGCAGCTGACACTTGTGGATAATTTACATGATGAAAATATGATTGCCGACAGGCAATCATTGTCAAAAATAGGAACTATCTGTGTTATTCTGTGATCGGTACGATCGTGGGAAATGCGTAGTCATATCCTGTGGGTTGTAATTTGGTTTTTTCTGTGGTCATTATTGTTAAAGCAACTGACGCCACTGTAAAGTGTTCATCCGTGTGCATGTAACATTCCAATTTGCGCATGCGCCCGGGCGTATGAATACTTAAATAAAAGAAGTAAACAAAAGAAAAGAAGTGCGTGATGACAAAAATTTGAAGACGGCAATATCGTCATCGCCCATCTACCCATCGATGTGCGAAATTATCAATTCACATTGCTTGGAAATCTTATCCAATCGATAGAGCATGAAATGCTGATCGATAATTTGCGTTCCTATAACTTGCAAACAAAGGTAACGAAGTGTGTGAAGTCAAAATGCTCATCGTCAAGTTTACCGGCTCGGCAAAGCCAATAGGCATCCCGCTGAAATGGCAACATCGTCATCGCTGCACAAAATTATACCTTTAAATCCCTATAAAATGCTTCCCAATCGATAGAACAAGGAATTTTAAGTAAGTTTAGTTCAAATTTGGTGTAAATCGGACAATTAGAACAGAAATGACATGCAAAAGTCGGAGCGATGATTTGCGATAGCGCCTGAGCGATAATAGACAAACTTACGTAATCGAGCATGAAAAGGCACATCTTTGCAAACAGTTGTGCTAAAAAAATTGTTCATATACAGTCAACCCTTGTTTATCCGACACTCTGTCGCACCAAATTATGTCGGATTAATGGGATTGTTGGTATTTTGAACTGGTTAAACTGATACATACAAATGGACAGACATCTGACAGAGAGAGTAGGCAGTGGGTAGGACTATGGTATATTTAATGTGTAACACATGTCATATTATATATCAAAATAATACAGAATAATTCAATATCTGTACAACTTTTATTTACATTATCAACAAAAAGACATAAAAAGAAATCATCTTAAATCTCTCTTTAATGGTGATGTTTCTACACTATGTGAAATTCAAACTAAAGACTGATTTTTCACCTTCCTGTATCAAGTTTATGCCCATACAGAATCATAGCAAAGGTGACATGAGTAAACCTAGCATTGGCAAGAGCTCACCCTTATGATACTTTTCTACTATTCTACATGTTACAAGACCTGATCGTTGAAGTGGTGAATAGCGAAGATGAGTTAATCCTTTGGCTTTTAACAGTAGCTTGCATGTTTTGAAAATTTCCCTATGAGAGGAGGGGTTGGGATAGCCATTGATGGACCAAGTGCAATCAACACCCACATCTCTGGACCCTGTTTCCTTTTGGCAGGTGACAGATAATTGACTATTTGCTCATAGGTCAGTGTTTCTGAACAATTAAGTGAGACTGTCAGCAAATGTTTACCTTTCTTTAATGTCGGATAAAGGGGTCCAATAACAAAAGATTATGCAGTATTTGTATACAAAAAGGAATGTCGGTGTCTGAAACTGAAATTGTGGGATTACTGAGTACAATTAAAGAGAAAAACAATTGGTCGCAAATAAAATTTGGTCGAAAAGTGAAATGTCGCATTATTGAAATGTCGGAAAGTGAGGGTCGACTGTACCAAATTAAATGTTTTTAAAAGATGAATAAAAATAATTTCAACTACCCCATCAATTTGCAATGATCGTTTATGTTTAAATGATTTTGTTGTCCACATTGTTTATTTAAATTTTTGTTATAAATTTAAATTTTTGTTTTGTTTGTTGTAATTTTTGTTTTGTTTATTGCAATTTTTGTTTTGTTTGTTAATTTTTTTCCCATCTGTGTTACATGTGGAGCACCACTTTTTCTTGTTTATCTGTATTAAAATTCCACGAGGAATCTAAATATGTTGGTTATGTATTGCTCTGTACACTATTAGTTATCATAAATGATAGTTAATCGGGACGGAGCTGTCAGGAAGACATGAAACCTGAGAGCCTCGGGGCAACAATTTTAGATGACACAAAGGCTACAAACAATTCCCCTTCAAAGCTTGAGCTGGGAAACAATGACAAAAAAGGTCTTCGATCATAAATTTAAATGATTTTGGATGACAATGGTGTGAAAGAGTATGATTGTCTGACTAAAGTGACGTGACCAACTCGTCACCTTGGCTTGGTGTTACTGCCTCATTACGCATCAAAGACACTTAAGTTTTGTTTATCTCGACGTCATTTCTTCCAAAAGTTGTCTACTATCTTCGTATTATCTCACTGATTTCAAAACTGTTTTCGGTTTTATGATAAATGGTGTAGTTTTTAAGATATCTTCAAAATAGTGATTTCTTGTTATCAGCTGTCAGTTACAGACCCACACAAAATTCGTAGCGCCACCTTTGTGCGAGCAATAATTGGGGATCTTCGGGAAGGAGAATAGCAATTTTGACCAGGTAACCACCGAAACGCCGCTCCTACATGGGTAGTGGGGTCGCGACAGGGGCTGGCGCGCGTCAGGCAAGTCAGGCTGTGACTCTTTATTTGCCCCATAGATCCTATCATACTGCCTTTTATAGGGACGGTCTCGGCTGGCACAACATAGGCCGATTGCGGGTTACCATCTTGTTTTTTTTAATGATTAGATTTTAGAGAGTTTTTTGTGCACTTCCGATTGTAATTGTGCAGTTCCGGCGTGTTGTTTTCAATGGGGCAGTATGGCGACCCGCAATAGGCCTATTCCCTACCTTGGTGCAACGTCACGGGTCACGTGACTTCCCTCGCGACCACGGCGGCCATATTGGAGCCGCTGAAAACAAAGTGAACATACCTATTGCACACAGAGAGAACTTACAAATTTATCACCGTTTATTGCACTCAGATTTCACCCAAATGTCGTATGACAATCAAGATCACCTCAATATTATCACAAATTATGCTTTGCAGGTCGATTGTATTTCGTCATTGTTTCCCACTGCTTCAAAGTTGAGTCGTGTCTTCCATTTTTGAGAGAAATGCTTTCACACGTGGATCGATTTTAATTGCATTTTAAATGATAAATAAAGGTATTTACCCAATATTATCACGACGATATACAGCCGATCGAGTGCTATAAACGATAATAATTAAAAGCGATATAATTAATATCATTGGCTTTATAATACACTTTTATAATAACGAAGAAATAACGAATAGACAGTACTCTGCATATCCGATATTTGTTTTCATGTTTTCATTTACAAAAAACAATTAAAAGCAATTTGCTACGTCTGATATTACTGCTTATAATACACAGAAATATTCTACCACGTGTACAATATGTAGATAGTCACGAGGAGAAGCCAGGGATCCATCATTGCACAATATATTAATATTTTAATGTGAGTTAATCCACTCCATTTGTTTCCGTCACAAACATGATATTTACGTTTTACTTCATGGATAAATTCTCTACCTGCGAAGCATATTTTGTGATAATATTGGGTGAATACCTTTATTTATCATCTAAAACGCAATTAAAATCGATCCACGTGTGAAGGCATTTCTGTCAAGAAGGGAAGACACGACTCAACGCAACACGTGGTCGCAATTTTGAAAGGAGGAAGTGACGGGAAGAGGCTCTTGTTTTAGCGTGAACACGATTGTTAACTCGCATTGAAATATTAATATATTGCGCAATAATGGATGGTTTTGTTCTGTTCTCGGCCTGCAAAGCATAATATGTGATAATATTTGGTAAATACCTTTATTTATCATTTAAAACGCAATTAAAATCGATCCACGTGTGAAAGCATTTCAGTCAAAAATGGAAGACACGACTCAAAGACGAAATGCCCTTGAAGATCAATACTGTGAACGCTGATAATTGCCATCAGTGAAATTTTATTAGTTTTCACACCACTGAGTGGGACGAAATCAAAGACTGTAAAATTGAATTGTGCGATATTATTAAATAATAAATTTCTGGGCATATTTGGAGAGAAACAGCTAAGAAATGTGTAGTACGTCTTGTCTTGTCAATGGTTGCTACGCGTTTGTTTTCAGCGGCCAGTGGCTCACACTCTGGTCGCCAAGCTGTGAAATCACGTGATGCACTGAGTGACCCGGATACTCCCGGTCGAGAATGGGGTGATACTGATAGAACCATGAAGTAGACCGGGAATTCAAGCAGCTAAGTACAATGGACCACTCTCGGTGGGATGTCAGTTGATTTTGCCGAGTAGATGTCCAGCAATGGCAGCATAGTTGATGTAATTTAAACGGCAGCAAAGAAAAGATAGCAAAAATCCCTCTTAAATCCAATCATTAACAAACAAAAAACAAGATGGTAAACCGCAATCGCACAGGAATTTCTACTTCGCTCTGGGCAACATAGAAATTCTCCCTTCCTGGCACAAGATTTCTACCTTACGCATGACAGAAACACGCTGAGGTCTAACACAAAAAGCAACCTTACTTTTTGTGGTGTGCATGTTGCACCACTCCCAAGAAAGGGCCAGTTGTTATCGATGAAAGTTTGTCGTCGATGTTCCTCATGGCACATTACAAAATCCTTCAAAGTTTTGATATTGATTTCTGGCACGTGGACACCAGCTCCTTTCTTAGCCGTTGAGGTGACACTTGATCGTTTCTTCGCTCTTTTCTTTGGTGGCATTGTGAATAAAATACAAATTTTCGCAGTGATTTGCTTCTGTTTCAAGGCTCAGCTTTCAAATTTGAGCGGTTTTGCTGACATTCTCTGGTTCATTGAGACTCTGTGTTGATCCCAAAATAGCTCCTCATAAACGAGCGAGTGAAAAGCGCGGAGTTCAAAACTGAGTTCAAAGTTGACACTCTCCATACAGCGACGTCATATACGGGAATATCAATAAAGTCATGTAGGTGGCGAAATTAAAGGAGCGTGTTTGATATTGGAGTCATGCGCACTCCTTGGCGCAATTCTTCTTATCTCTCGAGGAGCGATCATATCAGCTTCCCAACCTGTCAGATTTTATCAAGTTTATTTTCCGGGAACTATTTGAGTAGCCAAATATATGCCCTAACTTAGAATGGACTTGTTCAAGTCTTGTCGTTGGTATGCTCATGAGATACAAATGTGCTGAAACTCAGGAAAAAATGTTGGAAAAGGCCTTTTGTACTCTACAGTGATCATGCCCAGAGATGTCTCTATGCCAGATTTCACATAATAGCATGGGGATCATACAAAAGCAACCTCTCTTCTATGGAATTTATCAGTGTAGTTTAGTGTTCCATACAATGAAAAAAAGAAAAATGAATGTCAAATATAAACAAGAAACGTCGAAATTCATAAAATGTAGAGAAAAAAATGGTTCTTATCAAATCAGGAATATATCTACTACATGTAAATATCAGTGTCATATTTTTAATTATCCATATATAATGTACTTAGTTTATATGTTTAGGAACCACTAGCATGTGTGTGTGTGTAGTTAAATGCTTTGAGGAAAATGCTTGTAAATTAAGCGATGCTTAATAAAGCCTTATTCAATTTAATCCAATCTCTTAATGATAAGACTACAGAAACTCTAGTTGACTGTTACCATCCCTTATGAACCTTTTATGCTGTGGAGGTCCAATGTGAACTCAACAAGAATATGGAATTATCTATCCCTTTACACAATATGTTAAAAAAACACTCAAAGACAAAACGTTTCTGAAAATAATATTAATCAGCGCTTTGTCTAGCCAATATGAAGTATATCATTATATCATTAATTTATCTTGAAGATCTACATGTAGAATGAAATTTTAAAAAAAAGACAAATTCAAAATTTTGAAAGTAAATTGTAGATATCCATAATATGAGCACCACAAATATTTTAGCACTCCCAGCACCAAAAATGATCTGAGAGCAATGTACAAACATGGGCACAACTTTGTTCAATTGCTGTTCTGCTCGACCATCCGCGGTCTTCGTGTGCCCGACTTATTGGGTGTGGCTGCTCCTCTCTGGGTCGAATAATCGAATGTGTTTATCTGGAAGCCATTCTGCTTCTGTGGGTTTGGTGGTGTTTGTAATTCGTTCAGAGGAGGACCTCAGCGACAGGGTGTCTATAATAGTTAACAAGACTAGGTGAGTTGATAATAAAAAACGTTTTTCATCTCTTTAAGAGATTCAGGTCCCTGTTATGTCACTGGTTACATGGAATGAGCGACACTTTCTCATTGCAAACTCAGCAACGGCTGTAAACAGATACAGAAATAGTCCAGTTTCAGTTGTTGGGACTACATTGACATTGTAAATATTGCTTCGTTGGTAACATGACAGAGACTTTAAACTGTGCAGGTTAAACTTAAAAGCTGAACGAAAGACACTGGCAAAAGGAAGATTTTATGGTCAAACTTATGTCTAAATTCTGATGTGCTGCAGAACAAGTAACCAGATGAAATGACAGAGATGATGAAACAAGGGACATGAGATTTAAAAACGAGTGTCAGTTTTTATTTTAAGAAATCAAGTCAGTGCAGAATTAGCAAAAAATTATCACATGAAACACATATGGAACAAGAAAAAATGGTGCTCCACATTAGTGTTCTCCAATCACCAATCGGCAAAGCCCAGATAGGTGATCTGGAGGGGTTTGTCGAACGTCCATGGTCTCTACCAACTGCAACCGAAGAAAAGTTTGGTGGAGTTGATTGAGCTCTAGTGAAGTAAAAAGTCGCCAGCTGCAAAAACTGTGGTAAACCCGTTTAAACGTCAAAATTGAACCCGTTTCAACTGCCGTTAAAACGGGTTTGACTCAATTTTTGCAGCTGGCGATTATTATCAAGTATTTATATTTTCCTTATTTAATGTTATCCAAAGAATAATCAAGATTTTTTATGGGATTTTAGACATAAACATACATAAAATATGAATTATCACTAAAACAGTTGGGTATTTAAAAAATCACATCTAAACGAGATTATGAAGGAAAAGCAAAAATCTCAGACCTCTCCAGATCACCTATCTGGGCTTTGCCGATGGGTGATTGGAGAACACTAGCTCCACATGTACAGTGACCGGCAACTGTCCGAAACCGGCAGTTGAAACTCAGACATTTTTAACTCAGTCAAATATTGAGTAAAACTGTGCTGTACTAATTACAATTGAGCTGAATATTGTGCCTCACACGTCATCTTGTTATTCCTATCCCTTTCAAAACGTTAAAAGTGTTTATTTGTTTTCACGGCACGAATGATCGCATCACTGTCAAATGACGTCAGAAGTGGTGACGTAACCAACATCACCATATAACTCAATACACAACTCGAACAAATTGCAGGTTTGCTGAATGCGAGAAAATCGTGCTAATTCTGTAAATATTGAACGGCTGTCATGTTTTCTTCACAGATCTATGTGAGTAGGGTTTACAAAGTTTTGAAAGGTTTTGTGAAAATCGGGAGTGAAAAACATGAAAATGTCCGGATTTGGCTGCCGGTCACTGAAGCACGGATGGGAAAAAATTAACAAACAAAACAAAAATTAGGGCTAACAACCATAGCCTAGGATTCACGCAATCATAGGATTGGCTGATATTATGAAATTGTCTTGTAAACACACGACAAATGAAACATTGTATTTTTTGTCACAGAATAAATTATGTGATATGATATGATGTGATATATGATATAAATCAATCATTATAAAAAATACACCGAATGACCTCGCCTACTGAGTGGCCCTGCTCTGTTAGTTCTTGGCCAAGTTACATCATTGACAACTCAAAATTTAGCTATTGAGCTCTTCTCTCCAAATATGTAATTCAGATGATCAAAATATTAATTTTCATCTTTCAGCAAAGAAGAATGGTCAGTGCGTGAAAGCTATGATCTTATCATGACGTATGCACAAAGACATGACTGACTTGTAAATCTTGTGAGAATTTGACAAACACACCTTGCTTTATAAGATAAAGTAATGACTGATCTTACTGATAGATATACCCCACTATAGCACACATATAGATACTGGCCTCGACATTAGCCAGTTGCCCTTAGCCAGTTGCCCTTAGCCAGTTGCCTGGAGGTATATTTCACACCTGTTGGTCAAGTCTGGGCAACTGGATACTTCTGTTCCATTTGACCAGTGGTCAAGTGATGCAATCTGTCCCCAATCAAAACACCCCACAGAGAACAGAAAGATAATGACCATATCACAGGGATGACACTTGATGAGAGGTAACTTTATGTCCAGGCATGGTTGCCACATTGTGGTTACCCCTGCCTCTCTAGCTCTGACCTCGATAAAGTTATGTGGTGCAGCTAAACATATATATTACTGAAGATGGTATTTCACACTAGGCACTGTATCAGGAGGTAAAGCTAATGCTTATTAATTTCGCACATTTTGGTCTTTGTCAAACGTTATATTATCCAGCAAACATGCAAAGTTGATTATAAGTGTGCTACAGTGGGGTATATCCTTCAGTTACACTTGACATTACTTAATCTCATAAAGTGATAATTGTATGTTCTATTCTTACAAGATTGACAAGTCAGGGTGACATCTTTAATCAAAGTCTTCATGTACTTCTCTGCTATAAAAAAACTGAACTCCTGAGTTACAAAAGACCCTATCCCTATTGTTTTTATGCGAGTAAATAACCAATGATATTCCATGGTCAAGAACTGACTGAACATCGCCAATTTTTATGTTTTTGTGAAATTTTGTACTTATGCATATGCAGAAAAAATTGTAACAAACTTGATGTCACTGGGTGCTATATATTTTTTTACCCTCAGCCCCTGATGTAATCAGGCTGAGGGTATTGCAGTACTCCTGGCGTGGGTATGTATGTATGTATGTATGTATGTATGTATGTCTGTCTGTATGTATGTATGTCTGTAGCGAACATCCTTGTCATCGCGATAACTCAAGAACAAATGATGGCAGCTTCATGAAACTTGACACACATATGCATCTGGTGAAAACCTCGGACGAGTTCGATGGACGGCGACCTTGACCTATTTTTCAAGGTCACAGGAACAATTATGTGAAATCCCAAGAATCACAATAACTCAAGAACGAATAATGGTAGCTTTATGAGATTTGACACACATAAGTATCTGGTGAAGACCTCAGAAATTTTTCTATGAAACATGACCTTCACCTACTTTTCAAGGTCACAGGGACAATTATGTGAAATCATCTTATCATCGCGATAACTCGAGAACAAATGATGGCAGCTTCATGAAATTGAGACACATATGCATCTGGTGAAAACCTCGAACGAGTTCGATGGACGGCGACCTTGACCTATTTTTCAAGGTCACAGGGACAATTATGTGAAATCCCAAGAATCACAATAACTCAAGAACGAATAATGGTTGCTTTATTAGATTTGGCACACATAAGTATCTGGTAAAGACCTCAGAATTTTTTCTATGAAACATGACCTTCACCTACTTTTCAAGGTCACAGGGACAATTATGTGAAATCATCTTGTCATCGCGATAACTCGAGAACAAATGATGGCAGCTTCATGAAACTTGACACACAAAAGCATCTGGTGAAAACCTCGAATGAGTTCGATGGATGGCGACCTTGACCTATTTTTCAAGGTCACGGACAATTATGTGAAATCCCAAGAATCGCAATAACTCAAGAACGAATGATGGCAGCTTTATGAGATTTGACACACACAAGCATCTGGTGAAGACCTCAGAATTTTTTCTTTGAAACATGACCTTTACCTACTTTTCAAGGTCACAGGGATAATTATGTGAAATCATCCTTGTCATCGTGATAACTCAAGAACAAATGATGGCAGCTTCATGAAACTTTACACGCATAAGCATCTGGTGAAAACCTCGGACGAGTTCGATGGACGGCGACCTTGACCTATTTTTCAAGGTCACAGGGACAATTATGTGAAATCCCAAGAATCGCAATAACTCAAGAACGAATGATGGCAGCTTTATGAGATTTGACACACACAAGCATCTGGTGAAGACCTCAGACTTCTCTTGATGGAACATGACCTTCACCTGATTTCAAGGTCACAGGGACAATTATGTGAAATCATCCTTGTCATCGTGATAACTTAAGAACAAATGATGGCAGCTTCATGAAACTTTACATGCATAAGCATCATGAAAACCTCGGACTAGTTCGGTGGACAGCGACCTTGACCTATTTTTCAAGGTCACAGGGACAATTACGTGAAATCCCAAGAATCGCAATAACTCAAGAACGAATGATGGCAGCTTTATGAGATTTGACACACACAAGCATCTGGTGAAGACCTCAGAACTTTTTCTTTGAAACATGACCTTCACCTATTTTTCAAGGTCACAGGGACAATTATGTGAAATCATCCTTGTCATCGTGATAACTCAAGAACAAATGACAGCAGCTTCATGAAACTTTACACGCATAAGCATCTGGTGAAAACCTCGGACTAGTTCGGTGGACGGCGACCTTGACCTATTTTTCAAGGTCACAGGGACAATTATGTGAAATCCCAAGAATCGCAATAACTCAAGAACGAATGATGGCAGCTTTATGAGATTTGACACACACAAGCATCTGGTGAAGACCTCAGACTTCTCTTGATGGAACATGACCTTCACCTGATTTCAAGGTCACAGGGACAATTATGTGAAATCATCCTTGTCATCGTGATAACTTAAGAACAAATGATGGCAGCTTCATGAAAATTGACACACATAAGAATCTGGGAAGACTCCAGATGAGTTTGATGGACGGTGACCTTAACCTGCTTTTCAAGGTCACAGGCCCATATCAATAATTCTAGAGTAAATGATGACAGTTTCATGATACTTGACACACCTAAGCTATCAAAGGAAGTAGATTTTATGGGTTTTTTACCCCTGCATCAATTTGCCTTGGTGCAGTGACGTTTTGTTCACAAATATTGTGTGGAGCAAATGTTGTGCAATGAGTTACCAGGGCTGAGGGTTGATGCATCTCTGATGCCTATGTTTTAATTTGTATTATTCATGTCAACTTATCCAAGCCAAATATTTTGTATTCTATGGGTTGTATGAGCATTTTTCCTAATTATCAGCCAATGTTTGAATGTACAAATACTATGAGCTTGAGCCCTTTATTGCATTCAAATATTTGGGCAAATTTCAGGGCAAGTGAAAAAAAAAGAAAATTTAAATAAACAAAAACTACAAACATACAAAGTTGTGTCTTTTTGGTCTCGATTATGTAACTTTCTCTATTCCCATATTCCACACAAATTGTTTTATTTCAACTCATGATGCTGTTTTATTGTGACTGTTTTTAGGTGAGATGTCAGAACCACCGCCACCTTATCCTGGCAATGTCCCAGATGCTGCCTACCCTCCTCCCCCAGCGGGGTATGCCCCGCCCCCTACTGCTCCACCCCCGGGAGGCCCCGCCTACCCTCCACAGGACCCCAAGATGGCGGGAGGACCTCCCCCACCAGGTAAGATATTCTTATAGACTGGTTTCCATCTCAATCTAAATTAGAATAGGTTTGGGAACTGCAGGCCACCCACAACATGTCTCTTATTTGACAAATGATTTTGATTGGCCAGCCATGATCACACTTTATGCCACAGACTGCTTGTTCAGTCCCCCACACCCACACTGTCTATTGGTTCATCAGATTTATACTCAGTGTGAAGAACTCCAACATAAACATTCTGATCAAACACAGCCGTGCTCTCAATGCCCTACACAGCAGACCCTAATCATGTTTGGGTTGGGGGATAAGACTAAATATCTTCTTCTCTTTTCCCTTTTAATGTCTTAAAAATTATATATTGGTCATCTAAATTTCGAACTAAAGAAATAGAATTGTAGTTTTTTTTTAAACGACATGTCATAAAAAAAAAAATAATAATAATAATAATAATTTTATGATAAATACTCTGAAAATGAGTTCTTTTGTTCAGGAATATGCCACTCAAAATTGATTGCCCTCGGGATGGATATGCCTTCTTGTGATAAAATTGAAATCCTTAACAAAAATGTGAAAAAAATTATATTACTCACAAAGATCATGTTTGTGAGAAATGTGAACATAATTATGGGTCAACAATCTTCAAATTTAGTCCTTCTCTGCAATTATTGTCATTAATCTCTGGACTAGTACAAGTAAATTCTGTGTTCTGAATACCTCAGTCTGGCATAAGTCATCCTTAGTGATTGAGATAGCACAGGACAACAATAAAGTCTTCTGAAATAAAGTTTGTATCCAATTTGCATTTTGAAGATTGGGGAAAAAATGATAATAGAATCTTATTTTGAGAAAAGAAGAAATAATTTTTTTTTAATATTTAGAATAAGTTAGACTGTGCCAGATCACTGAAAACATGGTAAATGTAGTGTAATCAGGAGAGTTTACAGTCAGGATCGAGCTCCCGCTTTTCCTGCCAGATGTAACATTATCTTTTAAATATGATCGTCATGCAATCTGTAGTATAACAGCTTAGCGTTGGTTTTCAGTCAGTTTATATCAAAAATGCAAAAGAATTGTGAAATCTTTCAACACCAACTGAATTGGGTCAAATACGATTGGAGATTGAAAATGCAGAGGATATGGGAGAGCAGATAGCGAGAATTGTAAATGTAACTAATCAATTTTGGTCTGTTAAGACAATTTTCACAAGATTTTGTGAAATATAAAGTCTGGATTGCTTCAATAAAGGTTTTGTGCCCAAATTGAATTATTTAATTATTTATGTCCCCAAGCATTGATGTACAATGAAGCCAATATAAACCAGGAAGAAATGACAGTACATATATGGTGTTGTTATGCATGGCACACAGCAGGTTATGTTTATTATTATCTCTATTCAGGCCAGTAGCTTGGCCTGGGACTGGGGCCTTAATATTTAGCAGCATCCATAAATTAGATCAGACAGCAGAGTGCAAGTGCACTTAGCAGATAGCAGCACAGAGTAAAAAAGCTAGGTCATGAGGTCAGATATCAGCTATAATAACCAAATAGGTCAATATGTCAGATGCCAAGGCCACATATGCAAAATTTATTGTATTAAAGAATCTAGCTATAGTCATGTCTGCTATTTTTGTTGACACCACAGATTATTACAGCACCTTTTGTGATGTTTGTCACAGGGTTTCTAGTTTTGTTCCTGATATTTAACTTCAGGTAGATGTGCTCCAATAAGCATTGGTATTATTTATTTAAACAAGTTCCTGATTAAAAGCCTTTTTTGAAGGCACACTCCTTTCTTGATGTCATTTTTTCTATGGGGTGTTATCATAGAGAAAGGTAAAATGATGGCATGAGACTATTGTAATATGCTTTTGAAGTCATCAAAGGTATTATCCTTTGAATAGTGTTAAAATCACCCAGTTTGAGCCATATCTGGGGTAATAAAGAGTTCATGCTGCCCATGTTTGCCCATTGTGTAATCACCGACACAGATCTTTGCAGACATATTATTTCTTATTGTAACTTTAATTCCTCCATGTAAAAATCAATATGTCAAAATGCCCTTATGTCAACATTCAATTCACCAAACTATAGGAGTAATGCTTAATACATTTAAGATCCATTGCAGGCTTGAGGCTTGGTAACAAAAAATAATTTTGTGTAATTGGGCAATAAACAAGTCTAGCACAGCAGCTGCTGGATAATGTAAAAAGTTATGGGCTCAAAATTTATGTATCTAAAATTTAATATATTAAGAATTGCACAATTGATTTTTTACAGGTTATGGTCCACCTCCTCCAGGTGCATATCCTGCAGGAGCCCCTCCCCCTGGTGGGTATGGACCTCCCCCAGGGGCCCCCATGCAGCCCGGTTATGGCCAACCAGGTAAGGATCACTTGTAAATTCTTACTTTTTATTAAAAGATGATATCTTAATGCTTTTATCTATGTTTGGTACAGTGGATATCCAAGTGAATCACTCAAGTCTACAAATCCAAGAGTCAAAAGTCAAATCCAAGAGTCAACTTTTGAAAAAGGGTCTGGATAAGGCCACTATTTGTTACAGATACAAGACAATGCATATAATAGTGTAGTTGTTTTGGCATATTATTTTGAGACCACTGGCATGGGGAAGAAAGTGATTCTTTAATATTTTGGTTGCTTCAACTGAGCAACTCTGTCTATTAATCATTCTTATGTTAGTTGGATGCCATGATTACCAAACAATAAACTAACCCATGATATTTGAAGATAGCAAGATAAGGAAGCACAAGGAGATGCAGAGTGTGTAACACTACCCAGCCTAGTAGAATTGATATGCATGGCTCCACAGTTCATATATGTTCATAAATCAGCAGAATACTGGCCATAACAGGTTGTGTATAGAACTAAATTCAGGCCAGTTGGTAGGATGCCAGCTTTTAATCATAGCTAGTGTATAAGGATTTAAATACCTAGGGAGTCTGGCGGTAACCAGGTTTACAGTAAATATTGATGTCATGATCTAAAAAAATTGGACTACTTAGAAATTGACCAGACCACTATACACCAGTGGCTCATGTGACACTTGTCACATGGTATCTTGTTTACTCAATGAGGATCATGATCAGTAAATATTCAATAGTGAAGTTCAAGTGTGCTCTGTTGCAGTCAGCGATCATTCTGTTAGTGTATTGCACAGTTCTTTCAGATGCTTCTAATACAGGTTACACAACAAAGCCTCACTTTCACTTGCCTCAAATTTTAAACAAGCTGAAAGTATCCATACATTGAAGGTAATAAAACACTATTTGAGGTTTGTGCGATCTCTCATATTTGGTCTAAGCAATTATATTAAATAATGTCTGCAAAAGAAAACCACACATTTAAAGCCCATAAACACTATAAGTATATCTGGCTCTAAGTATGAATGTTGATAGTTGTGGCAGGACAGAGGACCAGACAATAAATTATTTGACATTGACGTCATCTGTTCATGTGGTTACCAACCATGTGTATGTTATGTGTTGGAGACAACATAGTATGCATGGATGCCACCTCATACCAATCAATACTGTATCTTGCAGCCATCATAGCAAAATATAAATTAAAAGAGGCAGTTATGGTAAAGAAATATCTGGGGTCAAAGTCATCGAGTAGAATTTCTTTTGTGACTCACAATACTCAAGAACTTCTGAGATTTAAATTTCTATTTCTTTTTGTCACCTGCAACAGGTGTCAGTGAGACTAAGATGTCTGTCTGTCTGTACGTCTGTCTTTCAGATTTAGAGCCATGTGGCTATTATAGAGCTATCATTATTAGTGGGATGATACATCTTGAGTAGTATTAGTTAAAGGTGAAAGGTAAACAAAGGTAAAGGTGATATTTATATAGTGCTGATTCCAGGAAATGTCTGCTTATAGCACTTGATAGCAATTGGCCGGGATTGAATTCAAACTGGGAATCCCTGGGTCTCAAGGCAGATGCTCTACTAAGTAAGCTATCTCGGCTAGCTAGTTACCAATATATGAATGTCATGATTCAGTGAATAGTCACACTTCAGTTATCAATTCAACATTTTGCTGAAAAAACTTTGCCGTGTTTGTAATTTCATCTATTATACAACATCCAAAGTTGGATCTTGGTGAAAATGTGTATCCAAAGGCTCTCCATAGAGGCTTGTTGAAAAAAGTCATGCTTGAGTGAGCAGTCATGCCACAGTGAACACCTACAAAAAATATTGACAAGAATTTTATACAGTGACTATTATAGATAGGGCTATCATTTTTGGTAGAATGATACATATTAATTTGTTGGATTGGTAACCAAGATGAAAATTCAACATTTCGTACGAAAAACCTTTGTCATGTCTCTCATCTTTGCTATTGGACAACATCAAAGTATGAAACTTCCAAGTGTGGAAATGTGTATCATTATAATCTCCATAGGGGATTGTTGAAAATGTTATTCTTGAGTAAGCAGTCATGCCTCAATGAAAACGTTTGAAAAAAGTTTTGAAAAGAATATACAGTGATTATGATTGATGGAACAGTCTTTCTTAGTTGGGCAATGAATCTTGATGACTAGTTGGTTAAATATTTATTTTGATAAATGGTATACTATTAAATATCAGGTACAGACTTCATATTCCAATGAATAGGCACACATCAATCAAAAAAATATTTTCACAAAAGTTTATATACTCACATTTCTCTGACTAATAAGTATAAGTTGTGGTAGAAATGCATCTCAGAATTTTGATCATTACTGTTTTGAATGTGATGAGTGAGCAAAATGAGGAGACAAGCGAGACCCCACTCTTTTTACCTGTTTTTTTTTCTTCAAAATTACAAAGTATGAAAAAGATGTAGTGATTATTGGTGGTATATGTTATTTTGATTTGAATACATGCATCCAGAACCAGATACGGCAGAACAACCAGAGGAACCTAGTGACACAGGTAGCCGTAAGGGGGCACTGCAGTATAAAAAAAGACTACAAGATATATATTTATGCTCAAATATATAACAAATATTTTCCTGGCTGATATGTTCATCTGCTTTTTGAGACAAGTGCATGTTATCACTTGAAATATACTGAGAACTTATTGATATTTCTGGTCATCATGATTTAAGATACATGTATGTATGTATATATATGCTAACTCGCTTTCTTGCCTTTTTATTGTGTATCATATTACATATTTTACACAATTTCACAAATTAAAATATGTATAAATCTTAACATTATGGAAGCATGTACATGTTTCATATCTTGATAATGATATGCAGGATTTTTATTTTTATTTATTTTTTTTACATTTAACTAAAGCCCGAGCAAAGCGCTGATCAGGAATAAGATCGTTCAGTAATTTGTCAATGCTTTGGCACCAGAACTCTACATCTCAAAGAACATCACCATTCTCAAAATATTTTCATTGTGAAAACTTCCTTTCTTTTGTTTGTATATGAGTTTCATGATAATACTGTTATACTGCCACTTAAAGCTTGTTATTGTAACCATTCAGCCATATCATGAATATAATTGGGTAGAGTCAAGATGTTTCAGAGGTAAAATATAGGGGTCAGGATATACCATATTTACTCGTGTATAAGACGAGGTTTTTGTACAAAAACCCTTAGTTAATATTTGGGGGGTCGTCTTATACATGAAAGCAACCTGTGGAAGAGGATTTACGCCAAATAATTACGGCACTACAAGTTTTCATTACGAACATTCTCATTTTCAAAATGACAAACATCAGACATAGCAGATTGATTTTAATTGCGTTTTAAATGATAAATAAAGGTATTTACCCAATATTGTCACAAATTATGCTTCACAGGTCGAGATTTTCTCCACGTCCTCGTCAAAACACAGCATTTCCATTAGGACCTTTTAGATTTTCGAAATAACGAATATCGGACTTAGTGGATCGATTTTAATTGCATTTCAAATGATAATTAAAGGTATTTACCAAATATTATCACAAATTATGCTTCGCAGGTATATGTATATGTATATGTATGTGTCTGTTTGTGTCAATAATTTTAATGTGTTTTGAAGTCATTATTTACACCATGGATTATGAAGAATCTTGTGCTTTGTCAAACGCTGTCAATGGCCAAGTTACAAACTACACTTAGACCCCTAGGACACATTAATCATTTACCTGTTAAAGCAGGTTTCTCCACATTTTACCTGTCTGCTGCTTGGACAGAGGATGCTCCTGTTTCATCAACTTACAGTTTATATCACAAACAAAAACCTGTATCCACATGTTGCATGCAACCTGTTACACAGACCTGAGGGGCTTGGATCTGCGATTTTGCCACAGTTATTAATTTATTGGAATTAATGACTGTTTTGTTAGCTCCTGCCACCAGAGTGGGGCAGGAGCTATGGTATCGGGCTCTGTCCATGTGTGCATTTGTCAACAAAAACTTTGACATTTTGCTACATCTTACCAGTTATTTGAAATGAAAGTTCCAATTTTTTGCCACACTTGCATCCCTATTTTATTTACTGACTCAAGATCTCTTGCACCCATTTGCTTCATTAAGTCCCACATTTGATATTCTCAAAATACCCTTGACCTTTGTTTCCAAGGTCACAGATCAAATAAGACCAACTACTTTTGCACTAACTCAACACTTGTTTCACTTACAGATATACATTGTACATGTACTGTTAGGTGCCAATTAACATATAACTGACCTTCTGACCTACTTATGAATCATGAGTGCTAAAAATAGCCACTTACTTTGCAGGACCTTGTTATCAGCTGCTGCTGGTATGGGCAAAACATAAACAAGTGTTGATTTTAAAAAATCATGCTCGCGTAAGTTTGAAAAATCCCAAGGCCAAAAAAACCCAATGCAAAATCCTTGGGCAAAATCCACGAAAATCTTCGTACTCTGCCACGCACTCACAAATCACTTCTCAAACAAAAGCGCTATCTGATGGTGAAAGCAGAAATTTTGAGGCAAAACATGGCCGCCATGGACCGATAATCGGGGTATGCTCCATAGACTTACAGTTTAATCAGTCAAAACCTGGAACATCTAGCCCTAAAGGCAAAACAAACGCGAGCGAACATTTGGTAATATGTCATAAACCTATATTAGTTACAGGAAAACATTTGACATGTCACTGAAAGATGTACATTTCCAACTCTTGATAAAGTTTTGACATATTTTTTTCCAAATGTAGGCATTAACTTTGGCATTTCACTATGTCTCACCATTTTGACGAGGAGCTTCTGGGGCATGTCACTGATGACAGCTTGCCTTATATATCTTATACATGTCGTAGATTTATAAAAATGCTGTTAAATACATCTCACTTATAAAATAGCATAATCCCAGGCCTGTAGTGTTTTGTATGCATTGATATTGTTTTAATTGACCTCAGCTGCGCCACCACCAGGAGTTTCACCAGGTATCAGATATTATATATATATATATATATCTGCATGATCACTAACAAATATTCCTATATCATACATACCCCCTTTGTTGAAATTTGTTTATATATTAATTGATTCAGATATTATGTGTCACTTTTAAGATATTAAAATTTGCTGTAATATTGAGATAGTATTTTATGTTTATAATCAAGGAATAAGACTGGATGTGGTTGCACTTTTGTATCTCAATGCTATTCCACAAAGGGGAGATAACCTCATATCCTACAAAATTTCATAAGTTTTATTTAATGAGCTTCTTAGCATGAATCACAGGTATGCTTCACTTCTCAGGAACTAGATGTGTGAACATGTAAAACCCCACAACAAATGGACATGGTTAACTGGAGTCAAGAAAAAAGAATATTTGGAATCTGGTTTTTCAGCCATGTACATGCATATGAAAATGTGAAGAGTCAAAAAATTCTCCAAGCTATTGGACATTTTTTATGAGTTTCATAAAAGATCATAAATAGGTAGATTCTGGTACTGATTGTTCTTAGACAAAGATCAGTTATTCACAGATGGATAGAAATGACAATCAGGACTCTGGGCCAACCTTGTTCACTTGTCCAATCAGACAAGTTGTTTCAGAATTAAAATTTTATTGAAGAATCTTTGTCATCGTGGTTTGGGGCAGTATATTCACTTCCCAAAAATAGAGCTTACAAAGCTTCAATAAGACCAAGTCCTGAAGGGAGCTTCAGGCCCCAGGGGTTACTTTTAAATAAGATTTTGATTAATGGTCTATATTTTGAATTCTTTACTTTATTTCTCAGTCGGGCCAAAATATATCATATGAGGGCAATTGTTAACTTATTTGAATGTCTTCAGCTCCAGTTATGAGTCCAGATATTTCCTAACACCTCACAGAAAAAAATGATCACATTTCGAAACCAATGTTAGTTGGGTGAATAAGATGGTAATTTTAAAGGAATTGGAGGTAAAAATAAGCAATAAATACATTATGGGAAAAATACAATCTTATTGCTTCTAATTACTTGGTCTATACAGTCAAACAGCAAATTGAATCTTACTTCTTCCAACTGGCACAAGTATTGTAAGTATACCTTTACTGAGGAATATTTAAACTATTCTGGACTGAAAATCATTCAGATTTATGTTATTGGAAGGGGAGAATGGGTTTTATCAGATGTACATAATCAATGTACATCTGATTTTATATAAAGTCACTGTTTTAGCATGTGAATTGATTTGTTTCACCATCTTCTTAATTTTGGGGCAGATATTTGAGACCTTGTGAGAAGTATATTAAGAGGTTTGAAATAGATTCCCTGATATGAATCAATGTGTTAATGAATTTAATCAATGTGCTTCAACATTTTAACACACTTATATTTGAATTTATAGATTTGATGACAAATGTGTATGTTACAAAATACTAATTTCTCTTGAAAATGGTTTTGTGAGAAATAAAGAAGATGAGTAATGTGTTGGTTTGGTTAAAAGAATTTTAAACAATTCAAGTCATTATTATTATCATTTCCATTACAAATCATCACTGGAATGTATATTTGGAAAATTTAAAAATCAGCAGTTGAACAGTTTTCCCCTACTTTTTTGAAGAACTTTTATTTTGTAATAAAAAGAAAGTAGTGTTCTAACATAACTTGCTACCAGAGGACAATTAAAACACAACTAAACTGCCTTCTATATAGAGTAAGAAGAGCATAAATTAATAATTCAGTTGGAGGATTAGAATGCCATGATTAAAAATATGTTGAATTTTCCTTCAGGGCCTCCACCACCTGGTTATTTGCCCCCAGCTGGAGCCCCGCCAGGTGATTAATACTGCATGGAACTTGATACTCCCGCTAGACTTTTTGTAGATTGTATTAATTGCTTGCATTTTACTTGTAATCATTATCTTTCTGCCTATTATTAACATAGAATTACACACTAAAGAATATTGTAATCTTATCCATCCACCCATCTATATTTAGCAACATTCTTGTTGTGTCCACTGTTACTCTTAAAGCCACAAAAAACCATAAAAGTATTTTGTAAAGATTCAGAAGAACAAAAAAAAATCTTTGTTAATGGATTTTTAACGGCTCGTCCTTTTATAACAATACTTGAGTGCAAAGAAAAACAAATTGGAACCTATATGTACATAGATATATTACCTTTTGGAAGCATGGTAATTTGAAAAGGTATGTCTTGTTACCAGGAAGATGGGATTATATCAGTATATCAGCTAACAGCGAATGCTCATTATTAACATTCTGTTTATGCAGGGCTTGACATTAGCACTGGTCCAGTGGCTCTGAAAGGTTTTTTGACCCTCAAGGCCAAAATGGGCCAGTGGTTTTAAAATTCTACTGGCCCAGATTTAAGAAAAAATTACTCATTTTTCACTGTTTTATGTGCAGGCCAGTACTTAGGAACAAAATGGATTTGAGAGCAGTTTACATTTTTGGGCTAATAACAAAAATCCTTAATGTCAAAGCCTGTTATGGTCAATATAGTGACTTTTTTAAAATCTTGATATTACATTTTTTTTCAGCATGATTGTGCATGCATTTTATGCAATTGCTGGACTTGACTGTCTTCATCAATTGAAAATATAATGAATTATTTGGGTTAGATGGGTCATTATTTGAAGGTTTATATAGTAAGACAATTAGCAACATATTTGAGAGGTTTGGATAATGAAAAGGGTGTTTGTGCATGTGTGGAAAGCTGTGGGACGTGCAAACACATGTAGCTGTAATTACATAGTTTCAGATTTAGTTTAGATATCTTCCAGGTCACAAAAGGAAATAACACATTCAAAAATCATAAGCAAGCAAATCGAAATCTTTCCTTGCAAAGTTTCGTTGACTTATATGAAATATCACACAGTGGTGGTGCAAACTTCTCTGAATGAATTGAAATTTGGTGAACCAATATTCTTTCTTCAGACATAACACTTTAGAGCAGCTCAACTCAGTTTTTAATGTCAATGTTAAGTATAAGCCATTTACATATTATTTTAGATTTCAAATCATCAACAAAATTAATAGACAATTGACAGTTGACATGCTAAGTTGGCTAAAAAACAAAAACAAAAACAAAACAAGGAAACTTTCATATATGAACTTAACATTTTTCTCCTTGATGGAGGTGTGTGATGCATGTACATCCAGAAAAGTTCACAAAAAAGTTTGACTTGATATTGATTTTGAGCACTGTGTCACCTGCAAAGATGTGTGCATCATTATCTAAACCTCTCTGTTTATATTTTCTGCAGTAAAAGATGCATGGCTTAGAAAATGATTGTTTACTAATATTGCCTTTTGTTGAATTCTCTTCAGGACCTCCACCGCCAGGTTATATGCCCCCAGCAGGAGCCCCACCAGGTGAATAAAGGAGTCAAAATGAAATAATATTGAACATAAAAATTATGAATCCTTTGTTTGTCTAATATTTATGTTCATTATATTATAAACTGTATATACCTTAGTCTTGTGTTATCACAACTAGGATCCTCCCCGGATCTCATTATTTGCATAAGAGCATCTCAAGTAGTACTGTAATGCAGAATTTGTAATGTATGTTGTATTGTATTCATACACAAACCCAGGAATAGACAAATGTAAATCACAGTAATCTTAATGAATGTATACATGTAGAAGCACTCTTATTCCAGTATAGAATCTTGTTTGTTTAGTATGTTTATTCTCATATTTACAAGAGTATAAGCATTTCAATGGATTAATCGACTGACAAGGGCCTCGAGTTGATACCAATCAGAATTGTTTGGGTATTTCTAATTATCCTACATATTGAGAAATACAAACCAGTCAGTTAAGCTACAAAAGGGTATTGGAACAAAGGGTGGAGAAAAATAATGGTTCCAGAGTGTCTCAAACATGGTTTGAAAAGTTGCTTGCCCTCATTCAGTCATATATGAAAAATATTTTTTTTAATCCTCAAGCGTTACTGGCTATAAAGTTACTTGCTTAGGATGGCAAAGATAGCCCTGAGTTTGTAAACGGTTTATCCAAGTAACTTGTCATGCTCCAGATTAGTTTTGTATATTGCCCCACTTTCAGACTCTACACAGAGTCACATATGTCTGCAATGCCATCTTGGGAAGAGTCCTTGTGATTTGAAAGGAGACATAAACTCTATATTATATATTCAAAAGAAATGTATGCATTTCTTAGAATGCAATGTTCCATCAACACAATACAATGAACTGACACTGTTCTTGATATGTTACTTGTTATTTTTTTATTATTTTCTTTTACTTTGCTCTATCTGTTTTGATTTGTTTTGATACTCATGCATGCATGTGCTTTCTCTCTCCATTTCTGACAGGCTACGGCTCTCCACAGTATCCAACTTATGGACCTGGTAAGGCAGTTTGATCGATGTCAATTATATGATGTAGAAGGATCATGTACTGTTCATTATTTGAGTGAGTGAGTGAGTTGCTCAACATGTGAATGAAATACTCAAGATGTTATTAAGTGGCTTCTAGTGTGAGAGTATCAGCTTAAGGTCTTATTCAATAGTCAAGTTATGATTGAATGATTAAGATGTGTTTGAATGATTGGATAGTTGAGCCATATTGGAATCATTAAGGTGTGATTGGATAGTTAAGCCATATTGGAATCATTAAGGTGTGATTGGATAGTTGAGCCATATTGGAATCATTAAGGTGTGATTGGATAGTTGAGCCATATTGGAATCATTAAGTTGTGAGTGGATAGGTGAGACATATTGGAATCATTAAGTTGCGATTGGATAGTTGAGACATTGGAATCATTAAGTTGCGATTGGATAGTTGAGACATATTGGAATCATTAAAGTGTGATTGGATAGTTGAGACATATTGGAATCATTAAGTTGCGATTGGATAGGTGAGACATATTGGAATCATTAAGTTGCGATTGGATAGTTGAGACATATTGGAATCATTAAGGTGTGATTGGATAGTTGAGACATATTGGAATCATTAAGGTATGCTTGGATAGTTGTGGTGTGAGTGTGTGATGTATTAATGTATAAGTCAAGGTGAAAAGTGAGTAGTTTGAAATTAAGCGAGTTACTCATGTAAGTCACTAAATCAATATTTGACTCATAGTAGGTAATTTTTGTGAAATGTGAAGTAAGTAGTTTAAAAAGGTTTTATGCACCAATACAGAATAGGGCAGAATTTGCAAATGTAAATAATGGAAAATCAAAAGGAAAGTTTTAAAGCTGACATCTTTGATTACTTTAGTTTACCATCAGCAAAATATTTGGAACCAAGCCTGTGATTTTCTGATACTTGCCCAACATGCTCATCACACAATGCTGTTCACTCTTCATCCCTTTAAATCTTATTGTAAACTGGCAGAACACTGACAAAGCAATTAAATAAATGTCTATTATATAATCTCTGTAAACAAGACCCTTATCAATCGCTCCACTTTTTAAAGCACCTGTTTGTTTGCCATAATTTACAGGTGGATTGTTAATATTAAAGCATTGAAATGTAAATGTAATAATGTTGAAAGTTATGTGAAACCCCAAGCAAATGCACAAAAACAAACAAACAAAAAGAAACGAACAAAAACAATTATACATGAGCTTCTGATATGCCAAACAAGAGATTTGGTGCATAATACCTTTAATGTGTATAACAGTGAGTTAGTATCAGTCATTTTTTAAAGTGAATCAGTGTATATTTATTTGTTTTAATTTAAACTCATTTTATACTACAGTGATTCAATGTGTCATAGTGTGTCAGTGATTCAATTTAAGAATACGTTTGGTTGTAGCTTATCAAAATAACAAATATTGGATACTATTTTTTTTTTTGGGGGGGGGGGGAGATTGATTTTAACTTCATGTTTATTATATGATATCGCATATTTAACAGCATGTCATTTTTTAAAGATTTTTGTGATCAGCATATTGAAGATTTCATACTGAATCCAAAGACAATTTATTTTATTTTGAAAGGTTCTATCTTATTTTAGGCACAAACCATGACCAAGAGATATTTAAACAGATTGGAAAGAGCTGGTCTGCCACTAGGTGTCAGCGTGGTGGACCATCCAACTCTCACATGGTCTCACACAAATTACAATATAGTTCTCGATCTAAATGCTATAAAACAGTACCTTTATAATCTACTGCATCCACTTCATATCAACGTGATGATCCAAAGATGACAACTTGGTCTATTTGTTCAAAATACAGTGAAAATTCCCTTGACAAGCTGGCCAAATGGCCACATGTGGGAAACAGGAAGTGGCGACGATGGCCCTGCCACGAGATCAGTTCACCTGAGCGATAATGCAGAACTTCAGCTTGTTTCCAATCTCTGTTTTAAATGTCTCTGGCACAAACTTGTGTATTTCCAAATATCTTAATTTTGTAAAATATGCCAAATGATAGTGAACAGGGTATCCTGTTCATGAGTCAGAGTTGTTCGCAAAACATGAGGACAATTCTTTTGGTTTTCTTTGTAGGTTTTTTTTCTGATAATGACACCAATGTCCTATATATTTATATCCCTCATGAAACCTACAGTAGTTAAAATGATTTGTTTCCCAAAATTGCTAGAAAAGTAGCTTCTTGTGAAGCTGTCCCAGATTTCAAGCTCATTTATTTAAGAATGACAATTTCTAAGTTAAAAAAAATATGTCTCAGCCTTCCTATGAAATCTTAGAAGTTTGAATAATTTCTTTTGGAAATACGAAATCGCATCATACATATTTATTTCAACTTATTCTGAGAAATGTAATCACAATTTTCAGTTATTATGCTGTTCATGATAATATTTTGTATTCAAAAACGTTTATACCTTAATGTAAGATAGGCAAGAATTTAGAAAATGTAGCAAGATGAGTTTTTGGCGTCTCAAGTCTTTGAGGATGATTTTTCTATCATCATATTAGGATAAACACTGGACAGTTCTGCTGATAATGACTTCTTAAGGCTGTGATAAGAAAAGCAAGATCTGTGAGATTTATGATGAATGTTTAACTATGCATGTTATTTTTATTATATATTAAACATCTCTGCAAATATTTTTATCTTGTTCCTGTAAAGTGTTTCCCTATTGTTTCCAGATTGTCTCTTTGTAACGTTTCTTTTTGGAATTTTCTGGTGAAATGTTTGTTTTAATCAGTTCAATAAATATCTTTCCTGGGTGTGTCATTTTGAATCTGATTAAATGCCTTTCTTAATTCTATCAAAACATGTTTCTTCTAAATCATATTGAAGATAGCTTCATGATGAAGTCATCAACACAAGCGTCTTATACTAATTTATCATATTTAAACTGTATGTTTTTAATCTATATATGATATTCTTCAAGTTATGTGCCTGGGTGTAACGTAAAAACTTTTCTTTTATTTTTCTACTAACATATTAGCTTTATTACAGTGATACAGGATATGTCATGCAACTTTATTTTAGTATTAATTTAACTTTCATTATATTTAATTTTGAGTATTTTGTGTGATTTATTATTTATATTGATATAATGTGTCTTGGGGTTTTTATTTCCATGTTTTTTTTTTCTAACCCTAAAAAGAGAGGTCAATATCTGGACGTTATAATGGTCTTTACTGATATGTCATGTCCTGTTGTGAAGTCAATCTTGAAACAGAATGGGTCCAGGCTAAAGCTGCAAATGGTCATGGAGTAAAACTTGTTTGGATAAAAAAAGATAATTTCAATAAGACAAAAATCATGGGCATGCTATCAGCATTACCATGTCATGCCTTGTTGTTAGCTTAAGAATATGGTTATGATAGAAAATAAAACATCCAATATTAAGAGGACAATTAGGCCTCGTGTCAGCCATCATTTATTTTAACTTATTTGTGAGAAGTTGTTTTGGGGGAAAAAGATCCAAAATTGCAATCAGAGACAATCAGAATTCAGGAAACCAGTAGTACAGTTGTTTTTCCACCAAACTTTTTTAATTTGCACTTCGGGTAAATTATTGATATGAGGAATGGCTAATATGTTTGATTGTGTGTTTGCTGTTGCAGCCCAGCCAGGATATAGCCAGCCTGCCGTGGTGGTGACGCAGCCGATGGTGACGACTACCGTGGTACAGCAGTTCCGGGAGTCGCCTGTACAGACCATATGTCCACACTGCCAGGCCCAGATCGTGACTGCCACCAACTATGAGACTGGCACCTTCACCTGGCTCATCTGTGGTGTGGTTTGCCTTGTCGGGTATGTTAACTTGCAAATTTGCACACACCAGTCTTATTTTGACATAAAGTAGTAATTATATCATCATTTAGGATCATCTTCCTGTGAATTCATGATATTTGCAAGATGTTTTTCATTTAATCGTTAAAAATTTTCAGCATTATTCATTCTGGACCTTTACTTTTTTTCTTTTCAGATGTGACCTTGGGTGTTGCTTGATCCCATTTTGCATGGATGGATGCAAGGATGTGATTCATTCATGTCCCAACTGTAGACAGCAGATCTCACGGTGGAGCAGACTCTAACTCCCTACACCAAAAAAACAACCAGCCAATCACAGGACTAGGACCGCAAGAACTGGACAAAAAAATCAATCAATCAAAAATAAGGAAGCAGAAAGCTTACAGACAGGAATATAGTTGATCCATTTTTGGAAAGATAGATATGGGAAGTTTTATAGGTTTTCAAAGAGCTGTCATTTATATACATACACATGATATTTGATTATAAGAGTTATTGAATTATATTTCTGTTGTAGTGAAATAATTAAGCAACACCTGGAGTACTTGAACACATATTATATGTTCAATCCTGATGTATTTTTACCACAGCACGGCATGAATCCCACAAAGATTAAATTTGGAAGACAAATGTGGAGGTAATCTTGTCAGGCAGAGATAAAAATGTGCATAATATGCATCACCTGTAAACTTACAATCATATACTCTCTATCATTGACATCATCATTGTAAAAACACATTTAGTGATAAAATTGTAGTGTTATACTATTTCTGTTTAGAACATATTTGTGTATTACATAAACAGAAACCTCTAGCCCTGCAAATGGGGACCTAATTTGGCACGACAATGCATTGGGTTACTCCATATGGATACTGATGTGGAACATGTTTTGTATTTGGCACACTGGATAGCTCCAAAAATTATTTTATCTAATGATTTGTACAGTTGCTCGAAGTGGCAGAATATGAATTTTGTAAATGAGGCACATTAAGGTTTATATTATGATTTGGAAATGGTCCATTTGTTATCCTAATTGTAAACCTTGTACTGCTGGCTTCAATAGATCAAAACGTGTACTTGTTAAAGTGTTGTATCCATTTACACATATTTTGCTGGAATAATCTTTTTATTCAAGCAAAATGTGTGTGAATTGATTGTATATGTGATATATAGGCCATTGAATCAATTGAAGAGAGATACTCTTTTTTATTAATCTGACCCATCTGTGGGATAAGGTCTGCAAAATACTCTGTAAATGATTTATTTCTGACTTATGGTGATATTATTCATTTCCAACACATTAGTAAGACTTTTTGTAGAAAGATGGAAATCATTACATGACCTGTTTAAAATAGTTTCTTTCATGGATTATTTTTTCCATAAGAAGCTCTGAACTTGGAAGTTTTGACAGATGTTGAAATTATGCAATTCATATCTGTCACATTTCACAAATACTCAGTATGGAAGTGAGGGATATTCTGTACAGATTATGTTTAGTATCTACAAACACTTCCTGTTTTTAATATACACTAATGATATAATATACACTAATGATATATATATATATATATATATAGTTCCCACTGCATTATGTTAGTATGACACAAGCTATAATTTATTGGCCATTCATATAATCTATTTTATGTGGTTTGTCAAGCATTACGGTTTGGAAGAATATACACTATGATTCTTAATTTCATCAAATTGTACATGTTACTGCAAACTGTAAATGTGCATGATTGCCAATCTGTTCAAAGTTAACATGTGGTTGCTGATCTTGACAAACCAACAGGCCATATCTTTCAGTCATTACAGTGATAACTGTTTTGTAGCCCTCGGACTTTACAGTTTTTAGGTCACTTAATGATAATTGTAAATGATATTATGAAAGAGTCCCAAGTATTGTACATTGATCAGATTACTAAGCTGAATCTCCTCAAGTGCTGTTCATAAATTATTTTGATATATGCTGAACAGGAAACAAAGTTAATGAAAAAAAAACATATAGTAAAAAAAAATACAAAACGTCTGGTTGGATTGTTTTTAAAGGACTGTCCAACTTACTATATATATATATATCCTCAAAGGCATGAGGCATGATATGTTGCATCATGTTTTTCAAACTTTCAATCATGATTCAAACTATTGCATCATGTTTTTTCATGAGCTAAGAGATTCCTGCTTGCGAAAGAAATATATTATCTTAGCTATTAAATCAAAGAGAATGATCTTCATTTACAAATTGATTTGTTAAAGTTAATGATTTCCTTGCAGAGTGTCTCTTGATGTAAGGAACATATCAGATTATGCATATACATATTTAATATATTTTAGAATGAGATTTTAAAGTTTTTATAGATTTTTATGGTTCAATATGACACTGATTTTATTCTTAGGTAAGAATAGTTTTTTTTTTTTTTTTGCAAAAATTTAAGCTAGTCATTTATGATGATAAATGCTCACTTTGCAGAAAACAATGAAATTATTGAACTACCAAATAATGCTACATGAAATATGAAGGGATTGATACACCACTTTCTGCACTATCAGTTCAATAATACTGAGTGAATATGTGGTATGAAGTGAGATAGAACATGAAATGTGGTAAACTCAAAATTCAAGACAGTTTCTGTTTTACAAGCATATGTCCTTTTAATTTAAAAAAAATGACATATTTCTCTATTGATAAATGATAAAAGTGAAATTTTAAAATTGCTGAATATGGAATCTCATCAATGTTATACTCTAAAAATCATTTTGGTTTCATTTATTTAATGACTGTTGCTGCCAAAATGGGAGTTGACTTTGCTCAAGCTACTTTATGTTGCCTTTGATTTTAAGCTCTCATTGCATTAAAATCCAAGGATGGATATTGTGGAGATTCCACACATAAAAATTATAATAATTCCTGTCAGTCACTCGTATAGGGAATTCTAATTTGAATTCTTTTTGTTCTTTATGAATACTCACATATTTATGTCCCATTTTGTAAAGGTTTTAATATCTTTAATTCTAAGACAAAGGTGAGACACGAAGTACTAACTTAAAGATTGATTATTGACAAGGGAAGGCATTGGTAAAATATGTGCAATATACATAATGTTACACTCTGAATAACTGATGTATCATACGACTATGTTTGCATTTGTTACAGCAATCCATATAACCAATTTGGATGTTTATATACTATGTTATTTCAATCTTTTGTAATTGTTTATGAAAGATTGAGATATTCTCAAGTTAAAATATGGGACTGGGTCTCTCCAATTATTATTATACAAAGAAAATGGCACAAGTTGAATCAGTCAGAATTTAAGCAAGAGTTTTTAGCAATGCTTATCAGCTGTTAATGTCTTCCTTACATCTGAAACTTGTCTCACATGAAGTCACGTGGAACCACACTGAAAACGATATTTACACAGGGTTTGCCACCTGGTTGAGAAGTTTCCACTCTCTTTGATGTTGCTCTGGTGAAGATTAAATTGTGCACCCAATTGTGACAAAAGCATGACATCAATAAGTTAAAAGATAATTAATTTTGGAATAGAGAATTTTATAGGTTCTGTCATTGTGGATCTGATAGTTCTAGCTCAACTTGATGACCTTGATTATATGGATTGTTGTATCATTATCATCTTTAACTAAAGCATCTCACAGCTTATGAGATCTGATTATTACTCTGAATCTTTTATTGTATATAAAGTAGTTATCGTTTTTAATGAGTTTATTTTTGCATGGTGTGACAAACTTGGTGTTTTGTATAATCTGTTCGAGGCAGTTTGTGCACACTCCACACAGTGGCCTTGGCTGACCCTGCCTAGTTGGATTGGCAGACACTGTGCTGTGGTGCCTGAGATAACTGGTGCCTCGACTGACACTGGGATGACACCATATACTGACACTGATAATGAGACGAGTGAAGCCAATGGAGTTAAGCAAAGATATAACATCACAGTTTTAAATATACATTGTATTATGTATCTGCCCTATGTTATCATAATCATCAGGAAATCATTTTAGATGTAATAAAATATCACAATTCTACAAGCAGTTTGTGTTTATTTTATTATGGACATTCAGAATTGGCTCACACAGCATATAATATATATATATATATATATATATATATATATATATATATATATATATATATATATATATATGTGTGTGTGTGTGTATATTTACACACACACACTCACACACACACACACATAATCGTCGCTTCGTATGGTCTCCTCCCCATCAAGCAACCCCCATAAGGGCCTTATATAGGGTGAATTCTAGAATCTGCCTCCTGGTCAGACCATGCTTGGTCAAAGGGCTACAATGTCGTTATTTTGGCTTCATTTCCAGTGCCTTTTTGCCTCTCTTTCCTCTTTACCTTTGCAAGCAAGCTACTCTTTGTCGATCTGACCTGTGTCAAGGTCAAGGTCGTCTGAAGGTCACCGTGTGACCCTTTAAGAAGGTAATTTGATATCGAAAGTGGCAATTTTTATCGAGTGATGCCTCATAGTGTCTAAATCTGGTGTTAACTCATTTTCGAAAATCAAGTCCATTAGGACCCTTTTTGCCTGGGGGCTGTCACGCTTCGTATGGTCTCCTCCCCATCAAGCAACCCCCATAAGGGCCTTATATAGGGTGAATTCTAGAATCTGCCTCCTGGTCAGACCATGCTTGGTCAAAGGGCTACAATGTTGTTATTTTGGCTTCATTTCCAGTGCCTTTTTGCCTCTCTTTCCTCTTTACCTTTGCAAGCAAGCTACTCTTTGTCGATCTGACCTGTGTCAAGGTCAAGGTCGTCTGAAGGTCACCGTGTGACCCTTTAAGAAGGTAATTTGATATCGAAAGTGGCAATTTTTATCGAGTGATGCCTCATAGTGTCTAAATCTGGTGTTAACTCATTTTCGAAAATCAAGTCCATTAGGACCCTTTTTGCCTGGGGGCTGTCATATATATATATATATATATATATATATATATATATATATATATATATATATATATATATATATATATATATATATATATATATATATAATATATATATAAATATATATATATATATATATATATATATATATATATATATATATATACACACATATATATGTGTGTGTGTATAGATTACAGATAAGTTTAATCCAATTATCCAAAAACCACATAACAGATTATCCCTGACGCTAGCTGCCGGTCAACTTACAACAAATTGTGCACTCATTTATAATATGTGTACCATCTATTTCGTTACCATGTCAACACATTTGCTAATAATGATCGATATTCTCATTATAAGAAGAAAACATTTTTTCTGTCAAATATAAACTGTATTAGATTAAGAAATGTGAATTTTATCTATTTATTTGTATGATCAGCACACTTCAGAGTGCAATGTATATCATATATTGAAGCCCGTCACCGCAATTGATTCAAAGCCTTGCTCTTTCCGAAGGATGACTGGGTTTTGTTTAAGGAATGTGAATAAGTTCATAAAAATAAAAAAATGGTCCCCCGAAAACAACATATTTACTACTAATATAGCTAAAATCTCTGACCAGTAGTTTCAGAGCAGAATGTCAAAGTTGAGGGAAGAAAATTTCTCCACCTCAAAGCAGAAGTAATGTTATGCAAAGCTTAAAACTCAACGAAGAAAATATAAAATAAATATAATTCGAGCCACATTCAATTTAAGTACAAATTTAAATGATCTGGATTACTCCATTTAATCTACGCCAGATGATTAGATTTAGTTGTGATTAATCCAGATTATCCAAATCCAACATAACCTGTTAAACGCGATCTCCGTGTCCATGGACTCGAAAAGGTTAATCAGGCCAGATCTAAGACTAAACTAATGCAGGGAGAATGTAACAAAGGCAAACAGGACAGTTTTTATTGTCTTTTCGGGGATATTGAGTGTAGATACAACACATAATGCCATAACGTTAAGGATATAAACATATATAGCTTCACGACTGGCAAAGATGGGCAAAGGGGATAAAGCGTTGGATTTCGGCAAAGGGGTCAAAGAATTTCACAACTTTGACCAAGCTCCGATTGACGATGGTGATCAGACTAAAAAATCTAAAAAGGGGAAGAAAAAGAAGACGAGGGGTTTGAAGAAGGGAGAGCCCTCCCTGGACGTGGATGGCCTCATAGACCAGTTTACTGACGTGACATCAACCCATGGCCCCGCGCACATCAAGCGCGTCAAGCTGGGAGCCGGCAGGTGTCTCTGGGTGTCCATCTTCTTCGGCGCTTGCATCATGATGAGTATTCAGCTGGCTGCTGTCTTCAGCAAGTATAACGAATTCGCAGTCGCGGTCAGCGTCCATCGTCGGTATGAGAGGGAGATGAACTTCCCATCAGTGACCGTTTGCAACGTCAACCCAGTCAGGTATGTGATATTGCATGATTAATTGGAATAAATCATTGTGTTAATTTCATCTTTCTCAATGCCCCGGAGAGGAGATGGGAAGGGAGCTTCCTTACCTCATTGCACATTAAGGAGATGGGAAGGGAGCTTCTTTACCTCATTGTGCATTAAGGAGATGGGAAGGGAGCTTCTTTACCCCATTGTGCATTAAGGAGATGGGAAGGGAGCTTCTTTACCCCATTGTGCATTAAGGAGATGGGAAGGGAGCCTCTTTACCTCATTGTGCATTAAGGAGATGGGAAGGGAGCTTCTTTACCCCATTGTGCATTAAGGAGATGGGAAGGGAGCCTCTTTACCTCATTGTGCATTAAGGAGATGGGAAGGGAGCTTCTTTACCCCATTGTGCATTAAGGAGATGGGAAGGGAGCCTCTTTACCTCATTGTGCATTAAGGAGATGGGAAGGGAGCTTCTTTACCCCATTGTGCATTAAGGATATGGGAAGGGAGCTTCTTTACCCCATTGTGCATTAAGGAGATGGGAAGGGAGCCTCTTTACCTCATTGTGCATTAAGGAGATGGGAAGGGAGCCTCTTTACCTCATTGTGCATTAAGGAGATGGGAAGGGAGTTTCTTTACCCCACTGTGCCCTAAGGGGATGGGAACGGAGCTTCTTTACCTCACTGTGCTCTATAAGGAGATGGGAACGGAGCTTCTTTACCTCACTGTGCTCTATAAGGAGATGGGAAGGGAGCTTCTTTACCTCACTGTGCCCAAAGGAGATGGGTAGGGAGCTTCTTTACCTCACTGTGCCCTATAAGGAGATGGGAAGGGAGCTTCTTTACCTCACTGTGCCCTATAAGGAGATGGGAAGGGAGCTTCTTTACCTCACTGTGCCCTACAAGGAGATGGGAAGGGAGCTTCTTTACCTCACTGTGCCCTATAAGGAGATGGGAAGGGAGCTTCTTTACCTCACTGTGCCCAAAGGAGATGGGAAGGGAGCTTCTTTACCTCACTGTGCCCTATAAGGAGATGGGAACGGAGCTTCTTTACCTCACTGTGCTGTAAGGTTCTATAATCAAAAAGGGAGAAGAGACTAAACCTCACAAGAGGACTACACATATATCATTGTCCTAAGATTATCAGAACTTTACTGAGGGGATGGGATGTGGCAAACTCCAATGTAATGCAAAAGGAGTGGGGTTCGAATCCCAGTTGGAAAAAGTGCTTTAGCAATGATGAATATCTGCTACTGAGTTGTTTCCTATTTCAGCCAGTGCTACATGACTGGTTTTGTTATCATATCTTTGAATATGGCAAAAGAAAGA
Source organism: Amphiduros pacificus (assembly GCA_949316495.1). Classification (NCBI taxonomy): domain Eukaryota; kingdom Metazoa; phylum Annelida; class Polychaeta; order Phyllodocida; family Hesionidae; genus Amphiduros; species Amphiduros pacificus. The sequence goes on from OX439002.1 coordinate 30,609,858, forward strand.
TCCTAATCACTCTGTGAAAAGATTGGGCATTGAGTCCCGGTGACAGGCTTCTATCAGACCTAATATAGCTAAACGGTGCTGAAAATGTCGTTAACACAAACAAGTCAAATCAATGCTTAATTGTCCTTTAATGAATACAAAGATATCAATGTCCTCAATCCATGAATATCTATTGTCTTTCACTTAGCTCATGCCATGTCTAGCAGTAGGGACATACCCCTTGTCAGCATAAATAAGCACCCCCGTCTTACCGTCATCGAGTTTCATCTTATTTGAAATAAGGAAGGTTCTGACTTCATGAATACGAGATCAAGTCCAGATGTGTCTTTTCCTTGTCAGCTCATCTAATCCACAGAGATATAGTTCTGAGTGTCATCTGCACAGATATACTTTGTATTGATATCATCAAGGGAATACGCGTGTACAGTATATAAGATGGGGCAGAATGAAATTTTTCAGTATGGTCATTTAAAACGAGATGGGGAAAAAGCTGATTGACCACAGCCCTTTATTTTCTTATTTATAAGTCAGGTAAGAAACCGGCTTTTGAGTTTTCTCAATTGACTCTATGTCCATCTTCTTAATAATGCATAACTAAATATATGATATAATCTTTAAAAAGATATATCAAAGATATATCAAAGATATATATATATATATATATATATATATATATATATATATATATATATATATATATATTTACAAACAGGATATTACAAGCAAATCAATCATAAAAATGTATTAGTTCTATGTTGTAACTGTTATCAAAATACAGAAGAAACTTATGTACTTACAATACAAATATAATATCGTGAATGTTACATTGACACAGTACTACTTCAGTAGTAGTTTATGTTGTGACTACCTCACATGATTACTACGTATCTCAAAATATGTAACAAAGTTACATATTTACAAGATAGATTTGACATAAATTTGCACATTACAAAAAAACAACTTAAAAACTACCTAGTTAATATGTAGCGTGTTTGCTGGGTAATAACTCTAAATACTACACAGATATAACAAAGCATAAAATCACCAGCAGCGTCTAAGACCCGGATGTGATTTGTTTTGCAGATGGATGCAACTTAAGAGCACGGTGAACGAGGACCACCAGACTATCATGGACATCCTCAATGCCAGTAGTGTGCACTTCAGCCGCCGCAAACGTTCCATTGTATCCTCCTCCAGCCATGAGCACAGGAGAGCGGCCAGGAGTCTGCCTGCTGAACAGGTGAGCACATTCTCTTCTACATCTACATTTATAAGTTAAAAAAACAAAAAAACAAAACAAACAAAAAATAATTAAAAAAAACAACAAAAACAAACAAAAAACATATAGGCATCCTACTGAGAGTTCAAGATCGCAGTAAGAGGCCAACTGGACCATTCTAGCAAGTCGACGCAAGCAGTTATACTCTGGTTGTAATTAAGATTTCATCTCAGTACATGAATGACTCGAGAGAGAGAGATAAAAAAAATTCACAATTCCTTTTTTTAAAAGTATTTATTTAGGACAATAATCTTTTTCTGTTTCTTTTTCGGAATAAACTAGGTCAATAGTATATAAAACATGTCATTCTGTTCGATTTCACTAGCAAAACAAATATTAATTAGTTGACATTGACCAAAAATCATCAAAGCTAACGTAGCATAAATTCCCTTATGCCTTCTCGATCTGCTTACTTTCTCATTTGTATACACTAGAAGAAGCATTTATAATGCCTCGTTTTCTGGTTGTTGTAGATTGGATAGTACCCTCCATTAAAGGACCTCTCTTTTATCAGTCCCTGCCGTCATTGGTGATAAAGTGTGTCAAGATTGGGCACAAGTCACGACTATTCATACAAATCAAACTGTTCACCGATTGGTGAAAAATAGATGAAAATACATATTCTATTTTGTGCTGAGAGCAGTACTGATTGGTCAGCATTTAGGTCAGATACATGATCATAGTTTATGACCTAATGTTGTTCAATTCTGATTGGATGATACTTTGGTCTGCTAGACGAGTACAGGCCTTGACATAAAGAGAAAAATGTTGGTTGCCCAGTAGGGCCACCGGAGCATGAGAAGTGGTGGCCCGAAGTTTCTAAGGATAATAGGATGTGTGATACAATAAAGAGCATTGTACATAAGGTTGCATAGTGTCTGAGTGGGGGATACTTGTCCCAATCAAATTTCTATCGTGATATGATATCTATCCAGGATTAGAATAATAATGTCAAGATAGTTTGGGCCACTAAAAGACCAATAATATGGTGGCCCAACTGGACCACTACAACAGAGCATTCACTGGCCACCGGGCCAGTGCGTATGTCAAGCCCTGCTAGTAATTGTGACTCCAGAAAGTCCAAATTTCGAATTTTTAAATAATATCAAATAAATGAGAAAATGACGAGAGAGACAGTGAGAAGATTGAACGACTGACACTACTACTAATCAATCAACAACCTGATTTTTAATGAATTGCAATTTAGATGCAGTTTTCTTCCAATGACAAGAGGAATTGATTTGAGAGAGAAGTCCAGCAATGGAGGGTAACAACTTGTTTCTCACTGCAAAATGTATCCCAAATTGGGATGAAGAAGGTTTCTGTCTGTTCTGCAGCTGATATAACCTTATTCGTATTTAATAGGTTGTTTGAAGGAAATTAAAATCAATGTAAGACCGTTTCGATAATTGGATGTGGTATGGTCTTATCGTTCTCACTAACAGTTGATAAATGATGCGGAGGCGACGTCGGTATGGGAGGCGTTAGAGAGCGATATGCAGTATGGTGAATATACCGATATGGAGTCCGACAGAGAGCAGATTCTAGAGGTGCTAGCGACCATGAACATCTCTACCAGGAACAAACTCGGACACAACATTAAGACCATGCTGCTTTCCTGTACAATCGGTAGAAAACCTTGCTCTCCTCAGTGAGTATGCCTGCTCCTTATAACTCTGATATGAAACTCGCAATTTGACAATTAGTCTGCTCTCAAACCTTACATCATATATCACTATTTGACAAAATCATATACAACGATTAAATTAAAGAGAACTCTTCAAATTAATATACGTGTTTAATATATGATTCTGCAGATTATATATTTGATTTGACATTGGGTTTCATAGTTTTAGTGTAGGTTTGTTGTGCATTTGCAGCAACCCGTCGTGTATATTCCGAATAATTCAAATAAATGATAGTGATATTCAATCTACAAAAATCCTAATATTTTTTATTGTCGAATATTGTTATTTTTATATTCTTATTTTCCAGGGATTTTCGGTATTTCTTTGATCCGTTCTATGGAAACTGTTATACATTTAACCACGGGCGAGGCTCCTCCCAGATCCACAAAACTACTATGCCGGGACCCATGCACGGTAACTGATCACCCTTCAAGCTTGAATCCTCTCCTAGCTTCTGACTATTCTGCCTTCAAACAGTAGTCTGAATATGGGTGGGCATGCTGGAAACGTACATATCTGGTCATTTAAGATTAAAAGTATTTGGTGAAAAGTGCACGTGTCAAGACTCGCCCTTTGAGAACCCACAAGATCTGTGCAGAATTTGACAATGCGTCATTATAGTTACAGGATTCTTTTGAATATAGAACTATATAAAGTTAAGTTTTAGAAATGATGTTGGAAAAGTCTTTTGTAAATGTTGAAATGTTAAAGTTTCGAGTTTGTACATTAAATTTGCCAAGAACGGATACATAGAAATCACTATTAAAAATAAATACAGTTTATATTTCCAATTCTATAGTATTGTAAATATGTTACTTATGGTTTAAATCTTTTCGAATATGCAAAGTTGTCACTACACTAGATTTCAATGAAAGATTGAAAATAATCTTTTGTAGCCATATTAAGGGTATTTATGGGTCTTTTCAGTGAGTGCCTCCTAGTGGCAGAGGAGTAAATTACCAAAATACTGTATTTGTTGGGAATTGGTACATTTACAGTGTAAAAACACATTCCCTATTAAATTGAAAGCATTAATGATGTGAATCAATATTTAAACACTACAATATTTGAAATATAAGGTATGATTACATATATTTCTTAATAGTATTTTGTCCTAATTTTCCTTGATAGTTTTGATGAGAAATGAACAAGACAAGCAAATAAGTTCTGCAGATTACAGAACAGGAGTAGGCTTGTTTTTAGCTGTGTTTATTTCATTTCATTGGGAAGAAAATTCGCTGTGATCTTAGTGAAACAGATTTTCTCATTTTGATTTGTATAATTTGGAAATAAAAAGGAAGTTTGGCAATCAGATATGTGAAGGGAGGTGAAAAAATTCATATTTTTGAAATGATCGAGTGTGTACATTACCTCTATTTTTCTCTATATGTTTTTGAAAAATAGAAAATCTGTTTCACTAGGATCACAGTAAATATTGTTAAGATCACTTTTACAAAGTTGTTTGGAAATCCACTTTATTATGGTCCCACAATTTGCAGAACTTTTTCCCTTTAACATTTTGACATGACAAAATAAATTTTGGAGCAGTGACATATTACTACGCCACTTTTTATGACATAAAAAGATATAAAGCTTTCAATATAATCAAAGAAATTCCATCATGATTTTCAAATAATAAATCAATAATTTTATTACAAAAATGAATACCATAAAGTGTCATTTCATGACTCAGGGGTGGGAGAGCTCTGAACCAATCTGTGCAGTAAATCTGAACCAATCTGGTTAAATCGCGTCATTCTGGTCGCTCACAACTGATCTGGGTGCTAAATGACATCATTCTGAGCGCTCGCAACAATCTGTGCACTAAATCGCAGCCAATCTGAGTGGTATTTGACCGTTGTTGTATGGTGGACAATGGCGAGAATGAAAAAGTTGCGTTCTTTAATCTTTATATATCGACTCTCATACACAAATGTTAAAGAAAATAACATGCTCATCAGTTACATATATACGTAAATGATCATCTGAAATTGATTTTTAATGAGATTTTTACGTAATTTTAACACAGGAAATTGCCCCAGTTTAAGATTGCATAACAAGGGGTAATTCCTGACTTGGGGGCACAAATATTACTGTACAAACGTTATAGATATATCGTGATATTTACACTATCATGAACAAGACACTGTTATACACTCAACTGTAACGAAATTTGTTAAATGTTGTGGTGATTATTATGTGATTTTGATGCTTTTTATGAGATATAAAAGTTGTTATATAACAGAACCGCCCAGATTGGTTCAGAATCGGTTCAGAACAATGGTATGACGTCATACCACCCAGATATGTTTCGAGTACCGCCCAGATTGGTTCAGAGCTCTCCCACCCCTGTGACTTGAAAGATTGAATGAAAAAGGAACTCTTTTTGACAGTTGAGCATTTTTCCCGTACTTTTTTGAAAACGTTCCATTTTGGCGTAAAAAGAAAGTAGTTCCCTTAGAAAATCTGCCACCAGAGGACACTCACTACCAACACCCATAATTACCCTTAATGCATGAGACGCAATTCTTCAAGCACGCTCACACCTTTTGAATTCTCAAAATTTAAAGCTGACATCAAGATATTTAAGATATTTTATTGTTCATTCTTTTCGTGGTATATCAAATATGATCGTTTCGTATGATATATAAGTGGCCTTTTTACTCTGATATCTAGTTCATCTCAGTAAAGTATATAATATATATCACAAGTGGAACAATATATAATTCCTATGTGATGTTTAGTTTTTAATTGTGGTAAACCATGCCCCTGTTATGGGATTCATATATTTGCATTATGTCAAATCTAGGTATTTTATATATTTCTATACTACGCACTTGCATCAACAAAGTGGCATCAAACCACATGGCTCCATACACACATGCACAGATAACCCTCAATACTTCCACCCAGGATTGTCAATGTTCAGAATCCACTTCCTGTTTCTAAATACATTTGATTACAATTTCTCAAATAATTGGCCTATCAACATGCGTAATACATCAATCAAAACCTGAAAATTTTCCAGATTCAAAATTATTTTTAAAAATTTTTATCACATGATCTAATTTGCATAATTTTACATAATGAATAAATACAAAAAATTACTTTTAAAGTAAAGTAAGAAATGGTATGATATTCTGATACTACATAAAATTCTAGGTTATTTTGATATTTCAAAGAAAATAATCGGACAATTTTTAAATGTGTAGAAAGCATTTGAAAAAAGGGGTGGAGCCTAAAATCATATTGAATTTAAGCTCCGCCCACTACTTTGAATGCCATTTAAGCAATAAATAATGTTTCGATCTTCACATATAAATTAAGAAATCCAGCTAGAATTCTATGCTCTTCCTCATAGAAACTTTAAATTTTAAGTTTCTGTAAAATTAAAAAATCACATATTTTAATGAGGTATCAATATGCTAATTAAGTCATGTGACCAGACTAAAAAATACATTTTTCAGAATTGGAAAGTTTTGAGCTTTCCATAGATGTGTCAAACATGCTGATTGGACATGCGTTGTTGAAACTGTAGTGTTCTCCAATCTGGAGAGGTCTAAGATTTTTGCTTTTTGGTCATAATCTCGTTCAGATGTGATTTTTTAAATACCCAACTGTTTAAGTGATAATTCATATTTTATGAATGATTATGTCTAAAATCTCACAAAAAAGCTTGATTATTTTTTGGATAACATTAAATAAAGAAAATATAAATACTTGATAATAATCGCCAGCTGCAAAAATTGAATCAAACCCGTTTTAACGGCAGTTGAAACGGGTTCAATTTTGACGTTACACGGGTTTGCCAAAGTTTTTGCAGCTGGCGAGTTTTTACTTCACTAGAGCTCAATCAACTCCACCAAACTTTTCTTTGGTTGGAGTTGGTAGAGACCATGGACGTTCGACAAACCCCTCCAGATCACCTATCTGGGCTTTGCCGATGGGTGATTGGAGAACACTATTGAAACTGTGATCAAAAACTGTTTTGATAAATTTTAACAATCTCCAAAACTGAAAAGTTCACCAGCCAAAAGTATGGAGAGCTGTGCCTGTGTGATAATAAAATGATTCCAAGCCGAGGAAGCACAAGTATTATTTCACCCTATATAAGTCGACAGAAGGAGTGCTCGGCCTAACCGGGTGTGTTAAAAATACACTTTATTTGAACAGGTTTGCAGATGGATTTTTACATAGAGCAAGATCAGTACATTCCGCACATGGCTCAGGCGGCAGGGATGAGGGTGGTCACCCACGACCAGTCCACGGTGCCCATGCCGGAACCGCAGGGCTTCACGGCCGCCCCGGGCATGGCCACGTACGCCGCCATCAAAAAGGTCAGTTTTGATGTATATATATATATATATATATATATATATATATATATATATATATATATATATATATATATATATATATATATATATATATCCTAATCATGTGAGATGTTTTTATGTTGTTATGTTGTTGTTGTTTTTTTTCAACATGTGTAACAAGTGTTATTGTTTTTGTCAGACTGAGATACAGAAAGAAGACCCATTCTATTCAAGCTGCGTGGATAGATCCATACAGGATCGGGATAAGAATCTCTATTACTTGGCCATCCCTGGGAGCTACAACACACACGTAGGCTATCTATATATATCTATTATAAACTCAAACTTACATATTAGAAACATCAACTAGTTATGGAATATAAATTATATATGAGACGTTTTGGGATTTCAGGTCTGTGAACGCACTTTCCTGCAGAGTTCCATCGTTGACCAGTGCAGTTGCTTTCACCCCCTACTCCCCTACACAATGTATGAGAAAACCCCTACCAAGAGATGCTCCTTATACAATAACGATCATGGTAAGTGACATTCACCATGTATGAGAAAACTTCCACCAAGAGATGCTCCTTATACAATAACGATCATGGTAAGTGACATTCACCATGTATGAGAAAACCCCATCAAGCTCCTTATACAATAACGATCATGGTAAGTGACATTCACCATGTATGAGAAAACCCCCATCAAGAGATGCTCCTTATACAATAACGATCATGGTAAGTGACATTCACCATGTATGAGAAAACCCCCATCAAGAGATGCTCCTTATACAATAACGATCATGGTAAGTGACATTCACCATGTATGAGAAAAAAAACCTCCAAGAGATGCTCCTTATACAATAACGATCATGGTGAGTGACATTCACCATGTATGAGAAACCCCCTCCAAGAGATGATCCTTATACAATAACGATCATGTTAAGTGACATTCACCATGTATGAGAAAAACCCCTCCAAGAGATGCTCCTTATACAATAACGATCATGGTAAGTGACATTCACCATGTATGAGAAAACCCCCATCAAGAGATGCTCCTTATACAATAACGATCATGGTAAGTGACATTCACCATGTATGAGAAAACCCCCATCAAGAGATGCTCCTTATACAATAACGATCATGGTAAGTGACATTCACCATGTATGAGAAAAACCCCTCCAAGAGATGATCCTTATACAATAACGATCATGGTAAGTGACATTCACCATGTATGCTTCTTCATACAACACGATAATGGCACGGGAAATAGTTCGTTTATGCGATATGGAAAATAAAGGTGGATATCTACTACTGAGTTGGTTCTCACTCCAGCCAGTGTTTTCTATGCCTAGTTAACAAATGCATTGGTTTGTGTTATTATATTTATGTGATAATACAAAAGGAGAATCCTCAGTCATTCTTGGCAAGGAAACGAGTGGAATAATGAGTCCAATGGACAGGCTCCTTTCTGACCTGATGTCGCCTAAATCAATTTCGTATATATATTTCAGTGAGATGCATTGAAGACACGCATGCTAGAATCAAAGATGGTTCTTTAAGTTCAAACTGTGCTGCACCATGCAAGTATGTTGTCCATTATATTGAACTTTACTTTATATATAATATATGATTTTCACCACTAATCGGTGGCCTTTGGCATTGCTATTAAATCATGTTGATCTTTTATGCATTCTATACATTTATTTAATTAGTGAGAAGATCTTTTCCCAGACTGTCTCCTCAGCCCACTGGCCCACACGGACATACAAGGCATGTAATGTATTGCAGTAAACAAATCACCTCAGGACATTTTGATATAAAAAATATTGTTTTATCAAGTTTTATCAAGTTTTATCAAATTGCCTTATTCAATACTTAAAATAAGTTCTCAGATTTGAAATATTTTTTTGTTTAAAAAATATATAGATCTCATATGAATATGCTGTATTATATCTAAAAAGAACAAAACAAATGAATTGAGAAACATATGAATTTTTTTTAGCCGCTTCTAATTGACGAAATCACAGAGCGAGGGCATCCAGGCATATCTTCATTGTTGTTCCTGGATGAAAACCTTGTGTAGTGAGTATTACTATTATGTTTACGAATAAACAATAGATACGGGACCCGCACACAGAAAGTGAAAGAAATTCCTTTTTTGAAAGTGGCCATTCTCAATATATTTTCCTCAGAAATGTATGACCCCATATATATCCTTCTGAAACATTAATGGGAGATAAATCCAACATCGATTGCCAATCATCCAAACCTTATTGATTATAATATGATAAGAAATTTAAAAAAAATTCTAATTGCATACTGTTTCTTTGTTAATTTTCAGTGACAATGTTGCACGTGTGAATGTGTATCTGGAGTCTTTGTCCTTCGAGTACCACGAGGAGGAAAGTTCATTTCATGTAAGTCCTATCTATAAATGTGTTTCTACAAGACTTCTATGAACAGCTACAGGCACAAATCTATTTATATATTAAGCCCCAAATACTTTATGCTGACTGCGATGTATAGCGTATTGAGCATATTTATTGACTATTCCATCCATCATGAGTCTTTTTAAATGCACTGGGGTTTATTTAAGTGAAGCTCAGTCAATATATTGGCCAATTATTTAAGAAAAATGATGATTTTTTCAGGTGTTGGAGCTCTTCTATGCGTGTGGTGGGTTGATGGCGCTGTGGCTAGGCATGTCTGCGATCACGTTGGCGGAGTGGGCAGAGCTGTTGATCCGCGTCACGTGGGAGGCTCTCATGTCTGTTGACTGGGCTTGCTGCAGACCCAGTAGAGATGTTACTGTGTACAACGCCGTGGGAGTACAAATGGTGGACGTCGGCATCCAGGCATACCACCCTAGTTATAACGATAGAGTCAAGGAACAACTTGCCATCATCAAACTCAAGGAGGAAGAGGAAAGGATGGGAATATATGACCCACTTGATGATCCCCTGGGAGAAGCTCTTATTCCTCTCAGGTCCAATGCTTTTGGTAACAGACCGGAAAGCGCGGATCCCGAGGATATCCGGCCAAGCACGTCCCGGGAAGTGTGCTTGAATATAGAGGATGAGTTAGAAGGAGAATTGATAGAACTTGAAAACAACAATGAGGATGAAGAGGAGGAAGAGGAAGAAGAAGAGGAGGAAGAGGAGGAAGAGGAGGAAGATGAAGAGGACGATGAGGACGAATATGAAGATTAATGACACTCCATTTAAATCCATCGTGACGTTATTGTTATTGACAACAATGTCGAATACGAGGATTTTCTATATTTCAGTTGACAATATTTTTAATGCACTATGATTTTAAAGTTGCTGAAAATTAGGTATAATCTGGGTAAATGTTCCTGAAAATGATTGGTTTACGATGTACTGTAGCCGACAAAGATCTACGTATTGTTACTGAATTACTGAATTATAATATTTACTTGAATTCTATTTTATTGTTGGCAAAATATTAACACAGTGATTTTATACCGTGATATTGTTTCTGCCATATAACAGCCTCGTTTATGGTACCAAATTAGTTAACATGATAATATATTCACCATATATATAATAGATACAATATACATTCCTCATCATCATTATACATACCACTATTAAGAAATATCTAACAATGAATCAGAGACACCTTCCCTACATTGGAGTATTTTGTAATCCTGGGTGGCATTTTATTAATATGTATTTAATTGTCTCACATGGGTGTTACTTTTTAGAATAAGATTTATTATGGTGTGCTAAATCTAATATTCCGTTATTTAACATTAAAATAAACATATATAGACACACTGGTTATATTTGGTACATTTCCGTATTTGCATTGTTTAAGCTGAGATAATGCACTTTAAAGCTTCAATCTGATATCATCAGTATTCAAGATTTCAAACTAATCACTTACGCCATACCTTTTGAAAATGATTGCGATATAAAAATAAAAGTCACTGACAGACATATCTCATATTTTGTCAATGATTAGCTGGAATCTTTTCAGCCTGTGATTGGATTATACAAGTCAAATGACCACTGGTAATGACATGGTAGAGAATTCTGGATACAATAAATGAGCAGTAAAATGCACTCTAAGCGTACCTGGGTACCAAGACCTATCTACATTTATGGTATCTAGACCTGTCTACGCTAACGGTATTAAGTTTGTTTAGCTTTTTAGCTGTCAGCAGTAGCAGGATTTTATTTATTGAGTATCTGCCGGGTGGTGGCACTGGCGAACAGCTGCAGCTTGGTACAGCTTCAGGATGGGCATGCACACACACTCCAGCTCCTCCTGGTGGCGCTCTATCTCCTCCTTGGCGGCTTTCTGCAATAGATTTACGGATGTAATTCAATAATTCACTGATCTGAATTATTCACTGTCAGAATACAACTAATTACTTTAATTCGCCAAATCTCTAGTGACAGAAGTGACAGAAGTTCGGGCATTCAGTGTGAATATATGAATATGACTGTGAGAACTTGCATTTGGGAAGTTAGGTCAAACAAAGTATCACTTCTTTGTACTTTTTCTTTGATATTGATAGAATGGTTTGCTTAAAAGGTTTTCCTGCAACCAGTCTCTCTATCGTATCTCGTTTTCCTCCCATTCAGCTACCATTTCATTGCATTCACATCTGATATTGATAGAATGACTTACCTGATTTTCCTGCAACCAGGCAATCACCTCATTGCACTTATCGCCAATAGTCTGCACGGTAGACCTCAGCTGGTAGGCATGGCTCTCAAGGTCATATTTGAGTGTCATTCTGTCCTTCTGAGCATCATCATCTGTCTTATATTTTTCCATATCCTTCTTCATCTTAATTATGTTGTCCACACTCAGATGAACTGTAAAGTATCATTTTAACTTAAATAATTTAATAATTTAAAGCTGAGAAAATATACATGCATCTATCATTCTTTTCAATAGCTTGCAATGAACCTGGTTAAAATGATGCATGTCGTATTTCTATAAATATGTTGATAGAAAGAATTATGTATTTAAATTGTTCTAAAATAAAGGAGTGTGCTTTTTATTGAAATAACTGAGAGAAAACCTGACATTGAGTCTTGAAAATCATTTAATCGATGCACAAGGCTTTAGATATTAAGGTATATTATTACAATAAGATATTAAATTGAGAAATCACTCACAATAAATGTGTATTTTTGTGGTTTTCCTTCAGAACATTTGACGTTCTATCTACTTTGTACTTTGAATGCTTTCAACAATAAACAAAAGTATCAAAAGTAATTAAACCACTGTTCAGCTGGACAAAGTACCTAGAGATCATGCAATAATTAGTATATTATATTAGTTGTTTAGGTAAGTAATATTTGCTTGGAATAAGGACACATTCCTGGTCAGGCCCTCAAAAGAGCCACCATGTTTTTAGTGATTTCACATCTTGGCTACCGCTATTACCAATGACTTTCCTGGTAACATCCCTTACATCAATGTTTCATCTATAAAGTCAGGTATATTCTTTTATGGATAAAAGCGTCATGATGTATAATTAGAAAAATGCGTCATGTATAATTAAACAAGTATGTTAGAAAGTAAATCAATGATGTTATGTCTCGTCCAATCATAGTTCAGTAACTTATTGAGTTATTTCTATATAAGAGTATTTGTGTGCCATTATGAAGTATTTCTGGTCACTATTACAGCAAACAATCAGGATTGGCCGCAAGTCGTGACTATTCAAAAACATAGGCCAATGGCCTTAGAGCCATGCTGCTCGTTACGTGTTTGTAATGTTTGAGGACAATTTCTGGATGGCTGCAAATTGATTCATAACTAATCATTTAGATTCTTTCCTGGAAAATAGAGCAGAGGTAGTTCAGGTTTCTTTGCAACAAGAAAACAACCACTTAACTACTTTTGGAAGACGAAATGTCTGGTCAGGAAAGTTTCTTCATTCTTCAGTTGTTATTTTCAATCCAATATGGCAGCCTCTACTAAGTTACCACCACTTTCTATTTTTTCGAAGTGACGAACTGAAGTTATGCTGAGCTTATGTCAAGAATGAGGCATTAGATGTTCTTGGTGTTTGATATTTCAATGCCAAGATGGAGCCAGAGTATCGTATTGTTTAAATCATTATAAACTGAGAACAAATCTTACCATCATGAAAATTAGATAGAATTGGTCCCCTGGAAAAACAATACCTTACCTACAAATAGTCCATCCAATAGTTTCTTCGGGGAAGATCAAAGTTGACGAACAGAATGACAGGAAAATCTCCCCCATCAATGCAGAAGCTGAAAATGAGGCTATGCAATGAATGATAAAATAATAAATGAATATTCCTACAGATTGGCTAGTGTCTCAGCCAGCCAGCTGTTTACCGGCTGTGACCCAATTCAGGTCAAATCCCTGTAGATGAAATGGTGGGCGTGACTCACATGCATGACCAACATGGAGTTCTGGCAATGACAGCAGAGGCAGTGAAAGAATGAACGACTTGCATTACTAGTTACAAGAAAGATGACTTGTTTGCAGGACAAAATCAATAATCTCCTACCCTCCATAACAGGACCTCTTTCCATATCAGTCTCTGCCTCAAAAGGTATAAAGCTGCACACAGGATCGGTCGGAAGTCATCAATATTCATAAAATTCTGGCTGTCGACTGATTTTGTTTGTTTGTTTGGGTTTTTTTTTTACATCACTTTCAACATTATTTCAGTCATTTCGTGATGAGACCTACTTGTAGCAGATATAGTGCTGCCTCACTGAATTGTCATGTCGCAGGTCCTTGACATGACAACCCACCCGGTCACAAATTTACAAAGACAACGGGTTAACCCTTTAGGCACGGGCCTCAGCTCATGTGGAAAATTGTATCATGAGTTCAATCTCGGCAAGGCCGGGGTTCGAACCCACGACCTTTGGATGCTGTCGACTGATTGGTGAAAGAATATAAACAGATTTGTATTGTACTGGCAGTAGTACTGATTGGTCAGTTTCTCGGTCAGACACCTGGGCTGTATTGTATCAACAGGTTCACAATTGCACCAATATTGGTTTCAAAATCGGGTTCAAATGAACCAAATAATTGGTTCAAAATATCTTTGAGCCAAAAGTATTGTATCATCAGTTCCTGGTCCATGAACCCGATTTCAGGTTCTGGTTCATTTGAACCCAAAATCAGGTTCATTTTGAACCGAAAGTCTCCTTCACTTCTGTTTTATGTTGTTGATTTATACAATTTTTACATCATTTAACATTCAATTTTAAATTCCAATGTAACTTTTTCAGAAGATGTACAATATTTGGGAAGTTATGTTTTCATTTTTGCCTCCAATCACTGAATTACAAGTTTGTTTACATTACTCCGATATTTGACCCTTTTGAACTCATTGCAGTGGGGCTCTGACGGGATTTACATTGTAACGTCATGAGGCCACAAGGAGCACTTTGTAACCTTTTATCAGTGTTCTTGGCACTCATGTGACGTCACAAATTTTCACATTGTGATGCATTTGACAGACAATAAAGCATTTTTGCAGCCGTTGTTATAAAAATATCCAATGCAAAATTTAAGCAAGAAAAAAATTGCATCCAAACAAGCTACAGACCTTGCTTGAGATCTAAGCACAAGCTTGTGATGTAAGTAAAATATTTTTTTATTGAAATTGTTCCTGAAAAACGGATTTGGGCATGATTTGACTCTTGAAATATAAGCACACACTTGAAATCTAAGAGAAAGCCCTGGTTTGAACCCAATATTGGTGTTGAACACCGATTTTGACCCCGAAATATTGGTGTTGCATAATGGGTTCAAAAACATGAACCCAATATTGGTGTTTGAAACCGATAATGGTGTTGAACTTGTTCATACAATACTTTTGGTTCAAATTTGGTGTTGAACACCGATTTTGAACCCAAAATATTGGGTTCATAATTTTGAACCTGTTGATACAATACAGCCCTGGTTACAGTTTAGGACCTGATGTTGGTCATTTCGGATTTGATGATGTTTTGGTGAGCAAGTCAAGTATTTATAACTTGGGGATTTCCAAATTTTGAATGGTATCAAATCCAGAGCAATGACTTCAGAGGTAGTAAGCTAATACTACCAATGTAATGCAGAGTAATAATCTCCATCTACTTCCAGAAACTGAACTGAAATGAAACATATACCAACATCTAGTTCATAAATGGTTCATAGTCACAAAATTCAATCCTGGTCACTTCACACAACTGACATTGACTTATGTAACATCCTAAGACTTGCATTGTCAGTGGCTGCCCATGTATCCATGTTTTAAATCAGATAAAGCATGGTCACTGAACCTTACCTGTATGATTTCTCGTCTTCAATTCAACTGTGTAAGGGCAAGTGACCATACGTTATCTCTATCTAGTACGTAATTATATCACAAAGACTACTGCTATTATTGTATTATTAATATGCCTTTCTATTCTATTAAACGGTTCATATCAATATTGGTACAGGGAATGAATTATCATGTAGGGCACAATTTTGCATTTGCCTTTACTTATATATGTATTTTCAAATCAACACAATTAATATACACCCATTAATGATATTTTGTTAGTCTTTCAGGAAAATATATTTCTAATCATTGATTTTATTCTGATTAATATATCTATATTATATGATAAATTATTCTACATAAACAAACACTCACTAAGAAGCGCATCAAACTTAGACCAAGTGGGATTACCTTTGTCCATTTTGACTGTAATCTTTTTTTTGCTTCTCTTCTCAATAGCAGTGGTGTCCAATATGCCGCTTGCATCCACATCAAAGGTAATATCTATTTCTGGAATCCCTTGAGTAGGAGGGAAGCCAGTGAGTTGCAGCATGCCCAGCAGTATGTTATCTTTTATGTTAGGATGTTCTCCTTCATATACCTGTAGGAACATGCCATAGCGGCTATCTGGAAGCTTTGTGGGAACAATGATGTTCTTCTTGGCGGCAGTGCTGGTAGTAGAGTGAGAGACTGAGGACCTCTGTGTGTTAGCATTGCCAGTTGTTATTGAACTTCTCTTATTGTTGGTATTGGCAGCCCCAACCGAAGTTTCAAATCCCAAAACAAAAGGATATACCTCCTTAGTGGGGATGATAGTGTTTTTGTTGATCACTGTGGTCATTGACCCTCCTGCAGTTTCCAAACTTATAGACCTATGGGCCATGTCAATCACCTTTAGGTTAAGCAGTTTTTCAGGAGCACTACCATTTAATATGGCAGCCTGGACAGCAGCCCCATAAGCCACTGCGTCATCGGCACTGAGCGATTTGTTATGCTCCTTCCCATCAAAGTATTTGTGAATTCGTGTCTGAAGCATGGGGATGTGGGATGAGCCTCCAACTAGAAGGATCTCATCCAGGCTTGATTTGGCAATACCTGCATCAGACAGAGCCTTGTCAATGTATTCCATGGCAGTATTAATCAGACCTGAGCACAGCTGCTCAAAACCAGACCGACTTATACTGGAATGGAAATCCACTCCATCACAGAGAGAGTCAACCTCAATTTCTGCCAGCTCAGCACTGGAGAGTGTTCTCTTAGCACGCTCACAAACTATGTGTAGGAGATGAACAGCCCGTTTGTTGCCGGTGATATCCTTTCCAGATTGTGCGTTGAACTCTTTGATGAAATGGTTAACCAGAACGTTGTCAAATGCCCGGCCTCCTATCTCACTACTTCCGGTTGTCGACTGAACCTCGATGACATTATCCTCTATTCGGAAAATAGAAACATCAAGGAATCCACCTCCAAGATCGAAGATCAGTATATTTTGTTTGGTTTGTATCTGGTTGTGATGGTAGTAAGCGATGGCAGAGGATGTTGTTTCATTGAGAATCTGCAGGACATTAAGACCGCTGATGGCGCATGCGTCCTTGGTGGCTTGGCGCTGGGAGTTGCTGAATGTGGCAGGAACCGTAACCACTGCGTCCAAAACATTCTAACAATAAAGAACGATTCAAGAGAAATAATCAGCTGAAAGATAATACACACTTTAGACTCAATTATTTTAGAAAAACATTTTGATTTTATAATCTATTCTTGTCAATTGTCATAAAATATATATGCAGAAGATTTCAATACCTTGTTAGTGTATCCTTCTGCTGTTTCTTTCATTTTAAGCAGAACCATGGAGGAAATTTCTTCGGCGCAGAATGCAATGTGGCGATCTTTGTACTCAATCTGTATCTTTGGTTTGCCATCATCATTTACCACCGCGAAGGGCCATTGTTCCAGACCAGACTGCACTGTTACATCATCAAAGCGGTGACCAATGAAACGCTTGGCATCAAACAGGGAATTGCTGGGGTTGCGGCTGACCTGAATTTTAGCTGCCTCCCCAAACAAGCGACCATAATGCGTGAAGGTGACACAGCTTGGCAGGACTTTGCCGCCCTGGTCGTTGGTGATCAGCTCCACTCGATCGCCGCCATCTTGAAACAGCGCCACGCGAGAGTTGGTGGTTCCCAGGTCAATGCCCACTGCGGGTGCCACAACCATTTCGACTTGTCTGCAACAAATATTAAGCAATATCGAGGTGAAAGATTACGTTGTCACAACAATATATTAAGTGAAACGCCTGCCAACTATGAGTGCAGAATGCCCTGCTCTTATGAAATAGTGGCACTATGTTTAAACCAATAGTGGCAGAAGGGATTATTCTTTCACAGTGATAATACTACTATGTAAAATATAAATGAAGAATGCATGGTTTTTACAAGCTCCACGAGTAAACATACTCAATAATTAATGTTACATAAATTCCTATTTTTATACATGACATATCAGGTTCTGGATTACCACAAACCAACACTCATACATTGAACCAAATGAAACATGAATCGAAAAAAAATGCATGTCAGGGAAACGCTTGACAAGGTAACCATATATATTGCCTTCAAAATTATGTACCATCTCAACAATTATAAAATCATGAATATTGTATGAACATTTTTCCAATGTTGTAAACATTTTGTCATAACTGGCATCTGGAATCGGGTTGTATTAGCAATCATTAAACCTCAAGAGCTTAAACAAAGGTTTATTGTGCTATTGTGTATGTTTGCTCTAATTGAGGATTACGTAGGATAGGAATACGTATATGTGTGTCATTACTCAATTATTTTTTACCATAAATTGTGATTATACCAGCTGCTTTATTGATTCCTAAGTTAACCTTCTCAGGTAATACGTATCTTTCCTACAATATTTAACTGACATATCACATCAAATATGTCAAGTTATGTCTATACCAGAAAATTCCAAACATTTTACACCAGGTTCTACGCCATCTTAGAATGCAACCGCAATGCCCAGCTGTTGATAATAAATAAACAAACACAACAACATTTCGATGCTATTTTTAAATATATAAATACCTTAGATATTAACGCTTCCTCTTGGACCTTCTTACAGAAGGCACACTTGTCCCAGCACTGTAATAATGATAAGGAACTGATGAGATGCTGCTAGCAAGAGCTATCGGTAGTGCAAGGATATCAAAGAGAATGTGTGGAGATGGATGTTACCGCCTCGCTTGGCAGCAGCGCCAGGCTTGATCTCGTGCCTCCCTGGATCCTTCTGGCTGCTTATAGGGGCAGGGAGAGAGGGTGACTGCCCGGCCTCTGGTAACACTTACTATCTGTCAGTGCTAACTTAAATTGCATCCTACCAAAAGGTTACTACCTCTCTGGCTCCACGTGGGTTTACTATTTTTCAATAAATTATCATCTATGACATAAAGTGCATGCATGTGTTTATATAACTGTGCTGGGTCAAGTACACGAGTAACACATCCGGAAATGACACCCATAGATAATGACACCATTTTCTTTTTTGTTTAAACTGAGTGGAGTAAATTTCTGTTATTTCAATTTAATTATATATTTCCGATTCAATCTCATACAGAGGATACATCTACATATGCAGTTAAGAGGTATATCTTGAAGTAATTTTACAATGACTGTTGGCAGGAAACAGGAATGGTGGAAACAGAGTATTTGTCCCTCATCTCGTGTGATTTCTATTTCTGTTTTGATACATATTTTTTCTTGATCATTTAAATCAATAAATGAGCATCTTTTAATGTTGATATTTATTATCATATAATCATTTTTATTTCAAACTGTAATGTATTACATAATTACATTTTAAGTAGAACACACAAAACACTTAATTATAATAAGTATTTTTAATTGTTGAATATGACCAAAATAATTACTGTACAGTTTTCAATTTAAAATCATGAAATCATTACACACCTTACAATTGCATAATATGTATTAAGACATCAAATTATTCTGTGTTTCTGTTGGAAGAATAATCCTGATGACTTTTCGCTCACAGTTACAATACAAATCGAACAAAAACCAACAAAAAAGGTTACCAAAATCATTCAAAATTAGAACAAATCCCTCTAACTAAGATTCTGATTTGATTTATTTACATTCAATTTTTGATCTCAGTTCATGGCACAATATATATATATATATATATATATATATATCTGTGTGTGTGTGTGTGTGTGCAGTATGCATTGAGCTTAATTTGTGTCATGTTATTTTATGTTGTATTCCTGATTACAGTGGTGTAGTTTCGGTTTTCTTGCTTACTAAGCCGGTGTCCAGTTGTGTCGAAGTTCCACTCTTGCCGGAGACATACGGATGCACTGACATTCTGGAGAATAAGGAAATCCAGTGTTGTCTGATTTCAGGAATCCTCACACAGTGAAATATAAAAAGGAAAATACCCTGGATGTTTACGAGTAACACAAATACAGTCTGAAACAAAGAATATATGTTTCTTGGTTTAAATCCATACTGAGCAAATAGGTTATATGTAAACATACTCTCCTTACATTAGATATAATGGGCGAGATATAGTTCAGTTAGCACTTGAACTCGGTCCATCAATTCCTATTATACCGATGGGCACATTAATCTAATATAAGATGATGAAAAAATCACAAAGACTGTTGATATAGTAAATGTGAATATAATTTTTTTTTACCTGAAATATTCCCTCTGTGAGAGCCAGTTCTTCGCTGGTGGTGCCATCTATGACACCAAACACGCTGAAAACCCATGGTGTGCCCAGCAATGCGAGCATGGTAACTGCTCCAGTCAGCTGGGATACACGCCCTCGTCGCTTATCTAAATGAAAATAACTGAGCTATGTATTAAACGCATTTATTTAATGAACAATGGCTGATATTCCATTTGGAACTGTTTGGCCCATACCCACCAGCTTCAATAGGAGCCGATCTGCTGAACAACACTTTTATGACAAGGCCAAATATGATCAGGTTGTGAAGTACTATGCACCCCATAGGGAGAAGAAACACATAGTACATTGTGGTTTCCTTCAAGGTACATCTGTAAAACATAATCATTCATGACATGTAATGCATTTATAAACTATGTTTATAATAAAACTATTATACAGCAATACTAACTCATGAATACTGGTATTAATTAATTAATACGAAAGCCCATTGATAATTGCCAAGAACAAACAACTTTAAATGTCTTTATAGCAGAAAATATACTAAAAAGCATGAAAGCGAAGTTTCATTAAGAGGAAGATTTCAAATATAATTGTACCAAAATATCGTGTCCATTAATAACAATGCACCTACTGAAATTGGCAGTCCACGTATTCTCCATCCAGGGCACTCCAGTCGACAGCCAGGGCTACGATAATTGGCATTAATGGCACTCCTGAAAGTGGGAGTATCGTGTCATGCTTAACATCTCCCAGCCCAGAAAAGAATATAGTGAAATAGGCAAGTACCATATGTTATTTCCAACAGCGAAATCAGGCGCATATCCATTCAAGTGCAGGGACTCCATAATAATACAGTTGAAAGGATTAATCCCTACCTGATATCATTTTTCCAGGTCAGGTGGTCTCTCTTATGCAAAACATTAAAACATTTGAGTTGAGAATAAGTGTAGAATAATTGATTAATAATGAATAATTTTACCCCAGGCAAGAGATGCAGCTTTGATGACAAAGTTGTCCACCTCTGCGTTGAATACCTTCACCAGCATCCTGTACATGTTAGTGGCCTCCACCGCGTTCCACATGAGCGACACCAGCACCAGATAGAGGCGGAGGCCATTGGCTGCCCTGCACCCAGGCTGGCCCGAAACGAGGTTCCCGGACACGAACAGGAAGATGCCAGTCAGCATCAGGGACACACACAAATGCAGCAGGATATATGTCAGAACACCCCTGCGAGCCTTCCTATGGAAGATTTGACACAAAAAGGTAAAGGTAACATTTGTGATTCCACAAAATATCTGCTCATAGCACTCGCGAATATCTGCCTGGAAATCCCTTGGTCTCGAGGGGAACGCTCAACAGTTAAGTTATTTCATCCATATATTGGATACTGAACATATTGTTCAAACTGAGAGGAATATAATTTTGAGTCAATTCGATTGCCGATATTACATCATCACGTGTTAGTTCCTTGAAAGATATTGAGGCAACCTTAGACCTATTCTCAGTCAACTTGTTATTAGTATGTTCACAGCTTGACTTCCACAATCACAATTGATTTTACCCCCACATAGAATACACATGAATGCTCTCTCAACGTTATTTAGTGTTTTAATCCCCCACAGTGGATACTGTTTTCAGATAGGCCTTTTGCAAGTATGAATTCTTATATATATGATGGTCAGATATGTCATTTTTATAAAGAATATAACATTACCTTGGTGTAAATACCTCATGATAAAACATTATAAAAGAGTCAATCTGTGATGATTAAATAATCACGAAAATAAAAAAATATATATATGGACATGCCGTTTGTTTTAAATAAATTGTTTTCTTTGTATTTATTAAATATAAAATTATATTGATGACTTATTGATTTACAAATAGCCAAAATATTTTCAAAAAAGACAATACCCAATATGTACATTACAATGGGTGTAGCCATACATAGAACATCTATATATAATAAATCTACCTGAACAGAGCATAGGATAGGATGGTGAGACACAGGCACAGCAATGAGATACTTCTCAGTACCCCGCCCACCGTGATTAACTCCTTATTGTAGGGGAATCGCTGTAACATATACAACAAGGCATCTGTCAGCATCATTCCTGTCATATATAAAATTGATTTCATTATCAAATAAACTTTTAATGATATAAATAAATAAACATTTGTTTTCGTTTCAAATACATATTTCAATATATCTACCATGGACATGGAAAAGGATGTAAAATATAAATACATCCAGTTATCAAAGACCTTGCTTGAGATAAAATATATTCCTGAAGTTTAATATAAGGCAGAACATTTATTATCTATCTAACCTGAACTGGACATGTAATGAAAAGCAGACAAATAATCCAAGATAAAGAAAGTTAGTGAAGCGAGTGATATCGTGGCCCAGGTGTATATAAATATAAATATAAACGCATGCAAATACTTTACCAGAAACTGAGAGATATCGACATTTTGTCTTTCAGTGAGGCTTGGTCCCTTAGCCAAGTCATGATTGAACTAAAATAAATGTATAAAAGAAATCAGGGTGTATTTCGGGAATTCGCACTATCAAATGATTATTACCTGATCATTCAAGTGTTATTGTGTGGTGGCATCGTCATTGGATAAGAATATGGCATAAGAAATTTGATCTTTTTAGTTCTATTATCCATTTACTAAAGTGAAAGCTAGGATTTCGATCGGTTTTTAATGTTCTTATCACATGCTCAAATTCCTAATAATAAATTGTACATAATAAATTGTAAAAAGTATGCAGTACACATTAATGTATGAACAATAAACTAAACATTGATGTAGCAGCAAAATAGAACATATAAATGTACAAACAAATCAAAATGTATATCATTACTATGAACAATACAATACATGTTAATGTATGGATATTTCTTTGGTAAGTAAGTAGTCTATTTTTGAAGAAACAATTACCAGACTAACGAAGATAGTGATAAACCCGGTGTTTACATCAGCACATTGGCAGAGTACGCTGTCATTGGTGACAACCGTCCCATTGCACACATCTGAATACCATTTGTACACATCGCCATCTGCACAGGAAGACAGGCCTAACTGGTTATACGAATTTGATGGAGAAAGCCGTACATTTTTTCAACAGCATCATTCGTTTATTATATATGGGTTGCTCTCAAACGTCTTGAGTTGTTCTCACACTATGGCGTTCAGGTTAATAATAGAAAAATATTCTTTTCTTCTTTTCATATCAGATGCATCAAATTGATATCTTAATGCTGACACCACGACCTCCATCTTTCTTAAATTCTTTATGATTATAATGCGTAGAGTTTATAAATCAATAAAATACATTTACCTTAAACTGTGAAGCCCTTTATTATTACAATAGTAATTCCTTCGAGAGTTATGCCTTTATTTTTAACAAAGGTGTTGGAATTAAAGTTTTATATTTGTCAAATTATAACTTTGTATATTTATAATATAAGGTTCTTACCATCTTTTGAATATTCCGAAGTGACTATGGGTGAATCTATGCTACCACAATATGTCTGGTCCAAATCAGGCTGTAACAAAACAAAGTGATTTTATTGTCTGATGGGAACAGAATGAAAAGTAGCTGTTTTTGGTACATCAAAATATAAATCAATAATAGAGACTTGTGGTCAAGTTTGTACAACAAGGTGGAACCCATCAGAAGGTCAGTAACATCAACAATAACAATTTCCCATCATAATACAAATCGACAACCTACTCCAGGAAGATAGCGTTCTGGATAAACAATCAAAGGCATACACAATGTCCTTAATGAACACGCATCTACGTGTCAGGATATGCATTATGTAACATACAATAGTCTATTCTTTATGATGCCATTAACTAATTACTGAGAATTATATCAACATTATACCCAAATCAAAGCATATAGCATATAGGTAAGAGATCCCGACCTTGTCATGTATAGTTGCTGGCTCGGGACATTGGACTGCTTAATGGGAACTGTTGTCTATAATCCATCAGCCTACCAACAAGCTATATTTCAACTTAGCACGAAACTGAGATATTCTCACAAACTAACGAAGCTATTTGATAAACAAAACAATTAAATCTACGATTTGGGGTAACTTATTTGAACAAATTCGCAAAAAAATTTGCTATCTCTATCTGTCAGAATTTAATTTAAAAAAAGAAAGAAATCGAGATTTACATCCACAGTTATATTGGACTGGACCTCTGAATCTCAGCACACTCAATCTAATTAAATATCGTATTAGTACCATTTGACAGGCCTGTAATGATTTTTAGTCAGAAAGTGTATAATGGGTATCAAACGTATATTAAATTGTGAAATATAATATTGAGTCATAGTGCCATGTAAATCACTGGGACATTAATTTAACTAATCAAAGTAAAAAGAGATTTGAGCTAATTATCTTCGATGCCAGGACAAAATCCCATGGACAAAAAACATTAGGATAAAACAACTTAATGATAAAACCGGAAAGTATCACAGTAGTAATAATTACAAATTGATAATAACCCAGCAGCAATCCACAAATCTTCATAAAAGATATTCATCACTGATACATTAAGTAGTGGATAGGAACAGCAGATTGATTACTGAGATGAGACATTACTTTTCACTGTACTTGTCCCACACTTACCGGGGAGTCCCCATGCTCAAAAAATAGGGGTAGCGAGGCGGTGACTTTTGTTGATTGCACGGCATGTTTGGTGAGTATATCTGTCGAGATGGGGTCCACCTGCTCCACTTTATGGTACAAGACGAAGCCTTCTTCTCGCACGGATTCAATATATGAACCGCCCGGGTTGGACTCATGAAGCACAGACTCAGACATGAGTATAATGGACCTCAAAAAGGTCATAATGCTCACTTTGAAATAGCTCCCTTCTGTTGTACCTACGCCTACTTAGTGACAAAGAAACACAGTCTATATAACAACATTTCGCATATTCTATCTACACTTCGATCAGATAATACAACTCTGTATTTCATATAGTTATTAAATTACTTTGAGGATGACGTGGCCTTTTTCTGTGAAGAATAGAAAAGCGATTATTGAATGTATTAATAATTGTTAATTAATATTTAGATGCATAGTTGATTTCTTTTGAAATTGTTCCATCACGAATTAAACAGTTTCATCCAGCTTATATCTTTTCAAATTCCTTACCTTTCATCGGAGTAACTATTTTAACATTTATAGGAGGTTTATCCTTGCCATTGTCCAAGCTATGTTCCACTTCTTGCATTTCGTTTGGAGCGATATGTATGCTCATGTGTATGGTCATGAAAGTTATATCACAGCTTTGGGCTGTAATATCTGGTATCACTGTCAGAGTTTTATAAAAACGTGATGCACTAAAAATAAAAGAAGTAGGGACATCACATCTTATCTTAAAAATTAATAATCAGACATGTAATAAATATATAACTAACATTTGCACAGCTAAAAATGAATCATAAACTTATATTATATAACTACCTGATATCAAACTGTTGAGGCCAATCATTGAAACACCACCTGATTAGGATGTCAAATATTCCAAGAATACTTTCAACTGTGTTCACCTCTATTGTCCAAGCAGACTTCACCAGCCAGTTAAGGTACATATCAATGAGCAGATATATATGCGTCCACTCCTGCTCCAGTAGTCTGATATGTGAGTACATGGAGGAAATATTGTGCAACATATCCACGATCTCCCCCATCTTTGCTTCGACCTTTTCAAAATTTATATTGTTTGGAAGAGAGTGCTGCAAGGAATATAAGGAATATTTATTGTATATATGTTGTGGTTTGATACGTTAACATTACAAATGCTACGAGGCTATGCATAGATTCCAAAAAATGTGAAATGGTGAGTATAAAAAATACATTAGAATAGAATGTGCATATCCTTTAATTAACAGCAGAAAATTAAATAAAATAACTAAAACAAGTAATGGAATAAATTGAAATTATACAGAAGTCTTCTGATGTGTCTTTAATACACAACTTATTGTTTTGGGGTCGATTTGGGGTCGATCCCGCTATCCTAAATAGATCAGCTCAGATACATGCATGATGTGTTAAAGATGTGTTTTCCCTTGGTGATCTGGGTGCAAATATTATCCCCTAGGACCATTCAAAGAATATTTATTTTCAATGGTAAATCTTGCCTAACTACATTCACAATAAACGTATTAAAAATCGTATTTACTAAGTCAGTCAACTTCGTCTGGGACTAAAACTGTTATATTACTATGGACACAAACATGAAAGCACAGCCTACCATCTTTGTAACATGATAGCTTGTCATACATGCACTGTTTGATGTAAGGTTGTTCTGAGCATCCCTTCCCATGATTACTGAACACCAAGGCTATATTCAAAGGTCCAAGAGGAATGGTGACAATTAAACATATTTAGTAAATTTTAAGGGGTCTGTGTTGTGTAAAGAAACTAACTTGTATAGGTATAGAAACTAGAGTAAATAAATATCACAAGTATATGACAATTGAAATCATGATGGTACAAATGTATTTTTGATAACTGATTATTTCTGTGTGGTACACTAATGTAAGGACTGCGATTTATACTAGGAAGAAACAATCACTACACATTTTGTCATTTGATCTTGTCAGCATAGTTCATAGTAAAATATGAAGTAAGTACTTATCCATCTTTTCGTTGAAATGTTTGGCTTCACATATCAAAAATTGTGTTTGTCTTTACAAATCTGATTCTTTGAATTCATTGGTGCTGTACGGAATAGGAATTTATAGATAATCCTTGCTAATCAATACTGCATCATTTCCGTTTTCTCAAACACTATCTGCATATAATCTCTGAAAGGCCTTTGTTGGTGCCAATGCATGTCACAGGAACTGTTGACATGCAAATGCCAATCTATTGCATTACAATCAACATTTATGTGTCGCTAGAAATAAAATGTAGTTGGGGCCTTTCTTGGCTCATCATTGGATGCTGATAAGGTATATACTACCCCGTTGTCTCCACTGAATTTATCAGTTACAAGAGGTTATGGTAAAATGTCAACTTAATCATATTGCTGCATACATGTATGGAAATGTGGTGAAATATAAACATTTTAAGTCTATGTATTTCTAGGTGGACAACTAACAAATAGCAAAACAAGAAGCGAATGTTGTATTCCATCAAATGTGATATCCTTAATGGAATATTTCATTATTTATCTTGCAGAAACACTGATTCAGAGGCATCAATATTGGCAGATGGATGATCACACAATAGTTGGGATTAATTAACAAGATAATGTTATAGAGGAGAATAGGCATTGCGAACTGATCTATTGAGGATCACTCTGCCAACATTTGTCATGTGTTCACTACTGCCAAACACCTTGTACTCCTATTTACTTATACTTTGTAATGCAAGCAATTGTCCATGCTACGATCCCTGATGCTCGATGTATTAATCATGTTATACCCCTGACATACTACAATGCCAAAGCACAACATTTATGTAAACTATAGAACATATGGTTCTGTTTTGTTGACCATGTCATTCAGACTCCATCAACAGATGACCAATCTGGATCTAATTTGTAGTAATTGTTGCTTCTCCAGGGCCAACGTGGCACATAGCAACCCTGAACATACATATTCTACATTTAAAAAAATTGATATGTGTGGTTAAGGCAGATTATCAACATACATATTCTACATTTAACAAGAAAAATTGATATGTGTGGTTAAAGTAGTTTATCGTTTTTTAGGCTCCCTGTCCTTAGATATATTATAAAATAGAGTCATTATTGAGAAAATAGAGTGATTATTGATGCTTTGATCGATTTTATGATGTGATTTTATAAATGGTTTCATGTTCACGTCTGACAGTGAGAGGAGGAGTGACTGGGGAGAGCAAGATAGACACACTTTGCAACTGCAATGGATTCATATACTTATCTCTTATAAGTATCTCTATCCTTTGTTTTTATTGGCTAAGCTTATTTTCTTAAAAGAGGTCTGTACTTATTAGTTGTCCTGAATCACATAGGAAATCACATATCGCAAATAGCTGTGAATAATATGGGAACTCTCTCTGGATATTTCATATGAACATAACAACTCTACCTTCCTTCGAACACCAGATATTGCCAACCAATTTGAAATGTGAAAGACCCAAATTGTTGATTTACCATATTTTTCAATCATATCTGTCCGACCTGTGCGCTCCAATAGTTGATTGTACAAAGTGTGACCCAAAATGGTGCAATTAACAACATCGGTAACAAACCGGAAACATAACTAGAATTTTTAAGAGACAAGAGAGAATCACACCTGGTCTCTATAGGTGATGTTGAGTACTCGGACGACATACTTCAGGGCTTCAGTGACTGGGGTATCGGGACATTGAGAATAGTCTGGTGCCGTCCACTGCGCTGTGCCATTCACATAGACACAGTCTCTGGTGGAATACAAGTCATCTGCCATATCAAATGCATACGCACATTTTAAGTACCGTCGATGATTGACGTCTGTCTTTATCCAGGTATAAGAACCCTTCATTTCATCCTCTGTGTCGCTAACATTGCATACATCTGTAATGTAACAACAATCTGCTGTCATAGCAATATGCATGTTATTGGTATCCACTTTAATATGATATTTGGTATGTTAAATTAATATTTACTTTGTACCATTTCTATTGTGACAATTAATATAAACTGGAGAGTCTAAACAATCACTTCACAAGGAAAATGTTACGGACGCCAGTAAAATATAAACTTACCCATAACTATGGTTCTGCAAAAAATCATCTATCAAGAATTGATTACAACACAATGAATGCGCTTCTTTAATGTATTACAATTTAAAAGCCAATCAATCAAATTCACTATAATTGTTACAAAGCATTTGGTAATCTGAGCGAATATGATTAAATTCAAATTAGCACACAATGCAGTTGATCAAAGAGCAAGCTGATGGGAGCCCCCCTCACCTCTTCTACACTCCAGCGGCAGATCATCATCCTCGTACAGGATATATAAACTGAACTCATTTTCCGTATCCAAGTTAGGCAAGGTTTCCACTCTAGTATAATTATCTCTCGAAGACTTGCCAGCCATTGAGAACACCAAAGAACTAAACAATATGATAAGCACAAAACAATACTGCATGATTATCGGTGGGTGCGTTGCAGAACCCAAGTCAAGCGTGGCGCCTGGTAGAATAATATCACTACAAACAGCATTCTGAGACTCGTTTCCTCAGCTTGGTGAAGGGATGACGCCATCTCATTTATTATGTGAAGGCTATAAATATCTCTCTGATCCTTAACTGGAGTTTTTAGCTGTTGGTAGGTAAAATGTTGTATTTTCAGGGAACCAACTCTATCTAATTTCGTTTAGGCTCATATTCTTTTTCCATTTTTTTTTATTTTTGGAAAAAAATCTAATTACTATGTCCCACTGAGTTGTTAAGGAGGCTGCATAACATAAATAACACGGCAACTATAATCATCATCAGCCAATGAGAATCGAGACAACAATGAACAGTTGGTTTCAATGGTCGAAATTATGATCTGCTTATGTCTACATTGGGAGAGGGTTTGATATCTATTTATGAAACAATTTGAAGGCATTTCCAGAAAATGTTCACCACTATACCTGCCCACAGCTGGATTATAAAGACAATCTCACTTGTCTCTATTTGGATTTTATAGACAATCTCGCTTATCTATATATATAACAACTCGGTCTGATTCAAACCTTGTACCCCTATATCAACTTGGAAAAGCCAATAAGCATCCTAATAAGACACTTTTAAAATCTAAATGGAATATACCAAATAATCCTCACTGGTAATTACGTCATGACAAGTATTTTCCCTTTGGGGACAGTAAATATCATGACAACCATCACTTGTTTGATAATACCAGTTCCCATCTCTTATTTCCACCAACACACAATATTCAATATTCCTTTGGATTGTGTCTGCTTCAAGGATTGAAAGCTCCTCCTGTCTAAGACTTATAGGAAACCACAGCAGACAAACTCGACCCGTCCTCGCTTGACATTTGCAAGGCATTTTTTCAAACTTATGCTGACCAACATGCACAAAAGTAACTTTCCCCTAATTTGGTAACCATGTCAGCAGTGATATTACAAAATCTAAACGAACAGCACGCATTCCTTCATACGAAACTAACCCCCAATGTGTCTTTGCTCCATGTTTAGCTGAATTTTTATTTTGATATCAGGTGGGGAAGCCTGTGCTTATTTTTTGTTGAAATACTCCATCTGGTGGATGTTTCCTCATGACCACAGAGACAAGATAAATGTTGTTTCTTGAGCTCATGCATACACGGACCTTTTCCTCAAAGAAATGCAAAGTAATGATTATTGTTATTATTTAGTTTATCCAAATTCCGCAGTACTGCAGAGTCTGCACGACATCCTTGAAGGTGCACGTCATACACATACATGCAGTTTTATGCTCTGATGTGGTTGCATTAAGGATTCAGTTATTCTGCCTGATATGAAGGTGCCAGGACACAGTATTAAAACAAAGGCACGTTGAATGGGCAGCGTGGGTAAATAATCTGGTATGAACTGTCAGATAGTCACAGCAGTCTCTAAACTCGTTCAATACTTCTCTATCCACAATCAAAATGTAAATCAGTGTGCATATAAATGGAAATAATGGCATGGAATATAAACATTGCATTGAACCTGTGAAGAGGGGCAGAGGTAGAGTACAATACAATCAAAAGAGCAGTGCAAAAGGCCCAGCCACACTCAAATACATTAGCCCGGAGTTGACTCTATGACTGAGTATTTGACAAAATGCATTGCTGTCACATGATATCTTTTTAATTGCAAAAATGTTTACAAATGTGAAACAACAAAATAATACTCATCCAGTGCCCTCCACCGTGACCTGCATATGCACTAAGCCTTTTACCCCAGTCACACGAATATAAAAGTACGTCCGCTCGGATCATTTGTGCATTGATTATTTGAAAAAGAAGGCACTGACCTCGCATGTCTGACTACTTAAAATATTATTCACAAAAGGGAAATCACAAAGTTGGTATAACATATGGGCAACCCTCCGGTGACACTCAACAGAAGACCATCGACCTTGGAGTTGCATGTCCTGTTGTGAAAGCATTTATTTGTTTGTTTGGGGTTTTTATCACTTTCAACATTATTTCAGTCATTTCGTGATGAGACCTACTTGTAACAGATATAGTGCTGCCTCACTGAATTGTCATGTCGCAGATCCTTGACATGACAACCAACCCGGTCACATATTTACAAGGACAACGAGTTAACCCTTTAGGCACGGGCCTCAGCTCATATAGGAAATTGTATTATGAGTTCAATCTCGGCACGGCCGGGGTTCGAACCCACGACCTTTGGATCACCACAGAGGAACTGGTGCAAAATTAAGCTGGGGCTCTCACCAACTGCGCCACGGCCCGTGGCCACGTGAAAGCATTTAAGCAAACGATGAATGATAGATATTCGTCAAAAAAGAGTACTTTTTAAATATCAATAATAATGATGATTATACATTAACCAAATTAGACAATGCTTATCCGACCAAAGTAGGACAATCAGTATGTGTAATGCTTTACAAAGAATAGTCATTGGCCCATATATACATTATGATATATCGTTAATGCATTACCAAAACAATTGTTATTGCCATTTGGTAATCGTTTCAAAGTGAATAGTTTCATTTTGAACACCTACATTCTAACCTATATTTAAGTATCTGTTAGTTTAAACAAAAACAACTCAAACTAGTTACCAAAATCCATTTAGAAAACTGGAACAAAAATGTTATTGTGCAGATTCTAAAACACAATAATAACACTTCAGTTTGATCACAATGCCACTTTGTAGTGCTGCTAATTCTACACCACTTAGTAAATATTTGTGTTTTATGGCTTATAACCATTAGTCTTCCAGCCAACATTTGCAAACAATTTTTTAAATTTTACTGACTATCAATAACTTACAAAGGCAATTTGGGGATCAATGTCTCTCAATGGGCATAAAGTACACTCACCTTCAACCAATATAAGAAAGTTTTTGGTATGTATTCCCGGAGTTAAACTGTATATTGACATGGACAGCATTCAGAATATTATCACATACATTGCACTCAATGCAGTATACCATGGCAATGCATGTAGTAAGTGAATAGATTTGTTTTCACACTTAGTTCAACTTGGTTCAACTAGCACAATTATTGCAAGAAAAAGGTAACAATTTACGAATGTGGCAAAGCAAAATAACTTGAAACTCATGATTTTGCACAAATCACATTTCTTTTATTAATGTCTGGGAGTTGTGCGTGTGAATAATGACTAATTTCTTGTGGCTATGCATGGCCTTTTCTTGACGTTACAGGTACAAATGTGTATGCTTTTTCAAGTAGTTGCTTTAATCACTTGTTGACTGTTGTATTATTAATTGATATCTCTTATACATTCAAAGTCTAGCGCATAATAGCTAAACCACAAAATCGTATTGGTATATATGATTTGTAATAAATAAAGTAATATATATATATTTGTAGTAAATGATAAGTGTGCTGATGGCTTCGTCCATGTTGCCTCACAGAACAGATGCTACTTTCTGGCCAAGACAAAATACAAATATGACGAGGCAACTTTAGCCTGCTATGAACATACAAATAATACTGGACATCTTGCAATATTTGAATCTAAAACTGTAATTGATGATATGATAAATGCAGTATCTGATCTCAATAATATCACAAGGTTCGTATAATTTGACAAAAGCTGTTTATACGTTTTAGTAACTTAGGCTTCTAACCTCGCACTTGAGGTTGGTGGCACCAGCTTAAGTGTAATACATGTTGTTCAAGATTATTTGATATGCATTGTAACGCAATTCTTTAGCAACTGTAGGCAACTGTCAGATAGTCATCGTCACTAAATAAAAATTATGTCATGAACGATGCTACTGATCAATAAGAAATACTTTCGTTGCCAGGATCCCTTGCGTACATACACATATTTCAGTCATTTCAAATATTATTCTGTATTTTGCAATTCTGACACACATTACGGTCACTATGATATTTGTACAAATCTAAGAACCTTCATAACGTCTTCTTGATACCTAATATAATGCTATGTGATAAATTTCAAGCGTTGATTTATTGATATTATCATTTTACATACTGTATATTGATATGGATAGGTTCTTCATGGCAATGCATTATGGATTCCATCCCTTATTGTGCCCCATTTAGTCAATTACAAATGCCTGCCATAGTAAAGCAGGCAGATGTTCTTCAAATTTGTATTAAAAAAGACAACTGTGCAGATTTTGAGGATGATAAAATGTGATTTACTTCTTTCAAAGTAACATAAAAATAATGTAAGATGATCACTGCATATGTACAATTTAAGACAAAGCTTGTGTTCCACAAGTCTCATCATATCCATTTAACATCAGCCATATTAACATTGCTCACATGATGTTTTTGAAACCACATTACAGCACAACGTTGACTATACTGATACTAACTGCCATGACATTTCATAGAGCCTGAACACATACCTGTAAATATCACTGGGTCTAATATACAGCCCATCAGATCAACATATTACTATTTCCAACAATATTATTCAACTTGGATAATATATATGTATTGGATATACTATATTAATCAGTGGTGAGAGTTGAGTGTATTACGTATACTTATAGGAAACTCCTTGTAACGATTGAACATTGTGGTATGTAGGTCTAATCCAAGCAAGTGTAGCACAAACTGAAAATCAATGTAAGTCAATCTACACATCCATCTAATCGTGCACGCTACTTGCTTCCTTGTGGCATATCTTAGAGCTATATTTTCAGTGTTTATTACTGGATTGGTGGGACAATCCAGGAAGATGAGGGTATATGGAGATGGGTTAACGGGGCTGCGATGCTGTCTTGGTCTGGCTGGGGATATAGAAGACCGTTTGAGAACAGCAACATTAGGAATTGTTTGTATGGAACTGAAAAACCAATCTACTTTGGTGACAGTCAATGCGATGTTGAAAGAAAATACCTTTGTGAAATGGCGGCCAACGTCAGTGGTATAATGGGTAAGATTTAGACCACATTTTGTTTGCAATGCAATCGTAGTGTACGAACAAAGTAGAGTATGTTATTCAATTGTTTTACTGATATTAGATAATATAAATCTCTAATAACTGTTTATCTGAGAGAAAAAAAGAACAAACACAAAACTATCAGCAGACCTCAATCATTAATTTAATGTATCCCGGGCATTACCTGCACATAGTTATTGAGCATTGCATTTAAGCATTTATTATTATCCACATTCTTCCTAAACGATATGTGATGTATATTCTGATCAGACAATATCAAAACAAAACCTGCTGTGGCACATAACCCAGTGAATGAGATCACACGCTTGAATGGTACAAGTTGTGGGGTGTGACAGATATCCCACAGAGAGCATAGCCACTAACACAACACTGATGCCACCAGCCAACAGGTCACTAGCTGAGTGATATTTTGTGCAATTTTTGGAATGTTAATGCAATACATCATATCATCAAGATGATTTTAACTTTTTTTTAAATGACCAAATAGTTTGGAATATGCAAATCACTGCTGGAAAACCACGTCTAGAAGCTGCAAACATTATCATTATCACAATTGTGAATATATTCTCAAGTTCTATTCTTTATAGATATGTAAGTGGCAAATCAAAATAAATTGGGCTCACATCAAAATATCACAAAATGGTAATCTATACCATGAGCACAAGGGCATGAAAACATCATGACTTGAGGGCAATCAACACCAAACATTTCATATAACCACATGTAATTTCTTTCCCAATTCCTCTCAGAGCCTTATACAGGGCCACACAATTGATCTGCTGATCTGCTGGTGACTCAAAAATGAAGACATACATAATGCAAAGACAAACCGTGGACCACAAGTTGCGTGATATACTAGTGGTGTGTGCGAGCAGAGGGGTGGACAGGGGGCCGTGCTGATTAAAATGGTTGATAGAAACCACCAGGTCATTGATTATACCACAAACCATAGCTGGACCTCACCAATATGTGTTTGTTTTTGTGTTTGTTTGGGGTTTTACATCACTTTCAACATTATTTCAGTCATTTTGTGATGAGACCTACTTGTAGCAGATATAGTGCTGCCTCACTGAATTGTCATGTCGCAGGTCCTTGACATGACAACCCACCCAGTCACAGATTTACAAGGACAACGGGTTAACCCTTTACTTGTAACCCTTTAGGCACGGGCCTCAGCTCATATGGGAAATCGTGAGTTCAATCTCGGCATGGCCGGGGTTCGAACCCGCAACCCTTGGAGCACCACAGAGGAACTGGTGCTAATTAGCTGACGCTCT
Organism: Amphiduros pacificus; assembly: GCA_949316495.1. NCBI lineage: Eukaryota > Metazoa > Annelida > Polychaeta > Phyllodocida > Hesionidae > Amphiduros > Amphiduros pacificus. Next base: position 30,645,579 of record OX439002.1, read on the forward strand.
AACCAACTGCGCCATGGCCCGTGGCCGTACCAATATGTGTACCATGAATAGAGTAGCAGGCTGCTAATTTTATGTACATAAAGTCTGACACATGGAATGTGTTTATTCCAGTTAATGCCTCATTTGCGCCGATTTCAGTAAAGATGCCCGGCCGATGGGTATTTTTTACAAAATCGGCAGGCAGTTCAGATTGCCGTGCGGGCACCGGGAGATCATCGGCCACAATTGGGCATCTTTAAGACGTCGGGCGGGTCATTGGGAACTTTTATCTGGAACATAAAAGTTGCCGGTGTTTCCCCGATGTGTTATCAGCAAATATCATCTTAAAGTACACGGCAGGGTCTCGGCAGGGTCCCGCAGGGACATCGGCAGATTATCTTAGGGCTGCTGGTGGCATCTTGTGGTGAAAATAGGATTAAATATTTGTTTAAAGCCTACCCAGACGTCTTAAAGCCATCCTGCAGACGTCTGTGTCATGAAACAGACGTCGTAAAGATATCCTACAGACGTCTGTGCTATTCAGTTTTGCACGTGCCGTGCGGTGCCCTTTAATAATGTGACCACAGCTACGGCATCTCTCAGATTGTTGGTGATAAACTCCCCGGCGCCCGGCAGATTGTTGAGTCGGCCGATTCTAACTTCCCCGCCGGCGCCCGGTGCAAATGTGACTGAGGCATTATCTAGGCAGGAGGACAGGACATGTTACAGATGGGATTGGTAAGAATTATTTACATTCCATAGCAGGACTTCTCTTTCGTATCAGTCCCTGCCACCTAAGGTATAAAGGTGCGCACAGAATCGGGCGCAAGTCTTCAGTATTCAGAGAAATCTGGCTGTGAATTGATTGTTGAGGAATAAATGCTAACTGAAATGACTGACAGCAGTACTGATTGGTGAGTTTATGTGTCAGACACCTGGTTACAATTTATGACCCGATGTTGGTCAATTCGGATTTGATGATATTTTTGTGAGCAAGGCAAGCATTTATAACTTGGGTAATTCCAAATTTAGAATGGTATCCAATACATGACTGCAGGGGTAGTAATTGATTGGTACTTCTGTAATGCAGAGTAAGAATTGTTGGGATTTTTTTTAAAATGTCAAAGATAGAATTGATTAGATTCATCTCATTTACAGAGATATAGGGTTGTACAGATATGTTTAGTTTGTGAACTGTGAATAGATCAGGTTGCTGAATACATAAATGACAAACCCTATGTATGATAGATATTGAATGATATCGGAAATAAAAATTCTAAAAATCTATCGACAGAATATGATTAATTTGATTAATATAATACCTCCAAGATAACTAATTCAATTGTTGGAATTTATATCACAGACACATTGTTTGCGATTTCACCATGCCCATCTTAATCAGAAAAAAAACTTTCCAATGACTTTGCATAGCAACCTGACAAACCCCCTCCCATTCACAAACATGCATCTAGCACCCGCTTCCGCTTCACTCAGAACAGAAGAGGCTGCCATTGAAAATGTATGTTTTTGACTCTCTTAAACATGTGTGGGGGATTAATTGTCTATTTTAATTTGTTTTTTTCTACTTCCTGCAGGATGCTCTGATGAAGGATTTGTATATGTGGCCTCACAGGAGAAATGTTATTATTTATCCCTGGATATGCTATCGTATGATGACGCCCTCAGTAAGTGCATGACTTACCACCAAGGCACACTTGCAATCCTCTCATCCCGACAGACCAAAGACGATGTCATGCGTGCCGTGTTCCAGCCTGTGTTAGTACTATAATTATATTGAGATAAATTGAGAGAGGTTTGACTTAAAATAGTTTATGTACTGATAAAAGATGCACAAAAGCAAGCATATTCCAAAACATGCAATTGTTTTGGCAATCAACGATTTCTGTTTGAGGCTTTTTTCCCGTCGCATACAATCATTTTAAATATGGCTTTGAAATTAGGCATTTTGATTTACTAACGCAATGAGTTACAGGAGATAATCATTTATAAAATTGATCATTCTTATTGCAATAAATCTTGTCAATGTTTCTGATATGAAAAGAAGATATCTGAGAGTGATTGATGTATTTCACACCCCTTGATAGCTCGGCTCCTCAAGGATACTGGCTTGGAGCAAACGATAATGAAAAGGAGGGAGACTGGGTGTGGTGGGATGGCTCTGAAGTATGGGCGGGATGGAAACCATCTCAACCAGACGGAACCGGAAATGAAAATTGCCTCATTATCACATCAGATACAGATTACACTTTTCAAGACCGTTCCTGTTACAGTGAAAAACATAGGTCATTGTGTGAAATTCCGTTCAATTCGGGTCAGTAAATATCATTGATCTTCTGACCTGGTCAGTATATATTTTTGATCGTCTGACGTGGTCAGTAAATATTATTGATCTTCTGACCTGGTCAGTATATATTATTGATTTTCTGACCTGTTCAGTATATATTATTGATCTTCTGACGTGGCCAGTAAATATTATTGATCTTCTGACCTGGTCAGTAAATATTATTGATCTTCTGACCTGGTCAGTAAATATTATTGATCTTCTGACCTGGTCAGTAAGTATTATTGATCTACAGACCTCTTTAAAAATTCTTAAATTCTAGTGCATAATGCTGTGTCATTTACCTTTAAAATAAAACTTGCTCATTATTTGCCTATTTTGATGTAGGTGTTGCAGGTTGTCCAGACAATTTTTGGCATGTATCTTCACAGGAGAAGTGTTATTTCCTCTTCCCTGAAGATTTGACACATTCAGAGGCTGTGTTTTTCTGCAATGGTCACACCTGGGGTACTGGTTCATTGGCCATCATGCCCACTGAAGATGTAGTGGAAGACGTTATGGAAACAATGTTTCCACCAAATGGGTAAACTGCAGCTAAATGTTTTTGTTTAACTTTTGAAGCATATGATAATACAAGTCGTACTTCTGTAATTCATTGTAAATTGTGATAAAACCGACACTTAAATTAAGAATAAACTCCATGCACCATGATATTCCCCAATTCGGAATCGAAACTCAACATTATAGACAGATGTCCTATCAACTAAGCTTGGGCCCACCCCTCGCATACTTTGTGGATTACAACTTCATATAATACACTGCTAATTGAACGGTGATTTTAAAAAAAGGTCATGATGCCTTCGCTTGCCTTCTCCAGAATGGCTCCTTCTGGATACTGGATAGGTCTCTCTGACCCAAATGGAGATGGCCAGTTTGTTTGGGACGATGGATCTGAGATCGTGTGGAATGGCTGGGTTGATGGCACACCTGGGAGTACGGATCGCTGTGTGATTGGTGTTAGCCACATTGATCATAGATTTGAAACCAGACCCTGTGATGAGTATCACAAATATATTTGTGAAATAAACATCAGTGGCACAAGTATATGTCATTAGTTTATAGAAAGATTTCCATGCACTATTAGTTATTTCTATGGAGTATTAGTTTTAATCTATTTTCATCAATGAAATGTAAACTAGACTCCTCTTTCTTGCAAAGAACCGAATATTATTTTATGAATAATCAAATTCAAATTATGAAAAAGATTTACTTTTACCCATGCTACCCAATATCATGTACATCAATGTGGTTTGAATATTAACATTAATTCATTCATATTCTTATCTTTATCTCTACATCTATACGTTTATTTAAGCTTCCAATGTAGTTGCATTTGGGGGATTTCTTTCTACAGGCATTATTGTTCAAGCAACTTATGCCATTATATATCTTTGCACCAATGATATATGTACAAATCATTTTATTTAAATGTACAACATTAAGTCCTTTTCTAAATAGGCTGTCCCCCATCTTTTACATATGAAATCCAAGGGAAATGCTACTACCTGTCAATAGTTAATGTGACTCGCAAGGAAGCAATAAATGCCTGTAAAAACATAACTAACAACTCTGGTCTGCTGGTTACTTTTCACAGCGAGTCTATGAGAGAATCCATCATGAGTAATATTTTTCCTTCATACAGGTATGTGACTTTATTGCAGAAGGTTTTTAACATTTCCATAGCATATTACTGATTTGCCTTTTATAAAGGATTGATAAAACAACTTATGTCAAATAAGTCATCAGAAAGCAGCATCACAAGGATTCATTCAGAAATAGTGTCCAAGTTTCAGGAATATGCTGTGACATCTTATCACTCGGCTGTATAACAAACAAAAGGGAGGGGAGGAAAGGGAAAAATGATGAAAGCACTATTAATCAAATAAATTTCTCTCAATATTTCCCATGCTTTGGTGACAAATTTGAGAATATTTTCTGGTTCAATTGGCAATTGTATTTTATTTTTTATTTCATATTTAGTTTACAATTAGTTGTGGTGTAATTAGTTAAAGGAAATATTTCTTCATAATTGTTTTTAATAGGTTACAGATGTTTGCCTCACAAACAGATCTGAGCTTAAACCTGAAGACATATAATTACAATGATCAAAAACATTTTAGGTACAATACGCTTTGGAAAGCTCAAATAAAATGGTGAACAAAAATAAGGGCTGATTTCATGTGATATAAATAAACTTCGAGGATACGATTCAACGTTACAATAATTACTCCAAATTATATAAATGCACAAGAAGCACACATGTCATTTGTTACAATTGACACTCTTTTAATTGGTCTAGAGAAAAAAAAGTAAATAAGTTAAGTTGTGATAGAATGCATTGAAAGTGTTAATAAAACTAAAGGGTTTTGTTCAAAGATTTGCTCCTGATGGCATCTGGCTCGGTGCCACAGATGAGGTCACGGAAGACATTTGGATTTGGGCTGATGGCACCCCTATGTCATGGGTTGGGTGGTCTTCTAAGCAGACTGATGATAGAAAATATAGGAATTGTATGAAAGGTGCAAGTCATCATGATTATAGTTGGTGGGATGAGAGATGCAGTAATGTGAACCAATATATTTGTGAAGTTGAGCAGGGTAAGTTCATTGTACTTAAAACATGCTTTGCCCGGGAATATACTAAGATATATATATTATACAAATATGGACCTGGGTGTCGTGCAATATGACTTTTTATGGACCTTAAAAAGTCATATTGCACGACACCCAGGTACATATTTGTTTTATTCTATGATCACTGTGTTAATTACTGCCATTGTTGGTTTAATTCTAAAAGTGAGAACTGAAAGGGACGAGTTTGTCTGTATCAACTTGAATTGTTGTGATTGCTGTCGTCTGCTTCCCAGTCTGCAGGTCACTCAGAGCAAGCTGGTGACGTCATTATAGGGCTTCCCCAACATTTCCCGCCATGGAATTCCCCATCAGTGCAGTGGAAAGTATATTGACGTGCAATATAATGCATCTGGTCAATAAAACAATTTAGAGAAGCTCATGTGACCAGGAATTGACCAATCACAGCACAGAATACACAGTGATCATAGAATAAATATATTTATAAATATTCATAAATATTGGAGACATTTTATACCATTTGTGTCAACAATCATCAGCAAAGAGCAAGGAAATAGCAAGAGTTAACAGCAAGTCAAATTAGAAATTGTTTGTTTATACATATGTTTTGTTGCTTTATATCTGATTTGTTTCCTTTTATTTCATTCCCATCCGTATTACATGTCTAATGATAATTTATTTTTGTTTCTTGATGCATTTGTATTATCTTTTCATAAACCTATAGGATATAAATCAATTCAATGACATTTTAGAAATAATTCATAATCGACATCCAACAACACTTTTTTCCAAAAAGGTTCAGGCGATCCAGAGTGTCCAGCTGAGTTTGTTCCGATATCATCATTGGCAAAATGCTACTTTCTTTCTGAGAAAAAAACATCATACGAAATAGCAAGTCAGGATTGTAAGGATAGGACAAATAACGAAGGAAACCTCGCTATATTTTCCAACAGAGTCATCATAGAAAAGGTCACAAAAGAGTTCTTCCCGGTCGCCAAGTAAGTAATAGATTGTTTTACAGAATATAATTTGATTTAAAGATTTTAATTTGAGCATATCTAACAAAATATTAGCAATGCCAGACAAACGGAAAATATTCACTTAATGCAAAACTGTCCACTTTTTACCTTATTCTCTGATTCTAAAGGGTCGTCTTGTTCACGATTAGAATCGATACTATTACATGGTCATTGCATGTTTTTAAACTGAATTTTTATGTGAGACAATGACATAAGGTCTTTTTTTGTTAAACATGCAATGTTTGAACTCCTCATACTCCGCATGGCGACATAGATTTAAAGCTTTCATGAAATCAGATTTTCAAGCACTTTTTCCAAACACAATATAAATGTTTATTCCATACACTTTGTGATCAAATGTTATTACCCATCATAATACAAAAACATACATTCCTGTGCCAATTGAAAGAAGACAATCTAAATCAAAATCAACCATTGAATACTTTGTCAGCACACTTTGCTGAGGCGACCAGCGCTCCAGTGAAAGCACATACTAAGTTAAACTCCCTCTCACGTCAGGCCTGCGGCCATAGTGAGTCTAATTTATTTTGATACGTCCATCTTTTTTATTTATTTTCTTTTTTTTTTGGGGGGGGGCGATGTTCTCATGCACAGTGAGGATGCATGCATGAAGGCACTCCAGGGTGATGCCAAGGTTGCCGAAGGTACCTAGATGACTGCTCTGAACACATAAAAATAGTCACCGTGGATTTGGTTGGAGTTGGGATTCGATATAGTAGGGTCCTGGCAGCACCAAAGAACAAGCCCGTCGGCGCTTTACTGTTTACTCTCAAAGCCCCTGTCACACCAGAACTTGGTCGGAACTACGTACACTGTGCCTTGAATATTTGACAAACCGCAATGGTAATGTATTAGGTATGACTGAAAAGTGCTCTGCACATCCTCTGCGCTACTGCCAGGACCCTATTGAGTCATCTTTTCAAACAAATCCAAGCTTATTTGCACGTTGATTATTTCACCGTGATTATTTCTTGCATGATCAAAATGGACTCAGATCTGTGCGTCTACTTGGTATCCCCATGCTAGAGTGCAACTAGAGTTATCAATGCTGGCTAGGAGTCCTCACAGTGCTTCTCACATTACAAAAATGGACGTAATACGGACGCAGTCTGATTGCAGATCTGCTGTGACAGGGGTATTACCAGACATATTTAAACACAAATATCTCTGGTATTACTGAGTTGGTTGGCTGAGGCTTAACGTCACACTAGCGACAGCTATGGTCATATGGTGCGGTATTACTGAGACCGTGGTCACACCAGCATATGTATTGGTGGAAACAAGTATCTAAATGACTGCAATTGATGCATGGTCTGCACTTTGAAGAAAGAAAATTATGAATCTTTCTCATTACTTAAGGGATGAAGGTGTCATGGTTGCCATAAAAAACATGTCTTAATTTTTTGTGATTATCAAGAGCTTGTGAATTTGACTTAAATAACTTGGCATGTTATACTTTTCAAAACAGTCACAAATTTAATATATATTTTACATTCCTCAAACTTGAATCATATAAACTGTGGTTATGTTTCTACCTGGCCGGTTTTTGTCACAGGTGTGAAGGCACAACACCTTTCTCACCATGGTTAGAAATGGTCAGCTGACCAAGATAACAATGTGTACTGTGTTTATGGTAAACAATGGTACTGATACAGATATTTGGGATTTGTTTAACCACGCTTTTGCTGAAATTTGCAATTAATCAGTAACTTGTTTCTCATTAGCTGATACTACCAGTCTAGAACAAATACTTTTAGGCTACTGGGCAGTTAGACTAGTAAGTGGAAATTTGTACTACCCCAAATCAAAGTGTACTAACCCGAACCATTTTTCACATACTATTTTATCAATGTAATTTGACAACAGTAAAACAATCAAAATTATATCTCAAAATCTTCTTTCCGTGTTTTATATATGTCCATATTGATGAATTTTAAATTGCTAATCAACAACTTGTGGAGGTTTCCTTCCCCTTTAAATATTCAACACACCACATACTCAGTTCTGACGTAGTTCTGGTGTGACGGGGATATGAAGGTTTGCTCACAATGGGCATTTCATTTGGGACACTGGAGTGACTTGATTAAAAAAGAAGCTTGTTTGTCCGTTGGTATTTGTCAATTGGTAGAAATTACCTGTGACTTTGTGATTTCATGAAAGCTCTAAATCTATTCACATAAACTGGAGATGCTATACTATCCGTAACCTGGGTATTATGTTCTCCTATTCATATCTACTTCATATCTATTTTACCTGGGCCGTGGCGCAGTTGGTTAGAGCACCAGTTCCTCTGTGGTGATCTAAAAGTCGTGGGTTTGATCCCCGGCCATGCCGAGATTGAACTCATGACTCAATTTCCCATATGAGCTGAGGCCCGTGCCTAAAGGGTTAACCCATTGTCCTTGTAAATCTGTGACCGGGTGGGTTGTCATGTCAAGAACCTGCGACATGACAATTCAGTGCATGAGGCAGCACTATATTTGCTACAAGTAGGTCTCATCACAAAATGACTGAAATAATGTTGAAAGTGATGTAAAACCCCAAACAAACAAACAATCATATCTGATTTACTACCAGGCTAATACTTTCATTCCTTACATTACACTATTGTACCAGCGCGCCATGCAAGATATTTAATTATAACAGTCATTTCTACTGATTTTCTACAGACTTGCAAAACTTGGCTTCTGGCTGGGAGCAACAAAGGACACAGGAGGTGACTGGAATTGGTTAGATGGCGTATCCCTGCCATCCTGGACGGGGTGGTTTGCTTATCATCCTAAATATAACGGGAACAACTGTCTTTTGTTTCGTTTTCGGCTTCACTCACTAAATTATTGGTATGATTTTAGGTGTTATGGGAATATGCCATATATTTGTGAATATCAGACGAGGCAATATCAGGGTAAGTACTGTTTAGGAGTTAGTATACTTTGCATTTGATTCCATCACTTACAAAAACCAGAGGTGGAAGAGCTCTGAACTCAACGTCACTTGTACCCAGCATATACCATTTTACACATATTCCTCAGAGAGATAACACTACTCATACATAATATTTGGAATTCGGCTTTATTAAATATAAAGCATAGTAATCAAACACATCAAAGCATACAAAAAACCCACAAAAAACCACCTTTAATTACGTGAAACCATACATAATAATACTTATAATAGCACTTTCTATGGTTACATTGTCTAGCATGCCAACCTTTAGGACACAGTCACATAGAAAAAACATGGTAACTTGAAACAAGGCAACAGGTAATGAGCTTGGTCTATAGCACCCATAGGATATTCCTATGTTGATTGGTGGGAAGGGGGCAAGTTCAAATTCATAATGAACTGGAAACCCGCCACTGGCAGGTGAGTTGAACACAGAGAACTGACCCCTGCTGGAGTGACACAAAATCAACTGTTCTCCTCTAACTGCGGTTAAGTACTTTTAACCTCTCCTTAGACAATTTGAGAAACATTCTCATATTGCAGAAAATAAATGATCAATTATATGATTATTTGCAGAATGACATCAGCTTTTAAACAATTCTATCCATCTGTGTCTCTGCTCCCCATATTTTATATCGTATTTTTATTCAAAATCTAATACAATTTCCTTGGAGTATAATGAATGTACATTATATTCCATGGTATTATTATGATAATATTAGGGCGTATATCAGTGGTTATTTTTTACATTTCACATATATCTTGAAATTGACGGATATTTGTCCAGTTTCTGTTGAGAAATAATGTGTTGTTCTGTGCAGAATATGTGCTTCCATAAATTAAAGCTTACATTATGGAAGTTAATTCATAATAGCTCATCATACATGTGTCATTATTCCCTTCAGTTTCCATTGAAAATTAATCCAAAGTCTTCAAACTGGCCTTATATTATTAATCATAAACATATTTAATGAATACAGACTCAGCTATTTATTATGCATATGTTCGGATACTATAAATGTACAGTCGAATCCGTATAAATAGGTCATTTCAATATTGTATCAAATAAGTACACAAATGTCTACATTCAGACATGGATCATTTAGTTATGTTGACCTTTTTGTAGTGTATCGCAAAAAGTAAAATAAAAACACATGTATAGGCCTATATCTGCCATTCCTAGTGATATTTAACGGTATTAAGATGAGTTAGAAATACATGTTCAGATATATGACATTTGTATGAAATGGAGAAATTACATGTTAAAAATAATTGAATGTACATTTGCAGAAGTAGACTTTGGCCACGTAAAAATTAATGATATATCATATGACAGCACAATACTGGCAGACAAAAATGTGAAAACCTGCAGCACTATACTGGCGACTCCAGGAAAACACATCTTCTTGGATATTGAAATAACCCTCACAGGAAATACAATGAACAATAACTCAGGCATCGTAACTTTAATAACAGAAGGCGTTAACGACTGTGAGAAGAAAGGGTTGCGCGTCATCAGTATTGAGACTCGGAGGGACGTCTGCGCGCCGCCTCACAAATGTCGTCTGCTCCCAAGATCATACGGTACTCTCAACCACTGTGCTTATGAATGTATCTGCTTGCATCCACCATGTCGGGTCAAAATATTTGTAGCGCCTGTCCGACCAAGCTATCCTCCATGGAAGATATGCGAGATTTGTACTCAAACTATTCTCTGACAATACATCTATCAAAACAGTGTCATGGCGATGCAATTGTTTTAATCAAAATGTATCATAAATATTACTCTCCTTTGCATCGGGATCAGTATATAACTATATTGAAGAGGCCTAGTAAAGCTGGGTACATAAAAATTGGATACCATGAAGATGTTTAGTTTAAGAAGCTTTTCCATTGTCAGCTCATATGTTCATCTCATTAAATCCTACTCTCTGAATGGACCTAATTTAAAATGGGATGACTCTTTAGTTTTGTCAAGATGTTTTTGATTATGTCTAAGTTTACGTGAATCAGCCCCTTACCGTGAGACCACATAAGGCCCAATTCAAGGTTTTGTCATTTTCCCCTGGAGAATCAGAAGTGTGTACTTGTATGAATATCGTTCCCCCAGGCAGTCGCATCGTATCCCACACATAGAATCAACAGGTGCTAAAGTGACCACCGTGCAAGTTGTTACTCTAAAGCATTTCCCCCTTTTTTAACCGGATTTGTTAATTTAAGTTCCATCTTAGCACAATCAGAAATGTTCAGAACATTGACTTCAAATAGAACCGTGTTATTTGTGAGTGGTGCAAAGCCGGATATGACAAAGTCCATAGTGTAGGATAGCCCTACGGCAGACCCACGAGGCAGATACAAGCAGGTTTTTTTATCGCCATCAAGGATTAAATAATCACTCTTTGACTGTTTCTTTGAGTAGGCTTTCCATGCTGAAACAATTGAAGCATATTTATTAAACTTCAACACAGTATGCCTTTATAGATTACTACGAGTCAATTTTTAATGAGGAAATACTATAATGCATTATATAAGTTATGGTAATTTGAGTAGGTTATTCAATGGCATTTTAAAAACCGAGATGTTTTGTAAATTGAAAAGATAATTGAAAAATATTACATTTTAATTGTGTCTAACAAATCTTGAATCATGAACTTTGTCAGTCAAAAAATATTTACTTTTACTGTTCTCCCCAGTTGAAACTGACCCAGTACTGGTTGTGGTTCCCATATTTTGACGACTTGTTTGGCCATTTTCAGTAGTAGTTTGCCTCTTTTCAGTATATGAAATATAGGCAATGTTTCTTTCTCCACGAACTCAGAAGTTGTTTGCACGGATTTGGCAGTGGAAATAGATACAGCGATGGTTTGCATATTTTTGGTACTTAAAAAGTATTCAGTGGTTGAGTGCACATTTTTAGTAGTTAGATGATACCCATGCAACTTTTTCCAGTCATAAATCATAAATCCGTCTCTGATTTGTCTAGCTCTGTAATATTAAGCATCAAAGTATAAGAATTTGTATCCAGTTTGCATTTTAAAGAATATATAATGACCTAAAAAGTTCAACTCCCAGAGTTCAACCCCAGGCCGACGAAGCTGTACCACTGAGCCACCAATTTATATTTACAAATCAAATTGTACAACAGTTTCAACAGGATGATATAAACATTAGAATGATGACGTATACACATCCGGAAGTTCGCACCAATTCTAATAGTATCCCACAAGCCATCATCTATTCAATGTTTTAATTCCGTATTTTCAAGCGTTCAGGCTTATAACCACACACACACAGATATATAAATATATATATATATATATATATATATATATATATATATATGTATATATATATATATTGGTTCCTAACTCAAACAAAAAGGTACGATGTTATTCTCTAATTGTTTCAAGCCATTAACATTAGATTCTCATAAGAATAAGCGATCGTTTTTTGTTATTCACACAGCACATCTTAAATTAAATGATACTGTACATCAGGTTTTATTATTATTCAGTTGGGTTTAATAAAATATTTTAACGGAAACTTTTTGATGGGAACAATTGGTAAATTTGTATAATTACTCTTTTACATTTATTAGTATTTAAAAAAATGTTTCTCGGCACAAAAGTACATGAGTATGCGCACGGAAGATGTGGCATTGAGTGATCAGTTATGCTCATGTATTGTTAGTCATTGAATACTGAATAAATATGTTATCTCAACTTATCTGCAATATGACTTAAGCCTCAACAACAAAGGACAACAAAAGAGGACATATTGATTGTTTCTAGATTGTAAAATATTCCTTGAATTATTAATAATGCCACCCGATAAGATATGTGAAGATAAATAAAATCTTCTTTATTAGAATGTCAACATCACTAAAGAACCCACATTTTGATATGTACTCAATGACATGTACTTCCCTTTAGAGAAATCACGCACATTTTCAACTTTTTTTCGGCCATCTTGATTTCTATTATTAGCATGAGTGAACTCATTGAGTATATGTCAACATGTTTGCTCTCTTCGACACCTACATCCTACCAAACTATTTTTCATACGACTTCTCCAGAATATACACATAGTTTTTTGGTTTTTTTTATTAAAAAATAAAATAATAAACTTATACATGAAATAAATACATACTCTTTAGAATTTATTTGCATGTTTGCAAAAAAACTATAACATGGAGGCAATTTCAAGATTTTATCATGGATTTTAAACTTTGAGTAAGTTGGTCATGAGGCCAACTTGGAGCATGTATGGATATATCCAGTGCAATGCAATAGTTCCAAATGTTTCAGCATGAACTTGTGCCTCACATGTCTGATTATATACTTTGACCTTTTCTCATGGCAAGATTGTTCACTGAACATTTTGCCTGTATCCACGTTTTAATACACACATGGACTGCACCTATCCTAGTCATTATGAAAATTCATCAACCCTTAATACATGCCTGCAAACAACACTCATTCTTGTTTATATTCCATCAGATTGGCATATTAGTATTCCAAAACAATAATATTCAAGATTTTGAAAATGTGGAGATGTCATTATTTGGCCATGTCAGTCATGATGGTAATCAACAAGTCACGTGTCCTTGTATATGTATTTCTCTGTTTACCAGTGAGAAGATGAAATAATACTTTTCAATCGCTTCATATTCCAACCTATGACCAATATAGACTTTTGATCTCCCTTGTTCCCGGTGTCCAATTTCAAGGGCATTTCCTCTCCCTCCCACAAGTGGTTCATCTTGTCCATACTGTGATGGCCATGATCAGTCATAAATACATATGCTCACATGTGCACAGATCAATTCTTGGAAATGATGTCAATGTCTCCAAAATAGTTTTTTAGTTTCATAGTGGTTTTGACGGTATTAACAATATTAAAATTAGAATTTCTATATTTAAAAAACTTGCAATCAAATATTGCAATATAACCACAATTGGAATGAAGAAATATGCAGTGATAATGCTTAGCTGTATGTGTGTTGATTTGCCCACTGTTCCAAGACATTAGGGTGTTTGAAGGCGACCACACACCCCAATAATCTGGACAAATACTTATTATTCATAAAGCAATATTCTCAAAGATTACAAAACGTAAACCAAAGCTCTTAGAGCTGAGCTGACCATTGTTTCATCATCAAAGTTAACAGAGCGAGAGCTATGTACAGAACTGTACACAATATGGCTGATTGACTCAATTACCCTAACATTGCATCTCTACAATTACAAATTGAGGCTGAATTTAGATCAGCAAAATGAGACACAAGAAGTGCGAGATCTCTATGCATGTGCTAAATAATTCACTCTTTACCATGGTATTAAAAAATAATAATAATAAAAAATGAAAAATAGAGAAGATTCGTCCCCTGACAACACTTCATCTTACCTTCAATTAGAAATCCTATCTTCAGTTTCCTAGGAGAAGATCAGTTTTGACGGACAGAATGAATTACAAATTTCACTGCATAAGCTAAACTGGCAAAAATCAGCAGATCTAAAGATTCGCCAAAAGAGTGTCATTTCAATGGCCAATTACTGAAACATATTCATATTGCAATAAACACGTTTTCTCTTGTACAGAATAATGACATTATTATCATTAACGATAGGTTAATATGATCTCATCCCCTGAATTTGACTCAAAAAGCCAGTTTAATCTCTGGAAGTCTGAGTGACAACGCAATTTCAACCTTTATCAATTCATCGTGAGATTTGATATTCCTAAGAATCGTTTTGAGCAGGAATATCGCTAAAAAATAGTTCGGGTTTGTACTGTGACATTTACCACTTACTTTTCATATAATCATATCTGGTTTCCAAACTGGATTAACTGCAAATCACTTTTCCCTCTCTCTAATATAAATAGCATTTGAATTGATTTATATATCCAAGTTATGCGTTGGTTGGAAGATATGATAGGATTACATTTTTTTAAATACATTACACTGCATGGTTCATAATATTCCTCGTAGAAATGAAGGCACAGAAAAACGAGGGCCTAGAAAATAACATAACGAACTCTAACATAGAATGAGTTCATACATCCAGATCAGGATAAAAAATTACTGGCCATATATAATATCATCATTCTCACTCTTTTATTTATTTTTGTACCTGAACTTGGAATATTTTAATAATGTCAATGTTCCGATACCTATATCAAAATTGCCAAGAATGAAAAATTAAAACACTATCAGAGCATTTTAATCAAACATTTTTATATTTATTTTCAAATTACAAAATGAGGCCTGTTTCTAAAGTTCTTCCGCTTCATTTATTCATAACGCAGTCCGATATATTGTAGGCTATAAACAGACACACAAGACTTTTACAAACGATATGTTATAAATGTACATTCACAGATCAAAACCTTATTTTCAGTTTAATATATCTTCTTGTGAAAAAGATTCCCAACAATCAGAACTATTTCTACAGGATGGAATATATAAAAAGAACACAGGAATATATGATATTCTTTGAATATAAAAGTCAATAAAACGTTCTCATATATCTAAATGAGTACATTCTTATTGAAATATTGGTGCCACAAGCTTCTGCAGTTTACATTCATTCATCTCAGTTCCATGTTTATCAAAATTTATCTGAGATTCATAGGTGTGCATGCCGTGCTGTATGCCAAAACAACTCTATTCAACATATTCAGCTTTTTAAAACTACAAATACCTAATAGCAGGGCATGTTTATGAACATACTTCAGTCTTATGATATATTATATGCACGTAAACAAAGAACATTCAATTAACATTTTAACAGGAGGAAAACTAATTATCGAAAGTTCACCAACTCATGCTGTGATCTGTACAAGATCTCATAACTAACAAAAACTCTCAAATAACCTCTCAACCCAGACATTTAATATAACTTCTATATGTACTCATCTTGTATAATGTACATTCTGATCCTGATGTTGATGAACATAATTCACTCATATTTAGGCTTCATACATTCTCAACCGAAGAGGGACTAATAACTCACCAATATATCTGGAAATAGCAAGACGGAAGTTGTCGTATTTAGGCCGACTTGCCTCAATTCTTGAGGAGCAGTGGGGCAGATCATAATCTCTATATTTTTTTTCCAGCAAAACATATTCTCATGAGAAGTTTAATTACAAAAGAGGAACATTTTTTTCAATAAACTATACCTGGAAGTGACAAATGAAGACATCATGTGAATGTATGTCGACATGTATGCCTACTTTATAATATCAAGAATCACGTTATGCCATGTTAAAGAATCACATTATACTATATTGCTCTTCCTACAGATCAGAGAATATCCATTTCAACTCCTCAGGGATTGGGTTCTCAACAAAACACCTTTTCCTTATTGAATGGTCTCGGCCATACAACATTTAACCAATTCCTCCGTGTATACCTTATGGTTAAAGGTTCATTCTTTTAAAACGTCAATACATTTCAAGATTTTTGTGAAATATTGATTGACGTTGCAGCGTGCTATTGTAGCGTGCAATTGACATAGGGCATAAACGAACCTGAAGTTGTCAGAAATATCAATTAGTATTTTTTTCAGTTCAAATATGGAACAAATATATTTACGATTTTTTAAAAGCATAATACGCATAATTCGAATTCGAAACTTCACACTTCAAAATCGATGGTATATTTTAACAATCTGTCCTGAGTGGAAACAATGTCAAAATATTCAATTGGAGTTCAAATGGAATATCATTTGCATTTTAAGAGTTTCCCTTTCCGATGATGATCATAGGTTCTGCTTCGTGGTTCTTTGAGTGGGGTCCGTGGACTGAGTCTACGTGGATACTCTGCAGGTGAGTGGTTGGCTCTGCAGGCTTCCATATTCTCCTCTGGTGATCATTGTCACCTGATTTGTCAGTATCATCGACTTCTTTATCACTGTCTTTCTCTGCTGAATGAATCACAAAGTGATATAAAAATATAAAAATCACCGTTATCAACAGCATTAAAAAGTATACATTGTTTGAAATATCAGGAAAAATCATTTTTCATAACGTTTAGCGTCAAACATCTCTAAAGTGTAACACAAAAGTGAAGTATGCATGTGTAAACATGCTTTATTATAAATATTTTTTTAACTACACATAAAACTGTATTTCACCTTTTTTCTTTTTGCACAAGAGTTTCTTCCTGTGGATAATGACTACAACAGCAATAATGATGACAATGACGATGACAGCCACCACGATTCCGACCACAACTCCACTAGTGCTGCCACCTGGTTTCAAATCAGTATATGACTCGGTTGACCCGAAAGGGTTTTCAGTGGTCAATGCTGAAAAAAAACCCAAGAAACAATCAAATGAGAATGTTGATGGTGTGATTCATTTTTACAATTTATGCTTTGCCTTCATAATTTAAGATATGGTTCACCAGTATTTATATGAACTGCCCGAGCCAATGCAAAGCTCAGCTTCCATCTATCCGTATCTAGTTACTGGCCTGTAAAATTCATAAAACATTGCTTTCTCCTAAGATTGAAACATATGTTGCTGACTGTCGGTTTTATCCAGTTTTTGACAGGGATATGCGTTACCTTCACATCTGGTTTTGTCATCGGATAGCTTATATCCCCTTTCACAGTGACACAGGTTGTCTGTTCTCTCATTTCCAGGAATACCAATAAACATGTTTTCTTCATCACACTTATTTCTGAAAGAGGGGGAACAAGTGAAATTAAAAACATATTATACCCGATTCCATTCCATGCAAATATTGCTGTGTTTATGAAAATAAAACACCCTGGTATCCTACTGGATTTTGCAGTCCTCGTATCTTCCTAGTGTGCTAGGGTAATCTCTGAACTGTCCATGGGGACATGGGACACAATGAGATGTTGAAGGGTCTTCTTTGGTACAAAATTCAGCATATGACCCTGAAAAAATCAATTATTATATGTTATCCAGGTATATACACATTCCTTATTTATGAATGAGTACATACACTAGTGTACAGCAAATGTCTGAACTAACTCTTCCATTATGAAGGATAGCGATTGGTGTGCTCTGTCACCATGTTAAATTTGGTAAAGTGGCCATCACGATTAATGTCACTCTAACACCAATGATCATGGCGACTGTTTCTATTAAATCTAGAGAGATAAATGATGAATGTCCCCAAATTACAAGCATAATCTTCAACACAAATCCTCTCTGACAAATCCCATTCTAATTTGAGCAAAAGCTACCGGAATATGCCATATTATAGTAAGAAAGACAATGGTAACGAGCTTGTGAATTTGGTCAAACTCTGTTTCAAAGCAAACTTGTCTGGACTCCTCTACCTTACAAAATCAAGTTTATTCCAATAAGTTATTGTTGAGATAATGACAAAGGAAAGACCCTTTTGCAATCGAAATATCGAATTAATATTGTTAAAAAGCATGTTCTTTGATATCAGATGTTATGTCAATAATGCTCATCATAATATCTATCTATTGATATTAGATATCATTTAATTTAATCGGGTTATTATCAATCATTTATTATCAACATTATTGTGCACATCAGTTTGCTACCTTTATGAAACTATATAACTGTTGGATAGAATGTAACTCTCATATCACCACCAGGGCTTTCCTTCTCCCATCCACCACTAGAGGTCTCTCTTTGAGATTACATTTTATACTTGTATTTGTATCGTACTCACCAGGATCGCATGTCAGTGGCACACAGCAAAGTGCCTGTTGTTCAAACCATTGATTTGGTTCAGGACACGCGTCCGATGACGCATGAACATGCTTCACGACCTGCAATTGGTAAGATATACTTGAGAAAATCATGTCATACCTCTCCCAAGTCAGGAACTGACATATTCGGATTTCTCCGGAAGGATATTATTTTTTTCTATTTAAAGCTCGGGGATTTCCAGATTTTCAATAACAACTCATGATGATTACTCATGATAATGTATTAAAGGCTGAATGACTAAAAGCGGAGAACACTTATATCTCAAACATATGCCATCCGAGTGTTCATGCATTTGTGGAGTGTCAGCACAGGTGGGCCTCTCAGTTCGGGTTGTTTAAATCTAGGGAGGGGCACCGAAGGGGTATACATAAAGGTAGCCATTGGCTTCAACGCTCAAGAAGACTTACCAATAAACTTGTGATCCACACAAGAGGCTCCGATGTCAATGAAAACATCCTGCCTTCAAATCCTGACCCAATATAGACAAATTACAGATTAGTTCAGCTTTGCACTCAATCTAGTTTCACCTGCTGTTTGGTTGTGTGATCATAATGCGTTGAAGAAGTTTCACTTTAAAGCGAGGCTACCTGGTTTCCGGGAAGAGATAGAGTCGATTTTTTCTTGCCAATTAGGTCATGAGGACTTGTGTAAAGGGTGTTGCAATATTCTTTATGGCAAATACAATATATGTACACTGTATGTCCTAAATATTTGCTGAGCTACATATATAATGTATATGTACCGGAACAGGGACGGAGATCCTGTAACCATAATCAAACCACATAATCAGGTTTGAATACATCATGTACAGTGGAGCTTTCTCTGGAACTATAAAATCTGTCAGAGCTAAAAATAACAAATGTGTAGATGCTGGTTCTTTATGTGTTTGTGCAATCAGTATTTCTTGTCATTAACCACAAGAATTTCGGATATTATGAGTACTCTTTCCTCCTTGCATGTCATTGACCATGTTGACCTGCCGGTTCCTGTGAGGATGGTACTGATCCCTAGCATACACAATATCTCAGATTCAGACCCTAAAAATCATTTATTTATAGTGACATTGGTTAGAGGCATAAATTGTACATTGTTTGTTGAAACCACTGGCCTATATACCACTTTATAATTATTTATGTATTATAATAGCAAAGGTGCTCCAGGCGCATTATTTATATTATGTCTGTAAATTCAACATACATTTTCCTTTTTTGGTATGCTTTCCAGGTATATTTAGCTACTTTAATTTGTTTCTGTGTCATCAGATATACTAACCTTTCTATTGTGATTGACAATATACCACACATCAGCTTTGCCAAAGCACTTCTTTCATATTTAGGCATGTGACATTTGACATTTTTTTATGAAATGAATCCGTATTTAAACAGGGGGACTAGGACCCCTAAAACGCCGTACAGTCAGTCAAGCCCACCCATGGCTGTTTGTAAACATAGGCAAAAAAAGGGTTGTGTCACACCACCCTGCATAATCCCTCTGTCTATCTCAGTAACAGTCCTCCTCCTTGATCTCATAAAGAGAGGGGGAATAATAAAAGGAGAAAAGGTGAACCTTATTATTTAAAATGTGCATATGTTATTTTTACATGTTTATCAATCAAAAACTTTCGGGCCATTCAGAAAACATAAATCAAGCACTGAAAAGTTTATCTGGAGAGGACCAGGAAATCAGATTTTTATCTTAACACAAGTTATATAATGAGTCTCTGAAGTTGACTGCTCCCCCACCCAGCTGCAGCAACATCTAGCCCATGGGATATGTTGTAACATGCTGGACACATGCACATATCTATGTGCTTGGTATTTATAAACAAACCTAAACCCACACCTCACACAGTGTCAAATGTCAATCAAATTCAAAATAATTTAAATCTCAGAACACTTTTATTGTTTAAAAGAGCTTTGATATCAAACATTTAGATTTTGGATTAAAAAATGTTGTAGCCCTTGCGTTCATGCAGCATTGTACCAAGTACCATACATTTCTATTAGAAAGTAACAAATATATTAGAATGTATTCAATTTATACTAGCTATGCTCTAGGTGTTTTGATGGCCTAGACCTATTTAATAGGCTCCACCCCCTCCTTTTATACTTGAACCCCCTCCTGTAAATATAACAACAGTTCTCTATTAATGTTTATTTTGTGAATATTGTTTCCACTCAACTGCATTATATTCAAATAAGTTTGGGGGAATTGGTTAAAGATAGAAGATCTCCCTCACACCACGTGACCAACAGTCATGGTTATTTCCATTTATGTATTGCTCAAAATCCCAGTTAAATATTTTTCTTTTCAACCCATTTTCTTTAAATTGCAGACATCCATTTCAATATCTTAACATACATATCAATATATCATAGCGGGGACTATTCCATCTTACGTCCTCTCTTTGGGCAGATATTGGAGTAAATCTATGCAAAGAAATATTGCACCGCTTTATTTTGATTATCATTTCAGGGTTTCAGGTCTGCAATCCCAGAGGATGAGCCTTGGTACTCTGCATTATACCCCAGTCACATTTGCGCCGATTTCAGTCAAGATGCCCGGCCGAAAGGTATTTGTTTTTTTACAAAATCAGCAAGCAGTTCAGATTGCCGTGAGGGCACTGGGAGATCATGGGCCACAATTAGGCAGTTTTAAGATGTTGTATGGGTCATCAGGAACTTTTTTCTGCAACATAAAAGTTGCCGGCGTTTCCCCGATTTCTCGCCAAATACCATCTTTAAGTACACAGCAGGGTCCTGTGAGTGTCCCGCAGACATGTCTTAAGATTATCTTAGGGCTGCCAGGCATCGTACAGTGAAAATAGGATTTTTTTTATTTTGTGTGTTCATAGGCCATCGTCAGATGATCCAATGGGCTCCCTACGATATCATATAGACATCTTTAGGATATCCTTCAGACGTCTTTCAAATGATCTAGATGTCTTTAGGATATCCTGCAGACATCTATGGCATCTAATCTGGCACCCGTGAAAATGTGACAACAGCTAAGGCCTCGGACCACTATTACAATGTCCCATCGAAAACCATAGTAAATGCCTCACCTTCAAAAATTCATAAAAAATATTCCTATCGACCTAGGGTATTTTGAAAAATACTTATCAGATGGCAAAAATATTCATCTTTCTAAAAGCAGAGTATGAAGTGAGGTTGACCATTGAAATTTTTTGCTAGGATCCGTTAAAGCGCCACCTACCTTGAAAACAAAGAACAGAACATGGAAATATAGGAATGAGCCCCTGACAGCAAAGATCAATACATAGTCCCTTCAATTATTCTCATTATTTTTCTAATAACTTCGACAAAACAAGCCATAATTGTACTATTAAATAGCACTTTTCATTTTATGTCTCATGTGGTCTGCATCTCGTTATTATCATATATAATAAGGGGGAGTAGGAAATTATCAAGCACTACTTTCGTATGCCCTGGTCCCACATATCAAATAGTAGACTCAGGTCCAATACAGCATATCTCAGATTACCATTGATGAACTCCCTGGCGCGCAGGACCATGTGAAGTCGGCTGATTCTTACTTCCCAGCCTGCGCCCAGTGCAAATGTGACTGGGGTATTACACAGGTAGTATTCAATTACTCTCTCAATAATGTGTACATATTTATCACTTGGTGGCAGGGACTGATATGATACATCAGTCCTGCTATCAAGTAAAGAGCCTTGGAGGTAAATGCGTAAATTTCAAACCATAAAAACAATGTCACACCTGTAGCTTTATATATCCGAATAGACTCCAAGCACGTTTTTTAGTCTGCATCGCGAGGTAGTCACACCTGTTAAGGACTCAAACTTGTTCACCTGCTTTTTGGCTGTGTGATCATAATGCGTTGAAGAAGTTTCACTTTAAAACAAGGCTACCTGGTTTCCAGGAAGAGGTAAAATAGATTTGGATAGATTTTTTACAATTAGGTCATGAGGACTTTATGACAAATGCAATATATGTACACTGTATGTCCTAAATATTTGCTGAGCAACATATATAATGTATATGTACCAGAACAGGGAAGGAAACCTTATAACCATAATAATAAACTGTAACCAGATGTCTGGCACATATACTGACCAATCAGTACAACTTCCAGTACAAAACAAATTTATTTATTTTCTTTCACCAATGAGTTGACAGCCAGATTTTTGTGAAGACTGATGACTTGCGCTTGATTCTGTGCGTATGTTTATAGCTTTGGCGGCAGGGACTGCTATGATAGAGACTTCTTGCTATGGAGGATAGAGCCTTGGAGGTAAAGGCTCAAATTTCAAACCATAAAAACAATGTCACACCTGCAGCTTTATATATCGAATAGACTCCAAGCACGTTTTTAGTCTGCATGGTGAGGTAGTTACACCTGCTAAGGAGAGTACATGTACATTAGCTCATTTTGAGTTAGTGGCTAAACCATATGTCGCAGGTGTATGGCATCTGTATAAAAGCTTAATTCTAGATCTTGTAGATCACCTGGTAGATGGAAGATGGGATGTGCCATGGAGGACAAAGGAAATTAAGAGACAAATTAGAAGATTATACAACAAATCGGAAAACTTAAAAAAAACACTATAAGCATAAGTATTATATATTTATATAAGTGAAATATTTATATTTCTCCATCCCCCAAATATCAAATAGCCTGGCCGTAAATCTCACCAAATGTCTGCTGAAGATGCGTTTGATTATGAAAATCTAATCTGACGTAGGTTATCTTTTTTTTCGAGTGGATTTTGGGGTACGAATCGAATGCAGCTTCATTTACGTAAGCGTACGAATCAGAGTATGAATCAGATGCGTCACAGAATGACATGTACACAGAAATATCTGACGTATACGCACCACCCCTCGTCGTCTCTGATGCCTAGATATGCAATTTGTTAGAATATAGTCTGTATTATTACATATATTTATTATTGCTCTAAGAGTTGCATACAAAAATGTGAGAAATGAGGTGGGTTTAAGAAATAACATTTCAAACATTAAGTAAGCAGTACGGGTGCAATTATTATAATTATTAATTATTAAAATTTTCATTTTTATCATTGCAATAATAACAATAATACATTGTAAAAAGTTACATCTGCTCAATACGTTTTTTTCCAAATTATTTTTTTCTTTCAAAAAGATAAAGGGGGGGAACAAAAAACAATAGCTTTTAGTCAAAGGTCTATTGCCAATCTTGTCCTCGAAATCCTAATTGCATTCATGTTACATATGACAGTAAAGATACTGTTCTCGGTGTTTAACATAATGCAGGCAGAAAAAAACATATTCATGATCAATATCTTCCTGTTATGTATTTTGCACAGTTCACCAGGGGATGAGATGTGGCTCAGTTGGCAATCATCTTTTTTGCAAACGTAGAAAAAAAATAATATAAAATAAATAAATAAATAAATAGATAAATAAAAAAATAAATATATAGATAAATAAAAAATAAATAAAATAAAATAAATAAATAAATAAATAAATATAATTTTACATTGGAAACAAAGACGACATTTTAATATTGGGGTTCTATTTCAGCGACATGCACATCAAAACATAGAATTTAATTTATTTTACAAATGCAGAAATTACAAAGATCACAATAACTTTCCACGAGGCCAATCTTGGCCATGTTTTCATATTATTCTTGGCTACACTTGCCTGACAATTTGACTGGATATTCAGCCTTTAATTTATATGCGAGTATCCACTTTAAAATGTCAAATGAAGAAGATGGACCTCTATCAAATGGCTCATAGATATGACGTCTGGTGGGCAAAATCAAATAAAAGACTTCAGACTTCCTTGTGTATTAAAACATGAAATGTATCAAAACTATTTCCTTTAATTTGTAACCAAATCAAACAAGAATTACTATTATGAATCACAGTCATGATATTTATGTTGCAAAGCTGTAATGTATTGTGTCAGTCTTTCAATTAATATTATCATAGATTTGCCTAAGAAATTATAGAAATCTACATCTTGATTTGCTGGCCTCTAGGTTGCATAATAGGCATATCTCATTTCATGTCTGCAGTGAGTTTATAGAGGCCACCTATAAACCATTGTGTTGTGCAAGCATTACGCGATATAAAGTACCACAATACTGATCTATGATTGGCTAGAGAAACTAGGCCATATTTTAATAGTGTCTACTGTTGAAAAGAATGATTTTGAAATTTGGAGAAATTGAAATTGATTATATATACCATGTGATAGGCATGAAATATATATTCATGCACTGATATCTATATATTGAACTTCAGAATATGTACTCAAATCAGTTTCAGTGCATTGATAGTCCATATTTTAAAACAGATAAGGTATGGCCACTCGTTCATTACTTGTATAATCATGTGACCATACCTTATGATCATGTGACCATACCTTATCCTAGAGACAAAAGTCTAATCAGCCTACCATCATGACCATCTGGTGGATTTTTATTGCATTCTTATATAGAATCTAAGTACAAATTTTGAAACAGGTCAACCATAATCAAACATACTCAAACATATTCAGATTGCTAAAATGAGAATAATATTTTCATATAATCATTTTATGTGACCATTCTGTATCATTTATGATTGTTGATGGACACAAACTAGCACAAAATAACTAGTACAAAATAATCTGAATCAATGAACACATTTCAAGAAACATACACATGACTCACATGCACCCCACATGCCATGATGCTGACAGAAGAAACCTCTTAGAAGTGCATATGTCTGCTAAATATATATATCATGTCAATAACAAGCAGAATTAGAAATATTTTAAATCTAATCAACATATAGTCAGTTCAGCTGATGACATGATGGGAGTAAGATGTTGATCTCTTTGAATGTCATCATGCCACTAAATTAATCATCAACCTCTTCAGAATCTAATATCTGATAATAAAGTTTATTATATTTTCCTCATCTTTATGTCTTTGTTTGTAATTGTTATGTTTTGAAGAAAGGTGTATTTATTTTAAAGCCTCAATTCCCAAGGAACATGGTGTCAGCTTTTCTAACATAAACACCACCACTAACATTTTCACAATTGACACAGCATTACATATGAACATGGATATTGCATTAATATCATCCTACTTATCTTTGAACTAATTCCTGTTATGTCTGCCCAATCACTTGTTATTCCTGAGTCACATTTGTATGGGGCGCTGGCCGTGAAATAAGAATCGGCCGGCTTCCCGGCATACTGACTGCCAGCGGCTATTTGTGACTCGGGCATAATGCATCTATATGACGTGTGTATCAGTGTTAATCTGTGAATATACCTTTTCAGTAGGTAATGCAACATCATGCAATGTAAACATTTTTCTTAGTTTGTAATGTGCATTCAGGTTTAGAAATTTACCAAAGGCTTCTGCATTGACATTGGGTTCTGCAGCTTCGATAAAGAGGCCCTTTGTTGCCACCTCTGGCTTGGCAGATAGTATGTCCTGAATAATTGCCCTTGCAGCATCAAATGTATCTGCATAAAGAGGTCCAAGGTGGTAGCCGTAATTCTCACAAGGACTCACTATTCCATAGCCTATGACGTCACCACCCTCAGATATAGCTGCACGAGATACTGCACCATCCTCAAGTAAACGGGATTTGATGTGTTCCTTTCTTTCATATGGGTGTAGTTTAGCATCAAAGAACAACACCTTTGTCATAATATCTTCAGCCAAAGCATCAGTGCATGTGATGGATTCAGGAATCTTAAACTCGGCTAATTTATTTAAATCTGGACATCCAGAGTATCCAACCACATTCCAAGATGATATTTTGTAGCCAAACCTTCGATAAAATGGCAAAACGTCTTCACGGCCAGATAAACAGAGGTTTCTTTTCCCAGAGGACATCTCCAGATAGGTGTGACCGACTTTCATTAGCTCGGATCCTGAAATGGACATCTGGTTTTAAACATAGGGTGTCAAGCGTAGCGAATCCATTTCTATCCTTAATTTATCAAATATTTTAATTGTATTTATAAAACATTTGCATTAGGATGATGGTGTTTATACCTCATTTTTTTCATAATTTCATTATTATCATTATCTCATTCTTCATTTGATTGTTTCTTTTGATATAAAAAAAAATAAATTGATTAAATGTGTGGGCACAGGTACACATAATCCGATTTAATTTGGTTTAATGCAGAGAAATGACGTCAAAATAGAACTGTGATGATTTATCATTGCAATAGTGACATTCTACATGTTTTTACCTAAGCAAGTCAACTAGTCGATACAAAACGTGTGTAATCTTACCCTTTTTCCTTTCCGTTACAGAACATATATATATATATATATATTTAATTTGCACCATTATTATTAGAAAGAAATAAAGACTCCATGTTATTATCATTTCAAGAATATCATTATACCAATAGTATTTAAACAATTTTATTCAAATATTTGTAATTTCTCCATATGATTTAAATGTTAATATTATTATCATTATCACAAGGTGATCAAATGGATTTATGTACAGAACTGCAGGTAAAAAGAATATGGAGATGGGGAAAAACACATTTAAAATACACAATTATTAGCAAATTACACACATAGTTCTTGTAACTGTGATGAAAAAAACTTACCGATTCCTTTGCCCCTCACAGAGTGGTCTACAATGAAAAGTCCAAATATTCCAAAGTCTTCACCATGTTTTGTTGCAAAGCAACAACCTGAAACATTAATAATATATATATATATATATATATATATATATATATATATATATATATATATATATATATATATATATATATATATATATATATATATTAGCATAGATTAAAATATCGTTTTATAACGAATGTCACATGTCACATGTGACAATTTAACAACCTGAAACATTAATAAATAAATAAATATATATATATATATATATATCATCATTGAAATAAATCACTAACTGGGAACAACTTACATGAATTAGATGTTTTCAGGCATTGTGTATATTTGCAACCAAGAAAGAGAACCGAGGCGACGTCTTAACCACAATCACTGATCAGTTTGTTTGTTTGGGGTTTTTCATCACTTTCAACATTATTTCAGTCATTTCGTGATGAGACCTACTTGAAACAGATATAGTGCTGCCTTACTGAATTGTCATGTCGCAGGTCCTTGACATGACAATCCATCCGGTCATAGATTTACAATGACAACGGGTTAAACCTTTGGCACAAGCCTGAACTCATATGGGAAATCGTATCAATCTCGGCACGGCCGGGGATCGAACCCATGACTTTTGGATCACCACAGAGAAACTGGTGCTAATAAGCTACCACGCTAATCAACTGCACCACGGCCATTTTGTATTAATGACCATTTTAGCATATCAAGGGTACAATAGACGAGGTAAAAGCAAGCCAGGACTCTCTGCTCTTCTCGAGTGACATTTCCTAAACATAAACGACGGCTTTTGATGTTCTGGTACACTGATGGAAACGTGAAACCTTTCAATTTTTGAAAACGTGCAGCACGAACTGACAAAGAAAAAAACCTGCCCACTCCATCTCATCATAGAGTCGTATCCCATGCATCTCATTTTGAGGTCTATCTTCTTGCAGGACGCTTTGGCTAGCACAGAAGATTCACAGAAATTATATTGTCCCCTTGCCAATCTCTCAGACCAATGATAAAATATAGTGGAGTTGTACAGTTCTGGTTCCGGTAAAGTTGTACAGTTCCGGTGTGCAATTTTGATCTCAATATTTCTTTCTAGCACAAATATTAAAATAAAGTGATGCCAGGAGCTTAGTTTCTCATCAGGTACAGGATCAACTTTTCATACCATGTTTACTCTCTTTCAATGCAACATATCAACATATTTTGTGAAAACATGAAAAGGCTTGAGAACTGTGCTGTGCTGAGTATTCTTGGAACGAGAATTAATATAGCAAAAGTACTGTACAGTATTATATGGGAAAGGACAGACATTACTGCCACACTGCTTATGAAGCAAAAAAATGAAGCAAACTATAGAGCTTGAATGGGGTGCAATGAAATCTTTCATCATCAATTTATATATCTGTAAAAGGTAGCTTATTTTTTATATAGAATAATGAGGATCAGACATGTTTAAATACTTCAGAGAATATATATTTGCCAGTGGTTACACAATAAGTAAACTTACCCACAGCGTTACCACCAACTTCAGCAACAAAACGCCCCTCAGGTTGCACCTCAAAGAAGTACAAAATATCATTCCTTGTCATGTTCCATTTTTGTTCAGTTGTCCAACTGAGAACTTGATCAATGTCTTCAAGTGTCATTTTACGCACAACGGCCATCTTTGTTCACTAGAAAAAAGTCGTAGGGAGAAGAAAGGCTAAAATGTGAATAACGTTTTTTTTATTAATAAACATATCAAAAAAAAATTGCCAAGGATTTTTAGACCAAGGTTTAAATCTCTTATCATATCAGTTACATAGCAAATCAGGTGCGAGCAAGATTTGTTTAAAAATCAACTTTCTTTTTTATTGACCTGTTCATTTACATATCATGATGCAGATGGTTAAACTATCCATAAGCCAATTGGGGTCACCATGACTATAGTCATGCTTCTTCTTGATATCATCAGTGCAAAATTCAGGCTTCCTATATCACCTCAATGTAGTCATACTTCCTCTGTCTCATTAGTATAAACTAAAGTTATGTTTCACTTATGTCATTGATACTGCAGTCATACTTCATGTATGTACTTCAAGTTAAAGTTCTTCTATATCTTACTCATCAATACTGCAGTCATGCTTGAACTATCTCATAAATACTGCATGGTTCATGTCATCAATACATAAGTCATGCTTTATCTATCTACTAAAGTCACGCTTCCTCTATATCATTAATATTAAGTCATGCTTCGTCTGTCATCAATATGAAATTCTTACTTCATAAATCTACTCAATGCTGTAGTCCATTTTCCTTTATGTCAAGCAGTTATGCTTTATTTATGTCATCAATACAAAAAACATGTCATCTACTCAATACTATAGTCATAATTCATCTCAATACTGTAGTCATGCTTTTTCTGGCTTCAATAATGTAGTCATGCTTCATTTATCTTAATACAAAACTCATTCTTCATTTATCTACTCAATACAAAAGTCATGTCTCACCTGTCACCAAAACTGCAGTCATACTTCATTTACTCAATGTTACAGTCATGCTTCACCTATATTGCTACAAAAGTAATGTAGTCATGTTCCCCAACAATATTATAGTCATGTTACATCTAAATAATCAATATAACACTTATGTTACATCAAAATAGTCCATATGGCAGTCATGCTAAATCTATTTCATCAATATTACAGTACACATCACATCTACCGTATATATGCGAAGTATGCAACAGCCACATTAACCACAACCACACTACTTTAAGTGGGATTTACTAAATTACTATGTCTTGTCATGATACTTATATGTCCTCATCAATGAGAAAGTGGAGATACGCAAGCACACCATATGTCACACCATATTTTATGGCATGAAACTTGCAGTGAAAAGTAATGCTTTATATATTTAAGTGACAACTGAACAATGTAATATTATCAAAATGATGAGGACATAATGGATGAATTACTTTTTACATGGAAATATCATTATATCAAAAGATATACATAAATATATTGCTTCCTTATATTAAGATAAGGTGGGTTAAACCTGGAACACTAGGTGTCGCCGCTAATCCTCCCAGCAGGGCATTGTTGCTCCCTAGCAACGGGACAACGGTCACGTGGGGGACGCCAGTCTTGGCTCCAGTGCAGCGCAGCTACAAGACGTCCCTCCATCTTCGCCAGGCGTAAGCACGCAGCCTTAACAGACAACGAGTTTGAACGATAGTCAAGGGACGTCGATGCCTGCACGTTCCAGCCTAGGTAGGGGAGCCGAATCATAGTGTAATACTAAACACAGTGTCCGCAGCCCGTGTCCATTCTGAAGCCATGTCGGCCAAAGAAAGGACATGTAGGGCCACAGGGGCCCGATCGGTCCAGGTAACTGCAGGAAGGTAGCCTCGTTGGAAGCCTTCAGCCCAACTCCCGGTCCATCCACGCGCCAAGAAGCCACAGTGGAAGCCATGGAAGCCACAGCAGAAGCCGCAGCCGAAACCACAGCGAACCCAGCCTCGCCAGCATTGAGCCTTGGAAACCCATTCCTGGGCCTACAGAACGAGGTGGAAACCCCGAGCCCCTCCCACGACGTTAGCCAGGGTAATGAACTTTCCTTTCTAATAAGTCAGGTATCCTCGTTGATGAAGTCGCATGAGGAACTCTCCAGGGCAGTCGCCACCATGCAAGTCAACAACCACGTTGGGCAGGCAGGTGCCCCCACAGCCAACATGGATAGGTGGACCAGCCAGGAACCCCACAGGGGGTCCCCCTGGCCAGCTCAGGGTAATAGCTCACTTCTACCTGGCTTGCCGCCACCACCTCCTGCTATAAAAACCCCACCATGCTTGGGGGGCTCCATTCCAGGCCTGACCAGCACCGAAGGCATAGCAGACTACGCCGGCCTTTGCAGAATCCAGAGCGCACCGGAGAAGTCGGTTAAGGCTGCACTAAATGGTGAGTTTGTGCATTTGGACGATTTTCTTCAAAATCTTTATATGCCAGCCGACAGTGTGAATAGCATCGAATCATACATAGACTCTGCAGGTTCAATTTCTTATCGTCAGAAAAGGCAACGCAGGAGGGTGTACGATAGCCAAACGTGGTCAGAGGCTTGGGCTGAATATGAGAGGTTAATGGTGTTTCAACACGGGCTATATATATATGACCAGATGTCAGACTATAAGAAACAGATATTAGATTGGGATAAACGGTATAAGTGGTACAACGTAGCTACTTTAGACATGAAGCACAGAATGGCCATTCATAAAAGGTCAGTAGAGTTCAAATCTGTAAATGCTCACCTTGTGTATTCAATTCTTGATGCCACAGCAGTAAAATCTAATGTACAATGTTGTCCGAGATGTATGTCCACGGACCACGTTAGGCAATCCGATTGTCCGTTTCCGAGGATCGCGTTGTCGGCAAGTACCCCGACGACGCGTGAATCCCTTAAGGCGCGCCAGGCTTCGGGCGGGATATGTAATAATTACCAAACGCTCAAATGCAATTTCAAAGACTGCCGCCGAATGCACGTTTGCAGACAATGCAAAGGGCCTTTGCCCAACTTAATCCTAGGATGCGTAGAAGGTCCTCTCTTGGACCTCCCTCCTAATTTCCGTGCCTCTCCGTTAGGTGCATTTCAGAAGAAAGGCAAATCAAAAGTTAGGGTAATCCATGATCTCTCATGGCCGCCAGGTCGGTCCGTAAACGACGGAATCAACCCGGACGAATTCACACTCAAATACGCAACCATTGACGAAGCGATCGAAAGGATACGGAAACACAGCGATCCGTGGCTGGCCAAGACAGACTTGGCCAACGCCTTTCAGAGCATAAAGGTCAGAAGCGATCAGCGACACTTATTAGGATTCTCTTGGCCCGATCACACTGGGCATGTAAAATACTACCAAATGGCCTGCCTTCCTTTTGGTCTACGTAGCGCTCCAAAGATATTTGACGATTTTGCCTCGGCCACAGAGTTTGTATATAAAAAGCGTGGCGCTTCAAACGATACGATCCATTACCTGGACGATACGCTCTGTATTAGCGGCGATAAAAAATCGTGCCAAAGGTCCTTGGACATTATCATAGACACATGTAAGAAAGCAGGTTTTAAAATCCAAGATAAGAAAACAGTAGGCCCATCTAAGTCTATTGAATTCTTAGGCATAATATTAGATACAGAATTGCAACAATTAAGAATTTCAGAAGAAAGACTATCAGATATATTGTTAGAATTAGAAGAATACTCCGGCCGCAGATACGCCACCAAGCGGGAGCTATTGTCCATAACTGGGAAATTGTCATTTTGTTCAAAAGTGGTGACTAACGGCCGCCTTTTCACTCGGAGACTTATTCATACAGCAAAGAAGGCAAAAGCCTTGCACCACAGAATAAGGTTGTCTGGGGAGGCAAAGGCGGACCTTGCCTGGTGGCGGAGATGTATCCGCTCCCACAATGGAATCTCTTTCTTCCCCACCACATGGACCATGGCTAACGCTCACATCATATTTACCGACGCCTCTGACCAAGGGATAGGCATTGTATATGAACAATCATGGATTATTATACCATTTGTGGGGAACCATTCCTGGTACAGTACCATGACCATTGCATGGCGGGAACTACTGGCAGTGGTGATTGCCATAGCAACGTTTGGGGACAGGCTGGTTAACAAAAAGTTAGCCATGAACATTGATAATAGTGCTGTGTGTTATTGCATCAATGACAGTAGGTCCAAGGACCCAAACCTCATGAACCTGGTCAGATCTCTATATTACTATACATCTATATATAACATAGGCTACAAGGCCTTCCACCTTTCTACAATGGCCCTGCTGACGCGCTCAGCAGGCTGGACATTAGCAGGTTTAAGGAACTTATCCCTCTCAGCGAGCCACACAGTACTCCTCCCAGGGAGGTCATTTATGATTATATACTGTAATTCTCCTGTATCCTGTAATTTAAAACTTTTCTTTGGTTAGCCATCTGTTGGCTCAGCATAAGTCTTATAAGCTGCATAAGCAGTGATATAAATTTGTTTAAAGTAACCCCTACGCCAAGTCACCTGCGACGTGGCTGGGCATATGTCAATTCGCCACATAGTGGCTTAGTATAAGTCGTATAAGCTGCATAAGCAGCGGTATAAGCATGTTCCAACTATTACCTGGTATGATAGCCTTACTCATGCCTTCGTTTATCCGCTGAGGATTATAGTAAACTGTATAAGCCTATAAGCTAAGCGGCATAAGCCAAGCATCCTTTCTTATCGAAACCAATATGTTTATTTAATTATTATTTAATTTTGTTATTTATAATATGTTGTTCAAATGTACATACTCACTGTTCACTGTGTTCACAGTCTTTATATTATTGTAGCTTTGGACCTCAAGGTGGGGACATTAGTCAACTCCGGGTTTAAACCAAACACCAGGCGCACGTATCACTCAGCTCAGGCATCCTATACCAAGTTCTGCCAGCTTCTCCATCTATCCATCTAGCTCCCATCCCAGCAGACGAGCAGACAATGTTAAGGTACATAGCGCATGTGTCCGGGGTACCCGGTACCAGCACTAGCCTCTCACCCAACATACTGCACGTTTACTTGGCGGCCATCCGTGCACTACACGTGGCTAACGGCTACCCCCCACCTCCCATCGCTACCCCTAGGGTCCATCTAGCACTTCGCTCCATCAACAATAATTCCCCCCCCCCCCCAGCCCAAAAACATGCCATAACATTTCTCCTCTCTAGCATGTTAGCCAAGCTGCCCAATGACCATGACAGTCCAGCCTTTGCGGCAGCTCTCTGTCTAGGGTTCTTGGGCTGCCTCAGGGGGGCAGAGTACACCCAAGTAACCCATCACATATCCGGAAAAATCATCAGTCACCCACCTCCAGCCAGCAGCCTCTCCTTTGCCCAACGTTCTAACTCCTTATC
Source organism: Amphiduros pacificus (assembly GCA_949316495.1). Lineage (NCBI taxonomy): Eukaryota > Metazoa > Annelida > Polychaeta > Phyllodocida > Hesionidae > Amphiduros > Amphiduros pacificus. The sequence goes on from OX439002.1 coordinate 30,679,798, forward strand.
CATTTCCTTGTCAGTCAAGGACTCAAAAACCAACCCTCATGGCTTTACCAAGTACATTGGTTGCTCCCACCATCCCACCTGCTCTCCTTGTACATTATGGTCTTATTTAAGAACTCACGCTCGTAAAGCGCCCATAGACCCTAGCGCCCCTCTGTTCACTCTGAGCTCTGGAGCGCCCCTGACGAAACAAGCCCTCAACCAAAAAATAAAGTCATTAGTAGCAGCCCTCCACCTAGCTCCCTCCCACTACACCACTCACAGCCTGCGTATTGGGGCAGCCACGCAGGCAGGTTCCAACAATTGGAATGACCTAGACATATCCAAACTAGGTAGGTGGCGCTCTCAGTGCTTTAAATCTTACGTTAGGCAGGACCCTGCCAAAGAACTCAATTACGCTCACAGACTTGCACACAACAACTAAATTATCACAATCCTTAACCCAACTAACGTGGCATTTATTATCCTACCAATAATAATCTGGGACTACCCACGTTAGTCAAATAGTCAATATCTGCATGTCTCGAATGTATTCACCACTGTCCAATACATACTGCAGTTATTAATATGTATTTAATGTTCTAAGCCATAGGTATGTAAATGGCACGGTAATCGGGTACACACGATAATATCATAATTATATTATGTTATGAATATGTATTGATGTCTATATTATATGTATGTAGCTAGGTAAGACGGTGGAAGCAGATTTATAGGAAATAAATCAATGTGTGCAAATATTATATTAATAACGGCGTTTGTTCCAATTGTTTAAAGCTTCCTTATATTAAGTTAAGGTGGGTTAAACCTGGAACACTAGGTGTCGCCGCTAATCCGCCCAGCAGGGCATTGTTGCTCCCTAGCAACGGGACAACGGTCACGTGGGGGACGCCAGTCTTGGCGCCAAGGTGGTTAAGGACGCCATTCGGCTCCAGTGCAGCGCAGCTACCCACCTTCCCACCCTTTTCTCACAAGTTCACAAGTATTACCCGAATTCCTGGGTGCTAGGACTACCCACGTTAGTCAAATAGTCAATATCTGCATGTCTCGAATGTATTCACCACTGTCCAATACATACTGCAGTTAATAATATGTACGCTCACATTTAATGTTCCAAGCCATAGGTATGTAAATGGCACGGTAATCGCGTACACACGATAATATCATAATTATATTATGTTATGAATATGTATTGATGTCTATATTATATGTATGTAGCTAGGTAAGACGGTGGAAGCAGATTTATAGGAAATAAATCAATGTGTGCAAATATTATATTAATAACGGCGTTTGTTCCAATTGTTTAAATATATATAAACTGAGGGCAAAAACAGGAGTCAGTTAAATGAGACTTAAATACACCTCAACAAGTAGCAATTATAAACATTATGACCCCCAACACATGCCCAGATAGCAATCGTCCACAGCATGCCCTTCATGGGTTGGATTAACCGCACTCTAATCATACTTTAATAATAATAATAATCAAATTTGTATAGCGCTGGTACCAGACAAGTCTGTTCATAGCGCTGTATTCAGGACGTGCATCCTGAAGAGATGAGTTTTCAGTCTACTCTTAAACGAGGATACTGAGGCACTAGTCCTAATTTCACTAGGCAAGGAATTCCAGAGTCTTGGGCCAACAGATGAAAAGGCCCTGTCCCCCACTGTCCTCAGCCGGAACTTGTAAGTGGGTGCCGTCATTTGACCTTAGACAGCGTTCACCTTGTTTGACTAGGAGTAGATCACGCAAGTAAGGCGGAGCCTTACAATTTAAGGCCTTCCATGTCAAGAGAAGGATTTTAAAATCAATTCTCGCGTGAACTGGGAGCCAGTGCAATTCCCGTAGTTTTCCTGAAATGTGATCAAATGTCCTAATTTTTTCTACGACACGTGCTGCAGAGTTTTGGACATATTGTAGCTTCCTGGTGTCAGACTTAGGAAGACCTGCAAGTTGGTCATTGCCATAGTCCAGAGTAGAGGTAACAAAGGCATGGGTAAGTGTTACAGCTGTCTTCTCGTCTAGACAATGTCTGATGGCCGCCAGGTTCCTAATGTGGTAATAGCCTTTCTGGCACATTTTCCTGATCTGGACCTTCATGTCCATCTTAGAATCAAAGGTTATGCCATAGATTAACCACTGACTCACTGGGAGCAATATCAGAGCTGCCAACCCTGATTGTGTCTGGGATACTGCTGATGGTGGCAGTATTATACCTGTCAGTACATATAAGCATTTCTGTTTTACCATAATTTATCTTCATCTTGTTTGATATAAGGAAGTTTCTAACCTCACTGACACACTTTTCCAGTTTGTGTCTGCTTATATCAACTTGATGGGGGGAGGTGTGGTCCATAGGGATGTAAATCTGAGTATCATCAGCATAAATATGATAGCTCAGACCATATTTGGTTAGGATATCAGAAAAGGGTGTCATATAAATGGTAACAAGTATGGGGCCTAAGACTGAGCCCTGTGGGACCCCATATCTTATGGACTTGAGGCAAGACTTATGAGTCCCTACTTTCACACACTGTTTCCTGTTACTTAGATATGACTTGATCCAGGAGAGGGTGTGACCTTTGACATTACATCTAGCCTCCAATCTATCAAATAGAATTTGTTGGTCAATGGTGTCAAAGGCAGCGGATAGGTCAAGTAACAGCAGGATGACTGACTTCTTATTGTCTAGAGTATACAGGATATCATTATGCACCTTCAGCAGAGCAGTTTCAGTACTATGATACTCTTTGTATGCTGATTGAAACTTGTCGGTAAGGCTGTTCCTTCCCAGCTGGGGGACCAGTTGGTCTGCTACTGCCCTCTCTGTTAGTTTAGAAATATATCTTAGGTTGGAAACAGGTCTATAGTTTTTCTCAACCAGTTCAAGTCCAAGTTTCTTCAGCAGGGGTGTTATGATGGCTATTTTCATATTTTCAGATACTGCTGATTCCATCAGTGATTTGTTTATGATGGAGGTGATTATTGGTAAGAGGTCATCTAAGAGGTCGAGTAGGTGCCAGGTCGGGATAGGATCCAGCCCACATGACTTCTTTGCAGACCTTTTGACTAATTTTCGCACATCACCTGTGGTTAAGGGTGTGAACCTCTCAAGACTTGGCGTATCTGGTGAACTGCTATTGTTTGCAGTGTCACCTGGTGGCGCAATTTGGCAGGGTGGAGCCTTATCAATGTCAAGGCGAATTCTGTCTATTTTTTCAAGAAAGAATGTGTTGAACTTCTCAGCTTGAGTGACCTCACAGTCAGATTGGGGCATTGGTATGTCCTTTTTCTTGTGCATGACTGTGTCTATGACTCTAAAAAGCTTTTTAGGGTCATGCTTGTTTTCTTCAACCAGGTCGGAGAAATATGTAGATTGAGCTGACTTCAGCATGGAATTGTATTTATTTCTCTGAGAGTTATATAATTCCTTATCAATGTGTCAGACTTGTTCATTTTTCTCTCAAGCCTCCTCTTGAGAGATCTTTCCAGCTTTAATTGGTCACTCATCCAAGGCACAGGCTTACGCTGAGTAACCTTGGCCTGCTTGATTGGAGTGTGCTTGTCCATGAGTGATGTGAGTTTCTTGTCATAGTAATCCACCAGGTCACTCAAGGATAAGTGTTCCCATTCTGGGTTTACACTAGTTAGGGATTAGTGGTCATCCCTTAGGGACTGGAGATCTAATCCCTTAAAGTTTCTGTACCTGATCGATTTTTTGTGGGGTTTGGGGGGTGAGATACCAAGGTATAGCTTAATCATCTTATGATCAGATATGTACTCATCCACCAGGTGGCTCTTGAGAAACTTGTTCCCCTTGAAGGTAATGATTAGATCAAGGGTGTTCCCCAACTTATGGGTCGGTTCATGTACCCATTGGTACATGCCAAAGGTAGATAGAATGTCATTGAACTTTATGACATCATGTTTATTTGGCTTATTGACATGGAAATTGTAGTCTCCTAGAAAGGAGACTACAATTTCCCTAACTAGTGTAAACTTTAACATTTAAATGATCATTTCTTATTGAACATCCCACCATAAACCTCTATGTTATAAAGCACAATTTGTAATCTCTGATAAAATGAGCATATAAAATCAAAGTGCCAAAGTGAATTATATATGATGCATAAACATCATATTCTGAGAGCTACAACACCAAAAAACCGGGTTCCTTTTTTTTCCTAGCGATTCCGTATTCAATGGATCTCTGTCAATAACAGATAAATCTTCAGGGATTCCAATGCACACTTATCTGTCTGATTTAAATGAATTATTTTTCGGTGGAAAAGGAGAATTTTGTGACGCCTATATGTTGCACAATTTACCACATTACATTTTGTGACGTAAAACCATCACATTATTTTGTGACGCTTTTTGCTAGTGGCCCCAACTGATTACCTGACATCACTAACAACAAGGCGGAACTGTTATCATTAATTGGAACTGGAATTGAAGTTTTATTCAACTATTTTCGTCGAGTTGGAAGAACTGCTGGTTTTAGTTTTTTTAGAAACTTCGTTTTTACGATAAAGATATATCTAAGTAAAGTGCAAATGCAGTATAGCATTACGTGTTTTTCCCTTAAGCCAACATACCTGACAAAAAGAGGAAAGTCTCAGATAAGGGTACCGTAGTTAGAGATTAAAAATATGAGCTGGCGTCCTGCTGGGAACACTTGCTTACTGAGATTAGTACTCAGATTAGTGGGGTGTGTAGTCACTTTCACATGTCAAAAATAGTGGGCAAATCACTGTACACACATCTGAGCATTATTACTACACATGTTTCTTATTCAAATTGTTGTTTTATTTGACAATTAAAATAATGATTGCAATATTTGAATTTATTTCAAATATAGAAATTCTAATTCTAATTTTGTTAGTAGTGTTTAAACAACTGTGAAACTAGAGAACTATTTTAGAGGTATCAACACTATTTCCAAGAGGTGATCTTTGCACATATGAGAACATGCATTGTTGGCTGATCTCACTGGACAACAGAGAAATGCACATACAGGTGACATGTGACCTGTTGATTTCCATCCTGTCAAGTGACTGATATGGTCAAATATTGACAACTACACATTTTGAAGATCTTGAAAATTGTTTTGGAATATATAATATACCAATCTGATTGAATGTATTTAAGACTGAGCATTGTTTGCAGGTATGTTTTAAGTGTTGATGAATTGTAACAACACCTCAGATAGGTACAGTCCATGTTTATTTTTAAATGTGGATCCAGGCGAAATGTTGAGTGAGCAATCCTGCCATGAGAAAAGGTCAAAGCATATCATCAGACCTGTGAGACACATAATAATGCTGAAACATTGGGAACTATTGCATCGCACTGGATTCATTCAGAGATGCTCAAGGTTGGCCTCTTGATCAACTTACTCGAAGTTTAAAGTCTATGATAAATTCTTGAAATTGGATCCATGTTATAATTCATTTTTTTCTAAACTGAAATAAAATTGGAATATGAAGATTTCATATTTGTTTTCTGCATATAACTACTATTTTTTATATTTTCTATGTTGGCAAAACAAAAAACATCTTCAATTCTATATGTTCTGACATGCATATTGCTCAAATATTGTCTATGTTTGCAAAATAAAATAATAAAAACTATATTCTTCTGATATGCAAATTGCTCAATAAGAACTCCAATATAAAGATTTCATTTTTTGGGGGGTATCAAATCATTTCTATTATTTTATATTCTTCTGCATTTGCAATAGACAAATAAATTTATGTTTCCTGAAGTACATATCACTCAAAAAGATATTAAGATTTCACCTTCAGCATGAAAATAATACTTTTCCCAACCAGGATTCGAACCCTGGACCTTTAGCATAGAAGACAGACATCTTAACCACTGAGCCATGTATCACCCTTTGTCAGTACTGTAGAAAACTTGGAGTCACAGCATTGTATGAAAATTGAAATTGTTCCATTTCTTTGCTAATAAAGACATTTTATTTAATTATTTTGTATTTTCTCCATTTGCCAAAAAAAAGAAACAAAAGAAAAAACAAAAGAAAAAACAAAAGAAAAAACAAACAAAAGAAAAAACAAAAGAAAAAACAAAAGAAAAACACATTTTATGTGTTCTGACTTTCATTCTGCTCTAAAAAGACTCCAACATGAAGATTTCACCTTTGAAGATTTCACCTTTGTTTATTGTATCGTTATTATTTTTTATAATTTCTATCAAAATAAAAAATGTTTCAATTCTATATGTTCTGATGTGCATGTTACGAAAATAAAACTTCAAAATGAAGATTTCAGTTTCAGCATGAATAAAAAAAAAAATATTGTTCCCGGTGGGAATCGAACCCCAGACCTTAAGCATGTGAGACAGATGTCTTACCCACTGAGCCATGTTGATTAGTATGATTTGACCTTCTCACTGGTAAATCACACAAATGGTCAACATCTTTATCACTTTGTCAAGTTATTTTATAAAGGGATATTCCGTTATTTCACACAACAGCCTAAATTAAATTTATAGAGTAAAATTTTCCAAAAATATGTTTGTCTAAGATGATATCAATGGTAATGCAAATCGATAAAAAGAAACAGATATCTATAACTCATCTCTCATTTAAATCTAACCATTTTCTAGTTGATTCTCTGTAGGTAGGTATATAAGGTTAGCATGTAATAATTTATATTGAATATGAGGTGTGTCATATAATGTCCATACACATTTTATATATTTAACTCAAAAACATAAAACAGAGAATTGAAATTAGCCAAAGAAAATCAGTTACTGGAGTGGTGCACATTTTTCTGGAGAAGTCATATGGAAAGTAGTTCGGTAGGATGTTAATTTCATAGGGAGTTAATGTGTTAATATGTACTCAATGAGTTCACTCATAACAGAAATCAAGATGGCCGAATGTTGGTTGAGAAAGTGCTTGATTTCACTTAAGGGGAGTACACGTCATGGTGTAGGCTTTGATTTTTAAACTCAAATTCAGATGCACCAGCCTTTCTTGTAGCATGGGTTCAATGACACATTTGTTATTTAATCTAAATTAGATTACTGTAATTCATTATCTGCCGGACTTCTGGAATTCGATTTTTAAAGAGACTGCACATAGTACAAAATGCACCGACGTGGATAGTTTGCAGAAAAAGTTTATATTTGCAGGTGCTATTAAGAATACATCTGCAAAATATTATCAATAACATTGGTTGTATCTGATCAATTAGCACCTAATTTTGTGAACTGAGCTGATAAGAATGAACAGACTATTAAAAATAGCAGAAGCTTAAGATAGATAAACCAGGACTTATATTCCCTAAAATAGTAAACATTATGGTGATAGAGCTCACTGATAGCTATTTGATGTTTGAAAATTCTGAATTAAGTGAGAACAAATCTGAGCCTTATGGAAACTAAATAGAATCGGTCCCCTAATAAACAATATCTTTCCTACTAATAGCTATGAATTCCACTCAGTAGTTTCAGAGAAGATCTAAGTTGACAGACATAATTTCCCCTGTCACTACAGAAGCTAAAACTGACAAAATAATCTGTATGGGAATGACATGCTTATATGTGCCGAATTACTTTATGCAAAAAACGTTTTGTGACAGAGGTTGTATATGACTCGCCATGCAGAGTAACACAATCACATGACACTTGAATCTGAATTAAAGCCAACCAAGCTTATCTATGGTTCAAACAAATGTAACCCTGCATGTACCACCAATCCTCCCAGATCAATTGGCATGGTTGTAAGTGGTGACCTTTCAGGTGACGATATGATAGGCTGTCTGATGACAATGTAATGTTATGTTAAAAGCCCTGTATTGTGACCCAGAATACTAAATAACATGTGACAAATGTTACAAATGGCACTCTAATAATCTGTGGTGTCAACAATAAAAAACTACTTTTTGTGTGCATGTGCTGGAGGAATGGACAACAATAGTTAACTGCAGACCTCGGTGCTCGGCAAGTCTTCCGTGGAGTGCTCCTACGTGGAATTTATGCAGCTCCTCGGCCGAGCAACTCCTCGCTCCGTGATAGCACGGAGGAGCTCCTCGGCCGAGCAAACTTCCAAAACTTGCTCCGTGGCTTGTTTTATTTTATTCCTCAGCAATTATGTGTCCTAATATAGTTAATATGGACATCTTACCTGGCTGTGGCATCGATTTAGGAGGAAAGAGGCCCTTAAAAAGACAATTTTGACAACTTTTTGATAAAATTTGATAAACTCCTCGCTTGGACAGACAATTCAACCGCCAGATGTCACCCTGGAAATTTAATACATCGCATACAAAGTCCACTAGAGGGCTTAGTGGTCAACTACTTTGAAACTGCATTCAGAGGTAGTGACATCTGGCGGTAGTCTTATCAGGAAATTCACACATTCAGTGAAACTGCATTTGTCCGAGTTTTCTATTGATGTTGGTCACGTCACCACTTCTGACATTATTTGACAGTGATAACATCACTTGTGCCATGAAAACAAATAAACACATTTAACGTTTTGAAAGTCAGTGTGAGAGTACAGCAAGGTTTGCTAGGTGTTTGACAGTCTTACAAATGTCCGAGTTTCAACGGATTATAGCATTGTATTATTATTATTATTATTATTGAATTTTATTGACAATAGAAGGTCACATAAAAACCTATATGTCATGCTAATTAAAATTATACCAATACTACTTAGGAGTATCTTCTAAATATATACTTTTGATACTCACAGATTATTTCTAATTCAATTAACACGAACAAATTATTATAAATCTAAGCATCCTACATATTTTGATTTTAAGCATTACAATTACTTATACTGGACTTGAATCTTAATTGGACGTATTGTTTAGCACTGTTTCAGATCTCTTTTTTAGACATAAATATATATATTTTGCTAGAGATCTAATCACTCTCTTATTTTCACATTTCATAATGACAGTGAAATATTCCAAAATTATTTACATTTGCCAAGTGATCCCATGGTAATTCATCTATGACTACAGACATAAATTCTTTACGTTCTTTTTGATATAAAGTGCATGTCATGATAAAGTGATTTTTATCTTCAACACCACCAGAGGAGCAATATAAACAAGTTCTAAATTCCGGCGGTGTTTTATTTGGTCTGTCATATCTGCCGGTTTCTATTCTTAAGTTATGGGAACTTATTCTGAATCTAAATAGAGATAATGCATGATTCAAATTTTTTACACATGACAAGTATTTTTCCATCATGAATTCAGACTTGAAAAGACAGTATGTCCTCAGTTTTGGATATAATAAGTTATTTCCAATCTTTTCTATGCATTCAGTTCTAAATTTGTTATAAAGTTCTGCTTCTATTATCGTTAAATCTGTGCTGGTATTTAGACATTGCTCCTCCCAGTAGTGTTGTTGATTTACATCGTACAGAATATTTTTTATGTGGCTGCACCAGTTTATTTGTCCTAGTTCATGCAATTCAAGAAGTGAGTGATATGCTTTTTTCACTATATGGTTATTTTTTAGTAAGAGGATTCTTTTCCAGTATTTAATTGCCTGAAATTTTTGTTTGAGGATAAGGGGAAATCTTCCAGACTCGGCATATATTGCACAATTACTGGAAGATATTTTAACACGGAGATAAACGGAGATAAACATAAGATAAATGTATTTTTTCTAGAGATTTGACTTCTTTTCCTGTAAACCAAACATCAGCAGCATATTCCATGATTGGGCTTATTTGAGTATCTGTTGTGGAACAATTTTTATCTTCACCGTGGTAAAAACCGTCAATTTCGCGCATTTTGGTCTTTGTCAGTCATTAAATTATCCAACAAAACACGGCCAGTAAATTATGTGTGCTATAAACTGGTACACCAACAAGTGACATTAACTATTTAACTCTTCTCTTCAAATAAAAAAAAAGTCAGATGGCTGATATGTTAATTGTCATCTCTTGGCATAGAAGAAAGACCCGTGTGTGAAGGCTACGATCATATGCGCAAAGGTGTGACTTTGACTTGTAAAGCTGGCAAGACTTTTACATAGGATCATCGCTTTTTAAGAATAATTAATGTCAATTGCCACTTGTGGGTATACCCCTTTTGACACAGGTGTGCAAATTGAGACGAAATCGGGGTCAATGGGTGCAATTTTCATAACTATTTATTCACACCATTCAGATCAACATTTCTATGCCAAATAGTTCATTGTTCTATTGGTTTCCCTTATCAGCCAATCATTTGATTGCACAAATCCTATAGGCTTTGGTTGTTAGCTCTACAAATATAATATAAGGTGGTGACACCAAGCGGCCAATCAATGCATTCTCCTCGACGGAGGAGCAGTTTTCTCCTCCGTGGAATTAAATTAAACTACAAATGTAATGTAGTGTCCTACAACTTCATGGAATTTCATAGAATATTCAATATAGAATATCCTTCTAAATCTGTTGTTCACTATTTACCTGCCTGTACAGATAAATGTGCCTATTTTTTTGTAAAACTTTTGATGACTTTCTATTTGTGATTGCAATTCTCCTCGGCCGAGTAGCTACTTTCTGCTCCTCCGTGGCAGCTCACGGAGCACAGAGGAAGACACTATAGTAAGGTAGTGACACCTAGCGGCCAATTAATGCGGCGGAGGAGAAACTTTCTCGGCCGAGGAGCTACATTCTCCTCCGTGGCAGACGAAGGAGCACGGAGGAAGTCTCGCCGAGCGCCGAGGTCTGCGGTTAACTGGTTCTCGGAATGGATGTCGTTTCTTGGATAATAGAAAATAGTGTGGCCAGGCGATAATCCAGTTGATCTTCACACATCAATGGCCAATCACCTTCCCTCAATATTCATATGCCAGGCCAGGTGGGATATCTAAAGGCTGATATTGACAGATGATCTCTGGACGCTGACTACAACAGACCCCTTCTCTAAAGGTAAGATTGTTTGTTTGGGGTTTTACATCACTTTCAACATTATTTCAGTTATTTCGTGATGAGACCTACTTGTAGCAGATATAGTGCTGCCTTACTGAATTGTCATGTCGCAGGTCCTTGACATGACAACCCACCCGGTCACAGATTTACAAAGACAACAGGTTAACCCTTTAGGCTAGGCCTCAGCTCATATGGGAAATTGTATCACGAGTTCAATGCCGGCACGGCTGGGGTTCGAACCCACGACATTCAACAATATATCGTTTAACTTCATCTCTTACTCTGTCCGGTATGTATATAACATTTGCTAAGTATAAAAGTGGTGGTAATGCTAAAGTATTTATTACTGTGACCTTTCCCTTTAGAGAGAGTTTTCTACTTTTCCAAATATTTAATAAGTTTTTCAGATTCAAGATTCTGGTTTTAAAATTTAAAATATAATGGTCATCTTCATTACCAGATATAGTCACTCCCAATGAGTGTACATACCTCTCTGACCAGTCAAGGCCATATATATTTTCATCTCTATTTTTTAATGAACCAATATACTTTGCTTTTGTTTTTTCTATGTTTACTTTTAGCCCTGAACAACATTTAAATCTTTCAAAGACCTTCAGAATTTCCTTTATAGACTCAGTTTCTCATAAAAAACATGTAGTGTCATCAGCTAGTTGGCTGATTTTTATCGCTTGGTTACAAATATTACAAATATTAAAACCAATAAACCTTCCTTTAATATATCCAGTTTGATCAGTGTCCACAATATTTGGTAATAGTTTGCATAATCTGTTTGACAGGGCCCTTGCCAATATTTTATAATCAACATTCAATAAGGTTGTAGGTCTCCAATTTTTTAGGAATAACCTATTTTTATCCTTTTTTGGTATTAATGTTATGATCCCTCTTTTTTGTTCAAATGATAATTCTTTGTTTTCTAGGGCATAATTTATACTTTCCAATAAAAGTAGTTTAATATCAGTCCAAAGAAATTTGTGAAATTCGGCAGACAAACCATCAGAGCCTGGCTATTTGACATTTTTTAATGCTTTGAGACTTTTCAATAGTTCAGCCTCTGAAATTTGGTCTTCACACATATCTTTATCTTCATCTGATATTCTTGGTATAGCAGCCTTGGTTTGTGAATGTTGTCATGCCTGATTTAAAAGTGTCACTAATAATTTCATTTTTTTCTTTGTACAAATTTTGATAAAAATCTTTTTCTGCATTCAGAATTTTAGTTTTGTCTTATTATTTCATTGTCAATTTGTAGTTTAGATATGAGCTTATTACAGAAATTATATTTTTCTAATCTTAAAAAGTATGTGTTTTTTTCACCTTTTACGACCCATTTACATTAAAAACGTAACATGGCACCCCTGGCTTTATGTCTTTCTATCAATTCAAGTTCATTTTTCACACAATTAAATTCCTCTGCAATTTTTTCATCTGTGTCATTGGAATGAACAATGTTGTATATTTCAATATATTTGTTATTCAAATTATTTTCTAGTTCATTTCGTTCCTTTTTCTTCCTGATTGTGTATGGCACTGTATATGTTCTAATATCTAATTTTAAATTAATTCCCATTTCATGCCTTTATCTTCAATGTTTTCATATTTATCACTTACATTATTTATAATATTTTTAATTTCTGTCACATACTTTTCATCATGAAGAAGGCTTGAATAAAATTTCCAAAACCCTTTACCCCTATTTTCCATGACATTTCCACTCAAGGCAAACTTTTAGAAGGCTACGGGTTGAGTGCAGACCAGGTGAAATATTAATTATAGAGGTGACATTTAGTAATGATCAGAGGTGAAAAAAAATAGTCCATATATCAACCATATCATTGGTTTCCAAAAAAGATAATATTTCCTGACGATATATTGGATTGTCATTTGTGTCCCGCATGGTGTCCAATTTGTCTAATTTGGGGTTTAGATAAAAGTAAAAGTCTCCTCCAATTATAGAGTTTTCCATTTCAAAAGATAGCAGGTCTTTGCTGAATGATTTGAATACTTCTATGTGTTCTGGCTCTTTGTTACGAGTAGGAGCATACAGATTTCCAATGGTATAAGTTTAGTTGTTATAACATATATCTATTACAATACATCGCCAATCAGAATCTACAACCTGTTTTGTTATTTCCCCATCATATTTATCAGTTAAAAGAATGGTTACCCCTTTACTATTTGATGTTCCATGTGAGAACACAATCATATAATTTTTCCATTGCCCTTTTCATTTCTCTTCGGTTGCTAAATGTACTATGAGTTTCTTGCAATAAGAATGTGCCTTGCCCTTTTTTCTGAGATTTTAAAAAACAGCTTCTCTTTTTGTTTCATCACCTAGGCCATTTGCATTCAGAGAGAATACATTCACATCACAGCTTGCCATTAATATATATAAACATCAACCATTTTCTGCAGTCAACACAAAGTAATAATGCATTTCATTATTGTACAATATGATATGCAGCAGACTATGTATCCCCATTCCAAGACAGAAACATGAATTTGTATACATTCTTATCATTATGTTATAGCTTAACATGTTGTATTTTCAATTTACAAGTGCTGGATAATATACATGACAATAAATGAGGAAAGAAAAAGGGAAGTATGTTAGTTTGGCCTGCTATGTACATGTTCAATCAAATTATACCATTAACATTGCATGTTATCCAGACATAAACAATAAACAATGATCAAGGGGCCAAAGAGGTCTATGGTGCACATTTCACTCTCTCAATAGCAGATTAAAATGTGCATACCCTCCAAACAGGGATATATGATTGTTTGACTTATATTCAAAGCCATCTTGTTGGATATCCACATCACAATATGCTCTCACAAAAAAGTAGTCCAATTTCAAAGTTCTCATACTTCTATGTAATATATGTTTTTTTAATGTTTGCTTGGGCATAGTTTGTTCCTGTGAGCACTTCATTCATGATGATAGAAACGGTAATGTTCTAATTGTCTACATTAACAAAATTAGCCAACAATAATATTTACGTGAACCCAATGGATATTTTTCAGTGCATAAATATATTGAATAAATACTGAAGGAAAGAATAAAATAAAAATAAGTAATTTGCCATTTTATCATCTTAACTATGTCAAAAGAGGGTGACTCTCACCTAATGTCCATGAATACTATTCATAACCAAGCTAGTGGGATAACAATACAAGAAGGTAATGGTCAGGTACAAGTATATTGTTCTGTGCATAAATTAGTTATCAAAAACACTATGGCAGTCGTTATCAGATTATATCCATGAACAGATAGCTTCATTTTACACAGTTCATTTTAATGTACAACGAACCTCCATGAGACAATTCCCAAGTACATTCTGACCAGTCCATTTTGAGGTGTCCGATACATCTGGGTGGCCCATAGTAAGTCCACACTCCCAGAAGTCATCATGGGGGGCAGCCTCTGCAATTTGTTTGGTGCCTGTTTCCAGCAGCTTTTTCTTCAGATTGTCATTTTTATCAAATTATAATGTCTGGAGCAACTTTATGCCACATACCCAGGTTAAACTATTAACAAGAGTGCGTTTTTGCACCACAGGATTTCTTGAGTCCATAATTTTGCGAGCTGCTTCCTGATCATCAAATTGTTCTGCCTTGAGTACCATGAGATACTGCTCTGTGCAATTATAAACTGTCTTTCTCTTTAATAATAATAATAATAATAATAATAAAGATTTGTATAGCGCTATTCCAGACTATGTTTGCTCATTGCGCTTTTGTAGATAGTGTTTCTTATAGAGATGTGTCCTTAGTTGTGTTTTGAAGCTATCAATTGTTTTGCAGTTTTTCACTTCAAGGGGCAGGACATTCCAATTTTTTGGCGCATATACCATAAATGCCCTATCACCATATGATTTCATATTTGCCTTGGGGATTATATTCGCATTTTTATCATTAGACCTCAGGCCCTTTGCTGCTTTTTTATAAGTTAGTAACTGAGATAGATACTTAGGGGCAAAGCCATTTTGTACTTTCCAAGTCAATAGAACCATTTTAAAGTCAATCCTGGCCTCCACCGCCAACCAGTGCAGGTCCATTAATTTTTGTGTATGTGGTTCCTTTTTCTTAATTTACCTACAACCCTGGCTGCAGCATTTTGTAATTTTTTAATCCTGCTTGTAGCGCATGACCATAGTCCAGTGTAGAGGTAGTGTTACATAGGGATTGTGCCTACGGGGACATGTGCAGGGGATATGTGATCTACTCGCTGGCTAAGTGAGCTGGGGCCTAACCTAGCTGCCTAACCCTACCTATTTGCTATTTGACAATATTCGTCTTTATTCGGTGCTCGTATACACTACAGTCTGGCCAGGGAAGGCATGGCAAGAATGTGATATATGAAATATCCAAATGCTGATAACTAAATGAAGTCCTCAGGTTTGGTGGCGCACCCAAAGTCTATACAAGTGGCAGGCACAAAGCTGAGTGTCATGGATCTTCTAGGCAAGTGGATTCTGCTCCCCGAGTAGAAATTTCTGGGCCGTTATAATGGAATCTGTGTGCATACTAATGAGCCTTCACCTGCTGGCCACTCTGCAACCTCTTCCGCAGTTCCGGGTTGGATCTTTGAGTCATCCTTCCTGTCTTGATGCTCCCAGCAAAGACAGCCCAGCAACGCATCTCATTAGCTTGCACTTGTTGGCCTCAAGTTTGCACTCGGTGACCTCTCTGATTTCTGCCAGATATCATAATTGTCTATACTTGTATATAAATGTCTATAAATGTCTATAGATGGGTAATCCATATCCTACAGTAGCAAAGGCATGTGCCAAGGTATTTGCTGTTTTTTCATCCAGGCAGCTCCTGACTTGAGAGAGATTTTTTACATGAAAAAAAACATGTTTACACTTTCTTTTTGATTTGCTGCTTTATTGTCAGTTCTTGATCTAGGATAAAGCCTAGATATTTCACCTTACTGGTTCTAGGAATTTTTCTTTCACCCACTATGATTTCCTCTGGTATTTGCCCTTTTCTAAAATTAGTCTGAGCTTTTACCACATATGAGTATTTTAGTTTTACCATCATTTATTTTCATTTTGTTATCTAGTAGGAAAATCTTTATCTTTTTTATACATTCCTCCATCTCTTTACAAGATTTTGCAGTATCTTCAGCAGATTTTGGGTCAAGAGTGATATATAACTGTGTATCATCTGCATAAACATGATGCCTTTACCCATAATGCCCAATGATATCAGACAGTGGTTCCATGTATGCTGTGAATAATAAGAGTCCGAATACCAAGCCTTGTGGAACGCCATAATTAATATTCATATTTTCAGAGCTTTTTCCCTCAATTGTTACACATTGTTTTCTATTTGACAGATATGATCTGAACCACTTTAGAGCAGTCCCCCTGATACCACATCTTTTTTTAAGTCTGTTTAGCAGTATATTGTGGTCAATAGTGTCAAAAGCCGCTGAGAGATCAAGTAACACCAGCATTACTGTCTTATTATTATCAATATCCACTAGTATGTCATTTTGAACCTTTAGTAATGCCCTCTCAGTACTGTGAAATTCTTTGTAGGCTGATTGAAACATACTTTGTATATCAGTTCTCACTAGATGCCCTACAAATTGTTTAGCTATAGCTCTTTCAACTAATTTTGATAGGTATGCTAGGTTTGATACAGGTCTATAATTTTTCTTGATTAATTCTAGACCTAATTTTTTAATGAATGGCCTAATAATAGCCATCTTTAGCTCATCTGGCATGTTGCCCATGGTAATTGATTTATTTATAATTGCAGTTATCAATGGTAGTAGATGACCAATGCATTCAGAAAGAAGCCAAGTGGGAATGGGATCCAGCTCACACGACTTTTTAGCAGCTTCTTTAGTAATTTCTTAACATGACACTGATCTAATGGGGTACAATTGTCCAAATGAGTACTAGATTTTGCCATCTCATGCATATTCCATATTTATATCACTTCCATCCATTTCCTTTCTAAGGTTTGAAATTTTTTCAAGGAAAAAAATATTAAATTCCATAGCTAGCTCTTTGGTATCATTATGTTTAGGGAAAGGGGTGTCTTCTTTTGTGTGTAATAACCCATTTAATATTTTAAATATTTTTTTTTGGATCTGATTTATTTGAGTCAATTGTTTCTGAGAAATATTTAGTTCTGGCTGAATTAATCATATTGTTATATTTCGCTGCATTTGAAATGGTATTTTATCTGAAGAGAGTCCTGTTTTTTATGTTTCCGTTCCAATTTTCTTTTATATATCTTTTCTTTATTGATATTTTCAGATAACCAAGGAGCTGGTTTCCTGTTATTTATGGTTTTTTCCACTACCAGAGCATGCTGATCTAGTACACTAGTTAATATGTTATATTTGATTAATAGCTCATTCAGGTCAGTATCATTATATGAAATTACCAAATTTTACTTCAATATCATTTATAAAGTTACTGATATTCATTTTCCTATAATTTCTATATGATACCTTTTTAGTATTATTAGTTTTGGTCTGAAAGTTTAATTTGAATTTTATTATCTTATGATCAGATATCTTTTCATCAATTAAATGCTCCTTTATGATATTACTGTGTATATCTTATATTTATAGGTCTAGAGTGCTACCCATAATATGAGTTGGCTCCTTGATGTGATTATGCAAATTGTATAGGTCAAAGACATAATTAAATTTAAAAACATTGGGTCTTTCAGGTTTATTCATGTGAAAGTTATAATCACCTATAAAAAGGGCCTCATAATTGTATATACTATAATGAGATTGAATTGAGAATAAGTGTATTTATTTTTATCAGGTCTCAGGTATGTATATTGTAATAATAGTACATGTTTTATTTTTGGTTTTTATGTTAATTTCTATCAATTCCATTGTAGATAAGTTATGAGTATGATTGATTTTATTAATACCTAATTCAGATTTATATATGACAGCCAGACCTCCTCCAGATCTCATAGCCCTAGGAACATGTTTAATATGATAATTATTTTCTTTTAATTTTCCTTCAATAATTTTTTCATTCATTTCATTTATCCAAGTTTCGGTTTTGAAGAAAATGTCAATATTATTTTCATTAATGTATATGTTTACAAGTTAAATTAAATTTTTATTAATATTTATCTGTCTTCTTATTTACAGCATTTCTTACTTTTTTAGTTGCTATATTATTATTTGTGGCATCATTGGCATTAATATGACTTGTTGATGGGGATTCCAGTTGACGACCCCATGATGTCATTGTAGAGAGATTTCCCTGTACATCAGTAAAATTCGACGATTATACAAATAAACTTCAAGTAAGACTCGGTATATAGAGTTGCACACAAATGATTTATTTGCAATCCTACACATACAACTAAATCTACCTATCACCACTTAACTAGACATTATTAATTAATTACAAACATGAGAACTGATAACTGTGATGCTGCAATTGGATCCTCTGTAACAATTGGCAGAAGTCAACAATCCTCAATATACATTACTTATAGTCAATCAATGATATATAGTAAATAATAACACAATCTATAAAATATGTATATGAGCTCACAATTGGATCCTCTGTAACAATTGCCAGCTAGACTTGACCATATTCCCACAGGCAAATGTCATGATCATGGTCTGTACATCAGGGGTAGGTTGCCAAGGTACACATGGCGGTTGCCAAGAGGGTGATGAGTGAGTGGTTCCTACAGCGTGACAAGCTGGTGCAGTCTGTGACAAAAATTGTTCCTCAGTCTGTGCCATAAAATGGCTCCCAGCTCCCGGTCCTATGGCATGTAATAGGGTCATGAGGGAGTCCATCATATTCCTCATCTGGTCTACATTAACTCCATACCTTGACATAAGGTGGCCAATATCCTGTCCGTGGTAGTTGTGGAACCCCGACTTGCACGAGCAGAGCTCTGGAGGAACCCCGACTTGCAAGAGCAGAGCTCTGGAGGCTACGTCGGGTTGTGCGGTGTCCCCTATCTCTCGTGAAGAGATAGGTCGCGACACAGTGTCGCAACCTCAGTGTGAACACCACACACACTCTACACTTATTATTAAGATATCCCAAATATCTTACACATCTAATCTTGCTTTCTGGCGAGTTTCATCTCTGAATAAAATCATTTGAAGAAGTTATGAGGGATTACACTTCAGAGGCAGTGAATTCCCCCCATTGATGAGCCATCGTAGGTGTTTGGAGTGTGCGTCAAGATTGGCTGTTTCTAAAATACGTCATAGAGAGGTCCCAAGTGGGTTGCACGTGCAAAACTATTTCTTCCGAACAACTAGCCAACGTGAAAAAAATGCTTGCATTTTGGTCTAGATAACTTTTGGATAAAGAATAATCCATATTAACATTCTGGTGGGAGATATCAAGCCATTTGATATTTGTGAGTTTGCTGTACCCCCGCCTGCACCTCCAGTAACTTTGTCACATGACACAAGATGGCACCCAAATCAACAAGTCTTGTCTTCTGCTCTTAGATATGTTTCATTTTCGGCTAATATCAAGCTTCCATAATCTTATAGCAAGACACAAATAAATCAGGTGACTAGTTTTAAGTACCAGAAAATCAACTTTTTAATTTGTCACCTCATATCTGTCACGAGAATGTCACACTAGGTGTGTGGTTTGGAATCTCTTCATGCGTGAATGGGGTGACACTGAAACGGTCATATTGCTCCGACCAGCCCAGCTAGAAAAGAACAAGGAGGACCAAATGCTGTTTCTCTTAAACTATGTCCGTGGTGTCCATTTCCGTGCTTGGTCTGTGGTCGGTCGCCGTGCTTCCCGGTACCGCCAACTTGCTGTAATCTTCCAGGAATGGGTTGGTCTGGCTCAGTCTGAACTTACTGCTGCCCTCTCCTCTGGCTGGGGTTGAGGCTGTACTCTGGGAGCCTGGACTCGGCCCGTCTTTTTGTGTCAGTGATAAGGATGGGACCTGACCACAGCCATATTTAGTCACAGTGGGGCCTTAGACATACTTGGTAGACATGTCTAGATTATGGAGCAGTTACTACTAGTTAGTACTCTCCCCCCCCCCACCTCATACAGTCAGTAGGTCGAATATACTGACTTTGACGTGAGAAAAGGGCTACTCAATTGAACTCAGATTTATGCTCTCATATTGAGGGGGCTAGACATAATTTAGACATGTCTACCAAGTATGTCTAAGGCTGCATTAGTCAATTAAGTCTTTTTAGTACTCTCCCCCCCACTATACCAGTCAGTAGGTCGAATATACTGACTTTGTCGCGGGAAAAGGGCTACTCAATTGAACTAAGATTTATGCTCTCATATTGAGGGGGCTAGACATAATCTAGACATGTCTTCCAAGTATGTCTAAGGCCCCATTACTCAATCAAAAATCTTTGAGATCATTTAAAAAGCATTTCTAAGTTATAAATGTAAAAAATAGATTAATTACGAATAAAAAGGATATATCCGCTTTTGACAGGGTATATATCCTTTTGTATCCTGTTTTGACCCATATCCTATAAGTGTGTATGGATATATACTTAGAGGCATACTTGAAAAAAACCCGTTAAATATCAAATATCAAATGAACTTCACGCGCGTTGCTTGTTGCACTTTATCTCAGTTCATGTGTTTTCATTCAAGTCAGCAGAGCTATCAACCCATGGGGTTATGTTTATATTTGTAAAGCCATATTTGTCAGGAGAATATCACATTAGATGTGTGGTTTGGAATCTATTCACATGTAAATGAGGTGACACTGAAACAGTCATATTTCCCCGACCACAGGTTGCCAGAGAGTGAAAATCCCCAGCCCCTCTGTCCTATATACTAATATAGAATATTAAATCCTTCCCATGTAAAAAAGGCCTTGTTCAAACCC
Source organism: Amphiduros pacificus (assembly GCA_949316495.1). Classification (NCBI taxonomy): domain Eukaryota; kingdom Metazoa; phylum Annelida; class Polychaeta; order Phyllodocida; family Hesionidae; genus Amphiduros; species Amphiduros pacificus. The sequence goes on from OX439002.1 coordinate 30,700,584, forward strand.
CATAATGTTGATCAAAATCTAAGTAGCAAAAATCAAGTTCTTAAAGCTCCCCAAATATGAAACAAATACTCCACATCGTAGTAGAGATGTACAGGCCTCTGTAGAATCTTAATCATTCTTCATAATTAGCTAAACAAGCAGGATACAGAGGACAAACATGTCACATTAGCAAGATAATCTGCCAAGATTTAAATCTGCTTGACCCAAGTTTGACCCAGTAACATGGCCTCTTGTCCAATCATCATGTGAGGGCTAGATATGACACTACTGGTGTGCTTCATGCGTTTTCAGGGGAATCAGTGTAGAAGTTTTTGGCCTTAGTGTTCTCCAATCACCCATCGGCAAAGCCCAGATAGGTGATCTGGAGGGGTTTGTCGAACGTCCATGGTCTCTACCAACTGCAACCAAAGAAAAGTTTGGTGGAGTTGATCGATTGATCTCTAGTGAAGTAAAAAGTCGCCAGCTGCAAAAACTGTGGTAAACCCGTTTAAACGTCAAAATTGAACGGGTTTGACTCAATTTTTGCAGCTGGCGATTATTATCAAGTATTTATATTTTCCTTATTTAATGTTATCCAAAGAATAATCAAGCTTTGTATGAGATTTTAGACATAATCATACATAAAATATGAATTATCACTAAAACAATTGGGTATTTAAAAAATCACATCTGAACGAGATTATACATGAAACAGTAAAATTCTCAGACCTCTCCAGATCACCTATCTGGGCTTTGCCGATTGGTGATTGAAGAACACTATTTTAGCCTCAATATTTGCCGAACACGATTACTGAACAATTTTATTTTCCCTATAGTATGTGCTCATCATTTAAAGAATGTTTTCTCTTCAACCTGGTCACCATTATGGTATAACATATTTTTTCATGTATATATAGCAACAAAAAGAAAAAAAGTCATGTCAAGTGGCATACCTTGTATTAACCTATTTAAAAGTAGTGATGGCAGTAGATGTCGCTCTGGATCGCACTGTGCCAAGATCCATATAATCAAAGATATCCTCTATATGTTTAAGCCCTCTTATACTTCAAGTTTCAGATATACATATGTAAACTACATATCAGTAACCACAAGACTAAACTGGCAGCGTAAAGCATCCTAAACTTTATCATCATATTTAGCTTTGCTAGAATTCAACAGTTTACTCCTGATTAGGTATGCTATGAGTAAACTGTCATATACATCTTTAGTTTACTTCTGGTTATATATGATAAAAATAAACTTTTGTGTAATGTGTAAGTATACTCCTGTTTATCAACTTTGTGTGTAAACATGTCTATACTTTTTAAGTTTACTTCTGGTTGTGAATGACATAAGCTAACATTCATATACAGCATATGTTTAACACTGTTTATGCACTGTCTACATATACATCTCTAAACTTAATATGTTTACCTCTGATTAGGTACGATATTGGAAACCTTTGTATACTGCATACGTTTAATCTTGTTTATGAACTGTGAATGTAAACATTTTTATACTTTCTAAGTTTACTTATGGTTATATATGATGTAAGTAAACCTACATATACTGTATGATTACTTGCACTGTAGATAATTGAAGCATGATATGCACGTTGCCACTCCTTAAAATTTGAAATGGTGAACCAATGGGGGATTGTTATCTGGTAATAATTAAGTGTTTCCTGCCACAAACCCCTTGTGTAAACATGAAGTTTATAACATTCTTCATGCTTTGAATATATGTATCTGGCCCTCTCAATTGTAGGGCAAACATGTGTAAGCAGGAGCTTTATTGTGTCATCTGAGCAAAACAAGGTTTCTGTTTAAATCTCTTAGATATCTCTTATCTCATGATTCTGATGATGTTTAGATACTGATAGGACTTTTCAGATTGACAAAATGTTCACTACAAGCCAAGATATTAGCAAATCTTGGATAGTAAGTGAAAAAAGAGTATAAAATGTCTAAATCGCGCCTGACGTTTTTTACACTTTTATGGTACTATATATCATTCAGATCTCTTATATATCTTTTTTTCATAATTGTTATGATGTTAAGATACTGATAGGACTTTTCAGATTGATAAAATGTTCACTACAAGCCAAGATATTAGCAAATCTTGGATAGTAAGTGACAAAAAGAGTATAAAATGTTTAAATCGCGCCTGACGTTTTTTTACACTTTTATGGTACTATATAACACTCAGATCTCTTAGATATCTCTTATTCCATGATTCTTACGACGTTTAGATACTGATAGGACTTTTCAGATTGAAAAAATGTTCACTACAAGCCAAGATATTAGCAAATCTTGGATAGTAAGTGACAAAAAGAGTATAAAATGTCTAAATCGCGCCTGGCGTTTTTTACACTTTTATGGTACTATATAACATTCAGATCTCTTAGATATCTCTTATTTCATGATTCTTATGATGTTTAGATACTGATAGGACTTTTTAGAGTGGAGATATATATGCACTAGAAACAAAAATATTGACAAATCTTGGATTGTATGTCAGGGAAAATATCAAAATAAAAAAAGTGCCGTCTTTTAGCCTTGCACCACAAGTATTAATCACCAGACCCTCTGGCCTTTAGGTCCTGGTATGGGTTTCTCATCTATGGGCCCTCGTCCCTGTTTTGAAATCTTCATATGTGAATTAGTAGCTGGCCTTTTGAAAATTGGGTCAGCAACAATTTGCCCTGACCCCACTTGATACCCCATGGAGACTGTCGCCATGACAACCAAGGTTAATCAAGTGTTCATCCCAGCCACATCCAGCAGCTATTTATATTTTGTGATGCAAGTGAGACAGCACAGGGATGCAGTGAAATGAATTGAACTTAAATCTGATGAGATTCAAGATCATTCTTGATCATCACTATACTTGGCAAATTTGTAGTGATGATTTGAAGAAGGTTAAAGTGAGAATCCTGGACCAATTATAAAATCTTTATGATAGTGTGCTGGCTTGCTCAACAGGAGTTAATTAATTCTTAGAGTAATATAGCTTGAGGTGACAAGTTGGAGAGGTTGGAAAAATACCCCACAGAGAACAGAGAGAGCCGCTAACCACAACACAGGGATAACATCTGATCAGAGATAACTTTGTGTCCAAGCTTGGTTGCCGCCTGAGATTATCCCTGCTTCCCAAACTTTTGACTATTACTCTAAGATTAATTGCCCCTTAGTGCAGTGACCTAGAAGAACTAATGAGGGGTGACAGGCTTGGTGGCGGGAAAACAGCTATTCTTCCTTTGTGTCCCGAGCTGTTAGGACATGTTTACAAAATGCTTACACAGGATGCTAACCACCATCCAGCAAGAGGCTGACACGTGTAATACAAGCCTCACTCTGTTACAGGTTATTGCAAAGGAAAGACATTTAAACTGTTATTTTGGATATATATTTTTCCAGACTTTATCTTAACCCAGATGCAATCTACATGGAATTTTCAGCATCATGATTTGGACAATGTTTGAACAAAGAGACATCCACTGTAATCTAGCAGTATTTTCTTTCATTTCAGGGCTGCTTGTTTCCAGGCAAGGTCAATGACCTTTTACCAAACTACCAGGCTGGGCACCATTCATATCAGGATCCTGATAAAACACATCACATGCAAATGAAAGAAATGTCCCTTTCATTTTTTTCTTTCAGGACTAAACAAGGTCGATGACCTTTTACCAGTTATCAATGACCTTTTCACCTACCTTTCAAGGATATATATGTACTAAAATCATTCCTGTTCTTTAAGATTTCAGGACTGTTTGTTTCCAGGAAAGGCCAATAATTGATAAAAAGGGAAGGTCAATGACCTTCCAGGTAAGGTCAATTATTAATAAAAAGGGAAGGTCAATGACCTTTTAACAGTTTTTGTACTGTTTTCAGAAGGGAGCCAGTGACTGTTTTCAGAAGGGAGCCAGTGACAAAGTAAAGACGCATATTAAGCAAGGACAAACTCACTATTATAATACTTCAAGTGACCCTTTCATTTTTTGTTTCTTTTCAGCACAAATTGATTACAAGCAAGGTCAATGACCTTTTACAAGTCTTTGCATGGTCTGTTCTTACAAGAGGTTTGATATGAAACCCCAGATAGTTCTGAAGTGTCAATTACTGTTTCTTTCAGATAGGTTTGTTAATAAGTAAGGTCAATGACCTTTTCTTATAATGGATGGGATTAGGATGATTGTATACCATTAGGAAATATAGAAATGAATATTTTTATACTTTTTATACATTTTAGGCAAGGGCAATGACCGTTTGTCAAGCAAAATGCCAATAGCGTTTTGTCAGACAAGGTCAATGACATTTCACCAGTCTGGAATATTCTAACAGAGCCTGATAGAAAATATTGTATGTGTACCAATTAGAGATAAAATAACTTAATATCCCATTCATTTTATTCACTTTCAGGAAAGCTTCTTTTCAGACAGGAACCAGTTTGTCTTAAAATCTGAAAAAGGGCCTAATATAAAAGGTCAACAAATATAACCTTCGATATGCATATTTTCAGGATAGCTGGCTTGTTTATCAGTTTTTGCTATGTTGTTTGTCAATAATAAATTTAAAATGTTATATTTGTGGTACATTTTGGGGGTAATTACATATTGTGCTGGTAAATAAACTAACATTTATAATTCAGGAAAGGTCTTTTAAAGGTAGAATAAACTTACATATACAGTGGAAGATAGGTCCTGTAAACATCACATAAACTGGCATATTCTGTGGGGATAAGTCTTGTAAATGTCAAATAAACTGGCATAAACAGCGGGGGGAAAGGTCCTGTAAATATCACATAAACTAGCATATACAGTGGGAGATAGGTCCTGTATATATCATATAAACTGACATATACAGTGTGAGATAGGTCCTGTATATATCATATAAACTGACATATACAGTCAGAGATAGGTCCTGTATATATCATATAAACTGGCATATACAACAGAGGATAGGGTCCTTAAATATCATATAAACAGTATAATTAAGCCCTGTATACATCACTTAAACTGACATATCCAGTGGAGGATAGCTCTTCTATATATCATGTAAACTGATATATATGTTGAAGGATAGGTCATATAACCTTACATAAACAGTGGCGTGTATGTTAGTTAGGCAATGTTCTCCATATATACTGTTCAAGTTTATGAGTGTTTATCTGTTTAAACATGTATATCAGTTGAATGTATAGCCATTAAATATCAGCTATCAGTAAAATGTTTATCGAAGTAAACGAGCTTATCCAAGCATAAACAGGAGAGTAAATTTTAAGTAAATTGTATATATACTGCTGTCAGTTTTTTTAAGTGTGACACTGTATTGGTGTATTTTCCTGGTGCTTTATATTAATAAACAGTGTGCTTATATGAGGATATTTGCACAGTGGGATGCCCTCCGACCAGCCCAGCCAGAAACACAAAACCTGGAGGATCAAATGCTGTTTCTCTTAAACTAACCTTCCAGTGGAGTGTTATAATTGAGAACGTTTGGGAGGGTGACGTTTGGTCATATTCAGTGACTGACTTAAAATGAGAATCGTATATTTTCCACAAACGTGTCACAGTACATACTTGAGATCAAACTATATATCATTGTGAAAATAAATGAAATCAAATTTCCTTTCACTGTTTCGATATAACCGTGATAACATGGAAGCAGGGTTCGAGCTAAAATTAAGCTGGGGAAACAGTGTTCAGCGACAAAACAGCCTCCTGTGGTTCCTCATCCCCACACTCCACCCATCACATCTGGACATGCCAGCTTTTTCCTTCTTCGCTACCAATAACCACCGATGACAACGGCTAAACTGGAGAGAACCCTTGTAGCCGCTAGCAGTCACGGCATACTTCATCGGTCTACACACATTTTGAAAGTCCAGCATGAGTTGGCATTGGGCACGGTACTTACATAACACCCTTTCTTGATGAGCACAAAATATAATGATTGTTGCTCCTAACACAGCAAAGGAAAATGTCACGCCATAACATAAGGGTGTATTACATTAAGTACATATTTAAACATTGTAACATGAACGACAGATAGAGTGATTCTTACCCAAAAGTTTCCTCTTCAAATTTTCCCGTCTACTCAGTGTCAAATGTGTGCTCGATAAAATATCGTGTGGCAAGAGTTATCACTAGATGGGGTAAAAATTGATCAAAACGCCCCCTATATGTTTCTCTTATATTAGCCCCGTCGTCTCTGATCAATTAGTAATATAGTCTGCGCCTCAGAAAGTAGACCACAACACATTTCCCTGATCATGAGGTATTTTAGAAGGGGACTCATTCATGTGCACTCTCCGTGCCTCTCAATTTCAAAATGATTCTTGATAATGAGGAACATGACAGCAAAGACATGTTATCTGTGCTTAATATCAACTCTAACTTTGGCTGATAATGTTAAAGCTACATAAATCATGACCTTTTCTTGAAACGAGGGTCACGGTTGCTTATGACATCATATTTGTCAAAACATTTTTATTTGACACACTTTTTATTTGACAGACGCCATATTGTCAAGTTTCATGGCACCATTTATACTTCGAAATGGGTTAAAATGTACAATTCCAGACGCCATTGTCAAGTTTTATGGCACCATTTATACTTCGAAGTGAGTTATCAGTGATGAACAATGATGAAGCTATAACACATCGTGCTTTCATGTCCGTCTCCCAGCCGATGCTTTATTTAGGCAAGAGACAGACACGCCATCTTTGCAGTATCCAGAAGTCAAAAATAAAGATAGCAACAAAATATTGATGGTAGAATAATTACAAATTCAGAAAGAATCAAATGCTACAATCAGATGCAAGAAAAATGACAGATTCTGAAACAATTATATTTTTAGAGGGATATAAGTATGAAAATATGGCAACATCAGATTGGGGCGTCAAATAGCGTGTGCCATTTCAATTAGGGAATTGTTGAATAATTAAATGATTAGAAGGACTATCAGGATTTCACGCAGTGATGTAACAGTAAGTCAGTTGACATGACCAGTTTTGGCACGCAGAATATTTTGGAGAACCATGAAAGTGTTGTGTGTTGGACATGAACCACAACTTCACGTCTGTCCTAAATCTGTTCTATGTACCAAACTTTCATGCCAAATACCATGAATACATGACACAAAGAAGGGAGAATTTGTGATATGTTGGTGGAAGCATAGCTAAACCACTGTCTATGAGGTTCTTTTGGGATAAAGACAATTGTTTTCCACGGAGAGCGAAGGCCCAAGTGAAGTATAAGAAAAAAAGGTTTTTACATTGTGTATATTTTGAAATTAGGTATTATGATTCTCATATTCACTTTGACCAATAACATGTATCTTGTTAATGAGTGAAGTGAATAAAAAAATGAAATACAAAATGCTCATATTTCCGCTGTTACCTATCATATCAGTCCGTGCCACCAAAGATGAAAACATGCGTTCAATTACAGAGTATTAGATTCAAGTCATGACCATTCATAATTATCTCACTGAAAGCTGATTTGTGAAGGAATAAATGATTATATGTACAGAATCTGAATTCCAAATTTCTAATGATATCAAATACAGGAACTGTGATGACTGTCTCTCACTTGTGTAGCTGTCTCTAACCTGTCTAACATATTTGACAAATGTCATAAACACATTTATGTCCGTCTGAATTGTGCAGTTGCTTTCTAACTTGGGCAGCTATTTCCAATACCTAAGAATGTATTTTGTTTTCAAATCTCGGTACCCCTCCTCTTTGATCACGTTCTTGCATATACATATATATATATGTTTCTTGCATAAACATATATATGTGTGAGTAAGTGTGTATGTGTGTGTGTGTTTGTGTGTGTAATTGCCATTTTTGGATCAGGATTGTGAGAGAAATGACGCGATAAATCAAATGGCTCACTTGGTCACTCTTAATTCTTTCCATAGTTTGACAAAGTGATACAATACTCTCCACAGCAGATCCAGGATTTATACCTGGTAGTATATGTCTCTACCTCGCCATGCGGAGTAACAAAGTGATCAATTGTTTCAAACATGTTAATCCTTTTGATCTACGGTAAGATCACATTTTAAATAGCGAACATTATTTTGTGTGTGCTTTTACATTGTGTATATTGAGATCTGACCATTATAGGGGATAATATATTTAGATAATGGATTATGCTACAGGAGACATCAAGTTATGCCCCAAGAACATTATTTACGACTATTCAAGTACTTATCCATTATGGACTAGTGGAGATACACTTAGGATATGGATAATATCTATTGTATTATCTTCCATAAGATGAGTGTTCATTGGGTGACACCTATTATTGTCGACACCCAACATATTCTTCACATTCTTCACATAACATCACTTTGGTCATCCTTTTACATTTATCACTTTATTCCTTTCAATTAATTCACTCCATATTGGCAATTCACCTTCCAATTCATTGGCAATATACATTTTAATTGTGTCATTTTACATTGGCAATATACATTTTAATTGTGACATTTTACATTGGCAATATAATTATCAATTAGATCATTTTACATTGGTAATACACCTTTCAATCACTTCATTTTACAAGTTTTCAATGTTTCTTTCAATAAATATATTTTCAAGTTGGCTCAACTTTAACTGTTCATCCAGCGATAAGTTTTTTTATTATGAATAAATGTCAGTTAACTTGAGCATTAGAACTCAAGCCAGTCCCCGACCTTGGCATACATGTATACACCACAGTTACATTCACAGATGACGAGGATATGCCTTTCCCATGTTGATAAAACACAATAGTTCCACTGCAGTGGACTCCTTTCATCAGACAAGATGAGGGCACACACAGGCAATATATTAAATGAAAATCTGCTTATGACATTTGGGTGGATCATTAACATTCTGAGGGGATGTGAAAGAAAGGAAATACTTATTTCCTATCAATTATCTGTTCCTGCAAATCAGAGCATATCCACTTTTCCCTACTTTGTGAGAGGACCGATTATTGGTTTTCATAATGAGGAGTCTATTTTGTTTACCAATGTCCTCTATCCCCTTAGACAGATTAATGGTCCACCCCGTGTAAAATATCTGAAACGAGCATTATCTGTATGAATAATGTTATCAATATATTTTGTTATTTTTACATTAAACAGGATTGTTCACAACATGCGCGTACATTTGTACTTGACTTTTCACGTCTCTAAACAATGGTCTAGGATTTCAGGTAGTCAGATGTTTATTGCTAATGATCACATTTACATTTAGCATCATTTGCATGTACGATATATTTCTTAACATGCACATACATGGTAAAGCATTGTCCATAATCAAGGGTTTGCATTTTAACGAATATCATACAACGTTACATTAACATAATATAATCGTGATATCATTTTAAAGAACAATTTGCTCACTGCAGCCTATACACTTTGGAAACAAATACATTTCTACAATGAGGTGCTCACAAACAACGCAAACATTGAGATTACAAATGATGGTACAAATGTATATTGCATCCTATGGGCGTGTGAGGCGAATGTGACAGTCGCTGTAGGCATTTTAAACTTAGCTTCAATATGATGCACAGTGTTTGAGTCACATTCACTGACTGGCACCCAGTATGCTAGTAGTCTTTCTGGAATGAACACCCAACATTGATAAATCTCTTGAGAAACCATGCTCTGTTCCTTTGCCACTGTTATAAGCATGTTCCTCTCTGGTGAATCCACACCCTCATCACTCTCAAAGTTGGCGAGACACGTGTATGTGAATGTGTGTTTGGAAAGGGTAACCGAGTCTGCTTCACCAGAAGAGATGCAATTGTCTATGTAGATTGTTATTTCGTTTGGTTTACTTTCAGATGATGTTATCCAACCAGTGCAGTTTGCATTATCACTTGATATGAATGTGATATAGGAATATGTTTCATTGATAGGAAACAGGCATGGTACACTGGGTGCTTTTGAGTCCGTCCTCACCAGGTTGAACCAGCCTCCTTTGTATGGCAAATACGTGTCATAGATCGGATCCACGTCAGCTGAGTAAACCATGTTAGAACATTCGTATCCCCATACATTGTTGTTCACTACAAGCTCCAAATCATCGTCTACATCTATGGACAAATCTAACATCCGGCTCTGACTTATTGTGTAACTAAGGACCGATGAACTTCTGTTGGTTATTACCATGGCGACATACTGGGGACTGCATCCGTTACTGAACGAGGTCGCCATGATATATTCATAAGATTTATGTTTTGCGTTTTCGTTCACTTTACGCCCACAAGCTGATTCACCAAGGATGCTATATCTGCTTAGAGATGGAATTTTGATGGATCTGGAAAATATGGTGACAGTTTCTCTTCCCAATCGGTCCGTATGTTTAAGCCATTCTCCCATGAACTGCTCAGGAAAGAATACATTCTGCTCCCCAATGTCTTCATCGTCTTCACACACAGAACATGCTTTGCGGCAGCTGGCAGCCTTGGTGAGGTCACAGTCTTCGTTATTGTACTGGACACATTCAGGTGTCTCATCCGAGCACAGCGATTTGACAACGTGCTTCTTCATGCTAATCTCGCGATAATCTCGGCTGTTTGAAATAGCCTCGGTGCTGTCACAAATAGTGTCAAGGAATATGTGCCCATTAAACTGATCTTTGCGGTCTTGAGGGAGTCGCAGGCAGTATATATGGTCCCTGTCCTCGTTAAGCTGACCTATCAACATGAAGCTATGAGCTCCCTCATCCCAGTGTCCGAGGCAGAGGAACTCTACCCCAAGGTTTTCAGCATCCTTACCTACACAGTTGGTATCTTTTTCAGCAGAATAAAACCTCAGGCCTTGACCATTGGTGCAGCGGTTCTCTATTTTCAGCGGAGGAATGTGGCTGTTGCACAGGTTGAGCTGCGTGAGCGGGTCCTTCCAGTCCAGCAAGTAACCCCCGTCTATGGGACAGGGGTCATAGGTCATGTTCCTGTTTCTCTCCTCTCTCCAGAAGCCATTCCTGTAGTAGTAGATAAGAGGGTCATCCATGAGATTGAGCTGCTCATCGTCACAGGCTGAGTAGTCTATCTCGCTGCTCTCCCCACTCACCTTCCACTGCACCGTGTTTTGGTTCCTCAGCAGGAACTGGATACACTGATATGTGTCCTTATCTCCCTCAGATTCCCTTTTCACCAGATATTTTCTGTCATCTCCCTCCTCTACACATCTGTACGTGACGGTTTTCACTGCATTGTCCCCTGTCTTTCCAGCCATGTACTCAAGGCTGAACATGTCAGAGACCTTAAAGTTCAGTCTTCTATACTGATGATACTTGGGAACACTGAAATCACGTGTTAAAATCCTCCAAGGGCGCTCTGTATCATACATTTCTTTTGGAAATATACATCCCTCACAAAGCACATACGACAGTAATAAGACCACGGCAAAGGGCAAAAGCACCATTTCTTTGTCTTTCATGTTTCTTGTGGCATATAACAAAACACCTGAAATGAGAAATATATAAAATAACTTGAGCGTAAAAAGTCACATGTTACAATACAGGTAAGTCAAACTGAAATAGGTATCAGTTCTTCAGAGATTGACCTTTCTTAGACTTCAATCGGTAAACATGGTGAACAAATTGAAAGTTATTCTTTCAACTTTAGGCTCAGATGCGCGTATTTGGTGTGTGTAATAGTTGAAGTGTGTGCGAAATAGAGATAAGCTTCAAGCTATAGAGTGAATCTAAGAGAAAATACATCAAACACAGCCCTTGGGACCAAGAGTAATTTCTCATTCTGGTCCAATTTACTACAGAACTGACTGCCACATAGCGTGATTGCGCCCATGATTCACGGAGACCACGCTCCATGCAGTATGCTCCCCGCCGCCCCCAACACAAGCTGACTCTACAAGGTGGGTTTGTGCTGCTTATACCTCTATGTCACTGTTATTCCACGTTCTCCATGTGTTTTATTGGACCTGGATTGACTGATATGGTTTACATGCGATTTAATTAAGCTATTTAATCTCATGTACCGTATTTGCCTGACATGCATCACTGGGATGTCCTGCAAACGTGATCAGGATTTTTTTCTGGTGCCAATCAACTTAGTCTCCTCCACACACCTTCACCTTTCAAGTTTTCAATTATAATCTAACTGAGCCAGACCGTAAGGAACGGGGCATTTTTATTGTCTCCAGGGCTTCTCTGATCACGTATAAGTACTCATCCGGTAGTTTATCAAGAGATTATTGAGATAATCTGCACAAACTATATTTCAATCAACAAGAAAGCTGCTAGCATTAACCCAGTCATCCTCTGCTTTCTGATCTCTGTGGGTGTCCTTGGCACCAGGCACATAAATAACAAGATGGCAGACATTCATTACCCGCGCCGTCCCTTCCTAAGGGAAGTTTATGGTGCTGTCAGAGCTCTAAAAGTAAAGTCAAAAACATTTTCTGGGGAATGAACATTTTCACATGCCAAGCCAAATCCTGCAATTTTTTAATTATCATTTGAAAAACTAGGTTTTATTGTAGTTGCACAATATTTTCCTGCATCAAATATCATATGACGCGAGCTTTTGAATCAATAACATCTGAAGAAAATTGGCGCTTTGTTTATCTCCCAATTACAATAAGATTCCTCTCATCATATTCCTAGAGGATTTGCCTACCACACCCATCCAGATCTTAAGCACCCATATATCATTATTCATTTTAGGAAAGTAATTATACTGCCCACACGATGAACCATCTCATTGCTTAAAGGGCCTTACAGCGACTCCTAATGGTGAGAATATAGGTCCGGTTCTATAATATCAGAAACAATATAAAAAGGCACGCACCAACTATAATAAACCAAATTACGCTCATACAATGATATAATATATGCCCCCAACATCCCGGCCTTTCTCGGCCCAGTAATCTAATGGAAGATATAGTCTAGAATTCTCTGGTCCCAGCACCGAGTCCGTGAACATCTCATAATAAAGAATGTACCCTCCAGCCAAAAACAATGGAGATCACTGCATATGACTCAAATCTCCCTGCTCAAACCAACTGGAATCTCATTGGTAGACCTGGTTATTGTTGTAACCAAAATAGAAGTTTATTGTGCTCTTTCCATGATGACTCACAAAGAAAATAAATCAATAAAGAACAGGGATAGCATGGAAGACGATCTGTTCATCTCCGGTTTGATATATGAGAGTGATCGCATGGAAAGATAACATTTGTTATTCTACAAGTGGTGCCATTTTATTTTTGCATCAAAATCATTTTTCAAAATGACATTGATCTGGCGTTCTATGTCACTTTCTTCTCTATACACATTCTAAATATATGAATTGAAAAAGTAGACTTTAGCCTAAGTGTGACTTTCCTTAATGTTGTCGTGCGTATAGATCCTTTCATGTGGATTCAATCATATTCTTTATCCCTTCGTGACTCCTTAATTTCCGAGAGACTCAGACATGCAGCGTCCTTCTCACACATCCAGCTTATTAACATTCTCAACAATCATTTCATATTACCTCAATGCCTATACGAGAAATTTCTCCCTAATTTGCTTTGAGATGGTGTTATATTTGTTAGGAAAACGTATAAAAATTGCAAAGCAGATCTGCTCAACAATGTCAAACCGACTGCACACTCGCATTTCAGCCACCCGTATGGATATCTGCTTGTGTATTTTGTCTCGCACGTCACTATTTGAAGAGAGTAGGGAATTGCGCCGTGGTGGCAGGTTTATATATGACCTGATGTAGGCTGCATTGAAGTTGAACAATTTAATAGTCATGGAAATTGAATACATATTTAGAAAGACTGTTTTTCTGATGAGTGTATACATTTGGTTAAGCATAAATTGATTAATGTAACAACAACAATATTGTTCTAGATTTGAGAGTATTGTGGTGTAATTTTGATTTTCAATCCAAGCAGTACAGAGAACAAATACCGTTCAGATACATTAGAAATGATTGTAAAACACAGCAAAACACATTAGGATATTCCGGAGTTATTCACACAATGCGAATAAAGGTATTACCTTCACTGTGAGTAATGTGTAATGTACACATTCTCTGTATTTGGTAACAGTATCAAACCACTTTCTATCATACGATCACTCAGCAAATAGATATCATCTTGCACAATCAGACAAAATAAACAGTTAAAACTTTGGTCCCACACCCTAAGACAAATCGATATGTCCGGTTCAATATAATTTTATGTCATTTATCCTGCAGGCAATTTAACTTTTAGATAATATATATTTATATATGAAAGCAATTTAGGTTATTTTGGTAAATGATGGTGTGTCACCAATATTGAAGCTGAAATATTGTATTTATTTCGTCAATTTGCACATCAACGCCATCTGACATCAACGCCAAGCCAATGGCCGTGGCGCAGTTCGCAGGCTCAGCGCAAGCTTATGAGCATCACTTCCTGTGATCTGAGGGTCGTGGGTTCAATTCCCGGACATGTCGGCATTGAATTGATTTTGGAATTTTTCATATGAGCCAACGCTGAAGGGTTAATTTGTTGTCCTCATAAATCTGTGACTGGGTAGATTGTCATATCCAGGACCTTCAACATGGCACCTGGCCGAAATAGCTCAATTGGTAGAGTATTGGCCTTGAGATCCAGGGGTTCTAGGTTCGAACCCTGGCCAGTTACTATCAACCGCTATGAGCAGACATTGTCTGGTATCAGCGGTATATAAATGTCAGCTTTACTTTTTTTTTACACCTAAGCTTTACTGTGACAACAATATAACAGCTAAAAGTAGGTGAAATAACTGAAATGATATCAAAAGGACTTAAACTCAGAGGAAACTCACAGGAAACAAACAAACTAACATCGACACCCACTTCCTTTTTGAGGAATATTTGCTTGCTTGAAGAAGAAATAGTAGAAATGGACATTACCATTCTCCGAACCCAGCAATAATTCGATTATATCCCCAGTAACTACAACACACCAGACCGAACGCCTGAAGAATCTAATCTTACAAAAGCAGACTGCCATTTTTTTCTTTCTTGGTTGCCCATTGGCCTTACCCGCGAAGCATTATATTGATATACAGTGCAAAATGTATAACAAGCAAGTACTGCTCGGGGAGTTGCTCTCGCTTATGATGGCGTCCGGCACGTTTCTGAATCAATGGACTTAGTCTTTTCATGAATATTGTTGTGGAAGCGAGTCAGTGAGGCAGTGAGGCAGTGAGTCAGCGGGCGGAGAAGCAGGCCTCAGACAGACTGCCTGGTCCGTTCCAAATCACAGTGTCACTTTGCGATAAGCCAATTAGCAGATGACATTCACGTGACCTGTATGTCGAATTGGCCTCTCTTCTGATCTCAGCCAGACTGAGAGCTGCTCACTTTATGTCTGATTTTTGTTACAGTAATAAACTCTCTCGCTTATGTTTCTTCGTCTTATGAAGAGTGCAATATTCTGGTATACAGGAGAAATATGACCTTGTCAGAACTGCTCATAGCTTTAGACCTGCTTATAACTGTAGTGATGACTGATGTTTTTTACAGATCTTGTTTAGAAAGGCAGATACATGTGGTGACAATATTTACAGATATGGTGCAATTTGTGGTTAAATAATTGATTGGCATTGACAGGTGGTGAGCTTTTAACCACTTGACAATGCCAGCCAAGTCTGGCTGTGATCATACCTAACCAAAGACAAGCATGACTCACTCCTGCCTTCAACATCAATACTAATATATCGAAACGCATCAAGGCTCTAAGATCTGTAAGAAGAAAAAAACTACTTGAGAGAGCAAATATTCATCTCAAATGGAATTATGTACATACCGGGAGATTTTGAAGCCGTCTGCCTGCTCTCTGATCCACTCCACTCTCTGGGTACTGGCTGACTAATATTGATGAATTATTAATGAGAGGAATGCGCACGTGCTGCTTGGAGCAGCCATATTGAAGGCCAGAACTGTGCAAATAATCACAAGGTGGCACTGCTTCATTCGATAGAAATCTCTTCATCCAAGTTCAAGCTGATATGAAGATCGTCAAGTTAACAGTGAAAATCAACCAGAACAGTTATACACTGACCTGTATCAAATGAACATTCCATCGATACAATAGGATGTATTGGGATGGAATATATTTCACATTAAATCCAAATCCATGATGCTCATGACCTGTTTCCTCAGATATTATCATTGTTCATTATGATAATGATCGTTACAATTTGGATTATGAAACTTATGGTTAAAAAATATGTTTGTGTAAATTATCCATGAAAAACGCTAATATATGAGTGATAGATTTGTTTAATAGTCGTTCAGCTTCTGATCAACTACGCCGATATTGGGGGAAACTACTAACAACACACAATGCTAACTTTATGATTGTTTACATATTTTATTAAAATCTTGCCGAGAGTTTTGGAAAGTAGAACATATCCATTTAAACTTCATCGCAAACACTGGCATGTGAAGAAAGGACGACCTTTTCGTCTAGATGTTTCTAAAGTGCATTTTTCACAGATTTTGAAAGATTGGTAAAAGATAATAATAATAAAAAAAAATACAATTCATCTGGAGGTGCAAAGAGAAATGCGATGATGCACAGGTTAAATAATTGTACTTAATTGTAATTAACTATTTCAATTTAATCAACTATCCTCAATTTGAAATATTTTCTTAATTTTGCATGAATGTTTCAAATGAGTTTTCTATCCATCTCAATACAAATCATAAAAAGTTTCGATCACAAATTGTTATCTCATGTACAGATCTCATGTACAGTTTTGACAACAGAACCTTGTGGGAGGAGAAAGGTCTGCTCCTTCCTAATACACCTGTAAAGTATTGCCCATATTTGGGAACACCGGGGGCACACATCATCACTTCACGCTTGACGGCCCCCCTGCCTAAAGTGTGCCTCATGTGTTGCGTTAGAACTCTGGAAACAAGGATGACTGAGAACGCATATATTTGTTCCGGAAAACTACAAATTGTTGACACCCCTTTTTTTCCAATTCGCTTCCCGTCCAGTCAAACATTAGTTTTGATATTTTGACGTGGTCACAATCTTCTCAGACACTGCACTATATACACCTGAGGCACAAATGTGTAGCAGTCCTCTGTCATCTGCAATAAACAGCCACACAGGTCAGTAAAACTCGTGTACTTTATTGCAACCACAATTATCATCAACAATGAATATAGTACGGTGAGGGTATTTTATCGCATCATTGGTACGATGTCATTGATATCAGAGATATTTAAAGACATGTTTAAATATCTCTATTGATATCAAAGAGAATATAAAGGTTTAATTGAAAAGACTTTACAAACAGCTCAAACTTTAGAGTTTGGATAAGTGTTGGACATGTCAGACCATTTATATATATAGTTAAGTTTTATTATATGAGAGCTATCATGCCTATTTCATTTTTATGATTAACCTAATAGATACAGCATATGTGAGAGTGAGGTAGAATGATTTGATTAAATAGACGCTACAAACGAATAGTTAGCAATAACATTACTTCTGAAGCTGATTCTCATATAAATGAAATATAAACAGAGATGATAATATATGATATTATGATATTATATTTTAAGATGAAGGCTATAGCTACCTGCGTCTTATCTCTTCTGTGGGTACTCCTCGCCAGTGCTGCCAACTTGCCTGAAGGTAAAACAGACCTGTCATAATAATTACATGATACTCAGCAATGATGATGATGGTAACAAATATTGTGGGACACAAAGTGACGATGATTTGAGATTTACTCCAGCTCCATGGTGATGCAAGGCGACCATATATGTTCGGTGTGGGAGGTTTCTGTGTGTGTATGTGTGTGTATGTGTGTGTATGTGTGTGTATGTGTGTGTGTATGTATACATACTGTTCAACATTTCAATGTACAATACAAACCGTTAGGTTAAAGTGAAATGAATTTTAAAAATAAGGTTAGGTTACATGTCGGTTACTCGGTTTAAGGTTTTTCTGCATATTTAGTGGGCTTTTGTTAATTTTCTTACTAAAAAATTAGAGAGTTCAATCATCAGAGCAAGTGATTTCTCATGGCTATTCTTGCTGCCAAAAGTTATGTACTTCTTCCCTTACCTTAAATTTGGTTTGTTAGATTTACAAAGTTTGCTGTGGAGAATTTTAGGTCCTCCCATTCCTTGCTGTAGTTTATGAGAATAAGGTGATCTGGTCATCTGATTGGCCGAGGGCATCTCTAAATAATAATAATAATAATAATAATAATAATAATAATAATAATAATAATAAAAATAATAATAATAATAATAATAATAATAATAATAAAAATAATAATAATAATAATAATAATAATAATAATAATAATAATAATAATAATAATAATAATAATAATAATAATAATAATAATAATATTAATAATAATAATTATAATAATAATGATAATGATAATGATACTGATAATGAAAATGATTAATAATAATAATAATAATAATAATAATAAAAATAATAATAAAAATAATAATAATAATAATAATAATAATAATAATAATAATAATTAATAATAATAATAATAATAATAATAATAATAATAATAATAATAATAATAATAATAATAATAATAATAATAATAATAATAATAATAATAATAATAATAATAATAATAATAATAATAATAATAATAATAATACCATAATCTAGAGTAGATGTACCAAAAGCATGAGTTAGTTTTACAGCAGTCTTCTCGTCTAGACATTGTCTGATGCAGCTAGATTCCTGATGTGATAATTTCCCTTTTTGCACATTTTCTTAATTTGTGCTTTGATATCATTCTGGAGTCAAAGGTGATACCAAGGTCAAAAATTGACTCCCGGGGGAGGGGGGGGGGTTGATATCAGTCACCTACTCTAATAGCATTAGGGATATTGTTGTTAGCAGCAGTACTATATTTGTCAGTACAGATCAGCATCTCAGTTTTACTATCATTTATTTTCATCTTGTTTGAGATCAAGAAGGATCTGACCTCACTGACACATTCTTCTAATTTGCGTTTATTAATGTCTATTTGCTGACTGGAAGGGATGTAGATGTGGGTATCGTCTGCATAAATGTGGTAGTTGAGGCCAGGATGTTAGATGGGGGACATTTAAATAGCAAAAAGTATGAGACACAGAACTGAGCCTTGTGTGACCCCGTACTTTATGAGTTTGAGAGAGGACCTTGACACATTGCTTCCTGTTACATAAATATGATTGAATCCATGACAGGGCGTGACCTCTAACATTGCATCTTGATTCCAGTCTATCAAATGGTATTTGATGGCCAATGGTGTCAAAGGCAGCAGAGAGGTCTAGCAAAAGTAAGATAACTGACCTCCTATTATCAAGATCATGCAAGATATCGATTTGTACCCTAAGTAAGGCAGTCTCATCACTTAGTAAAGCCATTCCTTACTAAGTGAGGGATCAGTTGGTCAGCAACTGCCCTCTCAGTAAGTTTAGAGATGTAGGTTAGGTTTAATACAGGTCTGTATTTCTGCTCAACGAGTTCTAGACCTAATTTCTTCAAGAGGGGCGCAATGATGCCAATTTTCATATTATCTGATACTGCTGAATAAACCAGTGATTTGTTTATGATGTCAGTGATGATGGGTAAGAGGTCATCTATGAGGTCAAGTGATAGCCAGGTTGGGATGGAATCAAGCTCACGTGACTTCTTTGCAGCCTTCTTTACTAATATGCACACATCACCCATTGTTAGTGGCACAAATCTGTCAAGCCGTGATTAACCAGGTAGGGCATTTGAACCATTGTTCATAGTGTCACCTGGTGATGGATCTGCACAAGATGAGGCCTTATCCATGTCCCGGCATATTTTTCTATTTTATAAAAAAAAAACCATTGAATATATCAGCTTGGATAAAATCACAGTCAGATTGGGGCATTGGTCTGTCCTTAGTCTTGTGCATGACTGCGTCAATGACCCTAAAAAGCTTTTTTGGGTCATGTTTTTGTTCATCATGTTTTAGTTCATCAAATTTGAAAAGTATTTGAATTGGGATGATTTCAGTAAGGAATTATATTTGATTCTCTGGATGTTATATAATTCTTTATCAATGTGAAGTCCTGTTTTATTTGCTTTTCTCTCAAGTCTTCTCTTGAGAGACCTCTCATGCTTGATTTGGTCACTCATCCAAGGTACTGGTTTGCATTGTGATACCTTAGCATTTTTTTAAAGGAACATGTTTATCCATCAAGGATGACAGCTTCTTATCATAGAAATCAACCATATCATATAGGGAAAGATATTTCCATGTAGAAGTTTGACGTGTGAGGGATTTGATATCGTTCCTAAGGGATCTAAGGTCCATGCCCCTGTAATCTCTGTAACTTATTGATTTTCTGGGGGTTTAGGGCGAATGATGTTTAGGCATAGTAGGATCATTTTATGATCAAATATGTGCTCATCTACTAGGTGACTCTTGAGAACCTTATTCCCTTTGAAAGTAATGATTAGATCAAGGGTATTTCCTAACCTATGCGTTGGTTCATTTATCCATTGCTTCATGTCAAAGGTTGATAGAATGTCATTGAACTTTATGACATCGGGTTTGGTTTGTATGTTGACATGGAAGTTGTAGTCCCCAATGGAAATTACCTCATGACTAAAGGAGCCATAATGGGCAACTGTGGAAATTAATCATAAAACTCACAGGAGGTGTATCTATTCATGAGTAATGGTTCAGTACTATATATATGACCACAAAGGTAATCTTCTTGCCCTTGAAGATTGATGCTTCCACCAGCTCCAATTTGGTTACAGTAGGTTGGTTAAACATATTGGTTTCAAAGGGCAATCCACACTTATGTAATAACCCAATTCTACGCCCATTCCGGCCATATCTTGGGATGGATTGCAATTTGATCCTCTCATCATTACCTATGTAACCATGTTTAAGTCATGAACAGGGCATCAAGTTCATACTCAGCAAAATAGTCTTTGGCATATAATACTTGTTACCAATGCTTTGCACATTGCAAGAGCCAATTTTTAGTTCTTTATTAAATTTCCTGGTTGGTAGGAGAGTTTCATTGTTCTGATTGTTCGCAGCACCACCACTGTTCACATTATACAAAGGACCATGTGCATTTATACCCCAGCAACATGCTTCTAGTTGTCAGATGTTTTCGTCAGTGAGTGGGGCAGGGCATGTAGATGTCCGGGTGTTCTCGGTTTGAGCCAATGTATGTATGTTATTTACGATAGAAAACCGATTTTGATGGAAGACATAAGTTTGTGTGAAGAAAGTATTGTTTACCTGATCCAGTCGAGCACGTGGTCGTTTTGTTCGGCCATTTCCATCAGCAGTTATCAACCAATCAGAGGGCAGAGGGGTACAGTAGGTTGGTTTAACTTATTGGTTTCAAAGGGCAATTCAAGCTTATGTAATAACCCTATTCCACCCCCATCCTAGGAAGAGGAGAGGAGAGGAGGGCATAATGGAAGATGCTATGGTAGGTAAAGCATGTTTATGTTTGAGAAAAAGGTTGTGATTTACAGGGATTTATGTTATGGAACTGATTCGAAATTTCGGAAGTGAAGGTAACGAATTGTCTGCAGGAATGCCAGGACCACCAGGTTTAGTTAGAGAGAAATGTGTTGTTTTATCGGAAAGATCAACAGGGGAAGTGCAATTACGCCATGAACAAACACATATACAGTTTGGAAGAGAACAATAGTAGGCTTTATATACAGAAGCAACATCATCATCAAATCGAGAATCACACAGTTATAATCACACAGAGGACACAGTTATAATTTGGTTCAAATGCCATCATATCATACATGACCTCTTTACATGGCTAGACATGCTATAAAAGTATATTAGAATACAAAATTACAAAGCCATAGGCTGTAGGACTGGTTGTCATATCTCTTGGAGGATATTTACATTTATTTCAATACCACCAACAATGATTATCAATTCATTCATATTTGCAATTAATTGTGATAGAAATGGATCACTTAGTATAATTCAATGCTCATTTCAGATTGTGGTTGTGAGTCTACACAAAATATTCCAGAAATCCACTATCTAATTTCAATATTAAAATATTTTTCAATCAATTATGTAGCTTACATATCCTTTTACTTCAGTAAAATATGAAATGGTACAGTTATAAAGGCAACATTGCCCGTCTGAGTTTCTGTAAGATACTGTGTAGCAATGTTTTGTTTTGGCACAGAGTGCTAGGCAACGCATATGATGCATTATCACACCAATAATAGTCTCACTAATTTCTGCTCCTGGACGACTGCCTTCCATGATACAGATTTTTTTCCAATGGCAAATATCTGTATACATCTTTGATTCTTCTCCACCTGTAATTGAAACCATTGCAGAAGAAAAAACTTTTATTTGTGCACTTAAATGCAATGTGATTTGAAACATGCATATGTGTCTATTTGGATGATATAACAAGCTTTAATCTACATGTACTGTATGAAGCAACAAGGGATTTATTTCAAAGTAATCACTCATATTTGAGAATGGTCAATGTATTACAGTACCACAGTTTTATATAATGCTATGTTTGTAGAGAAAAAGAGAAAGAAATCTAGTCTTTATATTATAATTATTGTATATTCTCACATTTTTCCTCATAAAATTCTAATTCCATAAATCCATTGTTATCTAATGTATAGACACTGATAACTTCAATCTTCACTCATCCAGGGCAAATATCCAGGGCAAATATGTCCCACCATTGTCCATTGGTGTAATCAAATGAATTCGATCCCATTCTTTGAGATAATATTACCTACAATAGAATGAAGAATAATATATTGCTAGGCGACCCCCACCATACAAATATCCTGGTATATGCACGCTGTTTATTAATGTATTGTACTTCCAAACCAGCGCAGTACTCAACCTGTCAGGATTTCATATCCTCCCCACCATGGACAGGATGCCACAAAATATAACAATTTTTATACTTGTTGTAAGTTGCCAAATAATAGATGACTGACCGAGTGACCTACTTATGAATCCTGAGTGTTAGAAATAGCCTCTGAATCATCGCGGTCGTCTCGGCTTCTCTGACTGAGGATCCAACGGTTGCGCGCCTCTTTTAAGGGACCACTCCGCGTCATCTGTGGGGCTTGCCTACGTGGCTTCCTCACGCGTCATCAGATGGACTCGTCTTGCCTGCGTATCCAACGTAGGCTCGTCCGCCTGCACGTGATCACTCAGAGTGGTGGTTATGGTGACTCATCAACCATCAGTATCGTTCGTGATTGTCTATGAATGTCTATATATTTCCAAGAGTCTCTGGGTGTGTATTCTATATCCTACAGTAACAACAAAGGTTAGTTTTTTGCCCTTGATTAGTATGGAGGCCTCCATGAGCTCCATTGTACTAAAAGTAGGTGGATCCAACCTATTGCTTGTAAATGGTAGTTCGATCCGGTGTTAAAAGCCCAGCCCACTGCCAGAGCGTCCAGTCTGGGGAATTGAGTGAAATTTGAGGGAACCCTCTTCTAACTCACGAAAGACTTTCTTATCACCAGATTCAAGCAACCATGTTTCAGTCATAAATTGATCATGGAGATTATTCTCAAAGAAGTAGTCTCTCAGGCCTAAGACCTTGCAAGAGATGATTAGACATTGAATGAGCCTATTGAGACATGGTTGCCATGGCTCCACATCTATAGCCCAGGACTGAAGGAAGGTAGAAGACCGACCAGGGTGTCAGAGGATTCCATGTCAGGCATGATTACTCATGCCGTGCCATATACTGACTCTAGGCTTTGTATTGTGTATGTATACATTTGTCACTTGTCAGTAGTCCTGTGTGTGCCATCTGGAATAATACCATAAGACAAGGACAGTTACCAACAATGTGGAAAAGTGCCAACGTTGCTCCTTTACCTAAGTGTACATCAGCCCTCAAAGTAGAAAATGACATTCATCCTGTGTCATTGACAGCCATTCTATGCACAGAACTGGAGTCAAACATTTTCACATGGCTGTGGGAAATCCTTGGTCCCAAAATAAAACAGGATCGGTATGGAAATATGAAGGGTTGCCCAAAAACAATGACATTAATTGAATTGTTTGATGCATGGGCTAAAGCAAGTGACGTATTACGAACCCAAATATGTGTGTTACATTACAACTAGACTTTAGAAGTCTCAATGACCATAACATCTTGCTAGCAAACTTGTGCAGCTATGGTGTGCCTCCTGTATTACTCCGATGAGTTCATGCCTTTCTTCTCCACAGACAACAGAGGATTAAGTGTGGCCAGACTGTGTCAGAGTGGACCTAGCCCTCCTTGCAGTCAAGTATGGCGATGATACGACAATGTATGAAATACTCCACCAACTCTCTGCTTATTGGAGGAGAAAAGGCAAGACCCCTGAAAGTCAACTGAATGAAGCAGCCAACAGAGCCCACAGATGGACCATCGAAATAATATGTGCATCAACTCTTCAAAAACTGTTGAATTATTCATCTGTTTTAGCCACAACCCCAAAATTCCTCCAAAAAGTTCCATTGACTCTATTGAAATTGATAAAGTACTCTCAGCAAAACTACTTGGTGTCCATATTAGTGCCACTTTAAAGTGGGACACATATATAGAGAAAATATACAACAAGGCTGCCTCAAGGCTGTACTTTCTCTGTATGTTGAAACATGCAGCAGTAGAACAGGAAGGTCTTGTTGGAATAAATGTGACTATACTCCGACCCATCCTGGAGTATGCATGTCAGGGATGGTACCCTGGTATCACTGAAGGACATGCAATTACACTGGGCAGCATACAAAATGGAGCTCTGAAAATAATATTCCCTGAGCTTCCTTATGAGGATGCATTAGAAACATGTGGACTACCTACCCTAGAATCACTTAGAATTAAAATGTGTGAAAAATTGTACAATGATATGAAAAATGACAATCACAAACTGCATAAACTGTTGCCAAATGCCAGAGGAGACCAGTACCCAATTAGAAAATCAAATACGTATGAACCACCAAAATGTAGAACGAAAAGATATGTCAACATAATTATTATTATTATTATTATTACTATTATTACTATTATTACTATTATTATTATTATTATTATTATTATTATTATTATTATTATTATTATTATTATTATTATTATTATTATTATTATTATTATTATTATTATTATTATTATTATTATAAACCCATATTGATATCATATGTGCATTGACTTTGTGCTATTTGATGAGGAGGTAGCCAGATAGAGTCTAGTGTAGTGGCCCACAAATCACTGCAAGCGAGTTCCCTTAGATTACCCAAGGATAGTCTAGGAAGGTTTCTACTTTAAAAACCTGATTTGATCAATGGTAATTTGTACAAAATGTGTAGCTCGAGAATCCCTAGCAGTGAATTTGCCTTTTGTTTATTTTGGGCCCAGCGGCCATTTCACAGCTAGAGAGAGTTCATCAAATTTAATCTGCCCTAGCGCAGCCCACTGAGCTGCGCGTGATAAACACACACTGCAGGTGTTGGAATTGTGTACTCACTGATTACAAGGCCTGGTTGTTTGCAAAGTATAATCTGTTTTCTTCAATATCCAGTTGTAAAACGATCATTTTATTCTGTTTTAAGTCAGTTAACACACTTTTAAATGGACAAGAATTTTAGCTTCCTCTGAATTGAAATGGCCGCCAATGTTAAGACTGGTTAAGACCACGTGACTACATTTCACCCTCCACTTTTGTTTGTTGTGGGAAGTGATTTTTTCACTGTCTCAAGGGTGTTTTCATCAGGTGATGTTTCTTGGCATTTTCACTATTACAAACATTTGGAGATTTCTTGTGATCAAATTAAAATTTTTGTCCTTAATTTATTAGGAATATACAACTTTAAAAGTTGAACTGACCAAGCAGTCATATTCAAAAATAGGTAAGGAATATTTATGTTGAGGTGTCAATAAATGTTCCTCCAAGATTATTATGCAAACAGTGAATTTCCATGAAGAAGGCAGGAGAATTTAAAAACCATATTTTTTTACTGAAGTACTCCACGACCTAAAAACTGCCCCTAAGCTGCTCAAAAATGTTTAAAATGCAAATAAAATATAGCAGAAAATATCCTTAGGAAAGGGCTAGTTATTTAGGGAGTGGATGCCATGACTACAAAATGTGAGGTTTTGTTTAATATCACATGATTTAAATGAATTTATAGAATTCTTATGTTTTATGAATTCTCATGTTTTTTTCTTCTGATATCCAGATGAGCAGTTGGAAAGATTAAAGTCCCTTTTTCGTGTAAAGCGCATTATTGGTGGGGAGAAGATAGAGCCAGGGCAGTACCCCTACCTGGCCCTTCTGGAGGGTAAAATACCTGTTGAATTCTTCTGGGGAATCCCCACTGCCTACCGGAAATATTACTGTAGTGGTTCAGTCATCAATAAACAATGGATTCTGACTGCAGCCCATTGCTTCCAACAAGAAGGTTACCCGTGAGTGTAATTGGATTGAAAATTTAATATTGAGAGCCAGAAGGTGTGGAAGAGAAGACAAATCCCATTTCATAGACTGTGTTTTGCATGTGCGTTTCACAACGAGCTATTAAGGAGAAATATATTGATTAGTAAACCTTTAATTTGTCTGAGATAATGTTACATCATCAGGATTAAACTACTTGTTGTAGAGAGAAGACAATGGTTTCAAAATACTGGCATATCAAGACTGGGGAAATAGGAAGCAAGGTATGCATACTGAAGGCGCTTAATAAAGGAGAGATGACAATAATCACATTTTCTTTATTTTGTTTTAGAAATTGTAAAAATAACAGTTAGTCAATCACAACAATTGATGAAGTACTTTTATATTTGGTATTTTACGAGTATCAATTTTGATATGTACATGTCATCGTATGGAGTTTATTGTTTTATACCTGATGTGCATTTTTATGTTAACCCACTCCCAGTCTATAAAAGATATTACGCAAACATTTCATTCACATATTGCAGTGCTGACGAATAAGCTGACATAGTTATTATGATAATAGTTTAAATATTTTTTTTTACTTTAACCAAATGCGTCTGTATTTATGAAACTGACATTAAATTATTTGTTGTTTATCATTTCAGGCTTCGATAGGAGAGAGAATTTTAAGTTGGTTTGGAAGAGCAATAAACAAGAAAAGTTGGATTATTTGGAAAATTCATGCAAAAGAAATAAAAATATTTCCCGAATATAAAGCATCAAGTATGTCTTTCAGAGAATATGAAATACCTTTATCCAATTTTATACAAATATTTCTGCGAGAGACCGAGTCAACTCTTAAATATTCCTTCCTTATTGATGATGGTAAATCATTGGATGCGAGCTATTCTAAAACCTTTAGAAAACGTCTTTAAGATAATGTTGTTTACTGTATATTATGTGTAGATATCTGGAATCATGATATTGCTCTTGTGAAGTTGGAAGAGGAATTACCAATAGAAGATCATGAGAACATTGGAACCATTGACCTCCCGGCTGTCATCGACGCTGCTTTTCCTGCTGATGGTGAGATGTGCGTCATGAAGGGCTGGGGATGCTCGCAAAATGGTGAGTCAAATATACAAAATTACTGGATTTATGAACATTTGATTATTAACATTACCCATTACCAAATACAGAGCAATAACGGCAGATTGAACGACCAGTAATACGACCGATTTGATGCAGAGTGTTGATGTACATGTTTGTAGCCTCAGTCGGCACATGGAGAAGCAAATTGCTAGAGTTCTAAAAATATCGAACTGAACAGGTCTGTGATGTCTGGAACAATTTGTTCAACCTGACATTTACCTTTCTGTTTTTACATTTGATTTAAAACTTTTTTATGGTTGTCGTGCTGTTGATGCTACTATATATAGTGACAGGTTTTCTACTAGAAGGTTATTTTTAAACTAATTTTTTTATAATTAATCAGGAATACTTGAGTTCATTTCTAACTCCTGATTCATCACACAACGAGTGCATTGAAGCCATCTTATTGAACCAAGTATTCTAAGAATTCACGGCATCACATGAGTATCTTGTGTTCTGCTAATGCCTATGATAAAACTATTCACCTTGGTCCTTTTTCAATCTCAACAGACATATAACACCATGTATGCTGTAGAAAGGGAATACTACATGACATTGTGTATTATACATGTCACAATATATGATAGAAATGCTTGACCAATGCCTCAGTTGCAAATGCGCCGGGCGCCTGCTAGGAAAAAAAGAATCGGCCGATAATTGAGATAAGTAATTATGAATTTGACCATTTTGCACAGAGACACTGCACGCACCTGCAAGATTTAATCGAACAGACATCTGATGGACATCGTAGACAGCCACTAAGACTTGTAACAGTGGAGGCCATCGGACTACCTTAGGATTGCCGTACCTCACAGCTTTAAGCAGTCAGTTGGCCGTCTAAGGAGGTCGCCCCTTAGGATTGCCTTATGACACCGATCTGGACATTGGTCATTCTACAGGACATCCAAGAACACATAAAATATATAATATCCTATTTTCATCATACTATACCGTTAGCAGGCTTTTAGAGCCTGTCGTATACTTCATGATGTATTTTGGTCATAGGACATCGTGAAAATACCAGTGACCCATACGACCTCCAAAGGCTTGGTCTCGCTGTAGCAAACAGGCTTAGCGGACCAGTTGCGAAAACTTCATGTTCCCTTTTTGTTCAGTTTTGTGTGCTATGGCGGAATGAATGAATACACACAACACCAAAGTGAATAGCGCAGATGAACACTGATACAGAACGAAAGTATTTAGGAGAAAACACACACAGAAAGCTTACAAATACGGATATATACGGACAAGACGGATGTATTGCAAAATAGAACACAAATGAGAAGCTGACCAATATGGACGTTCATTTTCTGTTCACATCTTATTCTGACCATCTCTGTTCCTTGTGCGTGTATTCTCTGTAACTGTTCGTGTTTTCTCTGTACCTTGTTCGCATAAATGCAGGATTCAGTGAATATCAGCAGACACAGTCAGGACACATTCAGGATGAGATACGAAGAAAGCGTTTGCATTCCGGACGCAATAAGTATGTGTAACGAAGCCAGTGCGAACTGGCCATCCGCATCTCTTCCGCACAAAGTTGTGCAGACCAAGACGGACATATGCGTACTGCTACGAACTCTAAACGCATGACTTTAGAAGGAGATACGGAGAAAGCGTTTGAGTTACGTAAACTTCCGAACTCATTCCAAAGAGCAAAGCTTTTCACTCCGCTTTCATCCGCTACAGTGAGACCGGGGCTTTAGGTTTGGCTGATTGTGGTTGACAATCCCCAGCTCCCTGGCTTGCTGACTGACGCTTATTTGTAATGCGGCCACATCGTTGGTTATGTGGTGATAGCAAGAACTACTTGTTTGAAGCACATAAAACTCATGACATGTTTATCAACTAATGTCAAATCTTTATCCAGGCCAGTCCCAGGATATAATGTGCTGTACACATCGGTCTGATATATTAATATATCACATGAAATACAGAGAAAAAAAACTATGAAATATTTAATATCTGAGAAAATTGGAAATTTGATCATTTATCGCTTAAGAGTGAATAATATGCAGAATTTCACATTGCAGGTGGTGGATTAGAGCAAATAGCTCACGATGTGAAGCTCGCCAAGGTAAGCGACAGCAAATGTTCTGAGACATATCCTGGTATCAACACTACAACCCGGCTGTGTGCTGGAGAATTCAATGCAGACAAGGGTATATGCAAGGTGAGTACATAACACATACTGACTGTGCAGGCTTTTTTTTTACATAAGATTGCTAAAGAAACAAAGGTAAAACAGAAATATGAATACAATCAAAGAGAGAAAGGTGAGATTTACAAGAACTCTATTTTCTAATCATTTTAGAGTTATTGCATGAATTTTATGTCTTCAGGGTGATAGTGGTGGTCCCTTGGTGTGTAAGCAAGCAGACAAATGGTACCAAGTAGGCGTGGCATCTTTCACCAGTGCAAATAGTCCTGAGAGCTATCCAGGCGCCTTCACCAGAGTCGACTATTATGCTGCATGGATACGAAACATAATTAGCTAATCGATGCTTGGTATAAATTGATGGGAATAAGATGGGAATCTCTTTAAAGCATGCTGTGATTAATGCCTTAATTAGTCTTTCATTATCAAATGATCTACATTGAATTTCATTTTTTTATGCAAGCAAATTATATCATTATCAATCCCAAGAAATAAAATGAAATATCTTTATTGAATTATTATAGTTATTTGAGTCATTCCTGTGTTGATGACAAATTATTTATATTAACTTTATTTCACTTCCGAAAATGGTCATAAATTACTCAAGGGTAATAAATAAATGTGAGAAACATATAATGATTACCATCTAATCGTGACGTGCATTTCCCTGAAGAGAAATCAAGCACATTTTCAACCTCTATTCGGCCATCTTGATTTCTATTATGAGCGATCTCATTGAATATATATCAACATATCAGCTCCCTTTGAGATACACATAATGTATGTCTATATAATTCACCTTCCATTCTAATTAAACCATGTTGAACCTATGTAACTACCTGAAGAGAATCTAAAAGAAAATGGCATTTTAGATTTGTGAAGTATTCAATTAGTATGATCAAGTTACTTCCCGCAATCTATTTGAAAATACTATCTTAGAAATGATAATTTTCTCTGAAAGTTAAGATCTAAAATTAGAAGTTTTCCACTAACACTTGACATTTCTGAATAGCATTCCTTAGGAAGACACTTTGAAACACCTCGATATAGTTACACAAATCTTGACAAGGATTTACCATTGATAAAGTTGAAATGAGGTGTTTCTTTTACTTATATTGCTATTTAGTCCAGATTCTTATCATATAACTCTTTGAAGATCTATTTTATTTGCAAACATAAAAATTCATCAAGTGACATATCTTAGTTTAAGCATTAATCATCTGGTAATTTCAAGTAAGTAGGAAATAGGAAAGTGCAAATTGAATAGGCACAGCTCACCAGACATGATACAATACTTGCCCAGGTGACCCTCTCATAAAAAAATTCCCCCAAAAAGGAGTATGAATGGTGTGTCCAGTCTATAAAATAAACAACACTATTATTATCATTTAAAACATGGCCAAGTTTTTTGAGCCAATCACTGATCAATATTGCTGTACTTTATATCACATCATGCATACATAAACGCAATGGACTACAATTATCACCACATCATTTATAAGTTATTTAATCATGGACATTTTTATATGGTACAAGAGA
This sequence comes from Amphiduros pacificus, assembly GCA_949316495.1. Classification (NCBI taxonomy): domain Eukaryota; kingdom Metazoa; phylum Annelida; class Polychaeta; order Phyllodocida; family Hesionidae; genus Amphiduros; species Amphiduros pacificus. Next base: position 30,731,853 of record OX439002.1, read on the forward strand.
ATAATTTGAACATTATGTTGGTAAGATTGTTTAAAAATTCAAAGATAAAATGTTTAACATTTGCAAAAAAACTTTGTCCAAGTCAAAAGCCAGACACCAATCAAACAAATATGGAAGCCAGGGGCCGTGGTGCAGTTTTTTTTTTAGAGCGCCAGCTTATTGGCACCAGATCCTTTGTGGTGATCCAAGCGTCATGGGTTCAATCCCCGGGCATGCCGAGATCGAAATCATGACACAATTTGACATATGACCTAATGCCTTAAGGATTAACCTGTGGTCTTTGTAAATGTTAGACCAGGTAAATTTGTGACCGATGGCCACTAGTGGCAGAGAAGAAAATAACCAAAATATGGACTTTACGCGAAGTGATACATTTACAGCGTTGATATATATTACCTGTTATAAATCAAATTATTAATATTTAATCATTACGAAACCTGAGTTGTGAGAAATGATGAATATATTTCTTTCCAAATTGCATTACTGTTTTCATATTCATTGACATAGTTATTGTTAGAAATGAATAAGTAAGGTAGATCTGTGGATTACACAATAGGGAAAAACTTTTCTTTAGCTATGTTATTGGTTTTTTTGTGTGAGGAAAATTAAATTTGATCCAAGTCAAAGAGATTTTCTCATTTAGATTTCAATAATTTGTAAAAATAAGGAAAGCTTGGGAATCAGATATATACAGAAAGGTGAAAGAAAATTAATTGCCCAAAAAATCATATTTTTTCTTATGTTCAAGTGTGTGTTTTACCTCTTTTTTTCTTTTCTTTTTTTTTTTGAAAAATATAAAACCAGTTTAGTAAGGTTCACAGTAAATATTGTTTAGATTACACAAAGTTGTTCAGAAATCCACATTATAGTGGTCTCACAATCTGCAGCACTTTTTTCCTTCAACACTTTGACATGATAAAAGAAATCTTTCAGCAGTGATATATTACGACTCAATTTTTATGAGTTAAAAACATTTAAAGGTTGCAAAATATCAAAGATATTTAACCCATGATTATGGAATAATAAATCAATAATTTTGCCACAAATTCAAATACCATAAAGTGTTATATCCTTAAATGGGAACACTTTTATTAGTTACCCACAATCCTCCTGCTGGTTATGCCAAAAGGAAAGCTGCTGCCAAATCGGTCAGTGTTCAAGGCAGATAGCTTTCTCTGTAATATTTGCATATTGGAAATTATTATAATTAAAAACCAATAGACTCAACTTTTTGAAATCCTTAAGGTCTCCCTAGAGATCATTATATTTCCAGATTCAAATCAAAATTAAAGCTCATTTTATAATCAAAATGATGCAAGTTGAACAGTGAGAGAATTAATGTTACCATATTTTGTGAATTATTGGGAAATGTATTTAGATGCACTTACATGATCAAAAGGTCTACAGACTATATATATATATATATATATATATATATATATATATATATATATATATATATATATATATATATATATATATATATACATATATATATATATACATATATATATATATATATATATATATATATATATATACATATATATATATATACATATATATATATATATATATATATATATATATATAGGTTTTCTCTTAGATTTCATGAAAAATTCCAACTTGAAAGATCACTATAGTGAGCCATCATATTGTTTTACCATATTCGAGCTACGCGCCATGAATGATGTTATTATTTTTGTAAACAGATTTTTTAAAAGGTTTATATTATTATTGTTTTCTTCAATTGTGGCCATGACCTGTCTTCAAGCTGGGAAAATCTGGTGTACCTTTTTGTGATGAATCTGGGTGCATATCCCTGGTTTTGGTTTCATAGACTGATATTTCTCTCATGAAATATAATGACAAATGGGCAAAATATGTATGGGGCAGTCTTTGAAGATTAAAAGGTTGAGTCTGGGAGAGTATCAAGTGTATTCTCACTTGTTGTGCTGACGGATGAATCATATGCCAAGCTTTACACTAACACTATGGTGGCTCCATGTTGATCAAAATGTCATCAACATCTTTTTAGGGTCTAACACGTAATAGTGAATATATGAATGGTTATTTTCGTGATTGTGTAGTACCTTCTACAACAGGACTTCTCTCTCACATCGTTCTTTGTCGTCAAAAAGATGCATTCGGGATTGGCTGCAAAGTCATAACCTGATCATCGAATATCGTCGGACATCGTCCAAGGACGTTTTGGGACCGATTTAGCAACGACCATCATCGTTTAGGATAGTTTGTGACAACTCCATCCCCGCTGAGGACCGCCTGAAGTTTTGAACTGTTCAAAATTTTCTGGCAGTCAGGAACGGTGAAGGAGATCGATATGGGATCGTCCTTATCGTTCTGCAACCGATCTGGTACCGATATGAACCCAGCCGTCATCATCTACTCATCGTCCATTACCGATTTGGCAACGTTGAAAAGTTATTATGCGATGGTACAGCGTGTTATTGACGGTTGGACCGCCCAGACCGATCTAGGCTCGTCAAGTGGTTGCTTCTAACCGTTCTGCACGTGCACCTCGTCATGCTCTGGCACCGCTGACAGCCTGTTCCACACGTACACAGAGTCCTGGCACCGTCCTGGCACCATTCCACCCGACCTGAAAAAGTTTGTCACCGTTTGACACTTTTTGAAAGTTTTGGTCGTTTTACTCGCTCTAACCGTTTTTAAAGTTTTGGAGACGATATGGGACAGTCCAATTGTGGACGTGCATTTTTATTTTTTGAGCGGGTACATTCAAATCTCCAGCGGTCTTCGAAATATTTCCAAAAATTGACAAAAATCTGACCGTTTTGACATCGTTCATACGAGACCGTCTATATGTGACAGCAACATAACGGGAGAGGTAGCAAAACGTTTGAACGTTTTTTACTACCGATCTAGCGCAGAGTATTTGTGTAGTAGATTCTATGATTTGTATCCAATCAAGACAATATCCATGCTAATGTAATGTGTAGAATAATTCAATTCTTGATAAGAATTATTACTAATAATATAAACTATTGTTCTGAAAGGTCAATAATCACCTTTTATCATGGCAAATGACCCTATTGATCATTGCACTCTTGATTAGAACCATATAATATTTCACTTTGTATTTTATCAGGTCAAGTTTATTTTGGTATTACAGTAAGTGGACTTAACACAGGATATCTCAGTCATTTAATGGGCAGGTGCGTTGCATTTTCATACTCATGAGAAAAGGTTTCTTTAACTGTTATATATCCGAGTATTTGAGCTAAAAAAAGATTGACAGTTTGAATGATGATGTATTATATCATTTTAGCATCAAATTGATGAAGTAGTATTTGAATGTATTGATATCATGGTAAAGGGGCGGTGCGTTCTTGGAAAAGCATTGTTCTATTATAATACAAATAAAAAATAACGTTCAGCATGTACGATGTTTTGGACTATTGATATGCTAAATTGTTTGCACTTGAAAGGTCCATTCAGGTGAGGCAGATTGCCCTGATAAATTGATTTGTTCGGCAGATCTATGCAAGTTTTTATCATGTGATAATGTACGGGTTAACAAGATGCCAATTTGTTGAATTGCATCTTTATCAATAACAAGGTATCTGTTTAACATTGCAGCATGAACTCGGTGATTTCATTTCTATTTTTTGTTCTGGTTCTCCGAACTCTTGTGGTTCACGGTGACAAAGGTAAGTTGCTATTCTGCAAGAAATCTATTTTAAATAATTAAGACACAAATGAATAGAATGGAAAGGTTTTTATCAGATAAAATAACTTCACAACTTAAACTATAAACTATGTTAATGAGTCCAATCTGAGCATATATATAATCAAAACTTTAACTTCTCTCCTCGGACTTGACTTATCCTGATACTTATCCTGCTCATCTATTTAATATCTTTCTTCACGGATTTAAAGTCACGTCATTGGAATCACAACCCTGGATATCAACCCTGAGTTTGTTTCGTTGTTTTAGTGACATTTTCAGAACAATAATTGGACAAACCAATAAAAAAAATATATTACCCATTTGTGTGCACACTCCTTTTGTTAGATAATGATTTAACTATTTTGTCTGAAGTTGGAGAATGTTTTCATCAAATTTAACGAGTGTTGCTTCTGAATGCGGAAGAAATTAAATTGCTATTGCTGTTGACAAATGTCGATATTACTGTACTACTTATACTTCAACATCAAAAGGTTAGTGGGCCATTGCTTACACTAAAATATCATTGAGCTTATCAAGTTATTCTTATTACTCAGGTAATCCACCAGCAGAAATACTCTCACGAGTTAAGAGAATAATTGGTGGGGATGAGATCGAGAAAGGTGAATTTCCTTACCTGGCATTTCTAAAGGGTAAAGTTCCCGTCAGGTTTTTCTTTGGGATTCCAGTAGCGTACAGGCGCTATTATTGCAGTGGATCTGTCATTGACAAGAGATGGATACTCACCGCAGCTCATTGTTTCAAACAAAGAGGCTATCCGTGAGTAATGAATCGTATTTCATTCAATATATCGTATGCTTGACGTGAATTATATTATATACTGGATAAAGGATTTCTTGAAATTGCAATTTTTGATGCATATCTTTATCTAATTGATTTTCTGCTGTAAAAAAGCTGTAAAATGCTGTAAAATCCTCAATTTAGGTCTCTATCTGGATCTATGATAGATAAGAGGAATCCTAGATCATGGCAATTAAAGCTACTTTTGTACGGACACCATCATGTGCACAATAGTTTTTTTTCTATATGAGGCAGATATGATAAAAATGTTAACCTATTGACCTGGCCTATTTGCATTTTAAGCCGACAGGTGATGACACCAAGATATTGGCATATCAAAGTGGGCGAGATCAAAAGTGACGTGAGTTCCCACTTTTCCCCACCGCATGTCCCGTACATTACACAACCCACCTTTTTCCTGTTAATTGTATATCCACACACAATATTAAATCTTACATCTTTTTTTCCTATAATGATTTATAATGATAACTAGTTTATGATGAGTTGTAGTACACAGCATTGCTTACCTAGTACAATATTCAGATGTTGAGTTTTCCATATATTTCAGACATCAATATTCAGCCGACTAAAGAGTTTGGTTGGCCGCCGGTTGAACAAACCTAACTGGGTCATATGGAATCTTCATGCCTCTCATATTGTGGTGCATCCTCATTATGATGAGAGAGGTCAGCACAATACAACAACATTAATCGTTATAAATATTATATAAAGACATAATATGTAATATGAGAAATATTATCTATGCATGACCTGAAAGACTTACAGCACAATTGTGAGCATGAGTAAAATCAATGACAATAATAATAATGATGCAATAACATCTTCATGTAATCTTTAGTTTTTAAATGTTATTCCGATGAGTGATATGATACATTAGTGCATGAATTCTACATTGTTTACTAATTGGGTATTTGACTGTAGAAAATTGGAAGCATGATGTTGCATTGTTGCAATTAGAAGAGGATCTCCCTGTGGACACGGATGAACATATAGGCACCATAGCTTTACCTTCTTCCTATGACACCAGCACTCCCGCTGACGGCGATATCTGCATTATGAAGGGATGGGGATGCACCGGCGGTGGTAGGTTTAATATATACATTATTTTACACATCCACACAATAAATAACAGGCTTTTATTAAGCGCTTGTGCCAGATAATGTCTGTTTATAGCGCTTGATATGTCTCATAGAAATGCGTTTTTGCTTGAAATATGCAAACACAGTTATTCATATGACACATAATGGTTGTGAACTGCTGATGTTGAAGGTAGAGGTTTGGAAGAGACAGCTCATGCTGTGAACTTACCCAAGGTGGCAGATGAGCAGTGTGCCAGTATGTACAGGATCAACACTGCCACCCGACTCTGTGCCGGCGAAAACTTTGCAGGAACTGGCATATGTAATGTGAGTAGTTAGTGTGTCCTGGCGTGTCATTAACACAGTAATCGATCTTTTAATTAATTAATTACGCAGCCATAGTATATATTCGTGTGTTGTAATAATCTCAATCTCAGAAACACATTCACGTTTGACCATGAATATCGTTAACGGTTTAGTATAAACTTCAATTTATTTATGAATTTCCCATAACACATGTCATTTAAATCAATCATAAATCAAGTTATTTTGATGGTTAAGAATTAATTTCAATATTCATATCTTAATGGTTGGTTTCAGGGTGATAGTGGTGGTCCCTTGGTGTGTAAGCAAGCAGGCAGATGGTACCAGGCAGGAGTGGCATCTTTCACCAGTGCTAACAGTCCTCACAGCTATCCAGGCGCCTTCACCAGAGTCGACTATTATGCCAACTGGATACGAGACACTATAGCTGCATATTCATTCTTCATCTTTCAAAAATAAATTGTTTAAAAAATCGCTATAGCATACTTTCACTCATGGGGCAGTCCATCATTTTGAAAGATGGTTTACGATCACAACAAGAAAGGAAATAATCTTTATCAGTGAACAATAATTACTTCCAGAGTGGCAAGCTCAGGTCTTTTAAAATCCTATAATAACAAATCCATTTGGTCCAAACTGTAGTGAAAGGCTGCAAAATCAAAGGAATACAGTTGTCTAAAAAATAAAAGGACCTCTTCGGGAAGTGCTGTGTAATACTCTGCTATTGAAGTGTATTTCTTTTTCTCTTTCTGTGTAAAAGGTCCATCTTCAGCATGAGGAAACTCAACAGATGAAGTAAGGTTTATGCCAGGGAGTAGAAGTCTTGGAATCACAAGCTTAGAATCATGTTTTAATGTTTCATACTTCCCTATAAATGTGTAGTTAATTAAGCAAGGAAAGCATATATCCGCTATAGACGCCCAATGTCTATTCATTTCCTGCCCAAATTTCTTATTGTCTCTAATGTGTATTAGAAATTGTTCTAGTGTTATATCGTCATCAGCATCTTCGGGATTGAAATCATTCTCATAACGTCTCTTTATTTCATGTTTTAGGAAAGTATAATTATCTGACCCTTTCATTTTGTGTAGAAACGCCGAGTACAATCTTGTATAAGGGTTGCGGACAAACATAAACCTAAAATAAGAAGGATCGTTTATTACCTTCTTAATTTCGACATTATTTAATGTTTGTATTTGAGTAATGCCAAACTTCTCCAGTTCTACTTCAAAATGTTGAGGATACTCTATTATACCTTTCTCTGCAACCATCGCTTTCTGGTATAATTTAGAATATTCATTGTATGAATTATCTAAACCAGATGTTAGAATAAGCATCATTTTCCAGTTTGTAGTTGCCACTTTGGGTACTCCACAATACACAAAGCGACGCTTTCTGTCCACAAATACTTGACTGAGATCAATCTTATCCAGTGGCTGGTCAGTGTCAAACATTTGGCACAAATTGTTCATTCTTAACAACCGCCCTTTTTGATCTTCATGTTGTCTGTAGATGCTTTGTTCCTTCTCCGGTAATAAGAATACTAAAATAATGAGGAAATGGCTGTATACAAATGTATATTTATATTTATTTAAAGAATGAATATCATAAACATTTAAAACAATAAATACATAATTATACAAACATATACTATATTCTTATTCTTCACAAAACAAATCTTTGAATAGATATCTTTTCTGATTTTTTTTTGGAATGGAAAGGTCCATTTTCTCCCAATTGTCATCTTGCCCGGTTCAATTTAAGAAATGAGGTGCTTATATAAATTTTTAGAAATAACAAATATTTGAATTTTACCATTTCGTAACGTAAATAAATTCTTACCTATGATAACCCACAGAAGTATCCATATTGTACATCTAATCAGATATGTCCTAAATCCCATCTATTTGATAAATATTTTAGTTAGAAAATATTGACTTGCCTACTTATCAATGTCAGTACATAAATATAAGACTTAGTGCAATGCTAAGTTCATGAGCACCAAGTTCAAGACTATTGTTATTTAGCTCTTACTTTTAAAGTTCATGGCAGGAAAGGGATATTCAACACATTATCTATATACGTATAAGCACACACATATAGGGCGATTAGAAGCTTTTCTCTTGCTAAATAGGCAATTCATACAATGTAGGAATAACAAAAAACAATGGATGAGCAAGAACAATGAAGTACAACAGAATTTCAAACACTACTTACTCTATTCCCTGGCAAGCGTTTAGTTCATAACAGTACTAAATGTACAATTTATTTATGGTGACATTTTGCAATCTAAATAGATAATGAATTTGAACAATACAAACAGTTTGTGGTGAGTATGAAGTTAAATCAAATGACAGTAAAACAGAATTGTATTGTGTATATCTGGCCACACCCCAAATTTGCCAGGAGGGTTTAAATGTTGAAAGTGTGTTGTCCACGGCTTTGTTGATATATAGCCATACATGGACTGTACCTGACTAAAACAAATGCTTTGTATTTCAGACCAATCTTCAATTGCTTATATTAAGTCATGATTTGCTCACTTTAGTTGTCCTTGAAATTAAATCTTTGGAAATTTACTCATGGAAACGTTTTGTAACAGTGAATTCTTTTGAATATCTTTATCAAATATCTAAATTTCCATTGCAGACTGTCATATGTAATGTGAGAACTTCATTACAAAGCTACATCTTGAATCAAAATAGTTGTGTACTCAATACTTCTCCTTCAGTTAAAAAATATTGAGATATGCATATATCATATATCTTTGAGGTCAAAACTGTAATCAAAAGTTGCAAATTCAAATGCATATAATTTGCGAATCCCAAGCAATATACCTGGTCCAACATTCTTGAAATATTGTAAAGGTTGAGTCTTCGCTTGGGTTTTAGCTGAAGGTCCATTCTCTGCTCCAGGGAAAATGAAATGATTCACATGTGTGTTGTTCCTTGGTGCCCTTTGTAAGAGTTCTGGTATCACTATATTAGCGTCCTTGATTAAATTTTCATATCTCCCTATATAAGTATAGTTAACGATACATGGACTACACAATTTCCACAAAGTATCCCAGTGTCGATTCAGCTTTTGTCCCATTGCATAATCGTCTAAGATATACCTCAGAAACTGCTCAAATGAAATAGGATATTCCACCCCTTGTGAGGAGTGATACCGTCTTCTTATTTCTTTTATAGGAAACCTCAAAATGTTACTGTGACTTTTGATTTTATCTTTATAAGCGGAAATGAGTCTTGTATAAGGGTTCCGTGAGAACATAAACTTATAATAAGATGGATCCTTCAAAAGTTCCTCTGTATTCTTTAGTTGAGGTAGGCGTCGCAACCCAAACCTTTTAAGTTCATTCTCATAATGTATTATATATTCTGTTTTGTGTTTTTCTTTCAATGCTAATTGTGTATATTTCTGGGAAAGGTTCATATAATTCTCATCTAACATTGAAGTCATGGCTAATGTCATCTTCCAGTTTGTAGATGCCACTTTGGGCACCTCACAGTACATGATGCGCCGCCTGGTGTCAACTAAGACATATGTTAGATCTGGGTCATCAACAGACTGATTCACTTGAGCACAGAAACTGTTCATTCTTGACATGATATTTGGTTTTCCTGAACGGGGCTCATCTGCATATATGGATATAATATACATTTAAGACATTCATAAAACGTATTCTTGTTTCAATAATTCTAACAATTCTAACAGTTAATTTATGATATGATTATATGTGATCATTAAAACTGAGGGTAATAATAGTATTATTGCACTCAGATTAAAGGTCATGGCATATCTGATATATGAGTTGAGTTGAATAGTTTGAAAATATGTTTCATAAAATCATAGTTACAAGACATCTATCTGCCATCTAGTGTTTAGTGATTGGTTCAATATTAGCTCTTGAAATGCCTTTACCAATGCATAAGGAGTGAAATGATGGCTCACCTAGACCTTTTTATACATATTCATTTTCTCATTTTCTAAATCTATAAAACAAAATGTGTACAAGTCTATAATTTATTTTTATACATATGTACCAACTTGCCAGATCAAAGTATTATATATTAAATTTATAAGCCTAGGGGCTTGTTGCAATTCATTTTGTTTGAAAACAAATATATTGCTTGGGAAAAACTATATAATACACACGGGTCACAATGATAATACTCTCTAATAGTCCGAGACTGAAAAAAGAGCGAAAGATTTCGAAAACAATTTTTTTGAAAACAAGGAATACGTTTTATATTATTTTGATTCCAATAGAATATATCAGTGAGAAACGAGAGCATAACGAGAGCACTGCACTTAAAATCATAAAAATCATAAAACAAAGTATCACTTAACAGTTTTACATGATCACATGTTTCTATGGCATGAATATAAAGTTGATTACCTTTTTGGAAGCATAGCATTGTAATAATAACCAACACTATAATTGAATATTTCCATTTCCTTGACATTCTCATAACCTCTGCTTTTTAAATCTAAAACTATATAGTGCAAAATTGCGATCAAAGCATAACACCGTTTCACGATGGGGGAGCTTCATACAACAACACTGTACTCTTTTAGTTATTGCCAATTTTATTTTAACATTAAAATGTTAACACTTGGCATGATCATTTGGTTGAAAACAAACTATCAAGCTTTGTGCCAGCTGTTTTGAACAGAGAAATATCAAAACTCCTATTCATAACTTTGTATCTCTGAAATTTGAGAATAAATACTGCATTATTTGCCACTCTATCGTGCAGTGTGGTAATATGAGGCCGCTAGACTTCAATGATAATATGCTATTCGTGATTTATTGTCTCCATTGTATCCACGCTATGCACATTTCTAGTTTAAAGGTTTCTCACCAGATGACTCTTATGGCTGGTGAAATGAATAAACTAGAATTTTCATTTAACTGTTTACCGTAAAGTTACCTTTCCCCAGGTGTCAGTACTGAGCTTTTAGTTGGGAATGAATGATTTGACAACTCTCTTGATTCTTAAATACTTGAATGAAACATTAACGGAATAAGAAAACGCAAACAAAACACAAAGCAAAACGGACTCCCGAAATATTCAGATCACCTTTACAATATGCCGTTTACTCAAAGCTAGTAAATCACAATATTCGGGATGTTATATACATGATTATTTTAGTAAACAGATTTTTTGAAAGGATTTTATTATTTTTGTTTTCTTCAATTGTGGCCATGACCTGTCTTCAAGCTGTGAAAATCTGGTGTACCTTTTTGTGATGAATTTGGGTGCATATCCCTGGTTTTGGTTTCATAGACTGATATTTTGTTTCATTGATGAGCATGAAATATAATGACAAATGGGCAAAATAAAACTAAAGTAGAAACTCGACTATGATGGGCCAGTCTTTGAAGATTAAAAGGTTGAATCTGGGAGAGTACCAAATGTATTCTTACTTGTTGTGTTCAGTTTGGAAAAAACAAATGATCATCATCATATGTCATTCAGATTACCTTTACACTTCATATATATATATATATATATATATATATATATATATATATATATATATATATATATATATATACATATAGAGGTCTGAAATGGATAAGCTGAGAAGGATGTAAACGAAAGATGATGATCATTTGTTTTTTCCAAACTGAACTTAGATAGTTATGTGAGATGGAGAATTTGTCTATTTATCAAATTTGGGCAGAAATAAATGAATTGTAAACCATTACCAGTTATGTGATTAATATTTTGATTATCTATCCAGGTTTCACTAGCTTCACGTTAAGGCATATTGTATATATTTCGAACGGTTTCCATATTTGGCTTTTTTTAGTGTAAAAGGGTCATGTTAGGGGAAAGGAGCACAACTGGATTGGCAAAGGACTCGAAGTGCAATTGCTACATTTCTATCGGTATTCCTATCAAAATATTATATGATGCAAAAGATTGCAAAAGTCCATTTTGTTGACTTAGAAACATAGTCATATAACCATATTTGATTATGGTATAACTTATATATAACTTAATGCTAAATAATAATAATGATAGATACATTCATGGAAATGAGAAAATGTGGTTATGACTAGCATTGATAAGTGTGCTATTACTAAAAGATACGATTCAAGAACTTCAGTAAGAGGTGACATGGAGGTTTGAGGTTTTGACTCTTTGCTGGCCTTATTAATGCGTCGAATCACCTGGACAATGACCAATTAAGCATTAAGCGACGCACAGTTCCGAGTTCAAAGTTCAAATATGATTTAGATTTTAATACTACATTGGTGTTTCTACCGAACTTTGTAACAGAACGTAATTGTGAGGAAATAAATGAAGTCAAACATATCATAAGACATAAGTAAAATATTTATTTCACATCACATATTTTAAGACACCAATCAGAGCTACTCTCTATTTACTCATTGAACTCATCTTTCTTTCATATAAATAGAATTAATATGTATACACAATTTAAACACAATTATTTACAATATCATACACCAATTATATTACAAAGTCAAACATCTTACTTTATATACAAATGACAAACTTAGCATTTTTTGAGTATTCATCTCCAAATGTTGGCCAAAAAGCAAATTATTTAACATGATCTATGTTAACTTTGCTATGTGATACTCTTATTACACAGATGTTAGACATATTTACTCACTCGATTAATATCTTTCTTGTGCCAGCACTCAATGTTAATCATTACAGTACCTCTGTCATGTGGGAGGATTTTGTAAAGTATCAAACTATTCTGAAAGTAACGTCGAATAAGAACTCTTTATTATCCACATAATGATTAGTGTCAAGTCTCTCCTACTGAAGACTGAGAAATGCATTATGATAACCCTTTAGTGGGGACTAATGTTGTTTAAAAAATAAACATTAGGTGAAATGATGATGTATTAATATTATGATGGACAATCATTATATTGGAAATTAATTTGGACATATAGGGTAATGCCAAGATGGAACTCAAGGATGATTTTTTTTCCAGACAAAAGGCTGTTTGAAGCATGTGATCATGAGTTTGTGCTTAAAGTGAACATATTGGATGCCTAATGTATATGAGAAATAAACAAATTTGATTGTAATAAGGAGAGATATAAGGATTATTTTGTTTTAAAAAGGGGATAGAACAAATGTTAATATGTGAGGGTCTTTCTTGTAAATGTAAAATAAAGTAAAAGGTACATCATATGTGAACATTATTGGATAGGGAGAGGTAGGGCATTTGTATAAAAATGGGGCTTAGTAATGTGCATTTAGCTGATGGGGAGAGGTAACAGGCTTATTGTATCAGGAATAAGGCTGTGTATGTGGATGTAACTAATATGAAGAGGTAGGAAGCTTATTGAAATGAAGATGGTTGATAGATTTGGCTGATGTAATATAAATATTCGATGTTAGAACATCTGATGTGAGACTAGGTACGTTCTTATGAAGTAGTTAACGTGGAGAGATCGAGTGCTTATTGTATCGGAAATAAAGGCTGGTATGTGGTGTGTAGTATCAGAGGCAGGGACCGTATTGTATCGGGATTGGGGTTGGGTGAAGGATCCAGCTGATGTGAAGAGGCAGCAAGCTTATTGTGTTGAGTATGAGGCCGGGTGATGTGGATAGGTTGGGAGCTTATTGTATCGGGAATGAGGCCGGGTGATGTGGATAGGTTGGGAGTTTATTGTATCGGGAATGAGGCTGGGTATGTGGATAGGTTGGGAGCTTATTGTATCGGGAATGAGGCTGGGTATGTGGATGCAGCTGATGTGGAGAGGTAGGGGGCTTATTGTATCGGGAATGAGGCTGGGTATGTGGATGCAGCTGATGTGGAGAGGTAGGGGGCTTATTGCATCGGGAATGAGGCTGGGTATGTGGATGCAGCTGGTGGATAGGTTGGGGGCTTATTGTATCGGGAATGAGGCTGGGTATGTGGATGCAGCTGATGTGGAGAGGTAGGGGGCTGTCGGGAAGGAAGCATAGGGACTCGGGGTCCAGTAGGGAGCAGGCCATAACCCTTGCCTCTGGGCCATCTTCATTCGTGCCGTCATCTGCTTCTTCCATTTGGTTCTATAAAAAAAGTAATCTTGTCATCACAATTGCGCTTGGTACCATCACATTAAAAAGAACACATATCTTAATATATCATATGCTTCTAATTGACAAAATATATGTAGGAAGACAAAAAAAATCTTTGCTATTTATTACATATTTTGAATTCATTAGTCATATATGTTTTGAACAATCAATTCCATAATGTAGCAGACCAAACTTTAAGTCTAGAGAGACTAGATTAGGAAATCATAAGAAACCTCGGTGTCATTTTGAGAATCATTTATATGTACTAGCGAATGTAAGAGTGTATCTTATATTAATCCGCCTGGGTGCGTCCTGTATCAGACGTATTACTCTAGTTTTCTTTACATGAATTGTGCTTTTTATTCACATATACTTAGAATAAACCGTACTGTCTCTGTAGTCTCTTTCATCTAAACCATTTCTTTTCCATTGCAGTCCCAACATAAACATTGTAAGACCTTCTTAGTTCAAACATCTAGGCAGTTCATAGATGTTATATCAATTAAAGAGGGGCATTTCTGCATTTATTCATCTCATAGATAAAAAGATGTTTTTATATCTACATGTTTCTTTGTGTTGATCGGGAATTAAGTTTTGGATGGGCGTTTGAATCGATGCGTCCAGGCGAAAGAAAGGATCACTTGGAAGAAAATGTTTGCCTAATGTATAGTGTTTCAGTTGTTTTTTTTGTCTGCTCCGTATTTCTGTTGTATTATACCTCTGTACTTCACTGATACATACAGCTCAAAGACTGCATGAACTGTTTATGTTTCATTATTTGAATCCCAAAATACCAAAGTAGCAAATCCTTAGCACTATTCATCTCCAAACTAAAGAGTACACTTGACAGAGCAAAGATTTGCATAATTTGATTCAATTAGTCTCACACAATTAAAGTTATCATGGAAACTAATTAAAAAGCAAAAAAAAACAACAGAAAGAAAAATAATGTATTACCTTCTGTTTTGGAACCATGTTTTAATTTGTGTTTCTGTTAGACCAAGATTCTGCGATAACTCCATTCTCTTGCTTACACTGAGGTATTTGTCATTCTGAAATGCAAAATCGAGAAGAAAAAAAACCTTTAATAAAAGTAAACTCCGTGAAAACTTATTTCATGTATCTTTCAATGATACATTTTCTTAGGCCATGTCTCACATTTCTCGCAGATAACGCTGTTTGTATATATAGCATAGATTATTATCAAATATCTATACACCACTGCAGTCACTTAGCTTTGAGCTGCCTTTACCGACATTCATACATGTACATATTCTTTATACATCTAGATAACGGCTGTTTATAAGATAGATACCTAGTATTGCTACATCAATATTAATATAATTTCATAATGCAGTCACGTTAATCAAGAGTTTCCTGGAGTGCTTACCTTAAACTCTGACTCCAGGCGCTCCAGTTGTTTTGAGGAGTAGGCCTGTCTGGGCTTTCTGTCAACTCCAGGTTTTCTGGCTCGTCTCCCAACTGGTTTGGGAGCTGAAAAGATTAAATAAATAAATTGTATTCTCTACTTTTAAAAACAGTATATGGCTTTGTTGATTGAAAAGAAGTTTTTTTCCATATCTGATATATGATATCATCAATTGTAGAACTCTTGAGATTAATGGATGAATCAATATGGGAACTCTCCTCTCATGGAACAAGGAAGAGCTCATCTTGATGAAGGTTCAGAATTCAATGCTGATATCATTCTATTATCTAGTCTGTAATAATCATTGTCTATTGTCTACAAACTCCCAAGTAAACTTTTCCTTTGCCAATTACCATAAACAAGAGCGGAGTTTGCTGCCCCAACTTTGATAAAGGTGTGTCCCTGCTTGTGAGATATGCGTGTGGATCTGGCAGGGCTTTGTAACACAAACCTCCGGGCTAACCATCTGAAGAGACCTATCCACAATCAATCAAATCTAAGAGAACAATTACACTATCTGCAGATAAAAGAAACAAAGTGTACCATAAAAGACACATTGCTGTTACTTTCTGCCAGATATTTGCTTGTCAGGAGCACGCCACCTGGTGGTGTCATTATGCGGCCGGCCTGGGTTCCCCAGACTCTCTGTCGACAAGCCATACCTGATTCAGGCGGTACCCGACACTGCTCGCTTTGATGTCGCATCTTTATCAAACAGGGCATTTTCAGTATGTCCACATCTATTTCACAGTCCTGGTTGAATACATCTGTGTGAATCTTCTCTTAATGTACTTCCTGTGAGTGTTTGTACCGTGTGGCATGTAGTTAGCTAAATGATATTAGCGTTATTTATTTGCTCAGTCGGTATCAGTGATTGATACTTCATGTCTTAATTTGCGATATATGTCAAATATTTTAAAGATCAAAAACAGATTTTCATACTGACGAAACGAAACGAATACAAATAAATATATGAGGCACCGTACTTGTTTTCTAATCTATATGTAATAGATTATAGATATATACTTCATAATCTTATTGTTATTACCAATAACCTTTTCAATTTTCTAACAATGGATCCGTATTTTTCTTTATGCTACGTAAAACTATAAGAAAAAACCTCTCATCGATCATTTAACTCTTTTTTGTCTACATCGTATATTTTAACGGGTCGTGATTATAAAAGAAATTTGTTTACATTGATTTTGAAAATTGAAAAGCTCCGTGACCTTGGATGGATCATTCACACCTGGTGCAGTATCTTGATATCTCAGTTCAACAGTTCCCATGACTGTTATAAGTTGCATAAGTATCTATTTGAGCTTTTAATATTTAACACCCATTCTGGCCAATTTTCCACTGATATGTTTACACATATTGACACCTGTGTTTACGATCGGAAACACCTTATTGACTATAGACTTGTGTCATGTTTGCAAAAGGTATGAAATCAATATAATGTGCTTTTATGAAAATAAAAGCGAGGGCTTGTGCCGAGATTACCAAATATTTCCGTTGCAAACATTGGACAGCTCGCCAAATAGATACATTGTGATATATTATAGGAATGTCTGGCGCAGACGACATGGGGCAAATAACTTCACAAATCGCGCGTTTGATTACCATGTATTAATAATGTGGTATAATTCGCCATCGCGCCCCCAACTTAGAGTTAATTAACAGCGCAAACATCAATCAAATATTTAATTGATTCTGGTGACACATAAAAGACGAATCTGGGAAACGACAATGCTGTTTCTTGTCAGAATCATTGGAACTATTTGATGAAATTGGCCCCCATATGGATAGACAAATAAGTCTTTTTCTTATTTTCCCACTTCTAACCCTCATCTTGTCAATATCCTCTCAGCGGGACAATTTTTCTCTTTAGTAAGGTCGTCTAGTAATTTAAATCCTTTTACGCCTGGCTTGTTTTTCATGTTAAATCTGTTTATTCCTCTTTACGCGCGAAATCATCTTATCACGAAAATGTCGTCTGCCAATTGCGATGCCATTAAAAAAACACAACGAATCAATTCTGTCATTAGAGAAACGAACATAAAATGGCTGCCCCAATAGGTACCTTGTACGAAGAGGCTTTACACAGCATTTATTACACATTACATGCAAGACATTATAAGCCAATAATAGGCCTGAGAAAAGTCATACACGCAATTATGTAAAGGTTTATTAACGAAGAAAGATTCAACATATTGAATAGTTCAAGTGTATATCTATTGGGGTATTGTTAAAGACAAATTGATAGCACAACTGATAAAAGAATCGTTATCTTTACAAATAAATATTTAATATGATGTTAAAATTTGAAATGATTGAATAGGTTAACTAGATTTGAGAAGGACATTAGAAGTTCATTATTGAATATAAATACAAGTGACTATCGTCCGCAGCACCGTCTTTGGAGGTGTTTTCATCTGTACGCTTTTCGGGATTACTCATTTAATAATCACGACCCAAGTGGCCGGTGCAATAGTTTAGTAACACAGACAATGGTTAATAACCTTACAAGCTAATTGGACTGTTCTCTACTGGTGGGATTGTCATTCGATATCAAATGACAAGACCTCTAGATCTAGTACAACTTTGCCAGGTGCTTGGGTTCACACATGCAGTTTATTTAACAATGCTTTTAACCTCCTTTTGTGAAAATGACCATTTTAACACAACGCAAACACAATTAATATTTAACGACAAAAATCTGTTCTTTTTCTGAAGGATAACTTTAATTTGTTACTGTAAAAAGAAAATAAAAAGTAAGCTTTTTGTCATAGTTTACAAATAATAAAATTTAATGATTGTTATTAACGATGTGACACACCATGTGAAGGTTCATTATTAACAGGTTAGGGCCACCGAGGCCTTTCTCGCGGTATTCTGTGTAAAAATAAACCCCGCCTCAAATGGATTATTCCCGGCAGTTTGATCGAGGTCCAACATCCATTTTCTGAGCCGGCAAAAATGCGAGAATCTCGTTAAGACTCAATAAAGATGCACTTGACAGCAAGTGAGAGGCGGGTAACATTCGGCACGCGAAGTTAAACTGTACACATCCCATCACACACAATATGCATAGGATTTGTGGCAAAGTTCTCATGACTATAATCCTTTGTACTTATCTCCCATAAAGCAACATTACCAACGAACACACACAGACACACAACTTCAAACTTGCATGACACGCTCAGAACCAAGTCGTGCGGTTTGTTGTAGCGGGAGTAATTTTACTGTTTCACAAAGTATCAATACGTTCTTGATGTATTTTTTCCCATCCTTTCTTGAGGTTATACTAAACAATTATTTAGGAACCCAATTTTCTTCTTGGACGTTCACATGGAGGATTCTTGCTTTCTGATATTCTAATGTACCTTTTTTCTGTGATATTAATGTTTGACCTTTTCCTGTGATATTCAGGTGATTTGTTATCCTCTGCCAATATTTGGATGTACTTAAAGAGATGTTCCTAAAGAGATATGAACTGAACTCACCATTATCCCACTACCTAACACTTATCCGACTACCTCACCCTTATCCCACAACCTCATCCTTATCCCACTATTTCACCCTAATCCCACTACCTCACCCTTACCCCACTACCTCACCCTTATCCCATTACGTCACCCTTACCCCACTACCTCACCCTTATCCCACTACCTCACCCTTTTCGCACTACCTCACCCTTACCCCATTACGTCACCCTTGCCCCACTACCTCACCCTTTTCCCACTACCTCACCCTTATCCCACTACCTCACCCTTTTCCCACTACCTCACCCTTTTCCCACTACCTCACCCTTACCCCACTATCTCACCCATCTCGCTCTATCTCACCCATTTCGCTCTATCTCACCCTCCTCTCTCTATCTCACCCATCTCGCTCTATCTCACCCATCTCGCTCTATCTCACCTATCTCGCTCTATCTCACCCTTCTCGCTCTATATCACCCATATCTCTCTATCTCACCCATCTCGTTCTATCTCACTCATTTCGCTCTATCTCACCCATCTCGCTCTATCTCACCCATCTCGCTCTATCTCACTCATCTCGCTCTATCTCACCCATCTCGCTCTATATCACCCATCTATATCTATCTCACCCATCTCGCTCTATCTCACCCATCTCTGTCTATCTCACCCATCTCGCTCTATCTCACTCATCTCGCTCTATCTCACCCATCTCGCTCTATATCACCCATCTATATCTATCTCACCCATCTCGCTCTATATCACCCATCTCTCTCTATCTCACCCATCTCGCTCTATCTCACTCATTTCTCTCTATCTCACCCATCTCGCTCTATCTCACCCATCTCGCTCTTTCTCATCCATCTCTCTCTATCTCACCCATCTCGCTCTATCTGACCCATCTCGCTCTATCTCACTCATCTCGCTCTATCTCACCCATCTCGCTCTATATCACCCATCTATATCTATCTCACCCATCTCGCTTTATCTCACCCATCTCTCTTTATCTCGCCCATCTCTCTCTATCTCATCCATCTCTCTCTATCTCACCAATCTCTCTATCTCACTCAACTCTCTCTATCTCACCCATCTCGCTCTATCTCATCCGTATCCAACTATCTAGTTCAAATCTCATTATCCTAAGCATATCTCACTATCTCATTGATATACCACATTTTTAAAGTGCAATCGGTGAGTTAAATATTTGCTTTGTTGAGAATACGTTTAGACGTAGATTTTATTTCTCACTCCTTCGTCACTGATATCTCACTGGCATCTTTCATTTAAAATTATGATATAAAACCATAATGTGTGAAATTCAGGCGCACTTATGCACAAAGAAAACGAATCGAGTTCAAGATACTGCCAGGGAAGCCCAAGCGAGTACATCAATGGAAAATCTGAGCTGTGTTGTATGCCCTTCTATTGTTGCACATGCGCAACATCGATCCAGCTCTAATTTGTTCAGCGGAGATATCGATAACGAATCAATTGCTAACAGTTAATAAAGTGCGCATTAAGAGGTCTATTAAAGCAGGTGTCCTTTCATGACCATATTTCCTCCTTTGGATTTGACATTTCTCAATTTGTTTTTATTAATACACACACAGAAAAGGTTTGGTGTGTGAACCTTAAGCATGCACAATGTCACAGTTTTAGTCACGGTAATTGCCGACTTTTAACACCGAGTCTATAAGAGGGTATTTGTCTAAAGTGCGGAATTAGGGTCTTTATACAATGACCTGGTTCAACAAAGTGACTTACTCGTTCACCCACGAGTGTCAATTGCCTAATTGTGCCTTCGGGGGATTTCCAATCCACTCATTTGGATTCCAATTGATTTACTAAATTGTAAAAGTAGGAAAGGATCATGAGTAAAAGAGCGGAAATGAATCTGAAAACGTGTTTTATTTAATGATGGGATGGTTCAGAGATTAGGATAATTAATAATTTTCATAGAGCAGGGTATAGTATATTGGCAATGTTTATGGAAGTAACCTTTTTGGTATTTATATAAGCTTATAAACATTAATGATAAAAGCATAATCGTTAAGGTGTGGCCGGTGGTTACATCGGTATTCATGCGGTCCTTCAAATATATCTATCAGGAAATATCTGATTTATATTGGATCTTAGAGCGATTATGTGAACAAATTGACGGACTGCATTTGCTATACTTCGAGTGAATATATTTTCTATATTTCGATGATTTATTTGAACATGGGAATAGATGAATTGTATTTGCTAAGGTTAAATGTGTTTGTTTAAAGAAGAGCTACTAATATAGTTCAATATTTGATTGCTTAAGGCAAGTTTAATTTTGAATGTAATAAAGAAGGGATCTGACTTGTGTCTGAAAATATAGACATCAATTTGGCATAAAAAATAGATCAACTTGGTCAATAATATGACCGATAAAATTTAAATATCTATGGTAATACGGAAGTGTAAAAGGAATAGATATATTCCCCTGAAACAAGTGTACAAATTTAATTTCATTATTACTTATTGATGGAAAAAAATTCTTTAAAATTTAGATGCGTTCTAATGTCACAATGAAATGGAAAAGTTCGCGCTGTTTTTCACTTGCTCCTATTAGAAAGTATTTCTCTTTTTTTATTCGTTGATTGAAATCTCAGTATTTCCCGCATGATTGTGTATGTTTCGTGAAGCACTGAATTGATATGAGAATCAGACAATAAATAGAATATAACAAGAAATGGACAAGTCATTTCCATCTTATCATGGATCCAATTTGCAAAGAATAAATACATTTACGTGCCGACATCCCCATTTGCGAGAGAAGAGGCAATTTATGCTATTTTGCCGGGAAAGTGACATTTGGTGGAGTCGTCATAGCGCAAAATGGCAACGGTGCTAATAGCGAAGATGCTGTGAATTGTCCATTATAACATGGCGATATAACTAATTAAGAGTTTTTTATCTGTAGTCAGGCGCTTCCATACAGCAGAGTGAAAGCACATGTTTGTGCACCTATCCCATGTCGTGAAAGCACGCACTTGGTTTTTGTTCTCTGTATAATGGGCGTTAATATAGGATGACACAGAGATTTGGCACAAGATGATGGCGCTATTATGGGCATGCTAAATATTGGGCTCCCGTGGGGCGGATAATGTGCACAGAGATGCGGAGACAAGATGGGAACGAAACATCCTGGCTTCATGTTTGGCAAGCGGACAAGTCTGCCGCTATTTGTTCTCTCCTCTACCTTCTCTCTGAAGACTGCCTTCTCCCAAAAGGCAAAACGTCTTTTTTTTATTCTATAACCGCTAGTTTGTCATCGCGTTTATACACAATTCATTTCGCCGTGAATGCATCATTTGGTGAGCTTTTTTCCTTCTCGCCTGCTTTGACAATTGTCCTAACATCGTGTGGATATTATACAGTGTATATAGATATATATTTTTTCTGTTTTTGCCGTCGCCGATGGACACCTACAATGCCAATTGCAGGACCTCTCCATGTAAATAAGCACCCCGCGCCGCATCAATCATCCCCGCCCGGCTTTACCTTGTCAGTCCCTTTTCACATCACTATCGGCGACAAACGTTTGACCTCTACTTTGACAACTTTTACAAGACATTTACAGGGAAATAGAGTTATTTCCCAAGCGGTGTCAGCTGCCGTAGATCGATTCTTCTCCCAGGAAGTTGTACTGATTGAGCTATTGGAGGGAAAAACAAAGATTTTCACAAGTGCTACTTCACACGCAACTTACAAATACTCTATCATACTGTCTTTAAGCACCTATCCTCTTGAGAAAAAGCAAACCAAAACTATCAGCTTATTTTTTCAACATGAAATACCAAGAAAAAGTCGCCAAGAACTTCATAACTATGTCATTAAGGAGAAGATGTTCTAAAAAATAAAGATTTTATGATACTGTGTAATTGTTATCTCTTCGTGGGAATATGGCAGTTAGCGTTTTGTGTGAAAGGATAAAACCTGTGTTCTGTTGTATAAAACATAGTAAGAGATATCCCACCAAAGACGCATCCCAATTACCTATGTTTGTTTATGGTTATACTTGGAGTCTGTACAGGCGCAGTATATAGTGCTGTGATGTGTCCCCAGTGAACAATTGTTGGGGGATTGAGACAGGTTATATATGTGCCAGTATGGAATTGACTGCATGAAATTGGAGCATAAACACCATGTCCCCAGCTATGATACGGCAAAAGGTCTACTTAGGACGGGAACAAATAATCAACATAATAAGAGAAATTTATCAATATAAAAATAATTATGAATATTTTCAAGAAATTCTTTTTAATTACAAGAAGTCAGTTTGGAATCAGACCCCCTTCCCAGATTCGATATTTTTCTCATTCGTGTTATATATGTGGTAATCATGCAAATGCTCTTGTAAAATATCTGCTGTTACGAAGGTTGGGTAAGAAAGATATTCAGAGTGGGGAATTCTTGTTGTTTATTTTATGCTGCCGTGCCCAACATTAGCAGCATGTACACCTCACCCTGTCTGACAGTTTTATATAATACGTGCACGTAGAGTATTAGCACATGTGCATGATGAATCACGAATGAGCATTTTCTACAATAATTTACAATTATTTTTTTAGGCTGGGTGATCATTATTACTGAATTCACTGTAATAATAATAATAATATAATATATAATAAGTTATCGCTGATGGTCATGTTCAGATACTTCACTTTGCCCCTGGTGAACTATAAATTTGTATAATTTTCTTTAGCCAATAAAAAGGTTTATTGGTATCCAGGCAGCAATAAACTTAAACCCTGGCATCTTTAAACAATAGTTCATCTTTGAACAATAGTTCAAAGCTGTTAAGATAAAATCTGTTTTGTATTCTCACGATATGAACTGACATTATGTGTAATTTGTTTCAATTATTCTTAGAGAATACTTCTATTAGCACAACAAAGATCATGAATTATATTGTGTGTCTTATTGTTCCTAGTCAGCACACAAAGACAGAGATGGAGCATTTACTATTGTTCATCATATGTAGATTTCAGTATTAAGAAAGTGTTATTGTGTTCTCATTGTTTTATCCTTGTTTACTTGCTAAAGTGTGTCTGCCAAAATGCATTATCTTATCTGTTATAGACAATATTTCCTTATGTGATTAATTGCTATTGTTTGTAAATTATTGCTATTGTAAAAATCACAATTCTTGAAAGTAAACACTACGCCAGACCATATGCATTCTCTCCGGTTATAAACTGATACTTAAAGCATTGGTGAAACCTGACTTTCAGACACATTTTCTTTACATAACATGAATGTTTATACCCTAAACAGTGCTTTTATGTAGTAGTACCCAAAATATTCTCTGTTAACAAATTTCTGTGGCACTTGAAAGTTGATCAGTTGTCTGCTAAAACCTACACCAGCAATTGAACACTTTGTCAACAAGCTTTGTTTAGCTGGTATGTGATCTTGTGTAAACACCTAATGAGTTACCAGTTGTGCACCTGTCCAGCTTGGGAAACAGGGTGAAGATGTTTTGTACAATTTATCAATTTATTGCCAGGAGTATACTTCAGAACAACATAAGATTATTTTAATATTATTTAAATCAATGAAATAACTCATGGCCGTGAAAAATATTTTATGGTTGTGACAAATATCTTATGGTTGTGAAAGATATATCATTTATGGGAAAAGTATACTATTTATTTGAAAAGTATCTTATGCATATGAAAACCTTTCTGTCAAAAAGGGAAGACATGACTCAAAGGTTGCATGGAATCCCCCTTAACTTGAAGGCCGTGATATTGAAAAAGTGACATTAAACCCTTTGATCACTGGTTTGGCCTTAAATCACAATGACTTTGAATGGCAAAACTGTGAATGCTGATAATTGGTATCAGTAAAATTTATGATATGACCCTCTTTGATGAAATTTGGGGTTTTTCACACCATTGAATGGGAAGACATCAAAGGCTGCATGGATTCCACCTTAAAAGCTGGGCTGTATAGAATTTTTTTAAACTTTTTTTTGCAAACATATATAATATAAAAAATAATGATTTCTTCATTTATAACTTCATAAATATTCATCCGTTTTTAATAAATTTACCACCAAAAGAAAGCCAAGAAAAGGCACTATCATCATGATAAGTATTATCTTCCAATTCATTCTCTAAATAGTGGAAAAAAATGGCCAAAAATGTGTTGCTCCAATTTTGACAATTGGTAAACAACACCTCCTATGACTTACGGAGCCCCCTGACAGTTCAAAGGTCAAGGTCACACAACACACTTCCTGTTTAGTCCTGGCAGTACTTGGTGGTCACAAAAAATCATAATTCTCAGGGCAGATGTTCTTTAGTGGATTTCAGATAGATAGCATGTATGTATGTCAATTTTAAGATCATATATTGTTTTCAGATACCTTAAACCACTGTAAAATTGCCTGCAACTTTCCAGGTTTCACCAATGCTTTAAGCGAGGATCATAGACTTACGACAATGTCCATTATAGTATGCACTTACACACAATGATTAAATTCTATATTATCACAAAAGATGTCTTGAGAAAACTCTGTTATATTTCACATTGGTTGTTGGCACTAATGTTTCAGTTGACTGATCCTAATGCGTCTTTGACACAATGTTCGATATGAAATATATCAATATTAATTGGAAAGTATATCAAGTATGGGTTAGGCTATCAAGATAATATTCAACTTTTAGGTCAATTAATATATATATTTGAACTCATACTCTCTGGAATGATTCAAAATTGGCAATATTTATTGAAAAAAATCAATACCAGATTTTAAAGATTTGTGGATGGAATTTTGAAGAGAAAAAATAATCCCACAATTGCAAAGAGTATAACTGATTTTAGTCCACAACGCATATTAAAGATAAAACGGAGATAAAAATTTATCATTTCAGTACATCGCTTTATTGCCCTTCCAGATGTTCACTTCCAGGAACGTTTTAACCAACATAATGCCAACTTGTATATTTATATGGCCCAGATTGTATATAGATCTTGGGAGGCGATTGTTCACCTGGTCAGGGCCTATATGATAATTACCAGGGTGGTTGCCTTGAGCACAATACATGCATTATAACAGTAAACCACGTGCTTGATACAACGTTAAAGAACACCAATCAAGAAATAGCTTACAAGAGTAATGATAACCGCCTACAATGAATCTTGGTATGGAAAGCAGCCAAGACAACTATTAGAGACACAATGTGAATTTTCACAGGGCATGTCGGACTCTGGGAACACGTCTTTTGTGCCTTCCTACGGTTTTATTGTAGTTGACTGGATCAGGTTACCTGGAGGTCTAGGGCACATCATATATCTTAATTCCTCATTTTAAAGGCATTCTAAAATCACTTCAATACAGTTTTCATTTTTAACAAAATATTCCAAATTTTCCCCTAAATGATATGTGGTGTATGCGCAACCATTCTATTTTTTCTAATTTCTCAATCTTTGTAAGTTTATAGTATATGAGTCTTGCTCATACGACGATTGAGTACATGGGTTTCTCCCTTAAGCTTAAAGTATCACACAGACAGCACGGTAGAAGCCGTGGCCATTGATCACCATTTTGGAGACACTTGTTGGAACCAAGAAACTACAATTAATTAGCAGATGTCTATTTTCCTCAATAGGCATCGAAACAGGGATCGAGACAGTCGTCATCTTACTACTGACCTCTTCTTTCAAAATTCTGTGAATCTGACCACTTTTTCTGATGGCAATGAAAAACACAGATCCTTCTTATACAGCAAAAGGTCTTTGAAAGTGGAGTATGAAATGTTGTAAGTTTCTTGAAGTGATAGAGATGAGACTTGTCATTTTTGTTTGTGCACTGGTGTGTAACCAATTTTCGTTGGATATATGGACCGTGACTTATAATGGCGACCATACGTCCAGGATGCTTATTCTACCCAAAAATATCAAAGTTTGTAATATTGCTAAATCAGTATATTGCCATTAATTCATTTTATATCATAATAAAAGCCACACATATATTGAGGTGTATCTTACCATGCAAACCAAATAGTTGTCTATTGATGAGGTTAGTAGAATAGGTCCAGGGGCTGACGGCGGCCGTGAGGGGATCAAACAGACCCAAGGGCGCAACCTGAGAGAAAGGGGCCAAGCCCCCGACCCCTGCACCTAGGTTCTGAGGATGCCCTAGAGACGAGGCCCCGGGATGGTGGTACATCAGACCCCCTTCTGGTATGGGCCTAGCTATTGTCTCTGAAGTATGAGGAAGAGGGCTTCGTGGACTCACAGCACCTTGGGATTCTGACTCCGTGCGAGGGGGTTCTGATAAAACTGGTGACCGTCTCTCTGATAATTCTGCTGCAGACCTTAATCTGAGATCCTCTCGGTCTCTCTCTTTGATGTCTCTCTCCCGGTCTTTATCATTCGAGTAATTGTCATTTTTGTCCCGGCTGGGCTTGAGTATGTCATCTATGGAGAAGACTCTGCCGGGCGGCGGGTGCAGATCACGGCCGTCCCGGGCATCGGGACTATCTCCCACGGGATCCAGCTCCCCGCCGTCTGGGCTCGGGCTCCGGTCTTCCTGCCGCATCATGCCTCCATCCAGACTCTCCACATAAGTGTGTCTCTCTCCAGATTCCATAATATTTTCACTTTTTGTTTGTTTATCAATATCCAATTATCTCTTCTGTACTCTCAAAGTGAAATTTGTTTTTAGTTTAAAGTTTATTATGATCCGGGAAGTGTTATCAACTTCACTGACTCTCACTGTACGATGTGGTAGGTGGTTGTAGCCTCTGTGTTGTCCATGTTGTGGGTTGGCAGAGTCTTGTGTGAAGTGAAAATTCCTTGAAGATCTTCACCATCAAATTAGGGGCAATTCTCAATTTCTGGCTAAGCTATTGGCCAATCCAAAGCCTTTAGAGCAGTGGTGCTAAATTCCTCGCTTTCTGCGGCCACGGCCCCATTCATCACATCACAGCCGCCGCATTCACGGCAAGGGGCGGGACTTGTCTGTGAGCCTGCAGTGAGCGAATGTGCGCCGCCCGAGTTGAGAGGCTTGTTAATTAATTGTTGCTAATTGATCGATACAATGCTCATTGCCGGTGACACCATTGTCACTGATACTTGGCGGTACGGCGAGAATGCAGCAGTCTGATTCTTCCGTCCACCACTAGGGGCGCTGTCACAGATACCAATGATGATACTGCTAATACATTTGGGGACTCTTCAATTGTTATGATAAAAAAAACGTTTTCAATTCGGAATTTTTGCATCAACATCTTTGGGAACATATATAGATACGGATGATGCTTGTTATATATGTATACAAACAGATAAGTAGGATTTTTTTAGAAGAAATGGATGAGGATGAGACAAGGTCAAGGAGACAAAAATGCGGGAAATAGCAGACGACATTGGACACCATGGTTTGACTGATATTTGGATATATCATGAATAGAAATAAGGTAGTACTGTATTGTTCTTATGATTTGGGCATAAAGAAGAAAATTAAGGTAAGTGGAGTGTTAAAATTTTTATTTTTTCAGGAGAGGAAGATAGTTATATTTTGTACCAGTTATTAGCAGGCACTAATTATTATTGTGATTTGTAGGGTTTGCAGGTCTGGAACAGGGTGATGAGAAAAATGTTAGTCATAGTTAGTGGAGGATATTGGTTATCTAGGATGTAGTCTCGGTGTTAAAATCTTAATTTTTCCTTGTTGTTTCAGGAGTTGAAGATAAGATGGCGACGAGCGGGAAAGAAGCAGACGATTCATTGAAAACTTAAATTCTTCAATTGTTATGATAAAAAAAACGTTTTCAATTCGGAATTTTTGCATCAACATCTTTGGGAACATATATAGATACGGATGATGCTTGTTATATATGTATACAAACAGATAAGTAGGATTTTTTTAGAAGAAATGGATGAGGATGAGACAAGGTCAAGGAGACAAAAATGCGGGAAATAGCAGACGACATTGGACACCATGGTTTGACTGATATTTGGATATATCATGAATAGAAATAAGGTAGTACTGTATTGTTCTTATGATTTGGGCATAAAGAAGAAAATTAAGGTAAGTGGAGTGTTAAAATTTTTATTTTTTCAGGAGAGGAAGATAGTTATATTTTGTACCAGTTATTAGCAGGCACTAATTATTATTGTGATTTGTAGGGTTTGCAGGTCTGGAACAGGGTGATGAGAAAAATGTTAGTCATAGTTAGTGGAGGATATTGGTTATCTAGGATGTAGTCTCGGTGTTAAAATCTTAATTTTTCCTTGTTGTTTCAGGAGTTGAAGATATTTATATTTTGTTCCAGTTATTTGCAGCCACTAATTGTTATTGTGATTTGCAGGGTTTGCAGGTCTGGATCAGGATGGTGAGAAAAATGTTAGTCATAGTTTAGTGGGGGATGTCGGTTACTTAGGATGTAGTCTCGGTGGGATTATGGTACTAATGATTTTATTTCTTGTAGGTCCTTTTCAGGCGGAGAAAGAAAAGGAGTGGTAGTCATAGTTTAGTGGGGGATGTCGGTTACTTAGGATGTAGTCTCGGTGGGATTAGAAAAGTTGGTAAGGAGGAAGCTGGTAGATATGAATGTGCTGAAGATCACTAGGTACTCACGTGGAGGACATTTTTAGCCTCTAGTTGTGATTGGTAGGGCTTACGAGGATATTGGACGCCTCAGGCTGTATAGGGATATTGGACGCCCTTTAGCGCGCTGGGGATTGTAGGCCCCAAGGGAAGGAGTGAGTGTTGAGGTGAAAGTTGTCAGTGCAGAAGGTGATAATTAGATAGGGTAGCTTTTCATCAGTGTAGGGGCCTGCACCGGGCGGTCAGCACGAGTGCTATTCACAGATTGGGGATAGTGCGTATTGGGTCTCCTCTCTAGCTGGATAGCCATGCTGCGTAAGCTCTGAGTGCCCACGAGACAAAAGTGGAGCGGCCAACATATCAAATCAAATCAAATCAAATCAAATATACATTCAATGTAGTGTGAGAGGTTGAAAAGAACACTATTGTATAACTGTTCTTGTGTTGTTCATTTATTGTTTAGTATGTATGATATTCACGAGTTTGTACTGAGGTGTATCAAAGTTGAAATGAATTTTGCCTCTTTGTAATCACGACCAGCATTGAATTTGCATTATTGTTCTCATGAAAACCTCAAACCAATGTACATGAAAGATGACTCAGTGAACCACATCTTGACATTTATAGGCCTCATAATAAAGTTACTTATATCTATTTATATGTATAAACAAGAACATTTAGTTAATTTATAAAAAAATACTTTATTTTTATATCAATGCTGCGTGATGTTTTTTTTATAAATCCACCAATTCAAACCTAACCATTTACAACATCACGATTGACTTTGAGCTCAAGTTTAGGATGGTTGGAGAGGGATCCTTTACTTAACACGCCTGATTGATTAATTAGACAGTGGACCGTGTTAATCTTAATTTTGTATTCTTTTTAAACATCAACTATTTGCAACATCACAATCTGTGAAGAGCGTTATTATGACAACTTTTAGGTTGGGCATATTAAGGCCCGATAGACTTAGCAATTGCCGCATGAATCCTAACACAATGGACCATGTGCTTGTACAAGCGCCTAACAACAAAGACCTCAAGACCTGAAATCCCCTTTTGTCAAGTGACCCATGGTTTATTTTACTAATAGCCCTCCATCTTTCCATCAGCCCGGTAATAAACAATTTGGGCTATAAACAAATTAAGGTAAGGACCCGCCTGATCGATTTCAGGGCGACATATTCAGATTCGGCACGTGTCTGGTTCTCAGCGGGTCCACACGCACACACACGTTCAGAGTAGACAGGACATCAGACCTATCTCGTCAATTTTAGGAGAATTTTAGAGGTTCACACCAGCAGAATAAGTGATACTATCAACCATTTGTATTTCTCACCCTGCTTAAAATAGGCGAATTGTAGGGAAAAATTCTCATCAGAACACAAAGAAAGTTACTGATGGTGTAATTTAATGAACCATTCTGAGATTTGAGAATGATCACTCGTTAATTTGTATAATTAATAAAAGCGAATTTTGTTTTGACTTTAATATCTAATGTTTATAAATGTGACAAAATGTGATATGAAAAATTGTTTAAGATAATTTCTATTTGTATATGATGAAACGCACCGCAAATGATTCTCCAACGACAAGATGTCATTGGAAGTAAAACTAGCGGCGATAAACGACATACATCACCCCATAGCATGTCAATTTCGCACACGAAATGGAAATCGTGTGTGTGCTCTACATCTCAAATATTGAACGATGTGTTATTAGCACGGCAACCTTTTAAATCTCACTCTACAATTGAACACGCGGTGAATAGTTGAGGGCATGCCACTTGCCCTGGTCCTGACACCAACAAACAAAGACGCTGTTAAAACAAATGTCACCGCTTTGACATCAATTCCACTCACTATCAACTGGGTAAATTGTTTCCCATAATTGTGTCATCAGCGCGTTGCCTTCTGTGAGTAGATTCGGAAATGCGCATGATAGTCGCGTTTCCTGCTTCACAGTCGGCGGGCGGAAAAAGGCAACGCTTAAGAAACCAACACGTTATTACAGACGGGGAAATCTACAATGGAAAGAAAAACACATTAAAGTTTATGTGGTATCAGGTTACCATATGCACCGCGATTTTTTTTCTTTTAGAATAGCAAAATGAACACGTGTTACACAGCGATATGTTCACATCGTACAAATAGCACTAACTCTAAATGCGTCAGTGCAAGAAATTGATTCAAGCACACAGTATTTTAAACGAAAACATAAGTTGTATTCAAAATCAAATATGTTGTTAAACAAGACAAAATGTTTCTGAATTGCATATATATGGGAAATTATTTGAAACGCAAACGTTAACTTCAAATTTTACAAAGTAAACATTTGAGCATGGCGTTAAGAGTTACTCTCCGCGATAATTGAAATGGTCTGTATAACAACTAAAAATAAATGGGTCATGTTAATTTGAAGAAATTTTAGGAAGATTTCAAGTAATCCGCATTAAGACACAACTTCCGCTGCAATTGACATCTTTTCTTCATATCTGGGCAAAGCAAAGAAGTGACTTTTACCAACAAGATGCGATTCAATATGGCAGCATTTTCTTCTTGAGAACCGTACACCTGTTTATGCAACAAGATAGCTTAAATGGCCTTCTTTATTTTCACAAGATACCATTCAAAGTAATGCACGTTGTGCAATTAAAATTGTACACGAGTACTTATCGTGGTTATTATTTTCATCTTCGAAATTTAATCTTTTTCATACAAGCATGTTATCATTTTGTCAGATTCAACATATATCTGGATATTGGAATTTATTCAGAAATGTTTACTCCTTTGTATCATATGGTTTGTCCCTATCCACTCGTGTTATTGAATAAGCTTTCTTCTTCATATTACACACTTTATGCGTCTTTATGCCTGTAAATTAGCTCATGAGGAAAAGAAAAGTCTTTAAAGACATTAATTAAACCATCCCATTTACTTTCTATGGATCTTTAAAAAAATCTGAGCACATTTACAACACGCAGAGTTAATATTTTCGTTTATTTTCCATGAAGACTTTGGCGTTTCATAGAATTGTTGTGCGCCTAATACAATCTTTATTTCTTTAATGTAAATCATATTTTGCTTGGAAATATTGAAATGAATATAAAGAGAGATGTGACATAAAATACAATGGGCGATCACGTGAATCAAGAAAAATGCAAATATCGCTATAAACAAAGTTAATTTTAATAACTTTAGCAAAAAACGGGACAATGATTCGCATTAATAATACAAATATAAAATAAAGTTTACATTTGCAAATCTCTTAGTAGTGGAGTTGCTACTCATTGCTGATGCCAAGCCTGTGGTTACTGGCACCACCCCATTTGTGGACAAAGGTGGGAAGCACAGGATTTGTGTGTGGTTTAGCCTTTGTTTTATCACCCCTAATGTGTCATCCGTGTGTTCACAGGCAGTGTATCAATTTACTCCTCTTGAGCACGTTGTTCGTCTACGACAGTGCATCAAACCCCCAGTATCACCACCAGAAATACTAGTAATCAATTTTACATTCGTGGTAGTCCGTCCACACGCCTGACTGGTGAGTGTTAATTAAATATTAGATTTAACCCCAACAAGGTGCTTCGCGAAAATATTGTTGTTTGATATAACGTGTGGTTCAGTAGATCTCTTTGATTAAGATAAAAATGAATAGATGTTCAGAGACGAACTGAAGCTTAATATAATGCTCTTTATAATGTATTCTTTTGTGCAAATATGCTCCCATCACCCCCTGGTATTAGCAGTAATAACCCGGGTAAGGCAGCAGAAAAGAACCCTCACACTTGACACCAGAACATCTCCACTGATGCGTTGTCAAACATTATGTAATAGGTTTAATACTTTAATACGCGAGACTAAAAATTGACATTAAAGTGTCAATCATTTTCCCCTCATAAATCATTGCAAATATCAATACAAGCGATTTAAATCATCTGTCCCATCATTCATCGGGAATAATACCTTGTTTGAGGATGGATATTTAGCAAAGGGGATGTCAAGTGTTGAACCGGGATGTTTGTTTAATCTGTTTCACTCTTGTTCATTTCACGTATCACATTGTATTTGCGTTGCCATCGGAATTCTAATGACCTATTATAGGCTATGAATATTAAATCAACAAACAATGGTTTTACAATTAGGATGGATTAAATTTCACACTTTTGCAGTGAATGATCCAAAGTCAACCTAACCTTTGTGGGTAGTGAACTGTGATTGTGCGCCGCCAGCTGCTCAGCACTCAAATTCATCTTTATTGAATAACATCTGTATCTATTCCGTTCATAATGTATTTTAAATTAGAAAAAAGATATGCATGTATTCCTTTCGGATTTTATGCACACAGATCTCCGTTACAGCGGTAATGGATATTTTATATCAATATGTACATTATATTAGCATATCGTAAAAGAAATTATGAAATTATTCTATCTCATAGAGGGGAGATAGGACGCACCATGCTGTACATTTCAGGTTTATAAAAAGAGCATCTTGATAATGGAGATGGGAAAAATAATAAAACACATTTAAAAGAAAGCTCAATACAACCTGTATGCACACACTTTAACAATTTTGTTTTTGCCCATTATCCTGCATTGATCTCACAAATAAAGCAATACCTTCTTTCAACTGATTATATTTGAAATGTTTTCATACACTCACCCTTCGAATAACTGCAGTTGTTCTGAATTAATTAGTATAAAATGAATTATCGCAAATGATAAAGATTGTGAGAAATTCATGATGTTTAATGGCAAGTGGAAAGGAGAGAATCATTAACCATGACATTTGCTGACAATACACAACATACGAGGTCTGTAATTAATGCATTACCATTTCAATATGTCCATCACTCTGAGTTTTAAGATAATGGACTTTGACCATAAAGTACTTCAAGCGCTGTCACGACAATATCTGAAGTTTACACATGGGCACAATTAAAGCGGACAGAATACCGAAATCTTATAGAAAAGCAAGACAATTGTGAAAGGTGCGATTTTCAGCATAGATATACACATTCAATGTGGCACATTCACAGGCCAATGACGCTTACAAGAGGGTGGAGAAGAATATTACTGTTATTGCATGTAGAATGAAATATGATCTGCCAGTTGTATGAATGGCAGAGGAGGATGACAGAATAAAGTGAATGCGTAAGAGAGTTTAGGTGATAGGACCAGTGATGTGGATGATCTATCGGGAAGAGTAATTTGAGTTATGAGACATGGGTAGGTCTGTAAGATCTGTCCGATGAAGCGGTGTGGTTATGTCAAGTAGTCCTGATGTATATCTGTCAGGGGTAGGTTTATCATAAGCAATTATCTATCATGTGGCAGATCTGAGAGGACCAGTCACATAGCGAATGTGTCAGTATCAGCGATCTGGTAGATCAATCGGGAACAGCCATCTAACTGATTTGTCAGGAAAAGCCATCTGCCAGTGGCACATCTATCAGAAGCAGCCACAAGGCAGATCTATCAGAAGCAGCCACCAGGCAGATCTTTCAGGAGCAGTCAAAAGGCAGATCTATCAGAAGCAGCCACAAGGCAGATCTATCAGGAGCAGTCATAAGGCAGATCTATCAGAAGCAGCCATAAGGCAGATCTATCAGAAGCAGCCATAAGGCAGATCTTTCAGGAGCAGTCATAAGGCAGATCTATCAGAAGCAGCCATAAGACAGATCTATCAGAAGCAGCCACCAGTCAGATCTATCAGAAGCAGCCACAAGGCAGATCTATCAGAAGCATCCACAAGGCAGATCTATCAGAAGCATCCACAAGGCAGATCTTTCAGGAGCAGTCATAAGGCAGATCTATCAGAAGCAGCCATAAGCCAGATCTATCAGATGCAGCCACCAGGCAGATCTATCAGAAGCAGCTATAAGGCAGATCTATCAGAAGCAGCCATAAGCCAGATCTATCAGATGCAGCCACCAGGCAGATCTATCAGAAGCAGCCATAAGGCAGATCTATCAGAAGCAGCCACCAGTCAGATCTATCAGAAGCAGCCATAAGGCAGATCTATCAGAAGCAGCCATAAGGCAGATCTATCAGAAGCAGCCACAAGGCAGATCTATCAGAAGCAGCCACCAGGCAGATCTTTCAGGAGCAGTCATAAGGCAGATCTATCAGAAGCAGCCACAAGGCAGATCTATCAGAAGCAGCCATAAGGCAGATCTATCAGAAGCAGCCACAAGGCAGATCTATCAGAAGCATCCACAAGGCAGATCTATCAGAAGCAGCCATAAGGCAGATCTTTCAGGAGCAGTCATAAGGCAGATCTATCAGAAGCAGCCATAAGCCAGATCTATCAGATGCAGCCACCAGGCAGATCTATCAGAAGCAGCTATAAGGCAGATCTATCAGAAGCAGCCATAAGGCAGATCTATCAGGAGTAGCCACCAGGCAGATCTATCAGAAGCAGCCATAAGGCAGATCTATCAGAAGCAGCCACCAGTCAGATCTATCAGAAGCAGCCATAAGGCAGATCTATCAGAAGCAGCCATAAGGCAGATCTATCAGAAGCAGCCACAAGGCAGATCTATCAGAAGCAGCCATAAGGCAGATCTTTCAGGAGCAGTCATAAGGCAGATCTATCAGAAGCAGCCACAAGGCAGATTTATCAGAAGCAGCCATAAGACAGATCTATCAGGAGCAGCTATAAGACAGATCTATCAGAAGCAGCCACAAGGCAGATCTATCAGAAGCAGCCATAAGGCAGATCTATCAGAAGCAGCCACAAGGCAGATCTATCAGAAGCAGCCATAAGGCAGATCTTTCAGGAGCAGTCATAAGGCAGATCTATCAGAAGCAGCCACAAGGCAGATTTATCAGAAGCAGCCATAAGACAGATCTATCAGGAGCAGCTATAAGACAGATCTATCAGAAGCAGCCACAAGGCAGATCTATCAGAAGCAGCCATAAGGCAGATCCATCAGGAGCAGCCATAAGGCAGATCTATCAGAAGCAACCATAATGCAGATCTGTCAGAAGCAGCCATCAGGCAGATCTGCTAGAAGCTACTTAGAGCAAATATTGATAGATCTGTTAGTAGTAGCCGCCTGGAAGATCAGATTGATCTATCAGGAACAGCTATCAGGAGCAACTATTTTGACCAACTCACAAAACCCAGCAACAATGTGATATAATGGGGTTTGATATCAAGGGCGTGGCCTTTGCTATGATTTGGCAAGCGTGTTGAGTTGTGATATATGTTTATTAATAAAATCAGCGTGTGACATGAATTGAGAATCACTTGGTTGGTATATGTGATATTGGAGACAAACAGGAATCAAGATGTCAGATATGAATATGTAAATCCCTCCATGAGAATGATGTCTAAATAATAAATGCATCATTGAAGTATTAAATGAATTTAGGTAATAACATCTTTTGGGGAATTATTTGGAACTAATTGAATTAGTGTAATTATAATAGATAACTAGTAGTTAGATGTACAGTATAATCCTACAGCCATTATTTAGTATGTACTGCATATTCAAAAGCCAATAATCATCACGATAAAACTCTCTCTTAATCACAGAAACAAGTTAACCCTCAAATGAGTTTATTGAATACGCTATTGATTTAGCACACACATTAATGACAACATAAGCATGATTGTTATGGATAATTATGAAATAATGGCCACATTATTTACCACCAGGACCTTTCAACAAGCTATACTGTAGCCCTATATCTACACATGGTTGTTGTTAATATATTAACTAAATATTTAAAGCTGGAGTACTATGGTGATAGTTGGAGCATGTGTTACCGTTCTCACTATTAAAGCTGTATATGGTATAATTGGAGAACTGAGTATGTAATTAGGGAACTAAGAACAGGTGGGAACTCCTCTGATCTACTAATGTAACGTTTACAGGGTACAAAGGTATTGTTTTACAAACGCTAACTCATTAGGTGTGAAAATGTAGCCACATAGCCTTTTTCTGTGCAGATAAGATGAATACACAGGAAGAATATCCCAAATGGAAATAAACACATTTTGTTTAATTAGATGGAAACAGCACAAAAGTATAATATTTGTATCATCTTGATATATCCCGAGGCTTGAACAAATATAATGTATTTCATTAACACAGAAACGTATGCAATTCCTCATGTGTGGGAAAAGTATAAGAAGGCTTAAGGCTAGATTACTGAATCACACAATTTGTTGAGTTGGGGTCTTTCAGGAAAATAATTGCAGGTATTCAATAACTACTTAACTTTGTAAGCCACGATAAAGAACAAAACTAGTTTGTGAAGTTAAGTTAATTTCAATTAATTCAAGCTGTCAATCAAGACGGTGAGATAGAATTAGCGATGCGCCTCTTGTGCACTCTCGAGACAATTGTGATGACACTGCTCCCTATTTTCATTGAAATGATAATGACAATACTGTTTATTTCCATTCACAGCACAAGTTAGGCGACATTGGAGCCAATTTTGTCTCTTTCTCTCCTTAATTGAAGAGCAGTTGAAACAGACAACCTCACTCCTCCATCACCTCTCGATAAGTTGTAGTTTTCATCGCGACATGAAATCCATCCTGCCATTGAGATGGTGCGGCGGATTAAGTTACCATTGTGTACGGGCTTCTCCCACCACTTGAGGCAGTTATACAACGGCATAAATCTGCTCGGAATTGATGTCAAACTTCCCTAATGACATTGAGGTCTTTTATTACCCTCCAAATCGTAATGAGATCGCGGCAAATCGCATCTTTACCAACACAGCGACAATAACACTGAACTCCGTAAAGTGGCCTGGTACATTTTCACTTTGTTTTTCCAATTTCCATTGCCTCTCCACATAACGATTTGCGCTGTTTACCTTTCATTTGGAGTTGATTTTGCCCTGGCGGTTACATTATGGCTCCCGTTCTTTCTGCAGTATTGTAAGGAGACTCGCTATCACCAACACTAAGCGGCGCCCATTTTCCAATTGCTAACCGTTTTTACAGACCTAGGCATGCATTAAGCAGCCTCCAAGAGGAGGTTTTTCCAGTTGCCGCCTGTGTAAATCTCACTTAACAGCCCATGTTTGGCTTGTATTAATACCAGAAAAATTCTGCATTTGGCGCTGCAGCTGTTTCTCACTATTTAATGGAGACGTCTCTGTGCCTAATGGACGGGATAAGTCGATTATTGTGCCTATTACTGGGGGGTCCAGTTTCAGCACTTCTCATCACACATATATAACAGATATGAGCTACAAGTATCATCAGCATGCTCGTCCTCCATCCACATGCAACATTCTCCCAAACTCTTCATATATATATGTTTCTGTAGCATTATCTTTGGCGATGCGATTTGGCATCCTATGCACATAACTGACTTTGATTCATGTCAGCAATCTTCTAGATATTTTTTCAGAATTGGTTTTAATCTTACCCGTTTTGTTTTAGTGATGTGGAAGTATTTTCCAATAGATGTACATTTATACTACGCCAAGCTGAGATTGTACATTCAAAGATTTGACATGTTATTAAGAAACGAAGATAAATGTTAAAACAAATAACG
The DNA here is from genome assembly GCA_949316495.1 of Amphiduros pacificus. NCBI lineage: Eukaryota > Metazoa > Annelida > Polychaeta > Phyllodocida > Hesionidae > Amphiduros > Amphiduros pacificus. The sequence continues at coordinate 30,770,885 of OX439002.1, forward strand.
ACCATAATAATTAACCGCTTTTTGTTTTTCACCTTGCTACACGCGCTTATTATCCGTCATAAGGTGGCCTGTTAAATGAAAGGATACAAGTCAATTATACGGGAATTACCCATAAGTTGAGATTAGATACATTTTTTATGCTGAAATAAAATTATGAAAACTTTAAAAAAAACATCCATTAGAATTTTCTTCTAATGCAAAAATCCCTGGTGTACAATAAAATGGGTTAAGATTTCATAAAAAAATTAGTTTGATGCAAAGAAGAACTCAAAGGACAATATGGCTGCCCTGCGTACACACACATACATAACAACTAATGGCCCTCACTGGCGGAGAATAGAAGTAGAAAGTTTTGTGCTCAATGTTTCCAAACTTGCAGCTCCATAGACTTCATAGAAGTACACTGTTACTGGTTGGAGTGTGTCAATGCTAATGGCCCCTGTCATAGACTAAGACATCTTGTCAAAGCCGCCACTGCAATGTGTCCATATCCGTCCATTACAATGAAGCACCTACCACGTTTAGTTACCTGAATTAAAGCCTCACCGCTTATTTAGTTTTCTATCTCTTTAGACATACTTTCAAAGATACGTATTTTTCCATCCATTTTCAAACTGCAAGAAATCTCACATAACAAGCGCTTGTGGGGGTTATCAAAGCTTATTGTTTTATAATTATTTCTACATTATGAGTGATTTGTTCAGTTCGGTATTAAGCCATGACCCTGCCGAGGACTTTGAGTAACTTGGCAAGCTGCTTAATTGATTTAACGCCGATATTATGGGTGCTAGTGTGTGTATGCCGATATTACAGACACATTGTATGTGGAATCAGTCTCGTCCCTCATCCATATAACAAACACAGACAGGCAATAGACCCTCAGGCCCCTCTTATAACCACCAGTATGCCATGGCCAAAATCATCACACTATCTCCTCACCGTTGATAGATAGAGTATCTTTCTAGATAGCTTTATGTCAGTCGCATCCAGAGTAATATTACCTCTGGTAAACAGAAGAAAGGTAAAAGTTTGATACCTACAGAAACAAAATTGTGAAGGTCATCTTAAGGTAAAACTTGGAGCAATTGTTGCAAGTGGTTGAGTGGACTCGTGACACAATGCAGTTGAGCCATATCATAACGCCTGGGTCGATAGATGCCATGTAGACTACTCATAAGCACTTCTCAATAACTCTTATCCCATCTGCATAGACCATGTCCTAAATATGGGGGAGTGTAGAAATAATGCTAGCCTCACCATCCTTTAAAGGTGACAGATACCAAAAGGTTAATGATCAAAATTTTTGCAAATTAAGTGACCTGAATTTAAAATAAGCAAAGAGGTTTCTCCTTAAATACAGAAAAAAGGGATTGTTGCATTTAAGTAAGATATTATCAAAATATTAAACAATACCTCTTAGATGATCATTTACCCGTCTATTAACTATCTTATATTGAACATAATGAAAAAGAAGATTAACGATTTTAAACTTTATCTTCTCGAAGATAGCTTGACTAACCGACCTCATTTGATGTGAATGTCCCCCATTAGTATCTAGAGGTTTGGTACACTAAGTGATACTTGCTTTCTTGACAGAGCCTTATCGACCACTAGGTCCTAACTTTATTGTCCCAACTATCGGGATTCATCGTTACAACGGGTAGCACATGTTCCCTTCTCTCGGAACAACGATTTTTCCCCATTTTTACGCAAAGAGTCGGTCCTAAAAGCATCTGTCATTATGGAGTTATGACAACCGGAGAACGTGTTTACACTGCTTGTGCAACCAGGGGAATGGCATAACAACTGCTACAGTATTTAAAGTGTAACCAAGCCTGCCTAATGAAATCAAATTGTGAATTAGGAGATTTAAGTAGTTGTTAAGTAGCTCGACAAAAAAGAAGAGCGTTAATTCAGAGGCAGGGCATAGACTCAAGTACTTGGTTCTCAACAACCCGTGTTCTTTTGTTTATTATATTACAAAAATACGACGAGGAATTAGATTAAGACATAATTCAAATATATTTGTCCAATAAAAAAATGTATGGTGTATTCTATTCCACATCTTTTCACTCAATTACTTTATAAAAAAACAATTCTATTTTTATCGTACAATTATATCAACACGTTTGTTGATATAAAAGTACCCACATTACATGTACATATGTTTATTGTTTTGGGGGGATATATATATATATATTTATATATATTATATAAATTATCCATCGCTTCCATTTATCTTCTTGCTTGGTTTGTTTTTTTAAATATTGAATGTTTTAGATCTTTTTCAAGCTGCTGGCCAAGTCAAGGCTGCACTTACCCAGAAGACGTCTCTTGGCTTATTTGATCATCTTTCATGTGGCATACAGTTCTCATATTTTACATTGGTGTTTAATGGACAACTCTCCATTGGATGTTCCATATAGGCCTAATGCAAGTAACCAGCTTATCCTATCAGTTATTACATTACTATGTCCAATTGGTTACAATGTACGTTTATACATCCGTTGAATTAACAACTCAATTTGACATTTTTAAGCAATTTGACATTTTTAGATATCACTAACTTATTGTTAGATTTAGTTTGGCTGTACCACTCCCCTACAGATTTACAGGCCCGGGAGCAGGCTCTCTCATTTGAGGTGTGTTCTCGAGGCCGAGGCCAATAAATCCCAACAAAGTTCTATATAAAGGATCAGATGATAGCTCAACTTATGCCTCAGTCACATTTGCACCGGGCGCCGGCCGAGAAGTAACAATCGGCCGACTTCACAGTCTGCCGGGCGCCGGGGAGTCAGCAACAATCTGAGATATGCCGTAGCTGTGGTCACATTATTGAAGGGCACCGCACGGCAAGTGCAAGACTGAATGGCACAGACGTCTGCAGGATATCCTAAAGACGTCTTGATCATTGACAGACGTCTGTAGGATATCCTAAAGACGTCTATGTGATATCGGAGGGAGCCCGGTGGATCATCTGACGATGGCCTGTGAACACATGAAATAAAAAAAAATCTATTTTCACCGCACGATGCCACCAGCAGCCCTAAGATAATCTGCCGATGTGCATGCGGGACACTGCCGGGACCCTGCCGTGTACTTTAAGATGATATTTGCTGATAAGACATCGGGGAAACGCCGGTAACTTTTGCCTCAGTCACATTTGCGCCGATTTCAGTAAAGATGCCCGGCCGATGGGTATTTTTCACAAAATCGGCAGGCAGTTCAGATTGCCGTGCGGGCACCAGGAGATCATCGGCCACAATTGGGCATCTTTAAGACATCGGGCGGGTCATCAGGAACTTTTAGCTGCAACATAAAAGTTGCCAGCGTTTCCGTGATGTCTTATCAACAAATATCATCTAAAAGTACGCGGCAGGGTCCTGCAGGCACATCGGCAGATTATCTTAGGGCTGACGGTGGCATCGTGCAGTGAAAATAGGATTATTTTTATTTCATGTGTTCACAGACCATCGTCAGATGATCCCACGGGCTCCCTGCGATATAATATAGACGACTTAAGGATGTCCTACAGACGTCTGTCAAATGAGACAGATGTCTTTAGGATATCCTGCAGACGTCCGTGGTATCTCATCTGGCACATGCTGTGCGACACCCGTTTATAATGTGACCACAGCTACGGCATCTCTCAGATTGCTTCTGATAAACTCCCCGGCGCCCGGCAGACTGGCAAGTCGGCCGATTGTTACTTCTCGGCCGGCGCCCGGTGCAAATGTGACTGAGGCATTATATGTTGCAGCTAAAAGTTCCCGATGACCCGTCCGACGTCTTAAAGATGCCCAATTGTGGCCGACGATCTCCCGGTGCCCGCACAGCAATCTGATCTGCCGGTCGATTTTGTAAAAAATACCAATCGGCCGGGCATCTTTACTGAAATCGGAGCAAATGTGACTTAGGCATTAGACATTTGCTTGTATTGACGTCCTTTTCAGCTAATTCCATATCATTGTCTGATTAAATTTCTGATCTCGCCAAAGTCATTATCCAATTTGTCCATTGATTGAGATATTGATATTAAGGGTCTTGGTGATATAAATCTCATCCACACATGCAGTTTCAGAGAGCGAATTTCAAAATAAAGGTTGCAAATTATAAAATTGAACAGAGAAAATGATTTTCACAACAAGTGCCTTTGTGCTTGGAAGGACGAAAGAGGTTACAATAGAGTGCAAAAGATTCAAACCAGGATATGGCTATTGGTTGTTACAAGCTGAAAAAGTCTACAAGACATGTTACTCCATAAGATTCAAGCCGGGAAATGGCTATTAGTTGTTACAAGCTCTATCTACTCGATAACTGAAAAAGTCTACAAGACATGTTACTCCATAAGATTCAAGCCGGGAAATGGCTATTAGTTGTTACAAGCTCTATCTACTCGATAACTGAAAAAGTCCACAAGACATATTACTCCATAAGATTCAAGTCGGGAAATGGCTATTAGTTGTTACAAGCTCTATCTACTCGATAACTGAAAAAGTCCACAAGACATATTACTCCATAAGATTCAAGCCGGGAAATGGCTATTAGTTGTTACAAGCTCTATCTACTCGATAACTGAAAAAGTCCACAAGACATATTACTCCATAAGATTCAAGTCGGGAAATGGCTATTAGTTGTTACAAGCTCTATCTACTCGATAACTGAAAAAGTCTACAAGATATGTTACTCCTCATAGATCCTCAATCATTTTTATATATGGATGAGAATCATTTCCTAGAAAATGTGGCTGTTTTTATAAAACCGAGACTGACCAAAATAGCAGTATTTCCCTGGATTAGAAAGGATAAGGTAAATTTCTCTTTCACCCGCTTTCTTAAATTGTCTTTTATCATAAATATGCTTTGAAAAATATATATTAAAACGTACAAATAACTCCTCAATGAATAAAAGAATGAATAAATTTTAGTGAAATGCTACAGAAAAAGAATGAGGTGACATTAAAGTAAAACAATGCTTGAGACTGCTAAAAAGTCACACAAGCGTCGTGAAAGTAAACCAACTCTTCAATCAGATTTCCTCACAGTTTAATTTGGTAAACCGAGAGAAAGTTAGCTTGAGTGACCCTTTATAATTATATAACGAATGAATGTGGCAAGTGTATACAAACAAACTGCGGAGAACATAATTACCCAAACAACTAGAAAACTTGCTTTCTGTAATGAGAGCAAACTTGACAATGGTTCAGAATGGCCCAAGAATGTCACCTCAGTGTACCACAATAGACAGTGGACAATCACAATGTGCATGCGCATAATCATCCATTCCATATGTACAGGCAAACATTTCTCAACAAGTTCAAGAGTTATAATTTGAAAATGATTTACTCCTGTAAGGCCAACATATGGGTTTCATCTTCTCCAAGGCAGCTTCAATGCATAAGGGATAACGACGGCCATGGTGGCATTTTTTCTCTTATTTTGACTATCTCAGCTCTATCTTCAAAATACCAGACCTGTATTTTAAATGGCGAAATATATTGCACAATAGATTAACGGATGCTAGGTTTACTGGAATGTGGACGTATCAAAACAAGATGAAATGTTTCTTATCCAAGGAAATTTGGACTGTGCATCCTACGATTCAAAGGAAAGGAGTGATGTATGCAGCTTTAAAACATCCAGCTTACCCTGGGTTTCCGGCTAAAACATATAACATAAAACAAATATAGAAATTAATTATACTAAATTGTACAAAACCTGTACTAGTCAAAGATCAAGGATATGTCCGTCCCATGCATAAAGACAATGACATCAATGGGGTACACTCTCGGAATTTTAATGTTGTCTTAGAAAAAAAAACATTTATTGAGAGCAGAGCTCGGGCTATACTAACATGTCTTTATGGAAGAAAACAATGAATATTATCTTATTATGGAGACATTGATTCAATAAAGCAAACTATACGTGTAAATGGTACACCCATCTAATACATGTAGATAACATGACTCAAACAAATGGGTATAAGTATTGATGCATATGTATAATTCTTAATTTTATGCATCGATCACATTTTCTGTTATATGGATAAAGATAATTCTAAATTGAAGGCACCTTTTTCTGTCTCAAATATTACAAATACTCCGCGATATGCATCTTTTAAAATAAATATTGACAGTGTCAGTATCATACTGGAGACAAAAAATAATTTTCATTTGCAGAGTGTGATCATTATATATCGAGAAATCATTTTGTGTTATGTTTCAGTCACATTATCCTTCAGTCACATTATCCTTCAGTCACATTATCCTTCAGTCAAATTCTGCCGAGAAGCAAGAATAAACAAGCTTCCAGAGCCAAGGATGTTTTACCTAAAATCTCTCGCAATCCCTTGGATCCCTGGCGTACCGGCGAATTTTGCCTCCCCCCCGCCCCATCAAAAAATAAATAAATAAAAAATACAAAAAACATCAGCCAGGCATTTTCACAGATATCAGCACAAATGTACAAATGTGGCTGAGGCATGAGGGCGGTAAAATCTAATGAGACAATTATGGCTACCTTGGTCATAGCAGTCGCTGCCGTCAATGTCAAAAAGATGCGTTCAGAATCGATCATTATTTACAAAATTCAGGCTGTGTATTCATTGGTGATGGAATAATTCAAATGGAAATATATGTGTCATAGTATCATAACGTAATCCCATACGTATTTGCCCAATCGACCAAAATTCATAGTCTTTGCTTTATCGTGCTATAAAGCATTCAATCTATCTCGAAGTACTTCCTAGAGATCCTTATTCAAATGAGCCTTGATATTTATAACTTAAACGGTATTTTAAAAGTTGTTAACAACTTTTGTAAAGGGTTTGAGTTGTGATCTGTGATCTTTTAAAGGAGGGAGTTAAGATTTAAAAGAGGGAGTTAAAATATCACTTTATGCATAAGTTGTAGGGTTACAATCTTGATCTTGTTTATTCAACTCTGTTATCTTAACTAAATAAAGGCAGAAGTCATGTATGACTAAGTCAATGCTTTATGAAACACGATGCAACTAGTGTCTGGCACATTTAAAAGTGAATTTGAAGTCTGCAGAATGCAGTATTGTAGCACCACCTGATGTCCAAAGAAGACTCAATGTTTTATTGACGAGTTGTCAAAAGAAGACAAACATTTATTGAATCAATTTTTTAATATTATCATTTTTCTAGCGCTGTAATCTATTTTAACTGATGTTTTTTTCAAACATGGCTGAAGATAGATGTGAAAATGTGTCTGACCTTGGTCCTCTTTTAAATTCTTATATAGGATATATATATGTTAGTTTGATACAAGGATTTGCATTTACTCTTTTCCTTAGATGTGAGCTCTTACCTTTAAATTTTGATTTTCTAACAATATAAGGTGCACACATTTGTTGGCTATGATCAGTCCTAAAAAAAACCCAATGTGTCCTTCAAATGAATTATCTATGTTTTTAAACATTTAATTAAATATTAAACATAGACCTCATCGTATACTTTGCGTAGTGACACATAAAATACCTAATCTCCATTTTGCAGTGTAGGGTAATTTGTCATGTACAGGTACAGAGAATAAAGAGGAAATCAGTGAGATAGATGTAGAGCACCATAACAGGGGGCGGCACCTATATTCATAAGTATGAAGTTCTGACTGAGTGTGACAATACTCACAAGAGGGCGCCATGGCACAAGCATTACAGATTAATCTATCAAAGGAAAAATCCGTAAAAGGTAAGAAAATTCGATCTTATGTTATCTCAGGTCCAAAACGTTTATCGTCATATTCTTATATTTTATCATCGTTTTATTTTCTTATTTTCTATGATGAATTCATTCTAAATGGATTTAAAACTCTGCCCAAATCGCAGTGAACCAATGGAGCTGTCATCGCAAGACTTGGGTGTGCCTGTAGAAATGCTAAGCAGTTGCTATAGTAACACAGATCGATACTCGGCACGCACAGACAATATATTTTGCTCGGCACATTGATATGCATTGTAAAAGAAAAACCTGTACGGATAAATCAATGACAAAATGCGTTTCACTTGAAGTGTACAATCCTTTGATTGACCAGAATACAAGCCTTTTACTCATTAGCAGACAGTGTATACTTAGTTTAATTCACATATTCGCACATCTCATCATAGCGAGAGTTGCTTGAGGTCAACCATGTGACACAACAGTCCAAGATGGCCGACAGCTAACCCCAACTCCTCAGACGGTGAATAATCCTGAGAATAGAAGAAGCCATTATATCTCAATGAAATATGAATTAGATCTTTGCCTGAAAGGAAAGAGTAAGCTGAGAGGAGGACAAAGCAGGGAGTGTATGACAAATGCATGGATGATTTGAGTGAGGGAGCAGCAGCAGCAGCATTGTAGCAGAGCAGAGCGCAGAGAGCAGAGCAGCTCACAATATAAGGTGAGAACCATAGTGCGACAGCAGGTATAGCGCCCACGGCACCAAGAAAAGTCAATATTCCCAGCATGCAACGTTGCTCCATGTCATGTTCTGTTAAAGTAAAATGTATATCAAACGATATATGCTTCTCAGCTTGGGAAGTTCAGAGGGGAAGGGTTATTAGGATATGACAAATAGCTTGTCCGGATTGTATCAAATCTAATATTGTAGAGAGAAGAACATAGCTTTGCACAATTATATTACAACGTAATCACATTGATTGGTACAAATATCCTGCTCAATGACACGATGGCATGACAGTAGGTCTGGTGTAGTATTGGTATTGTGTTCGGTTGTGTAATGCAAAGCCTGCTTTCTACATAACTATCTACTTATTTTAGAAACTATAAAGCAACCCTCTATGACAGAACGTCTGGTACATAATTGTTTGGTTTTTTTACATCACTTTCAACATTATTTCGGTCATTTCGTGATGAGACCTACTTGTAGCAGATATAGTGCTGCTTCAATGAATTGTCATAATTGTCATGTTACAGGTCCTTGACATGACAACCCATCCGATCACAAATTTTCAAGGACAACGGGTTAACCCTTTTGGCAAGGGCCTCAGATCGTATGATAGATTGTAACATGAATTCAATCTCGGAATGGCCAATCGAACCCACGACCTTTGGATCACCACAGATGAACTGGTGCTAATAAGCTTATGCTCTAACTGACTGCATACGTATAAATATATAACACTGTTACATTTCAGCATGCAATAATTATAGGTGTATAACCACAAACAATTGTTTACATTCGAACAAAAGATAAATGGGCGAATTTGTCACCATAATGTTAAACCACATAGGTATAAAGTACCATACTAAACCCTCAAGCTTTTTAATCAATGGAGCCAAGATGTCACCTGCTGTCAGTCCTGTGCCTTTCGTTCTCCGTTAAGGTGCACTAATATAGCTGTCTGCTGTCCAACCCCTGTCTGCAACACTGGGAACACCCTTTTGTGGTTCCCATTATGAATATATGCATAATAATCACCAACAATTATCGTTTGAAAAAAATGGCTCGCTATATCAGCCCCCTTCCGTGAGGGATGGGATTGAAGTATAGTCAAATGTATACTCTTTGGTAGTAATACAAATAAATGGATGGGGGTGAATTTGTTTTCCAAAGTAGCTCAACGTTATGAAATCATAGGTCATCTCTGAAGTGAACAGTTTCTATAAGCATTAACAGTTTCAATGATAACGGATTTTCAAAACTGCACGCAACATATTTGAGTACTTCAAAGGGGTTTATAAGCCTCAGCTTAAATTTCTGTTTCATATACGTGGATATCTAGTCTCCGCACAACATTTGAGAATTAATTTTTACAAATATCAATAAATCCACACAATGCGCTCATGTAATACTGGCGTAAACAACATCCGATTTCTTAAACACATTTCAGTACGATGATTTTAAATATTCCATAAACAACCTTGAATGTAGAATCGTTGCTTTGTTTGCGAGAGAACATTGTTATTTTCTGTGTTTAATCATATTACCTAGATTCTCATTACGTAAATCGGATCAGATGTGCAATTGTTTTCCATCTGTTATTATGTCAATTAGGCTCAGTAACCAAATGTTGTAAATAATAGTTTTCTTTCAATGAAAGACAGATCCTGGAGAGGGTCAATGCGTCATGCTTGTAATGTTAATGCTCTTGATTTTCGTGCATCCTCACTTTATTACCATTGTATATTTCTCATTTCAGTGCAAAATAACATCTGAGGACTAAAAATATACTTGTATTTGTCTGTAATGCATGACCATAGTTATCAAACATGCTTGACGATTATTTCATTATGTATACCATTGATATTTTTATATCTCAAGAATGAGGCCACACTGTATGTTTGATACAAAATATAATGATTCATTTTATCCTACATTTAATAAAACAATGGTAATATATCATTGCAGAGTTAAGATGGAGGATGGCGCGGTTGTTCTCCACCAGGCGGAGCGCAAAGTGCATAGATTGTTGCATGGCCTGATAATGAACTGTGCCTTAGAGACATCAGTCACCTCTAACACGGTACACCACCATTGTATAACCATTACCCTATGATTCACCTCCAACCATCATTGATTACTCAACTACAAAGTATAATATTTCCTGTCAGAATACTAAATTTATAAGTCTAAGAATATGATATCCTACTTCACATGTCTCTCCTTTTCCAAAACTTAACTTACAGTTTCATACACTAATACGATAATCAATCCACACAACACCTCACTAGTAGATATGACATCAGTATTAATAGATATGACATCAATATACGTAGGATGTTCTCACATGGCACATCGGTTTCAAATATCAACCACACAAACATATTGTGCACTAAATGGGATGATATTGCTTATATACACTGACCTTCCATTAGCAATATTGCAGCCATTGAAATATTTTTCTTTTATGAATTAGATGTTTGTATTCTGTGTGCTGTAGGAATCGCTGTTGGTGGCAGGCTCTGATGGGACTGATCTGTGGCCAGTTGTTGACACCATCAACACCCTCCAAGCCTCCATAGACCAGCTCATTAACCACAAGTCCACTGTGACTTCATTCACGCTCCCTCAGGAAGTAGACCCAGGTACCGTATATACATACAAACTTTTACACTCATATAGTTTTATAAGCTACCAAATGATTTGACTTTAATGTGAGCTACTTAAACATGTGTTAAGAATTGTTTCATATCAGTAGCCCATAACTGCTAAATTCTAAAATAAGCCTAAAATATACAAAGTATTATAAAGCTTATTTTGATATCGGATTAGGTTCACACATCTCCACTATACGGTCTTATCCAGATGCAGTAAATTAATATGACCTTCCATTCTGTTTGATATATTAATCATTACATATAGTAAAGCTTGGTTTGTACACTCCAGAAGCGCATAACAATACAATGCAGAATACTAATGGATTATTTATGAATTAATCAAGTGTATATGCCTGTAAGTAAATCATTGTATCTTATACACATTCATGTAATCTTGTGCAATATTATCCATCACAGGAAAGCGATTTCTCTATATATTGAGTTAAATGAAGTCCCTCCAATCCTTTGTGCTGCAGCTGTCAACTGGTTAAATTTAATTAAATTTGATTAAATTAAGCAAATTTCTAAAGTTACCATTCTTATCGTATATATGTGACTAATAACCTTTCACAGTACATATATGCTCTTGATCTCATTATCGATAGCACTTGTGACACGCCTTCCAGATTCACGTTAAAGCCCTTCAGACAGGGAATGCATTACAATAAACCAATGGGAGGTACTAAGATCAGTTATAAGAGATTTATGTTTCTTTCTTTTTAGATATATTTAATGGCTGTGGGCACATATTGCTCTGTGAAGATGCCTCTGCATGGAAAGATAACAACAGCAGGGATAAAAATATGCACAAACTGTGTACCTGCCTCAAACTCGCCCTCAAAGCTGGAGGTTAGTATGATGGTCTCTTAGATTAATTATATCATTCATAATTTTATCTAAACCTTCTTCAACAGTTAACGTAAATTAACGGAATTAAAGCCTCATAATCTGATACAACTGAGGGATTTTGTTTTATTATTCTGGCACGAACAATGAATATTTGCCCTCAAAATAGCCCAAGATGTCATCCTGTTTTTTTTTCATATTCTTAAACAGTTTACTCGCCGCTTTAGTACATGACCACAACAAAATCATCGTAATCTTTGTTTTGGAAATTTTTCATCATTGCTTTGTCTTCAATGGTAAGGTCGAATATTACTTCATGAGTATATAAAGCAATGTGTAACTTACTTTTAAATTCTAAATAGGTCACGTGTGTCTCGGCATCAAATGCAAACCAAGCGATTTCCGGTCGCATCTGTCACAGATGTGTCAAGATTTCCCCGAATTCCGTTGGCTACAAGCAACAAAGCGCATCATAAACATTGAGGTGAAGGAAGGCAAGTGGAACATAGACAATGCCACAAAGGAGAAGGTGCTCTACTGGCTCACCATGGAGACAGCCACTGAGCAATATCTGGAGTACTCAGACATGGGACAGGTCAGACTCCTACTTTGTAAACAATTTTAACTCCTATCATTCAGAATTCAAACAATTTCTCACGGACGCTCAAATTTAAGGAACAGGTTATTTTTCATATTGACCTCCATAATTCATAAATAAGACATCGTGAAACTTGCCTCAGAGAAGAAACATATAGCAGCATAAGCAGTGATAGATATGCATAGATATGCATAGTGGATTGCGTGACCACATATTCATGCAACTATGGATTGCATAATTCAATATCCAATAACGTAAACTATTTTTTTTTGACAGTTCAGACATTTTCCTAATTTGTGATGATAACATTTTCCTTCTGTTAGATGAAAGGGTCACAAAGTAATGTTACTTAATCAAAATAGCACATACTGAATTCAAGTGGTGGATACTCTTTTTTTCAGATTGTATGGCGCGATCTCCGGCGCCTGTTGCCTGACCCTGACACATTTGTACGGCTGACCTTGCTCTGTCTATTTGGAGTGGCATGGGTCTTCTTGACTGCTGTCTTCCTGATAGCTCTCAGTGCTGGTAGGAAAATCTCAAAACGAGGCTATTCATTTTTGGTTTTAAATCACCAAGGAAAGATTGCTAAGAAAACAAACTATAAACTATAAAATAAATGTGGTTTTAAAATGCCATTTGCAGACAATAGTCCAGATCGAACGCTGCGGGTTGCATTGACCCACGTGAGAGGTGTGATAGTAGGTCAGAGAAGAGGAAAATCGGAATGGGGTCAAGGTCATGACGCTGCTGCCCTTCTTGCCCTTCAGCTCAGTGAACCTGATTGGTGCTTCCAAGGACTAGATAACCAGCGTAGTATTGATAGATTAGAAATACACCTACTTGCAGCCATTAGCAGGTATGTATATGCACAATATGAATTATCAACATTTTAATTTTGATATTTGTATAATGATTTGCAGTATATGTTTTGAAAGAAGTGAAAACTGATGATGTTGATTATGCCATAAATATCAATCAGGACTTATAATTGAATATTAAATTGGTCTTCCTGTAGATCTCGCCAGACTGGCAGCCGAGACTTAACCCTTGCGAGATTAGCACAATATATCAATGCCTTATGGGTCACTTACCAGAACCCACGTGACTTTCATGGCCATGACCTTGTGTCATTACTGGAGAGAAATCTTCTGCAACAAGCCCCTTACATCCTACCAGGTGTGTACGCTAATAGTCTGGCTGTACTTGCTCTAGCAAATAGCGGCGTGGATGTAGACAGACCCCATGTGTCAACACTTCTCAGGTTTCAGAAACAAAATGGACGTTTCGGGACCAGCGTAGGTGAGTAAGAATCATTCTATTAGGAATAGAGTGATGTTACCATTTCACTGTTTGTAACGATTCGAAGTCTACCAAAATATCCTTATATCATGAGGATGAATACAGGGCCTATTCAAGATTTACAGTTATGGCGCATATCTAATAAGAACAGTATGCCCAGTTTCCTAAAAAAAAAGACACCTTTCGTATGAAACTTTGGGGAATACAGGGCAATGAGTCATTTTACACACCCTAGCAAGTTTGCCATGCATGTTGACAATTCCCTGTCAAATATGTAATGCTTATCTATGTGCTTATCTTTACGAATCATCTTCACTCTAATTTTCTTGACATTTGCCTACGTATATTTAAACATAATAGCATGTCCAGCAAGCTGATTTTTAGAAGGATGCTGCGAGTATCTGAGAACTTATCCTCTCATTGCGTTCATAATATCATCAATGTAAAATGATTTAATGTAGAGTTCCCTTAACTAAAGCATTTCCTTTCTCATACATTTCCTTATATCATATCCGTATTCCAGTTCATATACTCATTATCAGTGTTGTTATCATAGATTTAGGAAATCATCTGTGGAATAAGGTATTGCTTTATATCCTTTGGGAGTTCACATGGGTATTCATTGAGTCAACTTTGTGTCAATGTTCCTAGTGTAGGATTAGGTTATTCGTGGTCATTTCATTGGCCCTTCTTTGTATATCGAGGCCATCATTATGTTTATCTTGTATTTGTTGTTTCAGATGAGACAGCATTAGCATGTTTGGCCCTGACCTGTCTGAGCGAAGATGATGATGAACCAGAACTTAATGAAGCATTCAACAAGACACTCACTTATCTCTTGGCAAGGTGACGTTAACTTTGCTAAAAAAATACAATATGACCAATCCCATTTTTCTGCAATATTTCATGAACACTTATCATAACACACGAAAATTAGGAATGCTTGCTATTCATTGATGAGTTTGTTATAATACGTCACTATGTACAAGAATAAAATTTATTGAAATACATCAAAATCTTTCTTAGTAGTACATAGATATATGTACTACAGCTTTTAATGGCCCATTTCCTTTGTAACATCTGAAATATGCAATAAGACCACAAGGAATTTTTTTATAATATGCTGCACTCAATCACATGTGTTGGGCACATTTCATTATTGTAATTGTATATAAAATGTGTTGCAGTCGGAGACAGGATGGTTCATACGGCTCCCTCTATGCCACAGCTTTAGTTATGCAGGCATTCAATGCCAGTGAGCTGATGCTGCCCTCTAAACATCAGGAAATAACCAAGGCCTGGCTCATCATGCAAGCCAGGAGACATTCATCCATAAAAAACATTGATATCGCTGCCCAAGTATTAATCGCTCTTTCAGAAAAGTCTCTAGTTTCTGTCAGAAATTTTACTGGTAAGTTATGTTATTGACATGACACAAAATACATTTAATAATGCACTGTATGTTCGGTCGTCAATCAAAGTGAACAATCGGTCTTTATCATTCACTTAATAATGATAATTATAATACACATTTGTATAGTGCTATTTCAGACATTTATATAATACGTCTTTATCACCCTTGGTGTCTGATCTTTATCACCCTTGGTGTCTGATCTTTACCACCACTGTTGTCTGATCTTTATCACCCTTGGTGTCTGAGTCTTGTTCACTAGATCCAGTTCCAACCTGGTTGCTGAAGGACTGCCCTTCAGTATTCTTATCTCTGATTACAAAGTTAATATCTATTTCTCAATCAGGTCTTATATTATCCCAATTTTTATTTTATATGATAATATTTCTCCATCCCTCATTATAATGCCTAAAGATATTAATATGCTTTCAGGAATGGATCGCATTTTACGTAGAGAGATGGGAAAAGAACACCTAAGAGCTCCTAGAGGGGTTGTACCCCTTATACAACTCAACTGGAATGAGAAAACGAACCAGCAAGAAACATCTTTGATACCCCATAACTATATATCTGCAAAAAATGTGGCACCAAAACTTGAATTATCTGGAACAACAAAACTGTTGCCAGCTCCAACGAATATTTCAGAATCACCAAATGTTACACAAGAAAGTGATCACAAAACCTATGATAACATAAGTGATTTGGGCGATTATATGCCTGACAGGGAGGTTGGTATCCAGCAAAATATAACAGATATCACATTCGATAGTCCCACTAATAACACCAAACTTGAAGATGGAGAGTCTAAAGACATTAATAATAATGATGATGATAGTAAAGACAGTAATGATGACAAGACAGAAAACGATGAACAACCCATATATGATAAGAATGTTAAGGATAATACCGGGGCAAACAATAAAGAAATCACGGATAGTAAAGGTGATAAAGACTTCGATAGTAAGGTTGAGGCCAAAGAGGAGATAGTAATCGATAATAGACCACCGCTCATGGATTATAACGTGGATGATGATTCAGGAGATCAATACCATATAGACGAGTAACATTATCTTCTCTTTTGTTAAATATAGAAATGAACTGTTTCTCCATTTTCAACTACATGTATCATAGTCAAGTACGCTACTATTTGTGTTTCGCATCTATTGACCCCAATCACATGTTCCTCTTGTGATTTGCATGATTCCACCTTATGGACACCACCAATACTAAGAAACGTGCTTTGATGGGATGTCTCTTTTCTACCGTCTCCAACTTATTTATTTCACAAATCCCTGCATTTCATGTGCAATATACGAAGAAGCCTACTTGTTTTTTTTCATGAAAAATATTTGAATGTGCTTGTAGAATTATTTTGTAATGTGTTCTGTACCTCTTATTCTGATATATCAAGGAAATGATAGGTGCCTGGAGTGTTAATGATTTCCAATCATTTGAATAATTATCATGAGTCTTGGTTGATGAAGTTTAAATGTAATCAGTGAATACTTATCCTTTGTCATTATGTATCCCAAACAATGTAGTAATTAATAAAAGTGAGAAAATATCAATATATCAATTAGTTTTAACTGTCCAGATTTAGAAGATCGCAATTGTTGAGAGTTGTACTTATTTAGCTCTTCATAATTCATTCATAAATTGAGTAGATTCTTAATGCATTACTGTGCACTAATAATACCTAAAAGGAATTTAAATATCTGGGGAGGATTAATTCATATACAAGTGACAGTGATTTTGTATTTAAAGAATACAGCACAACGAAGTATAAACAATATTTGAACAATGTGTGTGGGAAAGGTTATATGGTAATGTGTCAAAGAATACCATAATCTAATTTTGAGACCTGTTTCGGGAAATTTAGTAACAAAATATTATACAATTCTGATTTCACTCATCTACAGAAAACACAAACACCGTAGGTTATATTTTATTTTATTTTATGTTTGACAGGTAACAATTTAATTTCCAGTGGTTCACTGGGGACATGGTTTCCAAAGTTTTTTTCACATGTTTAATTTGTTAATCCATGTTAAAAAGTTTTTGGTTTATTTAAAATGTTAGAGAGCACTCTCTTCAACCTTGATCTTTTGATATTTGATTTAACGAAGCCATTGTTGCCAAATAAAATGACCTTAGTATTGTCTTCACTCAAATAAAATATAATTTTCATTATAATCCTTTATAGAGCCGTATGTTTCCTTATGCCTCAGGTGAAGGGACACGCAGGTACATAATCATGTCTTGTCCACATGACAATGCTGTTACTACTAATGACTATATTTTACAATGAATTTGTGAATAGTGCCATCTACGCAGTAAAACACAGAGGACCTTGTCTACCGAAGTTTAGTAGTTTAGGTTTTGGGAGACTTCATCTTCAATCTCAACAAGCTTAGGCAGCTCTAACAACATGGTTGCTAAATGATGGCTAAGAAATGCCTCAAATTATTTACAGGGCCTAACACGCAATGCTTATTATTTTTTCAAATACATTGGAGATATTTTTTCAATGCTGACATGGGGGATTTGTATACCTACTAAGTCCTACAAAGATTTTATCAAAATGTCCTCAAATTAAACCTTTTAAAATGATTAGGTCTTTATATTAAATTCACTTAGACATAGCTTGTTGTCCATATTTCTGAAAACAACAAGCAAATATACTTGTCTTTAAAAGACTGGAGTAAGAAACAGTCCTGAGGGATTAAAAGGTTCAATAGGCCATGGCGGCGAAAGTATTCACACATTTTGTGCTACCAGGAAAACCATTTGTGATAACTGAGGCCAAGCTATGAAAATGCTGGAACCAAGATAGCCAAAAGTTGGTAGAATTTTGTAAAAAAATCTCTTTAGCACATATCACAAAATGTAATGCACTGCTTTATCTTACAGTGATCTATGTATATGGCCTTTGCATTCTCCTCATAAATGCAAGAGATGTCTTGATTCAAAAGATGACTCTAAATAAACCATTCCCATTGTTTTAGGAAAAACGTTATTTGGGCATTCATCACACTGAACCTTGACATAACACGTGTTCCTTTCATAACAATATGAGAATCTAGGACAACCTGATGAAGGTTCTACCTACTAAATAGGTGAATCATTTCCCGGATAAGAACCTCATATCCACTGGCCCCTTCAAAAATTCCACTTTTTTTACAATTGGCGTGTGCAGAAAGATTGGTTAATCTCAAGAACAAATTTACCACCTTCCCATATAAATTTTGCATGCTCCTGTATAATGGAAGTAATATTCTTTATTCTTTGTCTTTAATTGATTATAGATATTTATTCATATCTAATGTGCTGTTTTCAAATTCGAGATCACCAATAAAGGTGTTAAGTGGATTAGACATTGTCCACATGAGAATACTTCAGACATTAATTTACGATGACTTTTTGAGTAATGCCATCTACGTTGTAAAAATCAGATGAATGAATTTTGTGTCAGGCCCATAAAGCACAACCGATTAATAATAGGTGTTGGAGTGCCACCTAGTGATAAGAACAGCGGACAGGCAATTATAGGTGCTGGCCCATCAAACTCAATCTGAGGCAGGTGGTGACATTTATTACTCACTATCTGAGCTGATCGGAAGTGTGTTCAGTCTTAAAAATAGTACTGAGCTGTACTGAGATAGTATATTATCAAAATTGATACACTCAATTAAAATATGTTTAACAATCATAGCTCTTTGACAACCAATACATTGAGGCTGATCTTTGCCTTTAAGAAGATAGCAGTGTGTCAAATGACTATGTCCTATTCTTATACGACTTAAAATAAACTCTTCTCTTTGGTTAATTCTGCAAGCACCTTTTGTTTTAACTAGAACGTGCTTAATTTCATGTAATGTATTAAAAAACAGTAATATATTTCTTAAACTCTGTATAAGGTATTGGTATATTTATCGGACGTTTGTGCAATGCTGCTTTGGCTGCATGGTCAGCAGCCTCATTTCCATGGATTCCAATGTGACTGGGGATCTAATAAAAACAAATTTCTTTATTTTTCTCAGTACAGAAGCTATGATGCCATTTGAGGATTTTATAAATCAAAGGATTTTTCCAATCTTTTTCTTTCAATGGTTGTAAACATGACAAAGAATCACAAAAAAATAAAAATGTCCGGTGTGGAGAAGTCTCCACATGATCTAAAGCTAGGTACAAAGCATATAGTTCTGCAAAAAAAAATTGCTGATTCATTTGGCAGACGTTCTGAATAAATATGATTGCCCTTAACAGCAGCTGCAGCAGCCTTCGCATAGCATATTGGTATGCATGCTCATCAGGCCATCTGGATGATCAGTGATGCAAAGGATCGATTACCAATCAGAGATGAGCAGAGGAGGTCAACCTCATTAAGGATCCAAACGCATACCTACATAACCAGGCTGCAACCGCATTGCTCGGTTGCCTAGATACTCCACTGCTGCTGGACTGAGTCTTCTGCCAACCGGCATTATCTGAGGTGCGGCCCTAGGCCAGAGAGTTCCAATGCAGTTATCTCTGTTCACCATTACACTCATGCCATGCCTTGCCTTGCCTAGTCTGACTCCATGTATATGTTGTGTACACCCAATAAAGAAGACTATTTTATACTGTCATTTCTGAGTCTGCTGTTATTCTTATCTTATGAGATAGGCATGTTAGGCAGCTAGGTATTGACCCCCAAATCACAGCCAGCAAGTTTCCCTATATCTGTGAGGTTCACTTAGGTGTCCCAACCATAGTTAACAACTTCGAGTTTATTCTAAAGCCACAACTGAAATATAAGCCACAGTTTCTAAAAACCAAACTAAATGCTGGTTGTTTTACAGATACAACTGGTTAAAGCAATGGGACAATAATTATTTGAGTCTGACGAGTCTTTGCCAGGCTAAGGAATGGGAGTAATAATGGCTTCACTCCATGAAGGAGGAAAATTACTTTCCCAAATGTTATCAAAAAATATCTAAAAGATACCCAAGTGATTGGAGGTGTTTAAGGATTTGGTAATGAATTTGATCAGGCACAGGAGTGGCATCATGAAATTTATCTAAAGCAAGTTTCAAATCTTCTATTGTAAATGATTTATTATAAGTTATGAGATATGAAATTTAGTTGGTTTCTTTCTTTTCTATTTTTTATTTGTTAAAATTTTGCAGAATAATTATCGAATTAGGAATTCTTGGAAATTGTTTGACCTATTGTGTCACCTATTTCGATGGGATTTGTAATTAAGGTCTATACTCCACAATGAAAAACTGGGACAGACATGTTTTTTTTTGGCTTAAATGTGTTCAAACTAATGTTATTTGTTAATTTAGCACAGAAAAAGTAAACTTAACCAGCTAGTCTTAAATTTTTATTATTTAAATTGAACCTGTTTTAACGGTAGTTAAAACGGGTGTGACTCAGTTTTTGCAGCTGGCCACTTATATGAAGTATTTATATTTTCTTTATTTAATGCCATCCAAAGAATAATCAAGCTTTTTTGGGACATTTTAGATATAATCATGTCATAAAATATGAATTATCACTAAAAGAGTTGGGTATTTAAAAATCTCATGCAAATGAGTTTGTCCGCCATGTGTGCCGAAGGCAGTTACGTAAATATACGAGACCACATGAAGTTCTCTCCAGATGCTTCAAACTGATTGTGGATTATAGACCTTAATTGGCCATTCTGATTTAGATGTTTGATCCTTGCTCCACCTCACTTCCCAATAATTTTACACACCATATCCCAGCATTTTAAAATTGGTGAACATGTATTTAATTTAGAAATGTAATCTTTCCAGCTTTTTTGCTTGTTTTAATAATATATTAACAAGATAGTTGTGAGCATTAAAGTCAGCAACTAACTTTATCAAATTATCAAGTTGTCAAATTATTTAAATCTGTAATATTAATTGATTCACTTGCTGGTAAATATATTGAACCTATAGTTAATGTATTTTGCTGGTAGCCCTGACTGCAGAAGCTTGTAAATTAGTATTTAATGTTGCTTTACTTATACAGGATATACAGGAGTTAACAAAAATAGAACTCCGCCATGTGCTCGGTCCATTGTGTCTATTGAACCAACTTTATTACAAGTCACATATCCCTTAAATGTTGTTGGATTATCTTTGAATTTAGTTTCTTGTAAACAATTTACCAATGCATTGTGTTTTTTAGAACTCCGTTCGAGGTATTTGAAAAATAGGAACAATTCCTTTCATTGATTGGCCAGGATATTTCTGTCTGAATTGCTATTGATTTTGTCTCTTTTCTCTTTTAGGTGGTAGTATAGGATGTTTTGGTATCATTAAAAGTTTCTACACGTTCACGTGCCTCTGGAAAAAAATGTTTTCAGTATGGCATATTCGCTGATTTTCCTTCTCTTTTAAAAAGCAGATACAATTCTGCAAATACGATGGGTGATTGCCTTAACAATTCACACATTTTATAGTACCTGAAATACAATCTTCTCCACTATGCTGGGCTCTACATTTTGGGCATCATAAACATCAACTGCTTCAAATGCCAGAATGAATGTATTGATTGGCACCATCCTACTTAATAAAATTTGTTTGCATTGGACTACATTTTGATATACTTGATAGTGGAATACTAGCTACTTCTAGTACCTAGCGAGTTACTCAGTTAGCTGTTTGTGTTAGCTGGCTCAAACTACCGGAAAACTACTGGGATGACTGAGGTAAGAATATGACACTTTGCTACTAGTGTTTTTTGGTCTCTGCTGAACGCAATCGGAAGCAATCGGACGCACTCGGGTGGTTGTGCTCGGTTGTGCCTGACTATATTATACATTTTGAACACGTGATTGTATTACACCTGGCTATATTACTTATTGATACATATCTGAGCATATCTGAACATACTTGATTTTACATCTGAGTATATCTAATCATTTTTTATGACAATAAGAGATTAATCACTGCTGCTTACCACTATTTTGGTTACTGATCATAGTGATTATATTTTTGCAGAACATGACTGATGAGGTGACCTTCCGTGGGGACGGCGGTGATGATGTTACCACGAAACTGATGGGGATGAAGAAATCTGAGTTGGTGGAAAAGGTTATCCAGAATCAGAAGAATCATGAGGCCATTATAACTGAAAGGAACGATCTTGTGAGGAGGGTTGAACAAGTGGAATCCATGCTGAGGAGGCGGGAGGAGGACCTATTCTCTAAAACTCAAATGATTGAAATGGCCAGAGTCTCCGAGACACAAATGAAAGAGGCTCTTGACAGTGTGAACGCCAGAATGACTGAGGTTCTGAAAACAAAAGAGGAGGCCCTGAAAGGTGCTGTGAGGTCTGAACAGCTCCTACTGGAAAAAAAGAAGATAATCGATCGATTAATGGCGGACATTGATGGAGGAGATCTAGACATGGACACATCCTCCACAACAAAATTGGATAGAATGCTGATTATGATCTCCAATGATGAGATCCAGCATGACATAGCAAATGCTATCACGAGACCTGAGGCCTTCTCAGTGATTACTAGTGACCCTATCATGGATGTATCTGGGGACTCTGATAGACTGGTTGAGTTTGATGTGGTAGTCATAATACCTGGCCTGGCTGAAGTAAGAAATGGCTATAAAGGTCTTGAAATAGCCAGGACCATTTTGAAACATGTTGCATTAATTAGAGCTGCAGGCCCTGCAGTAGTGGTTGTGGCGCCACCTCCAGTTTTGAATGATGAGAATTCTTTTCAACAGGAACTATTGATTGAAAAAATCAAAAGGCACAAAATGGATGGATACTGCTTTGTGGGGGTAAAAAAATTTGAAGAACTTCCTAAATGTGAACTTTTAAATGAAAACGGATTCTTGAGGAGAAACAATATTCAATTCTTAACAAAGACGATTGATGAGCTCTCAACGCCTACCAGAGAGAAAAAATTCATCCCACCACAAACACCCATCTCTAATATTAGGATGGGTAACAGTAGTTCAAGTAGAAGGAATGACCAGCAATCATATTCAGGGATTCCTTCAAAAAAAGCTGGTTATGAGGAAATGGTACAAATTCCATTAGGTATAGTAGGAAGAATCATTGGTAAAGGTGGCGCCAATGTGCGCCGCCTGGAAAGTGAATCTGGTGCCAAGATAAGCATAGACTCTTATGAAAATGACTTTGGTAAAAAATATTTTGCATGTATTAAAGGTGATAAAGGGAAAATTGAAACTGCAAAAAATATGATTATAAAGAATATTGATGAAATGAATGTATCCGCATGATGTGTTTGGCCAGAGTGGTCAGAGTGCAAAAACCATTTTTCTATTTTTAATATCAATAATAGCTCTAAAAACAATAATGGTTCTTAACAAGCTATGAGTCAACTAAAATGTTTCACAATGATATTCATAATCATGATATTCACAATTCTGATACTCGGTTGCTTTGTGATAACGGATATTTGTCACATGGTATGGCTGGTAATGACAATTCAGGTACAAATATTGATAGTGCAAATATTGATGGTACTGTATTTTGTATTATGTCTATCGACTCAGATTACCTGGGTATGAAAAATAAAATAAAAAATATGAGCTCAAAAATATGTACTTGTGTCTGTTTTCCTCAATATGGCCTTAAAAATATGTTCTTTTATGATTATAATCTTATTCTATGTAAATTCCATAAAAAAGAATTTGATGACAATAAACTTGACCCCATGAGAACATCCTACTTCTATTTTTATAAAAATAAAATAACTAAACCTATTGGCCTTATAAAGTCTGGTAAATTTTTATTGCTCAGAAAGTTTTATTATAATAACTTTAATATTAAGATTATTAAATTAGGCCACTCTGGCGAGTACTTGAATAGGAATAAAATATATACGAAGAGTAAGATAATTAGACATGAAAATTATATCATTACATCTCCAAATCAGCGACTTCAAACTAATAATCGTTTTAAAACTTTGAGTAAAAAATTTCCTAAAAAAACAATGAGAAGAAAAGTTAACAAAAAAGCTTTAAATATTCATAATATTAATAATTTTGAATCATATAACAAGTTTTCACCTCTAAACAACGAGGATGTAATTGAGACAACTGTTTTATCAAAAGCAAAATATAAACGTAAACCTCAAGTTAATCTTTATGCCTTGAAGGCGACTGGTATGAATCGAAGTTCATATCTTGATGATTTAATGTATGCAGAGAAGCGACAAGAAAGCACTCCACCGCCACACTTTTCTATTAGAAGCGATGATGATTCGGCTCACCCGAAGCAACTTCGTAACACTTCGGGAATAAAACTGACCAATAAGGCGAGACCCGAAGGCAAGCTTTCTACAGTGGAGTCAGGCCGGCGTTTTCGTATTGAAACCAAGCGTACACTTCATCAGCTAAATTTAGATTTCAGATATGATAAAGATTACTTCGCTATAGAAAAGCCTTTAGGCGATAAAAGTCCTCTATTGCGTCCGACTGTTCTGAATTCTGAGGATGATACGGAGAACTATGTAAACTCTTTACTAAATAAAACAAGTAGGAAATCTGAACTATCTAATATTAAAAAAATATTAAATATGTCTTTTGTTAATGCACAGAGTGTGAGAAATAAGACAGACATTATCAAAGAATATATTTTTCAATATGACATAGACTTAATGTTTTTTACTGAAACATGGATTAATGATGAGAGAGATACTAAAGTTTGTGAGGAACTTGAAAAAAATAATTATAAATTCAAAAAATGTTCAAGAAAATTGAGATCCGGTGGAGGCCTAGGAGTACTGCATCGTGATGAGCTGGATATTAAAATTATTAATAATATACCATTTAAAATATTATCTATGGAAATTATGGAAACATGCCTAAACTACAATAATAGATTAATTACGTTCGTTAATATATACAGACCTGGCTTTAATAAGAAAAATAACTTCACTTTCAATTTCTTCTTTGATGAGTTATCCAACATTTTATCATAATACAAACTTTTCACACATGATGTCTTTCTTATTGGGGATTTCAACCTGCATATGAATAAAAAGTCAAAACCTGAAGTAGTAAAAATGAATGAAACATTGAATGATTATGATTGCACACAATTAATAAATAAACCAACGCATATACTAGGTAATACATTAGATTTATTAATAAAATTTAATGATAGCACGTCATTAGAGGACTTTGTTGTAGAGGATCTTTTTTCAGATCATAGTACAATAAGATGTAAATTTAGGTTTACAAATGAGGTGATCAAAGAAAAGGTAATAAAATTTAGGAAATATAATAAAATGGATCATGTTGCGTTTAAAAATAATATTAATATGTATTTTAATAAAACCCCTTTTTCAAATTCTACTTTGGATGAATTAGTAGGTCTATTTGAGGGATCTAAAAAGATTTTAAATAATCATGCACCAATCATCAACAAAAAAATTAAAATTAGAAATTCTTCGCCCTGGTTTAATAATGACATTGATATGGAAAAAATGTTGAAAAGACAACTTGAGAGAAAGATGAGAAGAACAGGTCTGACTATTGATAAAGAACTATATAAAAAACAAAGGAATAAATTTAATAAAATAATTAATGATGCTAAATGCAAATATTATGAAAAAATAATTACTGATAATCATAAAGATCCAAAAAAACTTTATACAACCATTAATAAATTATTAAACAGGAATAATAATACTCCTTTTGTTATGTCGGATGATTATGGAAAACTTGCGGATGACTTTAATGAATTTTTTATTGGGAAAATTGATCAAATCAGAGATAAATTGGACAATATAAATTCACCGATAAAATTGGATAACAATAATTCACTGATCAATAATACTATTGAAATAGTTAAATCTAATAGATTCGATGGTCCGCAATGGAACAAATTCAAATTATTGAACCATGAAGATGTCAGAAAAATTATTAAAAAATTATCTTCAAAATCGTGTGAACTTGACCCCATCCCAGCGTGGTTGATCATACAACATCTTGATGAATTTATACCAATTATAACTGAAATAATCAATAAATCACTACTGTGCTCTACAATGCCTAATGATTATAAGATTGCTATTATTAGACCTCTTCTTAAGAAACTTGGGCTTGAACAAATCTTAAATATATATCAAAAATTATTGAAAAAGCAGTAGCCAATCAATTAATAGATCATTTAGATATTAATAATTTAAGAGATTGTTTTCAATCTGCTTATAAAGAGTTCCATAGTACTGAGACTGCACTTATAAAGGTTCATAATGACTTTTTATATGATATTGATAATAATAAGACGGTTTTGCTTGTTTTGCTTGACTTATCTGCGGCTTTTGATACCATTGATCACAATATACTATTATCTCGACTTTCTGAAAATTGTGGTATAAATGGCTCTGTATTAAACTGGTTTAGATCATATCTATGTAATAGAGTTCAATATGTGACGGTAAACGGTAATTATTCACAAAAAAAGTCCCTTAAATATGGAGTTCCGCAGGGATCGGTTTTAGGACCTATCCTTTTTACTATCTATATTTCTCCTCTATCTAGAATAATAGGAGAATTTGGTTTGAATTACCATATCTATGCTGATGATACTCAGTTATACATCTCGATGGACTTAGATGATGATAAAAAGATGGAATTAAATTATAATAAATTACAAGAATGTGCTGGTATGGTTAGAAATTTTTTTCTGGAAAATAAAATGTGTTTAAACGATAACAAAACAGAATTTCTTATTGCTTCAAAATATGGTAAAAACAAAAACAAAAAAATTAATAACTTTGATACTATTAAAATTGGGAATGATAAAATAACTAATACTAAAAAGGTAAAAAACTTGGGTGTGATCTTTGACTCTGCAATGAATTTTAAAAATCATATTAGCAATATCTGTAAAAAAGGTTTCTTTCATCTTAAGAATATTGCTAAGATAAGAAAATCGTTAAATAAATCATCTACTAATATGTTGGTACATGCTTTTATTTCCTCAAATATTGATTATTGTAATTCAATACTGATTGGACTTCCAAAAAAAGATATAGAGAAATTGCAAAAAATGCAAAACGCTGCAGCTAGATTAGTTACTAAAACAAGGAAATTAGAACATATTACCCCTATTTTAAAAGAATTACATTGGTTACCTGTTCCAGCACGCATAGAATTTAAAATCTTACTTCTTACATGGAAAACATTAAATAACATGGCTCCAATATACTTAAAGGACCTCTTAACCAAAAGAATTAATTGCCCAATGTTGAGATCGAATGATAAACTAGAACTAATAATTCCGAAATCGAATAGTAAATACTATGGAGATAGGGCCTTCAGGTATATTGCACCTTTATTATGGAATAAACTTCCATCTGATCTGAGGTTATGTACTGGTTTAAATATATTTAAAGGTAAACTTAAATGTTTTCTCTTTAAGAAATACTATGGGACTTAAGGACTTGTGAGCGCTTTGAACAGGCTTGCCTGATTTAGCGCTATATAAGTATTTTATTATTATTATTATTATTACATATTAATCATTTAGTTCATCCACTATCTCCTCTTCAGAGACTCCCACTAAATCTGGGCATGGAATTACTCCTTTTTATTTGTGAGAGTTTTGTGAGCCGTTATAATAACTGGAACTGTGACCAACATTCGGCACCGTAGAAGATTGTCCACATAATTTTTCCGCCCAACCTCAATCAATAATTTATTTCCCATTTTTTAAAACTGTTTTTGGTATCCTGGCAATGCCTTGAAACCCCTTCGCAATTGCAAAGGGGGACAAATTTGGCAGTGTATGTTCAGCGTCGGAACTTTCTGCAATAAAAAATTTGGGCCATTCCTCTATTCTTATCGAATCATTATCGCTATTGATCTTATTCCTAGGTCTGTTTTGTTTGTTGTGTGCCATGTGTGTTTTTTTTCATCAGTTAGGTCCCCTACCCACCACGGAGCCCAACAAGGGGACACCTTTCTGGATCCGAGACAGGCATGTTGCAACTGGAACAGTATTACTGCCAAACCAGCCCAGTGCTCAACCTGTCATGATTCCATATCATGCTGGGGGCCAGTGGGCTATTCTTTAATCTCGACACCCACAGGGGGCCACAGGGGGAGTCTCTGAACAAAATAATCAAGTCTGCGCATAATAGGAAAAACCTATTTGTCAGATTTTATAACAGCACAATTTCAGGCTGTATCAAGTCAAACAGAAGCACCTTTGTTCTCGTGAACAGTGAAAGTTGATCTTCCCCCTGCGATATCACAAAATAACACAAACCCTGCTGTTTGGAGTTAGAAACGACTAAGTTGCAGATATCCGTCACGCAGAGGTTCATTAATGGAAGTGCATTGCTCTAAATGAGTCTCTAAAGTATTGTCGTAATGTCATGCTTCATAACTTATATATATATATATATCAGCTCTAACAAAGATTAAACAAGTCTATACATTATGCATAACTTACTTTAGTAATCCATTAAAACCTTTTACTTGTTAATAACGTGTAATGCGCTGTACCCATGTGCATTGGTCTGGAATTAGAACAATGGACCCATATTCACTTTTTGTTCACTTTCTGTTCACTTTTTTCACTTTTTAACTCTAATGAATGGTACATATGAGGAATAAAGCGAACTGATCTATACAATAAAACTTAAATTTTACCAATACGACTGGGTTCGAAATGAATATATAGTTACGTGCCAAGATCAAAATAGTATAATAAGTAAAGATATTATAATAACAGTCAATAAAAAAAATAACTTTTCACAATGAAGGGCTAAAACATTTCATATAAAATAATAATGGCAATTTATTTCAGTATATTCTTTGATAAATTGAGAAGAGGAATACAATTGACTTGACAAAATAACAACAAACTGTTCAATAATCCAATATTGTTGATGACATTGATAAATAAGTTATGGCCAACTTTAAGCGCCAGTGTCAAATATCATAAAATGAATAGATACAACATTATATGAATTGATACATCCAGGCATATGTTTACATATTCGACTGCTCAGCACAGCCTGAGTGTCAATAAAAAGGCTTGGTACTCATCCTATTGGTACTCATCATATTTGACCTTCAATACACAGATAGTACACGCAGTGTTGACATAATATGTCTGTGCTACTATTTTCCATGTTACTTGATCTGATTTTTCACAGTTTTGGTAAGTATTTTTAAACTCCAGGCCTGTGATCAAACTACATTGGAAATACATCCAATTATTATTGCTAGCATGCACATTTAAGCCTCCAACCTCAAATGGATGACACAGAAGGAACTCCAGGGTGATGCCTTGGTAGCTGCAGGGATGCAGAGGATACTTGATGTTGAACATACGCAAAATGGTTGCCATACCAGAATATTTTACAAAACACTCACTGCATCCATGACATTCTCAAGGCACTTGTACTGAATCCACAGCACTCCAATGTCATCAAGTGTGAAGATCCTTCAGGGCTAATACGGCAACCACATCATATTGGACGCAATGATAACACAGTACAGACTCAGTACAGAACTCAATACAAGGTTTGAGCTCCTGCTGAGAATAACAATGCGTCCAAATTGCACTGACAGTGCTTGCTTTGCGCTGATGCCAGTATCCCATTGAGTCCACCCAAATCTGAGCGCTATGGCACAACAGTTTAATTGCAGGCTTGGTGTAACAGGGGTATATGAAATAATTCCAATTAACTTTCTTAAACAGTTGAACCTATTTCGGCAATAATCACTTAATTATCTGATACTATTTAGGTTGTTTCGTACTTCAGGTTGTAAACATTTTCGCCTTCATGGATACAGTTATGCAAGTTGTGGTGGTCTTTATACCAAAACAAATTCAGAGTGTTCTGGAAGGCCAGTGTACACAAAGGGAGACAGATACATTTATCATTTGTATGGTGTCTGGCGATGCAGTTTTCAGTCATGCTCCAGTTCATATTACATGAAGGCCTCACGACATCATCCTGTACCTTACTCCTATTGGACAAGCAGCACATTTGGAACTTGTCTAGGTAAGTTTGCCACTTGAAGTCAGTTTAGATTAATTTTATGTCATCCATTTTCTGAGAGTATGATTTAGGCCTGTAAATGGGGTTTGCATTGAATATGTCTCATAAAACATTGGGAGCTTGATTTAGGATAAAACATGTATTGCATAAGGCCCCTGTCACACCAGGCCTAGGGCTGTGATCAAACTGTGTTGGTAATACATCTACTCTTTATGGCGAGGTAGAGTCATTTACTACCTCTGCCACAATACATTGTTAGAGTTTTTCCACACATATTAGCATGCAATTTTCATACAGATAACATTGTACAATTGGTTAGCTCTTGTACATGATTATGCACAATGACACAGCCATACACGCGTACATGCCCACTTCATATGTTCAAAGGTAATTAAGAATGGATCATTTATTTGGAAGAAGGGGAGTATATTTAAAACATCTGGTTGGAAAGGTATGCCATTGATACACCTTTCACCATTGATACACCTTTCATTGGGAGTTTTAAATCACTTTCAACATCATTTCAGTCATTTCATAGTGAGACCTGACATATTAGGTATAAACCCATGATCTGCTAAGGTGAGAATAATACATCCATTATCCATTTTTTATAGAAGTGCAGTGAGGACTCTAAGCATGCATGGATGACCATATATCAAAACATACATTAAATACAGAACATGCATTAGCATATACAACATATTTTAAGGTGCAGAAAATATGATGATTTCTTTATAGAATTGGACAAGAACGCTAAACATGACATTTGAATTTGCAGAGATCGTATTGTATAATTTTTAAACACACCTTCAGGTCTGTAAATTTAGTTCAAGTTTAATTATATCCGTTTCCCATTATCGTTGATATATAAACTACCTACCAAAGCAGATCCTAAGTTTATAACTGGATCTGCAAGTTGAAGTCAAATATGACTGTATGACGGAGTTCCATAGTTGACTTCTAAATGTCTAGCCATCAATAAGCAATGATCATACAACATAACAAATTGGTGTCATCGGTACAGTTAGAAAGTCAATAGTATTAACTCAAGAGAATATCATTTTAAAGTTCAACATTTGATTACACCATCAAAAAATGATAGAAAATTACGTATTTCTGGTCTGTGCTAAATGATTCTGAATCTGAAATAGAAATGCAGTCTGCAATATATTTCTTCAGCTGCTATCTTATTGTTACGGTCGATTTAGAGTTACATATTCTACAGATTACATATTTAGTTTAGAATCATAAATATTACATTCTCTTTGTTATCGATAATTGATAAATGAAATTATAATGAAAACCAAGTGGCTGGTAGGTAAGATAACTTGTTTGAATTTTACCATTCAAAATGTAGATTTCTATCACTTCCACGGGTGAATCTATGTCAGTAAAATTTGAAATTGGGAAAACTAAGATTATGCAATATATTTTACACAGCTTAATAATTAAAAAAAGAACATAAGACCAGATAGAAAATTTTCAGTATGAGAAGTACGAGTCATAAACTTCTAAACTTGGCTGACATAACCGTTTCCTACATGGTTAAAAGTTAACAACAGAACAGAACATTAGTCACTGGGATGGAGGAAAAAAGGCAATAATTTAATAAAATGGTTTATTAAATGGTAAATTTATGTAGGAGTAATATTATGAGTATTGATCATAATGTTTAAGGTATAAATATTTTTAATATGGAAGGAATAAGTGCTTGAATCTAAATCCATGAAAGCTACAAGGGCCTAAACATATTGAAACTCAAGATGGATTCTATATCAGGCAGTGAAGAAAATGTTATTATTCATAGAATGTTCTCAACATCTTCAAGACACTATTACATTCAGATTGATCATGTGGCCTAATGAATTTAATTTGATGACATGATTAGAATACCAACTTTCTATTTCCACCATTTGAAAAGTAATTACTGAACATACATACAATTCTAGGTCAATTTGGTAATTTTGTTAGTAAAGTAAAAAGTAAAGCTAACATTTATATACCGCTGATACCAGACAATGTCTGCTCATAGCGGGTGATAGTAACTGGCCAGGATTCAAACCTAGAACCCCTTGATCACAAGGCGAATACTCTACCAATTGAGCTATTTCGGCCAGATTTAGGGTGTAGTAAATACAAAGTTAGGCATTGATTCTCTAGACATACAACATAACACATTTAAATGAAGTTAAATTATGTGAAATAATCATTTGACAACAGCAACCAGAATTTACTTTCTGAATAGAAATTTAAATATTTTCCATGGATGTTCCAAATATGCTGACCTAACATTTATATATATATATATGTCATCAAACGGTTGTTAACAATTTCCAATACCTTGCATGGGTTATAGCTCATACTATTTTCAGAATGTCAAAAGCTGCTTTTGCTCTTTCTGGACTGTTTTATATTATGCACACATAATCACTAAATAGGAATGATATCCATTTTTAAAATCTGCTAACATCAAGTTAATTCACTATCACATGTTTATGTTTGGAAAATGAGCATCTATGTAATTCTAGATAATTAGTTAATATTTCAAACATGTAGGAATTGTTTTCCTTCGTCAAGCAATCAAAATTCATACAATCATAACAGTAGAGCAAAACAATTTATAAACCAACTTTTCAATGAGTCTATCAATATTCATGGAGTATAATCTACATATTTCAAATAATTATATGTACACTTGAATGTTTCAGATCCCATAATATCAGCTTGGCACAATGGCAGACCATCAGATGTCAGTACAACTTTCCTAACAGATGGCAACACTAGCACATGTGTGGCTCTTCCTTCACGAATTTCACCTCTTGGTACTTCCTTTTTGTTAGAATTCCCTAATGGCTTCAGACAAGTGTATGTGATTCTCACTGGAATTAATCTGCAGTGTTACCAGGATGCCATGAGATTGACCAACCCTATTGAAAATAGTGGTGTGTATGCACTGGCAAAGAGGACCACCCCAAGCACTTCAGACACATCATGTTGTCAAGCACCGCATTGTGATATCAGTACAATGTGTGCTATCATTTCTGTAAAGGTCAAAAGTCAGCTTGATGTTTGTGAATTTCTTTGCAAGTGTCCCCTTAAAGATAAAGTAAGAACATGTGATAATGTCTCCCTGACCGTCATACAGGAGAACGCTGTTTTATGCCAACTTACATTTGTTTGAACACTGCATAAAATGTTAGAATTTACCACCCCTTTTTATCAAACAAAACAGACTCAAAACAGTTAATTCATCATGATTCCGCCTGCAGCCATAAAGGTTGTCAAAGTTTAATAATCAAATCTATACACGCTTTTATATCAACTTATATGAGCGGGCATAGATTTGATTGTTAAATTTCGATGACAGTTTATAGCTGCAGGCAGAACCATTAACTAATAAAGACTTATGATTCTTATTACCATTAAAATATCTAATATCATACTGTAAAACAATTGTAAATTCTAAATGATTTCTCATATATCAGGCAAGGCGGCCCATGTATGAAGTGTCTAAACAAAATGTCCTGGCTGTTGTTGCTATGTCAGACATGACAATTCAGTGACCTATGTATATTGAACTTTATAATGCGTGCAATATTAGGTTCCAATCAGTTAATAGGTGTGAGCTCATTCTGGGATCAATAGGTAACTGTTCGCCTGTTTTAAATGTTTTTGTTCCATAAGATTTGTCACGAATGTTCCTCACACTATAAAAGGACCATCACAGACTGAATGTACATTGTAAGGCCACGGGCCGTGGCGCATTTGGTTAGAGCGCCAGCTTATTAGCACCAGTTCCTCTGTGGTGATCTTCGGCCACGTCGAGATTGAATTCATGACACCATTTCGCATACGAGTTGAGGCCCATGCCAGAAGGTTAACCCATTGTCCATGTAAATCTTTGACCGAGTGGATTGTCATGTCAAGGACCTGCAACATGACAATTCAGTGAGGCAGCACTATATCTGCTACAAGTGGGTCATCACGAAATGACCGAAATAATGTTGAAAGTGATGTAAAACCCCAAACAAATACACAAACCAACAATATCACTACCGCTGCCAGAGTGGTTGACACTGATATCACACCTAGTGAGTCAGTTGTTAACCTTGGTAACACATTTGACTCCAAATGGACATGAAGGCACAAATCAGGAAATGTGCGAAAAGGGACATTACCACATCAGGAATTTGGCAGCCATTAGACAATATCTAGAGAAGACTGCTAACTCATGCTTTTGTATAGTCTACCCTAGACTATGCAAATTCTCCTTATAACCTGGAAGGCCTTAAATGGTAAGGCACCGCCTTACTTGTATGATCTACTCCTAGTGAAACAGGGAGATAATAGGTGTCTGAGATCAAAGTGTAAGTGTAACATATCTGAGTAGTCACACAATTTTTCTACACCAATTCGGAACGAATCTGGGTGATTCTGGTACATAACCTCTTGAAAAGCATCGAAATCATCACAAATGTAATTGTTTATTGGGTGTGTAGATGTGTTTTGAATATGTGGTGTCAATTTTAAAGTAAATCTTAAACGTTTTTACCATAATATTTGTGCCCCCATGTTGGGGATTAATTTACATGAAGTAATCTTGAACTGGACCATATTTATGTGTTAATATTGGGCATATACCTCTTTCAAATACAATCTCAGGTGATCATATACTTGCAACTGATGATCATGTTATTTTATTTTTAAATGGATGTGATAGTTGATATAAAAAGATTTTTTTTCATTCTGGCCATTGTTGTTCACCGTACAGATATGTTGTGCTTTAGTGTCCGTTACTGCCTACTGTGCCAGCAGTTTCATACTATTTGCAATGAAAATCTTTTACATCTCTAATGGAATTTTATTTAGGGATGTAATTTCACTGTGTTAAAATTGGCCATATATCGAGTTCCAGTTGACCATATATACAAATATATGTAACTGATGAAGGTGTTATTTGCTTGAAAGCTTATGTATTAATTCAACCTTGATGAAAGAAAAATTCAAAGCAATATATAAGACATGTTTATTTCTTCTTCTTTTTTGAGTGTATTCAAAGAAGATTATGTTCATAGTGTGTCTTTTTGCACATTCCTTAACACAGCCAGTATGAAGCTATTACATGAAACAATCCTTTTTTAAAACAAATATTAGGACTTGAATATAATGTACTATATAAAAAGCAGATATTACCAAGAAAATTCACAAACAACTGAATCCAAATTTGGGTTCGATCATATCATTTTGACACATTTTCCTCATTTTTAATTACAATCTTGTTAATAAAATTAATATTGATTAAATTCAAATGAGTTGTTGAAAATATAAGTACATATTCTTATCGTATATTATCGTATACTATCGTATATTCATTCTTAAACATAGTAAATATTGCTCTACAATTGTGACAGTATGTTAGTAATCTAATTGAAATGAAAATGTCATAAATCATATTGAGTGTTTAGCAATGAAACAAAAACCATTTTATACATTTACCATGCCGACTAAATGGACAATCTCTGTTCTATATTGACATAATTCATATCAGTGTATTGACTGCCATAAAAATATAGATTGTCGGGTTTAACATTTCCCCAATATTAAATACTTAATATGTTTAGCAGTGTTAATGATTTAGCAATCATAGGATTCTTTCAATATGGTAACTTTAAAACTGATCAGCAAAATACTGTTTGATTGTTCATTGGTTTTAGTTCGAAAATAATGTGGTCACCATCGGCAGCGATAAACTCTTCTAAGCCTGTAAAATAAAAAAAATCATGTTTAGTACTTTAGTTTATTTGATACCATGAATATGAAAAGATATCCTAAATGATATTCAATACCCAAATATATGCCATTTTCCTACCGGAATTCACAAGGCAATCATGCGTAGCATTCATTTTAGTGAGGACCCAAGATAGGCCATCCAGTTCATCTTGCTCTACGCCATTGACAGAAAATATTCCATGAGGCATGTTTATGGAGCTATTTGATGAAAACCTATAAAAAGATGAATAAAATATGTATGTTATATTAACCGCATTCATGATACATATTAATAGATGGTTCTATGGTAAAGTTGATTTACTTAAGACAATAAGTTCTTTATAATTCAGAAATCAAAGCAATATGTCGATCAAATGCATGTTCACTTTATCAAATAATGGTACTCATGAATTTCTAAATTCAAACAAATTATATTCAAACATATCAAGTATATTTCCTTGAATCCTAACAAATCTTATAAATTCACATCACACATATATCACACCTTAATAATCAATTTCACCTTCACAATCGTTTACATAATCGTTTCAAATGTTGTACATTTTTAGAAATTACATGTCATTGAGTTTTAACACTTGAAATGGACGGCTATTTTGTTCTTTTTGTAAGAAAAATGAGTAAGAACATACTTGAATGTGGGATCTAGTTCAGCAGCCTGTTCCATGACTTTGATAAATGGTATGGCATATGTATACATCTTCAGGGACACATTAAAATTGTCTTCTTTCATTTCATTTACTATGTCGTATGTTAATACCACCTGATCAGGACAAGGTGATGCGGTCCCATGGTTGCTTTCATTATAACTCCGATAATCAAAGATTAAATGCTCATCTGAGAATGGCATATATGAACTCACACCTAGCAAATAAAGAAAAAATTGTATTATTATATGAAGTAAGTATAGTCTGAAACCTCTCATCAGTGGGTACGTTCAAACAAGTAAAAGGTTTTTGAAGGTGACTGTGATTTATTCAAATTTTACACAAAATCATGCTGAGAATATCAATGATTTTTTTCAACTTATCTTTGTTGTCTTGCTGTGTATAATGTTGGACAAGCTATTTTGATGTGACCTACCTTGTTGTATGAAACATGGCTCCTCGCTTCCAGTTTTCCTCATAAAGGCCCAGTATGTTTTCTGTGTGTCATCAGCAGACATTCCATTTATAGATGTAACATAGACCCCCAATGAAGGATACTCTTTATAATCAAACCTGCATTTAAAAGGGTAATCATTTCTATTTCGGACTTATCAAGTAGATTTTCAATGATCTCATTTGCCCAGACATACACATTAGTTGGTTGCAAGTTACATTATCAAAAGTTAAATCTTTATAAATCTGCAAAACAACATACTGAAACATAGGATCCAATTTCGCAGCTGTTTTCATGATATAGAAGAAAGGCTGTGCATAGGTATCCAGGGAGAGGCTGGCATTTAATATCCTGTTTGTCATCAAGTTATAAATGCTAAACTTTATAGTGATCTTTGATGGACAAATTGGAATATTGTCATGCTCCCAGTTAACATATTTGAATAGAATATGATCTCCATCTTCTGGCATGTATGTTGAAACACCTTAAGAAATATATTTAGCATTAAGCATTTGATACTTGTGGTTGTTTAATCATTCCATATTTAGATATAGATGGATATAAAATGTAATGCTTAATTTCTTACCATGATTTCAATCTTGGTGATAAAACACTCTTACCTTTGTCAACACTACATTGGTATCCTGATGGTAACTGTTTCATGAAAGCCCAATACATGTTTCCTGTAATATTTTCTGCCAGATTGTTGATGCTTGTCACATAAACCCCAAGTCCAGCAAATATCTTGAACTCAAACCTAAATTGAGAAGTTCATATCTTCAATAAAAGGGAAAATGCTTATAACAAGATTTTCATTTTGATAATTTCATGTCAACAAGATTGAAAGTTATTGTAGAATAGAGATGTTTATATTAGGTGTGAATGAGCATTAGTAGTATTAATTATATTCCTTGTACTACCCGAATCAAATAACAATGGTCCATAAGGCCACATTAAAGTATTCCAAGAATGAAACAATATCATACATGTTTGAAACATTATTCACAACTTCTAGGATGTACCTTTTGGTTGAATGATTAAGATAACAAATATGCTAGTAACAAATATAGCTGTTTATAGAACATACATTCTTGAATTACTGTTGATTACTATCTGTATCAGAAATAATCATGTCTTGATTAAAGACACGATCTTTGAGAGGGGAACGTTATATGTATCAACTATAGTAAAATAGAAACGCTGGGCAAACTATGTTTTAAGTTGTTGTTGACATGTAAAACAATGATTGACTGTCACAAAAAATAGCATTGCCCTCACCAATAAATATCTTTACACTAGGAAATTGACATTGGGACATATTTTGCCAGCCTTTTCTTGTACAACCAAAT
Source organism: Amphiduros pacificus (assembly GCA_949316495.1). Taxonomy (NCBI): domain Eukaryota; kingdom Metazoa; phylum Annelida; class Polychaeta; order Phyllodocida; family Hesionidae; genus Amphiduros; species Amphiduros pacificus. Next base: position 30,809,356 of record OX439002.1, read on the forward strand.
ATTTTTTCTGTTATTTTACTTGTCAATAATATATTTACTGAATTCTAAATTCAAACAAATTAAATTCAAACATATCAGGTATATTTCCTTGAATCCTAACATATCTTATAATTTAACATCACACATATATCACACCTTTATAATCAGTTTCACCTTCACAATCTACTACAAAAGCATTTCAAATGTTATACCTTTTTAGAAATTACATGAGTTTTAACATGTGAAATGGACGGTTATTTTGTTCCTTTTGTGTGAAAAAGGAATTAAAACCTACTTGAATGTGGGATCAATTATAGCAGCCTGTTCCATGACTTTGATAAATGGTATGGCATATGTGTACATCTTCCGGGAGACACTAAAATTGTCTTCCTCTTTAATTTCATTCACTATGTTGTATGTTAATACCACCTGCTCAGGACAAGGTGATGCGGTCCCATGGTTGCTTTCATTATAACTCCGATAATCAAAGATTAAATGTTCATCTGAGAATGGTACATATGAACTCACACCTAGCAAATAAAGAAAAAATTGTATTATCATATGAAGTAAGTATAGTCTGAAACCTCTCATCAGTGGGTACGTTCAAACAAGTAAAAGGTTTTTGAAGGTGACTGTGATTTATTCAAATTTTACACAAAATCATGCTGAGAATATCAATAATTTTGTTCAACTTATCTTTGTTGTCTTGCTGTGTATTATGTTGGACAAGCTATTTTGATGTGATCTACCTTGTTGTATGAAACATGGCTCCTCGCTTCCAGTTTTCCTCATAAAGGCCCAGTATGTTTTCTGTGTGTCATCAGCAGACATTCCATTTATAGATGTAACATAGACCCCCAATGAAGGATACTCTTTATAATCAAACCTGCATTTAAAAGGGTAATCATTTCTATTTCGGACTTATCAAGAAGATTTTCAATGATCTCATTGGCCTAGACATACACATTAGTTGGTTGCAAGTTACATTATCAAAAGTTAAATCTTTATAAATCTGCAAAACAACATACTGAAACATAGGATCCAATTTCGCAGCTGTTTTCATGATATAGAAGAAAGGCTGTGCATAGGTATCCAGGGAGAGGCTGGCATTTAATATCCTGTTTGTCATCAAGTTATAAATGCTAAACTTTATAGTGATCTTTGGTGGACAAATTGGAATATTGTCATGCTCCCAGTTAACATATTTGAATAGAATATGATCTCCATCTTCTGGCATGTATGTTGAAACACCTTAAGAAATATATTTAGCATTAAGCATTTGATACTTGTGGTTGTTTAATCATTCCATATTTAGATATAGATGGATATAAATTGTAATGCTTAATTCCTTACCATGATTTCAATCTTGGTGATAAAACACTCTTACCTTTGTCAACACTACATTGGTATCCTGATGGTAACTGTTTCATGAAAGCCCAATACATGTTTCCTGTAATATTTTCTGCCAGATTGTTGATGCTTGTCACATAAACCCCAAGTCCAGCAAATATCTTGAACTCAAACCTAAATTGATAAGTTCATATCTTCAATAAAAGGGAAAATGCTTATAACGAGATTTCCATTTGATAATTTCATGTCAACAAGATTGAAAGTTATTGTAGAATAGAGATGTTTATATTAGGTGTAAATGAGCATTAGTAGTATTAATTATATTCCTTGTACTACCCGAATCAAATATCAATAGTCCATAAGGCCACATCAAAGTATTTCAAAAATGAAACAATATCATAAATGTTTGAAACATTATTCACAACTTCTAGGATACACCCTTTGGTTGAATGATTAAGAAACAATCATGTCTTGATTAAAGATACGATCTTTGACTGGGGAATGTTATATGTATCAACTATAATAAAATGGTAACGCTGTGATTAAACATGGGCAAACTATGTTTAGGTTGTTGTTGACATGTAAAACAATGATTGACTGTCACAAAAAATAGCATTGCACTTACCAATAAATATCTTTACATTAGGAAATTGATAATGGGACTGTATTTTGCCAGCCTTTTCTTGTACAAACCAAAAATTGTTTCCTTTATGTTTTACCTGTCAATAATATATTTACTGAAGTTAACTTACTGAAATTGTGAATTGGATGTTGCCGTGTCTTCCATCAAGGAGAAAAAATCCTTTCTATAGTTGGTTATGTTAATGTTGAAATCGGAGTTGGATAAACCACTCTCAATACTAAACTGGAATGAAACCTTAGGTGGGCAGGGTTTCATGCCTGCGTGATCATAGCTTTGCAAACTAAATACAATGTGATCTCCATTCATTGGTACATATGATGATATTCCTAAAACAAAATTACACAGTCATGCTCTCAACTCATAGTATATCAATTATTACTATGGACCATATTCAATACAAATTCACCAATAGTCAAATGTCCAGGGGGGGGGGGTAATGTCCCAGGGGGGTAATGTCCGGGGGGGGGTAGTGTCCAGGGGGGTAATGTCTGGGGGTTATTGTCCTAGAACCAATTTAACTTTAATTCACTTTGGGTTCTTACATTTCTGTTTATGCCATTGAAATGCCTGGTCCTAATATCATGTTAAAAAATATGATCCAAGCCAGTAATATAGGTCAGTATCATTTTTTTATATTATCATATTGGATAGGTTACCAAGAGTGAGATAGCAGTCTTGGTTGTCTGCATTCCTCCTGTATATTGCCCAGTATGTTTTATCCGCAGGATTCTCAGATACACCATTTATTGCTGTTATATATGGCCCCAATCCAGTAAACTCCTTATAGGTGAAACTGTTGATATATCACAAAAACAGTTAAAAACACATGCATGGGTTACATATATTAATTGACATTTCATGTATTACTTCAAACACATTGTTTCAAAGATATGCATTATTCACACTATGTTAACCTGAACCATACATATTCTTCATAATTCAGATAGAATTATAACTAAATGAAACAATTGAAACCCAAGGGCAATAGCCTATTAGCTGGTGCTATTCTAATCTGCATTTGAAGAATTCTGTAGTACTGAAACTGCTTTGCTTAAACACACCTTGACAACAAAATGCCTGTTGTATTAACAACTCACAGAAGCATTTGATACTATTGATCATCAATAATACTGTCACAAATAAACACTGGATAAATGTGATTCAATGTGAAAATGCAGAGTACTCAATGTGCCCTGAGGTGTAAAGAAACTAACCTAATTGTCAGGACTCAATGTGAAAAGGTTGGAACAGACATGATAACACAAACCATGCATGGTCTTGATAACCTGTCATGACCATCAGCAGTCAATATTAGCTAAAATCACTTGGTTTTGATTTAGAATTTCAGATGTGTGTGTTGTGGTAAATTGGTGGAATATGCGGGGCAAAATGACGCATATTATTAACATGGAAAATTCTAATTTTTCATGTAAGGAAGATGGGAAGCATATACAAATAATTTGCTATTCATATCAACATATCAGCTGCGTTATCGTAATTCCCCCAGGCAGGGTTAGATCGGTATTAATTTATGAAACCTGCCTAACTCAACATATATTTATGGGTTTTAGACTAAAGTGTGACCTATTCTGTTTTATTTTTTTTAAAGACACATTATCATGTTTTATTATTTCATAGAATGAAATGTAATCAAGAACATTTGCATCATTATTGAAAAAAAACAATATGTCTTGTACTCAATCAATAGATCGCCGGATGGAGAAATATAAAATCATTTACAAAAAAGAAATTCCATACACATTTTTTTTTTAAAGAAAGACTTTCTTGTTATAAATATCGCATGATCTACAAAATGCTAGGTCTGCAACCGAGTTGAAATGCTCTTAATATGAAGTTTGTGCTAAATAGCTTAGCATAAGAGCATCATACTTGACTCATATACGAAAATTAAAACCCGAGCGAGATGGCGGAACCTTTGACTTTTGCTTTGTGACAGCTCATCTGGACTATAGAAGTGGCTTTCTTACTGGTGACAGAACATATTCAGGTGACATAACATATTCAACTGCTACAGAACTCTGTAGCGTAAGATCAGGAATTCTATCACATACATATATATATACTACTGTGAAATTTCTGAAGTGTATAGTCCTAATCGATCATCCGACTGTGAAAATATAAAGTAGAATCTTAAAACAGTAGATTAGATCGTACCAAAACAGAAGACACTTGGGGATAGAGCTTTCTATGCAATTGTCCCAAAATGCTTAAATACCGCTAGATAAGTTTTATCATTTTTTCATAGTTTTTCACGAGGCACCTTAATTTATAAAAAGTCAAAATAAGTTGAATATACAAGAAAGATGCTCAACAAGAACTTTTAATCCAATCATTTGAACCATGGCTATTCTTTCGGACAGAAAATACAAGTCTTTTCATTATAACCAGTTTCTCCTTGTACACATTCGACGTTTGATTGTTGTTAATTTTACTTATGTTCATTGAAAGATTTCTAATTTGATTTGTGCTTACTTGAAATTTGGGTTAGAGTCCTGTAGATCTTGAAGTATGTCAAACAAAGTATTAGTCTCATCAAATCGGTGTGTCGCTGTGAAGGAAGCTGTGTCAGAGGAGACCTGACTTTCCACGGTAATACTGATAGTGAGTAATTTACCAGTGGTAGAATTATCCTGTTTCATATTCTCCATATTCTCTACAAATAATATAGATATGTGTTTGGGTTTAGGTTTCTGTGTGTTCACATATAATCAACTCAGTTGATTGTAAACTGGAAGTGTTTAAACTCTATGCATGTATAGATTAGTTTATCAAATAAATACCTTCAAAAAGGACAGCCACGCAAACTCCAACAAGTATGGCGATTGAAAGAATAGCAATGACAAAGATCAAAAGTCTAGATGTACAGATCCTCTTTGAGTCCGGCTATTGGGGCACACAAACATTGCATTATAATAACCATCTTTGTTAATATTATTTGGCTGCTGTTAGAACCAGCTTTTAATAAATTTATAATAGTTTGCCTCATAGATACAATATGTGCATACATCATCATATAATGGTAATACACGTTTGTTAACTTAATATGTTACCGGCCAACTGATTATGTCTATAAAGTGTATGCATTTGGCTATGAGAGTAGAATTTCAGCGTGTATAAAAATATTTGTTCACAAAGAAAGAAAAAACACAAAATGAGAAGAATATTCTTACTTCCTTGTCGGTGATGATTTCATCATCTTTGATTTTTTGGTCCATAATATCTTCACTCATAGTGACGATTTTCAGTATCAGAGAGAAGTATCACCTACAATACCAACATTCAGATATACTTGCCTGGTTACAGAAATAAAGTCAGCTATGCATATGTAATAACTGAACACCTGTAATGGGGTGTCCTACTACTTTACCTGTGTCGGTCACGAGTGGGTGCAAGGCTAGGATTCCTGTACTGACCCATTCTATTTAAAGAGGTGTCTCCTTCATTTATTTCCACAAATACGTTATGTCATAAGAATAAATCTGATAATTTGAATAAGCATAATACGAATATATATATAAATTTGATATGAAGCAGTCGGGTATCTGAAAAAGGGAGACACGACCATTATTGCTTATGGGGTCGTACTGATCACCATTTCACATTTTCCACATTTCTGTCAAAGAGCATATAAAAGAATAAACTAAAGATTAAAAGTTAAATGTTGGAAGCATTCTGATTTCCAGTAAAGATTAACTATTGTGCTGTCATTTTGTGACTTACTCGTGACGGTCTGGGAATCATGTAGGTCAGGACACAAGCATGTTTTTTTTGCAAAATGTTAACCTTTAACAGATTATTGTTTATTATGCAATATTTGTTATTAATAGTTCAATATAAATATTTGATTCATTGTAGATAAACTCAAATATTTATACTCCTGTTTTATATTAAATGTATTATTCATACCTTAGGTATACCGGATGACTTTTGTTCATTCAGTCTGACGTTGATGTAGTAAAGGTCAAATATTGTTTCTATAAGATTTGGTCAAAGTATATCATATCCAACTCATATTTGAAATGAATGTCTGTACAATGTACTTAATGCGACTGAAGTGCAGGATGGTGGTATCGCTCAACTCTTTCTGTAAGCAAGACTGAACAAACAACCGCAGCTGGAAGTGCACCTGGTCAGACAACTTCTCCAACAAATTTATTCTGTGTTCATCTCTTCCTTGTCACCTAATAATCACACACCTTGAGAAATGTGGCCCTTATAGGGGGTTATAATTTTTGTAAATAGGGAAGGAGAGGTTTTTATTGATGGTATAAATGTTAGGTTTCAGACCATTTACACTGGGAAGGATTTCCTTAGAGTCTAAAGCATAATTCTTAGGTCAGAGGAATTACCTCTTGTTTCATTCAAATGGGCTTGATATTGGCCTCTCTTATTGCATAGGATAAGTAAGGTATGTGCTATTTAATTCCATTAAAAGCAGACATGTGACCTGTCTTTCAGCAAGTGTTTTCTCCTTTTTTTCCCATATGGAGTGACAGCATGGATCTGATACAAAATTACACATTTGTCCTGATATTAAATGTTATAAGAATAGTCCAGAATAAGACTGCCACTGTAGTACGTGTGTATATATAAAGATGATTAAGGAGATCCTTATAGTTACTTTATATTATGAATAAGAATGTGGTTGTGAATTCTGAACCTTTCGCATATCTTGGGTTTGGTTTCACTTTTCTGTAACTACATGTAGGGTTAAATATCACCAAATAGGTATAATTTGCACATTTATCAACAAATAATTTATTTATTTATACTCCTGAAATGAATTTCACTTTGATCATTTCTCTTCAACCTTTTTTGTTTCTGTATAACTCTTTTGTAGTTGTGTTTGTAGATTAGTATGTTGTGTGTTGATTCAAATTCATAAATAAGCCTCTTATCCAAGATAATTGAGGGTTCTACATTTTCATAATTCATATGTGTAATCAATTAATATTTTCCACTGGTAAGTAAAAATGTCCAAATGGCTTGTGAAATATTATTTTGGAGTACACCGAAAATGCAAAAATGGATATGTCCCAACTTTCTTTTTAGTCGACTTAATTGATATTAATTATGTCACACATGATTTTAATACCATCAATGAAATTTATAGATATATTTAATTTTATTGGTATAGAATTATTTAACCCTGTTGCACACAGGATATACACAGAATGTCACTTTCAGATAGATAGACAATTGATAAAATATATGCTTAGTTGTAAAAAATGAGGCAAAATGCAATACTTGACGTGTTTTGCGATTAGATCTACTCAAATCTTCTAAATATGTATTTAAGATTCATCAAATATTGTTTGATTTTTACGATAGAATTGCGACCACACAGTACATAGCTGTTCCATGAGTTTATTCTGTAGCCATGTGTGCTCTATATTCCTTGTTTTCATCTCAAATCCAGCTGTGTGTTTAACGTATCTGTGAATATGAGCTTCAGTAGGAACTAGAGTATGATTTGTATATCCCTGAAGCACGTTGAAGCTGCCATGCATTGATACACTTTCTGTATATTCAGTTTTAACAACAACCAAGGAAGGAGAATTCAAGGAAAGATTTTTAGTAACCGAAGCATTATTTATATGTAGGTTATGCTTAATAAGACGGGGATATTGAAGAGAGTAGTCACAGAAACCCATATTTTTAGGATATGCATTGGTCATGGACATATAATCACGAGACGAAGCCAGGAACACACTGATATCCTTGTGTTCATATTTCTTAAGCATGGCTCTCCATGTTTGATTGTGTTCTGGAAGAACTATACTTTCAGTTGTTAGATATACGACATAGTTAGATTTCGCCATATTTTTGTATAGACAGTCATTCATGGCCAGGGTTGCGCCGGAACTATGCAAAGACCGATCACCAGGATCCCATGGCAACACATTAAAGATATTATCCCCATTATAAAATGAAAGAATCTTTCTGTTAAAAATCAACCTGTTGGTCATGTACAGCGTAATAGATTCAGCTCCAAGCAATCTGCTGAGTTCGATCTGCTCCACTAGATCTTGTTGCTCCGGCTGTGAGTTTTCAGGTACAGTGATGCAAGCTGCTAAGCCACTAGGCTCCCTTCTAGGAGCCGGATACCGCACCGGAAGCATGTGGTCTTCACCAATGCACCCTGGGATAGGTGTTAAAGTTACAGCTATGGGCTTCACACCAAATGGAACTCGACATATATAGAAAACCTCTACATCCCACAGTCTATTTTGTTTTTCGTCAAGATAGATTATTTCAAGTTTTTTCTTTGAGCAAAAAGCATCCCCATTATTCATGTGAAGTTTACATCGTAGCGGTGTTCCCAAATGCTCATTTCTGCTTTGAAAGCCAAGAATCCTAATGACGGGGTAGTGATTCCTGTCATCAAAATATGCAGACACGAAACTGTAACTGGTTGTAGGCACCCACTGAAACATGTCTGATTTGTTAAGCACAGTAATTTGGAAAGCAGTGTTGTGTTGTAGAATCTTCACATAGCCATAAGGCACATAGGCCGCCACACATAGGAGCAGTATATAGGTGGAAACCAAGAATGGCTTCATCACTGTTTTGTTAAGTTATCAGACTACGTTTTTTCTTCACTTTTGATAATGTGTCTGCAAGCTGTACTTTAAAACATTTGTCAAACCACCACCCAGGATCTTCATCAAGAGCATACATCCGCTGATCAAAACACTAATTTGTACTTCTGGAAGGCCTTTTGCTATCCACAGTGTTCACAGTCTATCAAACCCCTGTAAAAAATCAATCCATGTTCTTCAAGTTAATAATTGTTAACAGATTAAATGTCATTTCTAATTTTAATATGTTTAATGTGAATGTAAGAAAATAAGAGCAGAATACCAGGTTCGGGAAGTAGAGTAACATGTACCTGTTAATGACGTCAGTTCAGCAAAGCAGGATATACTGATATGTAACAATACGTGAACATTGTGCTGACACCATTATGTTGGGAGGATCTTTATGGTAGAACTTTTCTGTGTTCTATTTATGCCAGACAAATAGCACTGATATTTGGTTGCATATTCATTGGTGGATAAAATAGGTCATTTTCTTGGGAAAGCGTGACCAATTAATGCGTGAGAACTTGGAACAAATAGAATTCGATAAACCAAAAATAGCTTGAAATATGAAGGTGGGTAAAAGAATGTAGATAGAAGCATGTCGGTGAAATCATGTAGGGAAACTCACGTTAACAAGCCTCGTAAATGAAACCATGTAGATAAAACTATGTAAATAACACCATATAGATAAAATCACGCAGATAAAATCAAATACATAAAGCCATGTAGATGGAACTATGTAGATACAACAATATTGATAAAAACAATGTAGATGAAATCATGTAGATAAATCCCTGCAGATATGTTGGCACAGTAATAAAGATGAGTAAATATAAATGAACAATCAAATGAAATTATCAAATGTAGACCGGCCCCACTAGAGCATTTCATAGATCCTTGGTTCTGTGCCTTTCCTGGTTGTATAATTCACAATTATCAAGAGAAAGGATAGAATGATGGGGGGGCGTTCTATGATGCTTACTGTACATTTCTGTGTCCATTGCAATACTGAGATGTTATGCGGATAAAAAGACAAATTTGAGAATGGGTAAGATGCATTTTATGAGAAATATGTTATAGAACAATGTAATTTTAGAAAACGACTCTATTGCATTTTAATGGAGCATTTTAGTCTCAAAATATGAATGAATTATTGTATCCTTGCAAACAAATAACTAGCACATAATTTAAAATCCTTTATTATCATAATTGGCGAAACTAAAGATGATACAAATGATGATATTGCTAAAGATCTAGAAATGAAATAAACTATTCTGGATACTTATCTTGTGAAATTATTTCAGTCTTCTATATATATATGTTATGGTACATGAAGATGATAACATAGTTACATACATGTATTATTCAAAAGAGTTGTACTGTTTATATTAAAAATGAAAATGCAATTACCCATAACATAGGTTTCAACATTCATTATATTCTGGTGAAAAAGCCATGGAAGTCGTACTTCTCCTGGTTGTATTGATTTACTTGTACTTACGGGAATAAACTACATCCTCCATTGTATTGTTTTATTTTATTATTTTGCTGCATTTATGTTGAGTAGGGAGGATATAATAAACGAAATACCCTTCATCCTGGTTAGACAACTAGAAGACAACTACCCCATGTAATAATCACTTAAATAAGAACAGTTTTCCTTCACTAAAACATAATTATCTCATCCAAATAATTGATGAACTCAAAATGTAGTAATATATCATCATGTTATTGATAAATCCCCCGATAACGGATCAGTGCTATGTACAAGTAGCCTTTATATAACTACGTCGGTAGAGCTCCGTCTAATTAGATATTATGCGGCAAAATAATAATTTGAAGAAGGTTTTCTCTAACTGTTTTCAACTGTTTTCAACCTTTGCAATATATTTAATTAATCTAAAGGCAATGCACAGAGCAGGTTCAAATAATTTACACATGTTTATTTATACTATTTGCTATTTACATGATTACACAAAATTGGTTACAGTACAAGCTTGTAGGATTATATTCCTGTTTAACATGTCATTGTCATCTCATTTGCACGCAGTGTAATTATTTAGTTTTACCTCAGCAACAAATTATTGTTCTCTTTCCAATAGAATGGAATTATTATTGCTCAGGTTAGTCTTTAAGTATTAGTTATAGAGTTTTAGTATCTCATGGGTATATGTTTATCACGTTGTAATGCTCATGGTATGAGGTCCTTGCAAATCTGAATATCATTATTTGGGAAGCTTCTGATGGCAATGGTTGAGCAGTAAACACACATCTTGCCAGTCAATCATAACCTAATGTCAAATAAAGACAAGACATATCAAATACAATTCATCCTTATATCCAACTTTATACTAAGATATTTTATATAATATACTCCCTTTGACATAGTTATATGGTAAATGCGCGAAAAATATTAACCAAAGTTGAACCCAGTTGCATGTATAATATCTTGATCATCTATTAGATTGTCAACATTCATTTTATATAGGTACTGCGAGCATACGTGTTCCGTGATGAAACTAATGATTCATCAAATTTTATGATGTGGAATGGCAATGAGAAAAATGATAACATTTATTTTTTTATGATTTCTAAAAAAAAAAGAGGAATGTTTTGCAACGTAAAGGACAACTTGCGATCTGGTCATTTCAATTGTTCATTTATAAAAGCGTGATTTCACCAAATATTCCTCAATGGATCAATGATCTTTTTTTCATATTTCCAAATAAAACTTTTATTAAAATTTAAGTTTACATAGCATCTCATTTAATGTTAAATATGATTATTTTATTAGCGGTATGTTATCTTTATTATCGAACTAAATTAAGTGGACTATACACCAACTCTTCCCTTGGTAAATTACATCAGAAGGATTGAGTGTGAATTAAATAGTTCGCATGTGTATTTACAACTCCCTTGATGATTGCAAGGATGAATCTGGCATTCAGTCATCGCCCCCACCATGCCGGGGATATTCGTACCCTTCAGTTCCGCCTTCTGCAGATAACCGTTTATGTTTCTTCCGGCTTGAGCCTCTTCTCTCACTTCCTCCTATGTAGGCATTTGCCAACTTCTGGAGAATGCCAAATAAAAGGAGAGAATATCAAGAAAATCATCAATTTGACGGGGCTTCGCTCCCTATCTTATTGTAAGACACCCAAATCATATATATAAGGAAGTGCCACAGTTAAATCAGTAAAATGTAAACAATATTTTCATTTAAAAATCCCAAACCCGTGGATGACAGGCCAAAACATATAGTTAAATATATTGAGCTGCTAATGTGGCCAATCAGTAAATGGTTGATCCTTAACTTCCTTGAACAGAATGAAACTGAACTTCTTGCCATTCTGTAGCATGGATAAGAAGTAATTTTATCTTTTCAAAGGTTAGTTAATTGCAGCATTTTTAAAAATTTGATTTGATACTTTGTTTGATACTTTGTTTGGTACTTGGTTTGATACTTAATTTGATACTTGATTTAATCTTTGATTTGATTTGAAATTTGATTTGTGGGCACTCAAGAGCCAACGTAGATGACTGAGGTTTAGAAGACTTACGGAGCACCCGGTTCCTGGAGCAGCGGCCACGGCGTGCATGGCCCCGAAAACCAGACCCACCACAATGGGACCCGCGGCGATGAACCAACCCAGAACGTACGCCCAATTGGGGAACGTGTAGGGCTGGCGGAACTTAACATCCTCTACAAAGTCTTCTGGAGCATTATGGAAATTCGCCTTGTATATTGTCACTGCCTGAAACATAAAGGTTAAAGTTGCCGACGCTGAACTTTACATATTTGAGCATTATTCTTGTTTAAAAAAAACAGAAGAATAAACAGATATTGTGGAACTTTACTCCACAATCTTTTTAGATATTAGTATCACAATAGTAACATTACTCATGACAATAATAACATTACTCATGACTGAAACAATACACATATTCATGACTGAAACAATACACATATTCATGACTGAAACAATACACATATTCATGACTGAAACAATACACATACTATTGACACAGAATTAATTTATCAAAAGGCTACTGTAATAAATAATAGGTGTTATTCTCCTCAAGCAAAATTACCAAACTTTGCGAGAGAGGTCTTTGTTATGAAACCAGCGTCCGAGATTCAAAAGTTGAATAGGGTAGAGGCGCGAGTGCATCCACGCGTATTGTGTTATCAGCAAAAACATTTCTGATAGTTGTATCCAAGCTGTGAAAACACTAAAAGCATGATTGCTGAAAGTTGGTCCAGAAATGCTGCAAAATGGCCTAGCAGGTAATATTCTTCATTTATTTGAACTGGGAGAGAAAATAGTTACAAATATTGATTTATTCTTAAGCAAGTTTTAAACTATTTCATATGCTACCGCTCATTCTTGACTATCAGTTTAGATCCGTGAATATATTGGGCAGACTTTCCTAAGTCTTAGTGTAATGAGATGGAAGTGGTTATTTATTTATATATCGTATTCGATAACAATACATACCGTGACAAACAGACTGGCCAGAAGGAACCATAAAATAAAGATGACTTTGTTGGCTAAGTGATATCTTTGCTTGGCTATTAACATAAAAAAATATAATTTATAAGAGAATATTTAATTGAAAAATTATCATATGTAACAATTGATTATATGTAACAATGGATTAAAACTTCTGACACCATCGATTCACAAGATTTCTATTCAAATCCCAAGATGTTTTTTTACAAATAGACACAAACTGTTCTTATTCTCTCGTAAGGAAAACCAAAAAAAACATATTTTTCCTATTTCAATGGCAAAGTTTCACAAGGTGCAGTTGGTTTGTTATTTTGACACCGTTCGCATTAAAAAAAAACAAATAGGATAATATATACAAACCATATGAGACAGTTAAAGCGATGAGACTAAAAAATATTAGGATGCAGATGAGACGGTCATGCCACTTGTCTATGAGAATAACCACGTATAAGCCTCCCTGCAATATCATTAAATCAGTTCATACAATCCATTGTTATGTACCACGTTCTTTTGAAGATCAGAATAAAATATTTCCAGATATTGACGTTATTTCTGGAATAATTATAAGGCCTGAATTTTAAAATGATGTGGACTGTCCCCTTTTATTACATCAATGACTTTACAAATGAAATTGAGTGTGTAATTAACGAAATATTTGCATACCTCTGTGATCAGTGGGATACCAAGTACTAAACCAGCGACACAGTAGATGGCGCTGGTGATCATGAAGACAAAGAACTTCCGGCCTAACTTTCGTTTAGAGTTACTGACCCCATCAACTATGTTATCTACAGCAGTGATTGTCCACAGAGACTGTAATGTTGCAACACACAAGCATTAATTCACCTGTAAATATCTTTCTTATCTTTCTTTTCCACATAAAATATTGTGGAAACACCTTGTAAGGATTCAGAAAATATCTGTTATCAAGAACTGTTATCAATTCCTTTATATGAATTATATGACATATTCTGACATCCAAAAATTAAAAAACGGCTATAGTTACAATAAGTATGAATTACATGTTGCTTAAATAATTATATTAGATCAATTTAAAATGTTAAGTAAAAGGTTGGGCTCACCTGCGCTTGAGAGGTGAATATGAAGACGACGAAAAAGAAGACAAAGGAAATACCTCTCTTCAATTGCAGGTGATGGAAAGCCGCCGGAAATAAAACATACAGTAAATGTGGACCTGGAAATACGACCTAACATCATGAATATTCATTATTCATTGGTATTCATGAAATTGATGATTGTATCCTTAATGTTAGTCTCGCCATTGTTGGCAAGGGAAATAAAACAGTTATAAAAATATAGAGCTTTCACGCTTGGCTAAAGATGTCAAAAACGATTTTGATCAATGCCTATTAAACTTTTTAATTCCCAATAACTGTTCCTTACTCCAGTGTTTCACCTCCAAAGTCAGGTATATATTTTATGGATTTGATTTGAATGAAGGATTAATATCTTTTCTTTAATATGTTTTTCAATAAGAGACACCATCAGACTTGGAATTCCTTAATTCTGGTCACTAGCAATTCTTTGGGATCAACATTATGAACAAGAGTCTTATGTGCACATAAATTTTAATGAAGGTGCGCTCCTTAGGCTGAGTTAGAGTAAAACAAAGGACATATGAAATGTTTTAAGGAAATAACATGTGATGTTTTAAAGGAAACCAGGACCTGCATTAGCCAAAACAGACCTGTTGATCTGTTTTGGCTAATGTTTGACGTGTATTACCTTGTATCATGGTATCTTCTAGATTCAGATCAGTAGCTTGGGCCAGAGCTCCCATATAAGGGGCTATTATGTTGATGAAAAGGTGAGGTGCGATAGCCAGGAAAACAATTAGAAACAACCAGCGCCTAACATACAAATAAGAATGTGATTTTTAGAATATTACAAGCTTAAGATAATTACACTCTAGTAGTTTCAGTAATGTTTGCAATCCATTAGATGTTTGCAATTAATTAGATATTTTACTCTACTATCTGTATTGATATTGGCAGAACAACATTAGAATATTTCAGATTGGAAGAAAAAGCTTAACATTTCATATCCAAAGTGTCGAGGAATACCCCAAAAGAATTATGCAAATATGAAGTTAATTAGGTATACTCACGTGTTGGTAACAGTTCTGCCTTTACCACAATATTTGCCCACAGTAGGTAAGACACCATCCCACGCTTTAGCCAGCATTATAGCTTCGAATACTCCTCCCATCCACTCCTACAGAAAGTTATATATCCCATCTGAATGTTGGTTATAAGGTATATGCTTTATCTATTATTATCAAAAATAACCGATAATTGGATATAATGAGCTATATTTGATAATCTCTCACGTTTAGGAAGGCATCAAGCACCGAAGGTTTTGTGATAGCGTTCCAGTCTGCCTTGTAGATGGCTTTGTCCGGGTTGCCATGTTCAACCTCCTCCCGACCGTATGCAAGCAGTGCAATAGAAACCACGCCACAGCAACCACCAAGAAACGTCATCACCTGGAAGAATACAACAGAGATGGTAAGACACCACAGCAGAGTAGCCGCCCAGATATGACATCACCTGGAGGAATACAACAGAGATGGTAAGGCACCACAGCAGAGTAGCCGCCCAGATATGACATCACCTGGAGGAATACAACAGAGATGGTAAGACACCACAGAAGAGTCTTTGTCAATGTGAGAGCCAGTCTTGCTCATTTTTCTCTCAAGCCTCCTCTTGAGAGATCTTTCCAGCTTTAATTGGTCACTCATCCAGGGAACCGGTTTACGCAGAGTTACCTTGGCAAACTTGGTGGGAGCATGTTTATCCATGAGTGATGTTAGCCCCTTGTCATAGTAATCCACCATCTCACTCAATGGTAAATGTTCTCAGGTTTCAGTTGCAACTGTTAGGGATTTGATGTCATTCCTTAGGGATTGAAGATCCAGTCCCTTATAGTTCCTGTACCTTATCAATTTTTTTGGGGGGTTGGGGGGTGAAATACCCAGATATAGTTTAATCATCTTATGATCAGATATATACTCATCCACTAGATGGCTCTTGAGAAACTTGTTCCCTTTGAAAGTGATGAATAGATCAAGGGTATTCCCTAACTTATGGGTCGGTTCCTGTACCCATTGGTTCATGTCAAAGGTCGATAGAATGTCATTGAACTTTATGACATCAGGTTTATTTGGTTTATTGACATGAAAGTTGTAGTCACCAAGGAAGATGACTTCATGACTGAATGACCCATAGTGTGCTACGAGTTGAGTGAACTCATCATAAAACTCAGAGTAGGTATACCTATTCTTGTCTGATGGTTCAGGTCTATAGATGGTGACAAAGGTGAACCTATCGGTTTCAAAGGGAAGCTCAACACGATGCAATAGACCCAGGCCTCCGCCCGAGTGTCCCCTGCGAGGGAAAGAGTGAAATTTTAGGGAACCATCCTCAAGTTCCCTTTTCACTTTTTCATTATTTGAGTCTTGTAACCATGTTTCAGTTACAAATAGAGCGTGCTTGCGGTTTAGTTTGTTTGAACAGCGGGTGGAGCAGGCAGCAAGTACTCTGTATTTCTACCGTCGGAACAAGTCCGAAAAAACACTGTAAATCAGTTCAATATACCGAATTTGCTTCTAGAAGCGTCTGAAAAAGAGTCCAGACACGAATAGCGTGCAAATTAGATTGGTATATGTACCTATAAATAGGTATATTGCAAGAAAGAACTACTTACGTAGTTGCTTGCGAATGTGTATTGGACAGCGGGTGGTGCGTCACAACAAGAAAAAATGGCTGGTAGTACTCGCAAGGGACCAGTTACCGCCGATGAAGTGGACTGTGACTGGCAGCGGCTACAAGGGTCCTCACCAGCTTAGCCGCTGTAATCAGCGGTTATTGATAGCGACGGAAAACTGGTCCCTTATGAGTAGCCCCTTGTTTGTGTATCAACAACCACCGTCGGAACAAGTCCGAAAATCACTGCAATTTAAAATATGTTGCTGATGGGTCTGAAGGTAATTCTAGACACCAGGAGCAACAAGTTTTATGAATACAGAGGGTATAAGGTATCAGACCAAGCACTCGACACTGGCAGCAAAGAGTGGATGCTCGTGAGCGCGGTGCCTCGCAAAGACAACACAGTATGATCCCGCCCTCACGAGCGGTTTTCCAATCAAAACTGCCGTCAGAGCTTGCAATAAGTCTGGTATCAGATAGACCTCTGTATAGACAGGGTTCTCTGCGAGAAAGTGTGGCAATAGACTAGCAATAGACTCCAGAAAATCGACCAAGAATGACGATTTTATCGGAGCTCAAATGAAAGCCGCCATTCCACTCTCAACACATGCGCAGATATGACATCACCTTGTAGAATACAACAGAGATGGTAAGACACCACAGCAGAGTAGCCGCCCAGATATGACATCACCTGGAGGAATACAACATAGATGGTAAGACACCACAGCAGAGTAGCCGCCCAGATATGACATCACCTGGAGGAATACAACAGAGATGGTAAGGCACCACAGCACAGTAGCCGCCCAGATATGACATCACCTGGAGGAATACAACATAGATGGTAAGACACCACAGCAGAGTAGCCGCCCAGATATGACATCACCTGGAGGAATACAACATAGATGGTAAGGCACCACAGCAGAGTAGCCGCCCAGATATGACATCACCTGGAGGAATACAACATAGATGGTAAGGCACCACAACAGAGTAGCCACCCAGATATGACATCACCTGGAGGAATACAACATATATGGTAAGATATGACAGAAGAGTAGCTGCCCAGATATGACATCACCTGGAGGAATACAACATAGATGGTAAGACACCACAGCAGAGTAGCCGCCCAGATATGACATCACCTGGAGGAATACAACATAGATGGTAAGATACCACAGAAGAGTAGCTGCCCAGATATGACATCACCTGGAGGAATACAACATAGATGGTAAGACACCACAGCAGAGTAGCCGCCCAGATATGACATCACCTGGAGGAATACAACAAAGATGGTAAGATACCACAGAAGAGTAGCTGCCCAGATATGACATCACCTGGAGGAATACAACATAGATGGTAAGACACCACAGCAGAGTAGCCGCCCAGATATGACATCACCTGGAGGAATACAACATATATGGTAAGATACGACAGAAGAGTAGCTGCCCAGATATGACATCACCTGGAGGAATACAACATAGATGGTAAGACACCACAGCAGAGTAGCCGCCCAGATATGACATCACCTGGAGGAATACAACATAGATGGTAAGATACCACAGCAGAGTAGCCGCCCAGATATGACATCACCTGGAGGAATACAACATAGATGGTAAGATACCACAGACGAGTAGCCGCCCGGACATGATATCACCTAGAGAGAGGATTACTGATAAGCTTAGCCACCACATCACAGGAGCTGTTCAGGAGAACCATAAGGCTTAACATAATGATACATCATTTCACTAACCCAAGGGAAATCATTGATACAAAGGGTGTTGTATAACTAACCGAGAAGAGAACAGTTGCCCATTCCTAAATATGAACATGTTTAGGACACATTTCCCCAATGAACCCGAATATCGTGTCCTATATCCATCCATTGGTTGTCGCTTGTGCTACACAGGGCATTTACCTACATATCACTTACCATGGACATGCATTTCCCGTAGCCCAGGTCAGATAAGTCAATTGCCCAAGTTTCAGATGGCACCCAATAGCCAGTCCATGATAATGGCACCTCACTTACACAGGGCAGACATCTCACTTACCACGGACACACATGTCACTTACACAGATCAGATATGTCACTTACACAGATCAGATATGCCACTTACACAGATCAGATATGCCACTTACACAGATCAGATATGTCACTTACACAGATCAGATATGCCACTGACACAGATCAGATATGTCACTTACACAGATCAGATATGTCACTTACACAGATCAGATATGTCACTTATGCAGGGCAGACATGTCACTTACACAGATCAGATATGTCACTTACACAGATCAGACATGCCACTTACACAGATCAGATATGTCACTTACACAGATCAGATATGTCACTTACACAGATCATATATGTCACTTACACAGATCAGATATGCCACATATGCAGGGCAGACATGTCACTTACACAGATCAGATATGTCACTTACACAGATCAGATATGTCACTTACACAGATCAGATATGTCACTTACACAGATCAGATATGTCACTTACACAGATCATATATGTCACTTACACAGATCAGACATGTCACTTTCCCATGGGCATCTTGTCACTTTCCCATAGACATCTTGTCACCTTCCCATGGGCATTTTGTCACTTTCCCATAGGCTTTTTGTCACTTTCCCATGGGCATTTTGTCACTTTCCCATGGGCATTTTGTCACTTTCCCTTGGGCATTTTGTCACTTTCCCATGGGCATCTTGTCACTTTCCCATGGGCATTTTGTAACTTTCCCATAGACATCTTGTCACTTTCCCATGGGCATCTTGTCACTTTCCCATGGGCATTTTGTCACTTTCCCATGGGCATTTTGTCACTTTCCCATGGTCATCTTGTCACTTACCCAGGAGAACCACCTCATGCCGAGGAAGATAGAGAGGAAGGTTAGGATCCAGGCAGCCAGCAGGCATACTCCCATGTGCCAAGGAATCGTGCCTTCTTCTGATATGTTTGGGGATATCTGGAGAGCCTCTCTCCTGAGATTAATGAAGAAAATCAATTAAATGAAACAGGAACATTTTTTCGATTCTCAAAATCTAAATTATAGTACAAATTATCTACGGTTCTCGGGAGAACTGAAAAAACTCACTCGAAGAATAATGCTTCTGATTCGAATCTACCGGCTTTGGCTGGGAATCTGTTTACTCAAAAAAACAAACAAAAACTATTATTTTCAAACTTTATGTTACTTGAAATAAATCTGGGGATGTACCTGACATTATTCCTCACAACCTATCTATATCTTAATAAACATATAAATGAATAAATGTGGTTTTAGCAAAAATGATACATTTTGATATCAAGTTATTTTTAAAAGGGTGGTATGTAGATATATATGCTCACGAAACATTATCACAAGTCGCTGGGGCCCAATCTTGGTCACAGCGCCCCCATGTGTGTGGAAATGACAGTGAAGCAAATGCATAGTATATGCTATATGCTACCAGCACATTGAAATATACTGTCAAAATGAAGATGCGAATGACATTGGCAACTCCAACACCTGAAATATACAAATCAGCCGTATGCACACAGAAAATGCGTTTAATAAAATCTATCATAAAAAAATCAATTTTCTATTTGTTAAGAAGGTAGATTATGTTCACGAAAGATATAATACATTTTTCTTTTTCATATTAATGTCCAGCGTATTTTTATGTTTATTTATTTTCAATTGTCATCATATTCATTTTGATCTTTATTCACATTTGATATGGAGATATTGGGGCATGTTTATCATCAAATATGTACTTTTATAATGTTTTTATATAAGCATAAATAACAACCATCATGTGTAGGTTATAATACCATATCTTAATAGTTAAAGGCCAAATACATTAAAACATTCAGAATGTTAAAAGGTACAATTAATTATTATACATGTACAACATAAAAGGTGGAAATAGGTTTTGTACATATATTTACTATTTACCCTTGAACTTCAAAACAACTTTAACTTGACATGTATATATTTAGGACATGATAACAAGTAGTATCTCAACTAGGTAAATAAAAAATCAAATGACATCTTAATATTCATGCATCCCTGATCTTTCATGTATATGTGTTCAACCGATGGTTAGGCGTATGGTCATAAATAACTTCACTCCACCACTTACCAGTTATGTTTATAGAAGAAGGATTTCTGTGTCAGACATTCTAGGACAGCCAACTTTCCCATGTGTGTGATTATAGTTGCCCTTTATCTTGCTTTGTCATAAAGATTCTATGCCAGGAATGGCTTGGTAGGTGTCCAAAATACATAGTTATCTGTATATGTGGAATCCCCTTGTCTGTGTCTGAGGATAGCTGTATATCCCTTACACTCATTTATAACTTAAGTTCATAAAACGGCTATTAAATATATGTCTCGTATTATATGTAAACACATTCATATATATATATATTTGGAGATCAGGGATTCGTAGCTCTTACCTTTCAGTATTTTAGAGTATTTGAAGAGTAAGGATTTGTGGTACTAGCCTTTAAGTATTGGGCAGTATTTGGAGAGCAGGGATGTGTGGTACTAGCCTTTCAGTATTGGGCAGTATTTGGAGAGCGAGGATGTGTGGTACTAACCTTTCAAAGTATTTGGAGATCATGGATTAGGGATATGTAGCTCTTACCATTTAGTATTGCAGAGTATTTGGAGATCAGGGATGTGTAGCTCTTATCTTTTAGCATTTCAGAGTATTTGAGGAGCAGGGATGTGTAGCTCTTAGCTTTAAGTATTTCAGAGGATTTGAAGAGTAGGGATGCAGGGCTGTGTGGTACTAACCTTTCAGTATTGGGCAGTATTTGGAGAGCAAGGATGTGTGGTACTAACCTTTCAGAATATTTGGAGATCAGGGATGTGTAACTCTTACCATTTAGTATTTCAGAGTATTTGAAGATCAGAGATATGCAGCTCTTACCATTTAGTATTTCAGAGTATTTGGAGATCAGGGATGTGTGGTACTGACCTTTCAGTATTGGGCAGTATTTGGAGAGCAAGGATGTGTGGTACTAACCTTTCAGAATATTTGGAGATCAGGGATGTGTAACTCTTACCATTTAGTATTTCAGAGTATTTGAAGATCAGAGATATGCAGCTCTTACCATTTAGTATTTCAGAGTATTTGGAGATCAGGGCTGTGTGGTACTAACCTTTCAGTATTGGGCAGTATTTGGAGAGCAGGGATGTGTGGTACTAACCTTTCAGTATTGGGCAGTATTTGGAGAGCAGGGATGTGTGGTGTTAACCTTTCAGTATTGGGCAGTATTTGGAGTGCAGGGATGTGTGGTACTAACCTTTCAGTATTGGGCAGTATTTGGAGAACAAAGATTTGCGGTACTTACCTTTTATTATTGGGCAGTATTTGGAGAGCAGGGATGTGTGGTACTAACCTTTCAGTATTGGGCAGTATTTGGAGAGCAGGGATGTGTGGTACTAACCTTTCAGTATTGGGCAGTATTTGGAGAACAAAGATTTGCGGTACTTACCTTTTATTATTGGGCAGTATTTGGAGAGCAGGGATGTGTGGTACTAACCTTTCAGTATTGGGCAGTATTTGGAGAGCAGGGGTGTGTGGTACTAGCCTTTCAGTATTGGGCAGTATTTGGAGAGCAAGGATGTGTGGTACTAACCTTTCAAAGTATTTGGAGATCATGGATTAGGGATGTGTAGCTCTTACCATTTAGTATTGCAGAGTATTTGGAGATCAGGGATGTGTAGCTCTTATCTTTTAGCATTTCAGAGTATTTGAGGAGCAGGGATGTGTAGCTCTTAGCTTTAAGTATTTCAGAGGATTTGAAGAGTAGGGATGCAGGGCTGTGTGGTACTAACCTTTCAGTATTGGGCAGTATTTGGAGAGCAAGGATGTGTGGTACTAACCTTTCAGAATATTTGGAGATCAGGGATGTGTAACTCTTACCATTTAGTATTTCAGAGTATTTGAAGATCAGAGATATGCAGCTCTTACCATTTAGTATTTCAGAGTATTTGGAGATCAGGGATGTGTGGTACTGACCTTTCAGTATTGGGCAGTATTTGGAGAGCAAGGATGTGTGGTACTAACCTTTCAGAATATTTGGAGATCAGGGATGTGTAACTCTTACCATTTAGTATTTCAGAGTATTTGAAAATCAGAGATATGCAGCTCTTACCATTTAGTATTTCAGAGTATTTGGAGATCAGGGCTGTGTGGTACTAACCTTTCAGTATTGGGCAGTATTTGGAGATCAGGGATGTGTGGTACTGACCTTTCAGTATTGGGCAGTATTTGGAGAGCAAGGATGTGTGGTACTAACCTTTCAGAATATTTGGAGATCAGGGATGTGTAACTCTTACCATTTAGTATTTCAGAGTATTTGAAGATCAGAGATATGCAGCTCTTACCATTTAGTATTTCAGAGTATTTGGAGATCAGGGATGTGTGGTACTGACCTTTCAGTATTGGGCAGTATTTGGAGAGCAAGGATGTGTGGTACTAACCTTTCAGAATATTTGGAGATCAGGGATGTGTAACTCTTACCATTTAGTATTTCAGAGTATTTGAAGATCAGAGATATGCAGCTCTTACCATTTAGTATTTCAGAGTATTTGGAGATCAGGGATGTGTGGTACTGACCTTTCAGTATTGGGCAGTATTTGGAGAGCAAGGATGTGTGGTACTAACCTTTCAGAATATTTGGAGATCAGGGATGTGTAACTCTTACCATTTAGTATTTCAGAGTATTTGAAGATCAGAGATATGCAGCTCTTACCATTTAGTATTTCAGAGTATTTGGAGATCAGGGATGTGTGGTACTGACCTTTCAGTATTGGGCAGTATTTGGAGGGCAAGGATGTGTGGTACTAACCTTTCAGAATATTTGGAGATCAGGGATGCGTAACTCTTACCATTTAGTATTTCAGAGTATTTGAAGATCAGAGATATGCAGCTCTTACCATTTAGTATTTCAGAGTATTTGGAGATCAGGGATGTGTGGTACTGACCTTTCAGTATTGGGCAGTATTTTGAGAGCAAGGATGTGTGGTACTAACCTTTCAGAATATTTGGAGATCAGGGATGTGTAACTCTTACCATTTAGTATTTCAGAGTATTTGAAGATCAGAGATATGCAGCTCTTACCATTTAGTATTTCAGAGTATTTGGAGATCAGGGTTGTGTGGTACTAACCTTTCAGTATTGGGCAGTATTTGGAGTGCAGGGATGTGTGGTACTAACCTTTCAGTATTGGGCAGTATTTGGAGAACAAAGATTTGCGGTACTTACCTTTTATTATTGGGCAGTATTTGGAGAGCAGGGATGTGTGGTACTAACCTTTCAGTATTGGGCAGTATTTGGAGAGCAGGGATGTGTGGTACTAACCTTTCAGTATTGGGCAGTATTTGGAGAACAAAGATTTGCGGTACTTACCTTTTATTATTGGGCAGTATTTGGAGAGCAGGGATGTGTGGTACTAACCTTTCAGTATTGGGCAGTATTTGGAGAGCAGGGATGTGTGGTACTAACCTTTCAGTATTGGTCAGTATATGGAGAGCAGGGATGTGTGGTACTAACCTTTCAGTATTGGGCAGTATTTGGAGAGCAGGGATATAATGTTTTTTTGTGTGCTTCCTCCCAGCCGCATCTGGACATACACAATTGGTATAACGACTACCAGCAGACCCATGTAATACGGGATCAGAGCAGCACCTGTCATAGGAAATATCACGTCTTGATTGCAAATAAATGCCATATTTGAGCAATTTGGAAAGGTTATTTATCCTAGCAGTGATATTTAATTGAACTATTGTATGCTAAGATTTGCAGTGGCGATCTCTAAGTTAAATATAAAATATATTGTTGAGGCATATATAAGAAGCTAGGCATTTCAAATTTTGGGGGTTGATAACATAATATTATCTAATACCATAAACACTTTTTCAGTATATTTTATGTCTACGAAGGTTATTATATATTTATAAATCTTACATTTTGTACTTTAAACAATAAGGATATTCTCGCATGTTTACATTGTTTGCTAAATTGCCTAACATACTTCCTTCGCATTTCTCTTTTGTATCAAATTGGCTCAATTCCAAGACACAAAAATGGCGTTAAAGATAAAAGTAACAATCTATATACATTTGTAAGATATCGAGGAAATCCAGAATAAGGCAATTGCATGATATATATGTTTTCCCGTTAATATCAAGCATTGACCTTCTGGAGTCTTCCATCAGACCAATATCTAATGATGTCAAATTGTCAAATGAGGGTATGACGGTGTATAATGGTAATATGATTATATATTGATATATATATATATATATAATTTGGTGTATATACATGTATGTTTGTAATGCATATGTATAAAGAAAGTCGCACATGTAGAAGTGGATTTAGTGGAGAAGAGACATGTTGACAGACAGGGCTAAATCCTAGTCACCTGTAAAGATATGTAATTATTTTGTCCCAAAATGTTCCTATTCTCGCAGAATGTGAAACAAAAAAGAGGTATTTGTTTCGTTATTTTCATGCAAGGTTGATTGTATTTATGCTGTGACTAATGAAATAAAGATATCGACGTAAAAAGGTTGCCTTTTTATGTATGATTGTCTGCACCTGGGGGTACATGTTCATATCTTGATGTATATGATATATACAAAATACGCAAACATTATACACGAAAAGTGTATCATGATGGACTGGCTATTGTCACATTTTGCCAAGACACATTTCACCCTGTGTAGCTTGCTGCAAGCAAAGTCAAAGTGCAAAGAGCAGAATCCGATTACTATACCTGATGAGGATATGAGGGCTGTAAAATGAAAAAGTAGTTAGGCTCTTAGACAAATTAGTATTTCCTCAAAGTATGTTGTTGAACACAGACAACAAATCCATTGAAATTAGTTATTCAATATATGAAGAGTTGAGCTTCAATCATGCCGATGATAATTTATATTACTAGAATTGACGAAAGCAGTTAACAGGCCATTTACGTGTTATGATTGCATTAGACTGATTTTATTATTGATAATTTAAGTAAATATATCCTGGTCATTGTATTCCATTTTGATACCTTCAAATTGTAGGTATATATAATATAACAAATACATGACTTACTACAGTCATCAAAATGCAGCATATTAAACGAAAACATGAAATACTACAAAGGTCTAAATAAAATGTGAGTTTGTGTTATAATTAATGATTTGTAGTATTTGCATCTTTAATGGCAGTTATTGGAGATGGTTTCTCACCAGTCTTGGTGTAGATGTGTCCAGGGAACACAGCTATCATTCTGTACCCAATAAAGCAGGTGATGACACCCAGATATTGAACCAGTCCCCATACTGGACGCTTCTTAGTTCCGGGTTCATCCATCAGCTCCCCGCCAGCCATCACTGTGTTCGCGCTGAAACTGCTATCTGAAAAAAAAACACAATTAATGCACCAAACTATATATTTATGCAAAAAGAGGAACATAATATAATCTTCGTCTCTTATACTTTAATGTAAAGAATCCATAAAAGAGATTTCCAAATCTATCTAAGACTGTATTCATGCACCTTCCTTGTTCGCAAATTGACCTTATTGACCTTAATTTAGATTACCTTGACCGGTTTTGTATTTGACAAAATAGTTACATTCACGTTTTTTAAAGTTTCCATTCCCTAAATTCATCATTTTAAAGTGAATATTCATTCACATTACGCGTACCTTAACAATAGTATACTTTCTGACGAAGTATGTGAAAAAAGATATTTTTCCATTTCATTATCAATGCAAGAGCAAAACACCATTGACAGGTCATATTGATAAAATGCTGCTGTATGGTGAGGCCCATTTGGAAAATATATATATAAAAAAGCATTTGTCTATTGAATGATGTGATGTAGTGCCCCTTGTGTGTAAAAAGCCAAAATCAGGGTCAAATTCAAAGGACATTTTTTGTAATACAGCATGTTTATAGAATCCTGGAATTGCTTGCACGTGCACAGAATACAACATAAGCCAATTATAACGTAAAAAATAGAAGGAGATTTTTGCTCAGCTATATCATCTCAAAATGAATTTGTTTGCAATATTACTGATAGATATAACTTCAAGATCGACTAATTCTAATATTTCAGACACAGTTAGTCTTATCCGAAAAGCTTTATGTTAAGTGTAATCATGTTGAAGAGTTTACATTAATTAACATAAGTTCAAATTAAACTTAACCTGAGATATCCTACACATTATCACAAGTGGAAAGTTCACTAACAGTATATTGTCAGATTTACCTTTATCATTGTTTAAAATACAGACTGAGAATGTTTGGTTGAGATTTTCAAGCCTAGAAGAAAGGTCAATGGGTTAGGGTTAAGAGGTCAACCCCTGAACGCAGGGCCAACATTCCAGTCCCCGTCGATAAGTGTAGCATGTCTGTTTTGAACTTTGACCATCCTCTTGTGCTGTTTAAGGCGTGTAGGGTCTCCATTATCAAATTCTATTTCATGTACACTCTTTTACAGTGACCTTCTACTTTTCTCCACTTTCTGCATTATACTCTTTATGAAAATGTCTTCTCATTTGCTGAATGCATGTGCTCATTCACGCCAGTCAGTTTGATCTTCAAAACTTAAAATGGCTGTCCAAAATCTATTAAATTCGCCTTCCATTCCGTTACACTCTGAACACGCCGGGCTCTGAGCTCAATTATTGTGCATATTAAAGCACATGATCTAATTAAGCGTGTCTACTAACAAATAGTGGACAGAACTTACCTTTCGAAATAATTTATCGGTGTTTACAATGCTGATTCCCTTTTGACTAGCAGTGTCCTCAATATATCAATGTTAAGAGTGCAAGCAATCACGCTCTATTTGGCAGATATTCAACTGACTCCCTCATCCCTGACCCTACATTAATACAATGGCCGTCAGTGGTAGTTTTTCTTATTTCATATGTATGCCTGCCTCTTTTGTAATATCGTCAGCATGCCTTCAATGCAGTCATTGTTTCTCATCCCACCGATCTTAATCCCGTGACCAAGCATGCATATATTATGACAGATATTCAGGTTAATATGAGATGCATGGGATAAGATGAGACAATACTTTTCTGTTTTTGGTTAACATGAGACACACGGATATTTTGTGATTTTTCTCAAACCTATGGCATCATGCAGGATTTAGGTTATATTGAATATATGAAATAGCACACAGACATCAGGTACATGGGACAAAATGTGACAAACTATTTTAAATGTCTGATACACGTGCCATGATAATACAAACGTCTTAAGCTTACATGAGATTTTAGCTCACACGAGATTCACAGTACATGAAGTGTCATGAGATTTTAGCTCACATGTGATTCACAGTACATGAAGTGTCATGAGATTTTAGCTCACACAAGATTCACAGTACATGAGGTGTCATGAGATTTTAGCTCACATGAGATACACGAGACATGATATGACAGATTTAGCTTACATGACATACAGGGATGACACTTTTTCCCAAATGAGATACACAAAATATGAGCATTATCTATTCTAGCTGCAATGCATTCACCAGCTGCAATACATTCACCAGCTGCAACACATTCACCAGCTGCAATACATTCACCAGCTGCAATACATTCACCAGCTGCAATACATTCACCAGCTGCAATACATTCACCTAAATCTACAATGCGTACTGCTGTACATCAAATCATTTTTAGATAAAAAAATATGTGTGGTGTATGTGTTGATCTAGTTTTGTTTAGAACAAATAAATCATTCAGATGATATCTTGTCTCCTTTAATTCAGACGTTTCCAGCTCACGGGGAATCGATGTGACATCATATTTGGCAAGTACAAATTGGATATCATGTTAAAATAGGAGTATTAGACATTGCAATACTTAAGACCTAACTGTTTGAGCATCGTACATCCGTAGTGTTGCACAATATTTGCATAACCACAAGTGTTTCATGGGAAAATAAGTCAATATGTAGATAGGCATGCTTGGGTGAACAGATTTGATCAGCAAACATGACGGATCTGAGGCGGGTCACTGTCGACTGCATACACATATATATATATATTACTTTGCAGAGTTTTAAAATCTACTAGGTACTGTTAAATCACAGATACATTTCAAATAAAAAATGGGAATTGGAATGATAGTTAACATAAACTAGCTTTGATTAATTCCTCTGTCACGCTTCAATTCCAAGATCATGGTTATTTTCAAGAGAATGGTTGAGCGTGATATCAAGCAGCGTGATATCAAGCAGAGTGATATCAAGCAGCGTGATATCAAGCAGCGTGATATCAAGCAGCATGATATCAAGCAGCGTGATATCAAGCAGCGTGATATCAAGCAGCGTGATATCAAGCAGCGTGATATCAAGCAGCGTGATATCAAGCAGCGTGATATCAAGCAGTGTGATATCAAGCAGCGTGATATTAAGCAATGTTTTATGAAGAAGTATGTTATCAAGCAGCGTGTTATAAAGCAGCGTGTTATAAAGCAGATTTTTTGGAAGCAGCGTGTTATAAAGCAGCGTTTTTTGAAGCAGTGTTTTATGAAGCAGCTTTTTTTTAAGCAGTGTTTTATGAAGCAGTTTGTTATCAAACAGTGTGTTATCAAGCAGTCTGTTGAACTAATTAACTAATCTGTCTTTTATTATCATAATTTGATGTGATGTTAAATTCCTATCCTTTCATTCTCCAACCAATAAAAATAACAATGCTATTAAATATTGCTACACATATTATGCTGGTTTATGATTCGCCTAAAAAACTAAAAGGCTTGGTGATATTCCGCAAGAGATACAATTCACAATGGGTAAATGTTAGTAAGTCACCCCATGGTCACCACAAGACGACAGGGACGGGATACTGAGAGCAAGAAATGGATGTGCCACTCAAGGGTGCAAGTACTTCTCCTTGATACTCTTGGCTGGTAGCGGCTGATCGGGGCAAGAGAAACCCCTCACAATGTCAAGTATTAAGTCTGGATTTTGTACTGATAACATTGTACCGAAGGATGTCACCACTATACCTAATTGGATTCTGTTGGGTATTTTTGCAATATAACAAATTATTTCATGCAGTTATCGCCTGTCAAAAAAGCATGATATGCTATAATTGGCATATTTGATAAATATATGGGTTGGCATTTTTTTTCTTCTATTTTACACATTTAACAATTTGTTGAAACGAGCTGTCCTTGTGATTTGAATGTTTATAAACGATGGACGGTTGTGCGTTTCACGATAAACAATAAAAAAGTTTCCTAAATGGATGGCACATTTAGTTAAAATTTCTATTGTTATTTCAATTTATATTTCCCTGTATATTGGTGGAGCTGTGCCAAAACTTTTCAGGCTGAGTTGTATGACATAAAACTCCCTTTGTTGTTGAACCGACTCACTGCATTTAACTTTGTCATATATTTTGAAAAATATTTCATGTTTGCACAACACATCACATGCCAAATAGAAGTATCACGAATAAATACTTTAGATCATTATTTGTCTCTGTATATTTGATCTAAAGCATGTAAATCGTTCACTTTAGATATAGAAGAGATTGGTGACATTTAATAAGTTGAAGTGTGTATCTATTTCAATACCATATACCACAATAGTTCATTCATTGTACAACCGTTTTAAGTAATCAAGTTTATCTATCAGGGTTGATCCTCTGTAATTCTAAAGCCAGTATTCTTTACATATGAAACATAAAGCTGTGTATAATTGTATATGTATTCACAGGTAATATGTGGTATGATGATCTAGCATTATGTATTGTGCAAGGCCTGGAGGACATTCAAAACAAAGAGTAACATATTGTGGAGGATATACAAGATTTGTTAAAAATCACCTGAATGTTCAAGCCTGTGCCTTTTGTCGCCTACGTGTTTCTCCAACTCAACAGTTAAAGGAACTAAAAGTGGCCATCCCTACAATTCCCTTAAGGCAAATGATATATTGAGAATTTACAATTTTTAAGAATTACTCTGAGAATCATTTAAAACAAAAGAGTGACTTACCACGATGAGTCTTGGAGGTGCAATAATCCTCGGTGACACGGATCTGTGTGATCTCCTTGAGGCGAGGCAACAGCGATGGCCAGCGCAGCGAGAAACATATACACAACACGTATGTTGACAAGTGTTCCTGAATATAGAACAGAGGGCACAGGAGTAACACCGCTCAGCCAACAGTATTTGGTCCATGGCCATATTTGTAGTGTTACGTTTCAAGGGTTCATTTTCGTCCGTATCAAATTAACGGTATTCATTATTTTTGATTGACATATCGCACCATGGATGGGGAATCTGTGATTGACCCCGGTATCATGTCTGTATT
The DNA here is from genome assembly GCA_949316495.1 of Amphiduros pacificus. Lineage (NCBI taxonomy): Eukaryota > Metazoa > Annelida > Polychaeta > Phyllodocida > Hesionidae > Amphiduros > Amphiduros pacificus. Next base: position 30,840,517 of record OX439002.1, read on the forward strand.
GTCAGAGATCTCTTATTTCGTCATTAGGTGGAAGCGTGTTGAAAATCATTTATGCTCAACTAAAGTAACCAGTTTAGGTTTTGGCTATGCGTGTGCTTTACAGAGTAAATTTGAGATTGTTTGACTTTAAACTATTAGGAATAATCATTAATCTGGAGGGGACGTGGAACAAATTGTTCAAAACATTAGCGAGACCCATAAACGAGAATCGTTCTTTTAGAATCATAATATTGATCAGAGGAAATGAGGATCTTTTGATATTTAAGGAAAATTTGTTTTGTCCATTCAAGGTCTAATACCCATGTTAAATGCTGTGGAGTATAACTGATGTAGTCACGGGCCGTGGCGCAGTTGGTTAGAGCGCCAGCTTATTAGCAACAGTTCCTCTGTGGTGATCCAAAGGTCGTGGGTTCGATCCCCAGCAATGCCGAGATTGAATTCATGATACAATTTCACACATGAGCTGAGGCCTGTGCCAACGGGTAAACCCATAGTCCTTGTAAATCTGTGACCAGGTGGGTTGTCATGTCAATGACCAGCAACATGACAATTCAGTGAGGTAACACTATATCTGAAATAATGTTGAAAGTGATGTAAAACCCCAAACAAACAAACAAAATTGATCTAGTCTGGTGCCTGACCTCATCCACTGCTATCTTAAAATCTAGTTATATTTAATTTTAATGAAAATATGAGGTACAATACAATAAAAGCTATTGGTTTTAATATAAATACAGTTAGTAACTATAATATTGTACTAAGCTTGTTATACAGGCTATACCAAGTCATACACACTATCCTACCACTCTCCTGCAATAGTCTTGCTGTACACACTAGGTTTGTATGACCAGTGGACACACCCAGTCATACTGTACACACTTTAGTTATCTGTATTGTGGACACACCCAGTCATACTGTACACACTTTAGTTATCTGTATTGTGGACACACCCAGTCATACTGTACACACTTTAGTTATCTGTATTGTGGACACACCCAGTCATACTGTACACACTTTAGTTATCTGTATAGTGGACACACCCAGTCACACTGTACACACTTTAGTTATCTGTATTGTGGACACACCCAGTCATACTGTACACACTTTAGCTATCTGTATAGTGGACACATCCAGTCACACTGTACACACTTTAGTTATCTGTATTGTGGACACACCCAGTCATACTGTACACACTTGAGCTATCTGTATTGTGGACACACCCAGTCATACTGTACACACTTTAGCTATCTTTATAGTGGACACACCCAGTCATACTGTACACACTTTAGTTATCTGTATTGTGGACACACCCAGTCATACTGTACACACTTAAGCTATCTGTATTGTGGACACACCCAGTCATACTGTACACACTTTAGTTATCTGTATTGTGGACACACCCAGACATACTGTACACACTTTAGTTAAAAAATATTAATTAATCTGTATAGTGGACACACCCAGTCATACTGTACACACTTAAGTTATCTGTATTGTGGATACACCCAGTCATACTGTACACACTTTAGTTATCTGTATTGTGGACACACCCAGACATACTGTACACACTTTAGTTAAAAAATATTAATTAATCTGTATAGTGGACACACCCAGTCATACTGTACACACTTAAGTTATCTGTATTGTGGATACACCCAGTCATACTGTACACACTCTAGTTATCTGTATAGTGGACACACCCAGTCATACTGTACACACCTAAGTTATCTGTATTGTGGACACACCCAGTCATACTGTACACACTCTAGTTATCTGTATTGTGGACACACCCAGACATACTGTACACACCTAAGTTATCTGTATTGTGGACACACCCAGTCATACTGTACACACTTTAGTTAAAAAATATTAATTAATCTGTATAGTGGACACACCCAGTCATACTGTACACACTTAAGTTATCTGTATTGTGGATACACCCAGTCATACTGTACACACTCTAGTTATCTGTATAGTGGACACACCCAGTCATACTGTACACACCTAAGTTATCTGTATTGTGGACACACCCAGTCATACTGTACACACTCTAGTTATCTGTATTGTGGACACACCCAGACATACTGTACACACCTAAGTTATCTGTATTGTGGACACACCCAGTCATACTGTACACACCTACGTTATCTGTATTGTGGACACACCCAGTCATACTGTACTTTAGTTATCTGTATTGTGGACACACCCAGTCATACTGTACATACTTTAGTTAAAAAATATTAATTAATCTGTATAGTGGACACACCCAGTCATACTGTACACACTTAAGTTATCTGTATTGTGGATACACCCAGTCATACTGTACACACTCTAGTTATCTGTATAGTGGACACACCCAGTCATACTGTACACACCTAAGTTATCTGTATTGTGGACACACCCAGTCATACTGTACACACTCTAGTTATCTGTATTGTGGACACACCCAGACATACTGTACACACCTAAGTTATCTGTATTGTGGACACACCCAGTCATACTGTACACACCTACGTTATCTGTATTGTGGACACACCCAGTCATACTGTACTTTAGTTATCTGTATTGTGGACACACCCAGTCATACTGTACTTTAGTTATCTGTATTGTGGACACACCCAGTCATACTGTACACACTTTAGTTATCTGCTACGTGGATGCTCCCAGTTATAATGTACGCTCTGTGGCTTTTGACTTGGCGGCCTTGCCAATGTTGCTGTTTTTACTGTACACATTTATATTCCTCTTTTGATTATTGTAGATAGCAGCAAAACGTCTCAGATGTAGATTCTTATTTATATCTGTTCACGTCTCATGGTTGTGTGATATAGTTTAACTATATAAGTTGAGGTAATATTATTACTTCGCATGTCCTATTAATTAAAAAAGCGATGGAGATAATATATGCGTGTACATGATGGGCCCTCAGACAGTTTTAACATACAAAAAAACATTTTGAGGTATTTTGCTGGTTTTTTTAAACTTTTTACAGAAATGATTTGCAATATCTTCGGGCAAACATTATCACCAAGCAAATTTATAGGTTTATGTTTCCATGACAACAGTTCCCAGAATAGCCTTTGGATATTCTATCAAAATGGACCGAGCGATTACCTACTGTTTTATATTGTTAAAAAAGCCCAATAATCGTTAATGTGGTGTGACATTCGGGATTTGCACCAGTGCACTTTAATTGTTTAAACGTATTCATGGTGAAAATATAAACATATTTGAAATTCTATACAGATTGATCTTATCTGTGCTGTATTTAACACAGAGAATGATACGAGTCATTGATATTTATTGGACTTAATGAATTAGGTTTGTAGAGATATTTATATAGGTAATTAGTTCCGTGAGACTGGAAGCAAGGATCAGTATATAGCAAGGAGCAAAGTTGAAATGTTATGAACCTCAGTACCATCATAATACACAGAGGGGAAGAATATGATCAAATGAACGAGGTGTGGTATTGAAGGGCATGTGAAAATATCTATCGCAGAAAAACGAAAGCAGTTTGAATCTTCCACTTATAGAAATGACGTTTTGTCATTAAAAATGAAAGGATTTGGTTAATCCTAGAAAATAAAAACAGAAACAACTTGGACGATTGGATAACTGAATAGATGATTTGATGGTAATCAAAGGAAGAGAGAGATTTTTGATAAGATGAAGGCTATGGTCGTCACGGAGTTGAACCTGGATTAGGCTGTGTGGTTTTGAGGGTGCTGAGGATGGAGCTGGGAGGGCCATGGCTGCTGCTGATGCTGGTACTACCCGGCTACATGATGCTGGCATTCCTCATGGCCTCCCATCTTAACCTATCCTGGCAGGTCCTAGAAATCGGGCTGAACCATCAAGCTAAGGTGAAGTATTCATTTTAATTGTTTGTTATAATTGCTTTGAACTTTCCTGTATTCAATATTTGTGAACATCATTTTATAAACATCGATTATGAAAGGGTTTTTTTTACAATATAAAAACAATTTAAAGAAACAAATAATGACAAATAAAAATATCATACTATTTACACATTACTTTGCACAAACAGTTTTAGATTTATTACAATACATTACATCAATAAAAATGTTTTTTATTTGTCATAAAATTAAATTTGCAAAGGGAATAGTTTTACTTGAAAGAGAAAGTTCTAGGTATACTTAAAGGCAATAAAAACAATAACCAATTGGCCAATAAGATTATGTTTGTCACCACCTCACGAGGGTACTTTCCTCGAATAGATAATTCATATTTATGCATTTGTAAAATAGCATTGTTGCTCTGGTTATCAAAAACATTGTATGCTTGGGATTGTCAATCCTGGGGCCAAAAACATAATCCACCGGGGAAAACACAGGCCTTGAGCCAGAGACACTCCGCCCACTTACTCGGCAAAAACAGGTGGTGTGGCCCCAAGGACAAACATACGCTTCAACTGGCCTATTATAATTGTGTCTGTGAATATTAATTTTTTTTAGCACAAATCGTTCCTATGTATATGATGTATACATATATAGTAAGGGTTAATAGAAAAATCAGTAATAGGAAAAACAGTTTTTAAAATAGAAGGCTTTGTATAATTTAAATAGATAGCGTTGTAATATCTCACGTCTTCCTCACGTTGCTCAACAAACTATCCGAATCTGGACAGCTATTTTGGATTCTTTTCTCAATATCTACTCTAATCCAGGATATTTTTAATCTAATCGAATGATATATTGAGGGTTTTTCGTGTTTTTTTTCAGAATGCAAAGGGAAATGGCAATCGAACAGCCACTAGAGGTCACCGCGCAAAAAGATCGATTTTTGAAAATCTAAATACTGTAAATGCAGATTCGCCCCTTCTAGAAGAATTCATAATCGAACCATGTGGTATGTTTGAGTATATATATGGATTAGGTTTGCAAAGTTGACATTTAGTTATGGACATAAATATCTGAAGATGCTTAACATATATAGTTATACCATCAAATGAGCGGTAATTTGTTACATTTATTATAACAGGTGGCGCTGTATACACAAGGTGGGGCAGACGAACCTGCCCAGAACACAGCGATTCTGACACGGTCTATGATGGTCAGGACAAATGCTTGAATCATTATTTTCTCTCATATTCCAATTTTATCCTTATCAATAATAATATCAAGCGAATAAATATATACGCATATACCTTAATTTGAACCACGTGTGTGACTGTGTTTATTTTAGTGAAAGAATATTTTTTGCAATTATGGATATCTTGTAACCTTAAGAATATTTGTAATACAATATTTATTATCAAGGTAGATAATTTAAATATATCTAATTGTGATGTTTTGCTACAGGTGTTGTTGGTGGCACTAACACAGACAGTTTTGGAGGTGGTGTGGACTATTTGTGCCTCCCACATTTTCCACAGTGGGCAACCTACACCTTCAGTGCCAGTAAAACTGAAGTCAACCAAGACAACCAGAACTCAAACCCCTCTACAGACCAACCCGAGGCAAGCGCAAGGCCAAGATTTCTCTATAAATACTTAAATTTTGACATTTCTCTTGACCAAAAGGAACATTAGAGCGCAGAACATAGGAACTCAATATATCATTTTATTGGTTTACTGGACTCTAAAATGGCACATAACCACAACTTCATTGTTTCATTTGAAATGGATAGAGTTTTACTCCTTTTAAACAATCACTCCTGAATGATGACCTTTGAGTATGACCTTATTTTAACCTGTATTTTCAGACATCTACAGGTGTGACAGCGCCGGCGTCTACCACCCAGTCAGAGTTCCAGCCTCGACTTCGCAACGCCCGTAGTCGTCCAGCCCCCAATGCCAACTACGTGAGGCAGAGCGCCGCCAACACCGGCATGAACTCCCTCCTCGGCATGATCAACAACAGAAACTCGTGGCTGTACGGTGCCGAGTTCCGCGGCGGAGAGCCCCTCTTCAGGAGGGACAATCTCCACTCCGACACATTTGTCAATCAAGATGTGGTGTGTGCAGTCTGTAGAGTGAAAAGTAGGCCATCTCAGGTCAGTCTCATTATTATATTTTTTATAAGATATTTTGAATTGAATGCATTTCTAAAATTATATCTTTATTGAATCTTATTACGTTTCATTTTTATGTGACATTTGAATGATTTATTTTGATATTTTTAATGTCTTTTCAAATTTTTCTCAACGCTTTCTTTTGAATGAATTTGATTGGAGCATCCAATATGTCTACAATATAATTAGATTTTTTATTAGATCTGATAATGTTTTCTTTTTAGGTGACATATGAATGATCTCTTCAAAAATTCTTAATGTCTTTTCAAACTGATTTTGCTTCAATGCTGTTTAATTAAACTAATTGGATAGCTTAATGAATTATCTTGATAAGAACATCGAATATGGCCTTGACATGTATTTGTCCAAGACATGTGTATAAGACACATATATTTGTTTTTTACATGCTGTGATATCAGTGAGTGAATATATTGTTCAGGTAATGTTACCAGGGAGGCGTGAGTGTATGTCGGGATGGACTAAGGAGTATGAGGGTTACCTGATGACAGGACCCATGGGCAGCCGCTCCCAGCACCGCTTCGTTTGCGTGGATTCCCTTCCCGAAGTGGACTTCAAGGGATACAGGCGAGACGGCGGGGCGGTGTTTCACCACGTCAGGGCCATGTGTGGGTCTCTACCGTGCCCCATGTATGTACAAGGCAGGGAACTCACGTGTGTCGTGTGCACAAAGTGAACATGATAACGATGCGATAGTAAAATTACTTTATCGTAAGTGGAAGCACACTCACCATAAACAGTGGATTAGACAATTGGCGTCTAAATTCATAAATAAATTTGTATGAAAAATATTTAGTATCTATTCAATCAGGACCAAACAGAAAGAACATGAACGATAATCATGATATCATTGGCCATCTTCATGCTTACCAATTGCATTAGCAAATGCAGACTTTATAAATTATGATAATGGAATGATAAGACTTACATAGTACCTGTCCACGAGGAAGTGATAACAATTATTATACAAGTCTAAGGATCTGTTCTTGTCCAGATCTTGAAATGACAGAACCGACGATTTCTAATTATCAAGCAAGGAAATAACATTATTGATAATCTCTTACTCATTCAATAAACTTAATGATAAGAGACTGCTAATATCCTGTTTATAAAGTGGCGTCTATATCCTGAGTAGAGATTGATAAACTGATAGTATCCTGATTGTAAAGTGGCGTCTATATCTTGATTAGAGATTAATGCGACTGCTGATATCCTGATTATAAAGTGGCGTCTATATCCTGAGTAGAGATTGATAAACTGATAGTATCCTGATTGTAAAGTGGCGTCTATATCTTGATTAGAGATTAATGCGACTGCTGATATCCTGATTGTAAAGTGGCGTCTATATCCTGATTAGAGATTGGTAAGACTGCCTAAATCATGATTATAAAGTGACGTCTATATCCTGATTAGAGATCGATAAACTGTTAATATCCTGATTAATAGATATTGCCAATATCCCGATTGGAATGCTCACAAACTGGGAAAAAAACGATGACACTGTTCAAAGGAACAAAAAACAGGAAGCAATAAAACCGCTTATACAAAAGTGGGAATGTCTCAGAGGATCATATGCTGAGGAAACCGCTGATAAGAAAGCTATAGGACAGCTGATAGGCTACTGCAAGCGCTGACTGAGGGTACAATGTTGTTCATAGTGTGCATGTATCCAGTGACATTACCCTTGTTCAAGTCGTTTGTTATGATGTGAGCAAAACATTATTAAAACATTATTAAAGTAATATGTGAATGCAGGAGCATTGCTGTGAAAAGACCGATGATACTGTCCATGCACGGCAAACACACTTAATATTATCTTTGCCACTGGTTTTAATAATTAAGTTAAAATAGAGTCTTGTATAGTACATACAACTATATATCACTTTTTTCTTATGTGAGAGAAGAATATGTAAAATAAAGGAACGTCCTATGCAATGGATACAACTATAAAGAATATGAAATTCAAGATTGCACACCACACATTACACATTTTATGATCTTTTAATATATCAATATCATTTCTTATTTGATTTGTTACAAGCCGAAACATATGAACTGAACACGTGACATATATTTGCGGTCTTACAGTTTATTTCATTAAATTCAAACAAGAAACATGTCAATTAAACATCAGAAAAGACACAGATGAAAAAATAATTCCACTTGACTAGCCTCATTTTCGATTGAGAGGTCCCTTTTGATAAATACAATACAAACTTAATTATAATCATTAACAGCCTTTATGCCAGACTCACATCGCCGTTTTCATATAAATAAATACACAGTTTATGCAAATATGAGCTAAATAACGATTTAGTTTGTCAAATCCTCAGATATTTAATACCTTGTGGACTCTACAGTTTCAGCCTTCTCTTTGTTGTTTGCTTTTCCCTCGTCCATTAAGAAAGGTGGCATAGGGTAGGATTGTCGGAGGCTTGAAGGGGGTTGGGAGAGGGGCTTATCCTGTGCCATGATTTTCTCCAGATTCCCCTCCAATTTTAAACTAAATGGATCATTTCTGTAGTAGATACTCGCCACCTTATCCAAGAAATCATTAACCTTTACTGGAAAATCGTCAAGAGAATGCGGAGTGAGAGTGCGCTCAGGATTAGACCCAGCGTCCAAATCCTGGCGGCCAGCGGATGCCTCGGGCTTGGCTACTTGGCCATTATCCTCGGCAGGAGGAACAGGCAAACCAAGAAACACCTTTAGTCTGCGAACCATAAACTCAACAATCTCATAATCATTGTTCTGTAGATTAATATCAACCCTTGTCTCTGAGCAGCTCTCATTCAGGATAGAGATGAACATATTCATGAGAAGAAAAGAGATCGTACAAATGTACAGCACGAACAGAATAGGGCCTAGAACTGGACTTGTGTATCTGATTTCATGAAAATCAAATTTTCCTAACATAGTGTTGAGCAGTGTTTCGGATGCCACAATCATAGTGGAATAGTTCCTCAATGCTGTGCCTAGAATTCCATAATGCAGCTGCATGAGGGCAAAGAACATTATGAAGAACATGATGGTGAAAGTAAACAAACTTCTACTACTGTTCCTCAGTATCGACCCAAGCATTGACATTCTCTTATTGAATCTAAGCAACCGGATAAATTTCAATGTTGCTAAGAACACCAGCCAGCCAACAATATAGGTCAGAAGTTCATTCCAACCACCAACATACTGAAATTTCATATAAGCGTTACCGTGTGTTTCTTTAAATTTTGCTGTCAATTTTTTAGCGACAAGCATCCTGTAAAAGAAAATAACTACTGCAGACACGGATAGCACAATTACAGCCATTTCTATCCAATTCCAAAATTCTTTAAAATATTTCTTTTTTTCGATTTTCAATTTGCGAAACTCCTTAACCAAAAAGAAGATGATGAAAACAACATATATAATTTCACACGTAATTTGAAATAGCATTGCTCCAGTGAAATACTGAAGCAAAACTACTGGTTCGATTCTGTAAGACATTGTCAAACCGCCTGTTGGAAGTATTTCAGTCAACAAAGTTATAATACCAAAAACATTAGCTGTTGGATTATAAACTGTAAACTCAACAAAAACCGCTCTGGTGTACTTGTCTACCCATCTCTCATGTTCTAACCTATTAACAATTAGCTGGAGATGGGTTAGGCTTCCTCTGAGTTGAGCTACATAGCCTCCCCCGCTGTATACATTGTGTTGTCCTAAGTAAGGGTAGCTATCCAGCTGTGACCAAGTCTTGTAGCAGTAGGCACTATCAGAACATGTCTCATTAGATGGCCATTCTTGCCACCCTGTTCCGTGGTGCTCTGTGTCTTCATTCAACATGCTGTATCCTTCATTGCATTGATGAAACAAATCTTTGAATATATTGTTGACTTCGCATCCACCTAAAAGCAAAGTGTAATTATGGATATTATGTCATTTTTTGTAACATGTAACTCTGCTTTTAGATACCGATGTGACCTGCTTTTAAGATAAGAAATAATGTCATTCATATGATAATGCATTTGTCAGAAATCACCTTTTAATAGTTATTGAAGACTTTGTCACGTTTTTGCATGATAAATATGTGCTCGGTAAACTTGGTAAATCCATCTGTGCACATATGTGGCAATCCATCTATGCACACAATGTAAACTGAAATAAAGTCTCAGTACATGCTAATCACCTGGTTTTACTCTGGCCTGTCTCATGATGGCATATCCCATGATCCGCGAGGTCCTGTCTGCCACAAATCCTCTCTGCCCAAATGGGAAGTCTCCATTATACCAAACATCAGCACGTAGTCCTGGGATCAGAGTGGACTTCACCCATACCCAGAAAGTGCCAATACTGTTTACCTATTTACAAAAGTAGCAAATTAATATTTATATCCATACAAGCCTATTTGGCATTTTTTCATATTAAAATAATATAACATTCGAATTGTATAACATTGAAAAATACTACTTTTTCATATGATTCTTCGTGTTGGGTTAATAGTTTATTTTAAATAAAATACTTTTACTCGATTTTAACAGTATAATAATCTCCATTACATTATTAAAATTAGTATATCCAGTCCCTCGTTGATTAACAAACACATTGCTGAGATGATCTTTGACCGGGTAGGCATGAATGTCCCTTAGTGAGTAGCTGATCACCATAAGGATCCACAGAAAAAATGCATAGAACAATATCTCCCTAATGATATCCATCATCTTTAACTCCTTCATTCTTAGTATTCTTGCCTGTTCTAAAACAGCTGGATCAGGTGGCATGTATGGAACCTTCCTAGGCCGAGTAACACCATACACTGAAAGATTATTAGTCCTATAGCACTGGCCTTATGATCAAACGTAATAAGTATGTAATTAGTATTAGTCATAACACATAATCATTATAATTACTTATTTGGTTTATTATATTTGTAAAACGCACTGCTTTCTATATCTTCTGGGATATGAAGCCACTCCTCGTCTTGTTGAAGTTCATGTTTTTCTTCATCTTCTTCACCTTCCTCATCATCCTCAGTCTTAGACTTAAACAGCAGGGAAAATACCGCTGCCAACAACAACACCTGAACAAAGCACATATTAACTACATGTATTATAAGACAATAAGTCATAACTTAGGATATGGAACAATAAACCTTATTCAATTATTATTTTTACTTATCTCTACGTTGAAAAGGTTTGTTGATGATAAAGATAAGCTTTAATATGAAATGCTACCTTGATTGAATAAATGTATTCTTAACGGCACATCGACACATTGAGGTCATTCACTGCTATCAAGGTATGAATTAAACACGTGTAATTGTGAATGAATGATAAGTGTAAAAACATACAATAAACAATTACCTTGAGCGGTTGTGTGAGACACACTGATGCAAATATTGACATGAACATAGATGATATCCACTTTTTACATTTGATATCTTGGAACATGATACCATAGAAAGTAACAAAAGCAGCACAAGTGAGGACTGTGAGCCACAGGATGATCCAGGCCAGAATCGAGCACCACCACGGCCAACTGCTCCTCTGTTTCTTCTTCTTTTGTTTCTCCTGGATTTTATTGTTGTCTCTGAAGCCGGAATCTGACCCTGACATACTGTCAGTATGGTAGCCGCTAGACAACCTACTTGGTTCCCTTATGTATCCTGAAACACTGCTAACACGTCGCTCTGAATCGGCACAGGCGTGCTTTATTAACTGGTTTTCATCATGTGTGCTATCTGTATCATTTTCTTTCCTCCTTCTCTCACCTTCTTCAAGCGCCTGTTTGACACGACTTGGTCTCTTTTTTCTAGGTCTAGCCTTCTTGAATAGTGTTATGAGCAACACATTGATTGGGAACACAATAATGTTGGATGCAATCCCAATTGATATCTGAAAAAGAAGAAATTAAAAAAAAGCTATATGGATATCTGTTTTCATCAAATGCCAAGTGAAATAAGGATGTTTGTTATATTGTTTTTATCATACCAATACGTTGATTTATTATTATTTGTGTAATAGGTAAGTAGACTCTCCTGACATTAATATGATGCAAGTCATGAAATACTTCATTTTACTTTTTAAAAATCATATTCACAATAACTATTTTGGAGAAAGCACCCACTTTAAATAAGTCAACCCTAAAATGTGACAACGTTTATCTTTTACCTGTTCAGGTGAAAGAGCGAATGGGCCAAGAGTGAAAGTCTGGGCGGTGCTGTTTTCTCCTTTCTCATAGAACATGGCATTTGCCAGCATGGTTGTATAGAGCAAGCAGAGGCAACAACCGACCCGCTGGACTCGGGTGAAGCGGCTCTTAGCAGGTCTCCCCACCACAGAGAACCACAGGTGGCCGTCACCCAGGTCCTTCTTAGTCTTCCTAGTAAACATGTGACTAAACCTCATCAGTTGCTCCTCTGTGGCGACTGGGAACAGCCGGTCGATCTGAAATACATGTGCTTTATTGATAATATAGTTTAAGTGTTCTGGTACTTTTACAGCAAATGGATATAAAATGGATATAATTATCTCCGCGAAATATCACACATATCATATATATATATATATATATATATATATATATATATATATATATATATATATATATATATATATATATATATATATATATATATATATATATATATATATATATATATATATATATATATATATATATATATATATATATATATATATATATATATATATATATATATATATATATATATATATATATATATATATATATATATATATATATATATATATATATATATATATATATATATATATATATATATATATATATATATATATATATATAAAACCTTTTTCACCAGAAAATATATATATACACATTCTTAATGCCTCAGTCACATTTGCATCGGGCGCCGGCCGGGAAGTAAGAATCGGCCGACTTCACAGTCTGCCGGGCGCCGGGGAGTTTATCAGCAACAATCTGAGAGATGCCGTAGCTGTGGTCACATTATTAAAGGGCAACGCAAGGCAGGATGTCTTTACGACGTCTGTTTCATGATACATACGTCTGCAGGATGTCTTTAAGACGTCTGTGTAGGCTTAAAAAATATTTAATCCTATTTTCATCACACGATGCCACTGGCAGCCCTAAGATAATCTGCCGATGTGCCTGCGGGACACTGCCGGGACCCTGCTGGGACCCTGCCGTGCACTTTAAGATGATATTTGCTGATAAGACATTGGGGAATTGCTGGCAACTTTTATGTTGCAGCTAAAAGTTCCCGATGACCCGTCCGACGTCTTAAAGATGCCCAATTGTGGCCGATGATCTCCCGGTGCCCGCACGGCAATCTGAACTGCCTGCCGATTTTGTAAAAAATACACATCGGCCGGGCATCTTTACTGAAATTGGCGCAAATGTGACTGAGGCATAACCCTGGATCTCAGCCCTGATTATAATGTTTGAGCATGTGATGAATCAAAAGATAGATTCGAAATGAGAAAGAAATCAAATTCACGGCAGCTGACTTTACTCTGGCACATTTGCGCCAATTTCAGTATTGTAAAGATGCCCGGCGATGGCCATTCAATCTTGCACGTGCCGTTTTATAAAATATTTCAGAGGTAAGAAATACACCACAAACCTGCCCGTCTTCCTTTTCCACAGCAAACCAAGTGTCTGCTACAAAGATGAAGTTGTGTGCAGTCTGCATGTCTCTGACTGTAATGTAGCTGAGGTACCAGGACTGATCCTGTCCTTTGCCGCTGTTATCGTGCCAGATGCGCATGTAGTTCAGGGCTCCCAGTGGCCTACATACAAGCGTGTATTCACATACCTTTACATATAAAATCGCAACAAATGTGTAGAGCAGTGCAAAACCCTTAATGGTTAACTTCTCTACTCCAATACCTCATAATATTTGAATATGTGAAAATAAGAATTGGTACAAAAAACTACGAATACTTCTATAATCTGAGAGCAGGGTCACATTTTCAACGAAAACACAATGGCTGAAGATGAAGTTGCTCAAACTTATGAATAAAATGTATTTGAGATCCCTTTCGCCTCGATTTATTTGTTGTCTTCCACATGTTTTCAAAAAACAGAACCAATGGAGAGAATGTCTGGAGTTTACCTTTGAACTGCCATAAGAAAGGAATCTGTTGACCCTCGCTTGAGAACTTTTCTTTCATTATCTTCTAATAGCCTCACATCTGTCTCGTCAAAATCTCCTGATAGGATCATATGAACACGTGACTTTGTTCCTGAACCTTTCCTGCTTCCGGTTTTAACAATTACCTCATAGAGGTATTTATCATTTGGATCGTTATCTGACATAGGAGTCATCCCCAACTAAAAAGGGAGAGATATTCATCATCGTATCTTAAATAATTGTCGTATCAATTTTTGTAAATATTTTAAAATGTGATACAGAATAAAACATATCCCATTTACCTTCATCATATCTTTTTGGTCTTGTCTTCTTGCCCAAATTGAAGTAATTATGAAAACCACCAGGATCACAATCTGCGTGACATAGAGGGTAGGATTTTTGAGAAAATCAATGTTTGCAAAAACAAAGTCCCAGTCTATGGTATTGGGTACCACAACAAAGCCACCACCAAATGAGGTTAGGTGAGTACTTCTACAAACTGTCTGATCCACTCTTGTCCGGGAATCAACCTGCATAAATAAAAAAACATAAAAATGCACAAAGCTGAACAATTCTATAGACGTCTTAACTTGAGATATGCCAGGGGAAAAAGCCTATACTTAAATGAGTGAGATAGAAGGTGATTTATTAACAATTTATGTTAAGTTTTTGAGGTGGCGACTGGAACTCTAATATCATTTAAGATAAACGGTGGGCAGTCTTTGAGAAACAAAACTTCTTGCTCTACAACTGAAAGAAAGTTACATACGACAACATCTTTTGTTGACATTTCATCTGTGGCATTGTCGTGATAATAACATCCAGAAAAGTACAATCTGGTGCTGTAGTTGTGAGTGAAGACAGGTGGGGAGTCTATGCTGTACACAAGTTCCGGGTTCTCTTCATATTTCAAAGCTTCGGCCTGGGTGATCTCTCGCACACCAATAGATACCCAACCCTCTTTAATATGCTCAGTTTCCACATTACTGAGGAAGAACAAATGTCGACCATCACCTGCATGAAAAATCTTATAAATGGCTATGGAGACATCCAGAAATGGTGAAAAATATGGTTATTTGGTTTATGAAGAATTGTAGCCTTTTTTTACATACTATTATCTGATTTGACAATCCTGACAAAATCAGCAACCTTTGCAGTTATATTTGGGTATCCATTGAACTTGGCTGCCATGAGGTAGACAGAATCCTGTTTCCCCGAATCAGGGTAGAGTTCAAAATGTAAAGATAGACCACTTTTGGGGAAATCAAACTTATGGATCACTGTGGTGTGATATTGAGGAATGTCTGAGGTTATATTCGACGGGACAATGGTTGGTTCTTCTCCTTTTACATCTCTTGATATTTCAATAATCATTGCATTCTTTGATTTCT
The DNA here is from genome assembly GCA_949316495.1 of Amphiduros pacificus. Classification (NCBI taxonomy): domain Eukaryota; kingdom Metazoa; phylum Annelida; class Polychaeta; order Phyllodocida; family Hesionidae; genus Amphiduros; species Amphiduros pacificus. Next base: position 30,856,075 of record OX439002.1, read on the forward strand.
TAACCGGAAGCGTTTCCGATCTTCCGTGGAATTTATTTTTACTTTTGAGAGATAGAGATATAGTTGAGGATAAGAGAGATATATATTCACTGTTGGCGCAATACTTATATCTAAAAGATGATTGGCTTTCAACCTAAAAATCAGGAACAGAGAGAGACATTTATGTATTATTTCACAAAAGGTTCACTTTCTTTTAAATGGGATGTTTCCTTACACACATTTATATTTCATTACTTGTTTGATAAAATGTTAAGAGGGAACTTGGCTTCATATATGTTTGATAATTTTTAAAGAAATGTTGTCATGTACATTACATGAAAGTGAAATAGGTTAACATTGTTTTACTGAAATGTTAATATATAATAAGAGTGACATTAAACTGTTGTTGGTAAAACTTTACATTTTTGTAATTAAATATATTTACATTCATTTCTACATCGATGTCATTTGAATTGATATTCAGATCAAGATCAAGATCGTCAAAAGGTGGCATTTCAAAGGTCCCAGTTCCACTGGGAAGTGGCGATTCCCCGCCAAAGTCTCCAGTTGCTATTAGCGACACAGCCATCGCGAGGCGACCACTCTTAATCGTTGTCGTTGCCCCAACCACGAGTGATGACGTCATCGTTGTGTCAATCACATTCCGGACCCCAACATTCTCCGTCTGCATTGCTGAACACTAAAAACAATATATTTCTTCTTAAGTAATGCTTGAATTCTGGAGATCTGCTCTTCCGGGCCTTCAGCAATTCCGGGAGTTGTGTTTGACATGCCGAAAAAGAAGTTGCTTCAATCACAAATGTACCTCCGATCGCTATTATACTCAAGACAGGAGAGATATTTTGCGTTACGTTGTTTGTCAACTAGCCAATGTTTATGTTACAGGGTTTTGTTTAGAAACCTATGCATCGATATGATGAAATCAAGGTGTCTTCCTACAAGAGTCATGTGAAAGCGCTCATGAAAATGTAAAATAGAGTGGATAGGGAGCATAGAGGGGAGCATTTCTGACCAGTTATTAAGTCTTATACCTTAGTCATTAAGAAAAATGACCTCAACTCACAGAAGCTTTCTGTTCCTCGGAATTTGTATATTTTCTCAGCGACCACATCGCATCATTGAGATTTAAAGCTGAACCGTCTAAATCTGAAAAATAAAATATGATCATTTGTAAGAGGCAGATTAATATGAAGAAGAAAGTCTTTTTTAGAAGAATGAATTCGTATGCAATTTACTTTTTGAAACTGATATTTATAAAATGACATGTACACAGTAATATCTGACGTATACGCACCAGCCTTCGTCGTCTCTGATCACTATATACGCAATTTCTTGTAATATAGTCTTATTACATATAGTCTTATTACATATATTTATTATTGCTCTAAGAGTTGCATACAAAAATTTAAAAAAATATCATTTAAGCTAGTGTTGACCGGTATAATCGAAGTTAGTTTATGATAAATGTGAAATATTGTTTAATGACTATAAATACTTAATATTCATATTAACTAAATTTTGTAACCAATTTAGTCTGTCAGTTTTTAGTTTTTATTCAAAGGGGTACATAAGAAATTATCGAATCATGGTCATATGCACATTTCTTCCGACTTACTAATCTGTTTTGATTCTAAATCAGTATCATAGCGCATGCTTTCATCAGTTATAGTTTGTACATCGCTTGTTAAGGGGTCTGCCACTGCTATGCCGCATCCCTACAAAAATACTTTGTCGTCAACTTATTTTAGAAAATAATATTCACAGGATTATAACAATAGAATGATTCGTGGTAGATGTGTATCGAACTTATTTATCTGAGAGTCATTAACATTGTATAAGTAGATGCAAATAAACAGGTGAAGCAGTAATACCTCTTCAATATTTGCCATGATAGCCATAGTGGATTGCATGACACTTTTCATCTTCTCTGGAGGCTGTTCCTTGCTTATGACAAGTATACTCGATGACATTCTTCTCAATAGTGAGGAACACATATTCTGAAATGATATGAATGTATGCAGCAGATAAAACGCATATCAATTAAGTGTATAATAACTGAGCATATTGTATTATTTGTTTATTCCCGAGCTTCATTTGGTCACAAGGCTACATTCATTCAAGTATCGAGCCACTACTAGAATATGAGTGAAAGTCGTAACCTTACAGACTGATTAAGTGCTTTATTATTTCTAATATATAGAACATGTCCTGGTACCTTTATAGAAGTCCTTATTTTTTGTTTTGCATTTTATTAGGTTTAAATATGGAACATAATAACTATCGTTTTTAACATCTTGAATGGTTTTAATTGGAGTCAAAATACTATCAAAACCCGTTATACCTGAGTTTCTCTTGATATCTCCTCTGGAGCATTAGTTACAAGAGCCGTGAGTTGGGTGACAGTGTCTAGATTTTCCATACTATCAAATGAGAGCTGATCTAAGACCTTCACACAGGTGCCCCTCATCTCAGAGCGAGACTCTCTGACGGCCATGTATTGTTTCTCTTCCTCCACCTTATCAGTCTCATCCTGATATAATTTGAGCAACTTTGATTTTTGCATATATAAACATCTTAATGAGAATATTCCGAGATGTTATATATTAATAACCAGGACAACAATTGTTAGCTCTTGGGTTATAGTAATTAGAGTTGATGCAACATTATATTATTATCCTCTGGAATACAAAAAGATGGTACCTGGTAATCCTCCACTTTCGATGCCACATTATCTGCAGTGTATCCCGTCGATGTCGCCCTGGCTGTTCCCGATTTAAACACTGAAACATATCATCTAATTTATCTTTAAAAAAACATAAAACAAATCTGATATATTTCATTTTTCTTCGATTCAAATTATTATAATCTCTGGATCAGACAAATTTGTCTATGTGACAGCTCATTGTAACAACCTACACTTTATATCTTGATTCCTGCTGTACGACAGCATGGTTGCAACACTAGTAAGTTGGGATAGAGATATCTCCTGGTTGGCATTGATCTCTTGTTCCTTCAGAGCGGCTATGCCAGCCTCTAGCAGAGCACTGACCTCAGTATCACTGGGAGGGGTCACCTAAAATATGGACATATGCTGATTAAATTGTAGCGATAATAAGAGCAGATAAGAATTATTGACTCTCTATTGTTAGTTTTATCAATCAACGAATCATCGGCAAATAACGGAAACCTAAAATCTAAATATGTTCTGGGAACATATTATTCCTAATTTGTACATATGTTTTTCTTTCTTTATAATTATGGTGAAGACTGATTAGTCATTACCTTAATTACGCCAATATAATAATCTATTCCAACGCTGTCTATATCTGTGACTGTGCAGAATAATTGCATGTTGTAGTCATCCCATGAAGGTCCCAAAATAAGGTTTGATATGATTTCCGCATCGGGCCCATTATATATAACCCTTTCCTGGTTGGAATTGTTGAAAAGCACTAGAAATTCAACACAACCAAATATTATATCCAGAATAAATACATAAATACATACAAATCATGAACATTTTTGGGTCCAGATTATCGATAAGAGGTACAAGTCATACCATAAAACTTGTAAACAGCAATGCCATGACCACTGTCATCCATCCAATCTTGACAAGCTAGAGTAAAAGTGTCATTGTCATATACCCCTTCTGTTCTGTCAACGTAGCATCTTCCACCGTATGGCGGTCTGAAATATTATTACTTTTGCATCAATGAATTAAGATATCAGACGTGGCATTGATATGTTATGGCCGGTCAAGGAAGGCAACTTTATGACGTGTACTTCATACCTGTTCTGTTCAATGTTGATAATCTTACTTGAGGTGGTCTTTCCATTATTTAGTGTAACAACAAGTCGTAAATTTGCGTTAAATCCAAGATCATTCCACAATTGAGGAAATAATGCTATTTCCTCCGACCCCTGTCCTGTTTGGTTATAAGATATAATAATTAGTAGCATTTTTTTGTGTCCTCATTAGAATGGTGGTAAATAGTTTTCAATAGATATCTTAAAATCGTCACCTGCAATGTATTGGTCCATATTATCCAAATCATTCCATAGATCACCGTTCCTAAGCTGTAAGCTATACTGGTAACTAATATTAGATACACATGCAGATATGCACTCAGTTCTGATCATGATCATGTAGGGGGTCTTCCATCTGATGCCATTTTCTGTAACATCGCAATTTCCTGTTTCCGAACACCTGCAAAAGGCAGCACATAGTTTCCAAAATGTTCAATTAACATAAGGTAGGCGAGGAAAAAGAATATTGCAGATCCTTGTTACCAGGTGGAATTTCTTTGAGGAAAAGAAAATCCATTGACAAAAACAACCTCAAAAACAACAATGAGTGTTTAATAGTTTTAAATATAATAGTGGATAGCTATCTATTTTCTGTAAAATGTCTTAAATCTAACGCACAAATACATCATTTACTTGTGAAATATAAACAAAAACAAATACTCATGTAGACATAGGTTTGCAAAACCTTGATGTAGTGTTGCTTCTCTTTAATCGCATACTGGTTATATTTCTGAAATTCTAAGGCCCGACTTTGTTGTAATATATCAGAAGTATATTTTTTCTCGATTCGATATTCGTTGTTGAACCTTGTTAAAATAATCTTCATACAACTTCACACATATTTTATATGTTGTAAAATAATCTTATCTTGGGGATGCTAAAAGCTAATTTTAATTGATTTTCCGTAAATATTTCTCAATAAAGTTGCTTCCTAAATTTGTTAAAATATGTCAAAATATGACGTTTCAGCTTTTTGCTTCTTTTGGTTGGAGAAATTGTGGGAAAAACTGATTGTTTGATTGAATGGCTAATAGATGATATGGATCGACATTAAGAAAACTATGGTGGCTCAGAATTGCAGTCATTAAGTGCTAGGCTCTTGATGATGGGTTTTTGTTCAACTTTCGGTCATCCTGGATTTAGCGCTATCACAGCTTGGCTACCACCATCACAAATGATTTTGGCATTTACAAAATACATTTGTGTAACTGTGAATACATTCGTAGCTCTTCCCTGTTCAACCTTTTAATCTCCTACGCTGGTTCTGTACCAAATAACCAAAGACTTCCCTCTTAAAGTTTGGTATTTTCGCTTTTGTGACATGGTCAAGAATTATTTGACCATGTTCTTATAATGAAATGCTTTAACTTAAGTTAAGCCTTGATCCAACTGTTAAAACTTTAACCCGTTAATTTAAAATCATTTAAAATAAAATTTGAAAAAAGAATATTTGGTATTCCATGTATTTCAATATAACTCAGTGTCGATTGGGGTCTGATAATATCAATAAAATATTGACAATATAACTCAAAAATCCAAATTAGGTATATATTGATGTAAACCAGAATTATGAAGAAAAAGTAAAACTTACCTGACTTGAAACTTTGGTATGACACCTGATTTGATCCTAACCTGGATCATGGAAACGCTCGACCGCTCTCCTTTGTACACCTTTACAAAGTACACGTAAGTCGGGTTCAGATCCATAAGGGAAGGGTCTATTGCAACCTTTCCATTGGCACCTTATAACATTAAATCATATAGATGTAATGGTTTTGATTTATTAGATTTGTTTGATTTTTATTTCTTTTGGATTATTACATAAAAATGATGACACAAACCACGGCCTTCAAAGATCAGTCGGATTATCCAGATATCTACCGGTCTCGACCATGCAACACGACTGAAATTCTTGTCCTAACCGGGGTTCGAACCCCAGAACCTTAGCGTGGAAGACAGACGTCTTAGCAATTGAATCACATATATAAAAGGTAAACCTACTAACATAATCATAGTGAAGAGCAAATATCATACCAGAGTGTTTCTCTATGGAACTGTCAGTAAAAATATCATCATAAAATAATGTATTCCAGTATGTCTCCGGAGATCCGCCATCTAAACTCATGCCGTCAGTAAATTCTCTGCATCTCCATTCAAACGTATCAAATGGCTAAAAGCACACAAAAATATCACACAAAATGAGTAAGTTACAGATTCAAAACAAAACAAGCAAAGTTACAGTATAACATGCTGCAATTTGCTTAATATGGCTTAGGACTGAGTTTTCTGTTCACTCACCTCTTCGTTTTCAGGATCATCTGGATCAATGGAGTAGAGTTTTGGGTTTAATGTAAAGATTTCTGAGTTGCCCACTTCAATGAGAGATTCTGACATGAGGGAAAATCTGCCTTTCAACTCTGATGGTATCACGTTTATAAATGTGCATTCCTCATCAGCAAAGGTCATTCCTTCTGGGGGAAAATTCTTCTTGTAATTTGCCATAGAACATTTGAAGCAGACCCTATAGATCTTAGGATTGTTTGTAGTCCCAGCTTTTAACGTTGCCTTTTCTATCTGTAGGGTATTGATGGTTTTGCCTTTGAACTTAGAGTCATCTGTTATATCAATTTCCTCATATGTTTTCTCATCTTCATTCAACATGGATATTGTCCATGACCGATTCATTTTGTCGTCTGAAGCAGGACAGTCTCGGAATAAAACCTGAAAGGTTTATGCATAAATTAGTATTTGGTTGATTTCATTTCAAATCGAAATGTCACATGTAAATAAGAAATAATACAGTACCTCTCCATGAATGGTAATTCTGTCACTGGATTTGAAAATATTATCCCTCACTTTTAAAGTGATATTGACTTCTGGAAGATAACACTTTTCAGATGAAATTGGAAAAGTAAAATTTAAACTTTCAGTTCTGCTTGGATTATAGGTGTCAAACCCTATAACATTCATAGTGCACATGCCCTCATTGTAGAAAGTATCGTTTATATACACAGGGTTTGTAAGGGGGCCTTTGTAGACATAATATGTTGTTGGACAGCTTGGATGATCGCCCAATGCAAAAGCTGTGGTTTGGTTGTCCTCGGCGCAGGTGGTTACTCTCAGACATGATTGTACACTGAGACTTCTGAAGGAAAAGATGAAGGTTTTCCTTTCCCCTACGGATGTCACACTCGGTTCTGCCTTTATCGTTATGCCACTAATGCCACCAACAACATTCACTGAACAGTCAACCGTATCATAACTGATAGGACTTGAGGCATTCAGCGTGATATTGAATATACCCTCCTATAGATATAAAATATGAAAATGCTCTTCATCAACAAACATTAATTAATCATATATCAATTGCTATCTTTAATCCTCCATATCGTCTTACTTGTATACACTCCTGCCATTCTGGCTGAATGATTTTAAGATAAAAGCTGATTTAGAATTTGGAGGACAAGATAATAAACAGTTTCCATATATGACTATTTGGCTTGATTGTTTACAAATATATAACTTGATTATTTGGTTCTCCTATTATATAATTCACTGATAAACTAAATAGAGAATCATCAAGTGTTTAACTTTCACACTTTATTACATTTTTCCATTACCTCTTGAAATACATATGTTAGTGGTGGAATGGGCTCCTTGCTCACGCCGCTCACAACAGTAATTGGGAGGGGAGACATCGCTTTGATCTCATGATGTAGCAGGCCGCCACTGGTGTTGAATATTTCTAGCTGTAAATGTGTCAATGTACCTGTAATTTAAACAAGTAAATCATGTTAGCAATCGCAATCTTTTCTTTAATGAAATCGATGTACTACTTGTTGTTTTCAACAACCGATATTTCATATAATAGTGAAATCTCTGTCTGTACTGATTATTCATGTTAGTGATATTAAATGCTTTGATTCACAATTACATTAAAAAAATAGAAAACCTTTAGATTAAAAACAATATTTGAATTGTTTACCACTTTTTGGAAATGCATAGAAGCGAACAGGAGTGGATACCGGGTGTTCCTGTGGGGGCATCTGTGGCCCTCCCGGGGTGGAGTCATGCCGAGATGTGCAGTTCCCCAGCACAATGCCCAGATATACAGCACACTGACCAACATCAGCAAACAAGCAGCACAATAAGTAAATATGCACATATAAGTGTCATGTTAGGATTTGCTACTAAGTTTACAATTGCCAAAATACAGGAGCATGCACGCAGTTAAACAAAGAACATTTATATGTTTCATTTTTATCTTACCTTTGCTGTAAACTCTTTTTGTGACACTTTATTATAGACATTCACGCTAACACCGTAATTTTCGGACTGGTACATATATTGATGGGAAACCAGGGTCAGCTTATCTTCTACAATAACATCCTTCTGTGTGAAGCCATCCCCCCAGTCAAAGGATGCCCGGGCGTCACTGGGGAACCTCAGGGGGTCGCCAGAGTAGAGCAGTTCAAACTCTACCACTCCTGCTCACATACATAACAATCGGGGATTTTGAAAATGTTATACTGTGTAGCTCTCATTAAGAGTGTAGTACCTTTTTATACTTTTAACAACAGTCAGCATTTTCGATTTTCAAAAGCTAGATACCCTTAAGTCTGTATTGACGTTAACGATTCCAAGCGGTAAGGTGGTTTCACAATCCCGGAGATGATCAATCAAGTTATAATGTCATAAAAGGTTATTAGATGTACACAATATCATACCGTTAGGGTAGAGGACTGGAGTATCACAGCTTAGCGTGAAGTTCTTAGTGACGGGATACTGAGCAATGACTTCTGCTGAAGCTGTCGCACTACTAATCGTATTGGAGGCTGTCAAGGTCACATCATAGAAGCCGGGAGACTTGTAAGTGTAAGATCCCACATTGTGGAAACTAGCACCGTCTGCAAATTATCAATATATTACACTTAGCATAAAAGTGACATGTTTTATATTATATCTCTTAGAAACAAAAATCATATGTAAAATGTATTCTTGAATAAAAATGCGCTCCACTTAAATTGGTACAAATGAAAAATTAAAACCGTTCAAAGGTTGCAGTCATGTAATATTTTACACATTGAATGCGGAGACATTTACTATTAGTGAGAAACAAAGGAACCAGTCAATTGTAAATATTTAATCATGTCTGGGGATTAACATGTCTAGCTCTGTTTTATTTTGTCGTGTACCTCAATGAATGTGCCCCATTATTGTGTCGTGTACCTAAATGAATGTGTCCCATTATTGTGTCGTGTACCTAAATGAATGTGCCCCAATCGCCGAATGAAGGTTGCAAATGTAGCTGATTACTTATATCAATTCATAAATCTGAAATAATGATTCTGTGTTTGCTTCAGTGAAAGGCCTTTAAAATTTAAGGAATAAATCATCCACATATATCTCTTTTAGGACCTATTGTAATAATAAGGAAAAGTACATCTGGAAAAAATGTCATTCTTTAATTAATAAAGGATTAATTATCGAAAGAATAAACTGTTATTTCCCTAAATCATTGTGCACCTTTTCCTAAAATCATCTATCCTCAATAATTAAGTATCCCCATTCTTTGTAAGATAATAACTATGAAACCCAATGCAGAGAGTTTCAAATTGATTATTCTTAAGTTAAGAATTCCTCGTGTATTTACACGAATTCGAATAGGCACCAGTATAAGAGTGCCTGTCCATAATGAATAATTAATGGTGAATCTACACGTATTAATGAATGGAATCCATAGGTTAGAGGTCTGTTTAAACAGTCTTTCGCCGTCCTTCATCAACATAATACACATATCATTGGCCTTAGAGTTATGCTGATCATTGTTTTTTGTAATGTTTAGGAACATTGTCTGGAAATCGTTTCATAAATGATCATTCAAACTCCATAGCAGACATGAGCAGATGGTAATTTTGACCAATCAAAATAAATGTTACATTTTGAATTTGTCCCCTACTCGTTATCTCATTGGCTGATATTTGTCATGTTATCTCATTGGCTGATATTTGTCATGTCATTCGCAGCCTCCCTGACACGTCAGTGATAGCTATTAGATTTTTGAAAGAAATCATGACAAAATGGAAAAGACTCCAAGCCTAATAGAAAATAGATAGACTTGGTCCCCTGCAAATACAACATCTTCCCTGATTCTAGCTAAGAACTCTGACCATCAGTTTCAGAGGAGTATATCTAAGTTGATTTAAGATCTAAGGTCCCCCCCCCCCCATCACTGCAGAAGCTAATCAACAAAGCTAACTATGTCTAAATAATGTAGAACAGGAGAACAGTGTGTACGTGATGCCACAAAAATGTATGTCTTTTGTAAACAATATGTTATGAGAGATTAGCAGGGAGTATTATTCATTCAACGATATAATACTCTTCAAGCTTACATTTTGTAGGTATTGTACAGATGATACTGACCCTAAAATATATGCAATATTGTTTACATTTTTATGATAATACCATAAGGGGTGGCTGAACAATTCCAAATTATTATTGCAAAAATATTTTATGATTGTGACATATCTTGTTATTGCAATGTAAGCAATGTAACACAGATTCTCAACAACTATAGTATAACTGACTACAAATATTCCACAAGTGAAATAAAAGTAACAAACAGAAATGTGGCATAAATAACAAAGCAATTAGGATAATCTCCATTTCTGCCACCATAACTGTTGTTAGTTACCAGTGAGATATACAGATTTAATGGATGGTATTATAAGGTACATGTCCAGTTGAAGCATAATTAAGTGTTTAAACACATCAATAATACAAGCTGAGTGATAGTGACTGGCACTTCCCCACCCCGGCTCTCCATTTATTTAGAGGACTTTGTTTACTAAAATCGAAAATCAATGGTAGTTGACAATACAGCATTTTCAGCATTCGTTTACTTTTGTGCTGGCCATCAATGCATCAATCAATAGCATTGTGGTCTTTTCATCTTTCTCTCATATTTAGGGGCAGCATAGGTTTGGTATCAATCCAGTACTTCCAACAATATTCTGTGCCCAAACTCCTATGTGCATTAATCAAATTCGTGCCTATTTTTTACATTATTAATACCTCACATTTACAGAGATTTGATAAGTAACATTTCCAACTTTCAACTTTAATGAATGTGACCCCATAATTGAATGAAAGTTGAATATTTGGCTGAATTCTTTTAAAATGGCAATACGTCATAGACCCGTTTATTCGGTTGAGAATACATTCGTTGCTCAATATCCTATTTATTTGATTAAAGATCCAATTATTTAAAGATGAGTCTTTTCCCTTAAGAATTAATGAATATATGAAATCAGATAGAGACATTTCTTTGTGGTAATGTAATTTCTTTTAAACAAAATCATATTATTGTATCTGTCAATTTTGGTAGTGTGTACCTGAAGGAGAAAATCATTATTTCTTTAAGTCACTGACATTTTTGTGTAAAGTATATTCTTTTCGGTGACAGACTGGAAGTAGAATGTGAAATGTGATGATAAGCCGTGCAAGGTTTTTATATTCTATGTTTGAGTTAAAGAACAATAGTTCTAGATAATTGAATACAAACCTTTTGACATCACATACCTATGGTTTGGGTTGAATACTGGACTTCCTCTTCGCCGAACATGAAGGAGAACAGAACTGGATTGCCCTGTTCCACTGATCCATTAAGAGTGAATGCTGTGCCTACTGGAACAAACATGAGGTCATAGACTTCCTCATCAGGGGTGATCTCCGCACCAGATATGATCTCCTGTACCTCGTGGATCTTGTTTACACTCTCGTTGCTCACGTGATTCTCGCAATAGACGCTCACGTTAAAGAAGCCAGGTTTGTCAAACACGTGATACGCCTCGTAGGCACTCAGAGGAGCCCTGCTGAAGCCCGATTTGTGAAATTGTGTAAATTGAGTCAAAGGATCTCCGGTCTGCGTGCTTTGTGCATACGACCATTGGCACTTGACATTGCTACCCTCACTTACATCTAAAGTTAGGGTAGAATTCAGCAAACTTGTACCACAGTTTGAGTTGATGGACACCCCAGAGATCGCCTCCAATAGCATGATTTCTGAACAGTTAAATTGGGAGCTGACTTGATTTACTGCCATGACGCACACATTGTGGTGTCCATACTCCGGTATTGATATGGTCCAAGACCTTTCCGACATGTTGAAGGCCATTGGGGTATTCTTGTAACCATAGGTATAAAACACATCAGAACCTAAAATCAAATATAATCAATCAATTCAAACCATCTTTATATCAAGGACATTGGATATTACATAAGCGGTTCTGTTTGTGTAGATCACTTTGAACATTGATATTTTGTCATTGAGATTTTAGGAAATATTTTACAGCGATCAAGTCATTTACTTAACTTTAAAATCTCATAAATGACAAACACATGGATAGTGGCGAGTCGTGTGATATATTGCATATGAGTTACTCAATATTTAACCTTTCAAAATCTAAAGGCATCTTACATCAATGACAAGAACCAACTATATTTTGGTTATTGTTATTATAAATGAAAGAATGAATTATATTAATGTGATACCTATGTGATTGTGGACCTGGCACGTGAAGTTCAGGCCAGTTGTGCCAAATGGGGGACACTCTATGACCACGTTGTCTATGGGTTCCATCACTGTGACACTGGTCTGCATAGACTTGGAGGACACCCGGCCCTTAGAGTCCTCCGCACGTACATCCACCACATATGTACCCACATCAGAGAAGGTCTTGAGGAACTTCACCTCCGTAGGCTTAGTGACTACTCCCCGGAAGAGGCTCTTTGTGCCCCTGGTTTCGGCTAGATGTCCAGAAGTGAAAGTTGCGCCCACAGATAATGTACCTAAACCACTGGTGTGAAGGTCATCGCCGTCGGCGAGCATCCCAATCTGAGCAGTACTGCCATCTTTGCTAAAAGCCAAAACATCTCCTTGTTTTACCTCAACAGCATCGACAACAGAGAAAACGTTCAAATTCTTTAAGTTTAAGTCCACCGTGAAGGAGGACTTTATTGTGAAGGAACTCATTGGAGTGATGGCGGCGACTGGCTGCCTTTCTTCGCCTTCTGTAATACATCCGCCTCCGGGAGCGCATGTAGAACAGAACATTTTAAACCCGGTACATGTCTTAACACAACTAGGTTGACATTGATTGCTTTCTGCGCAAAACTCCTCACCTCCTGGACACTCTGGTTGTAATATCTGTAATAAATATCCAAGCATTACAAGTGACTTTGCAAGAGAAAAGAGATCTAGAATATAGAAACTTTATCGATTGTTCGCAGAAATAGTATCATAAATCTCACGTCAATCTAATTATACCAATCAACCTTAGCATAACCTGGAATACGTGATTGGCAAAATATATGTTGTAAGATTAAGAAGTATTTGATGTGGAACCACTGTTCTCAGGTTCACAAAGGTATTGTGTTACCAGAAACATTATTTGTGAGAATGCAAGCCAAGCTGGGAAAGCACTCATAACATGGTAGCATTAAGTTGGTCAAGAAAAGTTTAAAATCTCTAAAGGGCCTAGCAAGTAATGACTCCTTAGGGCTGATTACAGTATGGGTGGAAATAATCATTATTTATTCGTAAGTGTAAAAATACTACTGTAATGAAAAAGGTACAATCAATATGTGTTATTGATGCAATATTCGACCACCTTTAGTTTTGGTGCTTTCACAGCCTGACTATAAGGTATCACAAATGGTTTTCATGGTAATACAAAAAGCTTGAATGCTTTTGTCCCATTCAAACTTTTAATCCTCCACGACTGTTCTTTGCTCCAGCATTTCCCCTCTAAAGTCAAATGTATTAGCCGTTGGGAAAAAAACAGTTATGACAATGCGATATCTGTCTTACCAGAAATGTTGCCTGGCCAGTTGTCATAACATGAGCTTGGATGGCCACAAGGTTTCCATCAATATTTACAGGATATCTGTCCAGAATATGATCGTCGGATGTGATATCAGCTGCGACGTAGTTATCATATAAAAAGGACCCAACCCCAGCACTCACTGTATCTGTTTCAAAAACATTAAGAATTCATTTATTGTTAAACGTTATATTTGCTTTGGATTGAATATGTTTAAAACATTTTTTCCATCATACGTATTTTTTAATTTTTGCTTCTCACAACAGATCTTTTTATTTTTTAAAATATTTTTCTTATCTATTAAGTACTTTTTAATCCCAAAACTGTTTTCTTTTGATTAAGTACACTGAGAGCTGATTAGTAATGGTGGGCTTGCCTGCAATGCGGAAGGTTTGGCCGGGAAGTTCTGTGCTTTCTTCACGTTTGATATATGAGATGCTGAGTCTGATTCCTGATCCAGCCGATACACTGGCATTACAAGATATCCTAATGCCCGTGCCGACATACTCTGGACACTCCACCTTCACCTCACCTATATCAGCAAATGTCAGCACCTCACTGGAAGCTGACACCTCCTACATATAGAAAACAACCCAACGTGTCAAATATCAGTCAAAATTAGGAAAATTATCTTATTTTATACGAGGAAATGAGCCTATTTTACAGCAGCACTGATCTTGAATTTCCTGTTAAGCTTGGTAGCATATTTCATTTCTTTATTTTATTTTTTTTTCTTTGTCAAAGATATAGAAGTACTGTATTACTTCATTGCAGGTCCTAATATTGTGATATTAGAATTTCTTTGTGATACTTTTTATTAAAAATATACTGTATGAGTATCTGAAAACATTGTTTTCAATAGCAAAAAAAATATTTCTTTTTGAATGAAATCTTTGAAGTTGATGGTAGATGTGTAAATGTTACCTGGATGTTGTTGACGCTGTGTCCAGCCGAAGCTGTCAGCATGTGTCTTCCAGGTAGAATAAATCTTACAGTAAAGTTGCCATGCTCCTGCTGAGCACTTCTTACTGTGGTCTCTGTCTCTGATCCTAATTCTACTACTTTAAGGTGATATTGAATCTCTTCTGGACCAGACAGTAAGCCCACATTCAACTTTTCAATTTGCTCTACCTATATATAAAGAGGATAGAGGTGATTTGGTGCGGAAAATACGTTTATAAGGTACACCAATACGTAGTATCAAACAATTAAGGCACGCCAATATAATTCATACATTCAGGGCTCGATATTTTAAAGGTTTATGCTGAATGAATTTTAACACAGACTTATTGGGGCACGATTTGAATGCAAAGTCTAAGCCGACATCTAGAACGAGATAAATGCCTTCTCTAGTAAGCATTGTCTAAATTGTTCTAAATATTGGGACCAGTTCGTTCTGATTTGTTTATGCAATATGAAAGAATTAACTTTTTTATTTTTAGTATATACCTAAGCATTCACCTTTTCATCAATTTTTAATTCCCGATTGTCAATTTATGTGCAGAATGGAAATTATATGATGAAAACCAAATCATTTGGTTTATCAGTAAAGACAATTTATGTACTTGCCTTAATCATTGAGTTTGGTGATTCCCGATTTATCACCAATTGCTTAATGGGAATTATGGACTTGAGCACGCTTACAAATCCTTTGCCTCCACACAGTTCACTGAGAGAACCAGAACAGTGAACATTGCAGTCAGTGGCCATGTCCCCAGATTCGTGTATTGCTGCAGGGAGAGTATCAGCGCAGTAGCAGTACCTTCCCTGCGACAGTGCCGCATAGTTGTAGCTCGTACCGTCGTAAAGCTGGCCACATAGTCTCAGACAAGTCTCAATCGTCATCGTCGACGGGTTATAGTTCCCGGGATTAACAGCAAAGTGTCGGCTGCGGACATTTTCCTTGAAACATTTTAAGAAACTCTTCCCTTCACTAACTGAAAAAAGTAACAAATATTTGTTACATGTGGATTTTTTCTTGTTTTAATCTTTAAATATGAAATAAAGAGCGCATCATTGTCCGTTATCTATTTCATCTTAGCACATTTAAGTTATCAAATTATTGAATGTCTACTGTTGTTTACCTGAAATTGTGATGCAAATCTGTAAAAGCAAGAGTACAAAACTATATAGACAAAATATACATTAATAGACAATATACATAAATAAACAATATTTGCATAAATTGCAATAATATCCATTTGTAATCTGTTATCGTTATATAACCATTGGATTTGAAGATGATCGAATTATCGAACTCAATAATGATGATCAGGCTTGTATGGTTCATTGAACTGATCTTTTCAAGAAAATATACTCTTTATTCTGAATCTGATAAATAATATTTTACTCACCAGCACCACAATTATTTTCAACTTCATAGCAAAGCTGATCATCTTAACAATTTAAATCTAGCGCATTAAACATGAGTTGTGTGTTTGCCCATATGTTGTTCTGGGTGTGAGAGGTACACCACTCTGTATGCTGTGACCATGACAGTTTATTCTGTGTGATCACAATGCCTGCCAATGGCTGAGCGCTTCCACCGCTGCTCAGCACACTGACATCACAGTGCACTGTGTGGAGTGGGAAGGCTGGGCAAGAGTAGATATCAGGATTTGATATGAGTAGATCTTCATAGACATGGTAACTTAGCCTGATAATCATTTAGATTTAAAAAAACACGAATAATACAAATGGTGTATGATTCGGATTTAAAAGTACATTTGCAGCTGAATCATTGTCAAAATGACCTCGAATATGGTGAAACTATGGCAATAACACAACATTAACGTAAACAATACTGATGAAATATAACGTTAAACTGGTCCACCAGGTATATATCATAACTCTCTAGACATTTAAAGTTCAATATCATTCCATCAACTTAAAGGTAACCTGATCAATATTGGCAACGGTGCTCTGGGTATTTTTATTTCACAGAAGACCCATGAGGACCTTGTCTGAATAAAACAGCAGTCATAAGCTGTGCATAACTTAAGCCTTGTCCTGATTATGTAATATCACGGGATGTCTGAAATGTTAGGCCAAATATAATGTATTCCTGACACCAGAGGCCCATACATGCACCACTACCCTTATACCACATAACCTCCAGGCATCATGTCTCAGAGCTTACCATTATTACCTTTTATCTCTCACAAATTAAAAAGTTACACACAATTCATATCCATCTTAAGCGTTTTGCTGTGGGGCATAGCAGCAGAATGTTTGTCCTCGAATAAATAATGCAAATCGCTCAGTTAATACCAGATCTTTTTTATCATGAAAAATGAGGGAGGAAAAATTCCAAAGTAAACAAAATGGCTTCACATAAAACCAACATTCTATGAAATCTATGGACAAGCTCCTGAACGGTAGTAAACTACAATCTGGAAAAAAGTACGAATTACACGATACAATATATATATATATATATATATATATATATATATATATATATATATATATAGAAAGAGATTGTATCAGATATGGGGTTTTTACCAATCTCAGACCTGTCTTGTGGGGCATTGACGTACTGTGAGGCATATAAAATACCCCACTCTTCATGGTGCAGCTGCTTAGTCACAGTTACATAAGTAACATGTACAAGGCCTTTTTGAACAAACATGTCTGAGAAGCATATTTATACAACCAGGCCATAACTATATAAATCACTGCCATCTAGTGTCACAGTTAGTAATAAGTGCCCTGGTGGTGGATAATGGCATTAGCGCCATTGATATGAACGTTAGATTTGTGGGGTATGTAAAATAAATTCATTATTAACACCAGATGGCACTCTCCTGTTACACACATTATGGTATGAGATGGTATCCCATAATGAGGTCTGATAAAGATACCTCCAGTACCTCATATCTGTACCAGCTTCTAAATATATATATATATATATATATATATATATATATATATATATATATATATATATATATATATATATATATATATATATATATATATATATATATATATACATATATATATATATATATATTAAACCTCAAAATTGCAGCATTTCCATTAGCTTGTTAAGAAAAACAAAATCCCTATTTCAAAGTCCAGTTACGCCCCTTTTCCTAATATTCCTTTTAAACCCATTCAGTTATGTACATGACATCACCCTCAAGTCTCAAAATGACTGTAATAAAGGCACAGTCAGACTTGAATGGAAAAAAATGATGCGCCTCATGGCTTCCTGTGATAATGGGAGGAAGCATCACAGCTTCACTCTCAAAAATATCTGTCTCACTTACACATAATATTATGTTTACATGTGGATATTGTGTGTTGGTGACACACAAAACTGCCTAACACCTAACACACAACTTATATATAATGTTTTTGTGAAACACAATCTTTGGGACAGGCTCATACTGACTGAAACTAATTAACAACTTATATGTAACATTGGATAAACATTTTAGGCAATAATATTGTTCAATTAAGGGTTTTTATTTAATTTTCATGGTATTAATAAGAATAAAATCATTGTAATGTGTTTTCTATACTCACAATTCTAACAAAACACATTAATGCATTCTTGTTAATTGCCATTGACCAGTTCTCTATAGGATTAAGATGTTGTGTGCCTCTCTTTGAAAACAGGAAGTTAGAATATTTACACAAGGGATAGTCATGTGATTATACATTCAAATGTTGACAGTTGGCCACTGGTCAGCAGAGTACAAGGATTGCATTATCATGGAGAGAATTTATTCATGACAATATTCAACAAATGTGTTATGTACATATATTTTATTCTATTAAAATGTCTTTTTCCAAAATCTTCAATATTTTAGCCTCAAGTTAAACCTATGTGATTTGTATTTATGAAATACAATTAGTTTGCATGCTAGAAGCTGTGTGGAATGAAATAGTGAAGACAGTTCCTATATTTCAATTTATATATTTCAATGTTTACAGCTGCAGGAGGGCATCCCAGATACCTATGCTGGCTGAGATTTGAAGGAATACCAAGTACATACACTGGGCAGGTTGGCATCCCGAGGACCTATCCCGTATAAGAGGGCATCCCAGTTATCTAAACTGAGCAGGACAATCTAATGACAAATATTTACATGAAAGGGCATAAAGAGACGGTACATAGAAGTGTATCAAGGACTAAAATTGCATGAGAGGTCAAGTTAGTGCATCTCAGACGGCATATATGTGGGTTATTTTTAACAATCTGGATTCAGTATGATACATCGTCAATGGAAATGTGTAAAACGTTTGATAGGCATTCTATATTCTAAACTTGTCACAAAATGATGTTGATGCCTTGATACATTATCAAACCATACATGCATGGTAATAATTCTAAATTCTTGTGAAATCATCAGTTGATTGTTTTTGATACAGGTGGACAGGCAAATGACTTTACAAATATAAATTAACCTTCACATTTCCATTGACGATGTATCTTACTGAATCCAGATTGTTAAAAATAACCCACATAAACACCATCTGAGATGCACTATGTCTAACTTGACCTCTAATGCAATTTTAGTCCTTGATATACTTCTATGTACAGTCTCTTCATGCCCTTTCATGTAATATAGAATACGCATTAAGTCAATTTGATTTGGGGAAGATGTACAAAGAACATTTCTGAAAAAATGTATAAACACTATATTGCAATAGTGATCTGTCGCTCAATAATGAACAATGTGATTGAAAGCAAAATGCTTTGATTTTACCTTGTTGGGGGATTATATATTGGGAGGGGGCGTGGACGCATGCTTATACCTTGTTGGGTGATAATATAAGAGTAAGCATGTTGTTTTGTGTCATAATGGCAGCAGGTAACTGGGCAACCTGTAAGAGAACAGGATGGTATTTGTGGCGGGTGATCAATACGTTCATACGGTCCAGCATGATCACCCCCTTTGTTCAGGCCGCTTTAGGATGCCCTGCCTATTCATGCCTTTGTCATAGCCATATTACAGATAGGGTTTCAGCAGCTCAATAACAATCATATAAACGATTGAGACCGATCATGTGCTTAGGTTTTATCGTGTTGGGTAAAATTAATTACAAATACAGATTGCCTGCCTTATAACATTCCAGATAGGCATATCTATCTTATCTAGTCATAGTTAGTCATACTTATCAACAATACTTAAGATTACCATACTGAGAACCTGAATTGCATTGTCTTTTTTCAACACATTTTCTGTTTGAATACATATATCGTTTCATATTTGACAAATTCACTGAATGACACATTTTACTTTCAAGCATGTCCATCTTCTCAGATATTTTCTACATTATATGTGAGCGTTGTATCTGACACTGCCACTATTGACAAATGCCTCATCAGGCAAACATAAAACCTTCAAGCTTGTAAACAAACTCAACATGATCTGGGCTAGTGCATTTAATAATGCAGATTATCTTCCGAGTTGCTGCTGACACTGGTCACATTTAAGTGGTTGGTAAAGATTCGTTGAATGTTTACTGTATAATAACACGTCAGGTGTTTTAGAAATATTGAGTCAAATTCAACCTACTCTTAGCAATCTTGTTACAGAGTTGAATAGTTGAAGACGATTCAATATGATGCAATATTATCTACAATGTAATCTTTTATATGTCACATATTTTATACATCAGTGATTAAGTGGGATACACCCTTGCCGCAGATCTGGGTTATGCTTTGGAACATATTATTTACGGCAGAGGTCTACATGAGGGCAATTTCCTTCTTTGCCAATCTGATATGTTCCAGTTCTCACTGATTGACTGGGACTTGATGCCACCTGGTGCCTTACAATCTATCACGCATGGGGGAACTTTGTAGACGTGCATGTTTGGCTCATGGAAGTGACACATGTCCATTAACATGTCACATAATGGCAGTTAGTTTATTACACCTATCTTGTTAGTTTATCACACCAATAACAGTTTTTTATTCTTGTCAAGAATCTCAAAGTGATTTTTATTCCGTACATGCATTTGTTGCCAAATTTTAATATATCCGTTGACAAACCTTTCCCTAGACTTGTCCAAATATATTAGGACTATCAAGGACCTCTCGTTGCACCGATTGGGTCACATAAATATAGAGCAGGGAAACGCCAAACAACGACCACATATATCCAGTGACGTGTTACAGGAATTCCGGCCACAGCATACGAGCACCTGCGAGGTGGTTTACTGTCCCTATATGGGAAAGTTATTAGTGTCTAAATCTATCCCAGACTGCATTGCCCAAGATACAAGAGACTCATGGTGGATGGCCAATGCTGAAACTTGAGCAGTGAGAATTGTGGGACGTCTATGTTATGCCAGGTAGGTCTATCTATTACATTATTTTTATGTGACACACGAGCAATTCATTGATATGGACAGATGGATTCCAGAAGGTGAATTCCTCATTTTCAGCAAACGTAAGTTATATCGGTGGACCGATCATAATCTTCTTATATTTTCTTATATTTCCGGGACACTGACAGGAGCCTGTCGCGAACTTTAAGATGACTAGAAGTCATCATGGAAATGCTAGCAACTTTTATGTAGTTTCCGATGACCCGTACAACGCCTTAATATTACACCTTTGTGGCCAATAATTTCCCGGTCCTCATGGCAAAACATTATCGCCCGGGCGCCTTTATTGAAATCGACGTAATTTTGTCTAGTGTTCTCCAATCAAAGCCCAGATAGGTGATCTGGAGAGATATGAGTTTATTGCTTTTTATATATAATCCCGTTTGCATGAGATTTTTAAATTCCCAACTCGCCTAAAGAAAAGTCGCCAGCTGCAAAAATAAGTCAAACCTGTTTAATTGGGACGTTTAAACGGGTTTACCTCAGTTTTTGCAGCTGGTGGCTTTTTACTCCACTAAAGGTCTATCAATTCCACCAAACATGTCTTTGGTTGAAATAGTAGAGACCTTGCACGTTCCACAAACCCGTCCAGATCACCTATCTGAACTTTGCCGATTGGTGATTGAAGAACACTAATTTATTTTCGCAGAAACATCAATCCTTACAACAAACCTTTTTATATTCTTAACAATACTATCAATCATCGCAGAGCTAGCTGTAAACAAGCTCTCATTCATGAAAGTATATCTCCCATTTTTTGAGTACTTACAAATCAAATCTCGATAAAGTACAGACAAAACAATGTATTTTTATGATGCCTTTATTATGGTACACAGTAACTAGTTATGTTTGTCCTAATTATGCATATTGTGTTAATACAGGTACCACAAATAAATAACAATAATACTAATTATTTTTAATATAACATCTGGAAAATAAAATTATGTTTTCACTTTCAATATAACAACCGTGGTTATTTGATTAATATATTTCCTACATCTGTTTATACAATACTATTCCTTCCTCTCTACATATGCTACACACATATCAATTGTTTTATTCTCTCTGTATATGAATATATTATATAACATTCACATTTTTAGTATTAAATAATTTGCAATTGCTCAAATAAAACCATTATCTATAAATATAATAAAGCATCATATTATAGTGACATAAACTGATACTCATTTCTTGGATAATGTAAAATGAAAATTGAAGATCACTAACAACCATATGGCGCCTATTTTAATATTCATTCTATTTTATGTACATTTGATAAATTAAGTAATAATGTATCACATATCTTCTATGATATATCAACTTTATACTCATTATTATCACATTAACTAGCTACACTAAATATGAAGAACTGTTGGTTCCTAAACAGTGTTTCATTGAATCTTATTGGTGAGATTTAAATTCCAGCTTTAGTGGTTTTGCTTGGAACGGCTAGTGCTTGGAATGGCTAATGCTTGGAATGTCTCACATCAAACCTGAAAAAAAACACCGAAGCATATTTCAACCAATCTGTCCTCTACTCAGATTTTTATGCGAATAATAATACCTATTTTTATATATTTCACAATTGACTGATAGGAGCAAACGATCTTCATATTTTTGCAGAGCATTTGAGCCAGATATTAAAACATTTAAATCTAAAATAGTCTAATATTCATCACATCTGAGAAATCTCCCTTTTCTCATTTTGTTGCCTCATCTATTTAATTATCACTTAGTTTACTTATTATTCATGATTACCCACTACTACCCTAAATTAAACCTACAATGACCTACCTGCTAATAGAGGTAACATTTGTATGCTAAGACACTGTCAATAAACACTCAGATTAGGTCAAAGGCCGTCTATATTTGTCCTCACTACTATTCATACATACTGGGTATGATTTATAACATATATAGTAAGGACTAAGATTTCCGTACCTAGCATTATTCTGGATAACAGACAATATTTGTGAATCTTGCTGATGCAGACATATTAGACTTATGATATGCTGTTGCCGACTGTACAATTTAGCAGTTTGACCACAACGTATTTGACCACTGCATTCATTTAACATCTCCAGATATACTTGTTTCATATCCCTCAGAAACATATTCCATCAAAAGTGATTAAGATGCTTTGAATAAGCCCATAAACCCACGTGTTGGACCCTTAAGAGATTTTGAGGCAGTTTTCAAATTTTCAACCAACTTTCAACTGTCTTGGTTTCATTGCTTTCATAGGTTAGCTTATGCCATCACAAATGATTTTGCCGCCAACACAATATGTTTAAATACAATCGCAACTTGAAACTTGCACTGCAGTGTTAAACCTCATGAGTCTTGTATGTTCTGGTATGGGAGAAACACTTTATGTCACAATGCACGACAGCAACAGGGTCTTGAGATTTGGGGAAATTTGTGTTACATTGCAAATCCATTCATCAGCGGCTCTATTTATCAAGTCAAGTATCATAAGGTTTGTCCTGTATGTTTTCAGTAGCAGACCCTTGGTTTATGTATTTCCTTCTTTAGAGAACATATCAGTCCAAATCAGTCCAAAAGTCAGTACATCATTTTCTCCCAAATGTACTTCGGCAACATTCAATCATTTTCTTTGTGAATGGGACATTAATCTGTAGACTCATCACATCTTGTTGTGACATTTCTATCATTTAATCACAATACAAAACATATTTTTAAACATACATGATGTTATATATGTAATCGCAAGGACTAAGTCTCGATGGGTAAATATGAAATCAATCTAAGTAACAATCACGAATTATTCCGGTTTTTTAAACTTTTTTAACTTCCTATATGACAAGACAAAGAATATGTGCAGTTGGTTTCGCCATTGTCCTGTTTCCAAACTAACCGTTTCCTTCACCAGATGGCAGCACAATTACTCCTTGTCTTTATCCCGAACCTTCTCTTCTCCCAGCCTTTCAATCTCGTCCAATAGGAAGTCCACGTCTTCTTCTGTGGAGGCGGGATTTGACGTGATCATCCGGAAGAAGTTGGGGAAATCATCGAGCGGCTGGTACCCCACCATTGTGGTACCTCTCTCCATCATCATGGCCTTGATGCGTGGCGCCACCTGACAACCAATTAATAATTGGATGAAGTTTGATCTTCATTTCTATTTTCCTTCACAGGCATATTGGGAACAACGTATTCTAAAGGATCGGGAATAAATCCTCTTATTGTTATTGATGAAGCAATTTTGATCAGGCAAGTAAAATAAGTTTAGGCCATACTGGCATAGTATGTGTGTGTATGTGTGTGTATGTGTGTGTATGTGTGTGTATGTGTGTGTATGTGTGTGTATGTGTGTGTGTGTGTATGTGTGTATGTGTGTATGTGTGTATGTATGTATGTATGTATGTATGTATGTATGTATGTATGTATGTATGTATGTATGTATGTATGTATGTATGTATGTATGTATGTATGTATGTATGTATGTTTCAATACTTCAAAATATTGTTTAAAGATTCACCTTTGAGAGTTGTAGATTTCTCTCTGGGCCTGGAGCCATTTGCCTCATGTCTCGTGGAATGTACCAAAAACATACGTTGATGAACTGAGGCTGTAAATAATCATCATTATTTGTGTAATAAAAAAATGTATAAAGTAAGATATAGTACAATGTAATACACTCTATCATTTCTGAAACAATCCTATAAAGCCAGACGAATTAAAAACAAATCTACTTACATTTTCCATGACGAATTCAAATCCTTCTCTCTCCTTCAGTTTGTCTTGCAAGTATCTGGAAATTAATTTTGAAAAGATCTAAAATAACAATTTAAACAAGTGACTCAGAGAAGTAAATAAAAGAAATCCAAGCCATGCGGAGCATGTAAGATCATTAATTAGGTTAAATCGTAACGTGAAGGATACAAATAAGAATAAATTCTCTTTTGCTTTACTCACTGGGATAGAGACATGAGATAGTCAAGATGCATTTCCAGTCCTGTGTCCCCCTGAAAAATATCAAATGACACATATGGTACGCAAGAAAGATAAATATTTTCCAGTAATTATTCACATTTAGGGCCACATTTTAGATCTTAATAATTTCAACCTGATACCACAAAGCATTTTATCTTGATAGCACATATTACATGTAGTATTATATCCTTACTTTTAGAGCATTAGAACATTTTGTCATATTGTTATAGCATATTTTCTTACAGAACCGTTAATCACAAAAATTAGGGACAATTGCTCCTAATGATTTTCCGATTTACCGATTTTTAGCTGAGAACACCAAATATTCTTGAATTTATTGAATTTGTCTTAACGAGCATTTCAGTAATGTTGAGGCTAGATCAGCTCAGATCAGGCTAGATCAGAGAAAGACCTGTTACTGGAACTCAAAGCCCTGCTCTTTTCGAAGAGTAACTGTTGATCTTTATTTTGCTTTATCACAAAGCCATAACAGCTAGAATGGGAAATAACTCAATAGCAGTTATCCACCTTTCTCGACTATGCAACAAGACCAAAGTATTTAACTGGCATTCGAACCCCGGACATTTAGCATGAGAGACAGACATCTTACCCACTGAGCCACATTCCATCTCAAAGATTGTTGAAATAGCACAGAATAAATTTATTAAGTGCATTCTTCACCTTAGCTCTCCACATCAGCCATAGTTTGAAAACATCGTTGTGGCGGCCACACTGTATGGCTTTGTCCCCAGTGTCATACATCAAGTCATAATGCTTGTCCTGTTGAAACAGATATGTGGCCTTAAGGGAGTTACAAGCCTCCAACAAACCCTGAAACAAATAGTCATACATTCTCAAATGGTCATCAACATCAAAAGCATGGGTTAATAAAGCATAATATAATGAAATGCAATTTTGTGAAGCAATATTGCTATATTAATATGAGATAGGCATTGCTACCTTCTCTCTGAGGAGGATGGCTGAGCACTGCAGCAGTACCCCCATCAGTTTGTGTGGGTTCCATGTCATGGAATCGGCCCTCTCCACGCCATCAAGAAGTCGTCTGTAACGCGTTGACACCAATGAACTACCGCCCCATGCCCCCTGAAACATTCACGCATAAGCTATACAATAAACGAGACTGATTTATTTTTTAAAAACTAGATTGTAGTGTGAAAACGATATATGTACACATTAACATTCTAGATTCTTCATAAAACGTTTCGACATTGAAAATGATCTGCCTTGCTTCTATTTCAAAGATCAAATAATTGATTGTCTTCACTGCTACAATGTTCTATTTCGATCGA
This sequence comes from Amphiduros pacificus, assembly GCA_949316495.1. Taxonomy (NCBI): domain Eukaryota; kingdom Metazoa; phylum Annelida; class Polychaeta; order Phyllodocida; family Hesionidae; genus Amphiduros; species Amphiduros pacificus. The sequence continues at coordinate 30,882,389 of OX439002.1, forward strand.
TCAGAAATACATCTTTATAAAAGACCTATGTATACAACACATTGTGTATTGGCATTGGCTGTTTCAAAGACGTCCCACGTGAGGAGAAAAACGTCATCAGTTCGTGTGTTACACACACCTGCTTCTGATGATCACATGAACATATTGGAAAACTTACAAATATCAAATATCTGATATACGCACGATCACATGTACGTACACGCACACTTACATGTACGTACACGCACATGTAACGCACCCCTATGAGAGAAATTCCTCAACATTTCCCATAAAATCCCCCGAAATATCGAAACTCGAAATTTTGTGTGAAATAAATCCATCATTTATACAATACATAATAGTTTATTTTTTAATCTTTCTTGTTGAAATAATAGCGAGTTTATGGATCACTGAAAACAATCCATAATTCATTATAATTAATCAGAAATTCATTATCAGCGCCATTAGGTATTACATTTAATCACACTAGCAAGCAGAATATTTATTCTGATAATCATATGATATCCAAAAGAAAATAACGAAAATGAACTTGAAATATAGTCAGAATATTACAGAACAGTGCAGGTCTGAATCTCATCCATTATTGAAACCAGAGACATGTTGAAATATCTCTGTTGAAACCGTGGCAAATTCCTTATTTTGGTGAATATCGGGCAAAATAACAAGCAAATGCTGCACAAATGTCACGAAAGAATGATGACGATTGTAATGAATTAAATACATTTATACACTTTTACACTCTACAGTTCTTAACGAACAAATATCATTGCATTGGTCCGATTGCAATGACATAATATGCTATTTCATACAAGCATTCTTATAATCTTGTATCTGAAAATGCTGATGCAATGTTGCTTAGTAAATAGGCGTGTTGATTACGTGAAGGGTAGTAAGACAGGGCACACATCACCAACTGTGTCCGTTCCCATGGCATATCTCTCAAAATGTCTCTCTCTCTCTGCAATCCGCTAATATGGTGATGCAGACGGATTGATATAAAGTCTCCTCATAAAAGCTTAGGCGATGGATTGTATGGAATAGCGTGTGTGCCCCATTTCCTACCCCAGGCCGCTCATAGGGGGCACATCACACAAGTATCAAGGTTTCACAGTTGGGCCTCACATGCGCTCGCTCCCACGCTATGGATTTTGCCCGGAGGCGGTGCCCCTATCAAAGAATGCTGGTGATACAGTTGCTACTGAGTTCTGAAGATATTATGCAACATTACCACATGGTCCTGACACGGCATGTACACAGCCAACGAGCACATGGACGCAATGTCGCCGCCATCTATTATTCAGTTATGTTTAGTGACACAAATGCTGCATGTTTGAAATACATCAGAGGAGTGTAGGTTTTACAGTCCCAGTTAAGTTTATTCTTATTTTAAAATCATTTATGTTCCGACCTATCAAGATATTTTCTCTTGGCAAATCAGAGTAATCAAAGTATGAATTGTCATTTATTCTTTTACCAATCAGTGCACTGAATAACCTTAGTGGTTGATGTGCCGCTAAGCAACCATTCATTCATTCATTCCATTCAGTGCAAAGTCTGAGTGTATGGTTAGTCAGGACTTGCGGCCAATTCTACATGCACCTTTTTACCATTGACTGATTTGATTTAAGAGATATTAGTCCTGTAATGGATGGTAGTAAATGTTGATATTTTCTCATAAAACTGAAAGCCATTTCAATGACCTTAAAACGACACATCTCGTAATATTATAGATTTTTTCACTCACATCTACGTGGAACCACAAGTTGTGTTTTTGGCAGACGTCAGCGATGTCATGAAGAGGGTCAAAGGCTCCAAGGACGGTAGTGCCGGCGGTGGCGGACACGAAGAAGGGGAGGGCTCCCTTAGCCTTGCTCTGCTCAATCTTATTCTCCAGGTCATCCACTAGCATGCGCCCTCTGGTGAACACAAACACTATTATTGAATGGATCAAACACCTAATGGATCACGCACTTTATAAAAGGATCAAACATTATTCTAAGAGATAAATAAAATTAAAATGGATTAATCACTTTATAAAATGTATCAATCACTATATAGAATTAGTCATGATGTGTTGAGTGGAGGATATGTTATTTTAAGAAGACAATGGGTCAGTTTATTATAAGCAATGGCAGCATGTCACCTTGAGTCCGTCTTGATGGCAATGACATTCTCTGTGCCCAGACCGAGGAGAGCCCCTGCACGCTTGATAGAAAAGTGGGCCTGACAACAAACAAAACTAAGTCAAGATATATGCAGTTGGTTCTGAAGAAACCGGCTAAAGAACTATCCTCTTGCAAGGGTGCTGAATATTATTACGTTCTTCTCTAGAGCATGATACTGGTCCGATGCTGTACAATGGAGTATCATACAGTCATGAAAACATCTTCCCATGTAAAATTTTTCAAACAACTTAAGTATGCCATAAACCTTTATTTTTGAAACCAATTTTATCAATCTTATTAACTTTCCTGTCAGCAATATTGCGTGAAATTTAGATTCCATTAAAATCGACCATTTGTTTTTTTTTTTGATACAGTAGGAATATGAGGCTCACGTGTTCGGATGTGAAGAGCACCATCTTCCGGCCGCACTGCACCATGCCCTTTGTCTTGATGTCGGGCATATACTTGTGTCTCGCCACCGCCACGGCGTACAGGTTGGATATAGCACCTCCTGAAAATGCATGTCATGCTCCTTGAGACCATTGAGACAATTCAGGCTTAGGTGCCGCAAGTATACAACACTGGCAGAGTGGAATATGGGGCTCAGTTACTTTAAATATGTCACAAATAAATTGTCACACAGAATATACTGTCACACAGAATATACTGTCACACAGAATGAACAGTCACACAGAATTAACTGTCACACAGAATATACTGTCACACAGAATATACTGTCACACAGAATATACTGTCACACAGAATATACTGTCACACAGAATATACTGCCACACAGAATGAACTGTCACACAGAACAAGCTGTCACACAGAAGAAACTGTCACACAGAATAGACTGTCACACAGAATAAACTGTCATACAGAATAAACTGTCATACAGAATTAACTGTCATACAGAATTAACTGTCACACAGAATATACTGTCACACAGAATATTCTGCCACACAGAATGAACTGTCACACAGAATAAGCTGTGAAATAGAATGTATAGTCAAAAAAATAACCTATCGCCAGAATAATCTATCACTTGTCAAATAAAAGTGTGTAAAGTAGCAAAACACCATATATAAGATATATAAGATCATTTATGTTTAAAAGTTTTTTTACTGGAGTTCACAAGGTACAGTGTGATTTACTGTTAGTACATTGTCAGCTTGAAATATTAATCAGGAGTTGATTCTGATCATCTCAATATGTGTGACCTTACCATCTGCTTATACAAATAATCGATTTGTTTTGACACATTTATTGATTGACTACTTCTAAATTATATAAAAATCATTCTGTCGGGAATAATAATTTTGCAATTCATCAATACCTTTGGGCTACTTGATACAGATTTTCAATAAAATCCTCCAATTAGGTGTTTTGGGGGGCACAATTAATTGCTATGAAGCAATTAATGTCAATAAGATATCTAGCTTTTTACATAATTTCAATATTGGACCATTATTTAATTATTTATGTAATCAAAAGCAAAATTCGAATGGAGGTATGATGCACAGTATAACGCTGGCATTAGTCTGTTACAAAGATGACAATGACAATGACAATAAATACATTTATATAGCGCCCTTATCCAAGACAGTCCCCCTAAAAGCGATTTACACAGTTTTGTTTGGATAAAATTGGTTGTAGAGGTAAGTTTTAAGTCGTGATTTAAACATATCAAATGAGCCAGCAGTCTTGATGTTCATAGGAAGGTCATTTCAAAGTCTGGCCGCCATCTGAAAGGACCTGTCTCCACCAGACACCAGATTGGTCTTTAGGGACCTGAAGATGAAGCTGCTCCTTACATCTATGAGAACGGCCCTGTATAGGTTTAACAAGGTCACTGATAAATCCTGGAGCCATGTCATTAAGTGCTTTCCATGTGATAACTAGACACTTGTACATAATTCTTATTGGTAACCAGTGTAATTGGTAACCAAATAAGATCTCAAGCATCTCAGGCAGTGTTTTTTCATTTATGAATATCAGTGTTTCTATTGGAAATAATTATTTCCTACTTTCTCATTTTATAGAATCCTAGTTTATAATATATATAAAATATACCTGGGGCGAAGATGCCATCTCCGTCACTCCATCCTACCATCTCCCGCATCTTTGTGAGAACGATATCCTCCATCAGTGTGAACACAGGCGCGATCTCATACGTGAACCTGCCACAACAATGCATTTAACAAATATGCAAAATATTTGTCTCTATCTATTTTTTTTGTTTTTGTTTTTTCACTTTTTTTTCTGTTAAAATAAAACATTTTGGGGGAAATAGAAGCTAGTCATGTTATGAGGAAATGGGCTACATACATGTTGGTGTTAGCGGTAGCAGTGAGCCATTCCCCAGCCAGGGCTATGATGTCCAGGCCCGTAGATAGCTGATTGAAGAACCGGGGATGACCTGAAATGTACAATGGATTATCACAAATAAATGTCAAACTGTAGAAGCTAATCAGCAGACTTCTGGGCTCACAAGCATTGTACGTATTTCATTAGATCTATCAGGACATTTTAATCAGTGACAAAATCAATTATTTTTATAAAAGGTTTTGCTAATAGTAATTTCAGATTCAGCTTTTGTATTTTTGCATTAAAAATATCTGAAAGGCTATCACAAATAATATTTCCTTACTCTGTCTAAGTTCTTTTGTTTTATAAAGAAGTTAAGTATTTTGTAATGTGCATAAAGGTCGAGAGTTTTGTGTTGCGTTTGCGACCTGATTGCTTGAAGACTTTCCCAAGATGAAACGCATTATAATGGCATAGTGAACATCATTAACCTTAAGGATGACCTTCCTTGCCCAGTAATGGACATGGCAGAATCAAACATCGGCATCAAATATGAAGCAAGGGACGACCGTTGTGATTCCCTCAAATATATTTCACCAAAACTCAATAAGAAAAATAAGTCTATTTTCACCACACCATTCTCTCATATTTCATGCAGAAGTGTCACCATGAATATGAGTCAAATTCAATAAATATATGCGTGATAGTTGAGTGATACTTGAGTGCGTACTGGACAGACTCTAGTAAAGGAAGCATCAAGCCTATATTAAGTTAGAAAATGTTGATATTATGGCCCATATTGATGCGTTGCATTTGCATGTGTATTCAATCTGTGGATGACATTTTGCCAGGAAGTATTCAGATCTTAATATCAAGCTAGGTTTGTTCTTCATTAATAAAAGGTTGTTTGGAAATGTCATATAGGACATAATTGACATAAAGATACCTCGGGCAATACATAATCATGATAAGAGTCTACCATTGTAATAGGAAATTTGCAACTTTATTTTCTAAAAGTAGAGTTCAACATGAATCTCTCTTCATGTTCTTAAGTTTACTGATATGGCTGCCAATTTCATTAGGCTCGTTGAGCAAATACAAATGTATAGTTCATGAGAATCACGTGCAAGGGTGACAACCGGAACAAATGAACACTTCTAGTGAATGTATCCTTCCTCAGAAAACAATTGGCACCGCAGCACTGCTCCTTAGATGTCAATCCGCGCGTATGGCAGGCTTATAACCTGTGGTCATCAGAATGGAGAAAGGGGAACACTATGCCCAAGGGCAAGAAACAATGCAAACCAGAGGATAAACATATATCCCACTTAAATCTGTCACACAAAGCACCGGCACTTGTTACTCAACTTGTAATCGATAGCACTTTATGCAAGCCATTAGTCCATCCTTCCATCTGTATGAAGTATTTATGAAAATGGTGTGTACAACAAACTCTTTCAGGCCAATGAAAAAAAATATAGTGCATATATATATATATATATATATATATATATATATATATATATATATATATATATATATATATATATATATATATATATATATATATATATATATATATATATATATATATATATATATATATATATATAACATCAGCTACCTTTCTATTTACGTGGTATAAAAAATGTTTTTACATGGGGTAAATTGATGTTTGTATCTTATAATGATCTTTTCAGTTATTTTGAGGCTGTATCAGGCCAGATGGAAGCTTGTAACCCGATAAATCTACAGACACTTCACACTTTCTTCGTATTCTGATCAACATGGAAAATAGATAATATGTATTACACACATTATACCGAATGCTAAAATCAAATGGTTCCTTATATGCAATATGCTCACAGTTGACAGTGCCAAGTCTTCACCTCTCACTAATTCAAGTGTCCTGTTCTTAACACTAATTCAATAAGTAAGGTAGAATTGTTACACGCATCCTGATTTATTAGATCAAAGTTTTAATTGTCACTATATATATTTACATGATTCAGATGTCAATTGAGCACGAGGAATACATAACTCTTCATTCATATTGATAGCAACCTTGTTTGACATTTTACTAATAGTAGCATTGCTTGGATTTCCATATACAAATAGATATGACTTTTGTCCTTATCTGAGTTTGTTCTACTTACACAATCATGACAGTAAGATTGTTTTGGTTTTTTCATTGTGTTCTATAGCATTATATGGAAGTTTGTATGTACTCACCAGTCTTGACACAGTACTTGAGGGTCTCCTTGCAATCAGACAGGATCTGCTCGAGATTCTGGGGTTCTTCCTGTAGGTCAATGCAGTGTCCCATCATTTCTTTGAGTGTGGTAGGGTGGTGGAAGTCAAGCACCTTACACCCTCGGTCATTGTTCTTGCGGATATAATCCAGAAGTATGTCTACCACCTCTGTCAGGAATTGAGACGTGGCCACGTGACTGCCTTGCTTCGGAAATACATCTGCAATTTTACAATATAAAGCATATACGATTTTCAGTGGAGAGCATTTATAGCACTTCCAAATATTACAAACTTAGTTGAAAAGGAAATATTTGCTTCAAGTTTTAACTCAAATGTACAGAAAAATCGAAGATGGACAGGAGTTGTCTTAAATGAAGGGTTCGAAATAGATAAGAAGGAATGAATCTCATAAATTTATGGAATTTCTAAACATGAAAAACATTTCTAACATGCCTTTAATATTTATTCATACAGGAGAAAATATAAGATTATAATCTTGTGACGATATATATATATATATATATATATTTATTCATACAGGAGAAAATATAAGATTATAATCTTGTGACGATTATATATATATATATATATATATATAAATATATATATATATCGTCAAAACGTCAAAACAATAAAGTATTAGACAAGCGTGCAAAGGACTTTGCTTTCCCGCGAAGTAAAATCTATAATTAGCTCAGAATATATGAAACAAAATGACTGACGCGTGTAAATAATGCGTTAACATAAAATATTCATAAACCGCTATATTTTATCTCCAGACACCATGAAAGTGTATGTATTGCCAACGCATGGTCATCTAGATAATTTTTGATCCACTCTATGTCTTAATATCTGTGCTTCTAATCTAATCAAAGTACGTTTTGTTAATAATAGTAGGTTCATTGTTTGAACATATATGACAAATAAATTCAGGAAGGTGTTCACATCAAATTATATTCTTGAGGGTAAAATATATGTAGACAACTCATTGGAGGCGGCAAGTACCGCTGTAGAAATATTTGAAAATAAGATTGTTAAGTAAATTGGCTTTTCTCATGAAATAAATGAAAAAAAGTCACATCACACTTCAAATATTTTTTTACAGGACCTTCATACACTTTCTACATAAATATTGGCTGTAATAATATTGTCTTGCACCCAGTAGGAATCGTGGCCCAGTAGGAATTACTACTTTGCGCAAATAAGTAGGAATTTTAAGATATATCAATAACTGAGATCACTGGATACGGCCAATATAATTACAATGTTTATCAGTTTTCTATTAAATTTTGTATTTAAAACAAGTGTTGATTTAAAAAAATCAAGCTTGCGTAAGTTTGCAAAATCCCAACAAGGCAAAATCTTCTTACTCTACTACGCACTCACAAATCACTTCTCAAACAAAAGCGACATCTGACGGTGTAAGCAGAATTAATAAGCCAAAACATGGCCGCCATGGACCGATAATCGGGGTAGGCTCCATAGATTTACGGCTTAATCATCTTGAAACCTCGAACATCTAGCCCTAAAGGCAAAACAAACGCAAGCAAAACAAGTGTTGATTTTAAAAAATCAAGCTCGCGTAAGTTTGCAAAATACCAAGACAAAATCCAACAAAAATCTTCTTACTCTACCACGCACTCACAAATCAGTTCTCAAACAAAAGCAACATCTGAAGGTGTAAGCAGAATTATTTAGCCAAAACATGGCTGCCATGGACCGATAATCGGGGTATGCTCCATAGACTTATAGCTTAATCAGTCAAAAACTCGAACATCTAGCCCTAAAGGCAAAACAAACGCGAGCGAATAATAACAGACACTTCCTGCTTAATTGGACGTTATTGGCATTGGAGAATGTGGTCACACATTTGGATTGACTCGTACATTATAATGGAAATATGACATATTTGGAAATAGAAATGTTGATTGTCACTTTAATTTTACAAAACATGTACAAACATTTTTTTTTAATATTTGTGTCTTTATAATACGTTTACAGGCTCAAATGAATACTGGACGATATGAGCGTGTGCCAGTATGAGCGTGGGACGTTATGAGCGTGTCCCTTTATGAGCGTGAGTCTATATGAGCGTGGTTCACAGAAGTAATTTAGTGTAATGTAACAATATATTTGATACATTAGCAGCAGTGTGTTTCAATATTTGATACATTTGGGTTCAACTTGTCAGTTGAGCTGTCAATCATTTTCACAAGGAAGTCCCTCGTAGGTAGAACAACCAATTTTGTAATAATGCGTCAATATTAACAATCAATTTTGTTGTGTGGCACACACAAAACCCTCAGAATGTTATGAGGATGTTTTGTGAATGTATTAGAAATAAAATACAATATTTATACCGTATCCGCTCGGGTTAGCGCCCATGGGCGGCTAATTGGGGACAAAGTTAAAGAGGGGGGTGGGCGTTTACCCAAGCATGGGCGTTTATAAAGATTGGTGGGCTCTTACACAATCATAAATCTTTGTAAAATGTACACAAACTTACCTCTTTCATCGATAACATGGGGTGCCGTTGTGAGCGATAATACAGTGACACCTGTGACGTCATCAGTTTCAGTGCAGAAATTTGAATAAGAGCGCATAAAGCGATGACGAGTACACAACACAATGCTGGAGAAGATGCAAACTTTGCAGCTTTGCAAGCACATTTCTGTCAATTTTCACGAAACTCTACACAACTTTCACAAATAAATACACGTGAACACTGTGATAGGACATGATTTGACAGAATATTGGGGTAAGCTTCAAAGATTTCACTTGTTCATACTGTAGGAAGATGTTAAAAGTCAGATCTGTAGAGACCAATATGACATGATGGCGGACATCCAGGGAAGGTGGGCGTTTAATGATTTCTTCCTAAAAAGGGGGGTGGGCGTTAAGCCAAGCATGGGCGCTAACCCGAGCGGATACGGTATATATATATGACTAAGTATATATAAATATATACGCTCATTAAGGGACACTCTCATATAGTCCAACGCTCATATAGTCCCACGCTCATACTGGCACACGCTCATATCATCCAGGTACCGCTCAAATCCAGATATCTGCCTTTTTGCCAATCAGAAATGTACTGATAAAATCATATTTTATTATGCACACAACTGATATCAGTGCATGCTCATATAATTATAATTATTTTTATAACAGTCCTACGTTCATAAAGTCCAACATTCATATAGCCTAAACCTCCTCAATGACCTCATTCAGCTTCCTGATATTTAGATTCTTGACTCTGATATTCCTACTTATTTGCGCAATGTAGGAATTCCTACTCTGTCCTGCACAATGTAGGAATTATTCCTACATTGTGCAAGATTCCTACTTTGCGCATGACAATATCATTATTAGTCGTGCAGATGCCTTGAAACTGTTATTTTATCACGTCATTGAGTTACGTAATGTCTACAAGATTAGCGCAACTTAGCGCTGTGAACTGACAATATCTAGTATGGGCGCTATATAAGTTCTATCATTATCATTAACAATAAATTCATGCTGAGAGCTTTATTTTTTGTACCGAAACAATAGAGAGTATCCAGAGATTGGTATGAAGGTGTTCCAACTGATTCGTCTGTAGAAATATGGTTTGGATGACATATGCCCATTGTTTATATGTATAAATATTTAACACGGCACGATATATCTAGAGAGTATGAGCAGGTTGAAATTATGAACGGCCTTCCTTGTTTGTTCACGTTAATAACAAACTTTATGAGTGATTTGCCATTCTTAAGTTTGTGTTAAGATGTTTGTGTTGAGAAGTTTGTGTAAATAAAGAAAGGCCAATAGAGTTCATAAAATGTATGTATAGATATTTATCTATCTAAAAATAAAAAATGTCAATCGATACGTATTGTTTCTGGCAACGATTCAGTAAATATATCATAAAATGACTTTCAAGCAACACGCTTTCATTTTGAATATGTATCTGAGAATATTTGAGTTTACTTTTTAACAATGTTTCCATAACCGGTTCTCAGAATAAAAAAACCATCCACAGCACGCCGTATTTACCAAAGTACTTAGTTTCAATCGATACGCAGGAGTGTGTTGGTAGTTGCTGAAGTTCTTAGGACCCGACAAATGTGTTCAATATTCCACCAACAGCTGTTGCTCCAAGACGGCCAACAAGAAAACTCATATCCATCCGTAATCGGCGCTTTGAAACAATTGCGAATTTCAATTTCCGATCCTTCAAGGCACGTACACCCTATAATAGGTTCGTTTCTGTGGCAAGTTCTTAAGATTGGTGAGAGATAAGATCTCCATTTTCCATGATGTTTTCAGTGCAGTAGTTATGTTAAGATAGCTTGAACCGCGATGCTCTCTTGAACTGTGTAGCGCTCTTCTCTTGTTCCAACTAAGCCAACTTCCCATCATTCCAGAGTCGCCTTAGTGCATTGTTGTAAATGCAAGATAGAGGAACACATAAGCAATTAGTATTTATATTAGATATGTAAATGAATGACGTCCAGAACATTTAAGTGCACGGTTGTGTAGTCCAGACTTGTCAAAAGTGTGAATAAGTTTTCAATGCCAGGCTAAATGGCATCCACTGAGATCCAACCCTGAAAGTAGTCAGCAATATGCATCCAGCTTGTGGTTATGTGTCCTCAGTGAATGATGGTGATGCCATGGGAACTGTACCCCTCAGCTCTGGTATTAGTAACAGATGGTGTATTTCAATAGATCGTTAGACTTTCCCAATTCACCAGGGGGAGCAATGGAGCGCTCGTTCACATACTAATGTTTTTACCGCCCCCAAACGTGTCACCAACCTCCCACACACTGTCAACATCTTGAGGAAACTATTGCAAACTTTTGAAAAGGGTCTTTTTATTCAAATAAACACCACAACACATTCCTAAACACCCGAAGTGGATAGGCGGCGCCAAATAAAAAGATGCGTTAACGCACTGTACATTGCACAAGGATCCTTAATTATTGATCTCCCGGGATTAGCGTGGGTTTAATACCCCACCAGGCACTTTACATCATTTTACTTTCTTAGGATTAACTAAATCCGGGTCATCCCGAAAATAAATAGAATAAGTATGAGGTGTCAACATTCTCATAATGACCTTTTTGGTGCCATTGTTTCTAAATGGAAGCAACTATTTATGTATGCAAACTTTAAACTAATGGTTGAGTATTTATGTTTAAACCTGTTTATGGTTAATGGTTTTATTGTTATAAATATAACTGGAAAGCAATTCTGCTGAATATCATACATGCTTTGTCAACCTTTTTTTGTGGCATCCTGCCAGAATATGCATTTATAATATAATGTCACTTTGTTCCAAGCCGTGACGTGTTATTCCTTTTTTTTTTTCAAAAAGCATTAAAACAAATAAGTAAGACTGGCGTCACCAAACTGAACATCAGAAGTATTGCTTGGAGTGTGGGATATCGTGATGTGGAGTGTGCGATATTTAATAAAGTGTGAATTGTCAAGAGAGTTATGACACGATCAATAAGGCTGACACCAAATCTGAGAGAAGAACGCTATAAAATTGCCTGTTTATTAGATTAATTTAGACACATTTGGCCACTTTATTAAACCCCGCCTGACACCTCTGGTGGAGTGTGAAAAGAAAGAAATGACGCGAGTGAAAGAATGTGGTGTATGGTGATTTTCTTTGAGTTATTGTTTTAATAAAACTGAACATTTGCCGCCCGTTTTGCAGCTGTTCACCATAACTAAAACAATGACATCATCGCTTCTTGCCAATCATGACTGACGCTCAAACAAGTCCAAGAGATATCCCTCGCCATAATATAGATACAACTTTTTTCAGTGTCAAATCATCCTGGCAAATTATCAAGTTAGCCTGATCTCCACATTTATGACGTTTTACCGTTTCCACATTGATATTTTATCAGTTTGCTTTCTTCTTATAATTTTGAATGAAAAAAAATAAATAATCAAGGGAAAATACTTTTTTGTGACGTTAGCTTTTTTACTATCAATATGAGATCACAATATGTAAATAAACATTACATGATTATATTGTTATGAAATGTTTATGAAATGTTTGTATTCGTAATATATGCAGAGGCGTCATAGACTGGATTTTCACTGCTACTTTTCACTTGCTTTTAGAGTATATGTGGATGATAACAATTAAATGATGATCTTCAAATCTCTTACAGGCATTTTAAAGGCATTGCCTCTGCACATTATATGAAACATATCAGAGCGGAAACTGGTCACATTCCACAATGCATTCCCATTTTGTACCATCCATGTAAGTAGAACTATTTAAAATGTATTATAGCTTCCACTGGAAGCCAGTGTAACTCCATTAATTTGTTAGTTATGTGATCATGCTTCTATATTTTTCCTACAAATATTGCTGCCGCATTCTGCATCCTTTGCAGTTTGGCTATTTCATATTTTAGTAGTTTAGCGAGAAGTACATATGATGGTATAGACCATACCTGGCCAGGATCTCCGTTAGAGGTTCCATGTATGAATTTAATTATTTTCTATAATCTGACCTGCCACATTCATATTTTTCAAGTGGCCAATTTTTTGTATATGCATTTGGGGGAAAAGGAGTGAGTCTCTTCCTTAGTATGAAATAGTCCATGTACTATTTTGAATAGTTTATTTGGATCTGATTTGGGTCAATCATTTCAGAATGATATTTATTTCTAACTGTTTTTAATAGATTGTTATATCTATTTTTCTGAGTCCTGTATTGTAGTTTTTCAGTGGTCTTGTTCTATCCATTTTTCTCTCCAATTTTCTCTTTTTCTTTTTTCTTCAATAATGGTGCTGGTTTTCCTATATTAATATTTATTTCCACTAAGGATGCAAGTTTATTTAAAAATATATATTAATTCATTGTTTTTATATTTTTTGTAGTTTTTATATTATATTGTTATTTTGGTTTTTTGTTGCCTTTCGATTTTAAAAGAAGTTTTACAACATTATGATCAGAAGTTTTATCACATTATGATGAGATTATTTTTTGCCCATAAAATGTACAATGTTAGAATGTATATTTGTCCCCATTGTTGATTAGAGTATATGATTGTATAAATTATAAGTATCCAAAATATAATTACGTGTGATGACACTGGGTTTTTCTGAGTCCTGTATTGTAGTTTGTCAGTGGTCTTGTTCTATCCATTTTTCTCTCCAATTTTCTCTTTTTCTTTTTTCTTCAATAATGGTACTGGTTTTCTTATATTAATATTTATTTCCACTAAGGTTGCAAGTTTATTTAAAAATATGTATTAATTCAGTGTTTTTATATTTTTTGTAGTTTTTATAATATATTGTTATTTTGGTTTTTTGTTGCCTTTCGATTTTAAAAGAAGTTTTACAACATTATGATCAGAAGTTTTATCACATTATGATGAGATTATTTTTTGCCCATAAAATGTACAATCTTAGAATGTATATTTGTTCCCATTGTTGGTTAGTGTATATGATTGTATAAATTATAAGTATCCAAAATATAATTACATGTGATGACACTGGGTTTGTTTAATTTGTTCATGTGAATGTTATAATCTCCAATAAATATCATTCTTTTATATGCTATAACTTTACAAAATATTGGAGAATTCCTCATAAAACTGTATATATGTATGACGATTCTTACCAGAGGGTTCCAGTCTGTATATTGTTACTAAAGTGAATATTCTACTGCCAGATTTTAATATGACTTCATCATCTCCATAGTTGATAATCTATGATTATAATCCACCAGAGTAATATCCAGCTCACATTTATCTATTGCAGCCAGACCACAGCCCGATCTTATTTCTCTTGGTATATGCTTTAATTTTTAAAGTCCGCATGGAAAAAAACGTCCAGAAGCAAATGACTTCAGAAACTTGAAAATTAGTACTTAATATAACTTAATGTCGTTTTTGTTTGTTTTGTGCCGTGTATGATTTTTTCGTCAGTTAGGTCCCCCACTCGCTAAAGGGGACACCTTATCGGGCCAGTAACTGTAAGCCCTGATGCTGTGAGGTATTCAACATTATATATTCCCAGAATATGAACTCCACCTTCTTGGATCCTACTTGTATCCCTTGATTGAACCAATCAGCAGTGTTCACCCTTCAGCACACATTATTTACTAAGTTTTAACAATTGGCTAGTCCTAGATTCTAAACATTGACATTTTCAAATTTACAAAAACAAAAATTATATTTAACCAAAAAAGATTAAAACCACAAGCTGATTAATTCAGATATGGATCCGAGGCAAGTGTACCGGTATTACTGCCAACTCACCCAATTGCGCCACTTGTTATGATTCCATATCCTCCTCAACAATTAAACGCCCTTTTGGTTGCCTTTCAAGACATGCTAGGAGGCAGTGGGCCATTCTTTATTTCCCGCACCCTCAGGGAATACTACAGACAGATCTGGCTATAGGGAAATGTTTTGAGACTAGAAATGCAGTTTATCCCATACACTGCATAACATATGTTATACGAGTGATTTAAATTTCGACTTCTAAACTGAAATCTAGTGTTGTACTTCAAGTATGTTAAATCCTTCATTTGTCACGACAATTGATTATTTTCCCAACTCATTTTTCTCATTTTTCCCCAATAAACAACATATGTAACATATTTAACTTGCTGCTAACACCTTTGTACAATACGTGCAGTTCACATGTGCTGTACCTTTGTGCTGAGAAGTGCAGTGAAGTGCGGTGTTTCCAGTGGAACTCTCAGGACAGGTAGCTAAAGAAAATAAACAATTCAATACATTTATATTTCTGAATTGAATTGATAATCTATGAGTTATTTCCGGAATAAATTTCCTTTTTTGAATATCAATCCAAACCCTTCTTCTAATATTAAACGATTGTAGTTACATTCATATTTTATCTAATTTGATACTCATCAGGTTTTCTGAATTACACATACATATTTTTTTTCCTTTTATTTGGAGTTTGTCATTTACTGAACATTCTATAAGGTATTGGCTTTGAAAACATATCTTTTATGTAGTCTATTTTACATCTTTTCTGATTATTGATAAATGATTCACAATTCCATTGAAAAAATCGAATATTTTGCCATAAATGCGAACTGATATTACGCACTTATAGCATTGTTTGTACTTTTATATTCAGATCACATACTAGTAATGAAATTTAAACAGGCTTGCAAAATGTGAGTTTTGCCATAAATATATAAATCAAACCTATTTGGGTGTAAATAACACAGCAACTCACCAGTGGCATAGACTGATTCAAACTTTGACCAGTCTGGCTCAAATGTTCCTAAGTAAGCATCGCCTTTATCAATGCTCTTGTTCTTGCTCAGACTCTGGGTACGGAAGAGGTGCGCTGCCCTCTTGCGGTCCCTTTCGTGCATCATTAGTCCAAGGTCAAATGACATATCAAGTCACCTCAGGTCACTCTTAATAGATGTACGTGTCCTAAAAAAAGAATGTCATTAGTCGTGATCAGAGCCGAACCAATTAAATTGTATAATCTTACTATAACACAATGTACATAATCTTCCTGTGATGTACTCTTATAAATAAACATTATCTATAACAGAATGTAATGTTTCTGTCTTAATCAAACATATCTTCTCTCAAATATCTAAAAGACCGTCACCTACCTGGGTTTTTTTAAAGTACCAAAAATGGCAATTAATACTTGTTCCTATGTCCTGAATAAAATTTGAAAGAATGAAATCTGCTATCACCCTTGTATATCCAACTCCTATTTGAGATCGTAGAATACGACCCTGCCTAACACCTGGTAGTTTCCCGCCAGCGAAAGAGAAATAGTTCCTTGAGCGATGTAAACAGTCAGCGCCTATATCAATGCGCAGTGTGTCTGCGTGTGTTTATACTTGTATGATGTGGACAGCGGATCTCAAAAAATTGATGACAGCCGATTATAAATGTCACCCCACAGATTAAGGCCAAACTTTATAACGTATGATAACGCACACTGGCATTTACGGAAAAAGTGGATGAAATTAATAAGTTCACTGTGTTGTGGGAGGCAGATATAAAATAAGAAAAATGTTTTGAGTGATATTAAGAAAATATATTGCTCAAATTGCTTTGTGTTTTATAGTGTTTATTGGGCATAAAAGTTGTATTCAAAGAGATTTGTAAAAAAAAAACAAATTTGTCCACATGAAATGAAAAATTGGCATCTACCCAACAAGAAATTTTGAATATTGACTAAAAAGAACGTAATTAAATCATTGTAGCATTAGAAGGATATTACTAAATGACTGTAAATCATTCACACAATCAACCACATCTATTCCCAATGTTTCCTTTGACATTCTGCCTGGAGCTAGAGACAATTGCTATAATTTACCCCCATTGGAAGGTGCTTCCCAGACCAAGCAGAGACTCTAATGATAACATACACTCTATTTGTGGCATTGATTCAATTGGAAATTGATCATCCACAGATGATCGTCGTTTCAATAGCTTTACTTGACCAACTCATAATAGTGATTTTACGATCCTTTCAATGACAACGCTTATCAGGACAACCGCATCAAAAGGGAATAATTCCCACACAACCAGTCATTGCATTTGTACCGATATGCCAAATTTTGTATGAATGAAGCACGTCTAAATTCAAACTCAAATACTATGTTTCCGGACAAAGATCCTTGTTTCCTAACATCCAGGATGAATCTAATCATTTTTACTTATAGTGTTCACGTTTATCAAAACTAAACAGTCCCGTGGTGGTCTAATATTGAGCGGTCAAATAACCCAATCAATAGTCAGGCACCCCTCTGGCACAGTGGAATGGATTTCGCGATCTGGACCCTTGCTTCGAAACCGTTTCTTTCGGACATGCGTTAACATGTAAAAAAAGATTTGTGTCTCTTAGAATAAATAATTTGCTTTACTGAGCGCAAGTAAAGGTTAAGGATATATATATAATGTATATATGTAAGATATATATATAATGATATGATGCTGAAAGTGGCACAGGCAATATTGATAGTGCTTTGTGAAATAACTACATAATTTCAAATTTAAACCAGGGACAAAACATGTCAAGTATGTTAGGTCTAAATCTCATTTATTACAAAGTATGTGTTGAATGTTTAGACAGATAGATATGTTCTTACCTCCATACAGCTGTGCGATGCTATAAGTGTTTTGATACAAAGACACAATTGAGTTCCATATACTGTGACTTCTTCCCGGGAAGTCTCCGCATCCTCTGATATCTGTGTGTGAGATGATTATTCAGGATCTCACAGACTGTTTACTATGTTAATGTAACCGATCAATCTGCCATACAAAAGCTCTGATCGATCTCATTAATTATATAGCTTTCTTTTCACTAAGCTTTATCCTCAGCTATTTCACACAGGATACAGACAAAGTGTTACCAACATTGTTTTATTATTTTGTCTATTGACATGTAAACATAATATAAGGTTTCAAGGGGAGTGTTTTATTTACATTTGTAAATCATCTTATCTAGATTTGTTTTTAACAGGTGTAAATTACTGTCTGTTCACCTTAAAGATGTCATTTTAGTAGATCTGATTGTGGTACATTTAGTAAGATGTCTCTACCAACCTGTAGTAATATTCAAACATCTCCTTCACATTGCTTACCACCACCTATCATCACCAATTCATCAATTTACATACCTACTGGGTTTCCCAATCTTACATACCTACTGGGTTTCCCAATGCTACTTGAATGCAGTATTGCAATGTATTGTTATAATCTATGTCATATTTCGATACAAAATCACCAATTTGGTTACTTCACTTGAGATTGTTGATCATATAAATATTGTCAATGTTCAATAAATACTTTCTAATTGTTACCCTTTTTTCAATGCCACAGCCCAATGGGATGCACATACTTAAATTATTAAATATTATACATACTTCTACTTCATACAATCCTCTTGGAGATATTACATTCTCCGAGCCTAATAGCCAGTTAATTAAGTCAGTGATCAAAGAAAACTGCTATGGATTCTTTCACATTGCATTCATGTGCTGTACATGCAAAGTTGATTACCGCATTACAGAAGAGTTTGTTGATTTGATGATTGAATCTTTTGGAGATGTAAAAAGTGTACTCAAATCTTTGTTGAAGGATGAAACAGACAAGTATTGCAGTAACTTCAGAGCTAATACTAAGTTAGGAAGAAAATGTGGCAACAACCTAGCATCGGTGTTATTAGAATCAATCGCTTTTACCAACTTAGCACAGGAAGAGTACATAAAAACTCATCTACTCTACAGTAATTATAAGCAATGACCATTTTTCACAAATGTATTTCTTAGGACAGTGGTCACTTGATTTCAGTAATAAAATCAGCTGAAATGTGCTATGAGTATAATGACCTTAACATCAGTTATATAGATCTTAAATAATTTTGTTCCTGAAACTGGGTTTACATCATGTTTTATCAAAAGTTAGAGTAGGTGCAAATGAGGCATTAACATAGTGCACTGTTTCAATGGACACCACCTGATGAGTGAGTTGAGAGATAAACTCTTTACTCAGTAGGTCTCTACTAAGGACCTCATATAGTTTTATTATTAATATGGACTTTAAGCAATGTTCTACTGATGTGATTGTGGTTTGTCTGGACTCAGATGAAACTTGTAGTGGCACTGGTCCTCCTTCATATGCTTGTTGTGAGGTGCAGTAGTTGGATGATACTCACCCAATCTGTGAGATGCAACATATAGTTGCTAACATTACTATTATCTCTGTTCACAACTGAATCGCCCCTGGATTTTGAGCTATCATTACTCCCTTTAGTCTTAGCCTCTATTATGTAAGAAGTGTTTGAGATGTTCCCCACCACATCACCCCAAGGAGACAAGGCTGTATGACTCCACATAAAATCCATTCAGCCTCGACTGTATTATACATACATTACGTGGTGGTAACTGCTTTGGTAAAGATACATGCAAATCTTACCATCGTTATTAAAATGTCAAGAAAAGATGCATACCACAGGTAAGTTATCTTATGAATACTGAGAGGAGACTTTGAGATATTATCACTTCTTTCCAGAACACCCTTTAAATCAAGAAATTACGTGCTCGACACTTGTACTACTTTGGTTTCAAAGCATTCACAGTTTGATACCAACAACCACAACTGCCAAAGATTTGGAGAATAATGCCGCCTGGGAGACAGTAGCGGCAATTAAGCCACAACTACTCAGGAGTATTTGCCATGACCACTGTTATTGTTATGTAAGTCGTCAAAGCAAATATGGAACGGAGTGTTTACAACGTGCGAGGACACTTTAGTTGCTCCTGAGCCAGACCTAGTGACTTAATATTTAGTCTTTCCAACAAAGTTCTGGTGTTTTAATGCTTGTCCCAATACACCGTTAAAAGAAGAAAGAATATTTCTTCCCACTTGCTCAGATCTTATATAATCATAAATGTGTAAGCAGGTTGATTATTTGTCTAAATTTATATTATAAACGCGTGTAATTAAATCATTCAAATCAAGGGGACAGTCTCGGCTCAATAAAGTTATTTTAACAATAGAATATGAGCATAAGTAAAGGATATAAGCTACTACGTGGTCCTAGCTTGCATTACATGGGCTTTAAAAATATTTTAAATAGAAAAACCCATAATAATTTTTTAATCAACTCACTTAACAAAAATATTGTCTGATAATACATAATGCACCGCAGTGAGCTAACTCAATTGCAATGGGATCTGAAAAAATGGTTGTGTTTTTTAATATTGGGTTTTGATAGTGCATGGACTAATATTACTTTATGGTTTTCTTTTCTTGACAATACACAAGGCTACTTGGAGTTATAAAAGGAATCTCTCAGCCTGTTTTCAATGGGTCAGCCGCGTATTTGTCTTCTAGAGGTCCATACGGCGGCTTTTCCCACACAGTATCGATATTCTTACTCGTTGCAACGCCCATGCCTGTATTTAACCATTCCATGTCGATGGATGGCCTATCAATTAGGTTGGTTCAAGCAAAACAACTTAACTCCATCACATTTATTGACACCAGCTGTTGGGGTGCAGTAAAAATGAGACTAACAATCTGTTAAATTGTCGTCTGGCTCTGGCCAAACTTCGCGCCAAAACCATTGGCATTTGCGATACACTGCAATACAGAAAGGACACTTGGAAGATTTTGTCATTTCTCATTCATCTTTAATTAAACACCTGGGATGTTTTACATTAGTTAATCAAATAGGTGAAGCGCCAATTAACAGAATGATATGCCGACCTAATTATTGCATAATACCAAGGAATATTTGTTTCACTATATGCGCTACTGATAAATGCTCACATGAAGTGGTCTTTGTTATGTAGAAGATATTTATTCAACAATTATTGATTTGTGTTGATGGCAATTTCTAACTTTTATTGGGTTTATTTGAGGTTAGTATTTGATTATATCTATTGACGTTATTCTCTCAAGGCATGACCAATAAGAATTCTAACTGGAATACCCAAGAATAATACATGAAGCAACTTAATATTAGAATCACAAAATAATCCATATAGACGCTGATATCAGACTAGTGCGAGGGTTAGTAATAAGTATGTCATGAAGGTAAGGTGGGGATGGGAATCAACGCAATTCCATTGGTTTGTTCTGATATTCACCACTACACGCGCTGCAGAGTTCTGCAGAAAATGTAGTCTGCTTCTGAGAGACAGGTTGGAAGGCTGTTGCCATAATCTTATATGTGTGTCACAAGGGATGTGCATAAGAATGATGCTTTTATTCATGAAAAGATATCCTACACAAAACACACCAATACCCCAAATACATTGATCAAATTCAAATGCAAATATATACAATGATTATATATGGTGATCTGAACTTACCAACAACACTATATCTTCAATCGTAATTAATGCTACATTGAGAGTGTATATCATGTATAAGCAATCAAACCATTTTGTAGCAAGCTATGTAGAATGTGTATAAATATTTGGATAAGAATATCATCACATATCAATATGAGCTAAGATACATTGTATACAAATATACTGGTCAAGGAAATACATTCCAGAGGCCACGGGCTGTGGTGCTGCTGCAGTTGGTTAGGGCGTCAGTACAATAGCAACAGTTCCTCTGTGGTGATCCAAAGGTCGTGGGTTCGATCCCTGGTCGTGCCGAGATTGGATTCATGATACAATTTACATATGAGCTGAGGACTGTGCCAAAAGGGTTAACCTGTTGTCCTTGTGAATCTGTGACCGGGTGGGTTGTCATGTCAAGGACCTGCAACATGACAATTCAGTGAGGCAGCACTATATCTGCTACAAGTAGGTCTCATCACAAAATGACTGAAATAATGTTGAAAGTGATGTAAAACCCTAAACAAACAAGTAAAACATTATAGCAATGTGTAATGATATTGAAGGACTCCAGGAAATATAACAATACATTCAGGTCACTGGAACATGTAGTTTGTAATATTGAAGCCACTGATATTGAAGGACTCAAGGAAATATAGCCAATACATACAGATCACTGGAACATGTAACAAGTGTCGAAATGGCAGGCCAGGCCACAGGTACAGGTAGATGATAATGATAGCACCAAAGAGAACAATGAAAAAGTACAGTTTTCGTGGGGAATATGGAGCACAAAAATTAAACATGTACTTGTAAAACAACAAAATGGTGTCAGCTACTTACAATCAACACATCAGTGGAATTACATAATCATTTTATTGTGACTTTACAAAAATATGTTATGGGTCCCCCCTAAAGAAATAAATGTGGTTATGATCCCTAGTGCAACCTGACAATAGAATTTTTCCCTATACTTTCCCTTAATTGATTTCTGCCGTCTCAAGATGGTTAAAGGTTAAAGGTTGTTGGATAACATAACTAAATAAAACAAACTAACCTACTTTAATGACAGATCACCAGTGTCACAGTGACACTCTAACATTGATAAGACCTATATTATAGCCTAGGTGGGAAGATACAACTCAACTTCAGTATGGCGGACTACCAGCCTCACTTATATCACTAGTTGATCCCCCATAAAAATGTACTTTTGACCTAATTTAGAATCAATTAATAACTATATCATCAATATTTTATCAATAATTTGACACCCACGCCATTTTAATAACTATATCATCAATATTTTATCAATAATTTGACACCCACGCCATGAGCGTCCTTTTTCGGAAAACAGGGAATTTTTTTTAATGGAAGTGGTAGGTTTCTACCATAAAAATAGAAACAAACAAGCAAGTGCAAGTAATGTAAGACCTTGAATTGTTTGGTTTGTTTGTTTGGGGTTTTGAATCACTTTCAACATTAGTTCAGTCATTTTGTGATGAGACCTACTTGTAGCAGATATAGTGCTGTCTCACTGAATTGTCATGTCGTAGGTCTTTAATATGACAACCCACCCGGTCACATATTTACAAGGACAACTGGTTGACCCATTTTGGTACTGGCCTCAGCTCATGTGGGAAATTGTAATTCAATCTTGGCATGGCCAGAGATCGAACCCACGACCTTTGGATCACCATAGAGGAACTGCTGCTAATAAGCTGGCACTCTAACCAACTGCGCCACTGCCAGAGGATACCCGAAAGAAGATTTTTAAAAATCATTAATACGCATTGATCACAATTCTATCATAGGCTTTAGATTCTGCCAACAATAGTGAAAATGTGATTGGGGCTATCTGGAAATAAAATGCCATACAAATGCATTTAATCAGAATTACACATTTCCAAATTTTCAAATACGCCTCCTTACAGAACTGGTTACACCTCATTACTTTAACTTGGTGATCAGAACTTTATCCTGGGCATCTAAATATCAGAATGATGCTTATCACAAGGGGCAACGTGTGCATTTAGTTAAACCATTCTCCAGGGATAAAACTTAATATGAAATATTATGTATCTATTATTGTTTCAACTTAGTATTTAGCATTTGTCTCAAAATTTATGAAATATCATTAAACATTTATACTTGAACCTAATTTTGACATTTGTTGGGTTACACGTGGAAGGCTCTAAATGGTAAGGCACCCCCTTACCTGCGTGACCTCCTGCGTGTTAAACAAGGTGAACGAGACCTTAGATCAAATGATGGTACATATCTATGTGTCCCTAGAACGCGCCTGAAAACTATAGGTGATAGGGCTTTTTCGGTAATAGGACCCAGACTATGGAATATGCTACCATCGAACATTAGAACTAGCACTACAGTCGATTCTTTTAAGAATAGACTTAAAACCCATCTCTTCAGAACGCATGTTCTGGACTTAGCGCTATGAACAGTCTTGACTGGTATCAGCGCGATATAAATGTTAGTATTATTATTATTATTACACTACCAATACAGCGCTGATATCAGACTACTCGAGGGTGTCATGAAGGTAAGGTGGCATATTTGTAAGAGAGATCTCTAAATTGATTCTGGCAAAGACGGGGAATCTATTTCATTGGTTTGTCAAAATATGATCAAAAATTATCAAATGTTCTGATATTCACCACTACACGTGCTGCAGATTTCTGTAGAAAACTGTGAAGCTTCTCAGAAACAGGCCAGAAGGTTGTTGCCATAATCTTATATGTACGGCATGTGTATAAGAATAATGCTTTTATTCTTGAAAAGATATCCTCCACAAAATACACACCAATACCCAAATACATTGATCAAATTCAAACACAAATATATACAATAATTATATATGGTAATCTGTACTAACCAATGATAGTATATATTCAATCGTAATTAATGCTATATTGAGACTGTACATCATGTATAAGCAATTCAGCCACTTTATACCGAGCCAGTTAAAATGTGCATGATTATTTGAATGAAAATATGGTGATGCAATCGACATTTAGAATAGTCTGATTGTGCGAGACAGTTTCAATCGCCTACATTGTTAAATTTGTGCTACAAACAAAAACAATAATTATCTCTCAGCAAATTAAACAGTTTGTCTTTCAATTTCACCTTGTTATTTACACACACAATGAATAAATGTGTTGTGTTTCAAATATTATATTAAATTACATTTCTCAGTTCAAAATTGATGTTAAACCATAGAATATATTCTTTAATGCTTTACAAATCTGTTGATAAATAAACATAGATAAGTCAAACCTTTGATTGATATATTCGTGAATCGTTATATCAACATGTACAATTAAGGATATCATCACATATCTAAATGAGTCGAGATACATTGTATACTAATATAACGCCAAATCGATATTTTAAGAAATGTTGGTGCCGTGATAAACTCCTGCCTGCTCGAGTCACATTTGAGCCAGGCGAGGGCCGGGAAGTAAGACTTGGCCGGTATCCCAGCTTCAAGGGCGCCAGGGATTTTATTGTTAACTGAGATGTGCCATGGGTTTGGTCACATTATACACTGAAATGACATCTGCAAGATTAAATCAAAGAGACAATTGAAGGGCATCAATAGGGCGCCACTAAGCATTAGGATTGCTGTGTGACACCAGTCTGGTCATTATCTGCTCTCACCATGAATATTGGTCAGAAAACATCATGGAAATGCCAACTTTTCTGTTGCAGCTAAAAGTTCCCGGCGATGGGTACAACATCAGAATATTGCCCGATAATCAGTCAGCGTGCCCTGGTTCCCTGGCTTATATCCCAATCACATTTGCACCGGGCGCCGGCCGGGAAGTAAGAATCGCCCGAATTCACAGGGACCCGGGCGCCGGAGAGTTCATCAGTGGTAATCTGATATATGCCGTGGCTGTGGTCACATTATACACGGCAAGTGCAAGATTGAATGGCACAGACGTATGTAGGATATCCTAAAGACATCTAGATCATTTGAAATATGTCTGAAAGATATCCTAAATAGGATATCGTAGGGAGCCCGTTAGGTCATCTGACGATGGCCTGTTAACACATAAATAAAAAAATCCTATTTTCAACGTACGATGCCACCCACAGCCCTAAGATGATCTTAAGATATGAAGATACTGACAGGAGTCTGCCATGTATTTTAAGATGATATTTGGTGAGAAAACATCGGTTGCAGATAAAAGTTCCCGGTGACCTGTACGACGTCTTAAAACTGCGTAATTGTGGCCGATGATCTCCAGGTGCTTTTACGGCAATCTGAACTGCCGGCTGATTTTGTAAAAATACCCATCGGTCGAGCATCTTATCTGAAATCAGTGCAAATGTGACTAGGGTATTACCAGCCGAATTTGTCAGCATCGCCCAGGTGCCTTTACTGAAATCGGCACGTGTTTGTGTTTCTATAATGTCTATGTTATAGTCGTCTTTAATAGGGTGACACAATAATATAGGGTCAGGCTAGGTAAGGTATGTCATGAGTATGGAGATGACTGCAATGGTGCTCTCCGGCCTGGGGCAGTGCCTCAGGGATGCGCTGGGATCCTGACGTGATGACCAAACCTCTTTTTCTGGCAAGTGCAACAAGAACGAGAGCAAGAGCCACCCTGTCTGCAACCTGGTTATGTAGGCACGTGTCAGATCCAAGTCGAGGTTGATCTCTCATGTTCATATCTGATTGGCACTTGGTCTGAGGTGTATCATGTGTGTCATCATAACCGCTTAGTGTCTCTTACATTCTCTTTTCTTCCAAGAAAGTTCCTAAAAGTTCCTGACTTAGAAGATTCTTAACTTGAAACGAAATCGAGGAATTAAAAAACTGAAGTGATGCGTTTGGAGAGTATTCACATGTTGCGTTTGGAGAGTTTTCACATGCTGAGTTTGGAGAGTATTCACATGTTGCGTTTGGAGAGTTTTCACATGTTGCGTCTGGATGTCGAATTCAGTTGCTAGAGAGAGAACCATGCTTCATAGAATCTGATATCAGGATGGCTGAAACTTGGTTGCAAATTGCCTAAAAAAATCCTAAGGTCCGAATTCGTTACGACCCTTGAGTGAAAATGTGAGAGTATTGTTGTTAGGATCGGGCACTGTTATTAAGTCATTCTCTGCAGCAGCAGAATAGAGACAACATTTACTGTGAGAATGATCCTTGTGTAAAACAATGAAGGAGCAACATGGCACCTGTAAACAGGCCGCCAAGCATTGCATCTGTCGAGATTCCTCCAAACAAGTTAAGGCTTCTCTGTCTATTCTGACTCCCTTCATAAGATCACCATAGGCGTTTCTTGTTGATGTCCTGACTGAGGAAATAAAAACAAAAAATATCATTATGGAGGTTTGTGTTAGCAATACCTTAATAGGTGATCTGGAGCGGTTTGAGATTATTGCTTTTTCTGTATATCTCAAATCTAAAAAAGGTTGATTATTTTTTGGATAACATTAATTAAAGAAAATATAAATACTTGATATCAGTCACCAGCTGCAAAAACTGAGCCAAACCCGTTTCAATGGCAGTTGAAACGGGTTCAATTTGGACATTTAAACGGGTTTACCACAGTTATTGCAACTGGCGACTTTTTTCTTCACTGGAGCTCTATCAACTTCACCAAACTTTTCTTTGGTTAAAATATAAGAGTCCTTGGACGTTCAGCAAACCCCTCCAGATCATATATCTGGGCTTTGCCGATTGGTGATTGGAGTAAACTACCTTTTTTCAAGTGTTCTGTTGTAAAATAACATAAAACTTGAACTTGTGCACAGTAGTACTCATAACTTTGACATATACTTTGACATTAATGATACTTTTAAGAACTATTTAAAGAATAAATCTTGTAATATTTACATTTTACCAAAATTTGAAAGTTGTTAACATTTATTAGGCCGCCAACAGACAAAATCCTGGCATTTTCAGTGTATGGGTCCAGATATCCGCCATGATATTGTTGGTTGATGATCTGACGAATACTGTGCAGAGGCCTGCAGGTTTAAATCATATGTTTTACTTATACATCATCGAGATTCAATGAATTATGTACTGAAGATCACAACTAACTAAATAGGTAAATAATCATTGATTAAAAAGTGAAAAACACATTTACATTCTTTGAGACATAGTATATGTATTGTGCAAGAATCTTAACCAATAATGACCTTGATGCATACATTTACTCATTTCATATTTCTAAATTTCATAATAAATAGGCCTCTTCCAAGTTAGGCATACCTGTTACGCGCGTCACGTCCAGTAAGATAGGCATTTATGGGAACACCCTCAGATATACCGTGGGAAATCCATTTTAATTCCCCAGACATTGCTTCTTGATCAAACAGCATTTCATAGTCAAATATCCTTTTCAACTCATCGTTCAGAAAAATATATGCGCCACTAATATTTGAAAATATTGTATCAGACACCTTCAATCCAGGCAGAACATTACCGTCATTTGTACCCCTTATGACTGCAAATTTCCGGCTATCTGATTGGTCATTTAATATGACAGAATGCGCTGGTTGCAATAGACCACGCAAATATCTTGATGATAACCAATAGGGCATCTCTGAAATGACACATATTTATATCATAATAAGTATATGTTATTTCAATGTTTGGGATATCAACAAAACTAAGATAAGAATACATAACATTTTTTATATTTTCATTTTTTATGTTACTGACATGACTGATACTGATACAGATAAAATATATCATAAACAGTACATGTCATTGTTTTGGTCAGGGTATCAAATCAGGTGATGTTTAAAGGTACAAAAATATTGATAGATTTATCTAGAATTATGTTATGATATGTTGTATAGATATGTTAGCTACATCTTTGTATGCTTCAGGTGGTTAATTAAGTAAAAGTAGCAAACTGAATGCCAAATACTGAAAATGCGATGAAAACTGATAAACAGTGAGTATTTTCATTTGCGTAACCAAAAATGCCAGTGATGGATTCACAGCGTGTGTTTTATTTCTTAACATAATTAAACATATCATGTTTTTCCCTTAAGATAGATCAGGCGGTTTTTTAATCTCCATTCCACCATCTAGGTTTAAATTTATGAATGAATATATTGGGTATGTATGAACATACAACTCCAATGTTGTCCCAAATCCCACCGGAATATCACTGCTTCAGAAGAATACATACCTTTGGGGTAACACTATTGGCTGAAGTGACTTTCTTTATGTCAAAGTGAAATATTGGAAGAAATCAAAAAAACATTTACTAAATCAAGAATGTTCTCAAAAACATGTCAAGTCATTTGATAATTGTTTAATTTATTTATTTATTTATTTATTTTTATCAATTTATGTATTCTTTATATTTGAGTTATTTCTAACATGTTTTCCAGGCACATATTACCATATAAACATTGGTCAAATGGAGATTCTCTGGCATATATTGCCTGAACCGAAGGAATGATTATTAGTCAGGTTGCCAGAGAGCTATACCCTGCACGGAAAGTAAAAGTTTTTTTCTCATTGGATTCTGATTCATTGAGACCTCTATAATGAATATCTGGTGGATAACAAGAGAATATCCTTGGGCATTCCGAGAAATCCAACATGGCTGCCAAAATTGCTGCGGTACTCCGAAAAAGCTAACTTTTGAACGCCCAATTGGCTTAGAATCACAAATGATACCTCTTTTCCAACTGATTTTGGGAAGACAAATCCATTGGTATGGTTATTATTGTAATTGGAGGTCAGGAACAGGGTCAAAGGTCAGGTTCAAGGTAATTTTAGGTCAATAATACCAAAGAAAACTGCATTTTTGGATGAAACATGTACAATATTCACTCTAATTAGCATCCTGGACACTTTGACAGTATTTGTGCTAGACTTATAGGGCCCTTTTTCTGACTATGTGAGATTTAAAATTTTGCTTTTATTACTTTTAGTTGTGAAGATAGAAGTATTTGGAAAATTTCTATCGAAATTGAGATTTTTCCCCTGCCGAATGTTAACTTAAGTTTAAATGCAAATCTCTTAATAATGAAAATTGCTTTAACTTCTCACATACTTAACAGATCAAGGCCTTTTAAATGTATATCATAGGCCAACTGTGTTTTACCAACACCTGTCAGCAATGCTAAGAATGGATTTTATTTGTGACTGGGTTTCTATCTATTTTACTTGAACGAGAGTGAAACCTTATTTCCCATCCACACTTTGTTCCTTTCTTCTGCACTAACCCAATTCTTTTCCCCATGCATAGAATCTAATATTAAATGGTACTTTCACTTTATGTTTCAGATTTACATGGAATGTGGTTGTGGTGCTGATAACAAAGCATAGACTAGTATAGACAATTAGTGCTTTATTGGTGGTGGTGCAAAATAGTTATTGAAATGTAAGAAAAGTGCATTTTCAAGTTCTAATGGATTTGTTTTCCCAAAATTAGTTGGAAGAGAGGTATCATTTGTGATTCTAGGCCAATTGATTCAAAAGTTAGCTTTTTCGGAGTACCGCAGCAATCTCGGAATGCCCAAGGATATTCTCTTGTTATCCACCAGATATTCATTATAGAGGTCCCAGTCTAATAGAATCCAATGAGAAAAAAACTTTTACTTTTGGTGCAGGGTTAGGCCCTGAAATCAACTTTGGCAACCTGACTATATGTCTCAATGGTCTGGATACATGTATACACTGGAATGATAATATAGAGGGCACCACCTGACAAGAATTGGCCCGAAAATATGTGCGTTAAAACTTGGTTAACAGTTGTGTATAAAAGTAAGATTATCATTCATTTATGAATTAAAAGAGATAAATGATTTAATAGACCAAAATTCAACTCGGAGCAATTGTTGAGAAACATAGTCTCTAATAACTATGTCACTGTTGGAGTGATATATGTCACAATAAGCCAATCTTCTCTTATAAAGTAGGACATAATACGCCGTATTGAATGAAGGTGACCAATGTCAGTATGGGCCAGTTTGATGGGAGTATGCTTTGTTATTTCAAATGATATGACCTAATGTTTTTACAGGTATCAAATATATACATATGCGGACAAGAAGCAACCTTGCCTTATTCATCGTCCAGGCAAATACAAAAATGAAAAAGTTCCGTTACAGCTGACTGTAATTTACAATACAAAGTTTTATAAAAAAAAATTAATATCATTAGTGCGGTTTCTAAGAAATGCTAGTTCAGCGAAATAAAGTTTTTTTTCACTAACTAGTGTACCAAGGTTTTATTAACAATTACTAGAACCGTTTTGGTATTCCAGAAGTATTGGTTGATTTAACATGGTAAGCTATCCTTGCAAGGGAGACGGTAAATCAAAATATTTCAAGAATATCCATTACTGTTATGTATTCATCAGATTTAATGTACTTTTAAGGTTTACTTGTTCTGAAACAGAATTCAGTCAACCTTCGTAAATCATACTTTTTGTACCTAACTTATCATGACATAATTATTCATAAATTAGTGTTTTTCTTTCTAAGAACATCGTATGTGTCAGTAATAATTTTGTTATTAGCCTGAAGCTGATATGAATTATTAGCTTCAGATCGGCAAATACGTCCATTTGCTTAACATGCTTAGGTTTGTTCACACTATTTTTGTTTTGGTGTGTTGAATTGATCAATATTTCAGGTTTAACATTATCACTGATGTCACCAAATGTCCATTCTAACATGTCTTTGCCTACCGGATTTGCCTAATTTTAATGATTATAAAAACGAAGACCCCATTAATATTATCAATCATGCTTTCTCCACATGAAATTTGTCAAATTTGTTCAACCAAACATACTAACTCAAACATTTTCTCTCCAGGGAAATACATGCCATGTAGTATTAAAGAAATATAACATTTTGAACACATAATGAAAATAGGATGCTTAATTGAATATATTGTTGGAATACAGATAATTGTGTTTATTGATACTTATAAGAAAGTTAATAGACATATGATTGATATTTTATGGATGATATCAAACTGTTTTGATTGATATAATGCTTGAGATTAAACAATCACACTCTATATTTATCTGATATGACGATTGTCACATATGAACTTTGAACAGTAGAATTGGAAATGTATTTACGTAGATTAATATATTATCAAACCTTTCTCTTAAAAAGTAAACTGAATTCGACAAATAGAACACTTTGATATGCTTACCACAAATTTCACTGATGATACAAATTTCAAATTGTGTCACTGAAATTTCTGATCCTCCATACGGTATTTTGGCTGATTGTAAAGCTTGGTTCAAATATCCAGAACCTTGAGAGGTTCTAATGATATATAATGCACTAAAATATACATGAATTTCATCTCTAAATCAGATAAACAATAAAATGATTATTATTACGTTAGAACACATGTACAATAATACATCAAGTCATTCTTGATTTCTTTTTGAATTAACGACTTTTTCATCACGAGTTAGTTATCTCAAGTTGAACAGCGCCTAACAACGTCAAATGAGAGATTGTAACTTAAGTTCTTTGCTTTTATGATCACATAACGCAGGTACTTTTCTTTTATTAGCATATAGCCTGGGTGCGTTTCTTTTAATATCACTTAGCATCGGCACATTTTGTTAATTATCACATAACTTGTACATACTTGGTACAAATGTACCAAATATAAGAGACAATATAGAAATTCTAGATATTGCACACATTAAGAAATAATTTTGTGCTACTATTTAGTACGTTTGAGGAAAAGAAATGCAACCATTAGTCATGTGTAGAAATAAGATTTCCAATATTTTAAGATATTCACTATATAAAATTCATGATTCAATTCATAACTGTAAAGATGTCCCGCCACGATGATTCCCCAAACAGTTACATATTTTAAACAAACATTTTGCCTGATGCTCGAGCGGTTTTAATTATATTCAGAATAAATATTGCATTAAAATATTTTAAGTACCTACCATAAATTCTACCTATTTTCTAAATAATCATATTTCTGTTAAACACTTACTTCCCATTATCATCGTATCCACCTTGAAATGAATTGAATGGTAAATTTGTTCCAAGAGACATTTTAACCCACACTATTTCATCAGTAGTTGCAGTTAATACCTGAAAATCAGGCACGTTGATGATCTCTTGGTTGTTGTATCCAAATAAGCAATTTGCATGTTGTGTACGTTTTTTTCCCGGCACCAAAGCGTTGTTATACTTTGCTCTGCAGACATATAGGACGTCGTTACTTAGCACTTTAAATCCATTCTGTGGGTGAAACTGAGCCATACCATCTGTCCACACACTATCAACTATCAAATAAACATGAACGTTTAAAAAAGCGTTAATAGCATACTATACAGTGACAGTTCATTCAAAAGACAATGAAAATTATGTGAACATTTCCTCCAGCATACATCTCTATACCAGGATTGGTGTCTTCAAGATATGTTTTGAAATCAAGTTCATTAAGGAAATTACTTTTGTACATAATAGAAAATACATATAGGCTGTGTAAATCAATATGTATGTCAAAAGTCTGCACATGTGTTTGATTTTAGGTATATAAAACACTGAAATGTATCAATACAAACATAAAATAAATGGTAATTTCCAATATGCTTAGTCTTCTCTACTCTGCATTACATTATAAGGAATAATTTCAGGTTACATAAGAGACATACTCACAGGCAATCAATGATTGTTTGTTGATAAGAAGCATTTCATAACATGCTTGATTTCTTAAATATACTATCTACTCAAATACGCCCATGTAGCATTATAGATTTTAAACATACCTGTGTATAGAAGAATATTAAAAGACGTTGAGGTTATTTCTGTCCCACCATAAGAACACTTGACATGCCCTGCAGAAGGGCTATAATACCCATAACTCAATTCCCCGTTTGACTCATCAGCAACAATCCACACTGTGTATAAAGGCCTGTATTTTGATGATATATTTATAATATAATGTCTGTTCTTGATAAGTCTGTTTTGAGATTTCTCTCAAATAGTAATGATGTTAAGTGGGAAAGATCTTGATTTTGGTAAGATACTTTTGATAAGTCTCCTGTAACCGACGTCTAACTCAATGGATCATCAAAATCACCATAATATGGTTTTTTTACAAATGAACAAGAATGAATTGCTTATCTTTTATTCTTTTATTCAACAATATCCTAGGAGACAACCCTTTACGAACTAGTAAATCATTTTAGATAATCACAATAGGGTTTTACACAAATATGTAGGATAATAATTCTTTGGGTAAAATCTATTTTCCAATATATTTTTTATCATGGAGCAATTGAGCCTAATATGTGAACTTCAATTTGCCCAAGATGATATGCACTTATGACTTATTATTTAACCAATAAAAGTAGCTGATAAAACTAATAGATTGTATTGTCAAACCTTAGGAGTTCATCATATCCCGTTTGGAGAGCATTGCTTGGCAAAGGATCATGGGTTGTCATTAAATGCCAAATCAGTTCACCAGGGTTGTCGTTATCGTACACCAGTACCTCAAAGTCGTTAACTGTAAATTCCACGTTTTCATATCCAATATAACAGAAGTTGTGGTGTTGTGCTCTTTTACCAGGCCACAAACCCCCTTCATAACTGCCTCTACATACGCCTTCCTTAATAAAAGGCATTCCGGACTGCCATCGCTGCCACGATTTTGATTCTAAAGTATAAAACAGTAATCCACAAAGTAAAATTTTAACAATATTTTTATATTAATGATTGTGTTTTAGTGAAATAACTTAATACATTCATGGAATTAGGTTTTTCTAGCACTTTTCCTGCATAATATAAATATTTATTCATCAAACTTTGCGATTAAATGTTTTTACCCATTATATTTTACCTGCATAATTTTCTCTGCCATTTGAATGTGGATGAGTTTTCTGCTAAGATTCAAATCACCTATTGGACACTTTGTCAGCAATTTGTTGACCAGTGATCTAGTAGAATCACCTGCTTAGTAGATTTATTCTAACAATGGGGCACCTTGAGATATCGATTGGGACAATGGAGCGATTTGGCTTACAGAGGCGTGTTTGCCCATCAATGTTTGTCCATTGGTACAGACCACAATATAAGTCACAAGCTTGTATACATGTGACCACCTGGTGGTCAAAAGATACAGCCAGCACTTGACACTTTCAGCAAAACACACAAATACAATAACCATGGTCAGTGTATTTTGGTTGATTTGAATGATTGTGTCACGGTTTAATCCTCTGTAAAATTAACTTTGATGTCTGTGATTTCATGAATGCTTTAATGTTTTTTTTCTCTGTTCTTCCAGAGCAAATGAGACAGGATTGCCCTGTTAAGTTTTGACAGTAATTTGTGATTTTATTTTCACATTTACACAAAAAGGTGATGGAAATATCATAATGTTATTATTTATAGGAATTATCACAGAGATAATTCCATTTTTACAAGTGCAGGGCAGGAAAGCACTTAGCGCCCCATAAATAGAGCTATTCCGAGGAAAGGGTTATTTAATAATTGTATATAATTCTAGGACATATGATTGTTAATTACTTGTGTGAATTATTAAATTGTTTAGTAACATACATATTAGTCAATGAAACCTGTTCCTTATAGTATTTCTAGGTAGGATAGCATTATATTACTGTTAACTTATAGAAGATGTATTTTTACATGTCTTTCAACGTTTCATGGATATTTGTTATAACCTCATCATATAAGGTTCACTCAGTTAATAAAAATTTATTTTACCCAAAATAGTCTGCCTTAATTTTTCCTGCACTGCATTTGTAAAAATATTACTGTTGAAAAAATGCCCCCAACAGAAGCGAACAAAAAAGAGACGATTTACATGAGTTAATTCAAAGGTACTTGTCAAATCACATGAGAGGTTCAGACAGTCTGAGCCTGTAACACAGACTGGGAGTTCCATGACGAATAGATATAATAAATTAAATTCAAATGGATTTACATCACTTTCAACATTATTTCAGTCATTTCGTGATGAGACCTACTTGAAACAGATATAGTGCTAAATTGTCATGTCGTAGGTCCTTGACATGACGACCAACCCGGTCACAGATTTACAATGACAACAGGTAAACCCTTCAGGCATGGGCCTCAGTTCGTATGGGAAATTGATTTGTGAATTTAATCTCAATATGGCGGCGATCGAACCCACAACCTTTGATCACCACAGAGCAACTGGTGCTAATTATAAGCTGGTGCTCTTTCTAACTAACTGCGCCACGGCCAGTGGCCCTAATATGTGTCATGTTTAACAACAAATGTGAATAAATTGAAAAAAAATGTAACTTACCACATGTGTGCATGAACAAGGGGAGCAAAGCAAAGGCAAACATGAAGAGATGGGATGACATTTTGTTGGGCCAGAACTGTAAAATAAACATATATATTCCTGTAAAATTAAATAATACCATGTTGTCTCATAAATATAATATAATTTAATATAACACAACTCACAATCAATGAATCTAAAGACAATCAAGGCTCGGGCATCTTTTAATAAGTATCTAGAAACGCTATATATTATGCCATCTTATAATTATATACTTATTATATATTTATCTAGAACATGCCCACGGTAAACTTTATATCAGGGGCTTTTTTACTTTTACGTTTATATGATTATACCTTCCATTTTTTAGGTGAAGGTATTTTCCAGTACATTTGCACTTCTCATTTACTGTCACCGTGTGTGTAGCTTAAGTGTTCCGTCGCAGTTAACAAACGGAATATTCATTGACCATCTAACTTCTCCATTGAAAGCATGCTGTACACATAGCTGTGATTTATTTTGTTTAACCATTATCTTTGATATTTCAAAGCTATAAAGTATTTATTCTAGTCAAGCACCGGCATATGCACACAATAATAACATGTGATTGTATCCATCAAAGATTCTCTAATCAATGTTCAGCTGCTTTTTCTTTGAAAGTTAACCTCCACCAGAGTTTTGGACAATATCCATCCAAGTTTTCTTTCTGTTTCTCATTCCAGTTGTCCTTCCACTTTTTGACTATTCCTATTTCAGCTATCTTGGGTAGAGCGCTTTCACAGCTTTTCTACCACTATCACAAATGATTTTACTGTCAACAGAATGCCAGTAAGTGCACGTGCGACTAAATAATATTCAAATATTTTAATCCCTCAAAACCTGTTTCTGATCGGAGACCTTTGTATGTATTCATATAGTCATGCTTGTAAGGAAATAATGATTAAATAAATCAAGCAAATCAAAGTTATGCGAACTGTTAACCATTAACTTTCAACCTTTGAAGTGCAACGAGCAGATTAGATTAGTGCAAAGATCCATTAGATTTACAAAGAGTGTGATTTATCTATCGGCAGTTTCTCTTGTTTCTATATCGGACATTATTTTAGGTACATCACAAAATTCACTTCAAAACTCACTGAACAACTTAATACAAAACACACTACAAAGCACACGACAAAATCCTCAAACATAACTAATTTCAAAGGTCAAAATAATTGATATTCAGGCTGAATCCTTTCTCATATCTGGATAAAGGCTATGCCTTTGGTCGGATAAAAAAATATGACAAATAATGATCACTGTTCACTCCTTATATAAAGTCATAAATATACCCTAACATAAGTCATATTGTTATATATAATATGCGCCCACTGCAGACTACGCCGCTCAGGAAGCTGAAACCTAACCTTATCATTTTATTTATTTGACGCCTAGCACTATGTGTCTATTTCATACCAGTTGTTTTACTGTTGTGTACTATCACATATCGTTCAAATGTTAAGTGAAGTCAAATCTAA
Organism: Amphiduros pacificus; assembly: GCA_949316495.1. NCBI lineage: Eukaryota > Metazoa > Annelida > Polychaeta > Phyllodocida > Hesionidae > Amphiduros > Amphiduros pacificus. The sequence goes on from OX439002.1 coordinate 30,919,746, forward strand.
CATACTCAATGCCATTTAATCTCCTGACTTTAAAAGTTTAGGAATCACATATCATGTAACACGAGCCAAGAGGAATGTTGAAATGAACACCTGTGTTGTATACCTAATGAAGTGTTACAATATCAAACACATGTCGCAAACAACAGCTCATCATATGCTTATCACACATGTAGTCAGCCAATATTATATAATGTGTCATTAAATGAATCGATAATTATGTTTTGAAAAAACAAATTAATGAATGCTATCGTCTGTAATGAAACTTATATCCACTATGAATAAGACAAGTTTTATTCCGCGTAGTTAAAGACATGCTCATTCGTTTTACTTCACAACTGTTGTTGTTTTGCTAAATTATCAATCAACGTCCTTAAGATATTGTATTTCCCAATCTATATTTTACTAGCAAAAGGGAGTATTGAAATATGTTCAGTTATCTTATGCTATTAATAAAGGTAATTCTTCAAGAGACGCTGTATTGTTACTCTCATACATACAAGATATAATTTGTAGAAATTAATATTCAAATTGTGAAAGTAAAATTATGTAAATTAAGTAAAATTCCTCTGAAGGCACATTTAATACAATGAGGGCTGAATTATTCTCTACTTGATATTCAATTCAAGCCCAAGGGGTCATTTCATCGGACTTTGGACATTATGTTCATTTGCATAAAAGGAGAGAAGTTGGAGAATAAAGGAGAGGTTGATTCTGTCGACATTAACATTGTACCATTTATTATTGTATCAGACACGTAGAGGCATAAAGATGCCACTTGCTGTTATAAGAACCAATGTTGCACAAAGCGGCATTCCTAAAGACATTCTGGAGAAAATGTACAACTTTATCCTCAAAACTATGGAATGTGACCCAAAGGTAAAATAATTTTTTATGTTTCTTGTGATATAAGTATTGGTATTTGCGAGATTTGATGGTTTAAAATGAAAAAGGCACGTTTTGACACTATAATAATAATAATAATATACAGTATATATTATTTGTTTAAACCTGGCAATAGTCAATATATGTCTACAGATTTGTAGGATAACTCATTAACTATTTATAAACCATTAGACCTGAAGGTCAGGAAATGATATGTTATGAAACTATGTATTGATTAATTTAGCACGATGAAAGTTAAATATTGTAAGGCCAATAATTGTTTATTGATAAGATTATTACCCGAAAATCTATTTCCTATCAGGTAACGATGGCTGAATTACTTACTGACGTTCCTATGATTCGTGCTGGATCACGTGGTCCTATGGTTGTCATGGAAATTCATCACAGTGATGACAAGGTGACAGAGGACAACAAGCGGGAAATAGCACGCCAACTGGCAGACGCCCTGATGGTAACCCTCAAGGTGTCATTGGATAGGTGGGTTAATATAGCACACAGGAACTGATCACTGTCTTCTCACTTCTGCACCTTTAAAAAGAAAAAGATTAAGATATGTCAAAATTAAAATATTAAAAATGAAAAATGTGTTTCTGATAAAACGTAGATTCAAACGAATGCAGATTGTGGAAAGATGAAGGCGTTTATATGGCCTGCGATTAACTCATATATGATTGATAGTAATCAGGCACTTGGGAATTCCATTTTTTCCTTTGCTAGATAGATTTCAAACCTCTGTTGAATTCTGTAACCTCTGGGGTATATTCATTGTTAGAATTGAACCTATTTATATCCAAACTATATTATTAAAGAGTATATTCAGCATATGGATAGTGACATTATAACAAAGTGGGATACTATGATGGGTAATATCCCAGTAGAAATGCCACACGTGGATATCTAGTTAAAATCTCAGGACTTCGTGGGCAACCACAAGAAGTGATTTACCTGCTGGAATTTGCACAGCGAATTTATGTGCATTAATCAAGTAAAAAAGACATGAATTATCAAATGAATGATGTGCATATGTCACGTGGATGAAACAGGAATTTACGCTCAAGTTTCAAGCATGATTACGATATGACTTTAAAGAAATGAAAAACAAATAGATTAAAAATGTATGACATACTTAAGATATCAACTTTATGAATAATGTCATAAATGACTTTGATTACAATCATAAATGATTTTGATTACAACATATAAAATGTATTACTAGTGAATCATTTTAAATGTGTAAACCACTTCTTTGAAATAGTAAAACATAATAATTTGTTTCCAGAAAAAAGCTATGTCACGCTATGTTTGTCATAATTTGCATATTTGTTGAACCATATATGTTGAGAAAGGTATCTTCAATTCTAAATAACCTAACCCTGCCAAGGGAATTACTTTCATGACAGGGATATATAATCCACTATCTGAGAGTGCGTATTGCAATGCTCAGATAGATATCTGGCGTAATTATGTTAATATTAAACGCAAATTGTTTTTCACCTCAATAAATTCTCTACTTTTGCTCAATGTGATAAATTCACATTTAATCCACGTCAAAAATTCACTTCATTTTGATTTGTATATTCCACGAGTTAACCACGTCAAACCAGGTCGTTTAAACCGGTTTTGTCTGCTGGGATCATGCCTTACATGTTTTGCTTTTAGATTAACTCTCCCGACATAAAGAATGAAGAAAACGTTTGAATAGCTGTCTTTTTTTATTTGTTCATGGGATTCTAGGATATTAAAAAACTTTTTTATTATGGATTTAGGATCCTGGTGTTGTTTTTTGACACACGATGTACTACGATGCAGTCAACGCGGTTGTGACAACATCCTGACAATACTGTGCACTCACAGACTGGCAATTACCAAGAGGAGATCGTTAATGCCAGTAATGTGCTCTCGCAAAATATAAATTATAAACAGGCGATCATCACTTTCTGCAAAGTATAAATCTCAGGATATTAGATTTCATGCTCACAGCAAAATGTTCCAAATAGGTTTTGTAAATTTTGTGAGTAAACGGTATTTTGATATGAAGTCCGGTAACCTGACCAATTCTCAGCAATTATTTAGCTCAGGTCAATCTCCATTTACTAAAATAAAATATCTGATACAGGGTCAATTTACATTCTCATACTGTCCATTAATAAGAACAAGGATGACGAATTAAATCACTTCAGTCTTCAGGCTTCGAAGGTGAACGTTTTCTGTGAGGAGAACTATTAAACATAAATAACTGTAGGTATGTTATAAATAATACTTCATATTTGTTCTCATCAGTTATCAATTTACAAAGACAGTAACAGATTTTTACAACTGTATATTTATATCGTTTTGATCAAATTACAGGATAAATGCCTCTTTAGAAAGGTTAAATCTGATCATATCATGCATAATATGTACATCATTTCTAATGAGCATTGCACGTAAATAAAAAAAGATTATTAAAACATTACATGATGGATGTCGTTTGTTATATGTAATGTACTATAGGTTAGGAGTAATATTTAAATTTAACTAAAATCTAAAGTAAATTCCCTTATTTTAGTTAAGTGGCTGATCGTATTTCCTAAGTTTCCCACTATCTTGCCGAACTCTGCACTGTGCAACTCTCTGCAATCTGTGCAATTTTTCTATTTGAGATTCTAGCAAATAGTGAATATTGGTGTCACAAAGGAATGTATTAATTCCCTGGGTTTCGTTTGTGAATGGTCTTTGGCGATGGATAATTGCGTAATGTCCACATAAGTATGTTATTTTGAACCATATGTTTCTTAATCATATTGGTGTCCTGCAAGGGGGTACATACACATTTTAAATCCGGATATTAAGATAATTCATAGTCAATTGCAACACATTGCTTTCCTTCTGATAGGTAGGATTTGAAAAATATAAATGGTGTATTATTTAAACAGCACCTTTTTTAAAATATAATAAGTAGTGTCCGGTGATCAATAGTATCAAAATCAGCAGGAGACAAATCTCGTTGTTGGAGTGTACCAGTTTTGTCAATATCTCGCAGTGTATCATTTTGTACTGCCAATAAGGTCGTCCCTGCAGGAGGGGCCGCTTTCAATGCCATGGTAGGGTCAATACTTGTATTTTGAAAAATATGTAATAACAGTAATAAATAATAATAAACATTTGTATAACGCTAATTCAGATGATGTTCATGGCGCTCAATGTATGTAATACACACTATGTCCATAAGATATTGTACAGAGAAATGATTTATTTTAACTACAGGTCTGTTGTCCTCTTCAAAATATTGGCAGATAAAAACAGAATGTTATTCATCGCGTTACTACAGAAACAGTTGTCGTTATAAGTTTGATATTGATTGCAACCCAACACATGTATAAACAAAGGGTAAACACACCTGGTTGGTCGCTGTATCGTGCATCTGTCCCATATCTTATTGACTTGTGTAGTTTTATATATCGAAATTGAGATATATAATGAATTCAATTATCAATGAATACATGTGAAATATTTGCCTTGCTTGTACGACCACCATATTTCCAAACATGCGAATAATCTCAATCTTTTTTTGAGTGCATCTCTACTGAAATTGAATTGATACATTTAGAAGTAATATAGCAAATTATCATATCTACGAGTCATATCATATTGGAATCCATCATATCTTTCGTTTGGACTATATACAAATAATTCCTGTTTCCACGAAGGAAAGGTATTTATAACAATGGATACAGAACTGAATATCACATGCACAATGACAAAAAGTATGTAACTCGGGTTATAGGATTTAATATGAGGAAATACACAAGCGTTTCGTTAGTTTCCGTTTATTTATGTCTCTGGATATGGTCTGGGTATTTGTGTCATTCGGAAACAAATGCCAACCTAAACATTACAGAGGTAGACCAAACACCATTGTATTTAGCTGTGACCTCGCCTGTCAGTGAGAGTAAATATGAACACGATTCTGACAGCAAACATTCAGAAATACATCACAATAATGCAAAACATAGGAGAAGTGTAGAAAACGTTGAGACTGGAGAAGAGCATGGAGAAGAGAATCAAGAAGAGCATGGTGAAGAGCATGGAGATGTACATGGTGATGAAAATAAAGAAAAACATGGAGAAGAGCCTGGAGAAGAGGGGGGCCATGGTGAAGAAGAGGAGGAACACGGTGTGCATGTTGTATCATGGGCAGTCATACGTGTGGCATATCCATTACTTCTGTGCCTAGTTTTACTCCTCGCCGGAATTCTCAAAGTGAGTAAGTAATATCTCGTGATACCTAATATATGTTACAACGTGATTAAGGGATTGAAAAATACTGTCACTAAACTGGTACTGTTGTGTTCATTGATAAGAGGATTGAAGGATTGGTTTGGTCCTTCTGTAATAATATAATTTCAAGGTATAATTTATTGCTTGTGAGGATCTGAACTGTAAAATTAAATAAGATATTAGATCATCATATCTTCCGTTAAACAGTCTCTTTACATTGACAAACCAGATGTGTCAGAGACACGTTTTGTGTGTCAAGTAAATGATTTTTATCTCACATTCTACACCGCAAGTTTGTTATTGATCTTTGTCTGATGATGGAAACACCACAATAGTGAGCGATGGCCACAGGAAAGCTTTTTTTCAATTGAATCTGATGTTTTTCACACCGATTAAAAAGAATTTGATGCCGCACTTAATACTCCCCTATACTCTCCGTAGCTTTCTTTTTGCTTATACTGTTCTGATTTTCTTTAGTTTTTCACTATGCTGAATGGCTGTCAGCGGTTGTTCCCGAATCATGGTAGGGATACACTTTACCATAGAAATAACAAAGAGATAACAGTATAATAATTCATATTTTCATATATAATATTTTTCCATTTAAGTACACATGTTCCATTAGTTTATTCAGAGAAATAGTCATGTTAATCATAGAAATCAATCGTAAAGATGCATATAATATTTTACGACAGCTACGTACTTAATGTGATTAGAAATAAATTTGTTTTGATTTCATTTTTTGTAGCTTGCTTGTTGTATTTGGAATTGTTGTTGGAGCATGCATACAGTGAGTATCTAATGATATCTGAGCACAAGTAGTCTGCATTGTAGAGGTAGTCGATTCTTCTGTACAGCCTTTCCCGGCTTTGCTAACTGATCGGAATAAAGGCAATGAAGGTAGTTAGAGAATCAAACCAGCTTCTTACCTGAAGTCCCGAACACATTAATATCTAAACTAGGAGATTAATAATTGAGAAAAATCATCCTGTTAAAAATATCAACCACACTTGCCAGGTCTTTGACTGTTATCATCTCTTTTGAACCTTTTTATGATGTGAGAGTCGATAAGGAGGAGGCTAGAAACTCAGTCAAACTAAGTCTGCGTTGAAGAGGAAACAAAGTGTTATTCAAATCTTCTTATTTATTTATTATTTATTGCTTTGATAGTGTTCGGCACAAAATCTCCGTTGTGATTTTCACAGATGTCTTTGGTGATGTTTTATTTATCATTTGTTATAATTTATTTTGAAGATGTTTCATGTGAGACATTTCACATACCGAGCAAAGTTTAATGTTCTTTTCGGGATCCTGACCCACAATACTCTAAAACTTTGTTTCTATTTTAAACTAGAAAAAAGGGAAAACGTAGCTCCCATTTAATAGTCTGTGGTGTTGATGTAATAATAATAATGTTAATGGCATATTTATGTTAATCTTAATAACTAATAAAAACTGTTTATATTTACCTAGATATTCCAAGAACCTGTGGACAGAATCGGTTTTAGATGTGTAAGTATAACACAAGAGAGATATATCTGCTTTGTGCGATGGTTGTATACAAGATATTAATCAAGATTCATATATTATTCACATTATTTTCCCAAACATTCTGTAAAATCATTAGATATTTGTCCAGTGAGAAAAATGATCCTCGTAGTGCCTTATTCATGATGTGTTTGCAGCATTAATCCCGATCAAATAAAGCTGGATCCAGATCTATTCATGCTATATCTTCTTCCGCCGTGAGTTGTGCATTTTTTCTAGATATTTACATGTATTTACCAACATATATAAAGATGGTAAAAAAAGCTACATACAATCAACAATTTCCCAAACATTCAACGTGGTGCGGTCCCTCTTGTAGACCTAATATATTACCACTCATTTCAGACACAAAATGTGCACAGAGTGCGTCGATATTTACCTTTTGTTATACCAGGAAAACAATTTCAAGGTCCATGATTTATTCAACCCGAAATGTAGTTGTTTTTACCTTTGTCGTTTACGTCTTTACTGAGCTTTCAGTGTGAGTTTATTTGGAAGAGCATATACTCTAATGTTTGTTCTATCTTTTTTTCTTGCTTCGCTTAATGGAAATTCCATACAAAGCATTGTATTAGATTCGGCATACAGTCTCAATGATAGAGTGGTTTTCAACAATATTGGTACCATCCTCTTGCACGCAGTGGTGGTATGTACGATTGCTCATTTCATTATCGATATTAGATATGTTATAGTTTTATCAAACGTAATAGCGTTAAGTGAGACTTTTGAAATAAGAATATCGCAGGTAAATCATAAAATACCCTTGTGATCTGTGTTTATATTAATATATCATAATCAACAAGACTTGTAGAGGAGTAAGATAACTGAAGAGAACGTATTGTTTAAAAAGTTTCAGGATGTGTTTGCAATGGATTTTACCGTCCAAACATCATGCATTTTTGCGATATATGTTATGACCTGTATTTCTCCTGAAAGACATTTTAATACCATGCAGCGATTGCACACAAAAAATGTGTGAAATCCCTATCAGATACAAACAATTCCATCAATTCACTATTATCGCAAGTTACATCTCCACTGAGTCATAACACTCCATGAATTCGAGGGTTTTTTCTGGTTAACTTCAATCATAGCAAAATATTTCTTTGACATCTCAACGCTAACCTCAATTTTCCATGGAAACGAACCAAGGAAACCAAGCATAACAGGCATGCAGTGTTCTTGTTTTGATTGTTTTGATTGTCCTGTTCCATAACTATCATAGTATGATGTCTCAATGTTATCCAATTAAAGCATATAGTTCTAACTGATAAATTATACTTTATCCTAACAGGGAACCATACTTAATTTCTTCATGATAGGTAAGTGATTAGTCTTTTTGCTGGTCTAGAATAGAGGATGTTCATTATTCCAGATTTTATATATGATAAAATGTTCTATTAAGCAATATTTTAATATATTTTTTGTTCATCTTAATGTAAAAACCCATCTGCTTATTCTTCTCAGGTCCCACTATATATGGCCTTTCATTAGTTGGTGCTGTAGGTGATATAGATATCAGCCTAACACAATGTCTCCTGTTCTCTGCATTTATTGTGGCGGTCGACCCAGTTGCTGTAAGTTATACCTTGAATTAGATTTGAACATTGGTAAAACACCATGTTGGGGTGGGAGAGCTCTGGATGGTACCATATTCAGAAACTTAGTTGAGTGATATGACGTTATACCATTGTTCTCAACTAATCCGGACACCAATTCTGAACGAATCTGAGTGATTCTACGAGTTTTTAACAACCTCTTGACTTCTCGCATCAAATCCTCACAAAATCTACCGATTGTTGTCAGAGATGAGTGTATAGTGTCTGGAGTATGATGGCGTGAGTTTTATCGTAAATCTGTAATGTTTTTAGGGTACTTTTTGTACACCCAAGTCGTTATTACTCCTCATAAAACTGGAACACCTTTAATTTCTGTATAATAAGGTTGGGGAAAATCTCGTTAGAACTCAGTGTAAAAGACAGATGGGTGGGTCCTTCTTCGTGTTCAGGTGATGTGGGTTACAACCAGACTAGTTTTGACTGATTTAGTTTCAGACAAGATGTTATCATATCATCAGACCTGTGAGACACATACTAATAATGAAACATTTGGAACAATTGCATTGCACTGGATATATTCATACATGCTCAGAGTTGGCTTCTCGAAATATAAAATCCATGATAAAATTTTGAAATTGACCCAATGCTATAATAGTTTCTTTGCAAACGTGTCTGAGCTCAAATAAAATCAGAATATGAAGATTTCATATTTGTCCTCTGCATAAAGTTGCTATTTTTTATATTAACTATGTTGTCAAAAAACATGCATATTGCTCAAATATTATCCCAATATGAAGATTTTATATTTGTTTACTGCATAAAGTCATTACTATTCATATTTTCTATATTTGCAAAATAAAATAATAGTTATTATATTCTTTTGATATGCAAATTGCCTAATAAAACTCCAATATAAAGAGTTCATCTTTTTTTGATTATCATATCATTTCTATTATCTTATATTCTTCTTCAAACAGAATCCTAATATGAAGATTTCACCCTCAACATGTATCACCCTGTGGCAGCACTGTAGAAAACTTGGAGTCACAGCATCGTATGAAAACTGTAATTGGCGCTATGTTCCATTTCTTTACTAATGTCCATTGTTCAAACTTAACCCAAATATTTTGATGCCACCTCTGTTTTCTGTATAAAGACATTTTACTTACTTTAGTCAGAACAATTTGTATGTGTTCTGACTTTCATATTGCTCAAAAAAGATCCCAACATGAAGATTTCACCTTTGTTTATTGTATGAAGTCATTTTTTATAATTTCTATCAAAACAAAACAAAATGTTTCAATTCTGTATATTCTGATGTGCATATTGCTGAAATAAAACTTCAAAATGAAGATTTCAGCTTCATCACGAAAAAAATAAAAAAATACATGTTCCCACCGGGAATTGAACCCCAGACTTTTAGCATGGGACACAGATGTCTTACCCACTGAGCTACGTTGAATAGTATGATTTGACCTTCTCACTGGTAAATCACACAGTCAACATCAACATCAATTATCACTTTATCAAGTTATTTTATAAAGGGATATTCAGATTTTTAGTTCAACACCGTTCAAAGCTCTGCCACCCTAAATATTAATTACTTGAGAATTATTCTTCTTTTTAATGCTATCCAGGTATTGGCTATATTTCAAGAGGTTGGCGTCAACAACAAGCTGTACTTCCTGGTTTTTGGAGAATCCCTTCTTAATGGTAAATGTTAACATCTCATCCAATCTCTGTTTGGTATAATTTTCGATTATTCAGTTCCACAGCGCCTGTCTTTCCCCTCATTTGTTTCAGATGCGGTGACGATTGTTTTGTACAATACGATGGTGGCACTGAATGGACTTCATCATGTCACTGCAGATCAGGTACCTGATTCAATTATTTCTAGCTTCAGATGACATGACGTGTTTATTCCATGTGCGATTATACCTGACTATGGAGGTGAAACACTGGAGTAAACAAGCAATCGAGCTGGATTAAAAAGTTAGATAGGGGTGTGCGGCGAGCGCATTCGTACCTATTGTGTGAGCTTAATGTGGATGATTTTAATAAGATCTTACAAGCTGCTGTGATACAATATCAGTTGGTACTCTATTTGATCTTCTAAATGGCCGTATAGTTGATTTCGGAATATAAAAAACAATGTCGGAGAAATCTATAAAATCTTTAATCTTTAATCTCTATTTTTTCATGTATTTTTCACTCTATATTTGTGACTCATAATAGACATGTATAGACTCATAAAAGCACACATTTCGGAAGCCATGGTCATAGCAGACCATTATGTTTACTCAGAAAGTGATTGTCTAATTATTTGCTTACTCTTTAGATATTATTGGGTGTTGCCTCGTTCTTCACGGTAAGCCTTGGGGCATTGACTATTGGGATTTTCTTTGGCATTCTCAGCGCCCTCATAACAAGAATCACATCAAATGTCAGAGGTATGTATTACACGATTCGTCTGAATAAAAGATAAAAAATCACATCAAATTTCTTTTTTTTGTAACACGGATGGTTCCTTTTTTGACAAACATTGCCTGTCGGCAATGCTTGTCAAAAAAGGAACTATCTGTGTTATTCTCACACTGTCCACCAGAGGCACACGCAAACTATTACGTGATAGGTTCACCATGTCGCCCTCTGGTGGAGTTTGTGTTATTCTGTGATCGTAGACAGTAATAACATGTCCATATATATAGATTGGACTGCATAGTCTACTGTGATCGGTACGATCATGTGAAATGCGTATTCATTTCCTCTGGTTTGTGATTCGATTTTTTCTGTGGTCATTATTGTTAAAGCAACTGACGCCACTGTGGAGTGTTCGTCGTGTGCATGTATACGATAGATTAGACTGGTGTCGCCCTCATTTCTTGACACTCGGTAGTGGACCAGTCTAGTATTCGGCGTATGAATACAAGTTAAAGAAAAGAAGTGCGTGATGTAAATAAAGCAGAACATTGAAAACTATGTCATCGTGTTCGCCCATCGTTTCATAAAATTATCTTTTTAAATTGCTTGGAATTGCTTTCCAATCGATAGAACAAGGAATTATCAGTAAGTTTAGTTCAAATTTGGTGTAAATCGGACAATTAAAAGTCAGATGACATCCAAAAGTATGATCGGAGCTTTGCGCCTGAGCGATAATCGAGCAACTTACGTAATCGAGCCTGAAAAGGCACATCTTTGCACCCAGTTGTGCTAGAAAATTCGTTCATATACCAAATTAAATGTTTTTAAAAGATGATTAAAATATTGATTAAAAAATATTTCTTTAAAAAAAACCATTTTATCCATGCCATTTTTTTGTTTGGGGGGGGAAGTTATTTTTTATTTTTGTTTTGTTTGTTGTAATTTTTGTTTTGTTTATTTTAATTTTTGTTTTGTTTGTTGCAAGTTTTGTTTTGTTTGTTATTTTTTCCCATCCGTGTTACATGTGGAGCACCACTTTTTCTTGTTCAGATGATGACTGACAATATTTTTGTGCATCATAATTTTAACTTAAACGCAATATTCATGCAAATACTTTTTTTAACACATTTATAATAAAAACGATGAAACAACCATAACATCACATGCAAGTTTTCATTGATAAGTGCCCTACTTGCCACATAAGATTCATACCATACATATTCTTATGAAGTGAACTATTTTTCAGTGGTGGAGCCACTTGCAATTCTCATCATTGCCTATCTGTCATTCCTTTGTGCAGAAATGTTCCACTGGTCTGGCATCATCAGGTGAGAAACCCTTCGCATATATGACTTCAGCACTCTCAATTATATACACCCCATTAACACAATGGAACCTACTTTTTCTAAAGGAATATATTTCTTTATATTTCAGTATGATAGCTTGTGGCCTGATGCAAGCTCAGTACTCAATGGAGAATATTTCCCGGAAATCCTTTACCACAGTCAAATATTTCGTGAAAATGATTAGGTTAGCAGTTTTTTTCTGTTTCATTTGATTGCAAATTATTTGATCTGTAAGCCAGGTTATGGGTACGACTAAACATAAATAAATAACGTAGCATACGTTTCATTTTCATATTTGATTGGTCTTTATCTTTAAGATCTTTGTTCAAATCTGAGGAAATAAGAGTTTGTATCGCTTCCTTCAAATAATTGATAGTTTTTGTTCATTACAGTGCTATAAGTGACTGTGTAATATTCATCTTCCTTGGACTAGAGGTTATTAGGACCACATATGAGTGGCATACGGGCTTTGTACTGTGGAGTGTCTTTCTCTGCCTGCTCTGTAGGCTTATCAGTGAGTACATGCCATTTATAGCGATTGACTAAGTCGCCAATGGACATGAAATATTAATATCCTTTTATTTCAATTTATCAAATAAAAAAAATTGTTTACAAATGCAAATATAAGAAATATTTTGCATAATGACTTAAAGTTGCTTTCAGCATCATTTGGTTTGTCTGCACTGGTGAATTGCAACTCCAGTGAACCTATAGGATACGAGGAACAGTTCATTATGGTATGTTTTTCTCCTCGCCTATTCGCAATAATAAGACAGCATATTATCTTTCAATCTTAATCAAAGCTAGACAATCTATTTGAGATATTCATTAATATTTACCATATCTCAAAATAATAAAAACCAAACATATATATTATATGTTCTCATCAGACTTACATAGTATCTGCCGTATGCGGGACTTAGCTATGCAACAGGAAAAACTGGTAGACAAACTGACCTCAACTGACAGAAAAGGGTGCATGTGTTTGTTGAGGAAATATATATTATTTTCTTCCCAAAATCTAATGTCTATGTCTAAATTATTTCTGCAGTGGTACGGAGGTCTGAGAGGTGCTGTATGTTTTGCCCTGTGTGCTACAATAAATGATGATTTTCCCTTCAAAAATATTTTCCTGACGACAACTCTTATCGTTATTTTTTTCACGGTTTTCCTTCAGGTAAGAATATCTATTACACCGAATCAACCTAATAATGATATTCTGGATATGTAACAGACCATTATAACAAGAATTCTTTATCTATTTACCTGATTGGAGACATATGCTACTTAAAATGTGTTATTTAATGCATAACCATTACAGATGAGTAATTTTAGAAATAAGATATCTATATTTGTTTTTAGGGCACCACCATCAAACCATTAGTTAGAATGTGTAAAATAAAAAGGGCGGAAAAAACCCACATGAGCGTCGCCGGCGAGTTTCAGTCCCATGTATGTATTGCGTATTTGTATGAGATGTGTGAAGGTGTTATCATTATGATTCCATGATACGGAGAAGGCAATATTAACCTATGCATCTTTTACAATCAATCGGGCTTTCAAACTTTAGAATCAATCCAAATTTTACTTCTGTATAACAAATAATGTAAATGGGTTCAGCGGTAAGTAGTACTTAGTATTCGCATAAGATAATGATATATCAAAGCCTGGTTTTTGTTGATTATTGTGATGATCTGTTTGGTTTTAATGAAAGTTTATAATATGCTTACTCATGGTGAAAAAAGTGGTTTTGATCAAAAACCTTTTTGATCAAATTTTAATGAAATGCAATTTGTCAAATAAAAGATTAAAATGTCAACGATCATGTTTGAATGAACATTGTAATTTAGTTATTACTTGAGGTATTGTATCAAGGATTATTAATTTGACACCAAGGTGATGGACCACGTGATGGCTGGGGTGGAAGTCGTGGTAGGGACCCTGGGAGATAACTACATCCGGGTAAGTTTATCTTAGGATTAAGACGCAGAGATTCAAAACAGCCTATCAGATATGGTTTACATTCCGGAAGTAAGACTTGCATCATATGTTCTGTGACAAAATGCTAAATCAATGCAGACAGGCCTGTCTGGCACGTAAACAGTGAAACTACGTAGTTTGAGATCAGCTAGATTTCCAATCTAAGTGTGTAGACTGTCAGTTACTGAGCGATTGGGAAGAAAGTCCCAGGTTAGCTGCAAATATTTCTTGTATTTCTTGTGTAATTCAGAAAGACAGACGTCGGGCAGAAAAGGCCGCGAGATCCGTGTTTCAGAAAAACAATATAGTGTCCAGCACATGCATCCAGAGTTAGCCCGGCGAAAGTCAGTTTAAATGTAAAAAAAAATGTCAAAAAATTTATAAAAAAAACTCAAGAAATAGCTTGCAAATGGTGAAATCAGTAATGGACTTCGAGAGGCAAAATCAGTGTCAGTATCACATCTAAATAAACGAAAACCGAAATAAAATCGACCACCACTACCGACGCATGCGCATGCCATCCCATTTCAAATCGAACTTTCCATCAAATTTTATTATTCTTCATTTTATGGCTTTCTAATATTTTCTGAACATCTGTATACCTCAATGCTTGATTTGATTCACATTCATCCAGCGTGGATGTGGTCCTCTTATATAAAAAAATGAAAATATGCCGATAGACACTACATGTAGTTGGTGTCAAATGTTCGGCTTCAGTATTCTGTGTGCAATACTGACCAGTCCCAATTGAATTTGCATATGCATAGAACGCATAAATTCTACTTCTGCTGAGTATATCAGTTGCTGATCCATTTATAGTTATAATCCTATGCATATTGGTAATCTTAAACCATCATCAACAAAACAAGCCAACAACATTTGAAATCCACCTGTTAAAGATTTAGTATGGTATTGACCATCTTTTATATCTGCAGTCTACCATTCAGCGTGCCAATGACAAATATCTGAGAAAATGGCTTCAAAATAACCCACAAACAGAGAATGAGAGGATATTACAGGTGTATGAAAAGGTGGCTCTCAAGTAAGTCTTTATAAATCCATTAAGATCTTAATCCATTAAATCTCAAACAATTAATTGTTTAACACAATAGAGACAGATACAATTTGTAATGCAATTATTTGCTGAACATATTGATTTTCATTTGTAGGGATCATGCACGACACATTTATGAATCTACATCAAAACTTGTAAATGTAGGCGATTCATGCGGGTGAGAACTAATCAGACTTTTTTCATAACAATCTATATATATATTGCATTCAAGCAGCAAGACCTTCTATTTCGCGATCTGTCTTGGGAAAACATTACCACTTATTAAAATGTTATTAGTTAAAATCATATTTTGAATATAGATTGTGATTATTTTTACTGAAAATAATCGTCGAAAATATGCAGAGAAGTTCCAAGTTTACATTATTTCTTTGCAAATATCCAGCTATATACGCTTGAGAAACAATTGGTTTATTTTCTTTTCAGTGATGATATCAACACAATAGAGAGAGACATAGATATAGATCAAAGTAAGATGACCTCTGTGTTCCTTTGTGATCTAAATGATATTCGTATCTGTACTCTCTGTGCGTACAATGTATGTTAGACTTTAACTTGGATTATTTCTAACCCCCGAATCCAGTGCAATGCACGTAAATCCTACAAAATGTAACCCCCGTCCTTTGATGTTCTGTTGACCCTTAAAAACACTCCAAGACATGCAGCAATATTATGAATATGTTTTGATCTTATCACTACAGGTGTTAGGCGCCGTAACAAGGAATCAAATGGTCCAATAATCATAGGTGAGAAGGAAGCAAGCAGAATAATCACACTCTTCTATATTTGAAGTTGTATCCGAATTTGTCATATCACTGCATCATTATAGGGTGTTATTTCCTTGTTTCCTTAGATGACAATGAGGGTGTGACGAAGCTCAGACGGGCCATGGCCAAATCGAATGTATTTGTGAGTATCTAAAGCGTACTTGACGACGACGACGACAACAACAATAACAATATTAGTAATAGAATTAGTAATAGTAATATAAATGATACTATTAAATTGATAATAAAGATAACGCATATATCAAGCGTTGCACACTTATAGTGCTGATAAGTGCTCAATATACTCCATGAGAATGCTGTCAGAATTTGGTTTTATAACTGATTTAAAATTTTCAGATGACCAAAAAAGTGCGATATGACAAAAATTTGACACATGATGATGATGACTTTATGAGTAAGCTCCAAGAAAAGCATGCCAGGATCGAGGTAAATCGACATATGAGATCCCCAGGGAATAGCCGACCACACACAAGACATGTGAGTGAGTCTCAAGAAAGTTTAAGTCCCCCAAGGTCCAGACATGTTAGTGAGACAGATGTGTTTGAATCCAATGGCCATGCTATTGGTTATGGAGAGCACAGATGGAAAGCTCTAACTGACAATAATGAATCAGAGGCATATCATAATGGAGGCAAACACAGCCACAGTAGTATTGAGAGTGATGTTTCACGCATGCGTAGACCAAGTATGGCAGATGTATATTCAAGATTGGCAGCGATTACAGAAAAACAGTACATGGAAGCAAAAGTAGAAAAAACACAGAACAATGATAATATGTATGAAGACAATCACACGCCCAATATCTCACTTATTGAAGACTCTGACAATGAGTGTGATTGGGAAAATAATCTAAATAAAAGTGATAAAGTACAGGTCCGTGATAAAGGGACACTGATAAGGGAATCAATGTCACACAATGGACATACAGATGAACAGCTGACTACTGCTGAGGGGTTAAAAGAGGATAGATCCTTTCTCAATATAGGTAGATATTCAGTAGTAGTGAGAATTGGAGCAGATAATGATGCATTTCTGGTTGATGGTCAAGATGTCAGTAATGTTATAGAAAGTACTCCTCTATAAATGCGTGACACCTTAAAATTGCTACTTAATATCATGACCTGGATGATCATTCAATAAATCGCTATGCAACTGGGATATATCAATAAAACTTAGCTGAATTTCAGTTACCAATGCTAAGTAACCATTTCATATACAAAATAATTGTATTTTGCTTCTTTGGAAACTTAAGCCTGACCTTAGATGTCTGGACCCTCAGGGGATAGAATTTTGAAATTAAATAACATAGTTACACAGATGTAACATGTTTTTTTTTCATTAGAGCAATCAGTCACAATCCTGGGATCGGTTCAGCTTAATGGCCTCATTCTGTCATGAATAGGGACAGGGAAATTAATTTGCGCATTTTTTATTCTGTGATATGTCATTCTCAATTTTATTTTTCTTGACCACAATATATCTCCATTTTTTGTCCTCGGTCGGTTGTGTTTCCAATCCCTTTTCCCCGGGTGCACACATCCTATTTTTTAACAGACATGTGTATTAATGGATTAATGATTTATTTGGAAATGCTATGATGCTTTTCATTTACTCTGATAATACAGCTATTTCAAGTGGTCATTTATTGCAGCAAACTAGACATCCATATCTGCCTACCACATCGTCTTGATGACCCTGTGATAAAATGACCCTGTTTTGAATTAGTTTGACATTTCTCTCATTATCATTTCAATAAACAATTTTTATTCTATCCAATTCAAAGCATAAAAATGGTTCATATGGTGATGGTAACAGCCGAGAAGCCCCATAAATTGCAATTTTGATATTTTTTGTCATAATGTTTTGTGCCAACTTCCTCAGAAGATTATTTAAGTATCGGTGTCGGACAGCAGATAGCTTAATTATAACACTATTGCTAAGAATAAAAGGCAATGGGCTGACTGACCCACCAGGTGACACCTTGGTTTCTTTGTTAAAAAGCACAAATTGGGAAAGTCAGTATGTGGGACTTAAATATAAATATAAATAACTTGGAATTTGTCAAGGTTGGGAGGTATGCAAAAATGGTAATATTTTGAGTACTATCCCAATCCCTATTTAGACCCCCACAGCATGAACTGATACATATCAAAAGAGGTTCCATCACAAGCTAAATATACAATATTTTTTCATTGAATTGGGTGAAAATCTTGTCAGAGATAAAATATGTATCTTTTGCATCGAAGAACCAAATTTATCATCTCCCATAGCCACAATACTTTGTGTTCCTGGTCTATCAGTATCAGTTGGTGATGGCATCTTCAATAGTCACCAAACTGCCTTCTACTGTTGCTTTTCACCGCCATTTCACATGTGTTACATTAAAGAATAAAAAATAATAATTCGGGAATACTATTTGACAGTTCTCCTACCCCATCGATTATTACGTAGGAACCATTTTGTCCTCGGCTTTGGGACACCTTGCCCAATTGGCGTCAATAGTCATCCGCTAGATGTCACGGCAGTAAAATGCCAGTAATTATCCAGTGG
Organism: Amphiduros pacificus; assembly: GCA_949316495.1. Taxonomy (NCBI): domain Eukaryota; kingdom Metazoa; phylum Annelida; class Polychaeta; order Phyllodocida; family Hesionidae; genus Amphiduros; species Amphiduros pacificus. Next base: position 30,938,173 of record OX439002.1, read on the forward strand.
ATATTTCCATGGCCCCGGGACCGTCAAAAGTTGTGGATACTAGCTTTCGGACCATGACGGCGATTGGGTGCAGCAGGTACATTCTATGGGAAAGAATATCATTTTGACTATGAATGTGAAAGACAATGCTCAACATGAGAAAATAAGGTTAAACTAAAAAAAATAGGTTAACAAAAAATATTTGAAGAATTGAAAATGCCTGAAAATGATGTTGACTTTTGTTCTGTTGTGGCACTGTTGGAATAATTCTCATAAAAACCTTTAGCCCCACATTTAAGAAAAACCTTTCATTGTACATTGATGACAATTTTCATTATGCTGGATGAATTCCTGAGCGACCAACTTCAACAGTGAAAATATTCAAATATATGACGATGTTATGAGGCCACTGGCCGAGGAGCAGTTGGTTAGAGAGCAAGATTATTAGCACCAGTTCCTCTTTGATGAATCAAAGGTCATGGGTTCAATAACTGGTAATGCTGAGGTTGCATTCGTGTTACAAACATTACATATGTTCTGATGACTGCATGGTGAACCTATTTTGTCACTGTAAATCTTTGACCATATGCCCTCAAACTTAAATGGATTTGCCCATTTTGCCGTATAGAATAAAATGAAAAGTTTAAGGGCATATCAGAATTATACCGTAATGCCGTATCAACGCTAAGCTGATATGCGTGATTGTTTCTGGAATTACATCACTTTCAACATTATTTGAGTCATTTCGTGATGAGACCTACTTGTAGCAGATATAGTGCTGCCTCACTGAATTGTCATGTCGCAGGTCCTTGACATGACAACCCACCCGGTCACAGATTTACAAGGACAATGGGTTAACGTTTTAGGCACGGGCCTACAAGTAGGTCTCATCACGAAATGACTGAAATAATGTTGAAAGCGATGTAAAACCCCAAACAAACAAACTAGCTAACTGTGCCACGGCCAATGGCTTGAGCAGGTTGAAAACCTTGAGTATTTCAAACTCAAAAGAGGTGTTAATAAGCACATGTGAACTCAAGTATCATATCATAATATTATTATATTATAAGTTCCGCACCAACGACAGGGTCATGTTTGTGCAAATATTCCGAACCTGTAGAAAAGATACACTGTACGTAGCATCGTGAAAAATTCTGGAAGAAATTCTGGTTTGAATTTTCCTGATCCTTGTTTGAATTAAAATATACAGTTAGGTAGTCACATAAGTTGCATAAAATATGAATGAATTGAAAACAATCTCTAAAATTAAAAAAATAGATAAAGATATTTCATTCTCTATTTGTAACTATACAATCTTGGAATTGAACAATTACCTGGAATGGTACATCTACCGCCCGACCTTCAATTGACTCCGCATGTGTGAGTTAAGGGGGAATATTTCCGTGGAGCTTGCATTTATTATGTCGACCTGGTAGAATGGACTCACCATTTATAGTATCATACACAGACTCGCGCCATTACACTCCATAATGGGTATCATTATTATTACATTATAACTGTGTACCATTTAAGTGTTTATTGACCATGTAGTAGGTTAGGCTAAAGAGCCACTAATTGTAAAGTGTAATCAGTAAAGTGTAGAGCGGAATTACGTACGCTGGCACCCTTACTTACTGCGTCATGGCCTGGTCTGTATTTGTATTTACGTAGCAAATTAGCTTTCTTCGGACAGTTTGCGGCAGATTAATAATAAATCAATTGTGTTCAAACCCATACATATTATTGTGTCCTAAGAAATCATAGTAATCTAATTGTGTTCAGTGCAATGCTTAATTGTTGATTTCAATTTCACATTTCTTACAGACCTTTCATTGTAAATATGATATGTAGAGTTTTTGAAGTTTTTCATAAAGCACGTGTTCTGAACTGCCTTAATTCCTTAACTTATGTTTTTTTCTATTACTGAGACTGAAATGGTATATATTTATCATTATGTTTACATCTGTCCATTGTCCAGATATATGGTGATAGATGAATTATTAATTATAAAAGAAATTTATGTGTATGTCATGATCAATGTAGACGTCATGATATGTGTCAGAAGGTACACAATGATAGGTCATGATGTGGTGTGTGTGTGCTAGAATATAAATAGGATAATTATGTAATGATATTTAGAGCCTTGTGTACCTGTCAAAATGGAGGGTCAGGGCGCATGAAATAGACTTGAAATAGATCTAAAACATGCAAGCCACAAGTAAAAAGAGTAGGCAAAATAGCCATGAAATGATCTTGAATTTTAACAGCACTACAGACCTAAATATGTTCATGTTCATGTTGAACCACTTCAGAAAATGAAGTGTCATCATGTTGATATTCAGATCAATTTTCATGTGTCACAACAGGCACCAGCCAATCATGTTCTTGGAAATCATGACACTTTATTGTGGTAATGAAACAAAAATACATTGTACCTCAAGATATCATAATATTTAAAAGTTGTGTAAAGTTATACAATTCTGTCTCACGTGTGTAATAGTTTCTTACATTTGGTCCCTCAATTACATTGTTATCTCTCATTTATGTACTCTGCATGGCGAGGTAGAATCATTTACTACCTCTGCAGCAATACGTTGTTCCTTGCACAGACTTAGTTCGCATATTTGCATGCAATTACCATATAGTTGGTCAATTGGCTGGCTCATGGTACATGCTCATGCACAACAACACAACTGTACACATGCATGCACATGCTTATTTCATATGTTCAAAAGTAATTTAGAATGGAGCATTCGTAATTTGGGAGAGGAGTGTATTTGAAATATCTGGTTGTAAGATTATACCATTTATATAATTTTGTTCAGGATTTTACATGACTTACAATGCTATTCAGTCAGTTCATGGTGAGGCCTGATATACCATATGCCCAAGAAGAAAAAGTCAAGATTTTTTCCTCCTCCTTCCTTGAGGATTAATGGTACATCCCCTGCTGACTAATTTTGTCTGACTATTTTGGTACACATGTCACTAAAATCTCAATCCTTACTGTACTCACTTTCTTATAATAACAATGACAACAATTGGCAATGTTACCCCATGTGATGAAATATTTTACTCATTGTGTCCTGGTTGCTTGCACTGGGTGTGTCCCCTGTGCACTCAACCAAAGAGTTGAATATGCCGTTTACTTGCAGAGCCAGGTATAAATCCTGGATCTGCTGTGGAGAGTATCATTTATGTGGCCGTCTCCAATATCTAGATCTTGCCCCTTCTTCCATGCAGGCACTTTTGTAACAAGACAGATTTGTTTGAAAAAGATGTATGTGTATCTGCTGATGTATTTATTTACCACAAATTGTGTACGAGTTGTAATATAAATATAAACATGTCTTCAATCTCAAACCAAATGAAATACTATTCCTAATATAATTAGGAGTCTTGGAGAATGAGAATGCTTTGTCCCCAAATTGTTTTCAGGTGAGATTTGGGGACCACCAAAAATGCTGTCATTAACCTTCAAGTTCTTTTCACAGTGTGGAAAAGAAGTTCACAGTAAGGGATGCCTTACCATCCAAGGCCTCCCAGATAGTAAGAGGTATCTTAAATTATATTCTGGCGCATACTGAGAGCCAGTGCAGTTCTTTCATTTTCTCACATGTGATCCAATTTCCTGATCTTTTTCACTGCTAGTGTACAACATGAAGACCAGCAAGGAGACCATTTTCATAGTAAAGGGTAGAGGTGACAAAAGCATGAGTCAGTGTCTCAGCCATTTGTCATCTAGACACTGTCTGATAGCAGCAATGTTCGTGACCTTTCTTGCACATTTTTTTTTCATGTCCATTTTTGAGCCAAAGATGATGCCAAAGTCTATGCATAATTTAAGTTCACATTTACACGTGTCGAAATGATGTATATTTATGCGATCCATGGAGATGTATATCTGAATATCATCTGAATAAATGTGATAGCTCAGTGCACATTTTAGAATGATGTATGTAAAAGGTCACATGTCGTGAAGAGCATGGGTCCCAGCACAAATTCCATACTTCTGCACTTTAAAGCAATCATGAAATGAGATTTCTAATCACGTTTTTCTTGCACAATATAGATGTTCATACCCTGAACTTTGCAATAAGAATTCATTACCCATCATATAACCCCTACATATATCTCTGTGCCTTTTGAAAGATCTTCTGCTAAAATCTAAATCATCCATTGGACATTTTTCAACAAACTTTGTTTAGCTGGCAAGTGATGTAGTGCACACAACTGCGCAATAAAACAATGGAGTACCTTCAGATTGGGACAATGGAGTGATTTGGCTTACAGAGGCCGGTTTTTCCATCAACACTATTGATACAAGCCTAACACCCTGACATACCACAATAGAGGTCACGTGCTTGTATACATACAACCACATAGTGTTAACTAGAGTACAGCCAGTATTTGGCAAAACACAATATATAATTATATATTTTACTAAAAGTGATAGAAACAAGGGGTTTAAGGAGTAAACAGATGAAATCTTTATTTTACAAAAAAGCCTACATAATATCATACAATTATTACCTGAAATATACATTTCTAATTATGCATATATATATATATATATATATATATATATATATATATATATATATATATATATATATATATATATATATATATATATATATATATATATTTGTGTATATATTTATTTATATGTCATTAAGATATGTAGATATAAATATAATACTCTGTAAGTTTGTTCACATCTCATTAATCAATTTTGGCTTATGTTTTCACTAGATATTGGATTATAATAAGGGGGTTATTCAATACATCTTTCCCCACCAGTTTAATAAGAAATCCGACAAAGTTTGCCTCTTGTACAAAATCAAAAAATTATTGATTCTGAAAATTATTCAATTTTTGTGGTTGGAGTACCTAAACAAAAGGTAAGAATGTGTGTTTTCGGCATATCTTGTCAAATTATTGCTCAAATGAAATATATCTCCTTAAATTTCCTTTATGTTCGACTTATTATGCCAAAAGCTGACCCCTGAATATCCAAAGTTAGAAACACAATATTTCTTTTCAAAGTTGTCTTAAAATAGTATTATGTTTACTACTTGGCAACTTCAATAATTATTGATTTTGTCTTCAAAAATATGTGAATGTTCTCCATACACAACACTCCTAAACTTGTAAACCCCAATATTGGATTTCGTTTCCGTTCGGACCTTTTCCAAGTCAACAAACTGGCCTTATGGCATAGATTGTATAAACGCATGTGTGTAGATAATATAGTATTTCAACGTTGTTGTCACATACATAAAATTTTGTACCACCATACAAAATGTGTGTCCTTAAATTCAAACATTTGAATTTAAAATGGGCTACTCAGCTTTTTCTTGATGTGTGGGTTTGTCATAATATCAAAATAATAAACCCATATTTAACTTAAATCATTTCATTTGTCATTGATTTTCCTGATATCTATTAATTCTACAATACACTGGAATATAATTCAAGTTTATCAATATAATATGTGAAAGATGTCCCAGACTTCAGCCTCCAAGCAACTTCTCTTCATTGACCAATATTTAAGGGTATTTATGGATGTAGGTAATGAGTGTCCTCTGGTGGCAGATTTTCCTAGGGAACTACTTTCTTTATATGCCAAAATAAAATGTTTTCAAAAAAGTACGGGAAAATGGCTCAACTGTCAATAGTCCCCTTTTTATCCAAATGATTCAGTCATTATAGAATGCTTTATGATATATATTTTTGTAATAAAAATTTCTGTTATATATTGAAATCATGTCAAGCTGTTAAAGAAGACCATAATAAAGTGGATTTCCAAACAACCTTTTAAAAGTGATCTTAACAATATGTACTGCGATCCTAGGGAAGCATATTTTCTATTTTCCAAAAATATTAAGAGAAAAATAAAGGCAAAGAAATATTTTCATTTCTCTTCGTAAATCTGATTGCCATACTTTCTTTATATTTCTGAAATATACAAATGAAAATGAGCATTTTCCAGATGTGTAATCTACAGAACTAATTTGCTTATGTTTTTCATTTATCATCAAAACTATTATATTTATCGAGGACAATATTATTTTGAAAGAGTTGAAATTACCATATCTTATAATTAGTTTAAATTTCGATTGATGTTATTTATGCTTTGATTTTAATTGGGAATGTATTCTAACACTGTAAATATACTCATTCCCCCGAAAGTGCAGTATCTTTGTTAGTTTCTCCTGTGGCACTAGGGGGCACTCATCTAAAAGACCCATAAATACCCTTAAAGAGAGTTAACAAGATATCATATAGCAATTTAAAATAAGTACCGTGTATCCTTAGTAAGCTATGAGCAAAATAAATACTATAGTTTTTAATGATCTGAGTACATATCATTAAGATATAAATTCATGGAATCAACTGATCCAAAGGCACTGACGTATAAGAGTAATCAAATTAAACATAATATATACATAAACGTCTGACAATCTGGGCCATAGGACAACTATATCCGGATGCATAGGCCATGGACGACATTTATTTACATTGCTGTGTTACATTGTTCTGTACTTTCTAGGAGATTATCCCTGAATATTGTAATAATTTATGAAAAGAAAAATGGATATATGATCAGTAATTGAGAGTTTGGTGAAAGGTACAATTAGGAGAAATGATTTCACATTAGTTGTTAATCATCAGAAAAAAAGATTTAAACGAAAATGATTGCATTAATAAAAGGATATTTTGAGCCACTATTAAATCATCGAGGGACTGAATATTTCCTATGCTTGTTGTTTTGTATAGATAATCTAAATTCAGTTATTGGATCGGAAACTGTTGACATTTCTGAAGAAATATATATATTTGATATGTATATATTAGGTATGAATGTGAAACCCATGTGACCGGGAAAATACAATAATTGATATGCTTACATAGCAGTCATAGATTTATTGTTGATAGGATATTAGGGTAAATAAATATATGGTAAATAAATATTTTCATGCAACTACATATTTGTTGTTTTCACTGTGATATGTTTATATGGAATACATATATATGAGTCAATCACAGTTTAGATTCATCGATTATTGCACATGAAGTGAGTGTTTCTGTGTCTTTCAATTTCAAGTATTCATCAAGTAGGTCACACTCCATATTATCGTCCAGCATGCCCACGCTTGTAATACTTCTCCTTTTCTCTGTCATCCTTTGAGTGGCAGATTTTGCCTGAACAGAAGTCTCATTGGCTGATAAAATAGAGGAAAGGGAATTTGGCTCAATGGAAGCTTTGATATTTGTAAGTTTGGACTTGTATGTGGTCTGGTCGTGTCCATTGTCCTGCACTGTGTTCACGTTTAATTTAAGATCACAGTCAAGATTCTTGAGCGAATCACTTTTGGATGACATAAAAAGCATGCGATGTGATGAGGCTAAGCTCACTGTATCAGAATAACTGTCCTCCTCATCTGCTTCACCAATCTCATCAATACTTCCTAATGACCTGTGCCTTATGGGTGGCAAACTACACACCGAGTCTTCACTGTTTGACTCAGCCCTGTGGTGGTCAGTTGATATATTGTCTTGCACCCGTTCTGGGCTGTAGGCTTTGTTTTCAAAACTCATGACAGGTAAGGTACTGGGCCTCCTCGAGTAGGAGCCCTCCGAATGCCGCCTGTCCTGCCCAGGTGGTGGGATTTCATCAAGATGGGACGAGTCTGTGAGAAAGAACTTACTGATGTGGTCAGGAAACTGCTTGTAGAGGACGAGAATCGTTAAACCAGTCACCAATGTCACTCCACCTGTGGAATATAGAACCAACACATACTTTGCATAACTTTTCTAAATAATACTTCTGATTTTAAAAGATATCCTTTGTATTTTGACATCAAAACGAAGGTTTCTGAAGCATGTGCCAATGTTCTATTTGACAAAGGTTTGTATGTATTCAAATATGTGGTACAAACCCGAAATGGCAGTCATCCAAAAGCACCAACCATATGAAAATTTAAGAAAGGCATCCTCAAAGGGTATTGTAAACTGAGGCCCTGGCTGAAGAGAGTTGTACACTAGACACGAAGTCACCATTAGTGTTCCGGTGAGCGACATCAGAGCGGCTCCATAATATACAACGAAATTGAACAGGATGTTGGAAACCATCCAACAAGAAAAGGAAGACCTTTTAATATAATAGAAACAGGTGTTAAGTTAAGTTAAAGTAAAATCTTTCAAGAAAACAAATATGACAAGAAACGTTTCTTGAGAAAAAAATAATACTAACATAAAGAAGTCATTTACATACTGATAATCAAGACTAGTATCAAAATTATTTTCCAAAGTGAAATAATTGTAATCATTCAAATTGGATATTTAGAAAATGTGTTTTTCTGACAGAACGAGATGGTATAATATGATAATATGATATTTGCCAATTTATTGCAATTTATCGCAACAGATTGGATATATGGGTCGATGTTGTGTATAGCATACCAGTTTAGAATATATGCGAAGTATCCAGCTTGTCGCAGGAGCCTGCTCCAGCGAAGGTTTCCTATATCCGCAGAGAAGTATTCCAGAATATACAGAATGGTTTGAGGCAAGCCCCTAACTTTGGCATACTTGAATTCTTGTTCAATCTCGTGAACTGGAATTTATCAAATAATAAAAGTTCTCAAAATCGTATTGAGTCAAACGATATTGATACTTAGGTTTTGCATTTCTCCATGGCAAACTATATAAAACTCAAGAGGTTTGAAAGTGACAGGACGAATAGTACAAACTAAGCTTCATACACGTGGCTGTGAAAAGAGTTTTTCCCCACCGCTAATCACTATTATCAATGATTAGTGTTCAATAAGTTGTATTATTTTGACACTGTTTCCGGTATTACGGGTTAATCATGGAAACTAAATGTCTTAAATTTCATGGTCAAATGGGCAAGATCAATGTGAAATTCAAATATATAAACATTTCTTCTTCAACGACGTCCATGTATCAGGTACATTTTCTTCATCCAACGATTATTTCCCAAAAATATTTTCAATTAAGAATGATTTAATTTTGATTACATGCTGCATTAGTAATTAGCATGTAAGATTGTCGAACCGAGATGCCACGAGGGAAACATGGGCGTCAGTCACTTTATATATTCAGAATGTATCAAAAAGGAATCCAGACTCATTAATATTGCCGTGTATGGTTGGAGGGCAGAGGAGGCGGCACGGACACTCAGACGATAATGTTAAACATCATACTGAGTATTGTACTCGCGCTTAGCTTTGGATTTGCACCAAGTTGATTCCCAACCTGATGTGACCCTTGGCCGACCTATCCTCACAGGTCAATTGTTATATATATAGCTGTGTTATTACATTATTCTATCCTTATTGTCCACATTGCCCTAACTCCTCAGTTTAAATCGCACGGTACTGTCAAAGTCTGATTGTAAATTAGTTTATTTATCAAATACAACTTGGTGCAAATGGTCAAAGATGGTTTGAGTAATGAATTATTTTAGTAAGTCAATGCGCTGGTCAAAAGCTTACCTTTCACAAACCAAAATCTCTCATTGTAGTTGACATTACCAAAGTCGCCCTCGTTATCTGAAGTTCCTGCAGCATAAAGAGGGCAATTCACAGGTACTGAACGCTTTTACATATAACAACCCATGAATCAGAAATCAGATTTTTATGATATTTTAATCAGTTACTGATTACAATGAAAGCAATTGCTGACCTTCCATGGAGACATTGACCGAGCGCAAACCCACGTTGACTGTTATGTAAGCATATAGACCGCCTGAGTCCTCTGTGTGGTAGGGACCAAGGCTGGTGATGTGAGCAATCTGCCAGTCCTGGCCGTAAGTAGTCACTGAAGCACACATTAATTAACTCGGTAAAATGCCATTTCTTTATATTCCACGCCTAACATAAGTATGGTGTCTTCGAACCACGAATTCATTCTATTGTAATGTCTGAAGCATGCACTATAACTGAGTGAAATAAATGAATTTTAAGTTTGTCATCAATCACCATGTGCCCATGAGGGTATATATATATATATATATATATATATATATATATATATATATATATATATATATATATATATATATATATATATATATATATATATATATATATATATATAAATGAATTTTAAGTTTGTCATCAGCCACAATCACCATGTGCCCATGAGGGTATATATATATATATATATATATATATATATATATATATATATATATATATATATATATATATATATATATATATATATATATATATATAAATATATATATATATATATATATATATATATATATATATATATATATATATATATATATATATATATATATATATATATATATATATATATATATATATGCCACCCATGTGCCACCCATGTGCCACCCATGTGACCACCCATGTGACCACCCATGTGCCATCTTTTAGCACCGACAAGCTATTTTATTACTTTAAATTACCTTCATGGTATTGACACCTTTGAGTACTGTAGTCAATCATAAGTAAAAGATAAAAAAAGTTACAATTATTTTTTCTGCTCATTATTCACTATTGCGGTATCTCAATAAATGTTTGCTTTTCAACAGGAACTTCTCAGGTAATGTCTGAGTTTGGACATTCAAGAGGAATAGACTTTCATGCCTCCAGCCTCCAATAGCCCATGCATTTCCTGTTCTGTGGGCTGTATATTAATGGCACCGTAGGGTCAAATCCAGAACAGATGATGAATAATTGTGTTTCCTGTAAGATGTCATTCATAGGTCAACCGGGAAATTAAATCTTTTATTTATGAATTATGGCATGAGATCCACTCAAATACATAGACATACATGGCTTTCATAACTTGTGATACTGACATACGCATAGTACAATGTAAAAATATTTCTTTCTATGCTCCTGTGGAATATATCATTTTGACTCTGCATTTGAGAGGTCGAGGTCATCCATTTAAAATTATATGTTTAATGGTAGATCCTTATCGAAATATCCACCGAAGCATTGATAGTGTATTCATTTACATTAAATTAACCTTGGTACCTTTCTCCTGAACAAACATATTTTGTTAACCTTGTGGGCGAATTGCGTTGATCTATACAAGTCGCTAAATGGTGTTTTAGGATACTTTCAGCAATAATGGTCACACCAGGTTGACCTACGAGACTTTTAACCAGTGTGAAAGTAACAGTGCCAGCAGCGAGAACCCACCATCTTCCGTCTCCCACTTATATAATCATAAAATGACACCGGTAAATTGCTATGAAAACTGTGCTATTGGGGCCGGTCTAAACAGGTCGTGTTTAGCCAGGCACAACACGTCAATCAACAAGGTGGAGTTAAGGCTATGTGAAAAGGTCATTAGTATTTCAATTGATAACCACTGCGTCTTTGGGCTTAAGCTACTAGCATATGTCTGATACTTTAGGGCATCTTCTCATCTCCTCATTAGTGACAAAATGACCTTTTCACCCCATGCTAGCATCGGTTTGACTATCAGAATGGTCGATCCTAGCGCTAAAGTTCCCAGAACTGTGTGTGAATTTTACACTTGTTATTATGTGCTAAATTGAGTGTCGACCTGATACGATCTAAATCGTAAAAAGACTATTTCGCCAGTTTCTCTTAATGGTAGATCCTTATTGAAATATCCACCTAAGCATTAATAGTGTATTCAATTACATTAAATTAACCTTATTACCTTTCTACCCTGAACAAACATACATTTTATTAGTGGGTGAATTGCAATACTAAAACAACATATTAATGGAATAGAGAAAATATCTTTCTGAAAACAGACTAATTTTTGTAAGGGTGAAAATTATTAATGTATGACCTCAAATGCAATGCATGGAGATACACCCCATGTACGTTAAGGGTATGTTGTTCAATGTATGTTTATAGTGATATTTATGATTGGTTTACTTTTTCAATGAATACCATGGAACTAATTTACCATGGAATTTAAATGTTTATGTTATATATTATATATTCATTAATTGTATAATAAAGAACTTACCAAGTATCACAATTCCTGTATGTAAGGTAAATGCTATCCGTAAGAATGTTGTCCATTTCTTAAACAAAAATCAATATGTTTAGATATGCATATGTATAGATATGTATAACGCCAGGACCAGGCCTAGCTTGATATTGCGATATTTAAATGTTTCTTGTTAATATTATCATATATATATTTGTCTTTGCATGAATTTATAACAGTGTATATATATATATATATATATATATATATATATATATATATATATATATATATATATATATATATATATATATATATATATATATATATATATATATACAAATTCACAAAGTTTTAGTATATATAGCATATCGTCCTCAAAAATATGAACACATGGATTGACATTGGCAGTACCTGGCACAGGAAGGCCAGGCCTCAATTGTTCATTCAGCTTTCCACATTGACTTACATATGATATGATAAATGAAAAATATGTAAATCACAAAAAGCTGCCAACAAAGTCAACTTAATGCACTATTGTTATGTATACAGAAGAAATGAAAAAATCAGGTTGAAGGGATTTCTAATTTACAAGGCAAAATGTCCTGTTAGATCGTCGGAGTCATACAGTACATATCATGGGATGGTTATATCTTGGAGCATAATGAATCATTCTCCAAGGTTATATGAAGTCATCACAGAATGAAAATATTGAAGCCACACAACATGAAACTGGTAGTGAAAGACTTATGCAATGAGTGTATAACGTCACTTTTGCACAAAATAAATGGTGCCAAAAAGAGGACACATTCTCCAATTTAAAATCATATATTCATGTATCCCAAGTAGCAGCTTCCTCATATTACAGAAAAGAATCTTTTTTTAATATTTAATATTTAATATATTATATATATATATATATATAAACAAGTTTAAGGCCTATGTATGTGATGTTTAGTGGTGGGTCTTACATCTCTTCCTCTGGCTCCAATCACCACAATGATTAAGGCCGATATGAGCACAGCGCAGAAGGTGATGATGATGATGAGGGTGATATCCGCGATAACAGCACTGCGCTGCTCGGTGTACCACGTGTTCTGTCCATGTTGCCTGAACCCATCAAACCAACCCATCACTGAAAGTACAAAGACAATAATAAGTTAATCTATCACTATTAAATCATATGTATATGTTTATCACTTATAGTCTGGATATTGTTGGACATATTCAACCTTGCTGTTCAACATTGTATAAAAAGTCGGTGAAATAGAGTGTTAAGTAAAGGGACATTGTTAAATGAGACGAAGGTTTTGAATTACTACTATTAATAACCTACCAAATATCCTTCCAAACTACCCACATGAAAACCTCAATAAGCTCATCACATAACAGGCACAATGGATCTTGATAACAATTGTCTATAGTCCATGTAGCTGTGTTTGTGTATCATTAATCATATAATATTTTAATACTTAAGCATTTGCTTCGATATGAAAAAGTTTAGTTTTTTTATTCAACTTACATAAATAACAATTATCTGTATATGTAAATGAAAGGTTTGACTATCATTATATTTGAATGACTTATTACAAATAGCTACTGCATTTTATCGGTAGTAATGCTAGTTGTTCAGTTTTCTCACGACCTCTGCAGTCATTGCCCCCTTTTTGACGTCATTCGAAGTTTGGAATTCCCAGAGACATAAACTCATTTGCTCACCAAAATATCTTCTAATTCAGAATGAGCTACTTTAGGTTATAGCTCGATATCACGTGTCCGACCCATAAACTGACCAATCAGTGCATCTGCTGTACAAAGCAGAATTTATTTCAGTAAGCTTCACGGTTCACAGTCAGTTTTTAAGAATACTGACGACTTGCGGTCGATCCTGTGCGCAGCTTTCTACGTTTGGTGGCAGTGACTGATATGAGAGAGATGTCCCTCTATGGAGGGTAACAAACAGCACGAAGAGAAATGAAACTGAGACTCTGCATTGCATCGGTAGTTTTCATTGCCTCTGCGTTTGACGTTCGAAATCTAGAACACCAAAACCAGTCATGCTTGTGAGTCTCACCTTGGAGTAATTATGAATGGAGGCGCAACGGCTGTTATTTGAGCTATGGCGTCATAGCAACGCATTGTTTCACACAATGGATTCAAAATCCTTTGATCCTATCATAGTTGCCGACTTCTGGATGATGGAAAATTTAATATCTATATTTTTAAATATTAGACTAACCAATATTTTAATGGTGTTTCACAACACACTCTGATTATTTTTTTTCCAAAGAAAAAGTCAGAATTGTTGTTCTTTTGAGGATTGCAAACCATCCACTCAAAATGACTTGAAATAAGATCTGTTAATTTCTGGTGGGATTGCTTAAATTACAATTGTTCAAAAAAAGGGAAAAATAAATATTCTAAACCTTTCATGTTTTATACATATTTTAAAAATATATTTATCTATCCATATTACTTTTTTGAAACTTTTAAAACAAAATATTGTTTATGATATAGCATTTAGAAATTTCTGATGCAGTTTTTTATTGTTCATATTTCATTTATTTTAAATGATGACATAACATTTCATAAGGCAAAGTATCTATGTCAGCGCATATATTGGCAGGAATATAAATTGCGTTTTCTGATAGAATTTCTTTTACTGAGCAGCATGGTATATTTTTCCAATCTGCCCATATATGCACCAATAATTAAAAATAAACTGGAAAGACAAATATAACAAAAAAGTATATGATTTCCTGATAATCTGAGAGGAAAATGGAAATTTTAATCATTTTCATAAATATGATATGAATTTGAAAGTCTCGTCATAAAATCGTCAAAACTTGGAGCAGAGAAATAATATTTATAACCCCATGATCTGCATAAATAAACAAACATTTCATTCGCGATATGTGTAGCTCTAAATTGTGGTTTTGATAACTTAAAATAGTTCCGAAAAAAATATCACGTCAAAAGTTTCATATCTTGCACTGATATGGCGTCATTATAACAATGACCATGGCGGCAACTATGATGTCCCTTTTGATCTTGCGCCGTTGTGCCTCCATTCATAATTACTCCAAGGTCTCACCCACCAAAATATCAAACAATCAGAATAGACCAATTTCAGATCACGACCAGAAAACAATTGGCCAACTGAGATGCAAACCAATAATAATCTGTATAGTTATTCTGCCACCAATCAGTTCTTAGCCAGTTTGTTTGTTTGGGGTTTTACATAACTTTCAACATTATTTCAGTCATTTCGTGATGAGAACTGCTTGTAGCAGATATTTGTGCTGCCTCACTGAATTTTCATGGCACGGGTCCTTGACATGACAACCCACCCGGTCACAGATTTACAAGAACAACGGGTTAACCCTTTGGCACGGGTCTCAGCTCATAAATTATATCATGAAATTATATCATCTCAGCCTGCCCGGGGATCGAAGCCACGACCTTTGGATCACCACAGAGGAACTGGTGCTTATCAACTCGCGTTCTCACCAACTGCGCCACGGTCTGTGACCCATTCTCAGCCAAATTTTTATGAATAGTCATGTTTTGCGGTGGATCCTGTGTGCACCTTTTATCTCTAGAGGCAGATACTGATATGATAGAGAAGGCCTGTTTTGGAGGGTATGAAACCGAGAGACATCTTAAAATGTTTTACACTGCAGCACTCTGCATTAAATATGTAGTATTAAATTACTGATATGAGAGTGAGGTTCTGTTAGGGAGGGTAACAGTGCCAAACAAATACAAAAAGGTACAGATCCTAGTTAAAGACATCAAAGTTCTTTTTTGTATGCAGCTCTTAGAGAAATAATATATATATTTACGACAATATGTACGACAACTTCAAAATGATAAAAAATATAAATATCATTTTCAAATAGGAAATTGCATACAAATTCTTTTTTTTAAAGACTTTCTTGTTTAAACTATTTGATTGAAGTAGATGTCACGAGTGAAGCTTAAGGTGCCAGAATAACTTATGTATTTTTCTTGTGGTCAAATCAATGACCCATATTAATTTGTGATGCATAATATAGTACCATCCTATCTTTATAATGGGATTCTAAAACCACTACTCAGGGCAAGTCTGCTTCACTCAATATTACTTTACTGCTTTCCAATTAATAGCGGTATATGTTAATCATATACGATAATGAGAATCGTGTGTAGAAATATATGTGTGCGTGTGTTTGTATAACTTCATAATGTATGATCTCAGTTAAATATAATGATGTGTTTATAGTCAGGTTACAATAAATCATGGTACAACAACTAATCAATATTAGATTTCACTCAATTATGCTTCCCACTGATATCATATTTAAAAACAATATCTCCAGTATTAGATCAATGTAAATGAATATGCTTTCAATATAATAACATTATATATGAGACACTATTCAATTTTGTGACAAATTTAGCTTTCTTTACAAATACCTTTCTGTCATTAATTAACGTCACTCATAAATTCTCATTGTAGTTTTATGATAATAATTGACTCAAGAAAACAATGATCAAGTTTCTTAACAAGTGGTTTATGAATGTTGTTAATTACTGTTTTATAATAATGCATATGTTTTCATATCTTTCTGTCTCATGAGATAACAGGGCCTTCTATATATCTGAACAATATTAGATTAAATATTGGAATAGTTTTGCACAATTTAGTGGTAATGTACAGCCCGTAGCACAATATTTATCATATATTGTCATGTAAAATGTATTAGCTCTCTCCTACTGGAACAATTAAACGAACTAAACAACCGAAAGAAATAAACAAACTAAACCATATACTTTGGCACAAATAAATTGACATTAATGTTGATCTAAATCTGTTGGTAATGATAGATAAAATATGACATTTAAAAGAAGATATAAATTAGCACCAGGTGAACACATACACTGGACCTTCTATTGGAGAGAGGCTGATTTGCCTTACTTATTTGTCTCAAATAAGATACAACTGTTAACTCACATGTCTCTCATACTGGGCATCACTGCAACACTATCCTGTTTGTTTATTTGCAACAAACAGGATCTGGTACGTCATATAGATGTTTGTAAACTCACAAGCATATAATCATAGCTGCTGCATTGTTTCCACAGAGGTGCGTTATTCCCCATCCATATGTCTGTATGAATATGTGTCAATGATATGTAACATGGACTTTACATCCGCCTGTGTGGCGATGTCTGCACATGTCCATGAACATGTCGTCCAACCACAGAACTATGCCAATGAAAGTATAATTAAAATTTGCAATGCATAATTGATGTGTGTATGTATGACGCTATCCACAGTCCAGTGTTAAGATTGGCGCATCTGCCTCTGTCATATGCCACAATTTGATTGCATGCCATAAATGAGTTTCGTGTGATTGAAGGTGATGAGAAATTCATGACAAGAACATGACAGATGATATAGATAAGCAATATATTTCTTCTTTATAAGGTTACACTCTAAACATCTACAAAAAGAAATGATTTTGCTATCAATTGCTGTTATTAAATTGTATACATTCCTGTTATTAAATAGTATACATTATAGACAGATTATAAATATTGTCAGCCAGCTTCATTGATTTTGATATACTTTGATTTTTACATATGATTTTGATTGTGACATACTTTGATTTTGACATACCTTGATTTTGACATACTTTGATTTTGATATACCTTGATTTTGGCATGTTTTAATTTTGGCATGTTTTAATTCTGTCATACTATCTAAAAAATGACACATTTAGAAAAACTTGTGCATAGTGTAAATTCACGTTGTTTTTGAGGTACTTGTATAGACTATCAAAATGATATGTGATTTAGCATTCTTGCCTTATTTTGAAAATGTATCTTGTGGTAATATATAGATAGTCAAACTAGCCACTTAAGAAAAGACGTTAGGATTAATAGCGATGCTTCAGTACAGCTTTTACACTGACGCTGAGATAACTCTCTGGTGGTGAAATAAGCTAGGCGGCACCACTAGTCCCCCTTGGTGACCTAAGGTTAACTCGGATAATAAGTATTTATTTTACCCAAAATAGTCTGCCTTTGTTTTTACTGCACTGCATTTGTAAAAATAGTCATTAAAGTATATGTATATATTGGTTTATGAAAATTCTCTAAGTACTCTAACTGACAATTCACAAATCAAGGTTATCATGTTTAGTTTAAATAATTTTGCAATGACTTTTTCTTGGTAACCTTGTCCTGGATACGCATGGCCGTAACAAACTTTACGTTTGACCCACTTTGAATATGGTATACTTGTAAATAATGTCACACTTTGATTTTGAAAGCAAAACATCTTATAACATAGTGTAAATTCACGCTACCCAAACTGATCTACAATAGTTTTTACACAGAATACTACTGTCAGTAGTTGATTAAGATATGCATTACATTTATAAATAGGCTAAACAAACAAATATCACACTCCATAGTAAAACTTCAACAAAAATATCAAAGTATCAAGAGGTATGACAACTGTATTTGTCACAAAATTCATCATTCAAATGGAATACCATGTTAAGAATTGATTATAGGAATTCACCAGCCAGTATGTGCAGATTGTTACCATGCATTCTTCATCGTCACCAGCCAGTATGTGCAGATTGTTACCATGCATTCTTCATCATACCAGCCAGTATGTACACATTGTTACCAGGCATTCCTCATCGTCACCAGACAGTATGTACAGATTGTAACCATGCATTCCTCAACGTCACCAGCCAGTATGTACAGACTGTTACCATGCATTCCTCAACGTCACCAGCCAGTATGTACAGATTGTTACCATGCATTCCTCAACGTCACCAGCCAGTATGTGCAGATTATTACCATGCATTCCTCAACGTCACCAGCCAGTATGTACAGATTGTTACCATGCATTCCTCATCGTCACCAGCCAGTATGTGCAGATTGTTACCATGCATTCCTCATCGTCACCAGCCAGTATGTACAGATTGTTACCATGCATTCCTCAACGTCACCAGCCAGTATGTACAGATTGTTACCATGCATTCCTCAACGTCACCAGCCAGTATGTGCAGATTGTTACCATGCATTCCTCAACGTCGCCAGCCAGTATGTACAGATTGTTACCATGCATTCCTCATCGTCACCAGCCAGTATGTGCAGATTGTTACCATGCATTCCTCAACGTCACCAGCCAGTATGTGCAGATTGTTACCATGCATTCCTCAACGTCACCAGCCAGTATGTATAGATTGTTACCATGCATTCTTCATCATACCAGCCAGTATGTACACATTGTTACCAGGCATTCCTCATCGTCACCAGCCAGTATGTGCAGTTTGTAACCATGCATTCCTCATCGTCACCAGCCGGTATGTACAGATTGTTACCATGCATTCCTCGTCGTCACTAGCCAGTATGTACAGCTTGTTACCATGCATTCTTCGTCATCACCAGCCAGTAGGTACAGCTTGTTACCATGCATTCCTGATCGTCACCAGCCAGTATGTACAGATTGTTACCATGCATTCCTCGTCGTCACCAGCCAGTATGTACAGCTTGTTACCATGCATTCTTCGTCATCACCAGCCAATAGGTGCAGCTTGTTACCATGCATTCCTGATCGTCACCAGCCAGTATGTACTGATTGTTACCATGCTTTCCTCGTCATCACCAGACAGTATGTACAGAGTGTTACCATGCCTTCCTCATCATCACCAGCCTGTATTCACTGTTTGTTACCATGTATTCCTCGTTGTCACCAGCCAGTATGTGCAGATTGTTACCTTGCATTCCTCAACGTCACCAGCCAGTATGTACAGATTGTTACCTGCATTCCTCGTCATCAGACAGTATGTACAGATTGTAACCTTGCATTCCTCATCGTCACCAGCCGGTATGAACAGATTGTTACCATGCATTCCTCGTCGTCACCAGCCAGTATGTACAGCTTGTTACCATGCATTCTTCGTCATCACCAGCCAGTAGGTACAGCTTGTTACCATGCATTCCTGATCGTCACCAGCCAGTATGTACAGATTGTTACCATGCATTCCTCATCGTCACCAGCCAGTATGTACAGATTGTTACCATGCATTCTTCATTGTCACTAGCCAGTATGTACAGATTGTTACTATGCATTCCTCATCGTTACCATGCATCCCTCATCATCAGCGGCGAGTAGATTGTTACTATGCATTCATCATCGTCACCAGGTAGTATGTGCAGTATGAGCAGATGGTTACCATGCATTCCTCATCGTCACCAGCCAGTATGTGCAGATTGTGACCATGGATCCCTCTTCGTCAGCGGCAAGTCTATGCAGATTGTTATCATGCATCCCTCATCATCAGCAGCCTGTATGTGCAGATTGTTACCATGCATCCCTCATCGTCACCAGCCAGTATGTGCAGATTGCTACCATGCATCCCTCATTGTCAGCGGCAAATATGAGCAGATTGTTCCCATGCATTCCTCATCGTCACCAGCCAGTATGTGCAGATTGTTACCATGCATTCCCCGTTGTCACCAGCCAGTATGTGCAGATTGTTACCATGTATCCCTCATCGTCACCAGCCAGTATGTGCAGATTGTTACCATGCATACCTCATCATCAGCGGCCAGTATGAGCAGAGTGTTACCATGCATCCCTCATCGTCACCAGCCTGTATGTGCACATTGTTACCATGTATTGTTCATCGTGCCAAACAGTATGTTTAGATTGTTACCATGCATTCCTCATTGTACCAGCCAGTATGTACAAAGTGTTACCATGCATCACTCCTGGCCACCACATAGTATGTACAGATAGTCAATATGTGTCACTCGTCACCAGCACTTTTGCCTCATTCATTCACAATGCAGTGACAGCCGTCACACAATATAGTGACTGCCGTCTCCTCTTTTGCCTCATTATTGCACAATGCGGTGACTACTGTCACCTCTTTTGCCTCATTTTGCACAATGTGGTGACTCCCGTTACCTCTTTTGCCTCATTATTGCACAATACAGTGACTGCCGTCACCTCTTTTGCCTCATTATTGCACAATATAGTGACAGCCCTCACCTCTTTTGCCTCAATATTGCACAATGCGGTGACTGCCGTCACCTCTTTTGTCTCCTTATTGCACAATGCAGTGACTGCCGTCTCCTCTTTTGCCTCATTATTGCACAGTGCGGTGACTACCGTCACCTCTTTTGCCTCATTATTGCACAATGCAGTCTTCTCCCTCATTATTGCACAGTGCGGTGACTGCCGTCACCTCTTTTGCCTCATTATTGCACAATGCGGGGACTGCCGTCACCTCTTTTGCCTCATTATTGCACATTATAGTGACTGCCGTCACCTCTTTTTTTTTTTTCCTCATTATTGCATTAACTGCCGTCACCTCTTTTGCCTCTTTATTGCACAATATAGTGACTGTCGTCACCTCTTTTGCCTCATTATCGCACAGTACGGTGTCTGCCGTCACCTCTTTTTGCCTCATTATTGCACAATGCAGTGACTGCCGTCACCTCTTTTGCCTCATTATTGCACAATATAGTGACTGCCATCACCTCTTTTGCCTCATTACTGCACAGTGCGGTGACTGCCGTCACCTCTTTTTGCCTCTTTATTGCACTATGCATTAACTGCCATCACCTCTTTTGCGTCTTTATTGCACAATATAGTGACTGCCATCACCTCTTTTGCCTCTTTATTGCACAATATAGTGACTGCCGTCACCTCTTTTTGCCTCAGTATTGCACAGTGCGGTGACTGCCGTCACCTCTTTTTGCCTCTTTATTGCACAATGCGGTGACTACCGTCACCTCTTTTGCCTCATTATTGCACAATGCAGTCTTCTTTTGCCTCATTATTGCACAGTGCGGTGACTGCCGTCACCTCTTTTTGCCTCATTATTGCACAATGCAGTGACTGCCGTCACCTCTTTTGACTCATTATTGCACATTGTAGTGACTGCCGTCACCTCTTTTGCCTCATTACTGCACAGTGCGGTGACTGCCGTCACCTCTTTTTGCCTCATAATTGCACTATGCATTAACTGCCGTCACCTCTTTTGCCTCTTTATTGCACAATATAGTGACTGCCGTCACCTCTTTTTGCCTCATTATTGCTCAGTGCGGTGACTGCCGTCACCTCTTTTGCCTCATTATTGCACATTATAGTGACTGCCATCACCTCTTTTTGCCTCATTATTGCACAGTGCGATGACTGCCGTCACCTCTTTTTGCCTCAGTATTGCACAATATAGTGACTGCCGTCACATCTTTTGCCTCGTTATTGCACAGTGCAGTGACTGCCGTCACCTCTTCTTGCCTCATTATTGCACAATGCGGTGACTGCCGTCACCTCTTTTGCCTCATTATTGCACATTATAGTGACTGCCGTCACCTCTTTTTTGCCTCATTATTGCATTAACTGCCGTCACCTCTTTTTTTTGCCTCATTATTGCATTAACTGCCGTCACCTCTTTTGCCTCTTTATTGCACAGTGCGGTGACTGCCGTCACATCTTTTTGCCTCATTATTGCACAATGCAGTGACTGCCGTCACCTCTTTTGACTCATTATTGCACATTGTAGTGACTGCTGTCACCTCTTTTGCCTCATTACTGCACAGTGCGGTGACTGCCGTCACCTCTTTTTGCCTCATTATTGCACAATATAGTGACTGCCGTCACCTCTTTTTGCCTCATTATTGCAGTGCGGTGACTGCCGTCACCTCTTTTGCCTCATTATTGCACATTATAGTGACTGCCGTCACATCTTTTTGCCTCATTATTGCGCAGTGCGGCGACTGCCGTCCCCTCTTTTTGCCTCAGTATTGCACAGTGCGGTGACTGCCGTCACCTCTTTTTGCCTCATTATTGCACAATATAGTGACTGCCGTCACCTCTTTTGCCTCATTATTGCACAATGCGGTGACTGCCGTCACCTCTTTTGCCTCATTTTTGCGCAATGGAGTCTTCTTTTGCCTCATTATTGCACAGTGCGGTGACTGCCGTCACCTCTTCTGCCTCTTTATTGCCCATTATAGTGACTCCCGTCACCTCTTTTTGCCTCATTATTGCACAGTGCGGTGACTGCCGTCACCTCTTTTTACCTCAGTATTGCACAGTGCGGTGACTGCCGTCACCTCTTTTTGCCTCATTATTGCACAATGCAGTCTTCTTTTGCCTCATTATTGCACAGTGCGGTGACTGCCGTCACCTCTTTTGCCTCATTACTGCACATTATAGTGACTGCCGTCACCTCTTTTTGCCTCATTATTGCACAGTGCGGTGACTGCCGTCACCTCTTTTTTTTGCTTCAGTATTGTACAGTGCGGTGACTGCCGTCACCTCCTTTTGCCTCAGTCTTGCACAGTGCGGTGACTGCCGTCACCTCTTTTTGGCTCGTTATTGCACAATGCGGTGACTGCCGTCACCTCTTCTTGCCTCATTATTTCCCAGTGCGGTGACTGCTGTCACCTCTTTTTGCCTCATTATTGCACACTGCGGAGACTGCCGGCACCTCTTTTGCCTCATTATTGCACAATACGATGACTGCCGTCACCTCTTTTGCCTCATTATTTCACAATGCAGTGACAGCCGTCACCTCTTTTACTTCCTTCATACACAATGCAGTGACAGACGTCATCTCTTCTGCCTCATTCATGCACAATGCCGTCACCTCTTCCCTGTGTGTCTTCCCCCTGTTATCTCCCTCATACAGAATCCTTTTGCCTTCCTCTCTTTTCTCTTGTCCTTGTGTATGGAATGTTGACACTGGAGTTACCACTGTCGACACTGCCCCACGCCCCCCCCCCCCCCACCATCTACTCTCTTCCCTATTTGCCCTATCCTTGTGGGGCGCTGCTCAGGCAGCCATTTCATTGCTGCCTTTGCTTTGGGTGTTTCACTTAGCGCCCCATAAATAGAGCTATTCCTAGGAAGGGGTTATTTAATAATTGTATATAATTCTAGGACATATGATTGTTAATTACTTGTAAGTAAATTTTTAAAATATACAGTATATACATTGTCTATTTACTTGTCCATGCCAAAGAACAAAGATGTGTGAATTATTAAATTGTTTAGTAACATACATATTAGTCAATGAAACCTGTTCCTTATAGTATTTCTAGGTAGGATAGCATTATATTACTGTTAACTTATATAAGATGTATTTTTTACATGTCTTTCAACGTTTCATGGATATTTGTTATAACCTCATCACATAAGGTTCACTCAGTTAATAAATATTTATTTTACCCAAAATAGTCTGCCTTTGTTTTCCTGCACTGCATTTGTAAAATATAGGAATTATCACAGAGATAATTCCATTTTTACAAGTGCAGGGCAGGAAAGCTGGCACTCAGATAACCCTCTGGAGGGGGTATAAGATAGGCGGCAGCACCAGTCCTTCTTGGTGACCTACATTCATGCACCCTGATCATAACAAAGACTGCTGCATGCTTTCGCTGCTTGTTACATCAAATTTCTGCAACCCGCCTCCGCCCCCTTTTACATTTCACCGCCGGGGTTTCATTTAGTGCCAGTGTTTCACTTAGAGGGGTGTTGTGGGTGTTTCACTTAGCGCCCCATAAATAGAGCTATTCCTAGGAAGGGGTTATTTAATAATTGTATATAATTCTAGGACATATGATTGTTAATTACTTGTAAGTAAATTTTTAAAATATACAGTATATACATTGTCTATTTACTTGTCCATGCCAAAGAACAAAGATGTGTGAATTATTAAATTGTTTAGTAACATACATATTAGTCAATGAAACCTGTTCCTTATAGTATTTCTAGGTAGGATAGCATTATATTACTGTTAACTTATATAAGATGTATTTTTTACATGTCTTTCAACGTTTCATGGATATTTGTTATAACCTCATCACATAAGGTTCACTCAGTTAATAAATATTTATTTTACCCAAAATAGTCTGCCTTTGTTTTCCTGCACTGCATTTGTAAAAATATAATTTAGATTTGACTTGACGCCTACAGCTTACAAAATAGACATGTTTCATTTCGAGTCTGCAGTGATAACGGCTACAGACCATTGTGTAGGCTTGAGCATTATTTGACAAGTACAAACAAAACTGATCTGTGATTGGCTAGAGAAACTCGGCCATATTTTAATTATGTTTCAAACAAAACACCTTCGAATATTTATGTTTCAATGGAACCAAGTTCACTTCATTACTTTATGCCGACCAACCCCTGCTGAGAGAAATGAATTAATGAAGTCAATATATTTTAGTGACAGTGCATATCTTTTATGAGAGGAACACGAAGGTAATATTTTGTACGTAAAATTGTCATTTTTCTTTAAAATATTAAAATATAATTCCTCTTTGTATTCCTTATACGCATCACATGTACAAACAAATTTAAATTCATCTTCGATATATTGTAATATACACATTTGGCACCCTTTGACAACCAATACACCCAGGGTGTGGCAAATGACTGTCCTATTCTAATGCGACTTAAAACTGACTCTTCTCTGCGGTTCTTTTAACAAGCAGTCTTTGTCTTGTCTAGAAAAGGTTTTATTTCATGCAACTGCAATATATATCCATATAATTTCATACAATGTCAACAAATCAGCATAACATGCCAGTTGAAATGCTAAAAGAGACTCCTTGAGGAATATTCCAACTGAATTACAAGATTTGGCAGAAGTTCACCAAATTTTTTCACAGCTGAATGTATATGTACCAAAAAGTGCTAGCAACATGTTGAGCACATGCCCACAACGTTTTATCACAACATGCTCACAATATTATCTGGTGTTAACCGATCTATAAATATATGTAATAAATATATGTGATAATAAAAACTATATTGTAACATACTGTGTGCTATTTGATCAGAAACGACAAAGGCTGATGTGTAAACGTCACGATTGTACCCAACATTTGGCATCTTAAAAGATTGTCTGCATGGGTTTTCCACTCTACCTCAATCAATAATATGTTACCCATCTTTTTAACTGTATTTCGGACACCGGCAATGCCTAGAATCCATTTTTGCCAGGTTTTTTCAGACTCTGAACATTCAGCAATCATAAATCTGGGCCATTTTAATTTCAGCAATTAGCTCCTCTACCCACCATTGAGCTCAACAAGGAGATGCCTTTCTGGGCCGATATCTCCACACCCTCACGCTGTTAGGATAATTAACATTTGGCATACTCTTAGAAAAAAAACTCCTCCCTTTCGGATCTTATTTTTATCCCTCGATTGACCCAATCAGCAGTAATCTCCTTTCAGCACTTAGTTAATAATTGAAAATTCAGCAATATTCCTAATTTTCAAACATTGAAATTTTCATCGATAAAATTTAAATAAACATATATTAATGTTAAAGATATTAAAGGAGATATACCACAAGCCAATTAAATCAGACCTGGGCCTAATCTGATCTGCCCGTTTGATGAACATTTGGATCCGAAACAGGTGTGTTGCTGCCTAACCAGCCCAGTGCTCAACCTGTCAGGATTCCATATCCTCCCCGTCATGCTGAGGGGCAGTGGGGCTATACTTTAATCTCCCCACCCACACGGGAGCTCTTCTGATAAACATTGAAAATATAATAATATCACAACATCTTTAAAATTAACAGGCTAAATGTTGACTGTGAATATGGGCAATGTCAGGAATATACAAATAGCCTAATACATAAATAACATCTTCCTGATTAAGATAAATTTGATGTGATCATCACACAGTAGCCCTTTGAATAATCTGTTAGCTTTTCAAGAAGGACGAAGCAGTGAAAAGGCAGTGAAAAAAAATTGACAAATAAAAATTTTCAATATTATGTTTTACACCAAACCATATCAAACATATCCATATCGATATCAAACATATCTGCAGGAAGAAAGCATCGTCGACTTAACATTAAGCGTGTGTACTGCTTAAGGAGAACACTTTGAATGTTTCAAGCTATCACCCTTAGCCTTCCCTTCAGACATTATTTATTCAGTTTTGACCTAAATCACTCTTAAAAAAATGCATAGGTATTTGAAGATGCTAAATGTCGAGTTTACACTCTGTAAACGCCTTGCTATCTCAGTATTGTATGGATCATATCTTTTTAAAATGTACATAACTATTTTCAATCTAATTTGAAACATTAAATTAACAGAAATGTGGTGCAAGAGTATTCACACCCTTAGATATATATAGTAATGCTATATATATAGAGACATGGCTGAGATCAAACCGATTCTTATCATTTGGTTTGCAGGCAGCTCATGCCTATGAGCAGGTCCACATATGAAAAAGTAGCGTTCTACGTGTGAGGCCTCGGGTATGTATGTATGTTTACTTATCAAAGAAGGCAGGTTCATTAATTAGGGCTTTCCTGTGTGCCCACCAGACATCCGTTTTATTGGGAGCAATCTGGGCTTGCCCTATCAACACTTGACTCCTGAGGCTATAAGAAATTATTATTCTTTCATGTTACCGGAATGGTCCAACTTGTTAAGTAAGGTAGAAATCCTAAACGTTTCTTCCGATAAAATGTCATGACCTCAATAGCTACAGTCTTTATGCATTTATCTAAAATTGCTTTATGGTCTGCAAGAAAATCTTTAAATTCGCCTGATATTTCCTGGTAAGAATATGAGTAGATTTCGTTCAAAGGATATCAAGAAATGATCGTTGTCCATCGATTAGTTTTTTTTATATTTAAGTGACCAATCATGCTTGTGATTTTTTTTTCGACACAGCAGGAAAATCATAGTTTTGCGAAAATATAGTGCCTTAAATTTCAAAAAAACCTTTAACGTGCGAAAAAGCTTTTTTCCAAATTTTTGAGGAATATTGTGTTTTATTTGACGTATTTTTGACACAGCAAAAATGGGTATTTTCAGCAGAGCAATAATCACTACCTGCGGCACTAGTCACGCGAAGCTTCTCTTGTATCAATCACAAAATCATCTATGTTATTTCCTTCATTATCCGCAAGCCCACATTGATAGATCCCGGGTTACATGAAATCTTTCATTGATGTAGTGTTTCTTTGTTTTGCCTCAAGAAATATGCAGCTTAACAGTACATATATTATGATATGGAATGCATATCTTACCGTTATATGCAAATTCATCTTCCTTTTCATGCCTCAGATACATTCTTGTGTCTTTTGTTTCTAATAACCTCACGTAGCCTTCGCTGGGGCATAATAGGTACTTTGTTTCGAATACTTTTGATGTGAGGCAAATGTGATTTTCAAACAATCAATATGATTTTCATCTTTTAAACACGTGATTTTCATATATCAAAGCAAGTATCGTTGTTACGACAAGTGAGGTTATATCATGAGAGTTATTCAATTGAATTTGTATATCAGGTGGATAAGTTGTATAATTTTCTTTTTTTCTATTTTTTCACTAATTGTATTAAAATAAATCATTTATGCTGATAGTAAGTCCATGTATACTTAATACTAGTCAATATTATATCTTGTGTCTTGGTGTCAGACAATTATTTCATGGTGTTCATTCCTTGTGTCCCTGATCACAGATATGGTTTATGATGCCCTTGTGTGCCTGGACAGTTTTTGTAACTATTTCGTGACTATAACTTGTAACTTTCAATTATTTCATACAATGCAACTAAAATTACTTCAGCACGTTTAATACATATTGATAATAAATGTCATAAAAAGACACTGAGCAAGAAGCATTGACATTGCATTGTTGTATTTTACACCTATGTGTCCTTGGCTATTGGAAATAACCATCGTTTCTATTCTGGATGAAGTCTTGATTAACATTGGATCAATATGGTAATGTCGTTATGGTAGAACAGAAGACAGAAATGACAAAATGTTCAGATGAATTACTCACCGGATTATATATCACAGCATGGAGCCTTGTTGGGGAATGGGGTACGCCTCTTGTGGTCATAACTCGGCAGTAAGCGAACCTGCTCAAGTGCGTAGTAATGACATCCTGCCACTTGCCCCCAGTCAGATTTGCACATTCACCTCACAAATGAGATATCGAAACTGGTTATCTG
This sequence comes from Amphiduros pacificus, assembly GCA_949316495.1. Classification (NCBI taxonomy): domain Eukaryota; kingdom Metazoa; phylum Annelida; class Polychaeta; order Phyllodocida; family Hesionidae; genus Amphiduros; species Amphiduros pacificus. The sequence goes on from OX439002.1 coordinate 30,967,162, forward strand.
GGAGTACTGTATCTTTCTTTCTCTCCTACATAACACAGGCCATATGCAGAAAATGATATTCTCTTTGGCACCTTCTAGATACTACAGGGAGGATCTGATAACTGTGAACTGTTATCAAAAATAGGAGCCTCTTTTGTGTGTAGCCATATATTTTTGTGTCAACAGGTTGGCCTAAAGCCAGGATATATGTATATGAGATGTATATTAAAGAATAACATACAGCGCTCACAGAACTATCTTTGGTCCATCATGCTGACCTCTTGTGGGTACACTATTTGATGTTATTTTATAGTTACTCCAAAGTCAGGCACACTAAAATTGAGCCTTTCTTTGGTAACAACTATTCCTATTTATCAGATTAGATAATACCTAACAGTCTATGTTCTTTAACCAAAGAAAGGTTTATTTTTATTAAGTGAGCCTTAGGCTTTGCTCTAAAATGGTGCTCGATAGATTATTAGGAATACATGTGCAACCAGGAGAACGTATTTATAAGCATGACAAAAACAACAAATGGTGAAAAAAATGTTTCCTTTGTTTTAAGAAAAAGATTGCTATATATGGAGTATATCTACAGATGTGCACCTACTTTGGACCTTCACAAATTGAACCGATCACGAAATTTACCCCTGTTTACAAAATAAAAATCAGGTTTACAGTAAATTCGAACTATTGAGTCAGTAAAATTTGTTTTCACTCTCAAATATGCTTACAAGCCTCAAGACTCAAGACGCAAATTTCATTTATTTGGCCCTACAATATCACGACAGAAATATAATATGATATGATAATAATGATAATCAGTACTAACAGGCCAGGTAGAGTAGGATGGGACCCACCGCTATCATAGGGGCCACCCTGTAAGACAATATCCATGTATGTTCCTTATTTATAATGTCTCTATATTACACCACTTCATATGATGTCATAAGATTATCATTGCCTAATATGATTTTAATAATTCAATATATAGCTTATTTCAATATTGCATACAGTAATGAATATCTGAATATGAATTTCAATTCTTGTAATTTCAAAATATGGTCAAATCGAGGCAATTTTAGTTCTCTGAAAAGTGGCTTCCTGTGTAAGTTATATTTCTTTAATTGATTATTGTGAGAACTTTCTTTTGAAGTTTTAATATACAATCACGGGCCACGGGCCGTGGCGCAGTTGGTTAGAGTGCCAGCTTATTAGCACCAGTTCTTCTGTAGTGATCCAAAGGTCGTGGGTTCGAACCCCGGCCGTGTCGAGATTGAACTCATGATACAATTTCCCATATGAGCTGAGGCCCGTGCCTATAGGGTTAACCCGTTGTCCTAGTTAATCTGTGACCGGGTGGGTTGTCAAGGACCTGCGACTAGACAATTCAGTGAGGCAGCACTATATCTGCTACAAGTAGGTCTCATTTACTTTCTCAATTGGCATACTGTGATATTTAAATTGAAAATATGTATAGGATATATTCAAAATAAATATCACGAAGTTATAACAGTGAACCTCTATCTAACAAATATTTAAGCAGTTTGGTTGGATGTCTAGAACTCCTCTTTTACTTTAAAACAGGACAGAAAATTATTAAATGTTTTGTTGTGTGTAATGGCCGACATAGTGCTCTTGTTGGACAAGATCCTATCTCACAACCAAGAATACATAATGTTTGCATAAAATCTCACTATTACACAAAATAGTACTCTGCATAGGCAGATGGTGTCATATACAACCTCTACAAGGTTTGCCTTTTACATACGGACTCCTGGTCCGCGTATCAGCATACGCTTAACACACAGTTTTGCAGCATATGCTTAACTCACAGTTTTGCAGCATACGCTTAACACACAGTTTTGCAGTTGGTGGACTCTCGCACATGCGCAACGCCCAAATTGGCTTGCCAAAAAGGAACATCTTAATTTTGTTCCCTCTGTCCCCGACAAGTGGTGTATTATATTTTGCCACTTACTGAGAATCATGCCAATGACGTGAAATTGGCCATGTTATTTTTGGAAACATTTTCAATAAGCCACTAAAAGAATTCATGGTAATGACTTGTAACCATATTGATTAACTATCTCAATCCACGGACCATCTTTACCAATTGCCACCGAGGATTCAACAATTAACACATCGTGCCATGTTTATGTTCATTACGTCTTTTTAACATATTTGACTTTGAAGTTATGACAGTGGAATTTGGAACAGGCGTTGAAAATAAAAAGTTAAATTAGAGTGAAGTTGTGTGTGCAGTTAATATCTTAAGCGGCAAGTAGCCAAGCTGTGAAAGCGCGTCGAACATAATGGATGACAATTGTCTCATTTTCTTTTATTAAATGGCCTCTGCGAGATAGAAGCTAAATTTTAAGTTCCATAAAAATATATTAGCATGATCTACAATTAAGATAAAAATGCATACAATATGTATTATATAATCTTTTTTTTAAAAAAAACAAGGAAAGGGAAACAATGAGGTGAACTGAATGATCATAGAGTTTAAGCATAAATTTCCAATATGCGAGAAATAAATGCATTTTTTCACACGATTTAAATCAAATCAAATTATTGATATTATCTGTGACTCGGGCAGTGTCATGGTATTCTTTCCCTCTGTTAGGCAATATGATGTCACTTCCTGCAGCGGGTGAAAAACAATAATATAACATTGGCTAAAACATGTCATCTTGTCATCATTTGTCAACACCTACTTGTATGAGCACATAAAATATATCATATAAAATATTTACAAAATAACAAGTTTGTATATTCAATGAACACAGGTGGCGGACACTTGACTAACTTGTCCAAACTAAAAAAGATTGTGTTCTTGGTATAGGTATAAAACAGGGCCTGGGTGTCTGACGAAATATAGAATAAAAAGGTTGTAACCATTATGTGCACTAAGATATTTTACATTAAACTTTAAACGTCCACTTTCAAATTCTAATTTTTAAGAAATAAACAAGTACATGAGTAACACTGACTGGGAGTATTCTTGAACGAGGTGGACCATTATTCATTTAGGGTGGGGGGTGGAAGAAAATAGAATTGCAATATTTCCCGACCTACCCACGACCTTTGGATCACCACAGAAGAACTAGTGCTAATAAGCTGGCGCTTTAACCAACAGTCTTACATCCATAACAGGTCCGTAAGGGATGAAAACAGTAAACAAACTGTTCCATGGAGACTGGTTTCAGACATTTGAAACATTGGTGATCCAAAGGTCGTGGGTTCGAACCCTGGCCGTGCCAAGATTGAACTCATGATACAATATCCCATATGAGCTGAGGCCCGTGCCTAAAGGGTTAACCCGTTGTCCTTGTTAATCTGTGACCGGGCGCGTTGTCATATCAAGGACCTGCGACATGACAATTCAGTGAGGCAGCACTAAATCTGCTACAAGTAGGTCTCATCACGAAAATGACTGAAATAATGTTAAAAGTGATGTAAAACCCCAAACAAACAAACAAACAAACAAACAAACAAACCTGTAGTCAGTTGGATGAACGATATGCTAACCAATAGGAATCTATATTAATAGGCATTTATTCCTTCAGCAATCAGTTCACAGCCAGATTTTACGATTAGTTATGACTTGCGGCTGAGCGTGTGTGCACCTTTTTGTCATTATCGACAGGAATTGATATGAAATCGTGTTTTGAGGGTAGTGCTGAGCGAAATAAGGCCGACTTTTTTCATAGTTGCCTTTTGCCCTCTTAAATTAACTAAGGGTTGATACTTAAATGTATATATATTTTCAATTCTCACCCTTTGAATAATTTTTTCTCCAGAATGTTGGCATTCTCAATGTATTTTGCAAGGCAAGTGGTCTTCTTTTTTCTATTTTCTTCAACCCCTTCCCCTGAATGATTAATGGTCCATCCCTTACACTCAAGAGGTCATTATGCACTGAGCTGTAACAGCTGTGATATATTATGGGATACTCTCGGTATTGATATTAGTGAGAAATTAAAAAGTCGTAATATGACTCAAGTTGAAAATTCATGTTGGGTTCACCTTGGAGTAATAATGAATGGAGGGGTGACGGGGATAGATCAAAGGGGATATCATAATTGCCGCCATGGGCATTGTTATAATGACGCCAAATAGGTGCAAGATATGAAAGTTTTGACGTAATTTTTTTTCAGAACTATTTTAAGTTATCAAAACTACAATTTAGAGCTACACATATCTCGAATGAAATGTTCGTTTATTTATGCAGATTATGGGGATATAAATTTTATTTCTCTGCTCCAAGTTTTGACGATTTTATGACGAGATTTTCAAATTCATATCATATTTATGAAAATGATGAAAATTTCCATCTTCCTCTCAGATTATCAGGAAATCATGTACTTTTTTGTTATTTTTGTCTTTAAAGTTTATTTTTAATTATTGGCGCATATATTGGCAGCTTAGAAAAATATACCAAGTTGTTCAGTGAAAAAAAATATATCAGAAAATGTAATTTATAGCCCTGCCAATTTATGCGCCGTTATAAATAAATTGACCTAATATATATCATGTCATCATTTAAAATCAACAAAAAATAACAATAAAAAATTGCTACAAAAATTTTATTAATGCTATATCATTAACAATATTTTGTTTTAAAAGTTTATAAAAAGCAATATGAATATGAATTATGAATTTTTTATAAACATGTATAAAAAATTAAAGGTTTGGAATATGCATTTTTCTTTTTTTCATAATATCTAATATTGAAGAAATCAGAACAGAAATGAACAGATTTATTTGAAGTAATTTTGAGTGGATGGTATTATAAGCGTCATAAGATGAACTATTCTGAATTTTTCTTTAAAAAAAACCAAAATGTGGTATAATACTTCAAAAAAACTTTGGCCAATACATTTTTTTAAAATATGAATATTTTTCACTGTTCTGAAGTCGGCAACTATGATAGGATCTTGGAGTAACTATGAATGGAGGCGCAACGGCGCAAGATCAAAGGGAGCTTCATAGTTGCCGCCATACCCATTGTTATGATGACGCCATATAGGTGCAAGATATGAAAGTTTTGACGTAATTTTTTTTCAGAACTATTTTAAGTTATCAAAACCACAATTTAGAGCTATACATATCGCGCATGAAATGTTTGTTTATTTATGCAGATTATGGGGATATAAATTTCATTTCTCTGCTCCAAGTTTTGACGATTTTATGACGAGATTTTCAAATTCATATCATATTTATGAAAATGATTAAAATTTCCGTTTTCCTCTCAGATTATCAGGAAATCATGTACTTTTTTGTTATTTTTGTCTTTCCAGTTTATTTTTAAGTATTGGCGCATATATTGGCAGATTGTAAAAATATACCATGCTATTCAGTACAAAAAATACTATCAGAAAATCCTATTTATATTCCTGCCAATATATGCGCTGACATAGATACTTTGCCTTATGAAATGTTATGTCATCATTAAAAATCAACAAAAAATAACAATAAAAAATGCAACAAGAATTTTATAAATGCTATATCATAAACAATATTTTGTTTTAAAAGTTTTAAAAAAGTAATATGAATACTACCGCTCCCTTTATAAACATATATGAAAAAATAAAAGGTTTGGAATATGCATTTTTCTTTTTTTCATAATAGTTATTATTGAAGCAATCAGAACAGAAATGAACAGATTTATTTGAAGTAATTTTGAGAGGATGGTATTGTAAGCTTCAAAAGAGCAACTAATCTGATTTTTTTCTTTGAAAAAAATAAACCAAAATATGGTATAATACTTCAATAAAACATTGGCCATTTCATTTTTTTAAAATATGAATCTTTAATTTTCCACTGTTCTGATGTCGGCAACTATGATAGGATCAAAGCATTTTGAATCCATTGTGTAAAACAATGCGTTACCATGACGTCATAGTTCATATAACGGCCGTCATGCCTCCATACATAATTACTCCAAGATAGGACCAAAGGATTTTGAATCCATTGTGTGAAACAATGCGTTGCTATGACGCCATAGCTCAAATAACAGCCGTTGCGCCTCCATTCATAATTACTGCAAGGGTTCACAAACGCTATGACTCATGGAAGCAGCAAATGCCACACGACAAAATTCAAAGCTCCCTCTACTGAGCTATTCTGCATTACACGGGTAGTATTTAATTACTACAGTCATTGCCCTGTTTTGTTCTCATTCAAAGCTTGGAAATCCCCGAAGAATAAATACTTGCCTTGCAAATCTGAAGTGACCAACATAAGGTCATAAACTGTAACCAGGTGTCTGGTACATATACTGGCCAATCAGTACAACTGCCATTACAAAACAAATTTATTAATTTATATATTCTTTCACCCATGAGTTGACCGCCAGATTTTTCTGAGTACTGATGACTTTATGACTTACTGAATACTGATGACATTTATAGCTTTGGTGGCAGGGACTGATATGACAGAGAAGTCCTGCTATGGAGTGTACACTGAGCAAAAATGACAAAATTCCTTTAGTAATAATGCAATTCCAAGATCTGACACGTTTTGTACAACCTTGGACGTGTGCTATTTGAACCTAGCCAAGATTGATGGGCACGTTATTGTGATCGAACGAAAGACACGAAATCGAACGAAAAAACGAGACACGAAACCGGTGTTTCTCTGAACTGTGCGCTTTCAAGCGAGAACCATGACAAAGAAGGATAGTTATTTTATGGCAATCCAGTTTCATTTTCAGGGGTGGGAGAGCTCTGAACCAATCTGGTCGGTGCTCAAAACATATCTGGGCGGTATGACGTCATACCATTGTTCTGAACCAATTCTGAGCCAATCTGGGCGGTTCTATTACATAACGACTTTTTTATGTGTCACAAAAGGCATCAAAATCGTATCAAAATCATCACAAAATGTAACAAATTTCGTTACAGTTGAGTGTGTAACAGTGTCTTGTTACTAATAGTGTAAATTTTATGATAAATTTATAACGAGTTTACGGTAATATTTGTGCCCCCAACTCGGGAATTACCCCTTGTTATGCAACCTTAAACTGGGGCACATTCCTGTGTTAAAATTACGCAAAAATCTCGTTAAAAATCAGTTTTAGATTATCATGTGGTTATATATGTAACTGATGAGCATGTTATTTTCTTTTAAAAATGGGTACGATAGTCGATATATAAAAATTAAAGAACGCAACTTTTTCATTCTCGCCATCGTCCACCATAAAACAACGGTCAAATACCACTCAGATTGGCTGTGATTTAGTGCCCAGATTGTTGCGAGCGCCCAGAATGACGTCATTTAGCGCCAAGATCAGTTGTGAGCGACCAGAATGACGCGATTTAACCAGATTGGTTCAGAGTTACTGCACAGATTGGTTCAGAGCTCTCCCACCCCTGATTTTAGTTTAACCAGAGATTTTTGGTAAGACGATGGTGGCTGATAAATAATGACAGTGTAAATACATTATTGAGTTTAAATGAATAATTTTTCCATAACTGAATATTGCTTTGAATGTATTACAGAGAATGAATGATGAAATAAAAGAGAAACAAACTAGCATGCATATAATTATAAGGATGACAGAAGTCATCTGCCCTGAGGCAACAAATAGCTTTGGGGACCCTGTCTATCGCCTATGTATCAGGACTTACAGTTGAGGTCAGATAAAACAATAAGACAGATATTAAAGGACAGCTGCGGAGTGCGCAATTGTACTGTTGTCATCAAACAGGAACCATATATGCTCCCGAGGGGGGTCAGACCACATATTGCCAGCAGGGAGAGGAGTATAAGATCCTGCCATCGCCAGCACTGGCCGCGGAATGCCACCCAATTATGCACTCAGGAATCATTGAGATGGTATAGCAGAGCATATCACGTTGTAAGCATATCAACAGGCACACTCATATGACCACAAACAGGTTAGTTTGTTTCATAATCATAATCATTAGAATATTATTGTTACTTGATATTTTCTATTATGCTCATTGTTACTTTATATTTTCTATTATGCTCAAATGCCATTGATAATCCAGAGAAGTGTATCATACAAGCAATGCCTATACGATTATTTTTGCATGAAAGTATTTAAAAAATAAGATTTGAATTACCTTACAAAGAGCGAATATAGGATCATACATTCTTTTCGGCTGATGTTTATTTTGTATTCCGATCCATATTTTCACCATAAATTGAAACCATTGGCGAATACACTATCCCGTCACACAGTGATGCCTTGCCATGCAATAAGTGAGCTGGTGTCTTTCCTCAAATAGAACTCCTGCCCCATCATAGTGACATACATTTAGTCCGTAAGAATTTACTTTTTATGCTTTTTTCCAAATCTGTTGTAAAATTTCCGTCATCGTAGGTCATTGAGTCGATTGACTTTGGGCGAAATCCAAAATGGCTATCACAATGTTTTTGCCCAAGGATAAACAGAGATACTAAAGATATATATTGTCAATCTTCTTTGAATGGCAGAGAGACAGTCATACATATGGATAGGTCACAATATTTGAATGAACATGCCCAAGAACTATCTGACAAAAGGCAAAAACTACATTGGCCTGAAACAGTTTGCCTAAAAGCATAATAAAGGAAGAAATAGAGCGTTCTATGGAAATTAGAGGGAAATATAGTCATTAGAACACTGACAATGGAATGTATCGACGTGCATAGATGAAAGTATAACTTTATCATGCATAGTATACTGGCTGAGGTGGGCACAGTTTGATGCCCGAGGCTGATACGTATATACACATTAGATGTCCACAACAGGTGTATTAACGGTTTCATTGATGGGAAGCGTGCCAGTTGAAGTCCAAATACTTGGTCAGTGACCATCATTCATGAATCAAACTATTGTGGTTATAAAAATATTTAAAATCCTCCGAACTTATCTATCTATTTTGTTTTTTTCGATTTTCAACCGAATAACCATACTATCGAAAATAAGCTTTTTATTTTTGTGAAATATTATATATATTTTTTCTGTACTAATGTAATGCCGGTCATTTAATGTACTGATTGTTTGTCAGTTATTTGAATTTGAATGAAACAAAACTGAAACCGCTGGTAACACTGCAATGGAAAGGCAGCAGGGTTCAGATTCGAACAATCAGAACAAAACTAATGTGCAATGTGAAGCCCTGTACAGCTTTATGCATGGCCTATCTGCAAACCAAAATCTAAAAACATATCTGGGCTCAACCATGTGCTTATAAACATATCCTTTTTGATCAAATTAAATTTGGCAGAATAACCTTTGAATTTGAAAGATGAAAATAACTTATCACGATGTAAACACTATTTTTTGGTCTTTTTAAAAAGTTCTTAAATGAAGTTGAAATTTATGTTGCAAAATAATTAAATATGAAAACAACTTTTTAAAATGTAAAATCTAATATTTGTTCTTTTTAAAAAGTTCTTTAATGAAGTTGACACTTATACTGCAAAATAATTAGCAATGGTTGTTTTATTCAGTGGCTACCTCCACAATAAGGGAAAGTCAGAAAGTTTGCATTACAAGTGCCACCTGTTGCAAATATTCTCATACCTTTTGCAGTGTACTTGAATTGCAAAGCATTGTCCTGCAAAGGAATGTATCATCTTCACACATTTGTGGTAGATTACTATTATGTTTGCCTTTCTCCAGGAAATAACAGACTTTCGTGATTTAATGCAGGTGATTACATTTGGGCAGGAATACAATGTTAGATTAGGATTACTAATTGGTTTGTTTTTTAAATTCAAAACGTATATTTTGAATCATCATTTTTGAACACGTGTAGACTACGTTATCAATTTCTATGCCGTAAAAAGGATATTGATTGCATCTTATTATAATTCAAATAAAAGGAGCACTTATATCTCAAAATAAAATATTATCATCATTATTAATTGAATGTGTTTTATTTTAGTATAAAATTAAATAAAACCTGGAAATGTATTTGGAAAAGTACCGTTTCGGCATATTCGACATCTGATCAGGATATATATATATATATATATATATATATATATATATATATATATATATATATATATATATATATATATATATATATATATATATATATATATATATATATATATATATATATATATATATACTACAAATAGACTGGAAGCTAGAACGTGAATATTACTTTTTCCAGGCTGCAAGACATAGACATGGTTTTTTGTTTTTTCAAATTTATTTATTTCTTTTCAGACAATATGCGATACAGGTCAAATGGAACCTACAACCCCTGGATGATGTGCTTAATTAACCTATCAAGCCTTCTGTTTCTGATAGGAATAGGTTTGTATTATCTAGAGATAAATACATGCTTGTATTATCTAGAGATAAATACATACATTACATTTATAAAATTACTAATTGTGTTATTCATCATTTTTATTTAATGTGCGAAATAGATGGTGCTTTAATACGACAGCGTTATGATGGATGGTCTAACAACCAGGCCAATCCCGACTGGGGATCTGTTGGTAAGCATTTGTTATACCTCTCAATTTCAAATTTCAGATAATTCTCAAGCAGCGCAGGGTCCTGGTTAAAGTTTTTAGAGGCAAAATCATTATATTCATTTAAGTTCATAGGTCAGCACTTCAATATGTGGATGTCATCCAAGTACATGTATCATGTCTATCCTGACACATAGAGTCTGTCTATTATTCAAACCGAAGGCGAGGTTTAGTTGCTGATGCAGCACAGGCCAATATGTTATCAAGAACTATTGATATACTCATCCCGCAATGTATTATAGTTTACCAGAAATAACTATATGCGACAATTCTCTAAAAACCACTTTTGTTTCTTTAATCTATCGCTACATTATAATTTATTTTATCTCTTACAAGGTTCATTACTGATAAGAAAACGAAATTACATGAACCTCTTCCCACATATTCCCGTCAAATTATTTTCAGGTTCGGCTTTGGTTCACAAAGTTCCAGCAGCATTCGCAGATTTGACATATAAAATGGCGGGAAGGAGGCGTCCTAACCCACGTGATATTAGTAATAATGTGCTGAGTGGTCCTAGTGGTCTGCCTTCATATTCCAATAAAACTCTTCTCTTTGTATTCACCGGTTTGTAGCACTTCAAACACTAAATTTTACATTGTCTCGTACATGTTTAGATATTACAGTTTTAATCAGATATATTTTATATAATTTATAATAATATAATTTTATAAAATTGCAAATAATTTATTGCATAATTGTTTCAAGGTCAGTTGATTGCTATGGATGTTGTGAGCACATCAGAAGCTTCCTGTCCAATAGAGTTGGTGCGAGTTCCGGTTCCGTCCAATGACTCAACATTTCGTGATGATGGGCCAAGTATGCCATTCACAAGATCCAAGTTTGATTCAAACACAGGGCAATCACCAAACAATCCCCGCAGACCTGTAAGAGTTTGTTTCTGTACATCTTAATAAATTTATTAGGTTTTCCTCTCACAAGAAAATTAGGTTAATGTCTGACTTTGTCTTACACCAGTCATTACTGTGAACTGACTGCATGAGTGAGCTTTATATTCAACACCTTCTCTAACCCACCTTTCTATCCACCAATAGGGATTGGGTCCAAATGTTATTCACATGTGATAACATATCCAATTGGTGTCATTGTTACAGTAAGAAAGCGAGTGCAGCAAAACAAGCCAGGGACGGAACATTTGTCATTCGGGTGGGGGATGGGGGGTTGATTTAAATATTGAACCAAAAGGTTTTCTCTTGGACAATGCCAAATCGATATTTATTCTCACTAAAGTATTTACAATATTTCAATATTTTTCACCATTTTACTGATCAAAGGTTTATACTGCAGTTGAATGGTGTATCCAGTTGGTTAGACATGAACTTCCTTTACGGCAGTGATGAAGTTTGGTCAAACTGTCTGAGACAATTTTCTGGTGGGCGTCTCTTGGCACAGAACTCTACTCCCTCTTACCCTGGTTACAATACCATAGGACTCCCATTGGAGACAACAATTAATGATAACAATCAATCTCAGAAACAACCACAACAATACTGGAGTAAGTTATTAAACATTATGTGGTGATAGATTGTCGTATTATAGGTTATAAGTATTAATGATTATAAGTATTACTGTATCTTCATCTCGGCCATTGTGTAAAACAAATATTGTATTTTCCAATTAATGAATTGTAGGGATCACGAATGCATTGTGATCTCATATGAAAAAAGGTTCATGCATAACTAGTATCTATGCAAGTCATGTGTTCAGATTTCTTTGAATTACACCAGAGAGAAAGATGGATGATTTCCGTAAATGATGCTGGTATGATGTCACATCCCTATGTCATTTTATAACATGACATCGTATAGGTGACGATAATGTATATTATGTTTGCATGTAGACATATATCTACTAGTGATAAATTGACTTTGAATTAGTGTTTGGAACAAAGAATGGTCATCAAACACCTCCACTCACAGCTCAGCTTGTCATGTGGTTCCGGTATCATAATCACATCGCAGCTCAAATCGAGGCTGATCACCCAAGATGGCGGGACGAAATGATATTCCAGACAACAAGAAGAAGAGTCGTTGCCACCTGGCAGGTATGGAGTGATACAAGAAGACACTGGAAAAAATAAGAAAAATTGTTGATAAAATGAGTTATGAATTACATTTTGGGAACATTTGGAATATAGTGTTTACAGTTGAATACAGTGATATGATTAGGTGTTATTGTATTCAATAGGAAAAGGGGTACAATATGTATTTTATAATTATAGTCAACCTGATAAAAATTATTCTTAAAGAGATGTTTTAGTTGTATAAATACAAAAAAGCAGTTTGAGAAATGTTAAAGGATATATGATCTCATCGATACAATATACATATTTCCTTTTAAAGCGTAAATCAAATAATTATTGCATTTTTTTCTTCCAGAATATAGTATTCAATGAATGGTTGCCTGCTCTTCTTGGCGAGATGCTACCAGGATACACAGGTATCATATTGGAATATTTTAAACCTATATCATTTTAGGCTTTAATCTGAATATTCATAATGCCGTGATTTCTGAGAGAAAACAAACTAGGAGGGGATGATATGTTTAAATTATTTAGTAGTTAAAATTAATATTATTCAAATCTATTAAATGTGGAAGACTTTAATCTTTCAGGCTACAAAAGTTACATACACCCTGGCGTAAGCACATTGTTTTCCAGTGCCTTCCGATTTGGCCACTCTATGATTCCCGCTGGATTTTATATAAGGTAGAGATTTTCCCCTAAATCTAATGTCTTTTTTTCATCTAAATTAGTTTTCATAATCTCAAAATCCTTTCAGAAACATATAAGCTAATATCTTTAGGGGATGAGATGTTTAAAGAGTCAGACCTCATGCTCAGAATATAAAGTACGCAGCGCAAAATGTTTGTCAATGCGTTAAATAAGAATGATGGCGACTTACTGAAGTGGGTACACCGTTTAATTCGGTACATATATTGCCTCCATACTCTGGATACAACCTATAACCTGAGTACTGGAACAATTAGAACTTTTAAATAACATCAAATACAAGAGACAGATTCAATGAAAGAGATCAGCCTCATATATTTTGGTCTCCACCACCGAGATTTAAAGAAAAGGGTCAGCCTTCATTGCTTGACCTCACATAATCTCTGGGACATGCAAGGAAGATAAGATGACCTTGACATTTCCAGTTTTCCTTTACACTTATTCTGGTGCTAATTATTTAGTGGATATGTTTTCAGTCGAAAATAGAGATTCATATTGAGTAGAGAACGTTTTACCCTGCCTTTATTCTCTTCCAATTTAACATATTTTATCCGCCAGGTGAGGTCCCTGGTTTTGCCAACATTTTCAGTAAGACAACTCCAAATTAGAACTGTTGTCCTTGTAAATCTGTGACTTGGTGGATTGTCATGTTTCGTTCCTGCAACGTGACAATTCAGTGGAGCAGCGCTATATTTGCCACAAGTACAATAAAGTTCTATAAATTCTTATCATGAATATCTGAAAAAATTGTTGGTGTAAAATCCTAAACAACCCAACAAACAAACAAACACTCTGAGTTGCAGGCAAAGCATTATATGTGCCAGGTCAGGGTGTCTTTCAGATGCCAATAATTGCCATATTCCATCCGACCCGATGCAGGTTACTCAGTTCATTCCTGAGCCCTGGCATGTGATGATAATACAATGTGCCACAGTTATCTAACAATCCCTATCCGAGATAATGAATTCGCAATGGGACTAAGAGACTTATACTTATAAACAGTATTTGCAAATTTGCAACTATTTTACGTGTATAAATAATTGAAACTTTCCTGAATATTTTTATTTGACAGATGATTTTGTATATTTTTATTTGACAGAAATGGAAAATGTGAATACAGGAAGCCTAATAATCAGTCAGCCATGAGGCTTTGCAACTGCTACTGGGGAGCACAGGTAAACTATTGCATTTGGTGTTTAAAGATTGCATTTCATTTTGTATTCACTACCATCACTTGCAACATTACAATTCAATGTCTTAATTTCCCATACCATATACCTATAGTTTAGAATTAATATTGACCATGTTGTCTCATTAAAGTTATGTTAACTCTCAAGTTTGATATATTAGATATTGGATACTATCATTATTTCAAAATGATGATTAGATTGAATGTATATGCCCATTCTTCCTCATAAAGTATTACACTAAATATGTCTATTGTCTTTTAGTTTGTTTCTAGTTCAATTTTTATTTTCTTTAGAAAATCTTGGAGAAATATGGTTTGGATGAGGTGCTACTTGGTATGGCGTCACAGATTGCCGAGAGAGAGGACCACATCATGAATAACGACCTAAGAAGTATTTCAATTTCAAAATTGAAATATCTTTGTTAAAGTACGGTTTTTTTTCTTTATAATCTAATGAAAGAGGTGTAGGTTAACATACTTGGTTATGTTCTTTAGATAAGATATTCAGACATATGCAGCATTCCCATCATGATCTCGCTGTCCTGAACATTCTACGAGGCCGTGATCATGGCTTGCCAGACTACAACACAGCAAGGAAGAACCTCGCTCTGCCGGAAGTACACCGCTTTGAAGACATCAACCCTCAACTTGCCAGAAACGATCCAACGGTAATATTGCAAAATTGTTTAATTTCTCAAATTCTACATATCAAATGCGTAATTCGCAAGATATTCCGTCGAATATACCAATCTTAAACATTGAATCTCTTCAAATAGGTATTTGATAATCTTCGGAAAACCTACAAAGACAGGTTAGATGACATAGATGTGTACGCAGCAGGTCTCATAGAGTTTTCTGAGTCGGGACCAGGCCCTCTCTTCCGGAATGTTATCAGGGAACAATTCCTCAGGATCAGAGATGCTGACAGGTTCTGGTTTGAAAATGAGCACAGCGGGTAATTACATTCATTTTTGTATATTTGTGACTACGATTACTGAATGTCCGATGATTAACTGAACAAACCAAGAGACACACACGCCAGAAACTATGTTCTTGATATATCATTGAGGCCAAACAGAATGCATTGGCCCCCATTCTCTTATTATTCAGTTGAATGTAATTTACTTTTTAGCAACATATCATTGTTTTGAAGTCTGTGTTACTACCAGTGGCGTTGTATTGTTGAGGTATTTCATGTCTTGATCTTGAATAGAATATTTATGGATTACATGTTTCACTTGCTAGGTTGTTCACCTCGGAGGAGATAAATGTTATAAAGAATGTGACATTAAATGACGTCATACTGGCAGTGACGGACATTGATCCCCAAGCGATCCAAAAGGATGTTATGCACTGGAAGGACGGTAATTGTAAAATTATTCATGGGTATTAGATTGGGTGAGGAATTTAAATCTGATAAAGTAATACTCAATTATTTGTATGTGTTTGTATGTGTTGTTTCGAAATTGTGTGGGTGGCCATGATGTGTTTTTAAGGCGTTTTTTTCCTGTGTAGGACAACCCCATGCCCGATATCAAGTTTTGATCTAACTTAAGGAAATACTCCATGCCCTTGCTCCACCTTCAGGAAGTTCTAAATATCCCAAGTTGAGGGCATTTATCAGCACCGACATCCATCCCTCAGTGCATGTTTTAGAAACGATTCAGTAAAGGTACTTTGATGACTTTATTTCAGGTGACCCTTGTCCACAACCAGAACAGCAGGTCGCTCATTCTCTTGATGCTTGCTCCCCTCATACCGTGAATGACATTTTTGCTGGAAACGAAATGTCTTTTATTCTTGGATTTTCTTCCATATTTTTCTTTCCTATTGGTATGTATTGTGAACATAGACATTTCTTTAGGCTATGTGCTATTAATGATTCGGTTTAAATCATTTCACTTACGTTTTGCGGAGGAATAAGATGATAATATCCTCAAAATGCTGATTAGAACACAATCATGTTTATAAAAACATTTTAATGAAAACAGTTATATGACGCAAATTATTGCCATTAAAATTTCCAGTTTCTTTATTCATTAAATATATTGGGATAAAATAAAATTGACCAATATTTTGAATATCAAATAACAAACCTTGAACAAATATATATTAGTTTAATACAAAATATAATATTGGAGAATATAAATTTGTTCATTTGTATATATATATTATGAACAAATTTATATTCTCCAATACTATATTTTATATTAATCTAATTGTGCCTCACAATTAGATTATCTAAATCATAATTGTGGATAATATGTACATAAATACATAAATATATATATATAAATATATATATATGTATATATAAATATATATATATATTTATATGAATATTTATATACATATTCCCCAGTATTACATTTTGTATATTAATCTAATTGTGACTTTAGTTTGTATAACACTGGCCTGGCTGATTTATAAGACAAGTAAGCTGAAATGGAATGTCTGGTGGGATAAGAAACTTCAGCAATTGATTGCTAGAAACGAAGCAGAAGATTTGGAGGATTTACCAAAACCACGCACAGAAAGACGAAACAGCATTCACAGCATTAATAGTGCTATTGCCAGCAAATGTAGATCCAGAAGGGGCAGCAACGCCAGCAGTATAAGCCTACCAACGTACATATATGGTAAGTGGCACCGCAGAGAACTATAACAATGACATGTGTGGGTGGTGTCAGAAGGTCAACTAAATTATCAGTTTCTGTTGAGATGTAGTTTGGTGACAAGGGAGCGCTTTGTCTACTACAAGTATCACATCAAATCAAATCATACAGGTCTCATCATGAAATAACTGAAATAGTGTATTGTAAAAGTTTTGTAAAAATCCAAAACAAAACAAACAAAATAAACCCATGTCTCAGAACCCAATACACCAAAACTTTCCACCTGGGTTATGAGGTCATTTCGGCCATTTAAAAAAAACTCTCTTATAACTGTTTTGGCCCGAACATTGTTACCTACTTAATTTTTGTCAATGTTGACAGCAACTGAATGGCTAGGGAAGAGCCAGCCTGCCAGGTCTATCAAAATAGATGTGGACGAAGAGGAGTGCTCTATAACATTGATGTCTATCTCCAATCATAATTTACGCAAGATATCATTTAGGAAGTATGATGAGGTTGGAATTTGGTTGAGTGAAGACAAGAATAGGACAGTTTTCATGTGTCATATTCCAAAAGGTGTCGATTTGGTAGGTAGTATTCATTATGTAATATTTTATGATTATCGTTTTCCTCAAATATAACCTTTCAGTTAAAGGGGAGGGTATATGTCACAGATTACACTTGTATTCTTCCATATGCAATGTAAATTTACATTAAAAAATATTTTTATATTGTTTCGTTTGTGACAATTGTTTTGTTTTACCTGAATATCAAATTTCTGCTTTGTTTGGGTATTGTCGTAGGTACTTCAGTTCAGTACTGAATTAGAGAGAGCTGCTCTGATAAAAAGCATTAAGAAAGTATTGAAACTACATGACAAGTACATGGTTCAACATGCCTGTCTGGAGAAATATATCTATGAAAGATCGGTGACGAAGGAGAGAAGGCAGGACCTGCTCACCAAATTCTTCAAGGGAGTGTTTGCTGAGGTGTGTTATACAAAATAACTTGTATCTATTTTATAACAAATTTGCATATCAACATGTTTATTATTCTATTTTGGCATTCTAAATGATTACAGGCATATAAACTAGAGCAACTTGCTCCTGAGGAAAAGCTTCACACAGATGAATGTAAAGATATTGCTGATTGTGAGCTTACTCGGGTAAGTGAAAATACAAGATATAATAATACATATCTAATAACTATTTGAGCATTTTACCCATATGCGTCATAAATCAAAGTATATAAAGTTGTTATGAGTAAAGAAAAAGAAACAAAAACAAAAAAAAGTGTTTTTTTGTGTCTGTGCATCTTTAGGAAGAGTTTGCGGAGGCTTTATCTTTGACTCAAGATGCTACATTTGTCTCACAAATGTTCAGCCTCATTGACAAGGACAACAAAGGATACATCTCATTCCGGGACATGATCTACACAGTAGCACTCTTTACAAAGGGTATATTACTTTCCCATTACCTTTATGCATATTTTTAATGAAACCTTCATATTTGACCCTGAGGGTGATCACTAAAGTAATTCTGACAACAGGTTTAACCATTTTATTTTAATAGGATCTGTTGAAGACAAATTACACTTGCTCTTCTTAATGTATGATGTGAACAGAAGCGGTAGTTTAAGCCAAGAAGAGGTCACAAAAATGATAAGGTAACTACTAGGTTTGTGTGTGTAGTGGAGCAAACAAGGGGAGGAATAGTAATTGATGTCAAAGTTGATTATTTTATATTTGGTTGTTTTTCTATCTTTTATTTCCAGTTGTTGTGATGCACATCTTTGACTGTATGATTATTTAACCTGAACCAAAGTCGTTAAAACATATGTGTTTGGATTCCCTTTGTTTGTATTATATAGCACTTAAAAGAGCACTTAAAAAGAAAACTTTGTGAAACAGGTCAATGATAGAGATGGGCCAGAGCAAGTTGAGCAGGGACGAGATTGACCAGCTAGTTGAGCAGACACTCTGCATGTCTGGGCTCAGTGGTAAGGAAAAGCTCATGTTTGAGGACTTCCAGGCAATGCTTGCTCCAAACCTCCAGATTCTCAACAATGTTTCTCTGGAATGGAAAGGTAAGTATTGCATCTCAAACGGGAATCTCGTGCCATTCATGATTTCTTACTTTGAAGGGGGGTTAAACCGTACCACTGTTTTGTTTAGGCACAAAAGCTAATGACAGAAACCAAACCAGAACTGCCGGAGGACAATGCGAGCCAGGACGTCTTATCAATAGAAAAATGTCCAGAATGATCAGGAGACCAAGTAAGGCCAACTGGCTCTCTTTGTCTATAATTATTTTAATTGTATTTCAAAATAATATGATATCATAATTAAGAATGTGAGGACCTATTCGTCAGACATATCTGTGATGTTAAGATACCTGTTCAATGTTTGACCTCTGGGGGGGACACCTTTACTCAACGGCTCCCATGCTTGACGTTTTACATCCAGATTACTAGAAAATAAATACAAATCTTTCCCATGTCGTGTTTGAACCCATGAACCCATGAATATCGTATCGTATTATTATAGAATGGTTTGACTTACATAATCGATTTTGTAGAATACATTTGCAAGATTCGTTTTTCGAAAAAGAATTAGAAATGATAAACTTATATTCTATCCGCAATATATCATAATAATGTAGAGAGGGACAAATAGTGTTAGCTACCAATTACCAGGTAATAGGTTATTGGCAGGAACTCAGGCGCTCGCTTGCTGTGAATCTTGTGGTCACTATACCTATCAATGATGACTGCAGAGGCCCTGTGTACAGTGCATAGAAGGGATTTATACGTGTACAGTATAGATGTACAGTATAGAGTCTGGGTCAGTATAGGGCATGGCTAGAGTGTGGAAACTGGGTGTTCATCTCTGCCATTGATCTTCTCCATCGTCTGCTTATTGGCGTGTTGGTCTCACTTCTCTCCTCTAGGATGTGTGTGACACCTACATGTATATATACACACGCGGCAGCTCTTCATAATATGCTAATGGCCTATGACCGGCTGCTCGGTAGAAGTGCCATCATGGTCATTTTGTGGCTCACAATAGTGGTGTCCACAGTCAACTTGAGTTATTTGTCCCCATGTAAATTATTTTGAAAAACTCACAAGCTTATGTTTATATGTGTAACTTTTACTTGACAAAGTATAATATACAATTGGGGGTGTGGCTTTTTTTCTCAGATAAAATTGAATTGCTGCCACATTATTTGAGGAGGTACGCATGTCTAGGATAAAATGGGATGGTTGCAAAAATATTGAAATTGGATTTAGTAGAAGCTTTTAAAAATCTTTTTATCAACAGGTACAATATTCAGGATTGAACTTGAAGGAAACAGTCGCTTTGCAGCGAAGATGATCAAGATCAGACATTTCATTGAGAACAAACGCCAACACATTGTATATGTGTTTTTGTTTTTCTGCATAAACGCTGGTCTCTTCATTGAACGTTTTTACAGTATGTGACAATATATTTTCAAGTCTTTTAATAGATATATAAAGCATAGATTATTGGCTTTTGTATTATGACCCATACTTCCCGCTTGTCACGTGTGTTTGATGGTAATCATTGTTTGCGTTCAGGGTATTCGGTGGAGCGTGAGCACAGTGGTTTTCGCAGCCTGATGGGTTATGGCCTGAGTCTGACCAGAGGGTGTGCTGCTTCCATGTCCTTCAGCTTCTCACTACTGCTTCTCACCATGTGCAGAAACCTCATCACAGCGCTCAGGGATACCTTCATCAACCTCTATGTGCCATTTGATTCCCATATTGCCTTCCATAAACTTGTGGCGGTCACGGCTCTGGTTTTTACAGGTACTATTGGTTTATTAGATAATCACTTACAAATTATGCAGTAGTTATAAGAACACATGACATCCGTGTAGAAGTCTGAATATAAAACAATATAACCATAAATAAAATGTAGAATGTCATTCATATATTTTGTTGTTCTTTTAGTGTTGCACGTGATAGGTTACGGTTTTAATTTCTACCACTTGGCAACACAGCCTGCGCAGTTCCTCTGTGTTTTCCCAGAGGTAGCATTGCCGTAAGTACATTTTTATTTTATTTTATTTATTTTTGTATTTTTTATTTGTTTAAGTATGTCGAAGTTGCTCTCGTGCATGGGTATGTCCGAAACGTGAGAAATGATGTAACAATGAAGTTAAGTTAAAAAAAATATATATGTGAATAATGCAAGTTGCAAATTTCCTGTGAAATTTGTTTCCAGGCAATATTTTACCCCAACATTTTTGTGGTGGATGTATGGAAACTCGACAGGTAAGGTTTTGGTTACTTTTTACCAGGAAAAAGTATCTCTGTGAAATGTAGCAAATCTATTATTTGATACATGTCGTCCTTAATGTACAGATATTAATAAGTGTGTGCCTTATAAGATAATAGTTCCAATTCAAGAACTACAAAGTAGCAAAAAGACGTGCAGAGAACATTGCTTTAACCAGTTTTGGCCAGTCAAATCAGGCATCCTGTTCAAATGGGGTTTTGCAATGTCAGCTATTTTGAGTTTGATTGTCTGAGGACACTGGAAAGGCCAATTGTAAAAGGTCTATCATTCAGAAAGATTAGAATTGCAGAGAATTGGACGTGGTGGAATTTACTGATTGGTCAGTCATCAAATTCATCTGAGCTCCTCTGAAAATATGAAGATATGAAGATATGAATGCATGCCTAATATGAAAGAACTTTATTTTTTTTAAATTTCATTGTTTTGTTTTGAACGTTGCCGACCTTGAAAATGGAATAAGGCCAAGGTCACCCAGACTCTTTGAATCTCTTCTGAATGCGTGACTTGTTTATCCAATATCAAAGAGTCACACTCCATTTTTCAAAAGGTATCCCATAAACTGTGTTTTGAAGGAATGGGCATGTATGACCTTGAAAATAGTTCACCTGTTATTGAACTCGGCAAAACCCTTCTGGAATGTATACTTTCTGCTGCAAATTCAATTATATTATCCGATATGAGCAGGGTTTTTTTCATAAAATCACTAGGCGGTAATCATTTACACACCCATTGTAATTGCATTTGTTTCATTCTGAGCTGACAGTTGGTGAACATCGAGAAGTGTAATGTCTAATGTGAATTGATAATGCAAATTAATAAGAATTTCTCACCTGGTATATTACACTCCCCTTTCATATATTGAATATAACTCTAATATAAATTATATAAATATCATATTTTAATTTATATTGCATGTGAATATCATGTTTTAACTTTTATTGAATATGAAATATACAGACTAAACCTTATGATAATATTGCTCAATGTTTAACTGCAGGTTTGACTGGATATATTTTGACTTTCATCATCAGTATAATCTTTATATTTTCAACCCAAACTGCACGAAAATATATCTTCAAGTAAGTATTGATAAAGTCTTTAAATGTCAACGTTTGATATTTCTTACAATTATACACATAAAAAAGCTTAAAATGTTGCGGTTATTACTATTAAAACTGGTTTTCTCTTTATTTATTTGAGTCATATTCAGGTGTATGCTATACCTTTATAGTTAGTGCATTATTTTCAAAAAATAGTATTTACTTATATAGATGTTATATAGATGACTATAATCAGGAAATATAATTTAATACTTTAAGTGTATTAATTTACCTCAGGTATATATTTGTGTAATTTTCGTTATTTACCACAAAGGGGAAATTAATTGAAAATACCCAAAAATATCCTTATGGCTGTTACTTTACATTATTGTGCTTGATTGTACTTGATTTTGCAGCGCATTTTGGATGACGCATAAGTTGTTTTACATAGTGTATATTCTCACTATCATCCACGGGCTGGGAAAGATTGTTCAGGACCCTTTCTTCCCTTGGTATTTCCTAGGACCTGGATTGATCTTCATCCTTGACAAGGTCGTATCGCTTTCTAGAAAGAAGAGAGTCATTGACATAGTGAAGGCAGACCTTCTGCCCTCAGGTATGCTTAAAATACGTATTTCTGCACTTTCTTCCGTTTCATTTTCTTGTTTTCATTGATAAATGCATCTATATTATGCATTGAAGCTCTCATTGAACTTTTATGCAATAAACAATCTCAATATTTTTATTTGGCGTTATGTCCAGGTAGCTGCTGATATTTTAAGGCAAAACTTTTGATTATTACTTTTTATTCCCTCAGTCCAGTGGAATTACATGTGTTTAACATTCTTTGTGTGTTTTTTGTATTATAAGTGCATGCTTCCAACCTTCTAAAATACAGTAATTTATAGAATGAGAAATGGTATTGCATGGCATAGATGACCTATTATTTGTTTCTTGAATTACCAGACCACACTAAGACCTTTAAGAAATTTAAACAAACAATCTATAATTTATTTTCAAATATCTATCACCTTCTTTCAATATCTAAAAAAGGGTTGGACAATATTCATTCTAATTTGTTCTTGTATTACAGGCGTCACCTTAATTGAATTCAAACGACCCTCAAACTTTGAATACAAGTCTGGTCAGTGGGTAAGACTAGCGTGTGTTGATCTTGGTAAGAATGAGTACCATCCATTGACCTTGACCTCTGCACCCCAAGAAGACACTTTGTCGGTGCATATAAGGGCTGTTGGGCCTTGGACCAATAATTTTCGATCCATGCTGGATCCCCAAAATCTGGCCGGGAAACCATATCCAAAGGTGGGCAAACATCTCTGTGTAATTTGTTGTAGTTCCTCAATTTTTAAATCTTGAGAATTTCCATTGTAGAATATAACTGTATGGCGAATGATAGATTTTCCATGATTCTATATGGTTTGGATGGCAAAAGGTAGAATTTGAATGATCGGATTCCCAGAAATCCATAGGCATTACATATTGTAGTAATATCCAGATGTGCAATTGTATATTTTAGTTATTTCTGGATGGGGCATTGTACATTGTGTCTATATTTGGATGGGTCATTGTACATAATAGTTATATTTGGATAGCCCATTGTAAATTGTCGTTATATTTGGATGGGCCATTGTACATTGTAGTTACATCTGGATGGGTGATTGAACGTTGTGGTTATATCTGGATGGGTCAATTTACATTGCAGTTATATCTTGATGGGCCGTTTGGAGCAGGTCAGCAGGATTGGTTTCGCTATGACATATCTGTCCTGGTTGGTGGGGGCATCGGCATAACGCCATATGCTTCCATTCTCAAAGATTTTGTACACATGAACTCGGGATCAGACAGTGTCAATTTCAAGTTCAAATGCAAAAAAGTAAGCAGTTTCAATTTAAATACAATGTTTTAAACCAAGGAATAAATGTCATTACTGGCCAAATTCATAATACTTTTTAATCAATTCTACCTGATGTGAAATGTTTCACTGATGACAATGTCAAATATATCTGTTGATCATATATGTCTAATAAACCAATAATCTTAAGATTTATTTCAACATGTTTTCTTCCTGTTTGAAATTTCTTTATAGGTATATTTTCTGTGGGTTACTGGCAGCCAGAAACAGTGGGAATGGTTTATTGACATTCTCAGACAAGCAGAGTCTGTAGACAAAAACAACACAGTGGAACCACATATATTCATCACTCAGTTCTTCACCAAATTTGACCTGAGGACCACAATGCTCGTATGTTCAAATAGAATTAAATACATAGATATATCAGTGCTTTCTCGCATCAATCTAGGCCCCCTATTGGCGTTTGTCTCTTACGGTTTACTATCCCTAACTTTCTGAGAGAGAATAGGCTATTTGTGACATATCACACAGTAGCAAAGTTGAGAGAATCTATTTCTTAAAGCATTCATGAAACCTGGAAGGTTCCAGGCGATTTTAAAGTGGTTTATGGTATCTGAAAACAATATATGATCTTAAAATTGACATACATATAGGCTATCTGTCTGATATCCACAAAAGAACATCTGCCCTGAGAATTATGATTTTTTGTGACCACCAAGTACTGTCAGTACTGGACAGGAGGTGTGCTGTGTGACCTTGACCTTTGAACTGTCAGGGGGCTCCGTAAGTCACAGGAGGTGTTGTTTACCAATTGTCAAAATTGGAACAACACATTTTTGGCCATTTTTTTCACTATTTAGAGAATGAATTGGGAGAAAACACTTATCATGATGATAGTGCCTTTTCTTGGCTTTCTTTTGGTGGTAAAATTATTAGAAACAGATGAATATTTATGAGATTCTGAGTACAAATGTCCAAGAAGATTTTGCAGAAATTGATAATTCAGTTTTATAAGTTCTGATGAGTATATCGCTTGAATAGAACCCCAATATGAAGATTTCATCTTTGTCTTCTATATAAAGTCATTATTCTTAATATTTTCTACGTTTGCAAAAAATAATTCAATTCTATATGTTCTGATGTGTATTTCTATCAAATAGAACCCCATTATGAAGATTTCATCTTTGTTTTCTATACAAAATCATTATTTTTATATATATATGTTTGCAAAAAAAAGTTTAAAAAAAAATCAATTCTATGCACAGCCCAGCCTTTAAGGGGGAATCCATGCAGCCTTTGATGTCTTCCCATTCAGTGGTGTAAAAAACCCAAATTTCATCAAAGTGGGTCAAATCATAAATTTCACTGATGCCAATTATCAGCATTCACAGTTTTACCATTCAAAGTCCTTGTGATTTAAGGCCAAACCAGTGATCAAAGGGTTTTATGTCACTTTTTCAATATCACGGCCTTTAAGTTAAGGGGGATTCCATGCAGCCTTTGAGTCATGTCTTCCCTTTTTGACAGAAAGATTTTCACATTCATAAAATATTTTTCAAATAAATAGTATACTTTTCCCATAAATGATATATCTTTCACAAACATAAGATATTTGTCACAACCATAAAATAGTTATATCATTGATTCAAATAATATTATGTTGTTCTGTAGTATATTTCAGGCAATTAATTGTACAAAACATCTCTACCCTGTTTCCCAAGCTGGACAGGTGCCCAACTGATAACTTATTAGGTGTTTACACGAGATCACAGACCAGCTAAACAAAGCTTGTTGACAAAGTGTTCAATTGCTGGTGTAGGTTTCAAGTGCCACAGTTTCAAATTTCAAGTGCAACAGAAAGTTGCAAACAGGGAATATTTGGGGTAATACTACATAAAAGCACTGTTTAGGGTATAAATATTCATTTCATGTAAAGAAAATGTGTCTGAAATTCAGGTTTCATGAATGCTTTAAATAGTGCACTGACCTGGGTTTTGGTCTGTTAAATCATAAATGTCTATAAATCATAAATGAATGATAATCTTATTCTTTTGATATATATATATATATATATATATATATATATATATATATATATATATATATATATATATATTAGTATGCATATACATGACGTGCTTTTGCATTTGCATATACGAATATACCTGATATCTGAGGTGAAACACTGAAGTCAGGAACAGTCGTGGGGGATTAAAATGTTGAATAGGAGAGAGTGGCCACTTGTTTTCAGTGAATAGAATTTGTGTTAGTGTGAAAGTACTGAAACCAAGATGTTCGAAAGTTGGTTGAAGATCATATAAAAAAAATGAAGGGGTTAAGATGTAACGATATGTATTATTGTGTAGTATAGCAGTAAAGCATTTGTCCCTGAAGCTAACATAATTTTTGAAATGTTCTCATCTTTGAAATGTTTTTGTAGATCATCATTTCAGATCTTTAAGATATATTTTTCTTGTATTTACAGTATATTTGTGAGGAACATTTCCAGGTTATGACAAACAAGAGCATGTTTACTGGGCTTCGTGCTATGACACATTTTGGTAGACCCAATTTTCACAATATCTTCAAAGAAATTGCCAGAAAGTACCCCAAAGTAAGTATTGAGAGAAATCCGAAATATATTTTCAATGTACATGACTTGTATTGTCCATAAGAATATAAATTACTTTTGAGGTGAAACACTGGAGCAAAGAGCAGTCATAGGGGATTAAAAAGTTGAATAGGGCATAGTGGTGAATGCATTTACACATATATTGTAAGCGTCAAAATCATTTGTGATAGATGTAATTAAGCTGTGAAATCACATGATATGGTGACACTTAGTTGGTGGAATATTTCCTCAACATCTCTTAATAATCTAACATCTCTAAATGGCCCTAAAGAAATTTTGGGACATATCTTGACCAAATTACGGCCGCCATGTTTTAGTGCTTTCGCAGCTTGGCTATCAGTATTAAAAATGAACACAATACGTGTAAATGCACTCAATACCGTGCCCCATTCAACGTTTTGATCTCCAACGCTGGTTCCATACCAAAGACTCTTCTTTAAAATTTTGATATTTTATCTTCAGTAATGAATATGGATAATTTTGATTGTTTAACTATTTCATTCTGAAAAGAGCAGGATATAGACTTTTTTATCTCAGTAAGAAAGCAAAGAACATAAATCTTCCAATTATTGTTATCTGTAGACAAGGAATGTTGGAGTGTTCAGCTGTGGTCCTACAGGTCTGACGAAGGGTGTTGAGAAGGCTTGCCAGAAGGCCAGCGCTGACACTAAGGCGCTTTTCCAGCATCATTTTGAAAATTTCTAGGTCATTTAAGACAGTCATAAATTTGATCAGATAATCATTTGTCATTTTATGAGTGTGCAAACAGATGATATTTTTAAAACACCTGGAACAGAGATGTTGGATCCAATGTCCTATATATTCGAATTAGCAGCACAGCGGTCATGTTGCTGCTTCTTGTAGGCCAAGGTGCGTGTAAAATGATTTCACTGTTCGGCGTAACTGCCTTGTCCAGTATCATAATAAACTATTTGTATGTTCATATTAGTTACTTCGACAGAAGGAAGATGTACCAAAACATAATCTAGGCAAGTCATTTTAAAAGATTAATATCTTGCATTAATATTCATAACCATCCAAAATAGGACTCATATTTGATAATAATCAAGTTATTGATTGAGATAAAATAGTCAGTAAGAATAATAATTCAGGAGTTGTGAGAAATTGGGTATAGTATTCGATGAATTGCAAAAAATATACATTATTAAAAAATAAATCATGTGACATAAGACGAAAATGAATGTGTTAATAATAATCTATGTCAGCTATAAATTAAATATATAAAGAATTGTGTGTAGTTAATGATACAGTACAAAACAGATAATTGCAATTGTATATGTAAAATAATTTCAAAACAAAGAATGTATTAAACAAAAGGCAAGAAAATTAGCACCAGAAATTTTAGTATGAGTATTAAACTGTGAACATTTACATTGAAACACATTGAGTATATGGGATTGGTTAGTGATGTGTCAAATAAATCCCTGAAGTTGCTAACCGACATCGTTATAATTTTTATAAATTCCTTTCGGAACTTCCTTCCAACCAAACAATCAGAGATTGGAAAATTTGGAAGACGCACCAATGTCCCCATAATGTCACAACTTGTCTAACAATGGAACATTACGGAAATTCACACATTTTGGATATGCATTTGTCTGACATTTATTATATCTTAAAAATATTTATATCTTAAATAAAAAAGAATGAAGTAATAAATTATTGATGAGGGGAAATATCACCAACAAAAATCTGTTTTAAATTGGGGGACAATGGCTGAGACTTCTAAAAAAATCCTGGCATTGTCATTATCATATTGTTGTATTTAATCATGTTTTATGTGTCTAATATTACTCAATTTAAACATTTTCATGTAATATGTGTCAAACTCATCAATAAACTGTCAAAATGATCATTAAATTGTATCAAACTGATCACCAAATTGTGTCAAACTGATCACTAAATTGTGTCAAACTAATCACTAAAATACCTCTGTGTTATCTTATACAAATATGGACCTGGGTGGAGTGCAATATGACTTTTTATGGACCTTCGGAAAGTTATATTGCACGAGGCGCAGCCGAGTGCAATATAACTTTCCGAAGGTCCATAAAAAGTCATATTGCACGACACCCAGGTACATATTTGTTTTATTCTATGATCACTGTGTTAATTACTGCCATTGTTGGTTTAATTCTAAAAGTGAGAACTGAAAGGGACGAGTTTGTCTGTATCAACTTGAATTGTTGTGATTGCTGTCGTCTGCTTCCCAGTCTGCAGGTCACTCAGAGCAAGCTGGTGACGTCATTATAGGGCTTCCCCAACATTTCCCGCCATGGAATTCCCCATCAGTGCAGTGGAAAGTATATTGACGTGCAATATAATGCATCTGGTCAATAAAACAATTTAGAGAAGCTCATGTGACCAGGAACTGACCAATCACAGCACAGAATACACAGTGATCATAGAATAAACCTCTATATGGCATCCTACTTCTACATATTATCCAACCTCTATGTGTTATCTACTTCTATATGGCATCCTACTTCTACATATTATCCTACCTCTATGTGTTATCTACCTCTAGATGGAACCCTACTTCTACATATTATCCTACCTCTATGTGTTATCTACTCCTATATGGAATCCTACCTCTATGTGTTATCTACCTCTATGTGTTATCCACCTATATATGGCATCCTACCTCTACATATTATCCTACCTCTATGTGTTGTCCATCTCTATATGGTATTCTACCTCTCCATATTATCCTGCCTCTGTGTTACCTACCTCTATATGGTATTCTACCTCTCCATATTATCCTACCTCTTTGTTTTGTCCATCGATCTCTATACGGTATCCTACCTCTACATATTATCCAACCTTTGTGTTATCTACCTTTATATAGTATCCTGCCTCTACATATTATCCTACCTCTGTGTTATCCACCCTTATATGGTATCCTAGCTCTTCATATCATCTTATGTTATTTCACCTCCTTGGTTGCGAAAAGAACTAAAGCAGTTATGACATGTAGCATAAAAAGGTGACATGTGACTTCAGCTGGGACTTGTTGATTTCCAACATGGCTGACATGTCAAATGTGGACAACACCATATCTTGAAAATCATGAATATTATTGTTTTGGAATAATAATTTGCCAATCTGATGGACTCTATACCAAGATGAGTGTTGTTTGCAGGTGTGTTTAGGATTGATGCATTGTCATGATATCTCGGTTAAGTACACAGTCCTTGTTTGTATGGAAATGTGGATCCAGGCAAAATGTTGAGTGAGCATTTCAGTAGAAATAACAGATTTGTACTGACGTGAAAGAACTTCTGCCTTGCCTTTACTGTCTTTCACTTCAATGCCATTTTCTGTGAGTGTTGGTACACCTACAGTATCTTTGTGCCTGGATCTAATATAGTTTCAGAACCTTTTTTTCCATTGATTGTCTACTGACTTCAATGTCAGGTAAATCGAGTAGCCCAAGGAGATATTCATTGTGGGATTCTCTCAACTTATGTTTTATGTGTTTCCTAAAGTTTCTGAATTTTCTACAGTCAGAATCCTTTTTAGTTTTTTCAGCCTTGTTGTGAACTTATTGTTCAGAGTTTCAACTGGGAGACTTCAATCCTTAACTTCATCTACAAAAGAGACATGCATGTCTTGTTTTATTGCATTCGTGTCTCCTTTTTTGTACAGCAATATGCTTCTTGGCTTTTTTTAGCCAGTGTGGCTTTTGCATTGATTTCTGATATCACCACATCATGGTCACTCATGCCTGGATGGACAGATACTTTGTTTACTAGGCTAGGGTTTGTTGTACCGACCAAATCTAACCTATTGCCTCCCCTGGTTGGGTGAGGGTTTACTTGTGTGAGACAATGTTCATTAAAAGTATCAACCATTGCTGTATTTAGGTCGGTCCCATATGCAGGGCTCGGCTTATAGGACATATTCTCCCATGTGATATTGTAGGATATGGATTGTACATCCAGAGACTCTTGAGAATATATAGACAATCATGGACAATCACGGTCTCTGGCAGAACGTCATGTACAGAGATTGTGTGTTGCGTGCAGGTTGATGCATCGCCTTAACCACCACACTGAGAGATCACGTGCAGGCAGACGAGCCTATGCAGGCCACGCAGGCAAGACGAGTCCATTCGGTGTCGCGTTAGGAAGCCCCACACATGACGCAGAGTGATCCTTTAAAAAGGCCCGCAACCGTGGGATCCTCAGAGAGCAGAACCTGGAGACCGGAGAAGAAGACCACTTGCTACGAAAGATCTACGACTCTCAGTATCGTTGCTACATGGACTTGGGTGTTTTATGCATTTCTCAGGACTCGATAAGTATCATGCATTTGGGTAGTTCATATGCCTCGCTCATTGCCATGCCGGCCTAGCCAGACAAGGATGATTCACAGCACCGAATAAAAGGTAACTATTGTGCAGTGTATATCCTGTGTCTGCAGTCCTTATTACCTCACACCTTCATATGGGTAGATAGGGTTGCTAGGTTCCGTGCCCTGCCTCACAGCCAGCGAGTAAAGTAGAGTCAGAGCAGAGTATCGATCCCCCATCCATGTCCCCCAACGACAGATGCTCTCCATTCATGGGTAACAATATCTGGTACATTAAAATCCCCTGTTAGTAATATATTTGGGATATTTGTGTCAGACTGGGGAATCTTTCCAAGAGTTGCATTTAGTTCATGGATGTTAGATATATTTCTGTCTGTTGGTCTGTAGTAACATCCTAGGGTGTTTCATTTTTCGGACTTTTTTTCCGATCAAGCTGCTCTTTAAAAGAAATGTTCTCTGATATGTAGTAAACACACAGAAAAAAATTAAGACCAATCGATCAACTTTTAGACCTCCCCCCCCCCCCCCCCAAGTCTCATTGCCTCATAATTTCATTTTATTCAACTCAGGTAGTGTCTGTGTTACGCAAATGTAGTTCTAAAGGTTACTTAAAATTTCAAGATCGTTCCCATTTAATTTGGGTCAAAATCATTCAAATTCGAGACATTAATTCTGAAAAATATACATTTTCAAATTAATTTCACTCATATCGGATAAACTTTGCACATTATTTCCACATTAACTTCAATTTGAGAATTATTTCCTTGTGTGAAAATTCACAGATTTGTCTCCATTTCATTTTTCGCTCTGCTGAGACTCACAGAGCTTTAGGAGTGGGGAAAATGTCTGTCTGTCCATCTGTCTGTCCAAATTTCTTTGAAAGTCTTCTCCAAAACTACCAGTTATATATGTTTCAAATTTTATACAGAGGTACACATTGAGGCGAAGATTCAGATTCCTTCAAATCTTAGTGATGTCACCATTGATCTTAGTGCAATGACCTCAATGTTAGAAATTTTGTACTGAGCATATTTCAGCAACCACTTAAAAGTGAATAGACATATGTCGATGGCCTTAGGGCTATGATTATCATTGCTTTTTTGTAATGTTTGTGAACATTTCTTCCTAACCAATTCAAGAGCAGACTTGAGCAGAAGATGATATTGACCAATCAAAATGCATGTTACATATCAAATTTGGCCTTGTTATCTCAATTCTTATTGGCTAGTATTTCTCCTTGACAACATTTTGGGTCATGATTATTGAAAATGAGGACATTAATTTGGAAAAATATACATTTTCAAGTCAATTTCACACTCATATCGGATACATTTGTTCACATTATTTCAACATTAACTTCAAGTTGAGAATTATATTTTAGTATGAAAGTTCACAGATCCATCTCATTTTTAAGGAATTACGGGATTTTGGTGGAGTGGTGCACATTTTTATGGAGAAGTCAAATGGAAAGTAGTCCGGTAGGATATCAGTTTCATAGGGAGTCAATGTGTTGATATGTACTCAATGAGTTCACTCATAACAGAAATCAAGATGGCCGAATGTTGGTTGGGAAAGTGCTTGATCTGGCTTAAGGGGAGTACACGTCATGGTATGGAAATGCTGAGTATTGTGTTTCTCTGGATCATACTAAGTAAGCAGTACTTCCAGGTCTGTTGGAAGTATTGCCAGGATTTCTTGTGTGGAATAAGCTTGCCACCCAGATGCAAATAAGATAGCTCAAGATCAATTTTGTTCGATACTGTTTCATCACTAATCAGTGGCGATCACCAAGCGTGAGCAACAAAGAACAAGATTCAGAATCAACAGAAAAGACCAGGATGGGGGTTAGATCTGTTAATATCATGAATAAAATAGTGTTTTGTTGAAAATCTGTCCACAAAGTGTGGTGGAACAGAAAAGACGAGTATCTACAGTTTAAGGTAGATTTGTCTCCGAGCAAGCTAAACGACGAGCTCACGGAAACCAAAATGGAGTCTCAGCTTGTCGTGTTAAATACCGTTTTCTCCAAGATTACCTATAGGGATGGTAGGCTGCCTAATGGGTGAGATTAGACTACAAGGACTGTCCACAAAAGTGGTGGAACAGAGTGGTGTCTACAGATTGTGGTAGATTCGTCACCGAGCAGAGTTAACAAGATACCAAAATGGGGGCCTCAGCTAGATGTGTCAAACACTGTTTGTTAGTTTGTTTGTTTGGAGTTTACATCACTTTCAACATTATTTCAGTCATTTCGTGATGAGACCTACTTGTAGCAGATATAGTGCTGCCTCACTGAATTGTCATGTCGCAGGTCCTTGACATGACAACCCACCCGGTCACAGATCAGGACAACAGGTTAACCCTTTTGGCACAGGCCTCAGCTCATATGGGAAATTGAATCATGAGTTCAATCTCGGCATGGCCGGGGTTCGAACCCACGATCTTTGGATCACCACAGAAGAACTGGTGCTAGTAAGCTGGCGCTCTAACCAACTGCGCCACGGCCCATGGCCTGTCAAACACTATATTCACCATAAAACCTACAGGGGTGGTAAGCCGCCTAATGGGTGAGAATAGACTATAAGGACTGTCTACAGTGGGGTAGAACAGTATGTTTGTATATATTCTTTTAATGGTATCTCAGACATCAACAAAACTACTTTACTGTGTATGCTGGATTGAAAAACTTTTTGCCCAGGCCACTTTTTTAGATTTAGGGTAGATTCCCATTATATTCAATGTAAATATTTTAGGATTAATGTACAATATTTAAGTGGCTCGGGCAATTTTTTTTACAGCCTAACAACTAAGATTTGATGCACCACAAGATCATATAATTGTTCTAGTTATGAGAAAAAAAACCAAGCATTTTTTGTACCAAACATTTTGGGGGTTTTATGGGGAGACATCAGAAACAGCCATTTTTCCCCTACCATTTCTATTAGAAACTAGTTCACATTGATCTTAAAACCTTTAAACAGCTGTAAAATTGGTTCTAGTTAATATAATTTCATGATTTTTGGTGTTCTGAGTTTGTGTTATCCTAAGGAATATGATTATTAACATTTCCTGCAAAAATATGTGAAATTTCATTGATTTTGTTGCTCAAGGTAAAATAAAGGTCACCTCAAGTTCAAACTTTTTCTAATGAAAAACGTCAGCTCGGGTCATAGATTACATATCTAAATCAACATAAGTGATTAAAAAAAACTTGATTTGAAGATATGTAGGTTGTCCTCAAAAGCTGCCACTGGGTCTGGTCACGAAGCCAGGCCTCATGCAATAACAACTATAGCTGTGATGTAAGTTAGTCTTGTACCCGACCCAAATCTATTCCTGCTTGGAGGCAATAATCCTATTTATATCATATAATATACAGGTCAGTGGCAGCTGAGGCCTTGAACACACATTCGCGATTGCTTAGCCGTGAGCCCAGTCTTTGATGTAGGTCAGGTCCTATTTAACAAAAAACAATCGCTCAGTTCGGCCGTAATGACAAAGACAACAACTATCGGAAGTGAAGATGAACAAAAATTCCGGGGTCATTAAAAGGGACATCTAGGACATGGCGACAATAGGAGATGCAATGTACAAGGCCTCTTCAGTGTTATACTGAGTATAGTGAGCCCGGTGCAAAGGAGAGTACGTAATCTACAGTACATCTGCTTCTGAACGTTTACACAGCAAAATGATATCTGTATGTCATATCTCTGATCAAAGTGTGATCGAGATAATAGCTGACTGATATTGTGCAGTACATGAGTTGGCAGACGTTGAACATGGACGGCAAGAAGATTGCGGTGTTAGGGGCAGGGGCAAGTGGCTTGGTGGCCGTCAAGCAATGCCTGGAAGAAGGCTTGGTCCCGGTGTGCCTGGAGAGGCGGGGTGATATCGGGGGACTCTGGAACTACACGGATGATGCCGTGGAGAACCAGGCCTGTGTCATGAAATCCACTGTCATCAACACCTCCAAGGAAATGATGCCTTACAGTGATTTCCTCATTCCAAAGGTACTTATTCAACATCATTGATTGATTTTTTTATTAGTTTATTGATTGATTGATTACTGGTTGTTTTATTGATTGATTACCGATTAAATTTATTGAATTATTTATTGATTTGATTGATTACTGATTGATTTCTTCATTGATTTATTGATTGATTTCTTTATTGATTTATATTTTTATTACTGATTGATTGATTGATAAATTATTAATGTGCTGCATTGCTAAATATTTGAAACATCTCTATATCTATTTATTTCCCTAGTAACTTGTTATTTATTATATTTAATGTCAGGATCTTGATAATTTACACCCCTAACACCCATTTAGTGAGATTAAACTGTAAAATGAAAGAATTATGACTTTTCTAAAGTTTAAGGTGAAAGCAAACTTCAAAATATCATGATATACTTGTTTAGACAGCCTGTAAAATAATTGTTCAATGACTTGGGGGTCCAATCTCAACATTTTCTCTGATTCATAAACCAACATTTTGTTCTTAGAATATTGACCACACCATTTCTCCATAAGGTTATTACAATGCCTTCAAATTCATAGAGAATTATTTATCTATAATTAAAACAAAGGTTTGGGATTTCTCCAGCTTAGCTGTAATAGAAGACAATCATATCATAAAATTAAGCAAAAATAGGGACATATGGCGGATGAAATTTTGATATTTTGTTGATATTTACAGTAGGTTATTTACGATCAGGGGACATATGGGGTGTGGGCATTTGATCTTTTGGTTGCAAGGCAATTGGCAAACTGGCAGAGAGATCTTATCCTTAGCACTTTAGGACAAGAAAAATAAAGAGCAGGCTGTATTCGTGGTTATGTGACTATCTCAAGACTTCACAATCACAGCTGCTTTTGCTTGAGGCAGGTGTAGTTGCTCAACACATAAATACAATAGTCTCTGACAGCTCACAACAATAATGATTTGCAAGCTATTGACCTAATTTTGAACCATTAGTGCAAGAAACAGCCTGAGCAGGTACTTAATATGATCAGCTGCTGGTGTTTACAAAATGTGGAGGCATATGTCTAGACATTTTTGAGCAAGTAAATGAATAAGTAAACATATTTGTTACACCAATGAATAGTAAATATGTATTGTCCTTCCTTCCATGGTTGATATTTTTTTTAACTTTTCATGAATTGATGAGTGGACCAACATATGCCTATTTTCTCTATAGGCATGATACATAAGAACATTTTCTTTAAATCACTGTTTTGTCATTTCCCCTCCAAAGGTTGTCAGTTATATTTTTTATATGACTCATCAACAACACCCACAAATGGTCATAATTTTTACATTATGCAAGGCAGGGCAAAAGCATGGCACAAATTTATAGACCAAATCAACTTTAATTACATCTAATGATATCTTTATAATATAAATTACTGAAAAAAGTATGGTTTCAAAATAACAAAGAATATTATATACAGGTTATTATACATTTATTTTTAGGAATTCCCAAACTTTATGCACAATAGGAAAGTGCTGGAATATTTCAATATGTATATGGACAATTTTGATTTGAAAAAGCACATAAAGTTTCACACAGAGGTGCTCAGTGTCAAACAATGCAAAGATTTCACAACTTCAGGAAAATGGGACATTGAGATGCTTGATATAAAATCAGGCAATGTGAGCACAGAGGTATATGACGGGGTGATGGTGTGTAGTGGACATCATGCAGAGAAGAGATGGGCCAGTTTCCCGGGTCAGGAAGACTTCCAGGGTGAGATTGTGCACACACATGACTACAAGAACCACCAAGGCTATGAGGACAAGCGTGTTGTGGTTATTGGCATTGGGAATTCTGGTGGAGATGTGTCTGTGGAACTCGGCAGGATATGCAAACAGGTAAACATTTATCAAATGGAACCATTTTTTTGGTTATGATAGTTATATTATAACAGGATATGCAAAGTTATATTATAACTAGATATGTAAACAGCTAAGCATTTTCCAAGTGGAACCATTTTTGTGTTTATCAGGAGTCTCAGCTGCAATTATTTCTTTGAGTTGGTACATGGAAATTGTTTTATTTTTGGCTTAAATATAAATAGATAATTGCTTGATGAATAAAAAGGAAGAGAATAAGAAGTGAACGAAATATGTGAAACAATATATTGTAAATTACCTTATAGCACAGATGTAAATCAAAACATGATTAATGAAACTGAAAATATTAA
The DNA here is from genome assembly GCA_949316495.1 of Amphiduros pacificus. Classification (NCBI taxonomy): domain Eukaryota; kingdom Metazoa; phylum Annelida; class Polychaeta; order Phyllodocida; family Hesionidae; genus Amphiduros; species Amphiduros pacificus. The sequence goes on from OX439002.1 coordinate 31,004,625, forward strand.
TCTTAGCTTGTTTCAAGGTTTTGCCCACCTCTCTACATTTTTGTTTATTTTAGAAATAAATAAAAACATGCATTGCCTCTCAACAACTTTTTTTGGCAAAATTAGCAGGGAGTTACGTGTTTTTTTCTCGTTGAAGTGGCACTTCATCAGTTTTTTCTTACTTAAAAGAAGGGCAACATTGAGAAAATATACTGTTAAGGGCATTATCCTTCCATATCAGGCTATCAAATATATTTATTATATTACTTATTTTCACTCTAAACTCCCGAAATAATTTCTGAATGTTTTAGCAAACAAACCCATTGTGATTATTTCAGGTATTCCTTAGCACCAGGAGAGGATCATGGGTAATCAACAGAATTGCAGACAATGGTATTCCTGCAGACATGGCATTGACAAGACGTTTTGTTGAATCAATAAAACAAATCTTCCCAGATTCCCTTTTTAATCATTTTGCTGAAAGACAGTTAAACATGAGATTTGACCATGCTATGTATGGACTGAAACCAGAACACAGGTAATTAAGTAAACTTATCCGCAGGGATGGAAAGCTCTGAATGGTGCTAGACTGTAATCACAACATAGTTGTGTGGTATGACGTCATCCCATTGTTCTGAACTAATCTCAACAAATTCAGATGATTTCAGATGTAAACCAACTTCTTGACATCTCACAAAAGGCATTAAAATCACATCAAAATCATCATAATTTTTTTCTCGATTACCTTATGATCCAGTATTATGAATACATTTATAAATAATAGTGTTTGGATTATGAATGTGTATTTTTTTGTGGAAATCGCTTGAAATGTAAGGATCAGTTCAGATTTTCAGTCTGGCATTGTTCAGAAATATTTTACCCCTGATGCCAGTCATCATTACATTATTTTTTATTATATCAGTATGATTAGGCCAGGAAAATGTAATGTTTCTTGTCTTTCCTTTCTCTGTTTTTGGCTCAAAATATAAGTTTTATGCACCACTTACAAAAATGCTTATTTCATCAATCTTATCAATCCTATAAACTATGTCTAAATTTTGTTACAATACCCCTGTAGAATTAGCCGTCCTCCCACAAGAAAAAACAAACAAGAGAAATGAGACTTTTTTCCTGGCCTTACCCACTTTTATATAAATTACTATTATTAACCTTTAATCTTTTGAAAATGCAGATTTAATGCTCAGCATCCTATGGTAAATGATGATCTGCCAAATAGGATGGCATGTGGATCAGTAGTGATCAAAGGAGATATCAAACGCATCACCAAGACAGGAGTGGAATTTGTTGATGGCACAGTGGAGGAGAATATTGATGTAATAATATTTGCAACTGGATACAAGTTTGGCTTTCCCTTCATAGATAAAAGTGTAGTGGATGTCAAGAATAATGTGGTGGACTTGTACAAGTATGTATTTCCACCAGATTTACAGCCGCCTACTTTGGCTGTTGTTGGATGTATTCAGCCCTGGGGAGCCATCATGCCAATATCTGAACTTCAATGCAGATGGGCTACAAAAGTATTCAAGGTAAACAATTTGAAATATTTTAGTTATTGAAACCCTACAAAGAGAGTGTGGTGTAATACCCTACAAAAATATATCAACAGAGTGTGATATTGAAGCCCAACAACAATATACATGTATATAAAATGTGCATATGTCTGTAAAATGTGTTGACAAGTTGAATGCGGATGGGTTTCAAATGTATTTAAGGTCAGTTTGTTAATATTTCATAATGTTCACTACCTGTGAACAATTGAGACATTCTGTAATACTTAATATGTAATAATTATAATAGTTAATACGTAATAATAGCATGGCATAATTATTGGTGCCAGGCCAATACCTCACATTTTCCAAAAACGCCACCTGTCCAAACAAATAATATATTAATTCCAACAATTCATTGATGTATTTTCAAGGTATTAGAAATATCTTATCAATCCTATAAGTCATATTTGTGTCTGAAAATTGGCTGTATTCATTAAATATGAATGTGAACAATTCTATCTTTGCATATTCCCATCAATTCTAACAATTCTTTACATCCAATTTATATATCCAAACAGCCTGATATATTTAGTCAACAAACTACATCTATCCATACAATGCTATATTTCAACAGGTTAACTATCCCTGCAGGCACAGGCTTCAGCTCATTTGAGAAATTGTATCAGAAATTCAATGCCGACATGGCCAGAATTTGAACCTACAACATTTTTATCACCGCAGAGGAATTGGTGCCCAATTTTAGGTTCTGGTTCATTTAAACCCAAAATATGAACCATTTTATACCAAATATCTTCTACACCTTAGTTTTATATTGATTATTTATGCAACCTATACATCATTTAATATTCAATTTTTAATTCCTTTACAGCTTTTTCATAAAACATACAATATATTGGCAGTTATGTTTTCATATTTGGCTCCAATCACTGAATTCCAAGTTTACATTACCCCAATATTTGACCCTCTTTGAACTCGTTACAATGGGGCTCTGATAGGAATTACTTTGTCACGTCATGAGGCCACAAGGGACACTAAGTAACTATTTATTTGTGTTTTGGGCTGTGATGTCATGGTGCATTATTGTTTCATTTTTATGCATTTGACAGGCAAAGCATTTTTAATCCGTTTCAATTTTTAATGCAAAATATAAGCAAAACAATTGCATCCAAGCAAGCTACAGACCTTTCTTGACATCACAGCACAAACTTGTGATTTAAGTAAAATATTTTTGCCTGAAAATGTTTAAAAAAATTATTTGGGCATAACTTGAGGATTACACACAGACTTGAAATCTGAGCACAAATTGCATGTTTGAGATTGTTTAAAAAAAGATGGGCCCTGGTTTGAACCTTATGTTGAACAACCATTTCGACCCCAAAATATTGGTGTTACATATTAGGCTCAAAACTGTGATTCCAAAATTGGTGATTGAACCTTAAATTGGTATTATACTAGTTCCTACAGTACCTTTGGTTCAAATTCAGTATTGAATACCAATTTTGATCCTGAAATATTGGGTTCATAATTTTGAAACTGTTATTACAATAAGAAAAAGTATGGACACAAAGTTATCTCTAATGTGGTGTCATCCCTGTGATGTGGTCATCAGCTGTCTCTGTTCTCTGTGGGGTATATACTCTGACCGTGATAAATTATGCAGTTAAATAAATTAATTCTTCAAAGTGGTATTTCACACTAAACACTGATTTTCCTGGTCTTTGCATCATCACACAGAGATGATTTTATAACCATTCAAATGTCATCATTTATTTCAAAAGTATTGATGTGATGAAATGCCACTCTCAAGTGACACATAATCTTGATCATTTACACTGTATCTGTTTGGAATGTCCAAATATTCTGGAAATATCTGCTAGAGTATCATGCCATGAAATAAAAATAAGATAGATTTGGTTGTGAATTGCTCAGTTAGCAGCCTTTACATTTATGTTAAATCTATGTCTTTCAGAATGAGATAAAATTGCCATCAGCAGAGGACATGTGGCGAGATGTAAGAGACAAACATGAATACATGAATGGGCGATATGTATCATCACCCAGGCACACAATCCAGGTTGATTGGATACCATTCATGGATGAACTAGCTGACCACATAGGATGTAAACCAGATATTTGTAAGTTGAACACTTTGTATACTTGAAGGTATGGTTTGTAAATAAATAATGTCTTATTTTACATCATTTATTTGATATCAATATTTATTCATTATTGCAATTATTTGTACTATTTTAGTAAATATTTTTATTTATTTCTGCATACTTTTAAAAAACAGTTTCATAAATTCTTTTATCATGGTGCACAGTTCAGATAAACTCACACAACCAAGAATATAAATCTGAACTAAGGTGCTGTGAGTTTGCTCTCAAGTGCACCAGGTGAATTGTAGTGGCAAGAATATAAAAAAAATATATTTCATAATGACGTTTCATAATGACTAAAGATTTTGATTAAGATATAATGGGAAGCTATAATGGGAAGCTAAATATGTTGAAAATCAGATGAAAGTATAAGTAAAAACCACAGTATATGCTAAATTGAGTTCTATTATTTCAAAATTAGGATCTGCATAAATAATGTATTAAGATATCAAACATCTTACCATTGATATCTTTTGTACATTTATACTTATCACAATAAAATTTAATTACTAATATCAATTGACTTTCTTACCCTACATTTCATGTTCAAAAGAAATAATCGTAAACCTTTAGTTATGCATTTGATAATTTGCTACTATGAACAAGTCTGTTCACAAATAAGTATTTAATGTAAAAAAATAAGTATCAAAAACATTCATTTTCTCCATAAAAAACCTAAATTATTTGAGGTATTATATCATAGGAATACATCATCCAAGATGAATTATTTTCAAATCGCATTACAGTTATGCAAAATTGATTTAGAAAGATATTTTTGCAGATATATCCACTAGAATTGAACTCAACATTAAAATCAGAGAAGTCTTTTTAAGAATGGAAATCAGAACTAAAGCAATGACAATATCTTATTTTGATATATTGACGTATATTTCAGCATCCCTTCTTTTCACTGACCCACAACTGGCTCTGAAATTGTTCTTTGGGCCTTGTACCCCATATCAGTACCGGATCATGGGTCCTGGTAAGTGGGAAGGTGCCCGGCAAGCCATTATGACCCAGTGGGACCGAGTCCTGGCAGCAACCAAGACACGACAGGTCAAACAGTCACAAGATTCATCATCACTACTTAAACAAATTGTCCTGATTGTTATACTAGCAATTGTCCTAAAGATGATAATTTTTTAAAAATTGAGTGTGCAATATAAAAAAAGGAAAAGAATCCAGTGCAGACAGTTTACTTCGGGTTCCTTCGGCTGATGCTTTGAATATCATAGGTGTGTAGTTAAAATTGCAATTAACTATATTGAATATCATGGTACCACCTTTCTACTGAAAATAATATCAGTGTGTGGTTATGCCAAAACGTATTGATTTAGTCAATATTAGTTAATTACTTTGAGGCTGTGACAAACATTACCCCTGTATTTTAAAATATTGTGAGATTTGATTTGCAAGTATAATTTATATTGTAAATAAGAAATGCAAATTCCTTCTAGCAGGAATGTTTTCTAAATAAAGTTATTATAGTAGTATAGTTTTAATAGTCTTTTATGTATATTTCATATAAACAACAAAATACAATATTCACAATTTGTGTAATCTCTATAGTACATGTAATTTCTGTTAGCGTATGACACAATAGAAAGCATAGAAAAATAATGCAGCACCAAGAAAGTTGCCCTTGAACTAATGCGAGACAAATTTTACAGTTCAGTAGTTGCCCCAGGAGAGCAGCAAGCAGCTGGTGACCAGTAACACAACCACAGGACTTCAGGGCAGGGTCACATAAGCTCCCTGCCTCAGGTCATAGTAGTGTTCAGTAGTTGGCCCAGGAGAGCAGCAAGCAGCTGATGACCAGTAACACAACCACAGGACTTCAGGGCAGGGTCACATAAGCTCCCTGCCTCAGGTCATAGTTGTGTTCAGTAGTTGCCCCAGGAGAGCAGCAAGCAGCTGGTGACCCGTAACACAACCACAGGACTTCAGGGCAGGGTCACATAAGCTCCCTGCCTCAGGTCATAGTGTTCAGTAGTTGGCCCAGGAGAGCAGCAAACAGCTGGTGACCAGTAACACAACCGCATGACCTCAGGGCAGGGTCACATAAGCTCCCTGCCTCAGGTCATAGTAGTGTTCAGTAGTTGCCCCAGGAGAGCAACAAGCAGCTGGTGACCAGTAAGACAACCATAGGACTTCAGGGCAGGGTCACATAAGCTCCCTGCCTCAGGTCATAGTAGTGTTCAGTAGTTGCCCCAGGAGAGCAACAAGCAGCTGGTGACCAGTAACACAACCATAGGGCCACATAAGCTCCCTGCCCAACAAGTCATGGTAGTGTGATGTGCAGGGTCCTAACATTTCCAAAGAGAAGAGCAGTGAGCAGACGGTGCTCAGTTTCCATATAATTATAAGCTCCCTGCCTAACAGGTTATAGAAGTATTTGCTTTGGAAGAATGAAAGCATTGATAATCACGCAGAAGCATATCATATTTTGAAAATCATTTATAGTTTTTATTTTTGGAATTTCCAACATGGGTGCCATGGATGTAAACAAAAAAAAGTCGCACTAATTTGCTCATCAGGAAATCTTAAATATCTCTCAGATATCTATGTATGAAAGCAGGTCCCACAGATAATAACATGGCCAAAGGAACATCCATCCAACAATTCCAGGTATTCTTATTAATAACAATTTGAAACTTTTATTTATAGGACCAACTTGGTGTCATGTGGTATGAATTCCTATTTTGTATCCCTTCACTGTGTGATAAATGTCCTCAACAATTATTAACTAGATCAATCATGATTTATTTAAACATTTCCGGGCCTACCAAACCTCCTGTCTTTTCCGAGCAGAAAGTCATAATTTGCCGTTCGCTTCCAGACAGATCTGTACATTTCTGGCCAATCTGTTCAATATTCCTGTCAATTCTGAACATTACAAGCCATGCCGTATTCAATGAACGTCCTTTCTGTTCATTTCCAGACCAATCCGTTCAAAACATGTCATACTTGTCAAAGATAATCGTGCATTAAAAATACGTTTTTTTTTTACAAAATATATTTATTTCTATCACAGAAAGAACTGACGAATTTACTTACAATAATGTAGAACAATTTTGGCTGTTCAGAATTAATTATTTGCTTGGGACAATAACTTCAAAACTGGGAGAGCTTAGTATATAAACTAGATAGTTTGTGAGTTGCACAAAACTGAAGTCCGTCAGCACAGTATTTAATGCATACATGTTCATGCACTATCCAACTCACAAATGTCAATCTCTTTTGTGCTAAAAGGAGGTCAAAGTATTCTAGTTACTTAAATTATTCTCCACAAGTGCCTTCGGCTGGGAAAGGATGCTGTCTCTCTCTCTGTTGTGGCTATCTCTCACTTATGCAGCTGTCTCTCACTGCTATAACTGTCTCTCACTGTTGTAATTATCTCTCACTTATGCAGCTGTCTCTCCCTTGTACAGCTATCTCACTGATGCAGCTGTCTCTTACATGTGCAGCTATCTCTCACTTATGCAGCTGTTTCTCATTTGTTTAGCTATCTATCTCTGCTGTAACTACCCCTCACTTGAGCAGCCATCTCTCACTGTTGTAACTATCTCTCACTTTGCAGTTATCTCACTTATGCAGCTGTTTCTCACTTGTTCAGTTATCTATATGTGTTATAACTGTCTCACTTTTGTAACTATCTCTCACCTATGCAGCTGTCTCACCCTTGTACAACTATTTCTCACTGATGCAGCTGTCTCACATATATGCAGCTATCTCTCACTTATGCAACTATCTCTCACTTATGCAGCTATCTCTCACTTGTGCAGCTATCTATCTCTGCTGTAACTGTCTCTCACTGTTGTTATTATCTCACACTTATGCAGCTGTCTCCCTTGTACAGCTATCTCACTGATGCAGCTGTCTCTTTCATGTGCAGCTATCTCACTTATGTAACTCATTTGTGCAGCTATCTCTCACTGCTGTAACTATCTCTCACTGCTGTAAATATCTCTGACTTTGCAGTCATCTCCCTTATGTAGCTGTCTCTCATTTATGCAGCTATCTCTCCCTCTTGTAACTGTCTCACTATTGCAGCTATCTCTCAATATTGCAACTATTGTAACTATTTCTCACCTGTTGTAACTATCTCTCACTTTTTCATGTCTCAATGCAGCTATCTCTTATTTATGCAGCTAGCTCTTATTCATGCAGCTATCTTTTATCTATACAGCTATCTCTTATCTATGCAGCTATCTCTTATTTGTGCAGCTATTTTTCATGTCTCAATGCAGCTACCTCTCAGTTATGCAGCTATCTCTTATTTATGCAGCTATCTCTTATTTATACAGCTATCTCTTATCTATGCAGCTATCTCTTATTTATGCAGTTATCTCTTATTTATGCAGCTATCTCTTATTTATGCAGCTATCTCTTGGTGTTGTAGCAGTCTATCACTTGCTATCTCTCACTTGTGCAGCTATCTCTCAATCGTGGTGGCTAAAAATATCTGCATTTCACCCATATAGACCCCTTTGTACAAAACCTAGCAGGGCCTCAATAATTAGGTCAATAAATAGGTCAATTTACCGATGGTTGAAAACAAAGCTCTAATACAGAAATATAGGCATATTGAAGGTAATATTTCATTTCTAATGTAATTACGACAGTGATAATTGTGCCATTCATAATATCACATAAACTTGCAAAACAAAAGTGAAGTGGAGATTAGTTTAGTGTCACTTCCACCAGAGGGCAGGCAACGTGGTGACGGAACTGCGAGATCACACACCCTTATCAGTGGTGAATTTTATTGCAGCCCATACCTCACACTTTTTACCTCAGTGATGCGAGTATCGACGAGATTTCCAATGAATACGAGCATGCCGAGTATTCGTAGCGTATTCATTAGGTGCAAACTATTTTCCGTCGGCCATCTTTAGACTGGTCCCCCACCGAGTGTCAAGAACATTGTGTATACACAGAGGGCGGCAACCAGTCTATGGCTGTACGCACTATTTTCGGGTCACGTGACGGGGTCAAATGAGGCGCGCTTTGTTTTTTAATGATAAATATCTTGTTTCATGTAACCTTTTTAAAAAAAATACAGTAGTTGTCTGAGGTATAAAAACAAAACATGCCTCGTCGGGTCAGCTGTGTGAGCGCATTCAGTTCATTGGTGATGGCGGAAGGATACCCTTCCGCCATCACCAACTCACTGAATACACTCACCCAGCTTCCCCGACTCGGTATGTTTTGTTATAGCAACTTTTTTTTTTTTTTTTCAAATCTCGTCACCCTTCCTCTCTGATCTAGTGTTCTCCAATCACCCATCGGCAAAGCCCAGATAGGTGTTCTGGAGGGGTTTGTCGAACGTCCAAGGTCTTTACCAATTTCAACTAAAGAAAAGTTTGGTGGAGTTGTTAGAGCTCTAGTGAAGTAAAAAATCGCCAGCTGTAAAAACTGAGTTAAACCCGTTTAAACATCCAAATTGAACCCGGGTTTGATTCAGTTTTTGCAGCTGGCGACTTATATCAAGTATTTATATTTTCTTTATTTAATGTCATCCAAAGAATAATCAAGCTTTTTGGGACATTTTAGATATAATTATGGCATAAAATATGAATTATCGCTTAAACAGTTGGGTATTTAAAAAATCACATCTGAACGAGATTATGACCAAAAAGCAAAAATCTCAGACCTCTCCAGATCACCTATCTGGGCTTTGCCGATGGGTGATTGGAGAACACTATCTCTGATCACGTTCATGCTTTTTTATATATTTATGTAAAAACATGAACACAGGATACATATATTTACATAATATCATGATCTAATCTTTTCTGATTTATAAAGGATTGGATTCACAATATTTTGGAAGTTGTGACCTATAGGGCCTTTATTGTGTAAGACAAATGTAGTCAAAATGTCACAAATAGACGATTTTGAAATTCGGTTCCTTATGATCTTGAAAATAGCCCAAGGTCACCCAATATCAAACTTATCAAAGACCCTCATAGGTTGATCACATCTACCGCTGTATTTTGACAGAAAATAGAGCATTCACAAAGTTGCTCTTGTGCTGGCCATGGCCTTGAATTTGACCCAAGGTCACAAAAAGTTCAGCCCGAAAATTTTCCAAGGCCTGGAAGTTATGTTTTTATATCTAGTCCATATGTCTAAGCATAAAGGAATGATGAAGAAAACAAAGTGCGGCGCTGGAAACTGAGCAATGCAGCTTGTGCTGACTTAATAATAGCGATCTGAAACACGTTCATCCAGAATGGAAAGAATGTACGGATTGACAAGAAAAGAGCCCTGATTGGTTGGGAAAGTCCGGCTTGGCTCCAATTCGTATGGAAGGGACAAGAATGGGAAGGCCTGATTTCTTTCTCCACAAGCTCATAAAATATGTATGATAGAAATAGCATTGTAACATGATAATGGAATATATAATTCAGGATTTGAAAACATAAAAGTGGTTCTCGTGAGTGAAAATTGTGAAATATATCTTTGATCATTGACTGTTACCATCCCTTATGAACTAGTGTTCTCCTATCACCAATCGGCAAAGCCCAGATAGGTGATCTGGAGAGGTATGAGTTTATTGCTTTTTATGTATAACCCCGTCTGCATGAGATTTTTTAAATACTCAACTCTTTTGGTGATAACTCATATTTTATGTCTGATTATATCTAAAATTTCCACAAAAAGCTTGATTATTCTTTGGATGATATTAAATAAAGAAAATATAAATACTTGATATCAGTTGCCAGCAGCAAAAACCTGTTCAAACAGCAGCTGAAATGCGTGACCGTTGCCACTTCCTGTTTCCCCATGTGGCAATTGTCAAAATTGGAGCAACACATTTTTGACATTTTCTTTAACAATTTATACATTCAATTGGATGGTGTTACTAATCATGCTTATAGAGGGAACTCCTGGCTTTCTTTTGGTGGTGAAATTATTTAAAATGGATGAATATGTATGAAGTTATGAGTATAAACGTACAAGAAACACTGATAAAATAGGTTGATTAAAATCGTCTGGCAAAAAGCGCTTACCTCTAGCAAGCATATCTCTATGACCACACCATTTACTCTGCTATTATATTGTTATGTTAAAACAACTACAGCATAGGAGTTAGGGGTGGACAATTATCATTCAATAAGTGAAGAAATGAGAAAATTCAAATTTTACCCTTTGCAGGGCTACCTTCAATTTTGCTATCCCCCAAACCAAGAGATGTCCCTCTTTTCTTTCCGGCACAATTAGCTGCCCATGTCATTTGACCATAGGTGTCACTATACGGCATGATGAGCTTGTCGCTCTGAAGGAAAATAATAGACTTCTCTTTTCTTTATTACAGTAACTCATATGTGTAGATGCTTGGGAATATTTTATAAACCGATTTTATTTCATTGCATTTACTTATGAATTAAGAAGAATCTGTTGAATCCCCCTCTTGGAATATGCAAGTGGCAAATTGAGGGTGTAGTTAGAAGTATGTGGTCTTCTTTCCAACTTGCCTGTCATCCCCCCTGAGACATGAGACAGAATCGCCCACTGATCTGCCTATTTTTGTTATTTAGTCACTTCATGTAACACTTAATGATCTACCACTCAGTGATCGAGCTGACAGGATGGAAGAATTTATTTTAAGCTAATAAAAATGTGATCTGTTATTTAGTGAAGATCTTGAGTCTATTTTTGATTGATCAATAAGTGCAGGTCTCATCTAGACATCGGTGGTCAAAAATGCTAGAAATTGGTGTAACTGGTAGGATGCTCAAAGCCATTATTAATACGCATGAAAGTACAAAATCCTGCATTTGGGTCAAAAGCCAAGTTTCAGAAGCATTTACCTGTAATATTAGGGTAAGACAGGGCGAAAATGTATTTCCCTGCTTCTCTATTTTTCTGGTTGAACTGGAAAACACATTAAAGATTCAGGGGAATTGACCGTCACATTTACTCACGATAATACAGATGTGTATTTGAATTTATGTAAAGTAATGTATGCAAATGACACCATTTTACAGGCTAAATCACCAGAAAATCTATAGGCAATGGTGGACTACCTTCACGAATACTGCATTAAAAGGAAACTGCAAGTCAGTGCATCAGAAACGAAAATTGTACTTTTCTCAAGGGGCATAGGTAGAAAGGTGACAACCTTGCATGCGGGATTTATCTGACTCTGACCAGTTAGCTATCACAAAGCAGTTGACACAGGAGAAGGGAGCATTGAACGGTTTCATCACGTCCAGATTGTTATTTTTACCATTGGATCAAATTTTATGTTTGTGTCATTCCAATGGGGTTTCTGCCACACTAATAGAATAAATATTTTCCAATCCAATTCTTTGAACACTTACAACATCTTAAAGCAAAACTTCTTGCTGAATTGGGGAGATTCAAAATTAATAGAATGATACACGACAGGATGTTAAATGTTTGGGCTAATCTGAGAGGAGTTGACTGAGGTTCAGACCCCCTCCCCACGTCAAGACCTTAACAGCAGAAACGGTTCATAAGGGATGGTAACAGTCACAGAATGGCCAGTCACACATCACATAGTGGTTTAAACACATCAAAATGTCTATATCGTATCACCCAAAAGAATCTTTAAATCTAAGCTGAACCAAGTTAGTGTCATGGACTGGCGTGACACAATAAGGAAGTTAGATCTCATGCTCCTTTCATTCGGATGTCAAAATGAAGATTACCTTAAACCCCTATTTCTAATTGCCAGAGCTTAAATACAGTTTCCCCATTGGGTGCAATCATAATCGTAAAGCAGTTGAATATTACAAATCTACATCAACCTGCTGATGGAGATCTGCTGCAAGAGTCTCCGATAAATCGCTCCTTTCCATACGTCAGTCTGTGTGTAATTTATCTGCCCAATGATTAGCCTAGATTGAACTTGGAACTCTGGAACTTTCAGACTTTGAAAAGAATTTTCAGAACTAAGAGGATTGGCAAATTCATTTTACTTTGGGAGATATATTTGTATTAAAAATATTCTGTGTTGGTAAGCAATCTAATTGACACCGTGACATGATCAAGACTCCAAAAACGTCCATACTGAATGAAGAATGTACCGAATGAAGACCGTAATCAGGGACACCAGGGCAATGAACTAATCAAACTATGGTTGTCAAAATGGACATTAACAGATAAATCTAACAAGTGATCATAACATGTATATACCTGTTTTGTCAGTGGGTGCCCATGTGCATTTGTACTTGAAATCAGATAAAGCATGGTCACTCTGGCCTTACTTGGAAAATGAAAATAAATTATAAGATTATAAAAATTACTTAACATTATACTGTATTATGTCATATGAATAAACTGTTCTGAAATTCAGGCAGCCATAATCTGCATTCTGTTTAGTTTAGGTGTTCTGAATGGCTCATATTTAAATGTGTTCCCATAAGACATGTATATCGACAGGTTTGTTTATTCTTCCTAGAATAGCTTTGTCTCTGTTAACTAAGACAAATAAATGGATGAAATATCGCCCATAAACGTGACAAATGATATTTATATAAGACAGTCTTCAATATAAGACAGTCTTCAATATGAGAACACTTAGGGTGAAGCGTCCAAACGAAGATGCATTGTTACTCTGACAGGTGATAATACACTACTTCATTTCAGAGAAAAATAAAGTATATCTATCGTCTTGTCAAAAAATCAACAGATAAATTTTATCTCGTCAAAGCCATATTGCTAAGACTTTCATTTACTGTTGGCCGCGAATTATTCCCCAAAAAGGTTCATTCCATTTGTTAGTGCAATTATATTCATGAGAAGCAATCGACTGTGGCCACATATTGGGGATATTAATACAGCCTTCTGTCAGGGGTTGGACATAGTTTTAGATAAATGCCAGGACATCAAAAATGAGCCCAGAATTATTTCGGGAAACGGGTTTCTCTGTCCCCAGGGATTGAATTACAAATATGAGACGTTTGTGATACGATCCTTGGGTTGATTTCTATGCTATTCATAGGGGAGATGCAGTGTTGCCAGGAGATGAATCTTCTATTTTTCACGAGGTTAAGTTTTTTTGTCAATTTTAAAGATTTTAAAGACATAAATTCTAAAATTGTTTTTCATATGCAAAGAAAAATCCGGTGCCTCATCCTAGTTTGAAACAGCCAGAGAAAAGAAAACTGGGTATGATGGAGTCCGATGCAATAATGGAAATAATATTTTGGTCCTGCGACATTGAATGTCTTCGATCTGCAAAGCTGGGAAAATACTTTATAGTATTATTTTAGAATGCAATTGACAGATAATACGAGGAAACGTTCACAAACATCGCAGAAAAGCCGAGACAAGACCAAATGTATTTATAACAGGGAAACTACTCCCTCCAAAAAATGTTTTACAAGGAAGAGGATTTTGAAGCTCGTAGATTTGATTGTTATTCATTGAAATGGGACTTTGCTGTGCTGCATTTAGTTATTTACTTGTGGTAAGCACAAAGTAATGATTTGATGGATTACTGTTTTATTGATCAGACTGAGAGATGAGAGGAGAATATTGGGACTGGGCAGCAAAATTACAAAACCCTCACCTAACAGGCACGGTATAAAGATTATAATCCCGTGGTAAATAGTCCTTGGAATGCCATAGAATCATGTATTATTAAGAATTATTGGCAAAAGCTTTCTAATGGATGTGAATGAAAAGAGCGTGACAATGATACATAAGTGGAGTGCATCACAAAGATGTCCTCGTGCAACAAGGGCCGGTTGCAATCTAATAATTCTTCTGGGAAAATGTCAACATAAATTTCTCATGAATTATATTCCAATATTATATACGAACTTGTCATATATTTCATGGTTCTTCCCAGCAGACACTCCACGTGAAAAGCACGTTGATTTCCGGCTGAAATCTTGTTAACTTGTGTTCAGCCATATAATCCACGTGCTTAAGGTGTGAAATTCAAGATGTGAATTTCTGGTTCAGTTTACGATGGTGGAATATGCAAATCAAAAAAATGATTTGAATTATTCCCATGGATAGCTCATGGATTTTTCACTTGGATAAGACGAATTTTTCACGCGAACAAGACGTCAATTTTTCACGTGAATAAGACGTCAACTTTTCACTTGGATAAGACATTTCTGGTTCAGTTTATGACGTTATTAAAATTTTATTTTCAAGATATGATAAATTATTCGATCATAAATATATGACATGGTTAAGATATCAACTTCATAAATCAGATTTAATCATCCAATATAAATTCCAACCGTTATAGAGGTTATTTCCTCGACTCAACAAAGTGAGAGAAGCCACCTACTGGAAGAATTGTAGAAGAGATATTATTCTTTTTTTCAATATTGATATAAATAACTTCGATTACAAAATATAGAATGTGTTCCTAGTTAATCAGTAAAATGTGTTAATAACTTCTATGAAATAATAAAATATGATAATTTGTCTCTAAAAATCAAAAGCACAGAATTTGCCACTTTATATTTATTTAAAACTTATACTTTGCATTATCAGTGAAATAAAAATTGAGCTAGGTGTCTGCAATTAATACTAACTTAGCCCTGCCTAAGGAAATTCGTATTTTCTACTTGAACAATTCACGGAAATTTACTTGCATATTCCACAAGTAAATCACGTCTAAACCATGTTTGAAATTCATGTCAAAATCACGCCATTTTATCCAGTTTTGTCTGCTGGGTTAGTGTTTGACATTGGTCGAATTAGAATAGATCCCGAGGAACAGGATCGGAGATGCATTTAACAAAGCCTTGAATATTTGGCCCATTCTATATAATATGATGATATATGTGATATATAAACCTCTGATGTTTGTGAAAGAATGTTATCGACAACTGCGCTCATTTCATTTTCTTACCATGATGTCAGTTATCTAATACAATATATGTTAACGAGGATGTCATTTCTCTAGTACAATACATGCTACACTTCATAACGAGGATGTCAGCTCTTTAGACCGTACGCTTCATAATGAAGATGTCTGTTTTCTACACCATTCACTTCATATCGAGGATGTCTGTTCTCTACACCATTCACTTCATAACGATACCATACAGGCTAATGATGGAAGGACTCTAGTACCATACAGGCTAATGATGGAAGGACTCTAGTACCATACAGGCTAATGATGGAAGGACTCTAGTACCATACAGGCTAATGATGGAAGGACTCTAGTACCATACAGGCTAATGATGGAAGGACTCTAGTACCATACAGGCTAATGATGGAAGGACTCTAGTACCATACAGGCTAATGATGGAAGGACTCTAGTACCATACAGGCTAATGAGGGAAGGACTCTAGTACCATACAGGCTAATGATGGAAGGACTCTAGTACCATACAGGCTAATGATGGAAGGACTCTAGTACCATACAGGCTAATGATGGAAGGACTCTCGTACCATACAGGCTAATGATGGAAGGACTCTAGTACCATACAGGCTAATGAGGGAAGGACTCTAGTACCATACAGGCTAATGATGGAAGGACTCTAGTACCATACAGGCTAATGAGGGAAGGACTCTAGTACCATACAGGCTAATGATGGAAGGACTCTAGTACCATACAGGCTAATGATGGAAGGACTCTAGTACCATACAGGCTAATGATGGAAGGACTCTAGTACCATACAGGCTAATGAGGGAAGGACTCTAGTACCATACAGGCTAATGATGGAAGGACTCTAGTACCATACAGGCTAATGATGGAAGGACTCTAGTACCATACACGCTAATGATGGAAGGACTCTAGTACCATACACGCTAATGATGGAAGGACTCTAGTACCATACACGCTAATGATGGAAGGACTCTAGTACCATACACGCTAATGACGGAAGGACTCTAGTACCATACAGGCTAATGATGGAAGGACTCTAGTACCATACAGGCTAATGACGGAAGGACTCTAGTACCATACAGGCTAATGATGGAAGGACTCTAGTACCATACACGCTAATGATGGAAGGACTCTAGTACCATACAGGCTAATGAGGGAAGGACTCTAGTACCATACAGGCTAATGATGGAAGGACTCTAGTACCATACAGGCTAATGAGGGAAGGACTCTAGTACCATACAGGCTAATGATGGAAGGACTCTAGTACCATACACGCTAATGATGGAAGGACTCTAGTACCATACACGCTAATGATGGAAGGACTCTAGTACCATACAGACTAATGATGGAAGGACTCTAGTACCATACAGGCTAATGATTGAAGGACTCTAGTACCATACAGGCTAATGATGGAAGGACTCTAGTACCATACAGGCTAATGATGGAAGGACTCTAGTACCATACAGGCTAATGATGGAAGGACTCTAGTACCATACAGGCTAATGATGGAAGGACTCTAGTACCATACAGGCTAATGATGGAAGGACTCTAGTACCATACACGCTAATGATGGAAGGACTCTAGTACCATACAGGCTAATGATGGAAGGACTCTAGTATCATACAGGCTAATGATGGAAGGACTCTAGTACCATACAGGCTAATGATGGAAGGACTCTAGTACCATACAGGCTAATGATGGAAGGACTCTAGTACCATACACGCTAATGATGGAAGGACTCTAGTACCATACACGCTAATGATGGAAGGACTCTAGTACCATACAGACTAATGATGGAAGGACTCTAGTACCATACAGGCTAATGATGGAAGGACTCTAGTACCATACAGGCTAATGATGGAAGGACTCTAGTACCATACAGGCTAATGATGGAAGGACTCTAGTACCATACAGGCTAATGATGGAAGGACTCTAGTACCATACAGGCTAATGATGGAAGGACTCTAGTACCATACACGCTAATGATGGAAGGACTCTAGTACCATACAGGCTAATGATGGAAGGACTCTAGTACCATACAGGCTAATGATGGAAGGACTCTAGTACCATACACGCTAATGATGGAAGGACTCTAGTACCATACACGCTAATGATGGAAGGACTCTAGTACCATACAGGCTAATGATGGAAGGACTCTGGGGATATATATGTCAATATAGTCAAGATGTACGAAAG
Source organism: Amphiduros pacificus (assembly GCA_949316495.1). Classification (NCBI taxonomy): domain Eukaryota; kingdom Metazoa; phylum Annelida; class Polychaeta; order Phyllodocida; family Hesionidae; genus Amphiduros; species Amphiduros pacificus. The sequence goes on from OX439002.1 coordinate 31,022,326, forward strand.
GGAAATAAGCATTTTCGGCAATATCGTACGGCGGGCATATTAGAGCAAGTTCCCATGGTGATCCAAAAATGGTGGGTTCAATTCCCAGTCGTGTCGCCATTGAATTCCTGACACAATTTCTCATATGAGCTGAGGGGTTAAGCGTTGTCCTTGTAAATACGTAATAAGGACCTGCGACACGACAATGCAGTCAGGTTGCAAGAAGGTCTCGTCGTCATATAAATAATGAAAGTGACGTGAATCCCCAAACAAACAAAAACAAAAAAGCAATATCTTCCATATATTTAGGAGTTAAACAAGATTTGTGTGCTTGGGAGTGCTTTCATATAATTCAACATGAGATTGCCATAACTAAGAATATAAGATCATTATCATTACACCATAAAAAGAAGTGTAGTTTACAATAAACCAACGTTGTCATGGCAGCAAAAGAGCTTTGAGATCACAACAAACTGACCTAAATCAATATGGAGACTTAAACTTGTGCACACATTGGAATTCAAAATGAAGCCAATATTTATAGCAAGGGCACCCTGTCAAGGATACCACACTAACCCCGGTTATAAATTAATCAAAGGACACATAAGGGTCAACATGATCGATTACCGAAACGTCAGCATATCATTATCTTCCCACTCTGACATTCTGAATTATACCATGTTGCCAGTCAGAAGGCATTAAGTACCATTTCCAAGTACACTCTATTTAGATGCTAACGGTGTGAATAAAAGGCCATTGCAACTGACTGTGTTACTGTAATAAACTCAGAGCATTATTTCTGATACATTGGATAAATTATATATATCTTGAAAAGGATCTCTTTTGATCGTATGTTACACGCAAAGTTTGAAATGAGGGGATATTTGTGTGATTTATATTGTATACTCGGACATATCTTGTTTATAAAATGCTATGGAGACATTTCTTGTGCCATTGGCATAATACAAAGATATTCCATGAATATTTGTGAGATTCGTCTCTTATTAGACAGCCAGTGTGGTATGTGCATCAACCCGCTACTGGATAACCTCCGCTTCGACAAAGACAAACAAAATATCCTAATGACGAAAAAGTCTGCTTCCTGTCCACCAAGTAAGAACGTTTTCCTATCGAAAACAAATTCTTTTATCCATAGTTGTCTCTTATTAAATTGAATATTTTAATTTGATACCATCATTGTTCTTTCATTATTACAATATTTTATTTTCATGTTTATGATTTTAAGATTTTCAATATTTCTTAATATCTTATGTTTACATTATATATTTGTTTTTTATTGTTCTGTGAGTTAGACTTAGAAAGTCGGGAGTAATATGTTAACAGGAAAACCCGCTTACAGGGTTCATCAACCGGGTTCTTCATGGCCTCCTCACAGATTTTGAAGATATTTGGAGCTGTTTTTCGAGTAACTTACAGCCAGTATGTTTTTGTGCTGTCGTAGTTTGGCTATGCCCATCACCAATGATTTACCGGTGACAAAATACATGCGAATGCTTTTGCGACTATGCCCCATTCAATTATTTAATCTCCCGCACTGGTTTCATTCCAGAATGTTTGGTACATTGTCCTAAAGAAAGAATAGGTCATGTTTTTAGTTGATATTATGTTAAAAAGGAAAATAAGACATAAGACATAAGAACGATGTACAGATATTCAGAAAATAAGAGGAAGTATACAAATAATGAGAGTTCTGAGGCCAGGGTTTTATGCAAAAGTGGAGGGGAACTTCTTTGCATTAAAACTGTTTCATTTTGTCTTAACACTTGGTTTTTGGTATCCATTGTTGGAACGCAAGCCACTTAAAGTTGGTTTCGAATTAAAGTGTAAGATTCCTGTCCCACATGCACAATTGATAGACCAATTAATTTGTGTCTCAGTTAATCAACCGTGGTTTCTGTCATAATGGCTATGTGATAATACAAAAGAATGATCCAATCACTCTTCAAAATTAGTTGGACATTGAGTCCCGGTGACAGGCTTCTATTTGACCTGATAAAGGCCAACCAGTGCTTACATTATTTCTCTCTCAGAGTTTAGTTACACAATATCATAGTGAGTTGTTGAGAATTGTTATCCAAATAGTTATCAATTTCGCGTAATGAGATTCTCCTGTAGGTTGATTGACATGGATAGATAGGTTGTTTATGTCATGGCATCGTTGATTTCATTCCATTTGTTCATTTATAGGAAGTTTAGGGTAATGAAATAATCAGGAAAGACAGGCATTTATAAGATAATATGGTATAATAGGTAAAATAGGCAAATGTTAAATAATAATAAGAAAATATGAAGAAAAGTATTAAAAGTCACATGACAAGAAAATTGTGAAAATGTTTATATTGTGCCATAATATATTACAATACATGGACATTGCATTTCAACATGTTTTACACATTTTTATAAATGGAGTACATAATTTTACTGCACCTTTACAGAACTGTTAAACCACAATATCGTAAAGGTCACTCTTCTTATGCTAATGCCCGGATTACCGGTAGACCGCGCATGCGACCGGGGCGGCATCGCATGTCCGGTGGCGCCACAAATTGTCAATCCAGCATTAATACTACTAACAGGTATCAATCTCTCTCAGGGGACCCTGAAACAGTACTATTGAACACGGGCATTGGTCCTCTGACCACTGGGGGCGCCACAGACGGTATAGCAGGGATGATAAACATTAACAATTCAAATAAATTAATGAAGGTCGGACATGCTAATTTCCAATCGCTAACGAACAAAACTTTATTTGGCCAAGGAAATTTTCAATGAAAATAATCTTGATGTATTATTTATTACAGAGACTTGGATAAATGAAACAAATAAAGACTTGACCTTAAAAAAACTTAGAAAAGGGGGTCTTGAATTTTTATCACTACCCCGTCCCTATGGTAGGGGTGGAGGGATTGGGGTGCTCTACAAACCTGAACTTAACCTTACTATGGTGAAACCCGTTTTAAACACAACCACCATGGAGCTTATGGAGGTGACCATGGCTATGAGTAATAAAAAAATCACTTTTATCACTATATATAGACCGGAACCCTCCAAGAAAAATAGGTACACTTATTCGAAGTTCTTTGATGACTTCTTTAACATCCTAGCTAATTATGCCATTCTCCAACATCAGGTCGTATTTCTCGGTGACTTTAATTTCCATATGAACAAACCTGACATGCCTGAAGTAAAGAAATTCAATGAACTTCTTTCACTTTTTTCTATGAACCAGTGGGTTAATGAACCCACCCATATTCTAGGTAATACACTGGATCTAGTCTTTAATCTAGAACGTAGCACAATTATCAATAAATGTGAAATTCATGATTATGTTTCTGATCACAAACTAGCTGTTATGACTTTAAATGTAACCAAGCCTAAAAATATGAAGAAATTCATTTTTTGCAGAAATTATAAAAAAATTGACAAGTTGAAGTTTGCATCTGATTTGCATCAATTGTTTTCTAACAAAGATGCTTGGATAAATAAATCTCTAAATGATCAAATTAAATATTATGATCAAAGCTTAACCAATCTACTGGACAGTCATGCACCAACTAAGCGTATCAAAATTACTATTAGGAAGGCGGCGCCGTGGTTGAATGATCCATTAAAAAAGGAACGGGCACTTAAAAGGAACCTGGAACGTAAAATGACCAAATCTGGACTTCAAGTAGATAGGCAGAATTTTGCAAAGCAAAGAAATAAATACAATGAGCTTCTTAAAAGAATGCAATCTGAACATTATTTGAATATTATTGAGGAAAATAAAAACAATCCGAAAAAACTATTTAAAACAATCGATGATTTACTATGTAAGAGCAAATCAACCCCCCTTCCTATGAATCATGACCCAGGTAAACTAGCGGAGGACTTTAACACATTCTTCTATGAGAAGATCAGGAAAATCAGGTCTCACATTGATAATATGGGTTCAAGGATACATACACCAGGTGGCACTGCATATAGTGGGCTAAATGCTGAGGCTGTACGGGGCGATTTCAGAACTATTCCAGAGTTAAATACTTACAAGCAACTCACCGTTTCGGATACTAGACTCTTAATTAAGAAAGCGGCTAAAAAATCCTGCAGTATTGACCCGATGCCGACATGGATGTTACATGAATTCATAGAAATACTTCTCCCAATAATCACTAATATTATCAACTTGTGCATTACTAATGCGGATATGCCAATTAGTATGAAATTAGCATTAATTACACCCCTACTAAAGAAGATTGGCCTTGAACTAATAATGCCTAATTACCGCCCTGTATCTAATCTTTCATATATCTCCAAGCTCACAGAAAGAGCCGTTGCTACACAACTGGTTCCTCATCTGGTAAGGAATGGACTCACCACTAAGTTCCAATCTGCATATAAGGATGGACATAGCACTGAGACTGCACTCATCAGGGTGCAAAATGATATACTTAGGGCCTTAGATGATAGGGATTCTGTCATGCTGGTTCTTTTAGATCTTTCTGCTGCTTTTGATACCATAGATCATGAAATCTTGTTAAACAGGTTACATGACCGTTTCAAAGTTACTGGTAAGGCACTAGACTGGATAAGGTCTTACTTATCTGACAGGAGGCAATCTGTCATTATTGAAAATGTAAGGTCATCTACTATTGGCATTTCCTCAGGGGTACCTCAGGGGTCTGTGCTGGGACCAATTCTATTCTCCCTATACATGGCACCTCTAGCTGATATCTTGGATGATTATAACATGGCATACCACATTTATGCTGACGATACTCAAATTTATATGCCTATTAGTCATAAACATGGCAATGCTGATCAATATATTCAAAGGCTTGAGGAATGTATTCATAGGATTCGGTCCTTTTTGATTTTGAACAAAATGAAATTAAATGATGACAAGACAGAACTCCTGGTTTGTACTCACAGTAGATCATCAGTAAGGTGGGACCTTGCCGGTGATGCTGGGCTAAAAATTGGGACATCCTCCATAAAAGATAGCCTCAGTGTTAGGAACCTTGGGGTGATCTTTGACAGGCATCTTGACATGAAGGCGCAGGTCAGAAATATGTGTAAAAAGGGCTATTACCATATCAGAAATATTGTTGCCATTAGGCAATCGCTGGACAACAAGGCTGCTGAGACGATCATACACTCTTTTGTAACATCTACTTTGGATTATGGCAATGCGCTCCTAACTGGGATCCCTGAGGTGGAGATTAGTAAACTGCAGAAATTGCAGAACTCTGCGGCAAGAGTAGTTACTGGCCGGAGGAAATACGATCATATTACTGATAAACTTAAAGAGCTGCACTGGCTGCCGGTTAGAGCCAGAATTGATTTCAAGGTACTACTAATTGTCTGGAAGGCTCTAAATGGTTTTGCGCCCCCTTACATATCTGAGCTTCTGGATTGCAAAAGACATACGAGGACCTTACGCTCTAACTCATTACTTGACCTGGTAGTCCCCAGTACCAATATGAAAACTGTGGGAGATAGGGCTTTTTCCGTGTTCGCCCCTAAACTATGGAACAACATCCCTAATGATATTAGGAAGAGTCCTACTGTATCAGTTTTCAAGTCCAACTTGAAAACATTCCTCTTCAGGAGATACTACGGGGCTGAGCGCAATGAACAGGCCTAGCCTGATATATGCGCTATATAAGCTTATTATTATTATTATTATTATAGTGGATCAAAGTGATTTGCTGGACACGCCCCTTTTTATGTGGGTCAAATCAGGGCTGCTGAGATTTTGCCGGAAGTGACGCATGTTCGCCCTTCATGTTCAAAACAAACCACTCCAAGCCAGTGAAAGTCTTGAGGGATTGTAATTTATAAGTAATAACATGAGTGTTGATAACGTCTTTGAACCACTGGTGGCCTAATTAGCACATGTGGATAGTAGGTCAGATCATGTTTCACATCATAGTCACTTGGATTCTGCCTGTAGTGATGGGGAAGACAGGAATACAGCCAGCCTCCCAGTTGAGTTTGGCAAACTTACATCTGCCTCTTGAGATAATTCAGATCCTACAAGGGACTGACTGAACTATTCTTTATCATAATGTTATGGTCAAAGTCATTTCCTTGTTGAGAAAGAAATGTTGAAATCTCAAAGTTTAGTATCATTTTTACAGAATTTCTATTTTTATTCAAAATTCCTTTGTCTGTTTGTATATAAATACTGATGTATGATTTAGTTGGGTACCCACTGACACGCAATGACAGACATTAAAAAATACCAAACTAAACATTTCAAATGGCCATTGAAATACAACTGCAGTGCATAAATAATATATAACCAGAACTCAAAATTTAGAAGTCAAAATATTTTCCAGCAATGAAACAGATCTAGAAATATGTGTTGAATGCTTTCAAAACATTTTTTTTTAATTATGTCAAACGAAGTTTAGCTCAACATTACTGAATATGAATAATATTCAACCAATTGATATTGTTACTGGTCATTGGTTAACAAATAAATAAATAAATTTTCAGTGTAAAAAATATGGAAATATCAACTAAAATTAATTCATAGATATTTTAAAAGTGTCATCTCAATGTTCTATTTACAGTTTGAAAACCCTTAAACTTCATGCCATGATGTTTAGGGCTAGCTTATAAGTGTCTTGAAACTGATAAGAGTAGAACAGGCCATATTTCAGACACTATACCCAGTTAAGTCATGTTTGTTTATTTTCTTCAATTATAGTAGGGATTGTGGGATGGGAAGCTGATGTAAATGCAAGTCTCTATTTTACAGCCTTAGGTTTTGCCATTAATCATATTTTCAATGGATGTTATTTGTGTAGAAAAAAGGACATCAGCTGTTATACATGTACAGACATAGGATGAATATGTGTGCAGGAGATGCATGCGGGGGGGGGGGGGCAATGACGTAGGCAGCCTGCTGACCCAGTTCTAGGTCAAGGGAGTAGGTTAATTACCCTGGGGGTTCAAAGATCTTAGATTATAGCTAAACTAAACATCAGACTGCAGAAAAAATTGTCAGATGTTTCTAAGAGGTATGAAATCTAAAGATTTAAAACTTAAAAAAATTCTTGTCATATGACTTTTAATGTAGTATATTGATGTATAATATGTATGAAAGTCAGAACCAAAGCACCAAATGCACTGATAAAAAAACAATAGAAAGTATTCTATTAATGAACACATGTCACCTGAGAAGAATAGAATCATTTATTTTGTATATGTTTACTGTGAAAGAGTTAAGATACAAAGAGCTAAAGAGTGATTTATTCCGATGACATTGAAATAATGTGAGGTGATTTCTGGATACGTACAGTTTAATGTAATATTTCATGGCAAGATTGCTCTATCAGTTATCCGATTCTTTAAAAACGCGCTGTGCCTAAGTACTTCAAAAGTACTTTTTCTGGACAATAGAATATGGTTGCCTCCAAGAATACCAGCTTTTGAGTTTCAAAAATTTGAAAACAATTGGATGAGAAATGATTATATTAACTTTCTTATTTCAGAACCAACCACTCTGATATTGGGGTTTGATCATGTACAGAAAAACGGTTTTCTTCAATAATAATATAATAATGATAAAATTTGTATAGCGCTGATACCAGATAATCTGTCATCATTATTATTATTATTATTATTATTATTATTATTATTATTATTATTATTATTATTATTATTATTATTATTATTATTATTATTATTATTATTATTATTATTATTATTATTATTATTATCATCATCATCATCATCATCATCATCAACATCATCATCATCATCATCATCATCATCATCATCATCATCATTATTATTATTTATCATTAGATAAGTAGAATTACCAACAAGGACTGTGAAGATGACTTCTTTTTTACAGCATCAGCAACTGATACTGAAAAAACAAGTCATTACAGAAACATATAATACTTCTGTAATATACTTCATATAAAGTTTGCTAAAGGCGAAGGGAGAAGATTAGAAGACGAAGGCCGAAAATAACAAAGTAGAAATGCGAAAATAGCGAAGTAGAAGGGCGAAAAAGCAAAGTGGAAATGCGAATATGGCGAAGTAGAAGTACGAATATTATGAAGCTCTGGAGGTATCATTCGTGCTTCGTACATCACCTCTAACTTAGCCCTTCTACTTCGCTATTTTCGCCCTTCTACTTCGCTATCTTCGCCCTTCTACTTCGCTACCTTCGCCTTTCTTATCTTCGCACTTCATATTCAAGTAGCCAATCAGTGAGCAGCTTACTGTAGTTTACCAAAGGCGAAGGGAGAAGATTAGAAGACGAAGGCCGAAAGTAACAAAGTAGAAATGCGAAAATAGCGAAGTAGAAGGGCGAAAAAGCAAAATGGAAATGCGAATACAGCGAAGTCGAAATGCGAATATGGCGAAGTAGAAGTACGAATATTATGAAGCTCTGGAGGTATCATTCATGCCTCGCACTTCGCTTTTCAAGCTTCGCTATATTCGTACTTCTACTTCGCCATATTCGCATTTCTACTTCGCTGTATTCGCATTTCTAATTTGCTTTTTCGCCCTTCTACTTCGCTATTTTCGCATTTCTGCTTTGTTATTTTCGGCCTTCGTCTTCTGATCTTCTCCCATCGCCTTTAGCAAACTTTATATACTACAGTAAGCTATGAAGCTCTGGAGGTATCATTCGTGCTTCGTACTTCGCCCCTAACTTCGCCCTTCTATTTCGCTATTTTCGCCCTTCTACTTCGCTATCTTCGCACTTTGCCTTCGCTATCTTTGCCTTTCTTATCCTCGCACTTCGTGCCAAGGAGCCAATCAGTGAGCAGCTTACTGTAGTTTGCTAAAGGCGAAGGGAGAAGATTAGAAGACGAAGGTATGAAGCTCTGGAGGTATCATTCGTGCTTCGTACTTCGCCCCTAACTTCGCCCATAACTTCGCCCTTCTACTTCGCTATCTTCGCCCTTTGCCTTCGTTATCTTCGCCCTTCAGGAGCCAATCAGTGAGCAGCTTACTGTAGTATATAAAGTTTGTTAAAGGCGAAGGGAGAAGATTAGAAGACGAAGGCCGAAAATAACAAAGTAGAAATGCGAAAATAGCGAAGTAGAAGGGCGAAAAAGCAAAGTGGAAATGCGAATACAGCGAAGTAGAAATGCGAATATGGCGAAGTAGAAGTACGAATATAGCGAAGCTTGAAAAGCGAAGTGCGAGGCACGAATGATACCTCCAGAGCTTCATAGTAAGCTGCTCACTGATTGGCTACTTGAATATGAAGTGCGAAGATAAGAAAGGCGAAGGTGGCGAAGTAGAAGGGCGAAGATAGCGAAGTAGAAGGGCTAAGTTAGAGGCGATGTACGAAGCACGAATGATACCTCCAGAGCTTCATAGAATATAGCGAAACTTGAAAAGCGAAGTGCGAGGCACGAATGATACCTCCAGAGCTGCTCACTGATTGGCTATGCAATACGAAGTGCGAAGATAAGAAAGGCGAAGATAGCGAAGGCGAAGGGCGAAGATAACGAAGTAGAAGGGCTAAGTTAGGGGCGATGTACGAAGCACGAATGATACCTCCAGAGAGAAGTAGAAGTGGGAAAATAGCGAAGTAGAAGGACAAAAATAGCGAAGTAGAAGGACAAAAATAGTGGAAGGACGAAATTACCAAAGTAGAAGGACGAAAATAGCGAAGGCGAAATGCGAACTTAAGGGTTCAGTGCGAAGCACGAATGATACTTCCAGAGCTTCATACTTTAGTGGTTGATGTGCCTTTAATATGAAGCTCTGGAGGTATCATTCGTGCTTCGTACTTCGCCGCTAACTTCGCCCTTCTACCTCGCTATTTTCGCCCTTCTACTTCGCTATCTTCGCCCTTTGCCTTTGTTATCTTCGCCCTTCGCCTTCGCTATCTTCGCCTTTCTTATCTTCGCACTTCGTATTGCATTGCCAAGTAGCCAATCAGTGAGCTATGAAGCTCTGGAGGTATCATTCGTGCCTCGCACTTCGCTTTTTAAGCTTCGCTATATTCGTACTTCTACTTCGCTATATTCGCATTTCTACTTTGCTGTATTCGCATTTCCACTTTGCTTTTTCGCCCTTCTACTTCGTTATTTTCGCATTTCTACTTTGTTATTTTCGGCCTTCGTCTTCTAATCTTCTCCCTTCGCCTTTAGCAAACTTTATATTCTACGATAAGAAAGGCGAAGATAGCGAAGGCGGAGGGCGAAGATTACGAAGGCAAAGGGCGAAGATAGCAAAGTAGAAGGGCGAAAATAGCGAAGTAGAAGGGAGAAGTTAGGGGCGAAGTACGAAGCACGAATGATACCTCCAGAGCTTCATAGTGAGCAGCTTACTGTAGTATATAAAGTTTGCTAAAGGCGAAGGGAGAAGATTAGAAGACGAAGGCCGAAAATAACTAAGTAGAAATGCGAAAATAGCGAAGTAGAAGGGCGAAAAAGCAAAATGGAAATGCGAATACAGCGAAGTAGAAATGCGAATATGGCGAAGTAGAAGTACGAATATAGCGAAGCTTGAAAAGCGAAATGCGAGGCACGAATGATACCTCCAGAGCTTCATACTTTAAGCCACCATTCATTGCATACATGTGACCACCTGGTGGTCAAAAGAGAACAGCCAGTACTTGGCACTTTCAGCAAAACACAATAACCATGGTCTGTGTATATTTTTTGTTGATTTTAGTGGGATAGCTTGCTTGCATATCCCAAACCTTTGTAAAATTGGCTTGAAAGTAACGATGATGCCGTAAAACTGAATGCTTGAAAGTAATGATGATGCTGTAAAATTGCAAGAGGACTTTAATACGCTGGAGGAAAGGTCAAATGAGTGGCAAATGGAGCAAATATGCTCAAAAATGCTACACACTAAGCAGCAAGAAAAGAGGCCAATGGCAAGCTCTTGATACAAGAAAATATACATTAAATGGTCACACCTTGCAACATGTTGAACAGCATCCTTAAGAGTTGAGCTCTAAATGGATATGAAATGAGGTCAATATATTAACAACATTGTCTGCAAACCAAATCATGTACTGAGATTTGTAAGAAGGAATTTCAACATATGCCTAGGAAACATCAAAGAAGCCTTCACCTGGAATATTCATCAAGTGTATGGAACCCATACCTCAAGAAAGATATTTACCAAATAGAATCAGTACAAACATGAGCTGTTAGAAGGTGTCTGGCAATTGGAAGAGTGAAACAGACACTGAAACAAAAATTCTGGAAGATATAAAATGGTTTCCACTTGGAGCGAGATGAACTCAGAAACTGGTTTTATTGTATAAGGTTATAAATGGTGAAATAGCTTTGAAACTACCTTAACATTTCAAAATGAAATCGGCACATACAAGTAAAAACCATGGAAGTTGCTATATTGAAATGGTAATCAGCTGTGACCCTTATAAATACAGCAGTGTGATGCCAATTGGTTTTGCCAAGAAAATGTATAGATGTAGATGTGCAGGTCGCCTCACTGCCCCATTGAAAACAACACACCAGAACTGCATTAACAAAATGAAAAGTGAGCAAAAAGCTCTCTAAAATCGAACCATTAAGAAAAACAAGATGGTAACCATGTGTGTGAACTTTGTTACTTATTCACTATTCACAGTTCATTATTCAAATTTTTTCCTAAATTTGTAGTAAATTATGTCAACATGTCAGATTTCCAAAATTATGTTCCAAATATGACCGAGCTGAATTTTGTGCCATAATATGTGAAAGGAAATTATAATAATAATAAAAACCAAAATATAATTTAAACAAGCGGTAAAAAAACAAGTGCAGGTCAATTCAATGTTCACCAAATTTGGTATACGGGTCAAGGAGGGTCCCATAATGTCATTTATCAAGTGTTTTCCCGGCGCTATTTACGGTGACAAGATGGCGCCACTCACAACTTTAAGATTTCAATAAATAAATAAAATGAATCCTGATATTCCAAGTGAAAAAGACATGGCGCAGGTCGATTCAATGTTCCCCAAATTTGGCATACGGGTCAAGGAGGGTCCCATAATGTAATTTATGAAGCGTTTCCCCGGCGCTATTTACGGTGACAAGATGGCGCCACTCACAACTTTAAGATTTCAATAATTAAATAAAATGAATCCTGATATTCCAAGTGAAAAATACATGGCGCAGGTCGATTCAATGTTCCCCAAATTTTGCATACGGGCCAAGGAGGGACCCATAATGTCATTTTTGAAACGTTTCCCCGGCGCTATTTACGGTGACAAGATGGCGCCACTCACAACTTTAAGATTTCAATAATTAAATAAAATGAATCCTGATATTCCAAGTGAAAAGGACATGGCGCAGGTCGATTCAATGTTCCCCAAATTTGGCATACGGGTCAAGGAGGGTCCAATAATGTCATTTATGAAGCGTTTCCCCGGCGCTATTTACGGTGACAAGATGGCTCCACTCACAACTTTAAGATTTCAATAATTAAATAAAATGAATCCTGATATTCCAAGTGAAAAAGACATGGCGCAGGTCGATTCAATGTTCTCCAAATTTGGTATACGGGTCAAGGAGGGTCCCATAATGTAATTTATGAAGCGTTTCCCCGGCGCTATTTACGGTGACAAGATGGCGCCACTCACAACTTTAAGATTTCAATAATTAAATAAAATGAATCCTGATATTCCAAGTGAAAAAGACATGGCGCAGGTCGATTCAATGTTCCCCAAATTTGGCATACGGGTCAAGGAGGGTCCCATAATGTTATTTATGAAGCGTTTCCACGGTGCTATTTACGGTGACAAGATGGCGCCACTCACAACTTTAAGATTTCAATAATTAAATAAAATGAATCCTGATATTCCAAGTGAAAAAGACATGGCGCAGGTCGATTCAATGTTCCCTAAATTTGGCATACGGGTCAAGGAGGGTCCCATAATGTTATTTATGAAGGGTTTCCCCGGCGCTATTTACTGTGACAAGATGGCGCCACTCACAACTTTAAGATTTCAATAATTAAATAAAATGAATCCTGATATTCCAAGTGAAAAGGACATGGCGCAGGTCGATTCAATGTTCCCCAAATTTTGCATACAGGTCAAGGAGGGTCCAATAATGTTATTTATGAAGCGTTTCCCCGGCGCTATTTACAGTGACAAGATGGCGCCACTCACAACTTTAAGATTTCAATAAATAAATAAAATGAATCCTGATATTCCAAGTGAAAAAGACATGGCGCAGGTCGATTCAATGTTCCCCAAATTTGGCATACGGGTCAAGGAGGGTCCCATAATGTAATTTATGAAGCGTTTCCCCGGCGCTATTTACGGTGACAAGATGGCGCCACTCACAACTTTAAGATTTCAATAATTAAATAAAATGAATCCTGATATTCCAAGTGAAAAATACATGGCGCAGGTCGATTCAATGTTCCCCAAATTTTGCATACGGGCCAAGGAGGGACCCATAATGTCATTTTTGAAACGTTTCCCCGGCGCTATTTACGGTGACAAGATGGCGCCACTCACAACTTTCAGATTTCAATAATTAAATAAAATGAATCCTGATATTCCAAGTGAAAAAGACATGGCGCAGGTCGATTCAATGTTCCCAAAATTTTCCATACAGGTCAAGGAGGGTCCAATAATGTTATTTATGAAGCGTTTCCCCGGCGCTATTTACGGTGACAAGATGGCGCCACTCACAACTTTAAGATTTCAATAATTAAATAAAATGAATCCTGATATTCCAAGTGAAAAAGACATGGCGCAGGTCAATTCAATGTTCCCCAAATTTGGCATACGGGTCAAGGAGGGTCCCATGACGTTATTTATGAAGCGTTTCCCCGGCGCTATTTACGGTGACAAGATGGCGCCACTCACAACTTTAAGATTTCAATAATTAAATAAAATGAATCCTGATATTCCAAGTGAAAAAGACATGGCGCAGGTCGATTCAATGTTCCCCAAATTTGGCATACGGGTCAAGGAGGGTCCAATAATATTATTTATGAAGCGTTTCCCCGGCGCCATTTACGGTGACAAGATGGCGCCACTCACAACTTTTAAGATTTCAATAATTAAATAAAATGAATCCTGATATTCCAAGTGAAAAAGACATGGCGCAGGTCGATTCAATGTTCCCCAAATTTGGTATACGGGTCAAGGAGGGTCCCATAATGTAATTTATGAAGCGTTTCCCCGGCGCTATGTATGGTGACAAGATGACTCCACTCACAACTTTAAGATTTCAATAATTAAATAAAATGAATCCTGATATTCCAAGTGAAAAAAAAATGGCGCAGGTCGATTCAATGTTCCCCAAATTTTGCATGCATGCCAAGGAGGGACCCATAATGTCATTTATGAAGCGTTTCCCCGGCGCTATAAAATGAATCCTGATATTCCAAGTGAAAAAGACATGGCGCAGGTCGATTCAATGTTACCCAAATTTTGCATACGGGTCAAGGAGGGTCCAATAATATTATTTATGAAGCGTTTCCCCGGCGCTATTTACGGTGACAAGATGGCGCCACTCACAACTTTAAGATTTTAATAATTAAATAAAATAAATCCTAATATTTTAAGTAAAAAAGACATGGCGCAGGTCGATTCAATGTTCCCCGAATTTGGTATTCGGGTTAAGGAGGGTCCCATAATGTTATTTATGAAGCGTTTCCCCGGCGCTATTAACGGTAACAAGATGGCGCTACATACTACTTTAAGATTTCAAAAATGTTAAATCCTAATATTCCAAGTGAAAAAGACGTAAAGCAGGTCGATTCAATGTTCACCAAATTTGGCATACGGGTCAAGGAGGGTCCCATGATTTTATTCATGAAGTGTTTCCCCGGTATTATTTACTGTAACAAGATGGTGCCACTCACAACTTTAAGCAACTTCAATAGTAAAATATCAAGTATGTCTAAGGCTCCACTACCCAATCAAAATTCCTTTTAGTACTTTCACCCGTCATCCCAGTCACATATATGACAAAAATGATATTTTTTCGCCACTTTTAGGCTTCACCAGAAAAAAGATATTCCAATAAACTCAAAATTATGCTCTCATATTGAGGGGTCTAGATATAAACTAGAAATGTCTATCACGTATGTCTAAGACCCCATTACCCATTCAGTTCATTTTAGCACTCCATTCAGTATGTTTTATGAAAATTATGAAATTTTGACTTTTAGACTTCACCAGGGGAAAAGGGCTACTCCACTGAATTCAGAATTATGCTCTCATATTGGGGGTCTAAACACTTTAGACATTAAGACTTCAGAAGGGGAAAAGGGGACTCCATTGAACTCATCTTCTAGACAAAATCTAGATATGTCTACGAAGTCTAAGGCCCTATTAGACAATCAAATTTCCTTTTAGTACTCACATCTCCATTCATACCATTAACAAAGCCGAATGTATTGTCAGGGGAAAATTGCTACTCCATTGAACACAGATTTATACCCTTATATTGAGGGGTCTAGGCATAATCTAGACATGTCTACCAGGAATGTCTAAGGCCTGATTAGGCAATCAAAATTCCTTTCAGTACCTTCACATCTCATACCAATCAGTAAGTCAAATATATTGACTTTGTCAGAGTAAAACGGGCTTACTCCATTGAACTCCATTTAAAATGCCTTTGAAAGTAATAAATGCACAAAAGATAGATTTTTTACATAAAAAGTATATATCCGCAAGGTATATATCATCTCATATCCAGGTTTGACCCAAGTCCTATAAGTGTTTTGGGATATACACTTGGAGGCCTATTTGGGAAAAAAAAGTCAATTATAAAACAAACTTCAAGCTTGTTTCTTTGTATCTAATTATTAATATCTTAAAGTTGTGAGTTGCGACATATTGGTACCGTCAAATGCGCAGAAGAAACACTTTACACATGACATCAGGATACCCCCAATATAAAATTTGGTGACCTTTGAATTGACCTGAACCAGTTATTTTTCACTTGGAATACTTGTGATTCATTTTATTTGATTTTTGAAATCTTAAAGTAGTATGTGGCGCCATCTTGTTACCGTACATAGCGCCGGGGAAACGCTTCATAAATGACATTATGGGTCCCTCCTTGGCCCGTATGCAAAATTTGGGAAACATTGAATTGACCTGCGCCATGTCTTTTTCACTTGGAATATCAGGATTCATTTTATTTAATTATTTAAATCTGAAAGTTGTGAGTGGCGCCATCTTGTCACCGTAAATAGCGCCGGGGAAACGCTTCATAAATGACATTATGGGTCCCTCCTTGGCCCGTATGCAAAATTTGGGGAACATTGAATCGACCTGCGCCATTTTTTTTTCACTTCGAATATCAGGATTCATTTTATTTAATTATTTAAATCTGAAAGTTGTGAGTGGGGCCATCTTGTCACCGTAAATAGCGCCGGGGAAACGCTTCATAAATAACATTATGGGACCCTCCTTGACCCGTATGCCAAATTTGGGGAACATTGAATCGACCTGCGCCATGTCTTTTTCACTTGGAATATCAGGATTCATTTTATTTAATTATTGAAATCTTAAAGTTGTGAGTGGCGCCCTCTTGTCACCGTAAATAGCGCCGGGGAAACGCTTCATAAATAACATTATGGGACCCTCCTTGGCCCGTATGCCCAATTTGGGGAACATTGAATCGACCTGCGCCATGTCTTTTTCACTTGGAATATCAGGATTCATTTTATTTAATTATTTAAATCTGAAAGTTGTGAGTGGCGCCATCTTGTCACCGTAAATAGCGCCGGGGAAACGCTTCATAAATGACATTATGGGTCCCTCCTTGGCCCGTATGCAAAATTTGGGGAACATTGAATCGACCTGCGCCATTTTTTTTTCACTTCGAATATCAGGATTCATTTTATTTAATTATTGAAATCTTAAAGTTTTGAGTGGCGCCATCTTGTCACCGTAATAAGCGCTGGGAAAACGCTTCATAAATAACATTATGGGACCCTCCTTGACCCATATGCCAAATTTGGGGAACATTGAATCGACCTGCGCCATGTCTTTTTCACTTGAAATATCAGGATTCATTTTATTTAATTATTGAAATCTTAAAGTTGTGAGTGGCGCCATCTTGTCACCGTAAATAGCGCCGGGGAAACGCTTCATAAATAACATTATGGGACCCTCCTTGACCCGTATGCCAAATTTGGGGAACATTGAATCGACCTGCGCTATGTCTTTTTCACTTAGAATATCAGGATTCATTTTATTTAATTATTGAAATCTTAAAGTTGTGAGTGGCGCCATCTTGTCACCGTAAATAGCGCTGGGGAAACGCTTCATAAATTACATTATGGGACCCTCCTTGACCCGTATGCCAAATTTGGGGAACATTGAATCGACCTGCGCCATGTCTTTTTCACTTGGAATATCAGGATTCATTTTATTTAATTATTGAAATCTTAAAGTTGTGAGTGGCGCCATCTTGTCACCGTAATAAGCGCTGGGAAAACGCTTCATAAATAACATTATGGGACCCTCCTTGACCCGTATGCCAAATTTGGGGAACATTGAATCGACCTGCGCCATGTCTTTTTCACTTGGAATATCAGGATTCATTTTATTTAATTATTGAAATCTTAAAGTTGTGAGTGGCGCCATCTTGTCACCGTAAATAGCGCCGGGGAAACGCTTCATAAATAACATTATTGGACCCTCCATGACCCGTATGCCAAATTTGGGGAACATTGAATCGACCTGCGCCATGTCTTTTTCACTTGGAATATCAGGATTCATTTTATTTAATTATTGAAATCTTAAAGTTGTGAGTGGCGCCATCTTGTCACCGTAAATAGCGCCGGGTAAACGCTTCATAAATAACATTATGGGACCCTCCTTGACCCGTATGCAAAATTTGGGGAACATTGAATCGACCTGTGCCATGTCTTTTTCACTTGGAATATCAGGATTCATTTTATTTAATTATTGAAATCTTAAAGTTGTGAGTGGCGCCATCTTGTCACCGTAAATAGCGCCGGAGAAACGCTTCATAAATAACATTATGGGACCCTCCTTGACCCGTATGCCAAATTTGGGGAACATTGAATCGACCTGCGCCATGTCCTATTCACTTGGAATATCAGGATTCATTTTATTTAATTATTGAAATCTTAAAGTTGTGAGTGGGGCCATCTTGTCACCGTAAATAGCGCCGGGAAAACGCTTCATAAATGACATTATGGGTCCCTCCTTGGCCCGTATGCAAAATTTGGGGAACATTGAATCGACCTGTGCCATGTCTTTTTCACTTGGAATATCAGGATTCATTTTATTTAATTATTGAAATCTTAAAGTTGTGAGTGGCGCCATCTTGTCACCGTAAATAGCGCCGGGGAAACGCTTCATAAATAACATTATGGGACCCTCCTTGACCCGTATGCCAAATTTGGGGAACATTGAATCGACCTGCGCCATGTCTTTTTCACTTGGAATATCAGGATTCATTTTATTTAATTATTGAAATCTTAAAGTTGTGAGTGGTGCCATCTTGTCACCGTAAATAGCGCCGGGGAAACGCTTCATAAATGACATTATGGGTCCCTCCTTGGCCCGTATGCAAAATTTGGGGAACATTGAATTGACCTGCGCTATTTTTTTTTCACTTGGAATATCAGGATTCATTTTATTTAATTATTGAAATCTTAAAGTTGTGAGTGGCGCCCTCTTGTCACCGTAAATAGCGCCGGGGAAACGCTTCATAAATAACATTATCGGTCTCTCCTTGACCCGTATGCCAAATTTGGGAAACATTGAATTGACCTGCGCCATGTCTTTTTCACTTGGAATATTAGGATTCATTTTATTTAATTATTGAAATCTTAAAGTTGTGAGTGGCGCCATCTTGTCACCGTAAATAGCGCCGGGGAAACGCTTCATAAACGACATTATGGGTCCCTCCTTGGCCCGTTTGAAAAATTTGGGGAACATTGAATCGACCTGCGCCACGTCTATTTCACTTGGAATATCAGGATTCATTTTATTTAATTATTTAAATCTTAAAGTTGTGAGTGGCGCCATCTTGTCACCGTAAATAGCGCCGGGGAAACACTTGATAAATGACATTATGGGACCCTCCTTGACCCGTATACCAAATTTGGTGAACATTGAATTGACCTGCACTTGTTTTTTTACCGCTTGTTTAAATTATATTTTGGTTTTTATTATTATTATAATTTCCTTTCACATATTATGGCACAAAATTCAGCTCGGTCATATTTGGAACATAATTTTGGAAATCTGACATGTTGACATAATTTACTACAAATTTAGGAAAAAATTTGAATAATGAACTGTGAATAGTGAATAAGTAACAAAGTTCACACACATATGGTAACCTGCAATTGAACAAATTGTAAATGATTCCACCTGCCAGTCATCCTCTTGTTGGTGGATTTTATTGATTTGCTCACAGACCTCCAGAATACATATTAGGAATGTCTTTAAGCATTGTATTGAGCAAGCATTTTATATATTAAACACAGCAATACTGATCTGTGATTGGCTAGAGAAACATGACAATATTTTCAGTATGGCTTGATTTCTTTGTCATTGTCTGAGATGATGGCATAATGCTGGGTGTGCATGGAGACGGCACCTTTCTGTTGTGCTTGGGTTCCCCAAAGAGAACCACAGCAGACAGTCTGTCATAACATATGCAATGTTTTGTATGTTTGCTTAAAGGTAAAATATAAATGGATATTCTATTTGTCCCTAGATTGCATTATAAGTTGGGTACAATATATTGGGCTAAGAAATCTACCATTCATTAGCCAGCCGCCACGTATGTCACAAGATTTTTAAAGGGCAATTTATTTTTCTGAATCTTATAAACATAAAAAGAATAGCGTTTAAAGGGAAACCTTTTCCATGTTAACAGGTAACGTCCTGTTATTGAGACCCAGTTATAAGTCAGGGATCTTAGTCCATAAGTAGAATTTGAGGAGTGAATTTGAGATATTCCCATACCTTCTTGGCTTAGAGACGGACTATTATTCATCAGGAGGGTGGAGGAAATTTTATTTTTCGGCGCTGTCATTCTCAATTTTTTTTTCTGCACAAAAATATATCTCCATATTTTTTCTCACTTGGTTGGGCCACTTTTTTCCTGGGGTGCACACAACCTAAATTATCACATCATTGCTGAGAGCAATACACACTGGCCTAAATGTCCCAGCAGGTGACACATAGGTTTCTTTGACTAAAAAGCTTGCTTTATTGACCAGGAAAGTCAGTGAATGGGACTTACATAAATAATTTACAGAATAAATTAATTCCTGATTTTATTCAGAATTGGGGGGAGTAGTGCAAAAATGGTACAATTTTGAACATAAGGGGTAGTAAAAGTCAACCTCAGAGATCTCATTGTGTACTTTGTACTACAAAATGCTGTATATTCTGGATTAAAACCCACAATTTCATCTCCCACCCCAACCCCAGAAGCTTCTGTCGGTCAGTTGCTTGCAAAGTGATGAAAAATATCAAAGTTATTTGCCACATTTTGAAAGAAAATGTAAAACACTTCATTATGTGGTCTTGATTTGTCAGTGACCATTTTAAGTGTTCATGATTTGAAGTAGGTCAGTAGTCCAGTGGTTTTAAGATACAGCAAAATACAGCTAATGATACAGGGAAATATCAAAGTCTGTGCTTACAATTTAAAGCCTGTGACCTTAGAAAATAAGTCAAGTCATGATTGATATCATATTTAGGCCTTCATGGGATGCACATGTGTTTGATAATGAAGCTTTCCTCTCAAGCAGCTGATAAGATAGCAAAATATCGAGATTTGTGTCGACAGACGATCCGACAGACCCATGAACACATACCATACCTCACTGTTCAGGCATCAGAGCTTATAATTATCAATAAATATTAGTGATTGTTAATGAATGACTACAAAGTATTTTGTCTGCCTGTTACCATCAAGGTTTGACTTTAAAAATGCTCAATTCAAACATTTTTTGGGCATCTGAATGTTTTCTTAAACCCCAAAATATAATTTAACTGTTGGATATGATATTCTGTTGGACGAATGAATGAATGGTGGCTCAAAGGTACATCAACCGCTAAGGTTATTTAGTGCCTAAAATGTTTTAAAGAAACAAAAGCTTTGACTATATAATAATGAGTAACATTAATATTTGTGGGACCAAAACAAATAAGACTTTCAAAAGCTTTCAACTTACAACAATTTCAATGTATCTTAAGGATGGGGAAGAGAGCTAGTAACTCTGGATATGCTAGGCACTTAATATTGTTGAATCATGTAAATGGACATCAGAAATATAAACATACAATGGAAGGTCAAAATTAGATACCAGACATTTAAGGCCTCCGTCACTCATTGGCAAGGGAAATGGCATATCACTATTTTTAAAGTAAAACAACAACACTCAAACAATGTCCTGCAGTTTATTTGACAAAAATGTTTGTATTATAATTTGTAATATTACGCAACCTTTAAATCCCTCAAATGGTTTACATTGCAACAATCTCCCAGATTATTTGGTAAAAATAATGTAAATATAGCTCATTTCCAAATAAATCTGCAAGCCAATATTATCTCCACGAGTCTTTATAGAAAAGAAAGAAAAAAATCACATCTCCAAATTCCTTTTTCAATCTTGAACAGCACCCAAATTACATTTGAAGGTACATTTCATTCAAATGATGTATCATCCCCCAAAACAAAAACACTTTTTGTTGTCAAGACCAGACATTTGAGTAGTAATAGGGAAATGTCAGATTCTTTAGGCAAAATGCTGAGAAATAAAGGTGGTGAGGGCGTCATATTTGTGTGAATTTCTGAAAAGGCCACTAGCCAATGAGTGTTTCAGATCGCTGGGAACTTTTAGCTGCAACTTAAAAGTTGAACATGTCTGCGTGAATTTTTAAAGTCTGTAGACTGCCATATCCGTACAGGTAGGCAATCATAAGGTAGCAGTCACAGATTTAACCCTTTGGCACGGGCCTCAACTCATGTGTGCAATTGTATCATGAATTCAATCTCGGCATGGCCAGAGGTCAAACCCACGGCCAGAGATCAGGCCCACAACATTTGGATCACCACAGAGGAAAAGGTGCTAATAACCAACTACACCAACTGCACCACAGCCTGTGGCCGTCCCTTAGCTCTTGTACTCAGTGCTGCAGTTGAAATAGCAAGACCCCTGTCCCGCCTGAATACAGATAACAACAAAGTGTGCCTTGTATAATATCTCATTCTGAAAAATATTGGTAGTGTAGGTCAATAGATCTTCCAGCTTCAGCACAGTTGTTTATAGTACATTAGCATCAAAGCAGCTGTATTGAGTAAAGATAGCAACAATAAGACTATATGCCTCCTGTCAATGTCTATTATCAATTAAATACTAAGAAGTTGTACAGTTCAGATGTGTACTTTCAATGGGGCAAAAATACAACATGGAGATGAGCAATCAGTCTAAAGAGTGCCGTGTAAGTGATAAGGATGGTAGCTGATCACAACTCTAATTAGTTACAGTAGCCTAACATACCAAAAGATCAGAGAATCATTCCCATATCCACTTACGTTAATGTATGCAGCAACTATGGATCAATCAGGGATCAATCTCCCCATGTCCCTGACATTATGTAACATTATATAACTTGCAAAGAATAGTTCTGAGGATCTGTCAATGGCGGTATGAGCCAAAAACATAAATGTCTGGAACATTCCATGATATGCAGGTGTAAAAACATACATTAAATATACAAGTTTGAGACTGCATAGTTGCAATGGAGGAAAAGAACAGGCGGCCAAAGGAAAGGGAACTTGGTAAGAACAGATGAACAAATGAACAGACAAATCAACAAATATACAGACACAGGACAGAGTGATAACTAGGAAGTACTAGAAGGTCAATAATTGGGGGTTGAAATTTATATTGGGGTTTTGATGGTTTTTATATTAAGTGTGATATGTTTTGTCACGTGAGAAACATCCAACTGACACAAAGAGGGACTTTGGTCACCACTTGAACTGGGGGACTGAAATATTTTACTTTATTTATAAATGTTATGCTGTCCCTATACTTTAATGAAAACACCCACAAGGCAAATGAAAATGTGGCTGATTTCTCTTAAGGAAATAACATGTCATAGTTTGAGAAAAAATTGTTCTGATCTTGTGAGAAAAAGAGTTTTTTGTATTATATTTAGATCTTATTCAGAATTCACCTGATTCAGGAGGAACCTGTTAAGCACCTGTTTTTACACAAATATTTTATTCTCATTTGAATTGATAAATCTATCACAGGATATGCTTAAATAAAATTCAATCATAACTGCAAATGCTAAAATAAAATCAGCTCATACCTGCATCCTGGTAAAATGTAGCACATTGTTTGTGGTATATCAATGGGTTTGTCTTACTGACAATGGATAACTGCTTATGGTTTATAACAATAAACAGAAGACAGTTGAATTCAATAAACCAGGGTTGGATTTTTTGGCACTGAAGAAGAAACTCACTTTTCCAGAATGATTTCTTTCCACTTGGTGGAAAAAACCTGTCAATTATGCAATGAACCCATGATAACATTTTCTTATTTAAAGTCTTGGCAAGCATTCCTGGAATCTACCAAACTTTAAAGTATTGACTGTTTTATTTTCTTCTAATCCCATCTTATTTTTTACACGATGTAAACAGTATAAAAACTTGAAAGATTCCCTTGCTGGTACGATCTTTGATCAGTTTTCAAAATAGATATTTCTTTTTTCACAACAGAGAAATAATTCAGTGGTGAATAAGCATAAATCAAGTGAGGCCACACCAACTTTGTTTTTGGAAAAATATTCAATAACTTTGGAGAGAGGGTTTTCTAAAAATAGTATGACATTTTTCAAATCACTACATTACGAAACATAAATTTGCAATAAATTCTTCAACTTCAATAATCCATTAACTTAAAAAATGACTTTAACCAAAAGTATATAAACTAAAATAAAATGCTTTAAACTTTGAAAACTTTACCATTTCTAACCATAGATCAATAAGTAACTATATTTTCATAATAGTTTTGTGATAGCTCTGTAAAGCTCTTCTGCATATTAAAAAAACCCAGCCAAGATGGTAATGGTATTTGATCCAATTAAATGTGGAAACAGAAAGTGAGGACAAAAACCTTATTTTCTGTATGTATTTATATTGATAGATCTGATGTGAACATTCAACTTTTTGTATATTAAGCACCAAATACTATCTGTTCAAATGTATTATTCTTAACACATAACAAGTCTGTTCATAAAAGAAAAAGTGCAATCCAGATGAAGTGACTGCTTTAAACAGGCTTGGACTGAGTCCCTTGTATAAGCCTCTTAAGCCCTCCTGGTAGCAAATCTTGGTAATGCAGTCAAGAAAACCCCGGTATCCTTGTGTCTTGCCAAATCCCAAGCGACCATGTTCAAAGCCCTGGATCTGAAGACGTTTTTTTGCGGTATCCAAGGGGTAGACAAGCAACTTAGCACCCAGTCCAGCAGTAGATCCACAGATCAGACTCTCCACGCCACCTACACATACAACTATTATGATAAGTACAGATCAGACTCTCCACGCCACCTGCACATAAAGTATTATAATAAGTACAGATCAGGATCTCCTTGCCACCTGCACATACAAGTATTATAATAAGTACAGATCAGAATTTCCTTGCCACCTGCACATACAAGTATTATAATAAGTACAGATCAGACTCTCCTTGTCACCTGCACATACAACTATTATGATAAGTACAGATCAGACTTTCCACGCCACCTGCACATAAAGTATTATAATAAGTACAGATCAGGATCTCCTTGCCACCTGCACATACAAGTATTATAATAAGTACAGATCAGAATTTCCTTGCCACCTGCACATACAAGTATTATAATAAGTACAGATCAGACTCTCCTTGTCACCTGCACATACAACTATTATAATAAGTACAGATCAGAATCTCCTTGCCACCTGCACATACAAGTATTATAATTAGCACAGATCAGACTCTACTTGCCACCTGCACATACAAGTATTATAATCAGTACAGATCAGACTCTCCTTGCCACCTGCACATAGAAGTATTATAATAAGTACAGATCAGGATCTCCTTGCCACCTGCACATAGAAGTATTATAATTAGCACAGATCAGACTCTCCTTAATTGCCACCTACACATACAAGTATTATAATTAGCACAGATCAGACTCTCCTTAATTGCCACCTACACATACAAGTAATATAATTAGCACAGATCAGACTCTACTTGCCACCTGCACATAGAAGTATTATAATTAGCACAGATCAGACTCTACTTGCCACCTGCACATACAAGTATTATAATCAGTACAGATCAGACTCTCCTTGCCACCTGCACATAGAAGTATTATAATAAGTACAGATCAGGATCTCCTTGCCACCTGCACATAGAAGTATTATAATTAGCACAGATCAGACTCTCCTTAATTGCCACCTACACATACAAGTATTATAATTAGCACAGATCAGACTCTCCTTAATTGCCACCTACACATACAAGTATTATAATTAGCACAGATCAGACTCTCCTTAATTGCCACCTACACATACAAGTAATATAATTAGCACAGATCAGACTCTACTTGCCACCTGCACATAGAAGTATTATAATTAGCACAGATCAGACTCTCCTTAATTGCCACCTACACATACAAGTATTATAATTAGCACAGATCAGACTCTCCTTGCCACCTACACATACAAGTAATATAATTAGCACAGATCAGACTCTCCTTGCCACCTACACATACAAGTAATATAATTAGCACAGATCAGACTCTACTTGCCACCTGCACATACAAGTATTATAATTAGCACAGATCAGACTCTCCTTAATTGCCACCTACACATACAAGTATTATAATTAGCACAGATCAGACTCTCCTTGCCACCTACACATACAAGTAATATAATTAGCACAGATCAGACTCTACTTGCCACCTGCACATACAAGTATTATAATTAGCACAGATCAGACTCTCCTTGCCACCTGCACATACAAGTAATATAATTAGCACAGATCAGACTCTCCTTGCCACCTACACATACAAGTAATATAATTAGCACAGATCAGACTCTACTTGCCACCTGCACATAGAAGTATTATAATTAGCACAGATCAGACTCTCCTTAATTGCCACCTACACATACAAGTATTATAATTAGCACAGATCAGACTCTCCTTAATTGCCACCTACACATACAAGTAATATAATTAGCACAGATCAGACTCTACTTGCCACCTGCACATAGAAGTATTATAATTAGCACAGATCAGACTCTCCTTAATTGCCACCTACACATACAAGACTTTCAATAACACCAGCACATAGAAGTGTTATTATGAGCAAGTTGGGCCTTAAATTTATTACTCATCAATGTTTATGCATTTCAAACAAATGACTTTGGCAAAAAAGATTTTTATAAAAATAATGTTGTTCAATATCATACCTGTTTCTGTAGATGATTTCTTCCCTATGGCTGCCTTCCATATAGCAGTGCAGACAGCATAGAATCCAAATTGCAGTGCGTTCTGGGGAACTATTTGTAGCAGGGTGGGTATCAGGCCTCGATAAAACCCTCGGGGCCCCTCGTGGTGTATAATGGAACTTGCTGCTTGCATCATAGAAGTGTATGCCTGGAATTTCAACAATAAATAATCTCTTACACTATGAGATAGGTTAACTTGTAAAAACTGTCATAAAATTAGACATTGATTGTTTTATCAAAACAAAATTGGCAATTCTAATTATATTAGTCAGGTTATCATGTGATAGTCAAAATTCAGCTATCTGTGCATAAAACAATAAAACTCATATTATGTTATTATAAATCATTATTAGATGACTTCCATTGTGTGGCATGATCATATCTGGTCAAACATGATTGGTGAATGGTCTAAAACAGTCACAAATTGCAAAGTACGATATATAACCAAAATGTCCTCTTTTAATATGCAAAGGATGGGAGGGTGATATATATGTATATAATATTTCATACTTTGTCATTTCCTTGAGCCACAAATCTGGTCCTGATGACATCAAATGGCTGACATGCGATGCTGCTCACACAGCCAGACATGCTTCCACATAAGGCATGAGTAACCGGGCGCACCTTAGACGTCACAAGGTCGGGAGCAACCTCACCAACCTGCCGAGTCAACATCTCAAAGGATACAAACTGCAAATACAAAAATACATTATCCCTCAAAAAACATGATTATTTCAATATCTTGCAAATGAGTATAACTTTATTTGATTAAAGAAATTATGCATTAATCCTGTAATTTGGCATTCTAAAAGCACATGCATGTATAATAGAAGTTATTTAAGATTCACATAGAATTTCTTAAACAAGTTATGAGAACATAAAAGTAGCACTCTTTGCATAGGTCCATGTCAGCCCTTGATTGTATGTGATTGATAAATATAGCTAGCATGGACTTTTTGTACCCAAATTCATGATTTTACTTCTTTTTTTTTCAAAATATGTGCAAAATTTCTTTCAAACAAAGACTCCTGAAGGGCATACTCCATATTAATATCATGCCACTGACCTGCGTTATGCCAAAGGTGATTGACAACATCTGAGCTGGGACGTGTCCCTTCCAAAGCGCGGCACCTCCCTCTTCCTGCAGTATTCTGCGTGTGGCTTGGACAATGCCATGGTACTTGGAGACCTCACCAGGCTTGATTGGCTCCACTTGTAACTGTACACACAATAAATACCGCTCTAAATTGTCTTGCCTTTCATGGCTTTCCCAACATAAATGATATGTTGAACTACTTTAGTCTAAAACTGCTGAATCATTTACTTCAATGACTCTCCTATTGGCCTAAACAATTAAACAATAAAGTCCTTTTATTTCACGTTCTACATATAAAGCTATAAACTGCAACTACTTTTTGGTAAAACTTATTATAACTGGCAATAAATTGCAATACACCACATATTAAGGTGAATATATGCTTATACTCAATATACAAATTTCTGTTCCATTTGAAGATTACACAAATCTTCTGCTTGAATCTATATCATTCACAAAACACTTTGACAACAACATTTGTTCTGCTGACCAGTGATCTTGTACAAACACTGTTGTGCTTTGGCTTACAGAGGCATGTTTGTCTATTCTTTAGTCTTTGGGTAGAGAACTCGCACCTTTACAGACCACAATAGCTGTCACATGCTTGTACTCATGTCACTTCATACCACCATAGTACTAGGCACTTTCAGCAAAACACAATTATGTGTATTTTGGTTGATTTCAGGGAGAATGCTTGTTTGTATCACAAGTCATTTTCTCAAACTCCAGATCTCTGTAAAATTGCTTGTGAACCCCACAATTTCATGAAAGCTTTAACTAATTAATGAGGCTTTTCACTAATGTCAAATAAAACAGATATTGGACTATGCATTTTCGTAAATTGTGTGCAATGCAAATACTTTTAATTATTGTGTTAAGCTCGGGAATTGCTTTTGATTGATATTTTTATGTCCTGTCTTCCACACTATTGATCAGTATTATGTAGAAATATTACAATTAACTGCTTGATGAGGCTTTTAAATGCTGCTCATGCTTTTCACTGCCATTCAAACCGTTACTTAAATCAATTAATGTCTTCGAGTGTGACCATGCATTCTCACATAAACTGTGTACAATGCAACACTCAAGCATGCTAAGCTCTGGAATTACTTTCAATTCTGATATTGATTGGATTGGAAACAGCCTTCTAAAATATTTATTGTGTCACAAAATTATTGCATACCAAAACTGCAAGACTTTTCTTACCAAAAGTATGATTAGAGAAATTCTACTTCTAAAGCATATAAATCAGAGTATAAGAATTGGATAACATTCTATGACAAAAATGACAAGGCACACGCCATATTGACATGGAACATTTACAGCCTCCATAATAACAACACAAATACATTTCAGAGAGATTACACTGCATCAGTTTTCAGTGGGAGAATTCACCAAGGATACAGCATGTTTGGAGATATAATCAGGAGTTTCCAAGTTTGACTTGTGCATGATTAAGATGATTTTTTTTGTTAACCAAGCTTGTTTGGTCACATAGCCTTGGTATATGGACTAAAAATGTTTACCTCCATTCTTCTTTTTGAGTCAAAGGAATCAGTAAAGTGCATTCCTATCATATTCTTGTCATTATTACTATCATTATCTTCACAACAGGAAAAACGAGAGCAGTGTAAACACAATAGAGTTTTGTTGCTATGGCAGGAAAAGAGGTTTGCGAAAAAACAAAATGAGCAAAAATCAATACAAAAATTTACACCTGTAAATTATCTGTAATTACAGCAACATGTATCCTATACTTATATCTGGTTGACTTGTGGCACCCTGCTTTTAGAATAATTGCAAAAGCAAGCCTCCGTTCACTCCTGATATCAATGACACAAGGGGTTAGTATGTCAAGATTACTGAGTAAACTACAGTAGATTATCATTTCACTCAGAAGTCTTGCTGAAGGCCGGAACTTACTCAATATCATTACTATGATTAAACTCTCATTCAAACAACAAGCACTCAACTCAGACAGGAATCAAAATATACCAACTCAGAAGTCTTGCCGAAGTTTGGAACTTACTCAATATCATTACTATGATTAAACACTCATTCAAACAACAAACACTCAACTCAAACAGGAATCAAAATATACCAACTCAGAAGTCTTGCCGAAGTTTGGAACTTACTCAATATCATTATTATGATTAAACTCTCATTCAAACAACAAGCACTCAACTCGAACAGGAATCAAAATATACCAACTCAGAAGTCTTGCCGAAGTTTGGAACTTACTCAATATCATTACTATGATTAAACACTCATTCAAACAACAAGCACTCAACTCAAACAGGAATCAAAATATACCAACTCAGAAGTCTTGCCGAAGTTTGGAACTTACTCAATATCATTACTATGATTAAACTCTCATTCAAACAACAAGCACTCAACTCAAACAGGAATCAAAATATACCAACTCAGAAGTCTTGCCGAAGTTTGGAACTTACTCAATATCATTACTATGATTAAACTCTCATTCAAACAACAAGCACTCAACTCAAACAGGAATCAAAATATACCAACTCAGAAGTCTTGCCGAAGTTCGGAACTGACTCAATATCATTATTATGATTAAACTCTCATTCAAACAACAAGCACTCAACTCGAACAGGAATCAAAATATACCAACTCAGAAGTCTTGCCGAAGTTCGGAACTTACTCAATATCATTACTATGATTAAACTCTCATTCAAATAACAAACACTCTCCTCAAATCAACGATGTGGATATAAACAGAATAAAAATATAGACCAATTGTGACCATCTCCATTTTTTAACTGCTACAGAGGGCAAAACACTCTTTTATTTTTTCAAAGTTTGGAAAAATTTCATATGAGGCTTAATCAAAGATGAGGGGATGTGTGTTTAATTTAGCCTGTATACTCGGCCATGTTTTCTTGGTGTTGTGCTATGGAGAGCTGTCTTGTCCAGTAGACAAAGTGCGTAGATATTTCAGTCTTAGCACTTGTGAGATTCTTCTCAAGGTGGAAAACCAGTGTGGCATGTGCATAAACTCACTGCTGGATAACCTCCACTTCAACACAGACAACAAAAATATTGCAATGCTATTAATGATGAAAAAATCTGCAACTTGTGAAATAAGTAAGTAATGCTGGATTCCCTATTGAATAATAAATTCTTGCAGTAGTCATACAACTTCCATAAAGCTTGACATTTTTATTTGTTGGCATCATTATCATCAAAATATATTATGGTCAGATTTATCTCTTTCAAGTCTTCTAAATTATACTATTTTCAATATTTATAAAATACACGTTTCATTACCCAGCTTTACTAGGCCTCTTAAATATAGGCCTAGCGCCGACGCGACCAAATGTCGTACTATTTGGGCGCTCATGAATATTAATTAGCTAGAGATTCGAGTTACGTCATCGTATCATGCACGTGCTGTCCTACTGAAAGACTGTAATTGCGTAATCGTACCAGGCACGTGCAGTTGGATACATTTAAGGGGCGGGGCTAATGGAACAGACCTATTTGAACATATCTCATCGCATAATCGGAGAGGGTGTTATATACTGAACCCGATGCAAAGGAGAGTAACGTTTCATGCTCTGAATGCAAATCATATTTTGATTTTTAATGAATATCAGCCATGATTTATTTTCAAGTCAGCCCCCATAAACTTCATCAGAATCCAGGTACATCTGCTTGTACTTTGATCACACCAGGGCTGCTACCATACTGCATTTGAGGTTACAAAGGGGGAAGCAGCAAGAATCATGGTATGGCCCTTTGGCAGGCACGGATAACTCTTTAAGCATTCCAGGTGTAACTGTAGGATACGGATTGCCCATGTATAGACATGTATATACAAGTATAGACAATTGTGATATCTGGCAGAAATCAGAGAGGTTAATGAGTGCAGACGTGAGGGCAACAAGTGCAAGTTGATGAGAAGCGTTGCTAAGCTGTCGTTGCTAGGAGCATCATAGCAAGAAGGATGACTCAGGGATCCAACCCGGAAGCTCATTAGTATTCAGATGCGTTCCTTTATAACGGGCCAGAAACCCCTACTCGGGGCTCAGTGTCCACTTGCCTGGAAGATCCACGACACTCAGCCTCGTGACTGCCACTTGTGTAGACTTTGGGTGCGCTTCAGACAATTATCAGTATTTGGGTATATCATATATCACACTGTTGGCATGCCTTCCCTGGCCAGACTATAGTGTATACGAGCACCCGAATAAAGATATATTGCGCATTGTATACGCTGAGTCTGCAGTCATCCTTATCTCCCAGCACATAGGTTTGTTAGGCAGCTAGGTTAGGTTCCAACTCACTTAGCCAGCGAGTAGATCACATATTCCCTGCACATATCCCCGTAGGTACAATCCGTAAGTAACATAACTACAAGGTTGCTGAAGCTCCAAAGGTCTGCAGAGGGCAGTGAATTTTTTTGACACAAATTAAATTGTTGTGTATTCTGATGTAGTTGCCCAGTGCAAAGGGAACATGGTCATGGTTATGACACAGTAAGTACCATCAGGGCAGGGCAAACATCCAAAATTCCATATTGCATCATTTTAAAAGTATGAGATAAATGTTAACCATGATGAGCCGTAACTCAGTGGTAAGATTTTTTCTCTTGTGATAGTGGCAGAGGTTCATTTCCATGTTGGGATGAGGACTTGTGTCATGCTTCGTTCGGGACAGGTGAACATTTGCTAACGAGTTATTTTTCAGATGAGTCTTAAAGTATGCTTGTCATTGTGGCACTCTTCAAAGAACAATGCCTTTGCTGACATAATAAGTATATTGCCACTATCATTTGACTTATTCTACCTTTATTATCTTTTGATGACACTCCACTTAAAATGATGTCAAGCAAAGAGTGTGCTTTAAAAGGGTCTTTTCATTTGGGGTCTTAGGTTTTACATAGGCTTATTTTCATGCATGAATGAAAAAAGTTAGTGCAAATGCGAGGGAAATACATAATCCTCTATAATCGCCTATATATCCATTATTTTCAAATTTACTGGTTTACTGAATTTGTGTGTGCATGTACCTTCAATATAACTATCACTTATGAACCTTTCTTTTGCCTGGAGGCGGATGACAATTACATGTGCTTAGTTTCAACAACTGATAGCCAAGCAATGGATAAATCTAATTCAGATTTGAAATCTGTTCCTTACCACTCAAATTCAATGAGAACTATTATCTCCTCATCATAGGCCAATGACATGAAAAACAGATTTTAAAAATCAATGCCCCCTTTAAAAATCAATACCCCCTTTAGACCAAAACTAATACTTGCAATTAGTGAGCTTGAAGAGGCATAACCATACATTCATGTCATATCCATACATTCAAGACAGATATATATATATATATATATATAATGTCTTATATTCAAGTTTGTTATTTTATGATTCAGGTGGTTTTGACCTTCTCCTGAGCATGGAGACCTTGGAGCCTGATGGGGGTAGCATTGTGGCTGGAGATGGTTTCACAGCCGCCCTGACTGGCTACACAAACTATGGCAAACCCACTCAAGTGGACAATGGTCACTGTGGCAAGGGACTCTTCATTGACCGTGGTCAGTATATTGAGTTTGTGGGGCAAAATGGCAACTGCCTTGGTAACCTGGATCACTGTAGCAATGGCATGACAGTGACCATGTGGATCAAGTGGATAGACACATATCAGTCTTATCCCCATTATATCTTCAGCAACGTACACACCTTTGACCAGGGCTCCAGTATCATGGCCTACCTTGATCCAGTCACCACCACTGTCGGTGTTGTCAGCTGGAGTAAGGCTCATCAGAGAAAATATGAATTTGCTGGGGGTCATCTGGCAAATTTCAAATCCTGGCATCATATTGCATTTACAGTACATCCAGAAAGAGGTCATCACATATACTTTGATGGAACTCTCATTGCCAGCAAGACTACCTTCGTGTCTTTCTCTCCCAGCGACGAGACTGATGATGTTGTCTGGATAGGTAAAGGCCCTTATGGAGCTTCATCTTCTGTTATGGCCCTAGATGCAGAACTTGATGATGTTAGCATTCTCATGAAACAATTAACAGATCAACAGATCCATCAACTCTACTTATTTGGCACAGTTTAAGAATTGCCAAAAAGAGATTTAAAGGTCAAAAGTTAAATCAGTTCACTGCATGCTTAATAGCAGATTAAAAGTACTTTGATCATGTATAATTGTGAACAATAGAAAAGAGCATAGTTAACATTCTAGTGACAGTAAGCAAAGATTTGTGCTTTCTCACAAACATGTTCAGCTGTTTATGACACATGCAGAAAAGCAATGACACAAAGCAAAACATTAACATCTTAAGAGACAAACCCATTTCTCTGGTTGCTATCACTGTAGTGTCTCCAGAGTAACATGAAAGGTGTATTTCAGTCAGTATATATGTTAATGCAGAATACATTGCTTGAAAAATGTAAAATGTCAAGTATTTTCCCTATTTTTTCCAATTTCTTGCTTGCAAGTTGAATGTTTTCAACCCTTATGATTTTTTCATGCACTGGCAGTCTACACAGGGAATGGATTACCAATTTTCTTCATATCTTTGAATTAGCAGGAATTCCTAGAGTTATTTAAACCCAGGTGACATGTTATAACAGTCTGTGTGTACACAAGACACTTGACATGGTGCAAATCAAGGGCACAGTAATTAGATGTACAATTATAAGATTGAAGTATGAAAATGTGTACATGCTTTTTGTTAATGGTATGTTATCTAGGTATTGAATGCACAATTCCAAATACCAGGTATCATTTCTTACTGCATCACCCCAAAGCCAGGGTATCATTTTAACTCTACATTATCCCTAAATGAGGGTATCAAAATTTAAGCTAGTCCTAAATCAGGGTATGAATGAAGATAGAATATTTCCCTAATTCAGGTTCTGGGGTTTCCAATTCTAACCCAGCCTCCACAGGTTGAAATTAAAATGCGCTCAGAGAGCGCAGAACAATGCCCTCCTCCTGCATACCCCTGTGGCCAGTGCCGCCTAGTGGCCAGTTTGCCCCGCACCTCAAATTCACAGAATCAGCATCCATTATGTAGAATCAAACCCCAATGTCCTGCAGCATTGAAATGAGGGCCACTCTAAATACTAATGGGGATGTCGATTTTCACCTGAAAAGTAGGTCACACTGACCCAATTACATAAATTAACATTTTTGCAGCTTATACCAATTGATAATAAGTAATAATGTTTGATATAAGTGTATTCTCAAAAAGAATTCACAAAATCGGCACGTCGGCCATTTTGAAAAATGGCCGCCATGACTTCAAAATTTGGTCAGTATCGCCCATCATCGAATTTAGCCTAGCCCCTCATAAAATACACCTGTACACCAACTTGTGTCAAAATTGAAACATTTTTATAGAAGTTAGAGCGCTCACGGCCAAAGTTGACCCGATGGTCACTGCGACCTTGACCTTTGACCTAGGTCACCAAACTTTCATGGAAAATATTTACTTGGACTATATTGCTGTAGGCATATGTAGTATCATCCCTGTGGTCCAGTCACTTTCGAGTGTTGGCCATTCCAAATATTGTGACGGACGCACAGACATACGGACACACGGACGGAAAAGTGATTACTATATGCCCTCCCTCGGAGGAGGAGGGCATAATCATGACATAATTAAACTTGTGACAAGGTGGCTTGAGAATATATATTTATAGATCCCAATACGTATATCTGTGGCACAAAGTCACTTGATATGGCACAAAGTGTCCTGAATAGACACAAATGTTTTACCTTCCATAACAGGACTTCTTTCTCATATCAGCCCCTGCCATCAATGGTAAAAAGGTGCTGGATCAGCTATGAGTCATCAGCTATGAGTCATCAGCTATGAGTCATGACTATTCATAAAGATCAGGCCGTGCACTGATTGGTGAAAGGATACATGACTATTCAAACAGATTCTGCTCTGTACTGATCAGTTAATGTCTCAATCATCCAACTGATCACAGGGGGGTCCCCTGAGATAGTTCAATTCTGAATGCATGATATTTTGGTGAGCATGACACATATGCATGACTGGATGTGAAGTGCCAAATTATGAATGCTGCAAATATTGGGCAGTGATGGCAGAGGGTGTGAGAAGATTAAGCGACATTGTACACTTGAGTTTGTCCGATATTTTTTTCTAATCATTTTTACTCAGTACAAAATATAAATATAATCAATCTGCTATAAATGAATAAAATTGCTGGCATTTGTCTTGGACATTTTGTGCCATGATAAGTAACTGAGTACCATAGCACTTTGCATTTGAATACTTTTAATTAATAATAATGTTCAAAATTCAAAAATGAATATGACATATCAAACGAATCAGATGCACGAAAAGGTCATATGACATTGTCTGGATGATCAGACAGCAGAAAAACTAATGCCTTTGTGAAATTTGCTCTAGATTACAGAAATTGCCTTAGTGTTTTTCTTCCAGCAGCTGACAAATCAAAATTGTAAATGCTGTGGAACTCTGCAGCACACATTGTGGGGAAGATCAAGAACTTTGCTTACACCTCTAAAAAACTGAAAGAGATACCAGTAAATTGGCTCCAGGTCTATGTTAGAATTCATATCAAGATCCTACATGGAAGACTCTTAATTAAAAAACTGTGAAAACAACAAGTAGAAATATTTGGTTAAAGTGGAGCAAAAAACTCTTGTGGACACAGCTTTTTCTTAAGTATTCCCGAAACTTTGGAATGACATCCTTCATGATATTAAGATTTGTGGCTCAGTGGATGTTTAAGAAATGTCTTTAAGATTCATGTTCCTGAGACATTACTTCAACAAACATTTTGAACAAAGTCTGATATCTGTGCTATAAACATTTTATTAGTATAACTTTACCTGGAATCTTATCTTGAGCACATCCAAAGGTTGTAGATACATTCTGGTGAGGAATCCACTGACTGCTCCAGCCATGCCATGGTCCACTGACGACAGTTGCCGTTCCTCCCGCGGGTCAAATCCCACCATTATCTCATGTATAAATCCTCCTCCTTTCTGGCTTAGTCATCATTGCTAAAAGAAGTTAATTTCAAATAATATATAGTATCCTTCTGATATTATCAAGAAGTCATGTGACTCTAAATATAAAGGATATGTGTTTTTACTAAAATTTACAGGTAAAATCATGTACACAAGACGATCCTTTGGTTGCCCTCTAATAATGTTATGCTGGCCACAATAGCTCGATGGGTAGGGGATTTGCCTTGAGACCCAGGGATTCCCAGTTCAAATCCTGGCCAGTTACTATCAAGTCCTATTAAATGATATTGTCTGGAATCAGTGCTAAATAAATGTCACTTTTTTTTTACCCCAGCAAAACTGGTACTAATACCAATTGTATTGAACCCATTTTTAAATCTTGGTATTTAATTTGTTCACTATAAGTGCTTGAGATAAGATGAGATAAGCTGAGATAAGATGAGATACTCTCCCCTGTCATCTCCCTTTGCTCATCTCCATTTTAAACTTCATTGAGGGCAACTAAGACATTGGGATCTTCATAAATTTAATAAAAGTTTCCTTTTTAAGTTCAACACCAATATCACATTACTGCTCATCAAGCTACATCATCTTATCTAAATGGCACCATCATCCTTAATATTCAGTGGGAAAAGTCCATGCCAATATTTTCAGTAATCATTGAGACATGACTGTCCATTAATCAATGACTTTAAACTGATACCAAAAATATCCCTAAAGATGTATAGTTCAACTAAACATTTTGTACATGTACAGAACAAATGATCATTTGTGTCTGCATGTCCAGGCAATACAAATCCTTTTCACCCACAGAGGGCACTGGTCAATGTGACACAGGAAGCCATAGACCATATATATAAATGTGGCATACATTTCCAATTAAGTCAAGCATGCCTTTGCCTTATTCTCACCAGCTTGGTATTATTGCAGATACACCATAAATGATGTAGAACCCCAGAAATGCCCAAGCAAAAATCTGCATACATTCATAAAATTGTTTGTCAAATCTGACTTAGATCTAATCATAAAATTACAAAACTATTTTTCTCTTGTTCTT
This sequence comes from Amphiduros pacificus, assembly GCA_949316495.1. NCBI lineage: Eukaryota > Metazoa > Annelida > Polychaeta > Phyllodocida > Hesionidae > Amphiduros > Amphiduros pacificus. The sequence continues at coordinate 31,059,977 of OX439002.1, forward strand.
CCCATATCAAAAGTTCTTTCTTTAAGTGTGTACTTTGTAGAGATATCAATATAACTCTTCAAAACTCATGTGTGGCACTATTTGTTGTTACACACACACACACACTCTCAAGCCAAGTTATATGATTACTGGGGCTGGATTCAAACCCTATTGGACTGATCAAAATTGAAACGAACCTGATCCTACCACTGGCTGCAATGATGGAATGTAAGCCCCACATCCAAGTATTGACAGCCAGGGTAGATAAACCTAACACATTACTAACATAGGGCACCCCCACATAATAGTGTAAATGCCTGGCCTGGGTCAAAGATTGCCTGCTTTGGTTTCACAAGAATGACCAACAGCGGTTGCAGAGATATTCAGTGTATATCCTGCCCATAGTCGGCTTTCAGTGCCCCATATTGGGCCATTTGCCATGATAATCACACACCACCCACCTCATAGTAATTTCAAATAAACTATAATTACCTAAAATCAAAATAACACAACCCCACAAGCAAGCAAAACTAAACTAAAATGCATACAAACACACATTACACTAAACACAAATGATTAAAAACTCTCTTCTATGAACAAAGCGCAACCAAAAACAAAATAAATAACACAACATGCACAAACATACACCCCACAGTGATTTCCCGTTAACAAGGCAACAAAAACACCATTTCCGTACACAGAAACCAATAGTTCATCATCACAAAGAGACAGAACATAATAAAAAGTCATATCACAGCACCCAGCATTTCTACATACAATACTGAAAAACCACCCCTAAGCTCAATATAAGACAAAATATGTCAATTTCCGATCACATACAATAGAATAACCCACAGAGTGATTTAACATCATGCAAAACAACAAATATTGTCTTTTCACCAAGAAAAACCAAAGATTATCTTTGGTTTTTGCCAAACAATATCCAATTCACACTGTAAAATTCAAAGTTCGTTACACATAAAAACACATAGATTAGGCATTTATACACAAAGAATCATTTCTAAACTTAGAACACATAAATAAGATGATTTTTTTGAATTTTTTGGCATCCAAAAGCAAACAAAACTCTCCATACAGTAGCACTTATCGAAAAGAGTAAGGGGAATCCGGTCTGATTGGTCTAAAAAAAACCTTCAGTTAACCAACTCGCAACAACAATAGTCCATTTTTCAAAAACTTGATTAGCAATAATCAATGACCAAATTTAGCAAAACATGATTGAAATTCACAGCAATCACACTGCAGGGCTGCCTCGTCAGGCTACGGCCCTCTTGCAATTTAATATTGAATAGATTTCATTTATTCAAAATTTGCTGCCCTGCTCACAAGTGAACCAATCAGTCATCATCTATAGGTTAACCACATTAACGCTTTGGATCTGGGGGAGTTTAACCCCTAACAGATGGGTAGGACCTCAACACCCACCACCAGCAATAGACAGGAAGAACATTGACTTTATTGTTCTGGCCTAACCCCTAACAAACTGGAAGGACGTCAACATCCATCACTGGCAACCGATGGGGAGGATGTTTATGTCGCCATTATGCTGGCTAAATGACGTCATTTTGTAACATTCCCTTGGGCAGCAACTTGTTACAATGTAATTATGATAATGACATTATACTGATTGGATCAGAAACTTTTGAACCCACCACTTCATTGAGCATAATGAATAACCATGGTTATCAATTAATCAATTTAATATGCTGATACACTAGTCCAGAAAAAAATGTGTTCCCATATTCATTGTCAAAATAGACTTGAAATCCACTGTTTCCAGAAACACCACACATGCCCATCATATTGAAGTTTCCCTACTCTACCCAAAGACATCGTCAAAATAGACTTGAAATCCACTGTTTCCAGAAACATCACGCACTGCCCATACAACGACTCCAGTAGAACTCGACTTCCGGCAACTAACAATCAAACAAGTATGTACCGTTTATCAACATAAGATGTCAGCCCTGTTTGAAAATATTTCTTTGTTTTTTCTTGATCTCAGCATCGTTTCGCCTTTGTTTACGAGCTTGCGCAAAGACGTGAAAGTGGGTCAGTTTATTCACAGGAGTGACAGCACCAATCTGGAAACTCCCCAACGTTGTGGTGCTTCTGACGTCATGTCATGTTTCTCCCTTTGTGTTTCCATGACGTCATGACTTGGACTCTTCTAAATGCCATTTCACGTTGTCAAGCTTGATATCAGATTTGTATTTTTAGACATTATGACTGAGAAAGATAGTGGCATGGGTCAGAACGGCAACAGTCAATCGCCGGAGGTCGAGTTCATTTAGTAGGGTAACTTCAATATGATGGGCAGTGTGTGGTGTTTCTAGAAACATTGGATTTCAAGTCTATTTTGCCGATGTCTTTGGGTATAAATGAGCTTGACCTCTGGAGAATAACTGAAGCAGTAATTATCTACATGTATTAATGTGTATATGTATGTCACCATCTTACATTATCATAATGTCTGTCACTACAAACCCCTGTATCATCTGTGGCACCCTTCATTCAGTCCTGGCAAAGAGAAAGTATATTTTTTCTCTATGGTCCTGGCAATCAACAGTTCAAGTTCGGAAGTAAAATAAGTAATTTTTCGCTTGCGTTTGTTTTGACTTATCCCCTAAAAGACGGGAAGAACAGCAGAGTCCACCAACGGCAACGGATGGGAAGGACATTAACATCCTCATTGTTCTGGCTTGATGATGTCATTTGTAACATTCTGAAGGGCTGCAACTTGTTCCAATGTAATCATGATAATGACGTCAGACTGACTGGATAATGAACATTTGACCCCAGCACTTCATTAAGCATATTGAATAACCATGGTTATAAGTTTCATAAATTTATATACACTAGTCCAGAAAAAATGTTTGTTAGTCCTGCCAATCAACAAAATTTAGATAGGCTAGTCCATTGGGGGTTAGGGTCTGAATGTTCAAGGTTTTGACATGATTAAACTGTAAGTCTTTTTTATGGAGCATACACCTATTATCGGTCCATGGTGGCCATGTTTTGGCACAGAATTTCTGCTTTTGCTTCTGCTTTTGCCCTGAGATTTGCAAACTTACACGAGCTTGACTTTTTTTAACCCCTAACAGACGGGAAGGATGGCAACATCCACCACCGGGCCAATAACGGGTGGGAGGGACGTTAAACCATGGTTATTAATTTTATCAAGTTAGTATGTGGATACACTAGTCAAGAAAAAAATTGGTTAGTCCAGCCAATCAACAAAATTTAGATAGGCATGTTAACCCCCAACGGTTAACCCCTAACGTAGAGGAAGGACGGCAACGTCCACCACCAGCAACGAACGGGAAGGACGTTGACGTCCCCATTGTTCTGGCTTGATGACATCATTTGTAACATTCTGAAGGGCTGCAACTTGTAACAATGTATTCATGATAATGACATCAGACTGACTGGATCATGAACTTTTGACCCTAGCACTTCATTAAGCAAATTTAGTAACCATGGTTATAAATTTTATAAATTTAGTACGTGGATAAACTAGTCCAGACAAAAATTGGTTAGTCCCGGCAATCAACAAAATTTAGATAGCCTAGTCCCTTAGGGATTAAATCAGCACTTATGAGTATAATTTTCAAGTTCCGAAGTAAAATAAGTGATTTTCAGGTAGGGCTGACAACTGCCCATTTCGCGCATTTTGGTCTTTGTCAATAAATAAATAAACTGACATAACCTGAATAGTTATCAATATGTGTGCTATAGTGGGGTATATCCATCAGTAAGACTTGTCATTACTTTAATTTCTAACAGTCAGGATCGAGCTCCAGCTTTTCCCGCCAGATGGAACATTTTCTTTTAAATGTGACGTCACGTCATTTTCAATATAACTGATCAGCGTCTAAACAAGGCTTTTCTTTTCATTCAATTTATTTCACAAAGGCAAGAAGATTTTGAAAATCTGTCAAGACTGAGAGTTTTATTACACTATCATTTAGTACTGGGTGACTTTTCACCATTAAAAAGTCATTTGGGGTCAAATAGGAGCACTTGACAGATCGGAGCTGTCCTGGGTGAAGGCTGATGTCAACACTGCTACACTTTTGAGGCATGCATATTTTTACAATTTTAATGACACCATGTGGTAATGCAGACTATTATCTTTCTTCACCATAAATGTGTAAGTGGTGCAATGCGTAATTAACCCCTAAGGGACTAGGCTATCTTAATTTTGTTGATTGGCAGGACTAACCAATTTTTTCCTGGACTAGTGTATCTACATACTAAATTAATAAAATTTATAACCATGGATATTCAATATGCTTAATAAAGTGCTGGGGTCAAAGGTTCATGATTAAGGCAGTCTGACGTCATTATATTGATTACATTGTAACAAGATGCAGCACTTCAGAATATAACAAATGACGTCATCAAGTCAGAACAATGGGGACGTCAACGTCCATCCCGTCCGTTGCCGGTGTTGGACGTTGCCGTCCTTCCCGTCCGTTAGGGGTTAAAAAGTGTAGCAGTGTTGAATGACAACCTACAAAAAGGCAACGTCCAATGTTTTTGTCCATTGGTTTCAATGGGACAGACGAGTCAAAGCTGTTTTCTGAAGCGTCCGCGCATATTTACAAACATTTAGCAACGAAATTTATGAATGGTATCCAAGTAGTTTAAAACGAGGCAAATTGCAAAGGCAATTGGCCGTTGGACGGCGGCTCGATCCTGACTGTATAAAGCGATGTGCGGGTGCTAAATTCTAACAAGATTGACAAGTCAGAGTCACGTCTTTGCACAAACAAATAATACAATCATAGCCTTCGGCCACTGACCTTTTTTCGATGCCAAAAGATGAAAATTAATATAATAATAAACGATAATATGATCGATATAATAATATATCGATCATATGACTATATATTTGAAGAGAAGAGTTCAATTCTCCTTCCCGAAAATCCCCAATTATCATTCGCACATAGGTGGCGCTACGAATTTCGTGTGGGTCTGTAACTGACAGCTGATAACAAGAAATCACTATTTTGAAGATATCTTAAAAACTACACCATTTATCAGAAAACCGAAAACAGTTTTGAAATCAGGGAGATAATACGAAGATAATAGACAACTTTTGGAAGAAATGACGTCGAGATAAACAAAACTTAAGTGTCTGATGCGTAGTGAGGCAGTCACACCAAGCCAAGGTGATGAGTTGTTCATGTCACTTCTGTCAGACAACCATACGCTTTCACACCATTGTCATCCAAAATCATTTGAATTTTATGATCAAAGACCTTTTTTGTCATTGTTTCCCAGCTCAAGCTTTGAAGGGAAATTTTTTGTAGCCTTTGTGTCATCTAAAATTGTTGCTCCGAGGCTCTCAGGTGTCATGTCTTCCTGACAGCTCCGTCCCGATTAACGATCATTTACGATAATAAATACAGGGAAATTGTACAGGGAAATACATAACCAACATATTTAGATTCCTCGTGGAATTTTAATATGTATAAAAAAAAGTTTGTTCAATTTTGTGGATTCTAGTTGAAATAAATGGGAAATCAGTGAGTGCTTCTCAGTACTGTTAATATTTGACTCACCGGAACGTGTGGCGACACCTAGTGGCCGACGGTGTATGACGTACAAGTTTGGAAAGGCAATAGGCCGATTGCGGGTTACCATCTTGTTTTTTTTAATGATTAGATTTTAGAGAGTTTTTTGTGCACTTCCGATTCTATACCCAAAGACATCGTCAAAATGGACTAGAAATCTTTGGATTTTAGAAATACCATGCACTGCCCATCCAATTTAAGTCCCAACTCTGTAAGAACTCGACTTCCGGCAACTAACAATCAAAGAATTGTGTACCATTTAAATCAACTTCAGTTGTCAGTCCTGTTTGAAAATATTTCTTTGTCTTTTCTTGATCTCGGCATCGTTTCGCCATTGTTTACGAGATTGCGCAATGATGTGAAAGTGGGTCAGTTTATTCACGGGAGTGGCAGCAACAATCTGGAAACTCCACAACGTTGTGGTTCTTATGACGTCATATGAAGATTCTCCCTTGGTGTTTCCATGACGTCATCACTTGGACTCTTCTGAATGTCATTTCACGTTGTCATGTTTGAAATCGGGTAAAAAACTGAAGAAAAAACACTACAGAATTCACACGGATTTGCAATTATAGATATTATGACTGGGAAAGATGATGACATGGATCAGAACTGCAACAGTCAATCGCCGGAAGTCGATATTAGTCAGTTCAACATTGTTTTGACCCACTTGGATCAGTATTCAGAGAGAAATGTACGAATTTCAAGTCCATTTTGCCGGTGGCTTTGGGTATAATTGTGCAGTTCCGGCGTGTTATTTTCAATGGGGCAGTATGGCGACCCGCAATCGGCCTATAGCTCAATTTTGAGTTGTCAATGATGTAAATCGGCCAAGAACTGACTGAGCAGTGCCAAATTGTATATTTTGGTAACAAACTGGCAGTTACACACGTGCACATTGTAACGAAATCGGGGTCAATGGGTGCAATTTTCACAACAATTTATTTATACCCTTCATATTAACTTTTCCAAGAAAAAATTCAATGTTCTATTTGTTTTACGCATACAAGACAATTTCATAATTATCAACCAATCCTACTCGAGTATGGTTGCGCGAATCCTACGAGTATGGTTGTTAGCTCTATGATTTCAATTTATTGTGACTGAATACCTACATATGTCAGTAAGTGGTTGGCAAAAGAAAACTCACGACTATGATCACTGAGAACACACCTGAAGTTCCGAGGCGGTTTCACCACTAAATATTGGTTTCAATTGTGTTACTTTAGAACAAATTTTAAGTTCTTCGCTTCAACCTTTCAGATGTCAACATTTCCCTGGAACGTTCAGTATCTCCTAAAAAGATGCCTATTATTACGATGGCTGGAGAAGTAGGATGTGTGTAACCGAGTAATCCCATTTATTGAGCTGGTGCCCGATCTTTCAAATTGGAATGTTCATACACTAGAGGACAGCACTATACACAATACACTTTTCCGAGCTCAGGTGTTGGTAGTGAGTGTCCTCTGGTGTCAGATTTTCTAAAGGACAAATATTTTTTCAAGCATCAGGCTCTTTGCAGATCTACACCAATCATATCCTTTCATAATAAAGTAGCAATTGGTGATGACTATTACGTTTTTTTCTATGTATAAAATATGTAGATTACATAAATGTTGCATAAATTAGGCCACTACTGCACTGAGTTGAAATATGTTGAAGTAGACAGAAGTCCAGGAACTTTTTTGGTAAGAATTTGTTGAATATGTAACTTATCATTGAGATGACATACATATGTAAAAGTAGAGGATAGGTGGGTTTGTTTGTTTGTTTCTGTTGGAAGTATAAGCCCCAGATCAGTATTTGCCAACACTTGATTTGTAAGGACTTTGTTCATTTTGTGAGGTATTCTTGGTGTTGGCAATAGTATTCAATGGAGAGAAAGCCAAGAGCCCTAGGAACCTTGGAAATTTGATCAATTCAAGTGAACACAAATCCATGACAGAAAATGTCCACGAGAGCTTATGGCACCTGGGTATCTGTAAATTGATCCTTTATCATTGGTTTATTCGTAAAATTGAAAAACCATGGTTAATATTTTATCAATTTAGTATGTAGATACACTCGTCCAGAAAAAAATTGGGTAGTCCAACAAATCCACAAGTCCATAAGGGGTTAATATCTAATTGACATGATAGACGATGCAAACATATAGATAATACAATATTTAAAGTTGGAACAAAAAATATAACCGACGATCGATGGATTATGAATTTTAATACATTATATACAGTCCAAAACTACTCCCGGGGGATATTATGCCTACCCCATACACAATCCCATGAGTTATATGACGAACTTAATTATAAACCGTGGAGGAAAGGGGACAATCGGGGAGACCACTCAGTGGAGAACAAATATTGAGAAAGCTCTCACATCTATACCAAAATATTAAAGGGGTAGAATTTCTAAAGAAGAAAAACCTACATATGAGTCAATTACAGAGGGTGCACTTAAAAAGCAACCATGTAAAGTTTTGGGGGAGGCAGTTCTTCATTTATCAGCAACGAAAACAAATCACAACATAAATTTTATGTCAACATACATTCTGTTTATTTTTTTGCAAGATGTTCCACTCGACTATTTTATATCTAGTATTGGCCATGAGACCAAATTTTCACGACACTAATGTTTGCCACTAATGTACATGGCTATTCCATACACTCTTTAACACAGGAAGTTAAACAAGTGTTGATTTTTAAAAAATCAAGCTCCCGTAAGTTTGCAAAATCCCAAGACAAAATCCAACAAAAATCTTCTTACTCTACCACGCACTCACAAATCAGTTCTCAAACAAAAGCGACATCTGACAGTGTAAGCAGAATTATTTAGCCAAAACATGGCTGCCATGGACCGATAATCGGGGTATGCTCCATAGACTTACAGCTTAATCAGTCAAAACCTCGAACATCTAGCCCTAAAGGCAAAACAAACGCGAGCGAAAATAGTACACTGTGTGGTCACATTGTAAGCAACCAAACATGGGAGATGGGTAATTATTTTTATTAATTATTAATGGTTTATGGAGGTCTAATGATGTTTTGATAATCAAAGTTGCACCCTTTTCTGGCTGCTGCCTGCACAACGTGGTCATTTGAATGATGCCAGTTTTAACGAGGTGGAAGAAAATTGATTTGTGTATTAAGATGATGTGATGAATTGTTCTAAATTTTGAATCTTTATCTTAAGAAATAAAGAAATGAGACCAATTTGACTTTGTGTATGAATTCTTTGCCACATAGATTTCAGTGATGATCATCGTTAAGGAGGGTTGTTGTATATTTTACATAAACATAAATTTGAAAAGCCCTCAATTTTGCAAAACAATGGATTCATATAAAACGCTTGGTTTTTAAAACATATGGTATCTCAGACATCAACAAAATTACTTTACTGCCCGTGCCACTTTTATAGATTTAGGTTAAATTTTGGCAATTCCCATTATATTCAATGTAAATACATAAGGGTTAATGTACAAAATTTAAGTGGCCCGGGAAATTTGTTTTACAGCCTAACAACTAAGATTGATGCACCACAAGACCATATAGTTGTTCTAGTTATGAGAAAAAATCAAGCGCTTTTTGTACCAAACATTTGGAGGATTTTATGAGGCAGACGTCACCTTGATCTTATAACCTATAAAAAGCTGTAAAATTGGTTCTAATTAATATAATTTCATGCTTTTTGGTGTTCTGAGTTTGTGTTATCCTAAGGAATATGATGATTAACATTTCCTGCCAATAATATGTGAAGTTTCGTTGATTTTGTTGTCCAAGGTGCATTTGCACGTGCGTTTGTGTGCATGTGGTAAGCTAAACAGAGCCATCACCGGTATGTGTGAATGGAAATTGGCGATGTTCACCCACATCCAGGGCCTGTTCAATTCCCCTGTGGAGTGTGTGAACAACCAGTTGCCAAAAATCACAGAGCCATGCAGTGTGATGAATATGACACATACGTACACATTAAATGTGATGGGCACACAAATAAAGATTATGAGTTATTCAATAAACAAAGATGGCTGTCATGGGAGTGCTGGAAATGTCGCCTCCCTAATATTTCTTATGCTTTCTTTAAAATGAACTTGAAACAAGTAACTTCTTCGAAACACTATGTAATGAAAGTATCACAAGTGAAAGAAGAGAAGATCAATCTGTAGGGAAAACCTACAACACAAGACCAAAGCAAGGTAGAAAAAATTCAAGGGTGGTGGTGGAATACTGATTGGTATCCATAAAAGGTGGCTGTCAGACCCAAAAGAGGAGAGCCTAAAAACTAACTGTGAACTTGTATGGAGATAACTGGAACAAAACCACTGTTTATAGGATGTAACTATAGGCCAACAGACAGAAATATATCTAACATCCATTAATTAAATGCATCCCTTGGAAAGATTCCCCAATCTGACACAAACATCCCTAATATATTACTAACTGGGGATTTCAATGTACCAGACATCACATGGGAGAATAAGTCCTATAAGCCGAGCCCTGCATATGGGATCGACCTAAATACAGCAATGATTGATACTTTTAATGAACATTATCTCACACAAGTAAATCTGCACCTAACCAGGGGAGGAAATAGGTTAGATTTGGTCAGTACAACAAACACTAGCCTAGTAATTAAAGTATCTGTCCATCCAGGTATGAGTGACTATGATGTGGTGATAACAGAAATCAATGGAAAAGCCACACTGGCAAAGAAAAAGCCAAGAAATGTATTGCTGTACAAAAAAGGAGACATGATTGCAATAAAACAAGACATGCATGTCTTTTATGAAGATGAAGTTAAGGATTCAAGTCTCCCAGTTGAAACTCTGAACAATAAGTTCACAGCTAAGCTTATGCAGTCTATCAATAAACACATTCCTATCAAGAAAATAACTGGTAGATGGGATGTGCCATAGATGACAATGGAAATTAAGAGACAAATTAGAAGAAAACAAAGACTATACAACAAGGCTAAAAGAACTAAAAAGGATTCTGACCGTAGAAAAATCAGAAACCTTAGGAAACACATAAAACATAAGTTGAAAGAATCCCACAATGAATATGTCCTTGGGCTGCTCGATTTACCTGACATTGAATTCAGTAGACCATCAATGGGAAAAAGGTTCTGGAACTATATTAGATCCAGGCGCAAAGATACTGTTGGTGTACCAACACTAACAGAAAATGGCATTGAAGTGAAAGACAGTAAAGGCAAGGCAGAAGTTCTTTCATGTCAGTACAAATCTGTTTTCTCTACTGAAAACATGGAAAATATTCCTGACAAAGGTGATCCAAATTCTCCACAAATAGAACCAATTACCATCACAATTGCTGGTGTAGAAAAACTGCTCTCTAACCTTAACTGCAAAAAAGCCAATGGCCCGGATCAAATACCCACAAGAGTCTTGAAAGAGTGTTCACAGGAAATAGCTCCAATCCTCCAAAAAATATTCCAAGAATCACTTGATAAAGGAGAAATTCCAAAAGCATGGCGTACAGCAAATATAGTTGCAGTCTTTAAAAAAGGAGGCAAACTACAGGCCAGTTCCTTTGACATCTGTCCCCTGTAAGATCTTGGAGCATATAATTGTCAGACACATGATGAATCACTGCAAACTTTACAATATCCTGGTAATTTTTCAGCATGGATTCAGGACAGACCACTTGTGTGAAACTCAGTTAATCACAACCTTACAGGATATACTCGAGGCTAGAAATGATGGACAAAATGTTGACATGCTCATTCTGGATTTTGGACCAATAGCTGAGAATGCCCTATGACCTATTGTCTTCAGGCGAGTATCGGGGATGCATAGATAAGTATCATTGTTTGATCGTAAGCATCTCTCTCCCTTTTTTACCTGTAGAAGGTCTTTAAGTACGGGGGTGCCTTACCATTTAGAGCCTTCCAGGTCATTAGAATAATTTTGAACTCAATTCTAGCGTGTATTGGCAGCCAGTGTAATTCTCTTAATTTCCATGATATATGATCAAATTTTACAAAAGGCAAATTCACTGCTAGAGATCCTCGAGCTAGAACCAGGTAGCTCAGCATCCTTCAGAAACTCCCTAGCCATCACCATTCTGTCCAAGAACAACTCTGACACCTTCCACCAGCCAAACACTTCTGTTGACACATCTAATTTTGCTACTTGCAGGGGACCTAGAACTAAACCCAGGTCCAACAAATGTCTGTACAGGCCCAGAATTCCCATGTGCCATCTGCTCGCTTGATGTCACCTGGACAAGCGATGCGCTCCAGTGTGATGGCTGCGACTTCTGGATCCATAAAGACTGTATGGGCATGTCAGAGGAGCAATATAACCAACTAGGTCAGACGTCCACAGTGTGGATCTGCAACACTTGTGGGCTCATGAACGTAAGCACTGGATTGTTCAAGAGCAAAGGAGCTAGCACCACCAACTCATTCCATGACTTGACTCATGACACCAGCTCTGAGTCAATCCCAACCTCCATAGATATCTCTGTATCATCACCGGGGCTACCACAATATAGTTCTTCACCCAGAAAGCAACCCCCACACAAGCAACCCCACAACAAGAGAAAATCTATCAAAATAGTTAATGTCAACTGCCAAAGCATAAAAGCCAAAAAAGAGCCATTCCATATCATGATTAATAGGACAAAACAGGACATAGTAATAGGCACAGAATCATGGTTAGAGCCTAGTGAACTGGATAAAGTAGGCTTTCCCATCGACGACTATGAAGTGAAGCGAAGAAACAGAGAAAAAGACAATCACAAGGGAGGGGTGTTCATCTTAGCGAGAAGGGACATTATGATAGACAGGATTAACGAACTAGAAACGGACTGTGAACTGATATGGACAAAGATTAAGATACAAGGCACAAAAGACTTATATGTAGGTTCCTATTATAGACCTAGGGAAGAAGATGCTGACAGCCTGACACAACTGGAAGACTCACTGAATAGACTCAATCCAAGCAATAGCCACATAATATTAGGGGGGGACTTTAACCTATCAGGGTGGGACTGGAAAAACAATAAACTAAAGAAAAATTGCCGCTATCCAACACTCCACCACAAATTCAGGGACATCTTAGATGACAAAAGTCTTGTTCAGCTAATAGAGGAGCCAACCAGGGACAAAGCCACATTGGACCTCATTGCCACAAATCTCCCCACCAAAGTCAACAAAGTAGAAGTGATCCCAGGTGTATCAGACCATGACATTCCCCTAATAGAAGTAGACATCAGTCCATCAAAGAAGAAACTACCACCCCGTAAGATAACTCTATATAGCAAGGCAAATTGGGAAAATATCACAAAAGACCTAGCAACTACATCAGCAACCATCCAGCTTGAATCAAAGAACAAAACTGCAAGCGAACTATGGATGATGTTCAAGAAGGCCATGATAGAAGCAATGGAACAACATATTCCAACAAAGATGTGCAAGAAGAAAAGCCAACTGCCTTACATCACCACGGAAATCAGCCAACTCATAAAGAAAAGGGACCGAATCTTCAAGCAGAGAAAAAAGGCACAGAAAAATTTTCAACATTCACTGCCAAACTACACAGCACTAGACCAAAGATTCAAAGATCTAAAAAGAACCATCCAAAAGAAGACAAGATCAGCATACTGGCAACACATAGAAAAGATGATAACACCACTGAATGAAGATAATGGAGAAGACCGTCAAGGCATGAAGAAATTTTGGGGATTTGTGAAGAGCCAAAGAAAGGATTTCTCAGGAGTATCAGCCCTAAGAGAGAATGGCAATATGACCGACAATGCAACAGAAAAGGCCAACATCTTGAACAGGCAATTTGAGAGTGTGTTTCAACAGGAGGGAGAAATACCGGACACACTATTGCCAGATGCCTCCCCGTACCCCTCAATGGACGACATCAATATCACTGAGAACGGAGTGCGAAAGATGCTGGACCGGCTGAAGCCCGACAAGGCGTATCCTTAAGGAGCTCGCCCCCGTCATCGCCCCCATGCTCAAGGTGATATACCAGAGGTCGTACGAGACAGGTGATGTGCCGGAGGACTGGCGTCAGGCAAATGTGGTGCCGGTATTCAAAAAAGGGAGAAAAAGCGAAGCCAGTAACTATAGACCGATATCACTGACATGCATCTGCTGCAAGATACTCGAGCACATCGTAGCGAGTAACATCATGTCCCATGCCAACCGACAGGGTATCCTGTACCACCTGCAGCACGGATTTCGAGACCAGCGCTCGTGCGAAACCCAGCTGCTGGGCTTCCAGACAGATATCCTGCGGACAATGGAAGAGGGAAAGCAAGCAGACGCAATAATTCTAGACTTCGCTAAGGCTTTCGACAAAGTAGGACATCGAAAGCTTATAGCCAAGATGGAATATTACGGAGTCAGAGGCGGGACGAATAATTGGATCAAAGGGTTTCTGACAGATAGGAAACAGAAAGTGGTCCTGGACGGATCTCAGTCCCAACAGGCTGATGTGCGATCCGGAGTACCCCAAGGGTCAGTCCTAGGGCCATGCCTGTTTCTTTTCTATATAAATGATCTGCCAGAGGCTTTGAGATCCGATGTTCGCCTATTCGCTGATGACACCGTGGTATACTTGGGAGTCGGTCATCAACAAGACGCAGCCGTCCTACAGGAAGATCTTCAAAGACTCGAAGAATGGGAGCAAAAATGGGGTATGGAATTCCACCCCCACAAGTGTCAGGTCCTGACATTTACCAGGAAGCGCCATGCAGTAAGGTACCAATACCGACTGCATGGCCATATCCTGGAAAATGTAAAGGAAGCCAAATACTTGGGGGTGAATTTCCAGTCAGACATGCGATTCACCACCCATGTCAATAATATAACAGCCAAAGCCAACCGAACCCTAGGATTTCTGCGCCTGAACCTCCAGATAAACTCGCCCCAGCTCAAAACTATAGCATATAAATCTCTTATGAGACCGCTTGTCGAATACGCGCCCTCCGTCTGGGACCCATTCACACAATGTCAAATACAACAGGTTGAAAAAGTCCAGAGACGAGCGGCCCGTTTTGTTCTGAACAGGCACCGTAACAGGTCAAGTCCCACTGATATGCTTGGTGAGCTGGGTTGGGTTTCGCTGGAGGAACGACGCAGAGCTCAACGCCTTACAATGATGTATAAGATTGACAATGACCTGGTGGCAATCAATAGGGAACAATATCTGACCCGATGCGAACCGCAGCGATCAACCCGGAACACACACTCCCGATCATACCAAATACCATCGACCAACACTGAGTACCAACCAACGAAATGCCTACTTCTCTCGAACAGTGCGCGAGTGGAACGGACTCCCCGATAGCGTTGTCACTGCCCCGTCTACAAACGCCTTCCGTGCCAGACTTGCCAGGCACGCCGGGGGTGAGTAGGTGGATGGAACGGGAAGACAGGCGTCATGGGCTGCGCCCCTGCATGTTGCATGTTGTTTGTCTGATTTGCCCGCACTGTATTATATGTTTGTTAACCAATTTCTCTTCTTTTTTTTCTTTTCCCCAAATGCGCCACACTGTCCACCAGAGGCACACGCAAACTATTACCATGTCGCCCTCTGGTGGAGTTTGGAATCATCAGTCTTGATGGAGTCCGATTATTAACGTAGAAGTAGAAGGAAGCCAGAGTATAAAGGTTGGCGACTAGCAGCTGGTGTGTACCCCTTAGTGCACCTTGCACTCTCGGCGGGAGGCCAATCGGTTTTGCCAAGTAAACTTATAGATGTAGATGCAGATGAAAGGCCTTCCCGAATATTGAGATTATAATGTTAGTGGTGCCACCTATTATTCATTAATCGATCGCATCCCCGGCGCCCAGTCAATGCCATGGACATGCGCAATACAAGTATTTCAAGACACGAGGTTTTCAAGATGGCGGAAGACAAGGTGGCTGACGGCGGCAAAAGAGGGCACAAAAAGGAGAAATCCAGAGACAACGATGACGATGATTATGATTATGAAGAAGAACCGGATTTTAGCGATCCCGAGGGATATGTTGATGATGTCAGTGATGACGGTAAGGACGGTCTTGCACGGTTTTGGTTTGGATCCCATATGTGCTTGTGCCGAGTACTGGACGATATGAGCGTGTGCCAGTATGAGCGTGGGACGTTATGAGCGTGTCCCTTTATGAGCGTGAGTCTATATGAGCGTGGTTCACAGAAGTAATTTAGTGTAATGTAACAATCTTTTATCATTTGTAACTATATTTGATACATTAGCAGCAGTGTGTTTCAATATTTGATACATTTGGGTTCAACTTGTCAGTTGAGCTGTCAATCATTTTCACAAGGAAGTCCCTCGTAGGTAGAACAACCAATTTTGTAATAATGCGTCAATATTAACAATCAATTTTGTTGTGTGGCACACACAAAACCCTCAGAATGTTATGAGGATGTTTTGTGAATGTATTAGAAATAAAATACAATATTTATATATATATATATGACTGAGTATATATAAATATATACGCTCATTAAGGGACACGCTCATATAGTCCAACGCTCATATAGTCCCTCGCTCATACTGGCACACGCTCATATCATCCAGGTACCCTTGTGCCGGTGTGGCATTTCTTGTCAGACTTTCACACTGTCACTGTCCATATTTTAGGGTGAATTGCTGTCGACTGAACGTAAAGCATAAATCCCAAACGTACATTCCGTGTTTCTGATCTCGCAGATCCAAACGGGGTGTGGTACACGACAAACACATTTGTTTTGGTCCTTTCTTGAAAAGTGGGCGATCAGCGCAGAGGATTTTTTTGGGCTGTGCCGTCCGCTTAGTTTCTGCAGTGATGATGGGGGAGGGGGGGGGGGGGTCATTGTATTTGTCAACTTAGATTTTCTCATCTGAAACTACTGGGTGGAGTGCTTAGTTATCAGTTGGAAAGATGTCTTTTCAAGAGACCAATTCTTATTTCCACTAAACTCAAACCTTTTTCCATTTTATGTTTTTTTTGTAATACAGATGGTCCTTTTTTGTAACACGGATTATTCCTCTTATTCTGTGATCGGAATGATCATGGGGAACGCGTTTTCATTTCCTGTGGATTGTGATTTGGCTTTTTCTGTAGCCAATGTGAAGAGAATGAAAAAAAAAACAGAGGTGATGTGGATATGAGCTAGATTAAAGAATATTGTCATTTAGTAGTACGGGCTGCCAAGTACTTTGCGCTCGCTAGTACTTTGCGCTCAGGGCCTTGCACATCCTGTTGGTGAAGTTGTATTTCCATGATTTAACATATTTGATTTGTTTACATATTGAGGGCAGCCATTGTTGCAAAACAATCCCAAGATCCATTGCGTGTCGAAGAACAAGGGATCATCATTTTTTCCCCAAAGTTATTAACTCTGTCATTGCATAAATCTTTGCAAATAAGTTGCAAGGATGGACGTATATTTTAACTATGACAGGCGGAATAATTTCTTCTGAAATTTGCCATGTAACTTCCCAAATATATCCTTGTAATTTGAGAACAGTTTTAAATCATCAACAAAATTTTTATTTAACAGCATTTAGAGGCCAAAAAACGAGCGCAAAGTGTTTCACCTGCTTAAGATTTTGGCCTCAAAAAGGCCCGATAATTAACCGGTGCTCCCTCTTCACCAACAGGACATGGCAGACGTAAGATATGGCCGACTTTTGCAGTTTGAACCCAAGATGAAATGGAACAAATTTGAATGTTTTATTTGGCTTTGTCATTGATATATTGTTCATAAGGTCAATATTTTGAGCGCAAAGTGCTCTGCAACCCGTATAGCAACCATATACCGAAATCATGGCCCAGAGGCCCATGTACGGTATAGACTGGACCCTCTATTTTTTCTGGTGATCTAGAAGCAAAATCTGGAATTGGGCATTTTTGCAAAGTCTGCATGTACCTGTGTCATATTTTTAGTTATTGATTTAAAATGGGCTAAAATTGTCTCTATTTCTTTTCTACCTTCTTGAGTTGGTATCTGTTAAAGGTTGAAAATATTCTTATTTCATTTGAGCAACCCTAGCAAACTAAAGTTGGCAGCCATGTTACATTGTTTACTATTACAAGTGGGTCAATCTCACTATATTTTTTCTCGAAAACAATATTTTTTTTGATAAGGTTGCCTTCAAATAGTTTTTTTAAAATAACAATTACATGTTGCAGACAAATAAATGTATAAGATTTCTAATAATTAAAAAAAGTAGTTGTGTCTTTCTTTTGTCTTAGGCTTGACCCCTTTGTGATCCTTTTGTCTCAGGCAACCCACTTTTCATGGTTGACTACTTCTATACCATAATGCACCATTCATTATGGCAGTAGAATGATACAATTTTCTTAATCCAGAGGATATTCCAATTATTATATATATTTACTTCACCAATACCTATGGATATCAGTGAAATAAAAAGCTGTGAAGACATGGAATGAAGTGCCCAAAAGATTGGACTCAAAACTGCAGGTGTGACATTGTTTTCACAGTTTAAAATTAGCGCCTTCATTCCCGAGGCGCACCCCCGTGAAATTAGTACACAAGTCGTCAGTACCCTTCTCCCAGGTCGGGGACCTGCAAGGAGGAAAGGGTACTGATTGCCGTACTATCATTTAGCATATAAACATGCTTCAACTTCTGTGCCCAATGTAAAGATCTTGAAAGGAAATCTTTTCATACTTAGGATGACAAAATTGAAAAAGTTTTTTTGTCTTGATCTTGATGATTTTTTTTTCTTGTGATATATTTCACTTATATAATAAGAGTGCATCACCACAGCATAATTTTCCTCCCCCTGGCTATGCCCTTTTCAAACTTGACCAGTGTTTGATTGATGATATAAAAGGGATACTATTTGTGCCCAAAGCATCAGAAATATTTAAGTGTGAAGGCATGATCTATTATAGGCTGTTTTAGTTTTGGAATAGCGATTTTGAAACTGAACTCTTAAATCCTTTTCAATTAATCCCCAGGTGATTCCCATAGATGTTGATCAGATAAAGTAAGATATTAAATCATGTGCATCATGTATCCCAGTCAGCAATAACTGTAATCAGCCATATTTTTTCTTTCACAGAATTGCTAGGGGATCTTCTTAAAAAGAAACCCAAAGAAACTGATGGAATAGACTCTGTCATTGTTGTGGACAATGTTCCTTCAGTTGGACAAGAAAGACTGGAAAAGCTCCAGAATGTTATACGCAAAATCTTTAGCAAATTTGGAAAAATTCAGACTGAACATTATCCTAAGCTGGAAAATGGAAAAACTAAAGGGTAAGTTTGATATTTATGAATTGTGCTTAATTATTGCTGAGCATATATTTGATGTACTGGAAGGTAATGGATGACAGTATTTAATTCTTATTGAACTTTTTGGAAATTGTACTTTAAATGAAAAAAGTTAAATAAAAAGTTAAATGAATGTTGATTAATTTTTATTTTTATTTGCAGATACATCTTCCTTGAGTACCAAAATCCTACAGATGCAGCTGAAGCAGTGAAAGCTACCAATGGCTATAAACTGGACAAGCAACATACATTTGTTGTTAATCTGTTCTCTGATTTTGACAAGTATGCTGATGTGCCTGATGAGTGGGAACCACCAGCACCTCAGCCATACCAAGATCATGTATGTATTATGATTTATAATGTGAACAAATTCTAAAGAATACCATTCATTCCCATGGTAATGATGTCAAATTAGAATTAACACAACAGTCATACCCAATTTGAAAGATATATATATTTAAAAATATGAAAAGAATCATGATATTGATATATTTAGATGATGTGTAATTTTTTTATCAGGGAAATCTGCACAGTTGGCTGTTGGACCCACACTGCTATGATCAGTTCAGTTTGATCTACGAGGGAGGTGATCGCACCGCCATCTTTCAGAACACCTACCAGGAGCCTGTACTACAGGAGGAGCGTGCGAGATGGACAGAGACCTATGTGAGGTGGTCCCCCCAGGGCACCTACCTGGCCACCTTCCATTCCAAGGGAATCGCTCTTTGGGGCGGTGAAAAGTTCCAGCAGATCATGAGATTCAGTCACTCTGGTGTGCAACTGATAGACTTCTCTCCATGTGAACGGTGAGTTGACAATTGAACAGGTTCCAGTGCAAGTTTTTGATTTCACTCCAAGCAAAAATATGTTTGTTAAAGTGAAGAGAACATTGAATAATTGTTGTTATTGTATCTTTGATATTTCAGATACATGGTGACATTCAGTCCTCTCCCTGATAACAAGGATGACCCTCAAGCTATAATTGTATGGGATATCCGAACTGGACAGAAGAAAAGGGGATTCCATTGTGAAAATGCTTCCGTCTGGCCTATCTTCAAGTAATTATTAAAATATTTTTAGCATCAATGAAATTATTTTCAAAGGTTGAAGCCTTTAGATCGGCAAATTACAGTGATTCAATGAAACATAATGTTAACTTTTTTATACCTCAGGTGGAACTTTGATGGCCTCTACTTTGCTCGAATGACTCCTGACACTCTCAGCATATACGAGACCCCGTCATTTGGACTGCTAGACAAGAAAAGTATCAAGATCAAGGGATTCAAGGATTTTGGATGGTCTCCCACAGACAATATCATCTCGTACTGGACCCCAGAAGAGAGGGACACCCCAGCTCGTGTCACCCTCATTGAAATCCCCAGTCGCAACCCTCTGTGTGTTAAGAACCTCTTCACTGTGGCAGACTGCAAGATTCACTGGCAGAAGAGCGGAGATTACCTGTGCGTCAAGGTTGACAGGTACAAGTCCAAGAAGGAAGAAAAAGATCAGCCTGTAAAATATAGTGTAAGTATCAAGGGATCAACTTATACAAAGGGCCAGCTTAAACTGCAATTAATCATCCTCTGATTGTAATTTGTCTCTGCTTGTTTTTCCAGGGAATCTTCCATAATTTCAACATCTTCAGGATACGAGAAAAACAAATCCCAGTTGATATCTGTGAAATTAAAGGTAACAACTCAGCATTTTAATCCATTCGTTGATAAATAAAGATGCTGATTTTCTTTGATGAAAAGGGAATGGAAATTTTAAAGATAAAATCATGATGGAGTATATGGTATGTTTCAGATCCAATGTTGGCATTTGCCTGGGAGCCAGTAGGTCACAAGTTCGCAATTATTCATGGAGATGCTCCACGCATCAATGTTAGTTTCTACCAGGTTAAGAAAGGCACTGTCAGTGCTGTTGAACTGATTGGTGAGTTCTGCTTTTACACAAACTTAAATAATAACCAATGCAATAAGTATCAATGTTGGTGGTGAGAAATGTTAATATTAGACATCAGCTTGCATCCAGATACACAGATTTAGTTCTATATGATGAAAATAAAATAAGGATCAAATATTTATAATGAGTTCAATTTTGCAGAAACTTTGGAGAAGAAACAAGCTAACAGTTTGTTCTGGAGCCCGAGGGGACAGTTTATTGTTTTAGCTGGTCTCAGAAGGTATGTTCAGATAAAACCCATTGAATCAATTGCCAGAATAGTTAATCCACTCTGCCATGGCAAAAGATTACTGCTGATAGGACATTGTATTATTTATAGGACATTGTATTATTTATAGGACATTGTATTATTTATATATCTTTTTGTTATATAGATCTAAAAAAAATTACTTTTGAGATGGCCCTTTAGCCTGTGAAACCTCTTGGTTTAATTCTTTTGCAACAATTGATGGACAGGTGTAATGTGGTTTCAGTATGAGTGGCACCCTGGAGTTTGTGGACACTTCCAACATGAGCTGCATGACAAATGCTGAGCACTTCATGGCGACTGATGTGGAATGGGATCCCACCGGGCGCTATGTGGCCACCGGAGTCAGCTGGTGGGGCCACAAGGTGGACAATGCCTACTGGATCTGGAACTTCCAGGGCCGCCTGGTGTACAAGCAGCCCATGGAGAGGTTCTGTCAGCTGCTGTGGAGGCCAAGGCCCAACACTCTGCTCAGTGAAAAGGCCATCAAGGTGAGTGAGCCAGCTGCTGCCACCTACAATCCATGTCATGTCAGTTTCATTCATTTACAGTGTGCTCAAAGTGTGATATGTCATGTGTTGTTGATTAATTTTAGGAGGTCAAAAAGAACATCAGGAAGTACTACCCTCGCTTCCAGTTGGAAGACAAGATGAGAATCTTCCAGGCTTCCAAGGTAAGCAAATGCTGCATCTAAAAAGTAAATTCTGTGCAGTCTTTGAATCAAATCAATGGAATAATTCCTTTTTTGTGAAAAAAAGTTATTGTTACATTGGTCAGAAATAAACTTGCGCACTAATGAGACACTGACAAACCATCTTTCCTCGGTTTAGGAACAAATTGAGCATCGCCGTCAGCAGATGGAGGATTACACAAAATGGCGCGAGCAGTGTGAAACCGATTATGCTGAGGAGAAAGACATCAGGCTGGAGCTCAGACGTGGTGAGTAATTTTATTGTAGTACACATGGGTGCTGGTCCTCCGTCTACAGACGGATTTCCGTCAAAATTTAAAATCCGTGAACGGAAAATCCGTCAAATCGAATCGATTCCTCCGTAAAAAAAATAATTTCGTGTCATCAAAATTGCACAAATCGACCCAAAACATAGAAAATTCAGTCGTTCGCTTACCGCTTGTGGCCGCCGCCTTGTTTTGGTGTTGCGGGCTGCTTCGGTAGAGTTTGACGGATTTTGATTGGCTAATATTTTGACGACTCGGCTACCCACACCAATCGCTTTTCGGTTAAGTTTGCGAGGCTCGCTTTTCGCCGAAAATGTTCCGTCAAAAATTTTTTTTCTCACCAGCACCCATGAGTACATCTGGCTGGAACTCTGTGATTTGATTGGAAACAGATCAGGCTTTGAGCTCAGACTAGTAGAGGGATATGGTGGTAGTTTATTAGGTTTGAACTCTGGCAAGGTGAGGCATAGGGTGGTAACAGATCAGGGTGGAGCATAGTACGGTGGAGCATAGTACAGTGGAGCATAGTACGGTGGAGCATAGTACCGGGGAGCATAGTACCGTGGAGCATAGTACGGTGGAGCATAGTAGGGTGGAGCATAGTACGGGGAGCATAGTACGGTGGAGCATAGTACGGTGGGGCATAGTACGGTGGAGCATAGTATAGTGGACTGGTCATTGTCTTTGTCGTTGAAGAGTGACTTGGCAGTGAGATGAATAGATTTGTAAAGGTTAGTTCTGGGTTTTGATAAGGTGAGTAATGGGTTGTTTATATCCTTGCTTCCCAGTGGCCATTAGCCAGAAAGTTGGGTATTGTGTGGAAAGTCTTGACACACGTAATTTTGTCCCACTGTTACTTTCTGCCTAGCTATGTGCAGACATTGTGATATGCACATATGCTTTTTTACTGCCTACTTTTCACATGCATATATTTCCACACACACAAAGTCTATTTCACACCTATTGTGAGAAATGTACATGCTTTCAGTATGACAGACCTTGTGAATGACATCTTTGCCAACTTTTGCACCTCAAGTCTCAGATTTTTGTTAAATTTTGTAATGTGGTCCTAAATCTTCCTTGTACATTTCAGGAGTGGACACAGATGAGCTGGACAGCAATGTGGAGAACTTTGAGGAGGAGGTAGTTGAATTCTTATTGAAAGTCGAGGAAACCATTCTGGAAGACGAGTAATCCCATCAGATTGAACGATTTTTGCCACCGGATTACCAACTACTACTAATCCCTGCCTACAACGCTTTAGGGATATTTGCCACAAGCCATCTTGAAAAACCTGACACAAAACCATTAGGTGGTGGATGAAGGAACTATTTAACTTGATTAGTTTTACCTGAGATATATTTAACACAAAACTAGTAATATACTGCATGTTATACTCTCTTTTTTTCCCAGAATAAGGTTATTGCTAAATAATAAATTGTGGAGTTAACCTGACTGCTGATAGAAATACAGCACAGGTTCCCAATAATTATATTCAATAATACTGGAAATAAATTGTATAAGGATGAGCGTTACCCTAATGGTAACCAAGTTATATTTATGTCTATGTAGTAGTGTTTGTAGCCTCCTCAACCAAGCTTTCATCTTTGGTCATAATTCTCCTTGCTTCCCAGTGGCCATTAGGTTACACAACTCATCATCTAGTAATGTGTACAATTGCCACCTGATTCATAAAATTTCTGTAAACATTGATACATACAGAGACTATTATGAAAGCAAAATAAAATATTTTATGGCCAAGAAAAACTTTGTGCTGATTTGTTTAATTGCATCCCAAGGCCCCAATCAAGCAGGCTGTGATTTAGGTTTATTGGAGATTTGGTTGCCTAAGTGTTCTCGGAAATCTCGTTTGGACGAGATTTAAAAAAGGATTTAAAAAAAAAACTTTTTATGGTAGTTTATATTTTATGTAGAAATATCTGTCTCCCAAGCAAATGTGATTATTCTTTGGATGGATTTATAGCACCTCTGGGAAGTACATTAACCTATCAGGCCTGTTCATATGGGAATTTCACATTGACACGAGACTTGAACAAGCAGATGTCTTTTTGACGTTATTTAGCCAATCAAACTTCTTTGCCTGAAATGGAAACGGCCCTGCATGTTCCACAACTCCAGATCACTTCTAGGCTTTGTCAAGGAGCATTGATTGGAGAACATATCTTCTGAGGTATGTCGGTTATCACCCTGTGTTATCTCTCGTCCTTCCATCAATCTAACCCACAGTAGCATTAGAGCTGGATAGACAATTTGAAATTCATTAATGATTTATTTTGACATTTTGCAAACAGCAAAACTTTAGCTTTTTAATTTACCAGTCTGGCCACATGCACTTGTATCAAATTGTGAATGTCCTTTCATCCTGACGAAACCTTTGCCAGGATGGCAATTAAATCTAGTTAATGTAAATCAATGTGGATTTGAATCAAAATGTTTTTCTATTTTGGACCTTATTGGGATTGAGTTCTGGAAATTGAAATCCATCCATAATTGAGTAATATGACCTTTGTGGAGTTCCAAGATTATCAGGCCTTTGGTAAGGTCATTTGATATTGAATATGGCCTTTCAGCAAGTGATGATTTCTGAACATCAATGTGCCATGTGCGTTGTGCCATGCATGACCTTTCCAAAGAGAAAATGCTAATTTTGACCAGCATGTGGCTTCAACATCACTCACTGTCCTTTAATTGACACAAAACACCTCAATTTCTCAAATTTATTTATTTCATGAAGATCAAATATTCGAAATAACAGTACAATGCAGACAACCAGTTGTCTGCAACAAATGGACTTAAACCATAGTTTTATCATCAATATTTAAAACTGCAATATCAAAGACATCCGCAACATGGTAACACAATCATGTTGACTGAGATCTTTGTTCTGTATCATATTCAAATTCAGAAATTTAGGTTTTGATTTTCACAATCATAATTGCAATATTCATATTAGATTAAGCAAAAATAAAACATTTTACACCCACATTCTCCTGTCGTACCATATACTTATCTTAATTCTTGTTTCGAGCTTTGTTTAAAAGATGAATATGGAGATTTTAAATGAGTTTCTAAGCATTAGATTTGCATCAAAAACATACCAACAAAACTGGCCAAGCCTGGCTTGAACACTATTAGAATAAACTTGCATATAAATATGTAGTTTTTTTAAATTTTATAACCAGTAAAGTTGTCCCTTTTTAATGAACCACAAACATGAGAAAAAAATGAAGTTTAATTATAATGGCTTAATGGTCAGTTTATACTTCTGTGCTGAGCACAACAGCATTAGATGAGCCCCACAAATTTGGCCATATTCTCCTTCATATGAAGGCAAGGACAAAATGTTTGTTGCATTAGTTTTATTCAATTGAAACTTTTAACATGAAACAGCTTAGCCATCTTTGAATGTAATAATTCAAGATGAAATGTAATAATTCAAGATAAAATATAATTGTACAAACTTGTGATAATTTTCCAGTAATTTTGTATAATTTCCTAAACAAACATTTTTATACTGTCAATATTTTTGTACATACAATAACATTTTCTATATATACAACACAGAATCTGCCATTATTTTACGCTAGTGTGAGTCTCCTTGGCGGAGATATGTCAGTCATCATTGTTCAAGCTGGACACTGCCAATATGCAAGTTTGTGTGTATCGGTTAAGAAATCCTGGTACACGGTTAAAAGTGAACTTATTTATCCTGCACTCCTCTACAATGCTTGGTTTTTGCTTGTTTTTTAATTCTCTTTTTTTTTCTCTCACTTGAATGAGCTGTAGCCCATGCTATGTGGTAGTAGAAACAGGTTCAGTGAAGAAAGTTCTTGTGTCCTTCCACCCTCCTTCAACAGAGGTGCACAACTCTACTCACAAACAGGCATAGTGTAGCATACATATAGTAATCAAATATTTGTACATTATATCTGGTTGTATCTTTTCATGTTGGCATAGCACTAGGATACATTATGAATTGACCTAATTATTTCTAGGTTAGGTAAGTCTCATGTTTGGTTGCAGTAGTAATAGTTGTATACTTCCTCTATTTTTTTGCACCATTTCAAGGAATTGCCCTCTGGGTCTTCTAGGTAGTATGTTCTATTTGGCTGAAATTCAGGCAGAAACAGTGATTAGGATATATCTTTCAACAACTTTAAATGATTATCATTACTCTACATCCCACATCAAAATGGATCATGACAATTCTAAATTGAAGAAGAATGCATTTGTATTTGGAAATGGCTATATCTAGGTCTAGAATATGGTTGTTTTTCTGAAAATGTCGAGGATATTTGAGGGAATTATTTTGGTTTATAAAAGAATATTTAGGTTTTTAGGCCATATAATATTATTGTGATGACCAAGATGACAAACAATACTCACTGTATGTACAAAAAATATTTTGAAATTTTTGGCTTCAGGGCGTAACTCCTTGGACCTGAAATACACAACCACATAATCTATTGAGCTGTCAGAAATACTTCTTTCAGGCCTAAACCAAATTTGCTTCAGCTCAAAATGTAAATTTTCAAGTCAGAATATTTTAAAACTTATAAGCCAGGCTAAAATTCACCGTCACTATGAAGAGTCCTATACTGTATACTATATAGAGTAAAAATCTAATTCTTTCCCATCTACTTGCATGCTGATATTCTATCCACTGCTACCATCCTGTGCCTGTACAGTACATTATGTTATGTACTATTGGAGGTTATGTCCAAGATATGAAGCTTTAATTTCCCTTCCAAAACTTACCAAGGAATTTGTCCTTTAAGCACCATAGCCTGAGGGTCTACATAATATAGATGTGGGCCTTCTGTTAGGAGAAACATTCGCCGCCGACTAAATAAACCCTACAACAATGGGAAAATATGCATCAGAGATGCACTCATTTCATAAGTATGAAGCAAACACCAAGTTGTTTTGGCAAAATTATCATGTTTACATGCAATATTTGACAAATGAGTAATTTAGAAAAGAATTAGATGGTACAGTATAAAAGGGATTAAGCACCGATTTTGGAAAAAAATGTCTAAAATTCACATATTGGTGACAAATGATGTCTATTTTGTTGTCTATTTTCTATTTTATTGATGCATCCCCATGTTTGCCTGTTAATTCTATTTTAACAAGACCCTAATCTATTGCCCCTTTATGAGAGCACACTTCTTTCTTGGCGTCATTTTTATGTGGAGGCACTGAAAGGTAAAATGACGTCATAAGAGTATGGGAATATGCTTATGACGTCATCAAAGTTATTGTCCTTTGAATAGTGCCAGAATGATGTCAAACAGTGCTTCCCTGCTTTGAGCCTCAATTGAGGTCAAACAAAGTTCATGCTACCCGTGTTTACCCGTCACGTGCAGCATATGGCTCAGACAGACCTGTGCTGAGAGTGCAACTCTTATGTCTTATAGTAACTTATTTTAATACTCTATTATAATTTTAATTTGTGATGATGTTCATATGTGGCTAAGCTTTCAATTTCACCGAATTGTAGAATTGGTGCTTAATCCCTTTAATAAGAAACTGAATTTGTGAGAAATTGGTACTTTTAAAGATTATATAATGACTATTTTTCAATTTTGATTTTGAGCTCCAATGATACCCCACTACAGCACATATACAATCAACTGTAAACATTTTGCTGGACATTGATGATTGAAAAACACCAAAATGCATGAAATTGACAAGTGTTTGCTCTACCTTTCTCTTATCCAGGAAGCCTTGCTTCAGTATCAGATTTCCTTCTACAAATCTGTGGTAGTCATTGGTGGTGGACTGCAGATCTAACTTCTGTCTTCTTTCTTCTTCCTTTATCCTGCAAACAAAAATCTTTATTAATCTCAGTTTGCTACAGAAATTCACAAAAAAATATTTCATTTCTATGAGATGTTGGAGCCCAATTTAAATACCACCAGAGATATTTAAACAGAGATAGGAAACAGCAGGTCTGCCACTAGGTGTCAGCGCTGTGCACCATGCAACTCCGACGTGCAACTGTTGTGGATCAGCGATAAATAGCTTTGCATTTATTACACAAATTCTTCCATTCTTGATTTAATTGACATACACTTAACATAGATATGTGATAAGTAAGTAATTCTCGTCATAATTTCTTGCAAAAAAGACATATTTGTCAAGTCCACGTGTGTGTGAATCCGGATCTAGGTCCTTGTTATAGGGCTACATGTGGTATTTACCGAGATCGGTTCGCCTGAGGGATAATGCAGTACTTCAGCTTGTTTTCAATCTCTGTAATAAATGTCTCTGATACCACAGAGCTAAATTTAAACACCTTTTTTTTCATAGATCTATCCACTGAACTGAATAATAAACTAGATGATAGTCAAATTTGTGTTAGTTCCAGAAAAAAAAATATGCAGTACCAGTTATTTTGCTTGTGCTTGTCTGTGGCAGAGGTATTGGTTGCTGGTAAAGTTGGCCCTGACTCAGCCTCGTGGAGGTCAATCCCTATCAGCCGAGATATCTGAGTATCATCTAGTCCTGCCTACAAATACATCCACCGCAAGAAAATTACTTCCCTTCCAAGTTACAAAATTATAACACTTTCTCATCTAAAATGAGCTGCAGGCAAATGCCTTCACACTTACAGACAATATTATATCAATTCAATTAAATAGAAATTGTAACATTTGAAACTTTAAAAGATATATGTATATGACAGCATTCTTCATAAATTATAATTAATATATACTATTTAATAACTATACTTCATTTTTTATTTAATCTAAATAAATATTCCATCTGCCTGTCTATGTGACAGACCATATCATCACAAATCATCGACATTCCCCACTTCAACATGTTAAAAATAAAAGCAAATCTTGTAATGTTAAGGACTGAACAGCCTACATTATATTGACTCCACAGGTCCTCAGTATCATCTCCCTTCTTGGGCAAGTATGGCAGGAGTTCTGGTGACTTCTCTTCATGAAGGTTCTCCCAGTTTATTCCCTTGAAAAACGGATGCTGCTTGAGAGCATCAAAGCCTCCCATTTCCTCACATCCCAAACGCTTGGTCGGATCTAGCACCTTAAAGTACATTCATACATGAACATATAAATTAAGTTTACATGAAACACAGAACAGAAACCTATATATTAAAATTAACATTTCATATTATTTTGATTCTTGTCTACAATTACTTAAAATGGGACCAAAAAATGGGTACCCCTGGACAAAAAAATGCACTGTTACTTAACATTTTCAGAATTTTAGTTTCTCTCTTTGTTGCATATATATTATCAACCCCAGGACTACATGTATTATTAAAATTTTGCATTTTTTTCCAACATTCAAAATAAATCTCATCATAATACGGAATACATGATTCTTTTCTTCTCACCCTCCGACGTAGTGTCCAGACAGAGTAGTCATCTTCCAGATTCCAGTTGAAGTTGTAGTTATATTTTAAATACATTCCAGTGCCCTAATTACTACACAATAATTGTACCATATTGTTACAAACCAATAAAAAAGAAATTATATTACTCACTAAGAGTTTTTCCACAAGATCTCTGGCCTCTTTTGGGAAACCATCAGGAAATTCATATTCTAACTTCAATATTTTTTGGAAGATTTGGTACTCATGTCTGCAAATACAAAACAAAACAATACAAACACTATTAATCTGATAATGCTAACATGATCTTTTTATTGCATACAATCAATTGTTTATTGACATTGACCTCACCAATTACTATAAGATATACCTTTCTTAAAACAAATTTGTTAATGATTTCAAACTTGGTCATGTTTTGGATACATAAATTCTCCATCACTTCAGACTTACCCTCCCCAAAAAGGTAGTTGACCAGACATAAGTTGATAAACAATACAACCTAGCGCCCACAAATCTGAGCTGAAATAAATAGAAAAACCATCATTAAGCATTTTCCTCCAACAAACATGCATATATACACTCTGAATGTCACATGAATGATTAAAAAAACTACAATAAATTCTTCTTCATGGTGATGATGATGAAAATAGTGTTTTTACAACCCTTTCAGCAACTATTGCCATATCAGGTTGACTTCCAAGCCTTTTATTGAGCCCTAGCATTAATTGCAGCCCAGTTGGTGTCCAAGTGATTATTTCATTGTACTCGTCCATCAACTAAATTCACATTCATTAGCAGATGCACCTAGTTTTGAGGCTCTACATGTAGGGAGTGCCTTGATGACCTAGTTGAGATGCTCATCAGAGGTAAGCACATATATTAGTGAATGCTCATGAATAGATCTGAAGCACTCTGAAGGGAGTGCCTTGATGACCTAGTTGAGATGCTCATCTGAGGTAAGCACATATATTAGTGAATGCTCATGAATAGATCTGAAGCACTCTGAAGGGAGTGCCTTGATCACCTAGTTGAGATGCTCATCAGAGGTAAGCACATATATTAGTGAATGCTCATGAATAGATCGGAAGCACTCTAAAGGGGGTGCCTTGATGACCTAGTTGAGATGCTCATCTGAGGTAAGCACATATATTAGTGAATGCTCATGAATAGATCTGAAGCACTCTAAAGGGGGTGCCTTGATGACCTAGTTGAGATGCTCATCAGAGGTAAGCACATATATTAGTGAATGCTCATGAATAGATCTGAAGCACTCTAAAGGGGGTGCCTTGATGGCCTAGTTGAGATGCTCATCAGAGGTAAGCACATATATTAGTGAATTCTCATGAATAGATCTGAAGCACTCTAAAGGGGGTGCCTTGATGACCTAGTTGAGATGCTCATCTGAGGTAAGCACATATGTTAGTGAATGCTCATGAATAGATCTGAAGCACTCTAAAGGGGGTGCCTTGATGACCTAGTTGAGATGCTCATCTGAGGTAATCACATATATTAGTGAATGCTCATGAATAGATCTGAAGCACTCTAAAGGGGGTGCCTTGATGACCTAGTTGAGATGCTCATCAGAGGTAAGCACATATATTAGTGAATGCTCATGAATAGATCTGAAGCACTCTGAAGGGAGTGCCTTGATGACCTAGTTGAGATGCTCATCAGAGGTAAGCACATATATTAGTGAATGCTCATGAATAGATCTGAAGCACTCTGAAGGGAGTGCCTTGATGACCTAGTTGAGATGCTCATCTGAGGTAAGCACATATGTTAGTGAATGCTCATGAATAGATCTGAAGCACTCTGAAGGGAGTGCCTTGATGACCTAGTTGAGATGCTCATCTGAGGTAAGCACATATGTTAGTGAATGCTCATGAGTAGATCTGAAGCACTCTAAAGGGGGTGCCTTGATAACCTAGTTGAGATGCTCATCTGAGGTAATCACATATATTAGTGAATGCTCATGAATAGATCTGAAGCACTCTAAGGGGGGTGCCTTGATGACCAAGTTGAGATGCTCATCTGAGGTAAGCACATATATTAGTGAATGCTCATGAATAGATCTGAAGCACTCTGAAGGGAGTGCCTTGATGACCTAGTTGAGATGCTCATCTGAGGTAAGCACATATGTTAGTGAATGCTCATGAGTAGATCTGAAGCACTCTAAAGGGGGTGCCTTGATGACCTATTTAAGATGCTCACCTGGTATAGGCACATTTACTGTTGAGTACCTCTGGGGATACATATTGTGCTGTGCCTTGAAAGGAATGTTTCCTTCTGCTTGATGAATTCTCTATATCTAAATAGAAATCACATATATGTTAATTACTATTATTTCAACATAATTGTTAATAATGAAGATATGCTATTAAGGTGTATTCTTATGTTATATAAGCAATATTGTTTACTCTTTCTGGTTCCTTTTTTCCCCAACAAACTTACCTTCTTTATCTAATATTTTTGCAGACCCAAAGTCTGTTATCTGTATATGCATATCATCATTCAATAAAATATTCTCTGGTTTCAAATCTCTGCAACCAAAAAGAATGTCAATATTAGCTGCCATTTCAAGCTCAAGTAATATTTTATTGCGGGAAGAAAATCATTATAAGAAATTAACTGGGCTATTTGTACTTAATGAAATCTCATAAATTAAAAGGATGCATACAGTTTCAAGAAATAAATATGATTTTGTTCTAAAATTATTGAATTCACAATAATGAGCATAAAACAAGATGCTAAAAGTGTTAATATCATCTTTGGATTGTCTGACCTTGTAAAATCAGGTTTAAGTTACCAATTCTTCCATAAAGGTTTCTATTAGATCATACTTGGTAAAATTTAGAACAGACACCATATTACCAAGGTGATGATATGACATTCAGCAGAGAGGTAAAAATGCCATTTGAAGAGTTACATATGAAATTGATCAATCTGATCTATGATGTAAAAGCCAGTCCCTCTAATGGTTTTCTTACCTGTGAATGATTCCTTTTGAGTGTAAATGTTCAAGAGCTAACACAATTTCTGCTGCATAAAATCTTGTACATTTGACATCAAAACAGCCTAGTTTGTTTATATAATCTAGAAGCTCTCCCCGAGGGGCATAACTTAAACCAAAATCTGAAAACAGTTAAGGATTCATCTTTTTTTTTTCATAGATGAATGATGAAAACCTTGTATCATACAGGTGAGATATAGGTATAAGTACTTTAAACTGTTGACTTAATGTTATCTTGATGGTTTCTTGAGACCAGCTTCAGCTGCACACTTTTTTTAGGTGATATCCAGAGCATTGTGACATGAAGGTACACTACATTTTTCCTAAGTCTAACAATTTCCACGTATATAGTAATCAAATAAAACCTTATTTCCTTATTTTGGTCCATTGGGTAAATTTAAAGATCATTTGTAAAATGTAAATATTTGCAGAATGTGGAGGTAAAAATCAAACCAGGATGAGATGTACCATAAGTTCATATTTGTAAACATAATGTCTGCCTGTTGTTGGCTTGTATATCTTTAATCTAATAATCTTTATTTGTAGAATTAAGAAATGTTGTTTTTACGACCCTTTCAGGAACTATTGATGATATGGATGATACATTTGTGACTTTGATGGGCCATTGTCTCATGTCTCCCTACAAACAAAATCCTTGTACAAGGTCTTGATCACACTAGTAGCCAGTCTATTCTCTATTGTCAGTGACTATAACACCTTGATCAAGCTGAACATCCTGCTAAAAACACACAATTTAATTTTCTCTCTTTTTGTCATAGTGACACATTTTTAAAGCTGAATAAAGAAAAACAAAAAGCTTTTTTTTATTACAAGGTCAATGCTCAAAAACTGAGTCATTCACATCTGGTGAAACAAGCTTTAACTGGCAATGCCCTCAGCAAAGACTCTATAAAGTTTGCCAATAGTAGCACTGAAAAGTATTTAATGTATTACTAGGTTTGTTGTTTACAAGGATCATAATGAGTAATACACTAAATAGGCCATTATGACCTTTGACACTGATATCTGATGACACCTTCCCTGGTGACTGTCAAGTACATGTCATGATTGTACAATCCTATATATCATATAGGATGTTGACATTATATCTATTGCTTTATACTCCACTTCAGTGATATCTTGTGCTTATTCAAGTCTATACTATGAATGGTATTTATCTGCCCATCATTAGTTGAGTCATCATTTTACAGAGTAAACATACTCATTAAACATGTCTGATGGATTTTGATTTGATTGATAATTGTTTCTTCTCATTAACAAATAAATAGTTTGGCAAAATTAACTGTAAATGATTGAGAGTTCCACATAATACCAATGTCATGCACTGCTCCTTTTTCATAATATAAATATCACAATTTTTAAGTACCATATACTGTTCAAGGATACATAGCCTATTTGGGTCTTGAAATGTGAAGTAAAGTTTGACGAAGAAAGGATGGTTGAGTTTGGAAAATACTTCTTTCTCCCTGTGAACATACTGTGTCTTCTTCTCTCGTAAGATGTGTTGCTTCTCTAATACTTTGACTGAAAAAATATAAATTTACACTTATAAAGAGAAACCCCAACCTCATTCCACAGCCGGTAGTGCAGAAATGTGACCAAAAAATATCACAAATGGTTATCATGTGATTTATTCTGGTCATGCACATCACGCAAGCCCAGCACATTATATGACAGCATTCTTTCACATTTATGCATGACCAAATATATATTTAATAACACTTGTTCAGGCTTGGCAGAGCATGGAGGCACCTTATGAAAGAAATATCCACATGTTTATGTTTCACCAAATCCATACTTTTGAATTCATGATATAACTTCCTTGTTCATGGACTTGATTTTTATTCATCACTCTGTGGTACCGATTATATAAAAATAAACTTCCTAGTTGATTCCATACATAAGAAAAACAAAAAATCTCCATCTGATATTAACAAATTATGAGAAACAAAATGCTTCATTTTCTTGGTATAAAACACAAAGTACTTACTTGCATACTCTTTTTTTGTATTTACTTCCTGTGCTAGGTATACCTAGAAATAAAAACAAGAACATTTCAAGTCATTAAAATTGTTGTATTGTGGGAACCATTGTCCATGTGAAACATCAGTTTTTGTTACAAGTATATCTCTGCAGTGATTAAAAGTTTGGTTCCTTACTGTTGAATAGGATCCTTCTCCAATTACTTTCCCAAACTTGAAGTCCTCTGGTTTTTTCTTGACTTGACCAGCTGTGCTTGAAGGTCTCGCACCAGAATCACCTTTAGGTGTCACTTTGTGTGCCCCAGTGGCAGTTGGACTAGCTGGTGGCTGACTGGAGGAAGTTTTCTCAGACTGAATAAACAATGCTTGTATTTACACCAACCAGCCAAAACTTCTCATAAAATATATATCAACATGTCATACCAGTCAATCTTTAAATTATTGACTGGTATTTGTTCTATTGTTACTTTAAGGCAGTTTCAAATATTCAAACATGAAGACCATGTAAATGACCATTTGATAATTTTACTACTTCATCTGCCATTTGGGAAATATACCTAAAGTGCAACTAAAACATGTGCATTTCCTGTCAACTTTACATGATTGAGCTAAAGACCCCAGAAATTATCACAAGAATAAGGAACACCCGGTCACAAAGTTCAATTCATAAATGAACCTTAATAATTCAGGTAAATTTCAGTTTAGTTTGATGAACTGTTTACTTTGGAAAAATGATGTCTTAGCACAATGGGGTAGAATGATCCACTTTAAACGGGTTATTTAAGCTCTTCTTCCTCAAGAAATTCCTATGAGTATGAGGTTGTTTGTATACTAACCATCAATGAACACTTTATTGAGCCAAAATTATTAAAACATGAAAATGGCAAACTCTCAAAATGTTTAACCAATTAATGTCAATTACTGTAATATGACAAACTTTAATAGGTCTATTGACAAAGTTAAGAACTGTGTAAGCACTTGAAAGTCAGTCTTGAATCTCTTATCAGCATAGAAAGGGGAAATAATGCTACAATTTTGACAAGAATAGAAATGGTTCTTTTTGTGCCTTTCCTTTGAATAGTCCTGTTGCCATATTGTTAAATCCAACATACAGATCTAGTTTAAGCTAAAGAAGTGAAGAAGTCCACATTCCAAGCTAAGCTAAAAGCATTTATGAAAAACTTTTTTTGGGGTATAATATAAATGTTTATACCCTATATTTTGCAATCAAGTGTTACCCATCATATTTCCCATACATAAATTGTTTGTCAACAAACTTTGTTCAGCTGACCAGTGATCTAGTGCAAATACTTGTTTTGAAAAGTTTTGCTAACAATGGGGAACCTTCAGATTGGGACACTGGAATGATTTGGCTTACAGAGGCTTGTTTGTCCATTAATGTTTGTCTATTTGTGGCAATTTTGTGCAGGCCTAACACCCTGACAGACAAAAGTAGAGTTCACATGCTTGTACACATGTGACCAAATATTGATCAAGGTGGCAGTACTTGCCACCTTCAGCAAAACACAATAACCATGGTTGGTATATTATGATTTATCTCAGTGAGACAGCTTATTTGTATTACAATTTAGTGGCCACATATCATTTAAACATACTACAAATCTCTGTAAAATTGCCTCCGACCTTAAACATATTGACTTACACTACTTTTCAAACAAATATCACAAATGGCTGAATAGAGTCTGCAATTACACGTTAACACTAAATCTGATGCAAGATGAATTGACATCATCACCACGTCATGGCGACATCACTGAGGACATTGAAAAACTTCAAGATCAGGGTAAAATCACACTGCGTAAAAAAGCAAAAATTGTACGTCTGTATGTATAGTGGTATAGTGCAGGAAGCTTAACGCCTCTAATGTACTCCATCTAATTTAATCATATTTAATTATTTGACTCTCAACTTGACCGAGTTTATTGAATGTAAATGGTTCATTAGGTTTTTATGGTCGAATGGCCTTTTCTTCAGATATTTTGAAAGTTTGGAGCCATTATAGTTTCCTATTTGTGGATTGAGTACAAGACCTCACCCACAGTTCAATCTGCATATATACAGAGTCAGAGACATTGCCATATTCACACTGTAATGCAATCATAGCAGGCTGAAATCATGAAGTTCATTGTTGGTAACTGTACTTATCACCAGCAGCCAAATGAGACACATTAGGATTTTTCACATAGAATTTTTACAAGATTTCAGAACTGAGGCAAAACTGAGTACAAACTATCAGATTGTCTACTATGTAAGGTGAAACTGAAACATATCCACTATTAACAACTTTATCATGAAATTGATATGGGTTACTCATTCAAAGACCCTGTCCGAGTTTTATGATGTGTCATACAATTATGTTTGGTCATGTGACAGCTCCTAATGCACATTTTACCGTGACAACTTAGTCATGTTGTGAAAATAAACAAACACTTTCGAAAGCAATGGGAATAAAGGGTGACATGTGATACACAATACTCGGCTCAATTGCAATGAGTACAACAAGATTTGGTTTAACTTTGTTAAGAACTTCTGAGTTTCAACTGCCAATTTCATACAAATGCTGATCACTGTAGTCTTTCACCTAAAACTAAGCCTCACTGTAGCGTAAACTGTAGTCAAAGTCAAAAAATGTTTTTTTTAGCTATAACTTCCAAAGATTTCTGAATGTTGATAAATAAATCGCCAGTGAAAAAGGCAATGTATCCAGAAGACGAGGTTGACAACGTTCGCAGTCCCAAGCCAATACCAAGAGTAATGGTTTTGATCTGTATTGATCTCATCAGTTGGATGGGGACTGACTGCGTTATGTTGATAAATAAATCGCCAGGTTGTTGGATGTGTGACAGTTTAATGTTCAGGACAGTGGAGAATTCTTTGCAGGAATTGGCAATGATTCAAAGTTGAACCTTGGCATGAACTTGAACAGTTTCCATTGAAGGAAGAAATGAAGTTGTTTACTGAAACTGTCACAAATTAGTCTCTTTACACAGCAGTCTGAAAGTCACAAATTCACCTAAATGTACTTTATACTTAATAATTATTTAGATGCAATTAAACTCCAAAATTTATTTGACTACATACTCACCATGATTGGAGCAAATATCTAAGAATAACCTGGACGTGTCCTCAATTTTCCAAAGCAGCCATCACTTCAACAAACGGAAGTGCCGTAAAGTGCAAGATTGCGAAAGATTTTACGACATCCCTTTCCAAGCTTGGTTCCCAACATCCTCTGAGGCTTTTAATTGAGAAATTGAAACTGACCTAGTTAATACATTAAGCTTATTTTTATATCAGATTGTGTAGATATTAAGTAAAATCAATGATAAATTGCAAAAATGAAGTACTGTCATAAAAAGTATCCATGTGTACTTGCAAAACAGACTGCAATTCGTCATTATTGATACAAGATTTCTAAATCCCTGTCGGCTTGAAATTGGAGCTAGCGATGACGTCATCAATGCCCCTTCATCCGGGCATTGCCGATGGCTGCCCTATTTACTGGAGAAGAAGATGACTCTTTCTGAAGTAATTTCATCACCGATTTCCAGGTTAGTGTGAAACAAATAGTATTCACATAGTCACATAACAAAGAGTATTATTCAGACGCCTTGTTGCCCTGTCTGTAAAAGCTGTCAAGTCAAGGAGCGTGGTGTTTAGCCAACTTTGGCGGGAAGAGGCACCTGCTCTTCTCAAGAAAGGGAAGTGACAGCAGTGAGCGCGCAAACTGACAGGTCATATTGCAAATCATATGTAATAGTGTTAAACAAACCATGATTCACCTCATACAAATTTAGATTTGGACGCTGAATAATAACATTGCAAATTTAAATGGACGAGACAAAGTGCCCTGTTGTTTATGTCATTGAACATGAGTTTTCTCTTTCACTGATTCAACCAGTGATTGTCACTGGCAAAAATACAGTGACACTGACATGGAGACCCAACCCAGATATTAACACATATACAGCTGACAACAAAAGGCTGCATTCCAGTTTATCAGTTGGTTCTCGGTGATTATCAGACCATTGTTGGAACTATAACATAACCGACAACAACCTGATAAGAATATTTTCTAAAGTGCAGATTCACTTCAAAGGCTCTGAAAATGGAACCACAGGCACAGCTCTGTTGTTGTTGGCAGTACCAACATCAAGAATTTATGTTTCAACTCAGTCAAGGCAATTAGCCATGTCACAGTCATTCCCTTTCGTAATGTCTCTCAATACAGAACTGTTTGCTTTCTGTAGCATCTTTTCCTCAGTGTTTTACCCAACATTAAGCTTAGCAACATAACATGGCATTTAGAGGAGCTGAGTCATGACATCATGGCTCAAACAAGGAGAAAAGTTGCATGGCATAAAATGCACCATGTTGTAGAGCTTCTGATCTTTGTTGTCACTCCTATTAGACTGACCCACTTCCACCTGATTGTGCATAAACAATGATGAAACGATGCTGAGATTAAGAAAAAACTAAATTTTTTGTAACAAGGATGGTTACTTTTTTGACAACGATTGCCGTCAAAAAAAAGGAACTATCTGTGTTATTCTGTGATTTGTATGATATGGGGAACATGTAGTCATATCCTGTGGGTTGTGATTCCGTTTTTTCTGTGGTCAATATTGCTCAAGCAACTGACGCCACTGTGGAGTGTTTGTTGTGTGCATGCAATAGATTCCAATTTGCGCATGTGCTAGCGTATGAATACATTTCTATAACAATGTAAAGAGAGAAAAAGAAGTGTATGATGTCAAGTTCAAGATGACAACATCTTCCTCGGCCATCAATGGGTAAAAATATCAGTTCACACTGCCTCTAAATGCTTCCCAATTGATAGAGCATGGAATTCTGAGTAGATGTAGTTCAGTTTTGGTGTAAATCGGAGAGTAAGTACAGAAATGACAAGCAAATGTCTGACTGATGAATTTCAATAGCACCTGAGCAATTTTAGAGGAACTTATGTAATAAAGCCTGAAAAGGTACAAGTTTGCATTCAGTTGTGCTAGAAAAAATCATTCATATACCGAATTAAATATTTTTAAAAGATGAACAACGGTAATTTCAACTACCCCACCAGTTTGCAAATTTTTAAATTTTGTTTTGTTTGTTGTAATTTTTGTTTTGTCTATTGTAATTTTTGTTTTGTTTGTAAATTTTGTCCCCATCCTTGTTACATTTGGAGCACCACATTTTCTTGTCTAACAAACATTTGATGTTGAAAAGAAATATTCACAGCTTGTTTAAGAAATAAGGAATAATAATAATCTTGTCAATCAGAGAATCACCCTGGGTTGTGTTCATAATATTTGACAGAAGAGCTAAGAAGCAAACTGCATTCAAATATTTCCTTATCTAGGGTAGCATAAATGCTCATAATGCTCACCCAGTATCTTGTTGAATAACTTGTAAGTTTGAATGATATGTGAAAGTTTTTATAAAAATTGTACCCAGTGGCACTATCTACATAAACATGCATGTGCATTTAGCTATGAGATTTCTAAGATAGGTACTATACAGTCGATTTGATTTACAAGACTGGCAATTAATTTATTTTTACAAGGAATCATAAATAATCTGATGTGGAAATATAGACAAAAGTTCATCTATGATTTATACCCATGTAAGGCTTCATATTACACAAACCTATCACGAAAGACATGTTGAAAAGTAAAGCGCAATACTTTATTTGATAAACTCCACTCCTGCATTTGTCCCATATGGCTGGCAAATGTCAGTTAAATATATAACACATTTATTTAATCATCAGCATTCTCAGAACATTTTTGATGTTCATGCTTGGGATCACACTTGTATTTGAATTGATTTAAAGAGCAAGTTCCACTTGCTAAACACAAAACAAAAAGGTGAATGTTGTCATTGATGTATATAAATACCCTTGGCCACACCTCTTGGCTATACCTGACTACTCTGACACAGAACAGCATGTGTGAGGGACTCTGATAGTAAAGAGAAGACCCCTATATGATTATAAACTAATACCAATCCAACATTCAGACCAACTATGAATTATGTACACTACTGTAGCCTGGATAAAACATTTAAAATTTTCTAGCTGGAAGGGGAATACAAATGGTTCATTGCCAAAGTATTTTCCTGATGTGTTATAGTCTATTTATTATCAAGCTTAAAGTAGAAGTAAATGCTTCCATGGAATATTTGTAGCAGAGTCTGTCCTACATAATATTAGGTAATCTCTTCAACCTTATCAGTTTAGTGTTCGTGATGAGTACATGTGCTGGGAGCCAACAGGGTATGACCTTAGCATGTGCCCAGTGGCCAAAAAGAGGAGATTGGACAGAGAACCTGGTGTGTAAGGAGTACAGTTGTAGGGCCTTATATTAAACACTGGCCTAGTGGCCCCGAAGGGTGTTGGCTGGTGGTTGCATGAATATTTCCTATATTTCACTGTCAGTTGAAGAGTCCAACAGATTAAAAAAAAGCCAAAAAATATTTTAAACATTTTGGCCCAGGGATCAAAATCCGCCATTTTAATGGCTGTTTCGGCACCATATATTTGGTTTTGAAAATAATTAACAGCTTTCAGGCACATGAGATTCCAACTGTTTTTTTATTTATTGTTTTTAATATATAATTGTGCAGGAAATATTTTATGATGTTTTGCAGTAATCCTGTTATTTGCCACAGATTGGTATGACATATTATATTAGCATAGAGTAAAAAGATAAATTGCTCCGAGACATAAAAGTTGCAATATCTGTACAGATAAACAAGAACTCTTTGTGACCCTCAGATGAGGCTCAAAGTTGGTAAGCCCTGTTTTGCACTATTCAAGGGGCAATGACATTTATTAAATCAAAATCTAATGTCCTATTTTTTTAACAGTTTACCTTGCAGTGCCTTAATATTTACACCCCACCAGGAAATTATGTGAATAAAGGGGGGTGCTTTCAAGAAGAGATGATTGATAAGGGTCGAGTTAAAATTATTTTATTAGTTTTTGAAACAGGGTTCTATAAGATATTCATATCATGTAATATTATAGTGTTGCCCAACACAATAAATATTTTAAATATGGAGGCTGTAGTTCTTCATGAAAAATCAATATCATGTGATATTTCGGTCAGAGCAAATTAACTACTTAAAAACAAAAAAAAACAAAAACAAAAACAAAAAAACTTAAGATTTTAATATTGTAGATATGAATTTATGAAAATGAATTTGAAAAAAAAAAAAATGAAATATAATTTTACAGCACTTGTTCATTGATTGGGTGGTCAACCATGAATGCCCACTAATCAGGAAAAAAAAACATATGAAATTATCTCCAAAATGAGTTTAGGTCTAAACTGATTTTACAGCTAGAATACTGGTACTTGTGTTTGCCAACAGATATGACCAATAGCCAAAATTGAAATAGTTATAAACATGTCAAACATTTCAAAATGATCTTATTATAACTCAATGGAGTGCCTGGAAATGATACCACACAATCAAAATCATGGCATAAAACCCCGGCATTAAAATGAGACTCTTCTGCATTTTTAGTGGGAAATATGGGGTCAGCAATATAGGTGATAGGCAGTATAGTGTGATAATTTGAGGTCTCATCAGTATTGTTGCAGTAGTTTCTACCTGTTATTCTGGTGAGGAGGACTTTGATACATATTGCTGCTGATATCTGACACTGCCACCATTGTTACAACAAGCATTTTGTAATTCAACTCATATTTCATATCAAGCTTATAATCTGCATCTTATAATTCCAACTTTTATTTTATAGCCATTGGATTCACTGGAATTTTAAATGTTAACACGTTTATTTTTACAAGTGTTAATTTTTACTGACTTATCTTCAGCTCTGTCTTAATTTACAGAATAGTTAATTTTTAAAAAAAATCGAAAATGATTGCCAAAATTGCCCTGGCCTATGAACATACGGGTTGGCCACAATCAAGGTCTGAATGTACACCTGATAGTGTTACAATGCAATGAAATATTCCTTGATCTCACCAAACATGCAAGATGCAACTTATGATAACAAGCTGAATAATACCTTTTAAATAAAAAAAAATCACGCATCGGTGAATATTTTAATGTCCTAAATTTATCAAAAATCAGCTGTTATGAATGTGCATTATGTGTTGTACCTTTCTGTGAAAGTAAATTTCACAATTAATATAAAGGTTACATGTGAATTGATAGTTCCAGAAAAGACAACTAATTCATATTATATAGTTATATTGAGCTAATGTTGAGTATTATTAGTGAGGTAATTATTGGTTGAAAACATGCTCCTAAAACCTGAAAATGAGATGTGAAGTCTGTTTTGTAGTGTACGTACCCCTTGTAGAGTATGTGCCCCGGCCCTTGTTCACAGAGGTGTTAGAATTGGTCTTGATAGACTTTTAAATCATTTATATTTGTTAAGTGATGAGATGTCAAGTGGACAACTTTGTTTAACAAAACAACAGTTTTAGAAATTGTTTGATATTTATGTGTTTGCTCTCTACACAAAATTACACAAAAACCAAATTCATTAGCCAGACCAACCAAATCTTGAATAAGTATATAGAACGTAAATACAAATGGTTTGATAATTATATCATTGGAAATGAGTATCATAAAAGTCTGTATAGTCTACTCAATGAACTTACTAAAATGTAATTGCTTCTCGGGTACATACACTACAACATTTGAGTAATATTTACCCAATACTGCTCACCCTT
This sequence comes from Amphiduros pacificus, assembly GCA_949316495.1. Lineage (NCBI taxonomy): Eukaryota > Metazoa > Annelida > Polychaeta > Phyllodocida > Hesionidae > Amphiduros > Amphiduros pacificus. The sequence goes on from OX439002.1 coordinate 31,103,132, forward strand.
GGACTTGGTGGCTCATAACAATTTATAACTAAATATACAAAGGAGTCCATCAAGTAAATAGTTTGTGGACTTCTTATTCTAACAACATAGCCAAAATGAGTAAATTAAACAAGAATACAATTTTAAAATGGGGGCATCGTCATGTTTCATATTTTTAGAAATTTGGGGTTAAAAACCAAAACATAATTATCAAACCTGTTTTTTTTAAAGAGTTATCCACTTTACAGGCCTTGACATATTAACATTTGTGACCCACTTGCCCACCGGGCAAGTTAAATTGAAAATCTACTTGCCCTGAAATACAATTCACTTGCCCTGATAGAAAAGTAAAAGCTATTTTTGAATAAAATAAGGATTTGTACTTTATATCTTATTTTATCAAAATCTGTTCAACCTGTTTTCTTCAACAAAACACATGCCAAAATACACTGATGAGATGTTCCACATGTCTCAGTATCGTGATGTTGTTCATGCAAAATTCTGAGACTTTTTGACTGGTACCCGATCATTTTTTATATAAAATCTAAGTAGATATTATGATAGGGGACCAGATTAAGAAACACATTTGATTTATGTGTAAAGTCGTGCACGGTTGCAAAATGAGTCATTGTTAAATGGAGTAAGAATCCCGAAAATGTGCTCAACTTTTGAACAGGAGTGCACTCAGCCAAGATAATCAATCGCAGACAAAATGGCGGCAATCACACTTGTAGCTCTGTCTGTACACAGTGATGAAAAGTACCTTTATTGGCTCTGGGGTATATTATTTCAAGATTACAGCACTTGCCCACCGGGCAAGTGGAAGAGAAACATCCAGTTTCCCGGACTTGCCCGACACATGTAAAATATAGCTCTGGGCAACCGGTTAATGTCGAGGCCTGCTTTACAAACAACATAACTGATTTAAAATTCTATCAAGACCAACACTAACATCTCTGTTTACAAGGGGGTATGTATGCTATGATAGGGGTACGTACACTACAAACAGACAAGACATCTCATTTTCAACCAATAATTATTTCACTAACAATACTCAACATTAGTCAAATATATTTTTGTACCTATATTGTGCATATATAAACTACTGTACAAATAAAATCAATCAATCAATCATTATAAGAAATGTAGAATCGTTTATTACAGGGGTTAAAACCAGAAATTTCAGGTATTGAATATCCAGGTTTGCCATGATGACATACACGAGACATTCCTAAAAAAACTAAATGGATAATAATTAGGCAAAATATACCTTGTTTGTGCAATGTATCCTTTATATTAGTTGTTAACTTTAATTTGACAAAAAGGTACAGCACACAATGCACATTCATAACAGTTACTCTTTAATAAGTATTGGACATTAAAATATTTATTGTTTTGGGAATGGTACACTGATTCATGGTTTATTTTTTGCTATTTTTTGTTATCTAAAAGGTATTATTCAGCTTGTTGTCATGAGCAACATCTTAAATGTTTGGTGACATCAAAAAATATCTTATTACATTGTAATACTGTCAAGTGTACATTCAGACCTTGACTAACCCAACCCAACACTGTAACAGACTTATTTGATGCTCAAGAAGATATCTACCGTAAATACTCGTGTATAAGACGAGGTTTTTTTCCAAAAACTCTTAGTTAATGTTTAGGGGGTCGTCTTATACACGAGAGCAGTCTTATACTCGAGTATTTACGGTAAAACGTAAATACGGTAAAACGTAAATACGATGTTCATATTTTCGAAATAACGAATATCAGACATAGCAGATTGATTTTAATTGCGTTTTAAATGATAAATAAAGGTATTTACCCAATATTATTCGAGAACAGAACAAAACCATCAATCCATTTAAAACGCAATTAAAATCGATCCACGTGTGAAAGCATTTCTGTCAAAAAGGGAAGACACGACTCAAAGCAGTGGAACAATGACGAAATGCAAAACTGTGAACGCTGATAATTGGTATCAGTGAAATTTTACTAATTTTTACACCACTGAATGGGAAGACATCAAAGGCAGAGTTGAATTGTGCGATATATTTAAATAATAATTTTAATAGACATAGAAGTAAAATGTAAATACGATGTCCGTGACGTTGCGGATCGATTGGCCACGTGACTCACAAGTCATGTGATCATTGACTGCAGATTTGCCACAGAATTTACCGGATCGATTTTAATTACGTTTTAAATGATAAATAAAGGTATTTACCCAATATTATCACAAATTGTTCGAGAACAGAACCATCAATCCATTTAAAACGCAATTAAAATCGATCCACGTGTGAAAGCATTTCTGTCAACAAGTAGTGTTCTCCAATCACCCATCGGCAAAGCCCAGATATTATCACAAATTATTTTTCGCAAGAATTTCTCCACGATGTAGAACGTAATACGATGTACGTGACGTCCTTAATCTTAGCGTCACAACCAACACGTGGGAGAATATTTCTTTGTGTATTATAAAGCCAATGATATTCATTATATCGCTTTTAATTATTATTGTTTATATCGATCTTAGCATCAAAACAAAGCGTGTTAATACACAAAGAAATATTCAACCACGTGTAGACAGTAGTCCGCCTGTCCGATATTTGCTTTCACCCTAGTATTGCGTAATGCATGTTAAATGAATGGATGGTTTTGTTCTGTTCTTGACCTGCAAAGCGAATTTGTGATAATATTGGGTAAATACCTTTATATATCATTTAAAACATATTATTTCGAAATGCTTTGTTTTGACTTTGTTCTCACTGATTTCAATTATCAGCGTTCACAGTTTTGCATTTCGTCTTTGTTTCCACTGCTTTGAGTCGTGTCTTCCCTGTTGACAGAAATGCTTTCACACGTGGATCGATTTTAATGCGTTTTAAATGATAAATAAAGGTATGTACTTAATATTATCACAGTCACGTCGAGAATTTCTCCACATCATTGATTTTAGCCTCAAAACAAAGCGTTTTCATTATTTATCATTTGAAATGCAATTAAAATCGATCCGCGTGTGAAAGCATTTCTGTCAACAAGGAAGACACGACTCAGCGCAACACGTGGTCGCAATTTTGAAAGGCAGAAGTGACGGGAAGAGGCTCTTGTTTTTAGCGCGAAAACGATTGTTAATATATTGCGCAATAATGGATGGTTTTGTTCTGTTCTCGACCTGCAAAACGTAATTTGTGATAATATTATGTATATACCTTTATTTATCATTTAAAACGCAATTAAAATCGATCAGCTACGGATATGAAAGTTCAATTTGACATGTTGGCCGCTCCACTTTTGTCTCGTGGGCACCCAGACGCTAAGATAAAGGAAGTCACGTACATCGTATTACGTTTTGTGATAATATTGGGTAAATACCTTTATTTATCATTTAAAATGCAATCAAAATCGATCCGCTACGTCTGATATTTGTTATTTCGAAAATATGAACATCGTATTTACGTTTTACCGTAATTACTCGTGTATAAGACGGCTAATATCTTATATTTTAAGCATATTTACGTTTCACTTTTAAAATGACCGCCAAGCTTCAGCTTAAGCTTGAATGGTAGCAGAGCCGATATCTCTTGAAAAACCAACTCGTCTTATATTCGGAAATTGTTTTTTTTCAAGTAAAATAACCTCAATTTTGGGGGGTCGTCTTATACACGAGTCGTCTTATACACGAGTAAATACGGTAAGTATTAAAAATTTATTGGATGTCAATTGCAAATCAATTCAAAATAAAAATCTGTTTCCTAAACATTTTAATTTCATATTTGTTGTCAAAATCAGTGTTGTTTCTGTGTTAGTTTATGCGTAGAGTACGTACCCTAGGTAATGTATCATTTTTTTTCAAAACAATAAGAAGTGAAATACTAAGGCTGTTGCATATTATATCTTTCAAAAAAATTCTCTCCTTATCTGCAGTTGATAAGCATTATGAATTAAGATTCATTTGAAGTTAATTTGTTGTCATAATCTTTGCTAGGAGCATTACTGGAAATATCAAAATGTTATTTCCTGTCTCAACATTTTTTCTCTATATATTTAAGATTTTGGTTGTCCAAATTTAGTTTTAACTATGTTTGAACATTATATACACTATACTAATTTATTTGCTTTATATTTGTTTCATTAATATAACTAATTTGGATAAGATTTCTGAATTATCCAAAATCAGTGTATACAATTTGTAGAGTACGTACCCCTTGCAACACGCATATGTTAAGCAGCCATAAAATTTTAATTGTATATCCTTGTGCAAATTTTGGATTTAGGGCAAGGAGATATTGAATTTTAATCATAATCTAGGCACTATTATTAACTTAATCATGGTGAAATTTGTTCAGTTGTTATGATTTTGATGGCTTTTGTGAGAAGTCGAAGTTACAACAAAATTACCCATATAACCGTGCATGCTACAGCAAATAACATATTGACAAACATTGCAAATTGGGCAAAATTCTGTTATCCAAATGTTACAAACAAAAAAGAAATGAACTTGGAATTGACTGATATACCGGTAGATAAAACAAAAATGATCAGTGAACCATGCATTTTACCCAAGTTTAGTGCATACAATCAGAATGAAATGGTGGAAAATATTGTAAAATATTTATTAGATTACTGATCATTTGATCAAATGTTTCCAAATCAGTTCAAAATCTTGACATAACTGTCAATCCTGCTTTGTAACTTTTGTAATAATATTGGATCACATAGTAATATGAGATTATTATATTGTATTTCTATCTACCGTATTTACTCGTGTATAAGTCGACTCGTGTATAAGTCGACCCCCCCAAAATTGAGGTTATTTTTCTTGAAAAAAAACAATTTCCGAATATAAGTCGAGTTGGTTTTTCTTGACATATCGGCTCTGCTACCATTCAAGCTTCAGCTGAAGCTTGGCGGTCATTTTAAAAGTGAAACTTAAATATGCTTACGATATAAGATCTTAGCAGTCTTATACACGAGTAAATACGGTAAAACGTAAATACGATGTTCATATTTTCGAAATAACGGATATCAGACGTAGCGGGTCGATTTTAATTGCGTTTTAAATGATAAATAAAGGTATTTACCCAATATTATCACAAATTGTTCGAGAACAGAACAAAACCATCAATCCATTTAAAACGCAATTAAAATCGATCCACGTGTGAAAGCATTTCTGTCAACAAGGGAAGACACGACTCAAAGCAGTGGAGACAATGACGAGATGCAAAACTGTGAATGCTGATAATTGAAATCAGTGAAAACAAAGTCAAAACAAAGCATTTTGAAATAATATGTTTTAAATGATATATAAAGGTATTTACCCAATATTATCACAAATTATTTTTCGCAAGAATTTCTCCACGATGTAGAACGTAATACGATGTACATGACGTCCTTAATCTTAGCATCAAAACCAACACGTGGGAGAATATTTCTTTGTGTATTATAAAGCCAACGATATTCATTATATCGCTTTTAATTATTATTGTTTATATCGTTTTTAGCATCAAAACAAAGCGTGTTAATACACAAAGAAATATTCACTTCCGTCACTTCCGCCTTTCAAAATTGCGACCACGTGTTGAGTCGTGTCTTCCCTTCTTGACAGAAATGCCTTCACACGTGGATCGATTTTAATTGCGTTTTAAATGATAAATAAAAGTATATACCCAATATTAACACAAAATACGCTTTGCAGGTCGAGAACAGAACAAAACCATTCATCCATTTAACATGCTTTACGCAATACGAGGTCGTCATTTTAGAAAGCGGGAGTGACGGGGACAAGCTCTTATTTTTGGTGCGAAAACAAATGGAGTGTATCAACTCGCATTGAAATATTAATATATTGCGCAATGATGGATCCCTGGCTTCTCCTCGTGTTGCGGACGTGAATTAACGCGACGTCACGTACATGATATTTACGTTTTACTTCATGGATAAATTCTCGACCTGCGAAGCATAATTTGTGATAATATTGGGTAAATACCTTTATTTATCATTTAAAATGCAATTAAAATATCAAACTCGTTTTCGCGCTAAAAACAAGTGCCTCTTCCCGTCACTTCCGCCTTTCTAAATTGCAACCACGTGTTGCGACCATCTTAAGAAATTGACAGAAATGCCTTCACCCGGGGATCGATTTTAATTGCGTTTTAAATGGATTGTTCTGTTCTCGAACAATTTGGGTTAATACCTTTATTTATCATTTAAAACGCAATTAAAATCGATCCACGTGTGAAAGCATTTCTTTCCAAGCGGGAAGACACGACTCAAAGCAGTGGAAACAAAGACGTATTGCAAAACTGTGAACGCTGATAATTGGAATCAGTGAGAACAAAGTCAAAACAAAGCGTTTCGAATAATAGACCAGTAATATTGGGTAAATACCTTTCTTTATCATTTAAAACGCAATTAAAATCAATCTGTTGCGACTGATATTCGTTATTTCGAAAATATGAAGATCGTATTTACGTTTTACCGTAATTACTCGAGTATAAGACTGTTAAACCGACCCGCTATGTCCGATATTCGTTATTTCGAAAATAAGAATGTTCGTAATGAAAACTCATAGTGTCGTAATTTTTTGGCGTAAATCCTCGTCCACAGGTTGCTCTCGTGTATAAGTCGACCCCCTAAACATTAACTAAGAGTTTTTGGAAAAAAACCTCGACTTATACTCGAGTAAATACGGTAAGTATAAATTGCAACTGCACACTGCCCACATCTGCCCCAATCCAGGCACATTTTTCAGATTGGTCAGTTTATTTCACACCTTTATGCCTAAGCTTGGTTAATTTGTCCACACTCACACACCCACTCACTTATGCAAGTAAGATTGGTTGGTTGGAACTTAAAGCCAATTATTTAAACTCTATCACACAGAGATTGTGACGAATCACAGCCAGGCTTTCATTGGCCTGTACCAGACCCTGATCATGATTTTGGCACTGGATGGGACTAATAGGTTAAGTATTGTCACAGCAATAATCAATTAAAGAAATATTCCTCCATTTCAAAATATAAGGTAAAAATCTATGACAGTTAATTCACCCATGTGGTGCTTTTGATGATAGTTGCATATACTGCAATCTAACAATTGATTCACCCTCCATACTGTGGTGCTTTTGATGATAGTTGCATATACTACAATCTAACAATTGATTCACCCTCCATACTGTGGTGCTTTTGATGATAGTTGCATATACTACAATCTAACAATTGGTTCACCCTCCATACTGTGGTGCTGCTGATGATAGTTGCATATACTGCAATCTAACAATTGATTCACCCTCCATACTGTGGTGCTGCTGATGATAGTTGCATATACTGCAATGTAACAATTGATTCACCCTCCATACTGTGGTGCTGCTGATGATAGTTGCATATACTGCAATGTAACAATTGATTCACCCTCCATACTGTGGTGCTGCTGATGATAGTTGCATATACTGATTTGTTAAAGTTATTCTTCATAAATAGGTTTTGGGGAATCTAATGATGAAATTTATGATATTTATGATATTAAGCAAGCCCTTAAAGTTGAAATGTACATTTAACTGTTTAAATACAAAACCTATATAGATTATTTATAGATATAGAAGGGTGAAATATTAACATTATGAGTAGCACATTTTAAAAAAAAATGTCCTTATTGTTTTTGGAAAATTTTAATTGACATGACAAGCCTTCATGTTAGAATATCAGATTTTCAAGGGTAAAAGTCAATGCACAATAACTTTGCTGGGCAAATGCTTTGTAATAGGAATGAACACATATTTACAACCAGTAAAGGAGTGAAAAATGAAATTTATATCTCATAATAAGTGGAAACAGATGCACATGTTACCTGTGATATGAGTACATAAAAAACTATATGGTGAGTCAGAATTGTAACAAATTTGAATAACGTCATATTCTTCAAGTTTTCTGCTCATAAGGCGTCATTTGACAAAATAGATATGCGGAAACACACATATTGCACCTTTGATCGCATGGCATATCAACTCCTTTCATTATACATGAATATGATACTGACATCTCTCAAGCTGTCTTACATTAAACTCAATAAGCTGGAGTCAAACTTCAAGGGGTCATATGTAAATGCAGGTTCTTTGCATAACTATATATTATGCTCAGTGAATGCTTGACTGTATGAAGTCATGCAGTGGTCCTGTGTGATCTTATGTAGTCACAAATGGCCTGTAATATACATTTAAATATTATGGAAATACCATAAATGAAGTTATTCTCACTGCCAAGATACTTTTTTTACAAATTTATTTTGTTCTAGAAATGAATTTTTTTTTAAAAGGATGGGGAGATAAGTGTGTCAACTAGAGCTTCCCTTCAGTTTAATCAGAGAAAGGAATTTCTACCCTGTTTATTGTCAGAGATAAAATTATGTTGGTGGTGATGTGTATGGTAAACATTGTAGATTAGTGAAAATGCAGTTGAAAGCAATTCAGGTATGAGATTCTATTTTTAGCTGCAGTCTACAACTGGATGTGATGGAGATTAATTTCGGGAAACCCAGTGATGCATGCTTTGTATTTAATATGCTGCTTATATTCTGAATATTTCGGATGTATGTCTGTAGAATAAGTGATCCAAAGATGAATCAATGGATCCTGAATCTGGGTATCTGTCAAAATCCTTCCAGAGTGATACTAGGATTGTTGATTTCATCCGTATTTTATCATTTTGTCCTCAGAATACAATGATAAGTAGGGAGTCAGTGGTTGACATTTGGCTTAGTGCACATGTAGTGGAATTTGCTGTGTTTAAGCCAAGCCGGCATAAATGCTGCTTCAGCAACCAGCACCTTAACCACTCATACCGGTGATCCTCAGAGGATGCATATCAACAAAGTGCTCCTCTAACTGAAACTCAGCTTTTAGTGCCAGTCATTTCCAATCAAAGGCATGAATATAATTTGCATGATTTTCAATACTATAAGCACTTTCATGCGCTTAAATTTGTAAGATAGAATTTTGAGACATGTGAGTCATTCTTAGTGCTACTAAGCTTGTATCCATGGCAACCACTGTAACTATTCATAGCATTCTCATTGATTCTTTCTCCATTATTTTTAACAGCTGTTTTTTTACAAAGGAGAATATCAAGGTAACCACAGGCAAGCAATATTCATCCAGTTGGCCTATAACTGTAAAGAATAATCACTCATCTCAACTAATTAGCACATATGTAAAGTTTTGGAGTTAATCTAGGGCAGATGGCTACATGCTACTCAGCAGCTGATTCTATCTTGGCTGACATGTAAAGTTATCCTTGGTTGCCATGGTAACTCTGCAGTTTCATGCATCATAAGGGGGATTTCCAGGAAAGAGGTCCCATACAGGAATTTTAATGTAATACATTTTGAAAATGTTGATATTCCTTACAATATGTATCCATTGAAGAAACTTGGGTCAGAAAAGATCTAGAAACTGAGAATATATATATATATATATATATATATATATATATATATATATATATATATATATATATATATATATATATATATATATATATATATATATATTCTCAGTTTCTATATATATATATATATATATATATTATATCAGTTGTGCTTCAGTTGTGCTTCCCCTTCACATGCAAATATCAGCAATTCAAACATTTATTACATTATATATATATATATATATTTTATATATATATGTGTGTGTGTGTGTGTGAATATTTATATAATTATAAAATCTAAACAAAAAAAATAAGAAGTATTTATTTTTTGTATTGGAGTTTTGTATTGGAGTTTTTAAGAACTAAAAGAGATATCTACAGATTTAATGAAATAAGTAAGAAATAAGAAATATAGAAAGACCGATTTTAGGCCATCTTTGAAATAATGAAATTAGTGACTACACATTTTTTAATTAATCACATAAATCAGGCAGTAAACACACAGCATTTGTCTATGGTAATGAAATTACATTTTATTTTGTTCTTTTGTACATAATGACAAGAATCGAGCATCCTTAAGGAAGCTGCAATCAGGATTAGCCACCAGGGGACATGGTTGATGTCTTGGTAAAACTACCACTAGGGGGCCTTGTACTTCTATACAGACAGTACTTTCCTTGTATTCATGGGTTATGAGTTGGAAAGACAGTGGGTTGGACTACAATACATCTATCAATTAAATTCCATTGCCAATATTTAAAGAGTAAATGGTGGCAAGAATATTTAGTTAAGAGATTACTGTGAATAATTCAGCATTTTAAAGGGATATTTTACAAATGTACTCAACTAAAAGTATCATAACTATGTCAAATACCACTTTATCAGGCTTACCTTTGACCTCTGTTTTTGTATTATTGTGCTGGCATACATATTGCATCATAGGCCAAGTACTAATTTGTTAATAGTATGAGGTGGATATATGTCTTATCTGCTTTGATACTTCATGAAACAAAATCCTCCTTTTATGGCATGTCTCACACAGACAAATAGGAATGTAAACTGAATTAAGGTAGGCTGCCACTCAGCTTTCTCCGGGTCGGCACACTGAGTTAATCAGCAAGCCTTACATAGCTTGATATGCATATCTTTTGTCCCCAGATTGAGTCCAAAACACTTTACTTGTCCAAATATTTACATCATTAAGCATGGCAATATTTTGAATTTTATCTAATGTTTTTTTTTTCAGTAGAGCTAAAAAGTGTTATAAACATAACAAGAAGAGTTACATCATTTATCTTTAAACAATAATGAAAGTTATTTGAGGTGTGCACTTATATGGATCAAGAAATTGAGTGATTGTCATATGGGAGGAATATAATTATCAAGATTGTCCCATTTAGTAATATACAGTCCCACCCAACCACCACATCAGGTCAACAACCTGAACATTAGTTAATTAGGGGTAACACATGCAAACATTTCTCTTTGGTATTATGGACAGTAAATTTGTACCGGAGTAGGTCCAGGTCAGGGGACACTTGAGAGGGTCCAGGTCAGGGGACACTTGAGAGGGTCCAGGCCAGGGGACACTTGAGAGGATTCAGGTCAGGGGACACTTGAGAGGATTCAGGTCAGAGGACACTTTAGAGGGTCCAGGTCAGGGGACACTTGAGAGGGTCCAGGCCAGGGGACACTTGAGAGGATTCAGGTCAGGGGACACTTGAGAGGATTCAGGTCAGAGGACACTTTAGAGGGTCCAGGTCAGGGGACACTTGAGAGGGTCCAGGTCAGGGGACACTTGAGAGGATTCAGGTCAGGGGACACTTGAGAGGGTCCAGGTCAGGGGACACTTGAGAGGGTCCAGGTCAGGGGACACTTGAGAGGGTCCAGGTCTGGGGACACTTGAGAGGGTCCAGGTCAGGGGACACTTGAGAGGGTCCAGGTCAGGGGACACTTGAGAGGGTCCAGGCCAGGGGACACTTGAGAGGGTCCAGGTCTGGGGACACTTGAGAGGGTCCAGGTCAGGGGACACTTGAGAGGGTCCAGGTCAGGGGACACTTGAAGGCAACAGGATTGTGTTATCGCCCAGAGTGGATTCAGGTAGGGGACATTTCGAAGCAACAAGAAAGCATAACCTGGATTGAGACTCATTGAGTTGACTCAGATCAGAGGACACTTGATGTCAATTACCTGACCAGAATGGGTTCAGGTCATATTGACTGACACCAGCTGATACACAGCTGTTGTGGAGAGTGAACACCAATTAGATCATTATATTAATTGGACTTATAATTATTGATACTGTAAATAATATCATCATCAAATTAGGCTGTTTGTTTTACTAATGGCTTGATAGGAGATTTTTTAGAAGAGGGAGGAGAGTAGGCAGAAGAGGAGAAAGGGCAGAGGAGAAGGACATGCAGGGGGAGGGGGTATGAAGAGGAGGTTAGTCAGAGAACGGTCTGAGGGGGATAATGCATAGAGGTTGAATATGAGCATGGGAGGAGAGTAGGCAGAGTGAGTAGATGAGGGGAATAAGTGATGGGAGGAGAGGTGTTTGCAAAGGGGCATTGGACCTAGAAAGAAAGTGAGTAGAGACGAGAGTGAGTAATGCCGAGAGTGGATAGAGAGAAGAATGGGTAGAGAGGAGAATGAGTAGAAGGGAGAGTGGGTTGAGGGGAGAGAGGGTAGAGGGGAGAGCAGGTGAAGGGGAGAGTGGGTAGAGAGGAGAGCAGGTAAAGAAGAGACCAGGTAGAGGGGAGAGCGGGTAGAGTGGAGAGCGGGTAGAGTGGGAGAGCAAGTAGAGGGGAGAGCAGGTAGAGGGGAGAGCAGGTAGAGGGGAGAGCGGGTAGAGTGGAGAGCAAGTAGAGGGGAGAGCTGGTAGAGTGGAGAGCAAGTAGTGGAGAGAGCAAGTAGAGTGGAGAACAAGTAGAGGGGAGAGCCGGTAGAGTGGAGAGCAAGTAGTGGAGAGAGCAAGTAGAGTGGAGAACAAGTAGAGGGGAGAGCAGGTAGAGAGGAGAGCAGGTAGAGAGGAGAATGGGTGTATGGAAGAGCAGGTAGAGAGGAGAGGGGGTAGAGGGGAGAGCAGGTAGAGGGTAAGAGCAGGTAGAGGGGAGAGAGTAGTAGAGTGGAGAGCGGGTAGAGGGGAGAGTGGGTAGAGAGGAGAGTGGGTAGAGAGGAGAGCGGGTAGAGGGGAGAGCAGGTAGAGGGGAGAGTGGGTAGAGGGGAGAGCGGATAGAGGGGAGAGCGGATAGAGGGGAGAGTTGGTTGAGAGGAGAGCGGGTAGAGGATCAGGAGGGAAATAAGTGCAGTGTTGTGTGCCAGGTTGTGTAATGATAGTGGATCCTCACCTGGCCACTATTGCCACCAATTTGCTCTCTGCAATTATCCTGCCAGCTTGCACCATGGGTCTGGCAATTGTCAACCTCACTTAGTTTTTATGAGTGGTGTATCAGTGACCATGGTTGATGCGACATGGTGAACAGTATATACCTACTTGTATAAAAAAACAACTCATTATAATCTGGCAATTTAAGGACAATTTAATACTCAAATGGTAATGACGGGTTAAGAAATGTAACTCACTGGCATAAGATACAACATAATACTCATATGTAAGGACATGTGTTTAATTCTGTTTTTGAAGTGAGAACTCATTTCTATATAGCAGTTTTAACATAAAGGCAAGGGAATCAAAGGTGGATAAAACTAGTGATGGAGAATTCTTCAGCATCTTACTGGTATAGTCATTTCACTGATTATTGGCAGTACAGCAGATATGAATATAACCAAGGCACCTACTACTATAGTAACAATACCAACAACATCACCTATCCACCAGTTGCTATGGTAACTGATCACCAGGATTATACTCTGAGAAACCCCGGTCAGTCTGCAGCAGGTTACAACATTGCCCTGTCATCAAGATCCTGTAAATTCTTTAAGCAGTGCACAGGTATTATATTATTGTAATATTATTCAATGCACAGGTATTTTATTTTTCTTGGTGGGTGTTCGATGCACTTTTTCTCGCAGTGAAGTGATTCCATGGAATGTGAAAAAAACATTTTGCTCTGTTCATATTACATGAATATGTTATTTTTGAAGAATGATGCATATCAATTCTTTCATAACTTTGAGATAAGACATTTTTATTCTATTAAGTATAAAAATGTCAAATCCTGATTTTGTTTGAGGTATGAACTTTTACATGCCGCTTTTTTTAGCTTTGTTTGAATGTTGAGAGCCAAGAGTACACAAGTATTTTAATGTGCAAAATCAAGTGTTTATTAGTAGCATAATGGTGCCACCTGTTGGAGAAAAAGGAGCACAAGGATTTCATTACACCAAGCTTCACTGTGATCATATGCCAACAGCCAACTCTGCTGATCTTTCTTGCTATGTCAGAATATGATCAACTTAAGTTTTTGTGGTTTTGTCAGTTTGTATACATACACCACATATGTTTTTGGTGTGCACTATATATAAAAAGGTAGTGTTATTTGTATGATAAGCCTGCTTGGTGTTATTGAGGGAGGATGGTGTGATGGCTATGGGAAGCTGCATATGTGTTCATCCCTCACTATCCACATATTATGACAATGAAAATGGACAACTTATTAATGAGGTTGTCGTCCTCTGACACCGCCTGGGAAATACAACACTCCTCATTCCAACTCATTTTCCTCATGCCTTGAAATACGGACAGATATTTGCATTGAAAGACAGCCACAAACTCTTTTTGGAATATTTTATTCTATAAAAACTTGAGTTTGATCAGTAATTGATACAATATGGTACATTCCAACTTTCTACCTAAGAGTATTTTACTCTGAGTTTTCACATTTAGCATCGAGACCCCGAATTTGGGATTCAAGAAAGACAACCAGCTGTACCACCAACTGGGGTAACATAATATGTTTGGTATTCTCAAAGTTTACTTCTGGTTTGTATACCAGTAGACAAGTACGTTTTTCATGCTGAAAAAGAAATGTTTGTATTGTAATTTTATTTAAGTGACATGCATGTCAGAACATATAGAATTCAGTTGTTTTTGTAAACATAAAATATATAAAGTTTATTGATTTTAGACAGAAAGCAAAGATGAAATATTCATATTTGAAGCTCAGACACAAAGACACTATAACATGGAGGCTACAAAGTTGACAAGCTGACTTCAAGATTTGATAATAGATTTCAGACTGACTAAGTTGGCTACGAGATCAATCTTGAGTATGTTTGAGTAAGCATGGCCAACAAGATAGGTGCACATGGAGGAGCTTGGCAAAATATACAATGTTATCCAGGCCATGGTATCTGTGGCTTTATTTTACCACCAGAGGACACCACACACCATATGATACTGCAACGACTGGATGTGGTTAGCAAAATGTCCACTGGCAACGTTGATAGGAATATTCTCATGGTTGACCAACTCATGGCCAATTTATTCAAGGTTTAAATTTCATGATTACATCTTATAATTGTCAGGATTGACTCAAGGTTGGAGCCAAACTGACTTGAAGTGAAACAATGAAAAATTTGGATCCAAACATTGATAGGATTTTATACCAAAAAAAACAACAGCTCAACTTGACAGCATCCACAAGTCAAACTTCTAAGGACAAATGAACACCAAATGAATGTCCCATCACAAAGTAAACAACTCAAATAGTTTAGTGTAAAGACAGGCCAATCAACATTGACCTGCCTCCGTTACATCCAATTTTATTGATCTTAGTTACCTTTCCTTCACTGCAATCTAGAGGGTGTAAATACATAAACAGTTGGTATCCTTGGATGCCTTTAACATTGTGATGAATACTTCAGTGCTCAATGCAAGACAAAGAAGCCACTTTTCACCAAAATATAGCTCATACATACCGTCATCTCCTCAGTTGTGATCATTAAGATGCATTGTTGTCATCTGGTGGATTTTTTAGCTTGGACATGGTCATAGAATATTCAATTTCACTAGTTTTTATGGTGCTAAACAAATATACCAAAAAAATGTGTCATTAGTTATATTGTAACCTAAGAGTTATTCTGATATCTTTATTTTGCAACACAAAGTCGTTTGCTTGAATGAGACAACTTGGGTTTATCATTAAATTTTTATAAAAAAAAAGGCAAGCTTGAATCAATCAGTAAATATTCTTCCTATATAAATGGAACCGCAAAGATCGACCAAAAAAATAACAATTCTACAGCAAATCCATGTGCAGTAAAACAGTTTTCCACCAAGTGTTCAAGGTGATGATTTCAAGATTTAATCATGGATTTTAAACATGGGATGAGCAGGGATATAGTGGTTTTTGTGTCAAATAGACATCAAAGTAAAGACTATGGGTATACATGTGGGTGTGTGGAGGAAGGAAGTAATATGAATTGCCCTGGTCAAAGTTCAAATGAGCGACAGATACAGGGTGTGAGGTGGTGCCACCTGTTGGCAAAACATCACAAACCCATCTCGGGGTGAGTGCTGCATCTGATAATGCTCATGAATCAGCTGTATCTGATAATGTCCGTGAATCATATAAATGTAGATGTGATTGCGATTGAAATAAGTGTGAAATACACATAAAAATAGGAAAGGTTGGACAAGATAGAAAGAAGGTAAGAGGTTAATGCCCAGGCAGCTGGCATAGAGGGAATGTGGTGTGACGGCCAAGTGCAAGGCCATGGCAGCCAACATGATCTAATATCACACCACCATAGCAGCACGCTTCTCATTTCACATCACAAAGGTATAATCCTATGATTAAACAAAAAAAACATTTCATACTATTTGAAATAGGTCAAAAGACATAGGCTATTTCATCATAATAACAAAAAAATTATTTTTAAAAGTTACATTAAGTAAGTACCATAGGTAAAATTTTGTTCAAGAAAATATTCTTGACATTTCAGCATAAAGTAAATACAAAAAAATGTGATGAAAGGATAAATTGTTTTAAAAGGTGGACTTGAAGATAAGGGTGTGTATTAGCAGTGCCTATATAATAACAAGCTTGGTGACAAGTGGCAGGGTTAATTGCTGCAGCAGTGCCATGTATACTGCCCTCACAGATGACAGAGGGCCTGCTGTTTTAAGGAACAAGTCTCCTTTTTATGTGGGCTTTGCTTGTTTTTGCAAGTTGTCAGATGACAGGGTATGATGAATCAGGCCGTCAGGACAGGTATGCCACCAACTGCTCAAAGGAAAAAGCTAGGTCATTCCACTTCTTATGTTGACTTTAAAATTTATCATATCTGTTTTAGGCCCAATAAATAGAAGCCTATATATGGTTTCATACCTGCCTGTTCAAAATCAGTGACCCTATTTTTTTTTTAACATTCCAAGCAAACAAAATATGGTCTCAGTATCATATCTTTATCTCAATTCTCAATATATTTGATCATATTTAACAAAACAAAAACAAAACAACAAAAAAAAACTTTTTTTTGAAGAATTCTACCCCTTTTGTTATTTTTGGTATGCATGCTATCAGAATTGAGGTTATTATGTTTTGTGGCCGTTTATAGCCGTACTGTTACCATTGCAGTGTATTTACTCCATGCTGTCTATGTTCGTGCTGTAAGAGAGGAACTTTCAGTTTAGACGTTATGCCATCATTAAACAAATGGTCCAAAAGTCACAATAAGATAAGAATTAGGGTAAAAGGTAAACACAAATAATGATGTAAAATGTTTGGGGTGTTGGGATAAGAAGAGATTGATAATACACAGAAACCACATTGGTAATGATGGATAAATTTGAAGGAGGGTGGAATATCCTCAAACATTCATTTAAGGAAATATTGCAGAAACAACAAAACCACAGTTATTTGATTTGAATGACAAATTTGGTCTTTCTTTTGAAATTTTTAGTCAGATAGAAACTGAAAATATGGTCTGGTCCTATGACTCTAATAAAACGATATTTGTCCCTGTAATATGGGAGGTCTAATATTTTGAAAGATGACTGCCCAAAGAGTTGATGATTTGTACCTTTCTGGATGTTGTTATTTTGCCTAAATCTTAGATATCTCACTTTTCTGTGTGACGTCACCATGATTTAATGATGTCAACACATCTTGCCTCAGATTTACTGTTTACATGTTATTTACATATTATTTACTGCTGAATAAAGCTTATTAGCCTGGATCCTGTATAGATGGCCCTGTGATCAATGATCGCCAGGTAACCGTCAGTCCCACATCATTTTGTCACTGGGCATCAGAGTACTAATCTGCAATCAAAACACAAACTGGCACAGAGGCAGCATGGGGCCGATGGTTACTCTAGAGAAGGATGGGTACAAATCCAAAATGAACAAACGTATTGCTTCTGGCTACAATGTCTTGCTTTTGTTGGCACCTCTCATAATTGTGGCACAACTTTGTGATTATTCAAGAGCATAATGGTAGACCTACAAATGAGACATTCTGGGCGTAGAAAACTTGTTGCCAATTAAAATCACAAGAAGGGTGTTGCTTGTTTTGAAAAACGTTTGCCTGATGTTTGGTTTGGGTGTCAATGCTGAAGGACTTTTTAGTCTTTGTAGAGTATCTTTGCATATTAAGAGAATCCAAAGATTATATTTTAAAGAAATGAAGGTTATTTACCCATAAGAGGTTACAGGTTAAATATTGTGACCTTGTGCATTGACTGAGATCATCTCTGGCTACTAAATAGACAGTGAGATAAGAATTTTATGCGAACTGGAAGGATCCAGCGTGGTATTTAGAATAATGATGTGGATTAAAACAGAATTTTGTGACCTACTTCATATTATAATTGAATTTTGTAACCTATTTCATAATAGATTTTATCCTTTTTACTTTATTATTTTTGGCTGAAGAATAATGTCTGTCGATTACAGCACAAAAATAAAGTTTCATTTCTGTGTACTCAGGCTGGACAGATATAGGATAATGTGCTAATCTGTATTTACATATGATGTTTATCATGACTAATATGCATTTATTTGTTTCTGTTTGCAGGTGAGTTATGAATTAGCTTATAGAACAGTTGACCGTGCACAGATCAGGTAAGAATATTTATGAGGTTGAGTGCTAAACAGATTCAAGGGAAGATTATTAAATGGAATATCTAATATAAGTAATGGCGATTTTGTACTTTGCAAAGTATTTTTATACATTAAATTTGATATATTGCAAATTCTCATAACTCAGGTAGTTTGCTTGTGATACAGAAGTGGCTGAAGGAAGAACCTGAAAAAAAGTCTCTGGCATGCTTAGATCAGATGCTCATGGATTTTTTATGGATCACAGAATGTGCTACCATCTTGTGTCAGTTCTTCTCGGCCTTTGATTTGGATGAGGTTCAATAAGGACAAGATAAAGATATCATTTAAATGGAAAATATTAACTGATACCTTTAACAGAAGGTTTCCACTCCCTTTGCCTTTCCTGATCTTAAATTATAAAAAATTCAAGCTGCTTACTAGAAAAATCCTCAGCAGCTGGTGCCATCTGTTGTTGAATAGCTGAAACATTTATAAATTCATACTTAACCCTCAAATGTATATTTGTATACTTTGGATATTGTCTAATAATAATTCATACCTGTATTCATGTGCCAGGTGGAAGAACTTTTTCAGTTTACGGAAAATGTTTTATAAGAATTTCATCAGCCAGAGAAATGTACTTTTCTTCTGAGTAGACATAATTTCATTATCATAGAAATATTGTTGTTTGGTTGCTGTTGGGGAGAATATCAGGTTTTCAAGTTGAGTCTGATCTCAAACATATTACATGGCTATGCTGTGAGTGATGCTCTCCCAGTCCTATCATCTGTTAGAAGATTTTTTGTTGCTGAGTCAGCATATCTTCTTCGCCTTTAATTTATGAATCTGTGTCAGTGATAGAATCTCCTGCTGCATCTGACATAAAGAGCTATGTATGAACACATAAATATCATAAAAAAATACAATTCATCACTTTGAATCATCTGTATAGCTTTAGTTTAGATCCTGTCCACCAGGAGGACAGATGTAGCCCTTGATCACCAAGACCTGTCATGTAGAAATCACCAACTCAGAAACCGGCTACAACTTGTTAAGATAGATATGCACAAAACTGGATATATATCATTGCATTTTTTGTGGGGTCTGCAAGCATGGTGTTGAGATCTCACTCAGGAGAACAGTTGTAAGATACGGAGAGGGGAGAGCAAAACACCAGTCTGCTCGATAAACAGTGTGGACACTTGAGCCCGGCTGAGGACTGGGTGATAAGATGGGCATTCTACCTGCAGACAAACACACACCTACCAAGCAACAACTATCACACTTGCCCTATACCAGAAAACGAGACAGTCTACTGCAGCAAAAACAGTTACACTTGTTAGTGTAGGGTGTGTTGCTTTAGTCATGGGCTCACACTGTGGAAGATATTCAAGAAAATAGGTTTCTTCTTATTTAGTACATTTAAAGATATGAAATTCCAAAGTTGCAAAATGAACAATTCCTTATCATTACAATATGGTATAATGTAAGTGTCTGAAGTATGTCTTTAAAAGTTATTTATACTTGTGCTGTTTTAATCTGTCAAATAATGGAAATAAGTTTTTTTTTTTTAATCCTCACAAGTGGATGACTATGGCCAAAAGTTGGTTGCTTCAGGCAACAGGGCAAAGCAATATTGAGCACTTAATGACCTCAAAACAATTTTCATAATTTTATATTGAAATTACAGATATATCTGTTCATGATACTTATCTTTTCATCACAATTTGCCTATGAGATTGGATTTCAAGGTAGAAATTTCTTTTTGATTTAAATATCATAAAATTTGATTGCAGAATTTATGTAGGAATTTATAGAATAGCTTATAGAAATAACATATGGACAGTTAGTATATTTGGTGATGAAATATATATAGATAGGCTATTCAGGATGTAAAGGTTGTTTTTGTTATGACACCAACCACCAGATGGCTCTCATCATGATCATAATATAATTTCTTGTGAGGTATTGACAATGTGTAGTCCCATCAGTTCACAAACGTAGGTTGACATCCCTTAGGTGTTAACAATATTTGCAACACAGATAATATTTGATATTCAGCTTGGTTTCCATCTTGACTTAGATCACCACAGCACAGAAGGCTGACATTTACGTGGTTATATGTACATAATGCAGGTGGTATAAGGCACATTCATCACATAACACATGCACTTCATATAAATATACATTATTAAAATTAAACTTGATGACAGCCAATCTTTGATGCTGGTAGATTTAAGGTTTTACATATCGGCAGGTTGCAGCCAATCTGTAATGTGACCTATAAGCTGGCATCCGGGATGTTTATTAGGTGGTGAACATTATAGGCTAAAATAGACTACAACACTGGTTACAGCAAGTTTATGTAGTACATTTTTCCAATTGATTTTAATTCCACCACAGATGGCTCCAATATTCTTAATGATAAAGTTTATTTTTTTTGTTTTTTTGTTTTGTTTTTTTTTCAAATCAAATAAAAATCTTGTGATAATTTATGCACTGGCATTCTAGATGGACTGGTTTTTTTGGGGGGGAGTAGAATTCTTTGCAGGAGTACAGATACATCATTATTAATCAACAGGCAGCTTTACCCTACCTTCACAACTAAAAGTGCTCAGTCCCATGGCATGCAATTTTATTTTCTGTGAATACCATGTTTCTAAACGCAACAGTAAAAGTTGACACTATGGTTTTCATCGCGCCTTTTGAGATCAAAACAAATTGCTTTTCATGTTTATTTTTTGTGTCATATTAACATAGCAAGAAGACAATCTTTTAAATATTGAAACCCATTTTAGAGATATTACACATATTTAATCTATACAAATTTGATTTATCTACTGGGAAGAGGCGTATGTCTTGAAATGGTTGTCTGTGTGATTGTTTGGATAGAGCTTCGATTGGTATCAGAGAGTCTTTGGTAAGAGACACTCCCATTGGGTTGATGTTGAAGATACTTAGGAGCACATATATGAGCACCTGTATTTTCTTCTGCACTTTCCTTTACTGCATTGTCATTTGCACAGAAGGTTTTGAATGATTTTAGGCCCTTTGCATACTTAAGAAAAGTCAAGAGATAGATTTTGGCCAAAGTACTGCTTATGGTATTGAGATGGAGCCCAAACTGAAGTTGTTTGCAAAGTCATTTGTTGAGCTTGAACGATTTTAGACTCTTTGTGTACTTGACAAAATTACTGCTTACTGTGTTGAGAAGGAGATATTGCTCTAAATATTGTGTACTTTATCAGCATAAAGGTTGAAAGTTTGGGTGCTATCTTGAACATTACCCTTTTGACCACAACATCAGCTAACTGCTTTACCAGCCTGGGTTGTATAGGCAACTGCGCCTGGGTGTCTCAGCAGCGAGGGTGTGTCTACCTGTAATTACAAACTTGTAGCAAGCTGGGAACACCTAAATCAAATCAAAGTGATTGTCATTCTGAAACGGTACCACCCATGAAACAAACAAAAAACTGACAGCAAAATAGGAAAGTTCCAAGAAACTGCAGAGATATAGAAAGAGAAGGTATGTGTTTTGGTAGATGCTAGGGCCGGAGCAAGGTGTGTGGCCTAGGACATGGTGAAGAAAGGTAAAAACCTCAATGTAAAGGTGCAGGAAAGGCCTAGCATGGCTGGGGTTTAGGGTCAGTACCGACTGGCAGCTTGTGTAATGATGTGATTGATATCAGGACTGATACTTGCGCACATCTAGCACACCAAGTTCATCCAAAAACTGCCACTAACACAAACCAAATGCGTACAGCCTACACTAAGTCTCCCCAACAACACATCGTCTGTATGAAAATGACAGCTTTTGTCAGTCTTCTTTGAAATCATTTTTAGTATTTATAGAAAGTGAGATGATTGAATAGTTTGTGCTGAGTGGCTGACTATATTTAAGATGCCATTTGTCACCTACAGAGGTAATAGGATGCATTCTAGAGACATCGTCAGCTTTGACATCAGGTGGCGTATGATACAATTATCTGGATGCCTCATCCACACAGCAGCTGTATGACAAGCCTGCAAGGCAACTATGATGGGGTCTGACAATTCCACCAGGGGGCACCCTACTTTGGACAGCAACTCAAAGGTCATGGACAAAGTGACCTTTTATTGCTTCATTTAATAATGCAGTTATGATTTCACACTAGGACAGAGTATTGTCTGGTATGGCAGCAATGTCTGGACACATTAAGATTGGTCTTTATTTATGTTTTTTTTTAATTTTGTAATACACTGTTTGTATTTGAGAATTTGCATATATAATGCAGGTGAATGTTATTATGGATAAGAAAAGGATTTTATCTTCTCAGAAGAGGATATTCAGAACTTGCCTGAAAAGGTTGCTCACAGATCAGCTGGAAATGGCAAGAACAAAGCATAATCCTAGAACATGAATTACTCAGGCCACACAAAGCTCTCTGGTGAGGTTGCACATAATTACATGATCCTTTGATGTGTCAAACATGTCCAAAATGGAGGCAGGCAACTTACAGTTGTAATGTCTGTGATGGTAGTGGAGCAATGTGGTGCCATCTAGTGCCATACAAGTCATTACAACTTCAGACTGTTCCAAACTTTAAGTAAAATACACATAAAAATGTGCAGGCCACAGCACAGTGGTAGCAGTGCCCTCTATATAATAAGTATGTCAGAACAACATGATGGATGCTCTTCATCCAGGATGTCTGTTATATATCGCTTCTCCCTATCTACTTACCCTTTGTCTCTGTCACATTTTTACTTTGTGTACTGCAGCCAGGATCTGATGTAATTAGTACACCTGTGTAGGGCATCACACCGGTACGCGATATTATCGATATACCGGTATACAGACATCGATACGATAACCGGTATTGTCATACTGGTGCTTCGATATATTAGTTGTATCGAATTGGGCCCTCATATGATCATAATAACACAGATTTTTTACTCGATATTTTACGCATCGTAAGTTTTTTAATCTTTCAAATGTAAATACGACGACTGAGGGATCCATCATTGCGCAATATATTAATATTTCAATGGGAATCAATAAGTTGTGACAGCACTCCAATCATTTTCGCGCCAAAAATAAGAGCTTCTCCCCGTCACTTCCGGTTTTCGAAATGACGAACTCCTGTTGCGTATGCATATTTAAGCATTGTTAAATTCATATTTTCTCCGATTTGAGCAATATATACACTTATTAATAGGAGGCGGACTACTGTTGACACGTCGTAGAATATTTCTGTGTGTATTTTAAGCCGAAGATATTAAATATATCGCCGTTTGGGGAGCTTGCACCCGGACCGATAAAGACAGTCAATTATTCTTCTATTTCGGTTCAGTAATATCGATATGTATCGAATATTGATAAATCATCGATACGTATCGTATCGTATCAATGAAATCCAACGATATGATGCCCTACACCTGTGTAATAACTCACTTGTGTCCGCATTGAACAGATATTTCAAAAGTATGGTCACTCTTGGAATAAAGTTTTCTACCAAACTATTTTACCTTTGGTAAATTATGAAATAAATCTGGTTTGTTTCTGGCTGGCATCTCCAGGTATATTATTTTGAAGGAATATTGATCCACCCACTCAGATGAAGAGATACTTTCTTGATGGGTTGATATGGGTTGGTTTAGCAATAAATGACTTTATTTCATTAAATCAAAATCCTCCAAAGTGTATTAATTCACAAATATACTGTATATTGCAGATATCTTTATTCAAAGATGGGCTCAAAAGCCATTTTCAATATTTACCTTTTTCCCAACAAATATTATCTTAGTTTCCATATGATTGAGTTAGCATATATCCAATTTTCATATAAATTTTTGGAGAGCACTTTTCTGTTATCTCATGGTTATCTCACATAATATTCTTTAAAATACAATATTTACCATGGATTCAAAGATCAGCATTTCTTATTTGTCTCATGATTATTTCACATAATATTCTTCAAAATACAATCTTCACCTTGGATGCAAAGATCAGCATTTTTTAATTTAGAACAATTCTTTCGAGGGAGTAATTTTATCTCTGATATCATGCCTACAATTACTATTAATAATGTTACAGTTAAATAATATTTGCTGTTGGATATTTTAACAAATCCAATTAGTTATAGATACTTCTCTGCATTTTTTAAGAACAACTTCATTATTCAAAAAGGTCAGCTTAATCATCATACAGAAATCATAAATGATTTGTAATATCATACAAAATGGAAAACCCATATGTCATGCAAAAAGAGTACATTACTTATTATTGGAAAAGGTTGTTTTGTGTCTCATGATGACTGCCCTCTGAAAAATCTTATTCATGATCTATTTTTTAATAAAAATTCCATAACAAACCATTGCAAAACATAATTTTACGCTTTGTACACTTGTTTTTAATTATCATGTAAAAAGTCTTTATATAACCATTATATGCCAGAGTTTAAAACAATTATTAGCTGGGTAAACATTATGGTATTAGTTTAACCGAGGTTGGACCTTGCACTGCAATAAATTGGTTGATGTTGCCAAGCCAAAATGACTAGCAAAACCTTTCACCATTGCTGGAATTGTATTAATATGAGCAGCCCAGTAAATAAATACATCATTGTGTACAGAGTTAAATTTGTTCAGGGAGGCATATTTGACATATGCACCATTGGTGAGTAATTATGCGCAGGTCATGTAGAGTTCACAATTAAGTGTAGGAATATCTGGTGTGGCCATTCTTGTCAGCTTGTACTTCCTGCAGCCAAATAGATGGTGGTAACCAGTCGTCTGCAATCAGTGCTTAATTACTAGTAAAGGTCTGGTTCCGCACCATGCTACCTATGAAGCCTTCGTGAACTTTGAGTCTGTGGCATTTTTCAGGATGGTCATTGCACCCAGTGCCAAGAAGCTCTTGTCTTGCTGATGGTAAACTGAAGGTCAGCCATCTTGGCAACTTAGTCCTGAAGAGATCTCAACACATCTTATGCAGGACGATCAACTTCGCACCTGTCTGCATATTCCAGTTGTTGGTTGTGTACCGCCATCTCTAGTTTCATGGCTTGCAGAGATTAATTTTGATTGCAGTCTTTTCATTTGTCATGAATATAAAGTATCACAGTTAAAAAATGGAAATGTCAATATTGTGAAACATGATCCTGTCAAGTTTTTCTTTTGTGCTGTCTCAATCTACATGTATATCTGCACAGGCCCAAGGTTTCAAAGCACAGTATATGTTAATGAATCATGTATATATAAACTCATTTTTGTGGGATTATAAAAGCCTAATGCCGAGATATTGGTTCTGTTCTCCAGTTGTTAGCTTGTCATGCTCAAAGTTGTGAACATGATGTATATCTTATGGTCTGTCCAAAGCACAACATTAGCAGCAGGCAGAGTTTATATTTTTCTCAAGATTAAAATATTTGCTTGTTTATTGTTGTGGACCAATGGTAAATGTGAGAAGAAAAATATTCCTGTCTGCAAATCATCAAATTTATAGTTCAATCAACAGGAATTAATGCTATTTCCATGCAAGGTAATTATCATGGTTTTTAGTTTGATTGGAATGGATGTAGATTTAAATATAGCTGCTTTGTGGTTGTGCTTTTTGTGTTCAAGAAGTGATACTTCCAGTGTTACATTTTATGACATATTTGTATATTTGATGGTGTAACTTGACCACACTTGTCTGACTAATAGTTAACTGGTGTAGTAACTATAATTCACAGTCATAGCAATATGTTCCTCGTTAGTATGAAAAGCTACTTGGTGTGAGAAAAAGGCATTCATAATTGTACCATTAGAATGATACTAGAGCTTGTTTATAGGCCCAGCTGAGAGATATACTGAGGCCGTGTACATAGTATCATGTCTGTGTTCTCCATCACTTATATGCTTCCATAAACTTGATATAAACCTCATCAGGATCAAGCTTTATGGCTCCATTTTTATATGCCGTTTTATGTGCCGGACAGACATATCTCAGGTGACATCATGACCTTCACAGGGGGCGCCACAAAGTCATCATCGGTTGCTTCTTCAATTTGCTGACTTCTCATTGGCTAGCAGGGCAGTCATAACACTAGGTTATGGAGCAATTTAAGAGGCAGGGGTTGATGTAAAGATGCATGAAATATGCCCTGCATCATTACTTACTCAGAGTTCACCACAGAGGGCACTGCTATAAAATCTGAGTATCTCCTACCTGTGAAACATGGTCAAGCTTTGATGTAAGTTGCCCCAAAATATGAACCAAAAGATTATGAAGCATTTATGATTTATTTTCTTAAATTTGATGTAATGGTTACTCAACATGATACATACAAAATATTAACCATATGAAAGTTAAACTATGTTTTACGGTCATATCAAAATGGATGTTTGTTTAACAGTGATGTGACATTTGTTACACAGTGTGATATTTGTCACACAGTGCTTATGTCAAGAGATGAAATATATATGCAGAATGATGTGACTCTTAATGATGGACACTGGCACACTTTGTGATATAATATATATTATCAGTACGTGCTGACAGAAGAAGTTGGGGAGGACAGGTATTTGTCGTGGCATACAGGTGGTTGTTTGAGAGCGCTTGAGGTGGCCAAGCTTCATGCCACACTTCTGGACTCAACACCTCCTCAATCCAACCTTACAGACCAACTACACTGTGCCACACAAAAATACACCTCTGTATTTCACACAGATCTGTTCAGAGGCATTTTTGTGGCAGCACCATGTAGATATTACCTTTGACATGGCAAGTTTTTCTCATCAGGCACGTGGCCAAGAATAGCTGTGTTTATGTTTGGAACCACTAGACTGCGCTGCTGAAAGGTGTGCATATAACCACTGAACATACCAGTCTGAGAACGAAACTGTCCTAGGCCTGCTTCAAATATGCAGGCCCCCAAACAACACAAGCCTCAAGTATGCATTGTTGATATTCTACAGTTGTGCCTTCCTTTGTACTAAGAGGCCAGTTTCCTTGCTAAGTTCACACCTGATCATCAAATGTGCTTCACCCTCTATTTACCAATATTTGTATGCGCTCAACAGGTAAAAGGTATACACCTTGGTAGGCAAATTCCTCCACAAGGATGTTTATTTTGTGTATTTGTGTGATTACAAATGGTTATTATTGCACAGTAAAGCAAGTCTTAACAAACAGATGATGCACATTTATTGTGTTGATTCGACACCATCAGTCCAACAGCCATTGTGCAAAGGGACAACAAATCTTCAAGAGAGATACAGTTACAATGACAAGTCTTACATAAACCTGTAGCATGGTGTCTCCAATGACAAGCTTTTCATAAACACCCAGATCAGAAGCCATCAATGACAAGCCTTATACAAACCCTCCAGATTTGAGTCTTCGTTGATAAGCCTTTCACAATACCAAAATCAGTGCCTTCAATGACAAGCCTTTCACAAACCACAAGATCGGAGCCCTTAATGCCAAGCCTTAAACAAACCCCAAGATCGGAGCCTTCAATAACCAAGTCTTAACACACACACCCCCCCTGCCCCCAGCATATTGCCTTCAGGTAAGATACATTTGCTGAGCCTAACATTGGCATGTCATATATTTGGACAGTTCTGCAATTATTGGTCATTAAGAAGAAGAACTAACCTTTATGCAAGAACAACAATGATTATAGTCAAAAACCTCACAAGATAAAGCAAAATAAAAACTATAGTTTGATAGAATTCTTCCTGACAGAGACACGAGGTTTGATCTGGCTAAAGTGCCTCACAGCTCCAGGAGCCACCATGCAAAGATTTGAAGATCTTGTGATATTTGAGCATAATCATTGTGGAACAGTGATCAAAATAGTGCCCTGTCAGCTGAACTTACATTTCCAATGCATCTTAATATAGCCATTAGCACCTGTGACGTTGCCGGGTTCATTCTGAAGGTGTACAATACTTTTCACTTCAGCAAGGCGTCTTGTGCAATTATCTAGTTTATGTAAGAGACGTGAAGGAAGAACCAAGTGGGGATCAGACAGGATTAGATCTGACATTGATGCTGCGAAGCCTACAGATGGCAATTCTCAGCAGAAATTTAGGCTGGCTCAGTGACTCTGACATGGTCCCAGTGTGACACACAGAAGGTCACTCTGTGATGTTCTGCAGTTATTGTAAAAAGTTAAAGGAAGTGAAAATGTAGAATATTACTATGATATGCCAAATTATAAAGGCACTAGGGTTCAGCTCAGCTTGGTGTTTTTTTCTGGTATGCAAGTAAAGTAAATATATATTTTAATATTATTTTTCAATGCACCTATAACATGTTTATCAACATTTTTGTTCCATGGCGCCATATTTAAAGTCTCAATATTAGAGTCTGGACTTACAATTACGGTGTCTGGCACTGCCTTGATTTTAAGAGGCACAGTAAAAATACAAGTAGCATAAAGCATGGTCTGAAACAGGCCTGAAAGGTACTCTCCTTGGGTTTTTTTTAAAGTGGAGAATGTTGGTTGGGCTCATGGATGGGGGACAACAATTTATGGCTGCTGATTTTTGGTTGGAAATTCCTCTCAGACTGCTCTGGCATATGAACAGCAGGCTTCCTTACTGACACACGGACTGGCATCAGAGATGGACAAGATGGTCAGCTTCCTTACTGGTACACGGACTGGCATTGGAGATGGGACAAGATGGTCAGCTTCCTTACTGGTACACGAACTGGCATCGGAGATGGACAAGATGGTCAGCTTCCTTACTGGCACACAGACTGGCATCAGAGATGGACAAGATGGTCAGCTTCCTTACTGGTACACGAACTGGCGTTGGAGATGGGACAAGATGGTCAGCTTCCTTACTGGTACACGGACTGGCGTTGGAGATGGGACAAGATGGTCAGCTTCCTTACTGGTACACGGACTGGCCTCAGAGATGGACAAGATGGTCAGCTTCCTTACTGGCACACGGACTGGCATCGGAGATGGACAAGATGGTCAGCTTCCTTACTGGCACACGAACTGGCATTGGAGATGGACAAGATGGTCAGCTTCCTTACTGGTACACGGACTGGCCTCAGAGATGGACAAGATGGTCAGCTTCCATACTGGCACACGGACTGGCATCAGAGATGGACAAGATGGTCAGCTTCCTTACTGGCACACGAACTGGCATTGGAGATGGACAAGATGGTCAGCTTCCTTACTGGCACACGGACTGGCATCGGAGATGGACAAGATGGTCAGCTTCCTTACTGGCACACGGACTGGCATCGGAGATGGACAAGATGGTCAGCTTCCTTACTGGTACACGGACTGGCATTGGAGATGGACAAGATGGTCAGCTTCCTTACTGGCACACGGACTGGCATCGGAGATGGACAAGATGGTCAGCTTCCTTACTGGTACACAGACTGGCATCAGAGTATGAGACGGATAGGATGGTTTGCCTGCACACACCATTGTATCAGAAAAAAATAGCTTTTATGATGCAAACAGAAATTTAAAGAACTATTTTGTCCTGTATGAAGGTCATGCAAAGACCTTGACACTCCATTTATTTCAAATGTACACAAATTAATTATGCCCTCCTCCTCCGAGGGAGGGCATATAGTAATCACTTTTCCGTCCGTGAGTCTGTGTGTCCGTGCGTCCGTCACAATATTTGGAATGGCCAACACTCGAAAGTGGCTGGACCACAGGGATGATACTACATATGCCTACAACAATATAGTCCAAGTAAATATTTTCCATGAAAGTTTGGTGACCTAGGTCAAAGGTCAAGGTCGCAGTGACCATCGGGTCAACTTTGGCCGTGAGCGCTCTAACTTCTATAAAAATGTTTCAATTTTGACACAAGTTGGTGTACAGGTGTATTTTATGAGGGGCTAGGCTAAGTTCGATGATGGGCGATACTGACCGAATTTTGAAGTCATGGCGGCCATTTTTCAAAATGGCCGACGTGCCGATTTTGAGAATACACTTATATCAAACATTATTACTTATTATCAATTGGTATAAGCTTCAAAAATGTTAATTTATGTAATTGGGTCAGTGTGGCCTACTTTTCAGGTGAAAATCGACATCCCCATTAGTATTTAGAGTGGCCCTCATTTCAATGCTGCAGGACATTGGGGTTTGATTCTACATAATGTTTGTAAAACTAAAGACCCCATAAAAAGATTCCATGGAATTTTTCCAACCAAGGTCAAAGGTCAAGGTCGCAGTGACCATCGGGTCAACTTTGGCCGTGAGCGCTCTATCTTCAGTAGAAATGTTTCAATTTTGACACAAGTTGGTGTACAGGTGTATTTTATGAGGGGCTAGGCTAAGTTCGATGATGGATAATACTGACCAAATTTTGAAGCCACAGCAGCCATTTTTCAAAATGGCTGACATGCCGATTTTGTTAATTCTTTGCAGAATACACATATATCAAACATTATTACTTATTATCAATTGGTATAAGCTGCAAAAATGTTAATTTATGTAATTGGGTCAGTGTGACCTACTTTTCAGGTGAAAATCGACATCCCCATTAGTATTTAGAGTGGCCCTCATTTCAATGCTCCAGAACATTGGGGTTTGATTCTACATAATGGATGCTGATTCTGTGAATTTGAGTTGTGGGGCAAACTGGCCACTAGGCGGCACTGGCCACAGGGGTATGCAGGAGGAGGGCATTGTTCTGCGTTCTCTGAGCGCATTTTAATTCCTGAGGATAAGCAACAGTAAACAAGTTTCCAAGACATGCCTCCCACACAGCACTATACATTATCACAGTGCATTCAGTACGAGTTGATTATGTACACATATAGTTAAGGAATAATATGTTTAGCCTGTTCTTCCCTGTGACACCCATACATTACCACGGTGCATTCAGTATGAGTTATAATATGTGTGCATTCAGCTGAAGGTATATGTTTATTCTGTTCCTCCTTGTGACACCCGTATATTATCACAGTGCATTCAGTATGAGTTATAATATGTGTGTATTCAGCTTGAGGTATAATATGTTTAGTCTGTTCCTCCTTGTGACACCCGTATATTATCACAGTGCATTCAGTATGAGTTATAATATGTGTGTATTCAGCTTGAGGTATAATATGTTTATTCTGTTCCTCCTTGTGACACCCGTATATTATCACAGTGCATTCAGTATGAGTTAAAATATGTGTGCATTCAGCTGGAGGTATAAGTGTATGGATATTGACAATCTAACAATATAGATAAGATATTGTTTTAAAATAAGACAAATTAGTTTGGACAAAGGCCAAGACAATAATTTGGAACTTTGAATTCTCTAATAATAAAGACCAAAAAAATGGTTAATACTGTAATATTATTTATTATCATAATACAAATGTTATGTTTATGGCTTAGTCAAATTGTCATCTCATTCATCAGCTAAGTATTGAAAATGAACCTTACATTTATTTTCTTTTGACTTTTAATAGTCAAACTTCCTTGAAACAACTTCCTTGAAACAAATTAACCTAAGCCATGAAGTGGTATTTTGGAGATGAAAAATCTTGTGAAGAAATGTTAAAAGAATGATATTTTTTAATTATGGTGCTTCTTATCTGAACATCTTGTTGTTTGTACCACTGTCTGGGTCGTGTGAACATGACACCTGAAGAATGTCGCAAGCTATTCTCAAAGGTGCATGTGGATGATGAGTGTCATTTTAACCTCCATGCCAATGACCTTGACATGAATTTCAAGGTCATTTGTTCCAGCATCAAGGAAAGCCTATCAAAAGGATGTTCTCTTTATGATTCAAACATCATGATTGATATTCAAAGGTTATTTTGGGTTTATTACTAAAAATTTATTGAAGCTTGAAAACAAGTTATGGAATGTGCAATAATATTTTTGGAACCCAATAACTTTGATTCATGTGAATTATTTTTTAGATGAGGACAATATTGGTATTGCTTTACAATTGAAATTTATATATTGTTTTGACTGATAAACAGGACCATTCAGTTATGTGTCTATGGGATAGAAAATCATGTAGGTAAATATTACCCCAAATATACAGTCGGTAGAAAAACCTCAGACATGATATTCAGGTTGGATAGATAATATTTAAGGTAGGATTGTGTTGTTGTAGAGGGAAATAAGCCAGAATAATATTGCGTATGGCCTTGGGATAGGGTAACAGAAGATCACTTTTTTTCCAAGGTGTGAATACTCCATAGGTAGTTTCCTTGTTGCAACATTATGATGTTGGTAAAAACTAGTGCCAACCAAAGTGTATTTAAGACTTGTAAGATATCAGTTTATTTTTGTAATAAACTGAAAATATAGTTATATTGGAATATAAGAAATAAGACTTAGATGCACAAGTAAATATAGTTTTGTAAAAGTTGTTTAATTTTTTGTGAAAATGAATGACCTTTGAACTTTTGAAATAAATATATGGTCGTTCTGTACAAGGTGTGCTTGTGATTGCAGAAAGCCCACTCTTGAACCTGATTTTTTTTTCACCAACTCTTTCATCAGGTGGTATGGAGAATGAAAAAAGGGTGACAGCTTGAAATGTGGATAGCAAGTGATCTGTTTTGAGTGTTTGAGAAGCTGATGTCCATCAAGCAAAGTTTGTTGTGAAACCAAAAACCACACCCGTTATATCTGGCCAATTATACTATACAGAATGTAAGGTGAGGGTTGACGCTCAGCATGACCTTTCTTTCAGGTACAGGGGTACTGGACCCCAAGGGGACAAAAGAGGGCAGGAGACATGAGGAATCCCTCATATACACAGGTGGTCTTCTACATGCTGAGCTAGGGATTCTAGTGTGGGGTACTACCTGAACGAAGCCAAACATTTGGTGCTAAGGTGTTGGAAGCAGGTTTTAATTCTGGACTCGAGAAAATACACGATAATCTAGAAATAATACATTCCAAGATTTGTCTTATTTGTATAATATTTTCATGAAATTTCATTCTGTTTTGTCTCAGGATTAATTACTTTGAATAATTGATTAGTAGAATTTAGATAAAAGTTTCTGTATTAATGATATCTTTTATGAATTGACAAGGAAATTACTGTTGTTGATTGTCACATTTTATCAATTATATTACAGAGATCATTCAGTTGATAAAATATCAGGAAAAGTAATATATTATCAAATTATGATCTGTAATATATTGGCACAACATTTTCCATGTAAATAATGGTATTGGTGTAGTCGTGAGATTCTCGATTGCAAATGAAGTAAGGCTGCATGGTCGAGAAGGAACAGTTAGGTACACAGGTAGGCTGTATGGTTGAGTAGGAACAGTTAGGTATACAGGTAGGCTGTATGGTTGAGCAGGAACAGTTAGGTATACAGTAGGCTGCATGGTTGAGAAGGAACAGTTAGATATACAGGTAGGTTGCATGGTTGAGAAGGAACAGTTAGATATACAGGTAGGCTGCATGGTTGAGAAGGAACAGTTAGATATACAGGTAGGCTGCATGGTTGAGTAGGAACAGTTAGATATACAGTAGGCTGCATGGTTGAGAAGGAACAGTTAGATATACAGGTAGGTTGCATGGTTGAGTAGGAACAGTTAGATATGCTGTAGGCTGCATGTTTGAGCAGGAACAGTTAGATATACAGTAGGCTGTATGGTTGAGTAGGAACAGTTAGATATACAGGTAGGTTGCATAGTTGAGAAGGGACAGTTAGGTATAGTATACAGGTAGGCTGCATGGTTGAGTAGGAACAGTTAGGTATACAGGTAGGCTGTATGGTTGAGCAGGAACAGTTAGATATACAGGTAGGCTGTATGGTTGAGAAGGAAAAGTTAGGTATACAGGTAGGCTGCATGGTTGAGAAGGAACAGGTATACAAGCATGCTGCTTGATTAAACAGGAACATTGATATGAAAGGAAGGGGAAAACTGCAGGTTTGAGCATGGACACTTTACGCTCAGATTTATTTCATGTCATCAATATTAATGACCAGTGTCTGAAAAAAGTAAGATAAAGGACGATTTTGCAATTAGAGTGTAAAAATATTTGCCACAGAATTCAACCTGTTTATGATTATTTAACACAACAGTCAACAGTCAACAGGCTTGCATTCATAAATACTTTTGGGTACTTTTGTTTTACAATATAAATCTGACTGATTTTGGAGAGACATCAGGAGGGTCAATGATATGTATTATCTTGATATATGAGAATGATATGGGAGACTGATATATCAGAAAGGTCAATGATATGAGAGACATTAATATGACAGAAAGGTCAATGATATGAGACATTAATATATCAGAAAGGTCAACGACATGTGTGATATTGATATATGAGAAAGGTCAATGATATTGAAGACTTTGATATATCAGAAAGGTCAATGACATGTGAGATTTTGATATATGAGAAAGGTCAATGATATTGAAGACTGATATATCAGAAAGGTCAATGACATGTGAGATTTTGATATATGAGAAAGGTCAATGATATTGAAGACTGATATATCAGAAAAGTCAATAACATGTGAGATTTTGATATACCAAAAAGGTCAATAATGTGGGAGACTTTGATATATCATAAAGGTCAATGACATGTTAGATTTTGATATATGAGAAAGGTCTCCTCTACAGCAACAAAGTGTCTGCTGGAGGTAAGAAAGCAATAGGTAAATCTCCTGCAAATATCTGCGTGTTTTGATGTCGGAAGTTGACATGTGTCGCTGTCAACTAACACAGTAAAACATAACTTGCTCAGTGGGTCTTGACCTACTTGATCACAAAATGTGCAGTCTCAAGAGTATTTTCGTCTTCCTGTGCGTGCAAAAAGTTAAGCAGTTGCAAGAAGTAAACTGATTCAAATATCTGGATATTTGCCCCAACCCTCATCTCAGTATGAAGGGGCATATATAAATATGTGTGTTGTAAAAAGACTAACATATGTGTCGCATGAAAAAAAGCTTGATATGTAAAGTAGTCTCTCGGAATGCTAATGAGCTTTTAAACCATGAGTTAAGTGAAGTTAACTCTTGGTCTGTGTTTTGTGAAGAAAGTTTGGTGGATGGCAGAAATGGTAAATTATAGACAGCTGTGGGAGCTAGTTACCATGTTGTTCTGGCTGGTAGTCCCTGTTATGTGGTATCCTCTGCCAAACCTAAATTGGATCTTGCCTATCCATTAACACTGTTCATTCCAAACAGACAGTGCTGCCCTCTACCTTGCCAACTTGCCAAGTACCCACTGTGCTGTTTGCCAGTTGGGCAAATTTGAGTGAAAATGGAGACTTGATTTCTTATCAGTGAGTAAATGGCTATGATTCACAACTTTGAACCAGACACAAACAGAAGTTATTTGGAAATAATAGCCACTAACTGTTTATCATAATATATAAATCAGTCATCAATCAAAAGTTCCCAGATATCATTGTGACTCATTAATTTTAAGTTCCCAGATATAATTGTGACTCATTAATCAAAATTTCCCAGATATAATTCTGATTTATGCCTGATTGTGTGACAGGAAACTTAAACCTGATTATGTGATAAAAAAAAAATGCAAGCACAATTTTTTTTCTGTCTTATTTCTTTTTCTGTCTTCTTTTCTTGAGTGAACTTTTTGTGAGCCAATTACAAATGCTCTATTTTTTCATGAGATACGACATGTTTAAGACCGGCAAAGTCAAAATATAGCATTTTATATATCAGGCTTCTATAAAGATGTATTTTTGAGAGATAGAAATAGCACATTATAATTACTAAATATTGATTACATATGATTCAGGAAAAGCTAATCATTTGTTTGAATATCTTAAGATACCACTAGAAGATGGTCAAGCAGTGACATATTATTTCCATGGATATGACACATGTTTTATCCACTAACAATGGTTTAATGTTCTATCCTAGACACTTACTCAATAATTTGTTTTTTCTCATTTCAGGTAAGTTGGTCCCTGGAAGGCAAGTGAAGTATGTCATTGATGATTGTCTCCAACTCAAAATATCCTTAGTTTGCCACCAGGTAAAGTTTTCAAGATTCCAGGATTTCACAATAAATACTTCCAGGGGTTTGGTCACATCACTCTGCAGTTGACATTTGGAGAGTATACCTGCAAGATGAGATCTGTATATTTAGCATCTTCAACCCAGAATGTGAAAGTGAAGAAAGCTAAATGAAAAGTAGAAGAAATAATGGGTGTCGGCAATGCAATTACATACATTTTTATTTAAATATTTAGACACTTAAATTGGATTGAAGAATAGTTTTCAAATGGTTCTTATTTTTAAAGATTTTGTGTCAGGAAGATTAATTGAAGAGAAAAAGATTCTTGCAGCATTTCTGTTCCCTGAGAGTAAGAAATGTAATCCAATATAGTGGATTTGAAGACAGGTTTTGGATATATGCTGTGATTTTTAGTGGCTAAATGGAATATATTTTGACTTCAGTAGCCCTTTTATGAAGAAATGTGTGAACAAAATTTATGTAAGAAGTTGTAAAGCAAGATGAAAAGGTGGACTATTGGGATCAGTACAAGGAAAGACACTTGAAACACACTAACTAATATCAAGGGGAAAATCAAAGATGAGTAATAAACATCAAACTCAGGAGAATGCAATTATTCAATATTCCTGGATTTTGGCAAATGTGTTATGGTCAGCAGAGAGGGCCATTTGTGCAGTTTTACAGACATCATCCTGTTTCTGTTGAATAAGAAGAACACACCTCAGCTTGTGATATGGGAGGATTACACAGAGAGCAGAAGGAGCTCTGGGTTTAATGTAATTTTGTGTAATGTGCTAATTTAACTCTGTATATTTTGAATTACTGAGGCTGATATCCATTGTTAACAAAACACCTGAAATATAGAGTTTAGGAAGGAATTCTCAGCATTTTCTGTTAATAATATGACTCACTTTTATGTATCAGATATATAATTTGAGAAACATTGTATTGGTGATATGGAACATTAAGAACAAATGTGACAATCCTTGGGCCATATTCACTATACTCTTCATTGTGAGAATGTTGAGTATGGAACCCCAAGATTAGCACCCTCCAAGCACAGGTGGGCACAGGTAGGCAATTCTACATAACACCAGCCAGGTATGTGGGGCCAGATGAAGGTAACCAGGGTGAACATAGGTGTGTCAGTGTCAAGCAACATAGTGAACTGCAGGGCTGAGATGATGGAAAGGGTGAGAAATGGGGGAGTTGAGAGGCAAAAACAGGGGGCCTGAAATGATGCAGGTTACCAAGCTGAGCATATGGTGTCTTTCGAGGAGTTTGTAGGCTACAAGTGTAAATGAAAGAAAAGAAAGAAATGTCTTCAAAAGAGATTGAAAACATATGAAATCTAAATAGGTGTCTGTAGAAGAGGATGAGGTAAAGTTAGATATGCAGGGTGTGTTTAGAAGAGCTGAGGAAAAAGACACAGGTTGTATTATAGGGGAGAATGAGCACAGGAAGGAGACACTGGATGGCTTTAGAATAGAATGAAGCAGGGTGAAATCACAAAATGGTGTCTTTAGAGGAGAGGGAACTCAGGAAAGAGATAAACAGAGTGAAACCAGGTGAATTTTTGGATTGAAACAGGGTGAGTTTAAGGGAGCATATGTGAAATGGGTGAGGGTAACTTGTATGAACAGAGGAAAAATGATAAGGTTACCAATTGGTAAGTACAGGTTACCTCATCCCTTCACCTCCTTACCTTCTTAAGAACCTTTTCAGCCTCTATTCACCATAATTTATGAGGATATATATATATATATATATATATATATATATATATATATATATATATATATATATATATATATATATATATATATATATATATATATATATATATATATACCTCAAAAACAAAAAAGCTATATATACCTCAAAAACAAAAAAGTATATTATATCTATAAACAAAAAATTGATATGTATTAAGCAATCTGTTGATCTCCACCCTGCCCATCTTGAAACTGGACTTCTTCATTATTTCCTGCTGAATAAAGCCAGAGATTCACCAGCTCGGCAGTTGTTTTATATATCACACTTGTGGATCCTAGCAAAAGATAACTCACTGGAACTTCTGTTGCAGCCGAAAGTGGAAGAGCAAGGCATTGATTTTAAAATGTGATGTATATAATGAAAGAAACTTGATAGTTATACTTGATTCTTTTATATCATTCAAGAGTTTGATGTAAAATTTACCAGAAACGAAAAGTTTACATTTGAAATAACCAAAAGCTACACTATAGCAGTGATTGGGAAGGAAAAATTAGTTTATGAGACAATTTCCCCATCCTGTCAAAAAGTAATGGGACAATTTATCCCACAATAGAACATTCCCAGATATTTTTATACTCTTTTGGTATTGTATGACCCATATTTTTCTAGCTATCAGACGTACATATTATTTGTGAGTTATATCATTTTTTCCTTCAGATTTTTAGCATGAAATAAAATTATCACTAGGGGGCATTGCTGTCCTCAGGGCAACTTTAATTGAATCAATGGGACACCTGGTGGACAGTACGCAGTGACATCTGGTAGTAAATGTCAATGCTGTCCCCATGCTTTTCAAACCAATATGGTGCCCACACGATTTCGGACAAAATTTGTTGATTTACCAAGCATTTTAGGCACTTTGCTGTATATGACAATTGGCACATATGTTAGGTTAAGTAATGGGACAAATGTAATTCAAATACAACTTTGGCACATGGCTTAATGCATTCCCAATCACTGTATAGTTGTGATGACCTGTCAATGTGTAGATATATGTAAGGTGTCCACTGAAGGTGTGATGACCAATGGATGGGTAAGGTGTCCACTGAAGGTGTGATGACCAATGGATGGGTAGGGTGTCCACTGTAGATGTTACAATCTATTGATGTGTAATGTGTCCACTGTAAGTGTGTCTCTGGAAGGGTGTCCACTGTATATGTCACAAGATCTAATGATGTGTAAGGTGTCCATGGTAGGTGTGATAACCTTTGGGTGTGTATAGGGTGTCCACTGCAGCTGTGATGACCTATGGATGTGTAGGTTGTCCACTGTAGGTGTGATTACCTATGGATGTGTAGGTTGTCCACTGTAGGTGTGATTACCTAAGGATGTGTAGGTTGTCCACTGTAGGTGTGATTACCTATGGATGTGTAGGTTGTCCACTGTAGGTGTGATTACCTACGGATGTGTAGGTTGTCCACTGTAGGTGTGAATACCTATGGATGTGTAGGTTGTCCACTGCAGGTGTAATGACCTATCAATGTGTAGGTTGTCCACTGCAGACCTGTGTAATTACCTATGTATGTGTAGGATGTCCACTGCGGGTGTAATGACCTTTGGATGTCTAGGGTGTATTGAACCCTTGCAAATGTGCATGTCATTTGTACACATCACCTACCACCTGCAGGAAGGTATAGAGTTGGCTGAGCCACTGACATGTGTCCATTCCATTTAATGTAAGATGTATCTTGTCTACAGTTTAGTGACCTATAGCGTGACACTTATTTCTCTCATAAAGTTTATCCATATTTTCAAGAAAGCTTAGTGTAGCTGTGGTACAACGCAACAGAAATATGTATATTTCATTGTGTAGGCTTACAAGCAGAGTTTTGTCATATTTTTTTCTGAATGCCATGTTTTTTATATGTAGAGGAAAGGTCAGAGGAATACATGTAGTTGTTGATTCAGTAATCAGGAGGTAATGTGGAGGCTTTCATGTGCAGGTGCTCAAGTACAGACTGATTCAGGCGAGTGGCATGGACTGTTGTCAGGTTCATGTTAAGGTCATGTTGAGTCTGGGACCTGGTGTACATAGCTGGATGACAGCCCTGCGTAGACAAGTGAACTCATCCTCTCATAGAGGGCTTCAAGATACGTGAAGGCACTCATTGCATTGGCTGAATGGTGGATTTTAGCTTTCTCTTTTAATCATTAGATTTTAGACAGTTCTACAGTTCCAGATCTGCTTTGTTTTAACTGTTCTAACATGCAGTTTTCAATGGGGCAATATGGCGACTAGCAGTCGACCTATGGCAGAGTATAATATCTTCACAGGTTCAATCATTCTTTATACAAAGCAGAATCCAGCGTGATATCTTCCCAGGTACAAAAATTCTCAGCACATTCTCATGAGACTTTGTAACATCATAGAAATTTTCAATCAATGAAATTCATCCTTATCAGGTAAGCAATCCTCCATACATAACAAACTCCAAGATGATATTGAAGAGGCAACAGATTGCTGATAGATCTTCTGACTAAACATACTTGGATGATGTCTGTCAGAAAAGTCACCACATCCTCCTACATCCATCTCACCAACAATAAACACTAATCTCGAGAGAGTTTTTTTACACAGTATTGTCACATACACAAACAGATAAAACCTGACAGAGAAAAACGATACATGCAAAAATGCCTTATCTGGATGTTATCAGGTTGAAGAGGGCTGCTGGCAAATTTGACATGTGTCATATAGTGTTATAGCAAGAAGCATGTTGTGTACCTGTGTTCATGTCAAGAGCACCTCACCCGGACCTCTCCCCTGACATATATCATGGCAGTGAGATGGAGAGGTGGCATTAAATGCCACCAAAGTAAAACCCATCTCAGCAGATTCTCATCTCCTAATATCTCTAATTATACAGATCGTCATATGAAAAGAGGAACTCAATCTCATGATTTTCTTTCCTGGATTTTGATAAAGTAAATAGAATACAGTGTCACTATTAATTAACTGATCACCAACAATAATATAATATTAAAAGTGTTCAAATATCAATGTCATGATTTAAAGATCATTTAATTCTCAGTCTCAGTACGTCAAACTGTAAATACCACGGCAAATAATTGGTGAGTTGTCAGGGTTCAGTCAGCTGTACCCACAATAACAAGAGTTCGGTCAGCTGTAACTAAATACATTAACAAAAGTACAATTAGTTGTAGCCACCAGAACAAGAGTTCAGTCAGCTGTAACCACATTAACAAGAGTTCAGTCATCTCTAATCAATTATCTATGTTTTCCTCATGTGACCAGTAGTAGCTGTAATAATAATCAGCAGACATTTTGGAACCATTTGAACAAAATCAAGATATTTTGTCCACATAGATTTGTTGTTGCTTCTTGGAAACTTGTGGTGAGAATGACAATTTCAAAACTTCTTTGATTTCCATAATCAAAAGGTAATTTGTAAGTGGTTGCACAGGTGTGTGTATATGCTGTGGAATGCAGGTGTTATGTTATGTTGGCTTTGATCTGTGTACTCTGAGAGGCTTACCTTTCCCTATCCACCCCTATCTGCCTCCTCAACCCTTCCCTCATACCATTGATTCAACCTCATATCTGCAGTCAGCTTCTTGTTCTTCGAGTGATTGAGCACAATCCCATTTTAATGATTTTCTGCATGTTTAATTACCTAGAAAGAGGATTTTTCTAGGTAGGAGGATAAAAAACATACCAAATATTAATCAAAAACAAGCAACTTTGTACATGAAGAAAATGTATGTATTAATCCTGTAAAAACTGTTGAAAAATTGGTTAATATTTTTTTTTTTTTAATTTTTATTCCCTCCATATGCAGGTTGTTATACACTTGTAATGAAGATAAATGCACCACCCATAGCACAGTGGCACCAGAGGGTATCTTCAGACCCTTCCTGGGTGCTGTCTTTTTTCTGTGCCTGCAAAAGAGCTCAGATTTATGTTTAGTCCCAAAGAGTTTAGTTATTGCACAATATAAGATTAATATTATTGATGATTGTCCTGAACCAGACACCAATTAAGGACTATTTTAGGCCATGTGCCATCATATTGTTCATGAATGTGAATTTTACTCTGTTTCTAACCAAAATTGACCAATTGTTGACAGTAGGTATTGTAAACGTGATTTTTTTTACTCATCAAATTTTCAAAATTAAAATGGTTATTTGTGTCCTGTTGTTTGCTTATAGAAGAGAATATATGATCTCACAAAATCAAATTACAAAATAGTTGAAAATATTAATGATAAAAGTATAAACCTGAAAAATATATATATAAATAAACAAGAATGGTGGCATTACCCTGAATTCTGACTGTCTACGTGCACCCTTTTTCCATACTTAACACAGTTTCGCATCCAGAAATGGGACCAGAAGAATAAAAAAAAACTGAAAGGTATCAAAAATAGTTACGTTGTATTAGAAATGACAGGTTTATGACAAAGCTAGCATGGACTACAGACTGAGAGATGATGAACACAGGTTGAGTTATCCCCAGAACACTGTTTTGTACAACCAGGCAACCAGTGCAGCCCCAATATTATGGGCTGGGAAATCCATAGTGTACTGTGCTCTACAACCAAGTTACTGGTGCAGCCTCAATATCACAGGCTGAGCTATCTCCAGGGCACCGTACTACACAGTCAAGCTACCGGTGCAGCCTCAATAACACAGGTTGAGCTATCCCCAGGGCACCAAACTACACAGCCAAGCTACCGGTGCAGCCTCAATATCACAGGCTGAGCTATCCCCAAGGCACCGTACTACACAGCCAAGCTACCGGTGCAGCCTCAATAACACAGGTTGAGCTATCCCCAGGGCACCGAACTACACAGCCAACCTACCGGTGCAGCCTCAATATCACAGGCTGAGCTATCCCCAAGGCACCGTATACACAGCCAAGCTACAGGTGCAGCCTCAATATCACAGGCTGAGCTATCCCCAGGGCACCGTAGTACACAGATAAACTACAGGTGCAGCCTCAATATCACAGGCTGAGCTATCCCCAGGGCACCATACTGCACAGCCAAGCTACCGGTGCAGCCTCAATATCACAGGCTGAGCTATCCCCAGGGCAGTGTTTTGTAGAGTCAAGCTTTGAGTGCACACCAGCCCTTTTCTTGAACTTTACCTGCATATTTAAATATCAGATGCAAAAACAATAAAATGAATGGAACTTTCATATAAGTGATTAATTACCCCCTTACACCAATAGCTTGAAAAATGCAGTAAGGGAACATGGATGTAGACTACATGAGAAATTATCACACAATAGATGGGGCGCAGGGTTTAGTAAGTGGATCACTTGGATCAGAGGTTCTGTCTTCTGTGGTGCCCTCTACACGGATGCCCAGGGGTGTTAATCCCTGAGTAGTATAGATAACTGGAGATTCTGCTAATGAGCCTGGCCTTGTCCACTTCACAAAAGACCCCTGTAATGTGTGTTTTATTGCGTCTGCATGTCAGAAGTGTGTTCATTCAATGATGGTTAGCAGGCTGTGTTGTGGTTGTTGGCCTGTATAGTGTGGGTTCAGGTCCTCATAAATACTTGCTGTTCTCACCACACTTACGACATACACACGTATGGGTTTTGGGTGAGTAGCAAATGCTTCTCAAAGTATTCAATTGAGGAGAACAGTCAGGAGAAGAAACTGGCATTAATTATATAGTAATTAATTAATATCAAGGGGTATGAAAAAGAGATGGTTCTTGAGAAACCGATAAGAGAGAAGTTGCAATCTGACATTGCATAAAGCTTAAGGTTTAGCATCAATTTTAATTTATGACAAAATATATGGAAAATATCAAGATATTGAAAGCAAGGAACATGATAATATTGCGCACTGTATCTCATATCTGATTTCCTTTGTGATTTGATTAAAATTATGTCATCTTAAGAACGCTTCAAAATGATGAGATTTTATGGAATAATTAATTCCAAATATAATCAATAAAATCAGAAGTGGCAAAATAAATTATCTTTCAAAAGGGACACCTTAATTGTCATGAAGAAAAGTAATTTTTATTCTCACTCATTTTTAATCAAGGTAGAGTGATTATTTTTGACAATTTATCAGAATTGATTCATTGAACATAGGTTTATTTGATGTTGATATGTGTGGTGAAAATAATTTGGTCATGTGAAAGTTTCTTTTTGAGTATGCTGGAAAAAGTGCCATAATCAAGACACTTTTTGTGAAGGCAGAGATGTGAATAAGATCAAATGTAGCACAGCAGTCAGACAAACAGACCTACAGCATACCTGGTCATAGTGGGTGCAGGCTGTGGATGGTGCCAGGAATGCCTCAGTAAATCTGCTCATCAATTATGGCTCACAATTATTTTTCAGAGATGCAAATTAATCTTACACCAAAGATCTACATTGATTTGGATTATTTTCATGGGATAAATAAGAA
Organism: Amphiduros pacificus; assembly: GCA_949316495.1. NCBI lineage: Eukaryota > Metazoa > Annelida > Polychaeta > Phyllodocida > Hesionidae > Amphiduros > Amphiduros pacificus. Next base: position 31,147,645 of record OX439002.1, read on the forward strand.
ACTGGGTGGCAATAGTTATTTTTCATCGACCATCAAAGGTTTGGGAAACGGCAGTGAAAAATCTTTGTCAAGATGCTGTTAAAATTGTTGAACATGCGAGGCCAGGTGTGTTATGTGTGGTTACACTGCCAAAAAGGCAGGAATTAATCTTAAGGTTGAGGAATATGGTTTTATGGTGGGTAGTGACTTGAGGTGAAAAGAGTACATAACTTAAAGGTCACCCCATAGGATCTGGGGTCCTCTGCCTGCTGGCTTAGACTCTGAGTTAGCTCTGGGTCTGGCTCTGGCTCTGGGTCTGGCTCAAGATTTGACGCTGGCTCTGGCTGCCATGCCAGGATCATCGCTGATACGGACGGAAGGCGCATGGCCTAGGTGGTTGACTAGCAAAACATACAAGTGGTCAATGATATCTGACAGTAACATCCACTCACCCCCGTGAATGCTTGGGATGGGCACCAGACACTCTCTCTGCAGAATCCCACTCTGATCTGAGTCAGCAGGGAGTATGTCTCTACTAGCATCATAAGTTGTGTGGATGTATGTTTTCACCTCTGATGACCACAGCCCACCTTGATAGTGGCAGGCTTTGATATTGAGGGTTATGTTCCAAAAAGTTGGATGTTTTCAGATCCACTGGCACTTCTGTAATGGTATACAGGACCACAACATAAACTGGTGAAAATATCAGAAACATTCACTTAAATTGAAGGCAGTATTGCCCATACATATCTGTACTTTCCCAGGGGCTAAACAACCAGGGCAGTGCTATACAACCAGGGTAGTGCTAAACAACCAGGGTAGTGCTAATATCAAGTTTAGCTGCAATGACTGTAGGGTCTCCTGATCACAACAGCTGTATTGACTGTAGGGTCTCCTGATCACAACAGCTACATTGACTGTAGGGTCTCCTGAGCACAACAGCTGCAATGACTGTAGGGTCTCCTGATCACAACAGCTGTGTTGACTGTAGGGTCTCCTGATCACAACAGCTGCAATGACTGTAGGGTCTCCTGATCACAACAGCTGCAATGACTGTAGGGTCTCCTGATCACAACAGCTGTATTGACTGTAGGGTCTCCTGATCACAACAGCTGCATTGACTGTAGGGTCTCCTGATCATAACAGCTGCAATGACTGTAGGGTCTCCTGATCACAACAGCTGCAATGACTGTAGGGTCTCCTGATCACAACAGCTGTATTGACTGTAGGGTCTCCTGATCACAACAGCTGCATTGACTGTAGGGTCTCCTGAGCACAACAGCTGCTATGACTGTAGGGTCTCCTGATCACAACAGCTGCGTTGACTGTAGGGTCTCCTGATCACAACAGCTGCGTTGACAGTAGAGTATCCTTATTACAACAGTTGCAAGGACTACAGGGTCCCATAATTACAAAAGTTGCATTTTGCATAGGGTCTTCAAATCATGACAGCTACAATGACCACAGGGTCTCCTGATCACAACAACTGTAATGGCCACCAAATCCAAGTTCATTCTTTTTGTATTGTAGCTGCAAACCTCTGACATACAAACCAGGTGTTGCAGCTTGTCAAATAAGCAAGCATACAACATTTCTGGATAGTTCATGCATACCGACTTGTAACATTATGACATGATAGATGAATACTTATGGAAGCCAAATATTCAGGTATTAGCATGTAAACATACACCTGTGTTATGTTGGAAACATTAATATTCTGTAAAAACCAAGATGTGAAATCTGAGACAAAATTTGAGTTTGAAACATAACAAAATGGTATTGAAACAAGTAAGACGGATTGGCTTGTTATCCATGGCTGTCAAGTGGTATTGTGGACTGGTACTTTGAAAGCATTTTGTTGTGGTCCTTGAGGGCTTTTAATGTTAAGATAGGAAAAGAAGGAATGTGTTACCGGAGAACTATTAATAATACGTGTTGAATTCTTGTAACGATTTGTGCTCATGTAAATATCTGCACATGGCTCCTCACCACAGACAGACACATTAAAGCTGTGAACCTGAGAATGGAGTAATCAGGCAGAGAGCAGGTGAGAACAACTGATGTGTGTTCAGCCTTGGGCAGAGAGGGCAGGCTCGGGGGTCAGCCCAGCATGCTTGTACTTGCATGTAGTACCCTGCATACACCTCACAGTCTACTTCACTGATCCCTGCTCTATATCTTCACTATTGCCTCTCACATCTTGTAAAATTAGCAATATTAAAAAGGTCAATAAAACAAATAAGACACACATTTTAATTTTTTATTTTTGGGGTGAAAATATGGTCAGGGCTCGTGAAAATGCTTGCATGAAGAAAAGATTCTAAGGTATGGCATATTTTTGACATTTAGGGTTGTTCTGGTTGGTATTTGAGGTATAAGGCCAGTCAGAGTGGTGGTATGAACCAACAGCAACAGGTTTCCCCCTTTTAATCAAGTAAACCCGCCAACTATGGCACTCTGCCTTCTGCTGACTGGCTCATTTCTTGTGGCAAACTTGACCTTTTTCATCCTCTCTATCAAAAGTTGGTGTTTTCTGTTTGGTGGATTGCTTACACTCAAGCGTGGTACATCCTTGAGACTTCAGCTCAAGCTAATATATTATACTGAAAAACTGTCTCCAGGGAACAGAAAAACAGCAAAAATTGCTTGTGGCTAGGTTGGGTTTTTGTACGAGGCGTTCTGCAATGTGTTTTGACTTGTAGCGTATAGCATTGGTGTAAGCTACTTTCATCTTTATGGGCTTGCTTCAGACAACTCTTCTCTTCTACAGTTTCTAATCAATTAAAAAAGATGGCTATCTATTACTTACTTAAGTAAAGGTACACAAGTTTATCATCTGTGTTAAGCAGCTCAGAAATGACACTTTCTGGGCCTTTGTTGGGCTACAAAATGTTACATGTCTGTTCTCAACATTTTCCTTCCAGTCTAATAGGAAACTTTAATTAGGTAGCTTAGTATAGTAAATGTATTCATAGATTAGACCCAAGATATTGAATTTTGAATTCTTTTTTCAGGACATCGAAGTCAAGCATGATTTACCCTGTATCTCGTTTTTAACTTACTGTATCTTCTAGTTTGTTTTTGCTCAGGTGTGAATGACAGTAGGCTCAACTCAGCCTTATCAACACTTGTCATTTATAAAACGGAGGTGCTGAAATGAAGCCAGATCATATTAGAAGAGGAATGTGGTGCTTCTAGCTAGCACTGTCAGATATGTGTCTGACACACTCACTGTAGAAGATGGGACCAAGCTTGTCAGAGGTCTTGGTCCATTTGTGAAATGAAAGCTTTAAATGTATTTGTGCTGTGTTATTGGCATTTAAAGATTCATTTTATACTTGTTAGCTTTGTAATAAAAAAAAAATCCAGTTAGAGCTGGGATTCGGATTGAAAGTTTATGAACCTTCAAATCAGAGAAACTTTGAATTTGAATATGAAGTCAAGAGAGCAATGATAGGGTGGGACATACTTCAGTATACAGAGCTTGTGTCAGGCATTAATGTAGAAATCATATAATCCTTGGAGCCTTGTCATTCAAGGGATTCTGCTCCAATATTTTCTGTCAAGTTGTAGGGCATAATGCACTTTCTGAGTTCGCTTGTCAGCTTTTTGTACAAACATAACAGTGAAGAAAACATTGAATTAAAAAAAATATAAGACATGTCAAGATGTTTCACCAACATGCCACTTCTCGGCAAACATAATTAGCTGTGACAAATAATTTGTTATGAATATATGTATCCATTATCCAGCAAATCCTTGGCCAAAATATTACATAAGATAACTGAAGTTTATGTATGCTTGGTGAAAAGGGCTCGGCAAACTTGGCGTAGTATACAGACGGTTGATGAGAGCTGAGAGAATTGATCCTTGAACCTTGAAGGCCGGGTTGACTATTTCTTCATATCTGATAATGTGAGGCCTTCCTATATGTTTCCATGGGGCCCTTGCATGGTGCTTTGGGGTTGGGGGTATGATTCTTGAGGGCTAAATACCGGAATACACCAGGGTTCAGTGGTTACAATCAGGTGGTCGTTAAGGATGATACTTTGTGCAACAGCATCTTTATCATCATTATCTGATGTGGCATCCCAGTAGGCTGCCAGTCTAACCAGGTATTCTATTGACCTCTCCATACAGAGGTCATACTGAACCAAGTAGGTCACAAATCACAGGTATGCACACCTGACAGAGCGCCATCTAGCGAGTTGATAGGCAGTGGTTATTTTTGCTGTATGTGGGTCAGGCCATGTCCCCTGGCATGTGAGGTAATTGGCTGCTGACATCGTCTGGGCTCACTCCTCAGCCACCAGAGGGAGCTACCTGCTTCTCTGTCGCCTTTGATCTCAATGCTCAGCAGTCGAAATACACAGATTAATGGGTGTGTTGTTGCTTGACAGGCTGAGGGCCATAGCTCACATTGACATCAGGAGACGCCTCTGACACTAGTAGTCTGCGTGTATAGATAGCAGGTATTGATACCGCTTCCTCTTACTTGTCATGTCCTGTGCTCACACTTTAATCAATTAAATGACCGATCAATTAGATGACTATAGAATAAAACAATGTATGTCAGAGTCAAAATATATATATATTTTTTTTAATGAATAAATTTATGTGTTAAATTTATGTTTTCTATTGATGTAGTCATACGCAGATTGTTCAATTTCGAAATACTTAGGTGTTTTAAAAATAATAGTTGAAGGCTGGAGAATTTGACTGACATATAGTTATGGCTAAAAGTACTTTGCATACCAAGTGGCCTGGAGCCACAGGTTCTAACCATAAATTACCATTCATTAGAATACACTGCTGTCATATCCTCTGTAACAGACTTCCAGTGTATTAAAGCATTTTATATAAATGATAAAGTTATATAAAGTTATTGAATGTAGCCACAAGCCTTTTGGTCATATGTGACTAGAATGGTCCTTATGAATTAAATAATGCTTTATGTAATTCCTGAAAATGGTCACCACAAATCTGTGTTTAATGAAAAAAAATTCAAATCTGGACCAAATTGCCATGTAAATGATCTGACCATTCCAATTGTGAAAGGCCACAGTTCATGAAGCATTGACATTTTATGATTTTATAATATGAATAAGTACAAATTGAAGGATACAATATGTTTTTAATAGGCATCAATGAAGTAATACTATTGAATTCGTTTAACTATTGCAAAGTTTGAATTCTTGAGCCATTTGTGTTGAGATCGTAAGTTCACCCAGTTTATGATTCTCCAGTCTTTCCCATTACAGTGGGTGATCCAATAGGCTCATCCCTATTGTTATATTCTAATTTGATGGTCACCTTTAGAGGGATTAAATAAGGACGTGTTTGGTTTTTAGCCAAAAAACTAAAAGAGAAAGAGGTGATTTTTTTAACCTCAATATGTACTGATACAGAGGCAGAGATTGATAATCTGTTTATCTGTAGCTCTAAAATGCAACTTACTGAGATGCATGTTCAACAGTTCCTGAAACCTGCACTTGACTGTGGGGAAGTGTAAAGTACGTCTGGCATCCCACTGCTTCAAATGTCAGAAGTCAACCTGCAAGCTTTGACCAACAGCGGAAAGCAAAATAAAAAATAAAGTCAGCATGGACTGACAAATTTTTATGGCACAAGTTTAGTGTAAATGGCGCGATGTTTGCGCTACTTGTGTAGAGAGGATGAGTAAGGGATGGGCTCTGTGCCTTGTACTGCTAGGCCATGATAGCAGGTATGAATAGGCGATGACCAGACAAGCCTGAATCATAGTCACAACACTGAGCTTCACTTCCATACTAAATTATCACAGCCTAATGTATGGACATAGCTGAACTGGTTTTTTTGTGTCTATACTGATTCATCATTAATAACTGATGGATCTGTATCAAGGTGTCTGTACTAATTTATTGCTGTCTCACTTACATCATGTCACTACATTTTAATCAATAGCTGGCCTGTAACATCACATCTATTAAGGTTTAATACTGACTGATATATATCATCACATCTATGCTAATTTGTAATTAATGACCATGCCTATAATATCACATCTATACTTATATATGATTGACTCAATTGTGTCATCATGTCTGTACTAATTTATCACTGACTCACCATTATCATCACACCTATATGGAAGTGTATAGGGAATGACAAATAAATAAGTCAAAGTTAACCAGCATGATTAATGTAAGTTAACCAGCATGATTTAATTCTTGTGACTTGAAGTTAATGGATTCTCGGTAACCATTCTTTACAATATGATGTTAGTGAGGAGTAAATCATGGAAGATATTATGGTTCTATTTGGTGGCTCCCTCTGTCATTTCAATGGCTCTTTCCTGTGTGAAGTTTGGACAATGTTTACTTCCATTTGACCACATGGATTTTGACTGCACAGATCCCAACCCACAGGAAACTAACACTTGAGATTGGACTGCAGTCCTCGGTTCCCTCCACAGATATGTGTAATCACTTGAGTAAACCATGGGCTGTTTGTTTATTTTTTCCTTTTAGTTTTTCTCAGCAAGACAAATATTTCAGATATAGAAAAGAGAATAGGTTTATCTCCATTTAGGTACAACTGGTCTCATAAGACAAGTAAAAAATGCCTTGGGTTTATACATCACCATACATTGGAGAGTGGTGATTCAAGGATTAACTTTGACAGAAGAGGGAAGTTCTTTGTTTATAGACAGAAGCGTCTGCAGGAGGCACACACATTGATTGCTTAGCAACCAACTTTGGGCCAATCACAATATAAGGGTTGGATCCTCATTTGCATATTGCCCCACCACAGACAGCTTGGTCGTCATGGTGACAGGGTCTGGTTAGTGGAGCTTATCTACCACAAATTGCTCTATCTTTGTGGGGAAATATGCTTGGGTAATGCAAACACATTACAATTCCTGCAGCTTATGTAACCCATGTGCACATTTGATACCAAAGAATCTTAAGATTGTTGTTGGTAATTATTATTTGAAGTGTTGACAATAGATTTGTTAAATGAGATTATTTTCAAATTGGATTTGAATTCAAATTATGCAGGAAGTGTGGTTAAAGGTGTGAATAACATATTTCAAGACAGACATATTTTATATGTATATCACATGCATCCTATTTGTCATAGCACACACTGTGTTACTCCTGTTGGTGTTGGGATGTGGCACTGCCCAGTTTGACCAGGGCTCTCCTCTCCTATGTCTGGGGACACACTCCCAGCAGTAGTGTGGGGTTGAAGCATTGCCCAGAAGGACTCCGGGTCTCTTCTACCATGATTGAGGAGACACTCCAAGCAGTGGTATGGGATAAAAGCATTGCCCAGTTTGACCAAAACTTTTCTCTCCTCCAGTGTCCATCTTCAAAAACACTGGTAATATCACTGACAAAACATTTCACAATTTCTGCATTTTATGAAAAACTCAACTCCATTATTGTAACTTTAGATATTATTTCAAAGAAACAAAATGCACTATAAAGGTAATATTTAAAGGAACACATTTTATCAGGAACAATTTTTTTTTGCACAATTCAGATTTATGGATAGGAAGCAATATAAAAGTATGTAGTGTCTAAGTTTCTTGAATCACATGGATACTTTTTTGGAATTTGTTGTAAATTTGCAGACAACAGGCTCTACCATAATCTATCAAAAAGTTAAGACTTGAAAGAAAAACAGAAGAAAGATTGACTTTCAGTCTTGAAAAGGGCACATATTTCATTGAGAAGTTTCTCCCAGGCATTCAAGTGTCACCCTGTTTTAACTTTGAAATAATAAAGGACGTAGAGTTTATAACAAGGCGGGAGAAGAGATAATAATGAGTTTGCATCGTATAAAGGGGGTCATGACCGTGTTGTTTCCATGCTTTATGATGCCTGCAATACTGATAGTGGTCAGCTGAAGGTGATGGGTACAAATGCAAATACCTGATGTCTGATGGGCAGAGCTATGGCAAGGACAACAAGTAAAAACCATGGTGACCAGGGCTGGTAGACCTCACACAAACCAATGCTGCCACAGTTGTCATGAACATTGTGCAATAGTGATGCCCAACCTCTCTTTGATATCAGCCATGTTGTTTACTTACTGCCGGACCAGACAGACCAGGCACTCATCATGGATGAGAGGTATTTGTGAATGTGGTAGGGGGTCAGATGATGGGGGATCCAGGAAGGCAGGGGGAGCTGCCAGAGCAGAGATCTACACCTGAAAATGCTTGTACAACAGTGATTAATGAAAAGCACACTGCATATCATAATGATGCAGCCATTATGGAAGCCCTTATCAGAGTGGGCAGTGTCTTATCTTTGCATACTCCAGCTGCACATATAATTATGCCTCATTCCCCAAAGTTTTTCATTAGTGTTCAGTGTAAATATTATGATTGATTTTGAAAATGAGTGACAACATATAGATTTCGTTAGGTATATTTACATATTCATATATGATACTTTAAAGTTTTCAGTAATATAACTAAAATATTGGGTTGGAATATGTTATTAATAAAGATCATGAATTGTTTGTGAGTGTTTTATAATGTTGAAGTAGAAATGAAAGGATTAGAGTGGATGGCAGCTCTCAACTTGAAGGGTTTTTATCTCTCATTCATCAAACAGGAGCATCCAACTTTGTTGTTTGTAGTAGTTCCTGGCACTTCCTGGCTACCCTCTACCCCTGCCCCAAGTAGGTCACGCCTTGTGGGCCGGGCCACCAATCAGAGCACTGTATGCAAATGGGGGTCATTCACTGTGTTTCCAGCTGATGAGGAGGAAGCAGGAAGGCAGAGTCCCGGCAATGGTGTAGTTGAGTTTTCCATCGAATGAGCCCCTCAGGATTGTAGATTCTTACCGTGGACTTCTGTGTGCTGCTGACACAGCACCAGCACCAGGATATTACCAATGTTGTTACCATCTCCCAAAGTGAAGGAAGTAAGCAAAATAAGCCTATGCAAGATCAAACTAAAGGGCCACCTTCAGGCCCAGCAGAAGAAGCGGGCCCAGGCCAAGCAGCAGTTGAGCCCGCAGAAGCTCAAGAAGATGGCCTGTGCTACCGTACAGAATCCACCAACAGTTGGTAAGTTCAGCGTCCCACAAAACTCTACTTGTCCACATCATATATAGTAGAAACAGAACAGTTAGACCAACAGCCTCAAAGGGTGGAGTTACAAAGCCAGCAGGCTCATCTGGCCCTCATTGTGTGCAGGTAGCTTGAAGACAGGAAAACAGCTGACAGGGAGGGTGACTGGGCAGGACCCCGGGAGCCAGGCAAGGGAGAGGGGATAGGAGGCTACAGCTGATAGCCTTGTCTCAAGTGCCCTACTACTCAACCAAAACTCATGGACAGATTCTCACCTTCTCCTTTGATATAATTGAAATTATAAGAGAATAATACTCTTTGTTCTCGTCGTCATTGTAAGGTCCAAAAAACACATGTAACGTTTTTCACTGAGATATAGTTCAAGCATATTCTGATGTAAAGTTGTTTGTGAATTTATAGAAATTGGCATCAATTGTAAAGTTTACCAGATATTTATTTCAAGTTTCTTTATTTTGAGAGATTTAAATTCTAAAATCTCTTTCTCACAAACATGTTCCTGGAGAACAAAGACTGATTATATGTCAAACAACCTTTTGAAAAAAATATTCCAAAAAATAATCGACATGATAAAAGCAAGAGATTAATTTCAGGAAATGGAGATAAATATATGTGGCTATGAAGCCCAGGCTTCTTCCAATCTCATGCTCATGGATTAAAAAAGTTCAGCAAATATTATTTGTTTTGTGATTTGAAAAGATGTCAGGGAAAGAGATACTTGTTGCTAGGAAAATAATAATATGGTTATTTTTTATAATGGTTTTTCAATCCCTGATATAAATCTTTGACTTTGACAATTTTCAGATATTTTGGAGTGGAATATATCAAATCGAAATTAGTTTTTGTTATGTGTTGGAATGCTATGAAAAGATTTCTTGTTCAGGATAGTTTTGCGGCACTCATCAGAAAGAAATATATCTTGAGAAGAAAAGGATAAGGCTTAGACATAGAACAGACTACAGATATATAAGTGTGTTTGTGATGTAATATGTCAACAGGTTAATTATCAGGTGGCCATGTGTTGGCATTTAAACCTCACATGGCTTGGACCTTAGGGGAACTCTGGGGGCACTTCTAGCATTGTTTGGTAAATACTGCTCTCATAATCACAGGCCTGAATATATCTCCACAGGGATGTGTGTATAATGTATCATAGTGCAGCTTGACCCCCTTGCTAATAATAACATGACAATGTGACAAACTGAACTAGCACACTGATCACGGAAACCTATTCCTTTCAAACTTTGTTGATAGGGGATTTTATTTTCTCCATTATTATGATTATTATGATAATGTATGTAGTGAGAATGGTCTTGGAGACTTGGGAGGCATGAGAGTTATGTAACACCAGGAGGGTGGGGTAGATTCTCACCATATCCTCAGCTGTGTTTACATTCTGCTTCTGGGACTTCTGGGGTTTTCCTTTAAGATTAAACCAGTCTGTTATCACAATCCGGATCATCCTAATCCCTTTTGTTAATCTGGATCAAGGGGTCCTTCTCTACATGAGTACTTTTTGTTCTCTGCATGTTTGCTTTCACTGCATCAGAGTCTGTTCAAAGTTTGAAAGTAATTAAACATCTCAGAACCTTGAACACCAGAATTTTTAAGTCCTGGCTTTTCTGTTATGATGATGAGAGATGCATCTGAACTATCCCAAGTAGAGAGGGGCCAGGCAATCCAAACAAACAGGATTTGGTAATTTAGCTGTCATATTTTGGAGTGACTTTACATTTGGTGTACATATGCATGCACAGAGATAGCGATAGGAATTATAATTGAGGAGATATGGTTGTAATGGTGAGCAAACATGAAAAGTATGATGCAATCTACACCATAATAAATTTCATACAGAAAGTGACACAGAAGTTGCAAGATAATCATGTGATCATGAATCCATTTAGCTGTTGCATTATCTTTATAATTGTTCATAATGTTAACATGATTTGCCTTTGAAACATTAACTGAATTATTAAATAAGAATTTTACATTTGTTTTATATGATGAAATTGTCTCCTATTGAGAGCGATGTTGAGAATAAATTGATTATCAAAAATATAAAAAAGAGGAAACAATTTGAATAGGAGTCAGTAAACATGAGGAAGACTTTAATGAATAATATTTATTTCTTATCATTACTGGTCTCAATATTCTAGAAATACCATCAATATAGTAGCACCAGGAAACATATTACACCAATGAGTCAATGTACTTGATTACACCAAACCTCAGTCAGTATAGTTGACTAGGCAGTACTTAACTGCTACAGCATCATGCAACAGGGTGAGTTCCTATGGTTACACTCTATATTTGATTCTTGATGATGAATGTAGAATTCTGACCTGCAGACACATAGAGGATGGCCACAAAAAGCAGTTGCCAAGGATTTCTAGGAACCAGGTAGATGGGAGATAGTTTAAATGCATATATATATATATATTCTTATCATGGATGCTTAAAAGAACCTTTCAAGATTTAGATTATATCAATTGAGTAATGTTCTGTGCTTGTTTTGATGGGTCAGGGATTATAGTAGCCATGTAGGAGCTTTTAAGATTTGCAACAGGGTAGTCTCCATACCTCCAACCTGAAGCCATATTGACCAGCCCATGTCAGAATTACATGCATCCTGTCAGCAAACCAATTGCAAATAAACGACTTGTGATATTTTCTCTCACAGGTATGTTTGTGCCAGTGTCAGGGTTAAAGGTATGGTGAGGGGTTGGCTGCATTGTGCAGAAGGGTTGCAAGGTCCTGCACACTAGATAGCCACAACCACATGTTGGAGTGCAGGGTAAATAGTAGGTGTGAATGCCAGGCTTCCTCCCACACCTCTGCCCCAGCCTGGGACCCTGCCAGACAGGTATTACCTGCCCACTGGGGACAAACACTCCAGGCAGTGGAGACCCAGAAAAAAGGGGTGACACACAGACAAGGTAGATGGAGGTGTGGGTTAAATGTAAGGAGTAGGTGAAGTGTGTATTATGTCTACACACCTGAGCACAGGAAGCTGGCAAGGTGGTCTGGTTGCCGTGGAAACAAGGTCAATGCTACCCAGGTGTGCTACTAAGGTACATAGCTACCACCAGGGGGCCGGTTTCGTACCTGCAGGACCAGGTGGGCATCAGGTAGTGGATTTGTCAGATGTATAACAAAAGAAAATATTGACATACTAGTACTGGCAAGATGTGAAAATGTCACATGTGTGTGTCGATTGTGAAGTTACTTTTAAAAACTGTGCAACAAAGAAATATATTTCAGGTAATTTGAAATCGAAGTGAATTAAATCAGATTTAGTGACAAATTAAAGGATGAGGGATGATGAACTTTTCTTTGGTTTTGAAGACCCCTGTCTGTTAAAGACACAGCAGTGCCATCTGGTGGACACATCATACAGGTTGAGGTCTCCATGCATCCGTGGAGAACGGTTTCAAATGTTTCATTATGTCACAGCCAATAGAAGAAAAAAGCAGTTTGAAATATTTCAGTCTGGGTGTATTTTTGTGAATGAGCTTCACCCGATTTTGTGCCAGGATGTAGCAAAGGTGAATGGCCACTTGGAAAACAATATTTGCCGATTGTTGTCCACCGTCCGCATTCTGATGGAGCCAAAGATGTGGGTCTTAGCAGTTAGTGATGTTTTATGTCTGGGATGTGAATGCTTGATGAGAAAGAAAGTCGTTTCGGTGTCAATCAATATTTCTGCCAAATGCTATTTCTGCATTTGAGAATTACTTCATTTTTTCATGTAGATGTTGATGTCAGGTGTTTTCCTGCCTTCTGTTAATGTCGCACCTTACATGTTGTCTGGAATCTGGTGTAAGTTTTAGTGCCATCTGGAATGAGCAAAACCTTATGCTGAAGAGTTGCCAGTACGGAAGTCAGAAATGAGAGGCAAGGCAAATTATAAGGCTGAGACTAATAAGCTGCTAGGAATATAACACTCATCTAAACATGAAACCTTTTTCTAATACATGCCTCTAGAAGTAATACCAGTTTTACAAAAAGTGAAAAAGGAGGCAAAAACAATCAAGGCTCTGGAGATAGGAGACAACTCAAGGTTGCCCTGTGATACTGGGTAAATTCAGGTCTCAAAAATGATGTAGTGGTTGTAAGTTTTGCATGTATGTCTGAGATAAGAATAAAAAGTAGGATGCTGAGAGCTCTTGTTATTCCTAAAGCTTGATACAGTGACATTTCCTTCAGTTGGTTCCTTCATGGTAGGAGACTAGAACTTTTATTCTTGTTTTGCTTTCCAATAATTCTAATCTTTTTTTTATGGACATTAATTTAATGTCGCAAACAATAGGTCAGAGTTAAGTAAAAAAAATTACTGCACAAATTATATTGTCTATGTGATTTCTATTACCTCCAAGTTTAGAGTAGGAACGGATGCATATGGAAACAATAGAAATATACATGTCATATATTACCTGGGCATATAGTGTAGACCTGTGGTGCAGATCAGCTACACCTTGCTCTGCTTCTGTAACATCCTGCTTCCTTAACATCCTGCTTCAAATTGTCAGAATCCTTTTGACTGTCATACCAGGGTCCCGAGGTCTGTTCTCATCTTGAGGCCAGCCATGAATGTGTCATTGTCAGGTCAGGGATGAGGTTCATGTTGTTATAGCAACAGTGATTGCATCATGTTTTGTGCATGTCTGTCTAGGGGTCAGTTTTAATGCCAAGGTCTAAAAGGTCTGCTCTATTTTTTTTTAAATTAGTTTGAATTTTCATTTTGTCACTAGAGGGTATGACTGTCTCAGAGCAATCAACTTTTGAACATATCATTGAGCTTGCCATTCAACATTGCCTTCACTCATAACATTTTTTTACCTTCCTGAAGGGTAGAAGTGTTCTATTGCTGATTTTTTTTCCTGCTTTACAAACTGGTGTAAACTTTGACAATATGGTGGCGTTGTGTATGAATGTATGTGGGGGAGGCAGTTTGTTTACAGGCAGAGATGCTACAGGTGTCACAAGTGTAAACATATACCTGGATAGGACTACCAGGGCAACACAGAGCTCTAAAACTGGATACATACCACAGGGCAAGAAGAAGAAACTACAATAGACAGATGTATTATAAGATGCCACAAAGGCTCTTCACCACCCCCACCCCCCATATTGTGTGACAAATATAAATGTTGAGGTGGTGTTGTCATAGGTCAGTTTCATGAGTTTCATATTATCCTGCAGTTTTGACAGTTAGCCCTTGCAGGTGTGTCGTCATAATATATTATGTTATCAGTGACATGTCATCATAAAGCTAACTGGGCCTGATGGATGGATTATGTGATATACCCACAACATTAAATGTGAAATGACTAGCATAGCATCTCTCTAAGCATGATAACCCTTCCATAATGAGACATTCTTGCATGGCAATCAGAGGCAGAAAACAATTTGTATCTTGGAGGATATGCACCAAGTTATAGTGTCTTTTACATTCTCATTTGTCATAATTCACTTGTTTATTGAAATATTTGGTAAGATTTTTTTTGAATGATGTGTGGATTTTTAACATGTCTACTTATCACGCTCATGTTTTATTTGTCAGGTGTTGACTGTTTATATATCACTTTACACGACACTTGCTTATCTATCCTTGGCTGAGGACAGGTGAGAGCTAGATACGTCTATGCACCTCAGCAGCAAGTGTCTGTCCTAGGCTGGGGACAGGTGAGAGCTAGATACGTCCATGCACCTCAGCAGCAAGTGTCTGTCCTAGGCTGGGGACAGGTGAAATCTAGTTCCCTGCATTCACCTCAGCAGCAAGTGTCTGTCCTGTCCGTCCCTCTTTGAGGACAGGTGAGAATGACTTCTCTGCGTACACCTCAGCAGCAAGTGTCTGTCCTGTCCGTCCCTCTATGAGGACAGGTGAGAATGACTTCTCTGCATACACCTCAGCAGCAAGTGTCTGTCCTATTTCTCCCTGTCAGAAGATGGGTTGAGAGCTAGTTTCCTGGCCTTATAAGAAACTGTCCTATCAATTGTCCTGAAGATATGTTCCCTGCAGACTCCTCAATAAAAAGTAACTGTCTTAAACTGAAGACAATGAGTGTTGAAATTTAACTTTACAATTGAACGGAAACATTTTTCTCCAGGTTGCTTATAATCTTCATTGAAAGATATCTTGTCACTTTCATGCAAAACAATTTTTTCTTGGAAGGAGGTGAGGTATGATAGCTGCAGATGCTATCACATACCAACCACGGCAGATATCTGTCATCACCAGATCATATAGTGAACCCAATATGTTGTAAGTATTGCCAGTCAGCCATGGTTCATCAGCCAGCACCAGATAGCATCCTCAGGCATCCATCATCTCTCACACAACTATTTCTCCTCCTCTTCACACCTGTACCTGTATATAAAGGTTCTAATATTTGGGCTGGGTAGCAGCACTAGTTAGCCAATTCTTTTTCAAATGTGGCACTGATTTTTAATGGCTATTCTCCAAGTATTGATGATAGAATGTATTGTCGTTTAATAAAAATGTTTATAAAATATTTTTTTTAAATCAGGATAATTTACAATGAATATCTGCATAACTATCCTTTTCATATTGCAGTTGGATGAAATTCATAAAGTTAAACTATAACTTTTCTGATTAAATGTGTAACAACTAAACTATGCTGCCTTTGCCCAGTTTCTAGGGTTGGTTTTACTTTGATTAAGAGTGACTACTATACAAATCACCTGTCTTCTTTCCCCAGCCCATTTTGCACTTTACAACTGGAGACAACTGACATGGCCACCCTACCAGCTTATATCTGTGAGCAATTCATGTTCATAGTTTTTATGGCAGATCTTAAGAAACAACTTCTTGTTTCTTTTATAAGATATTGAAGGTATATGAATTGAAGCAGAAAATGTGGAGCCGGGTGTTTTGTGCCTGCAGGTATGGGAGTGAGTATGTAACCTGTAGGAGCCTTGGTGTGGTGTGCATTAGGAAGTCAGTCAAGTATATATTCTGCAAAGTGGCTACACTGGCAAGCAGCAAGCCATGCTCCCAAACTCAGCTTGTAAGTGAATCTAGTAGCAGTTTAAATGTTTATTTAGTATGATCATAACATAGGTGCAGGTGACCTTGATGTAATTTTATCACATGATAGTATGCCATGGATACTGGTAGCAGGACACCTGAGGTGGACCCCATGAGGTCAAGTCAGGATGCACCACAGGAGGGCAGCACCACAGGTCACATGATATGAGATAATGTCTTCATGAAAGAAAGCCCACGTCTGACCTCAAAATGACATTCACACCCAATGAAATATTGACCCAAAAAGTCTTTCAACTGCCATTTCCTTCACTTTGTGAGACATTTTTTTGCTCACATTTAATTGTTTATTTTTTGACAGTTATTCTCTTAAAATCCTACATTAACCATTTAATGAGAATTTTATTGGGTACAAGGGTTTATGTGGGGAAAATGGATCCCTCTTTTATTCCTGTATTTATGCAGCCAGTTGCAACTAAATTGCTCTTGAAATCGAGCGTTGGTGTGTCTGAGGCAAACTTTCTGAGATAAAAATAAGACCCTTGACATGGATTTTTTTCTGAGAATGCATAAGCTTGATAAAATATAAAATGCTGAATTTGAGATGTGGGGCCACCGATTAGAGAATTCTATTTTATGCACATCTGAAAAATAATATCAGGCCAGCCTGCATTATGAAACATGCCCAATTTATACTTTTTGTGGTGTGTACCTTTTATAATTTTGCAGTTGATATATATGCAAATAGGTTTATGATGATTTATATGCATTTTGTTAGTTAAGTGCATTTATATTCATAACAGACTTTGCATTGATCTGGGCTTTGTTAGTGAGTGGACAGCCCAGCGTAGGCAAGAGGTGGGGCAGCGTGTGCACCTGTCCCCGGGTTTCTACAGGTAAAACTTGCCAGTGTATTGCATCCTGAAGAGAGAGAGAGAGAGCCAGGCACTCCCTGCCTGCATATGTTGGAGACATGCTTCTGGGTTGGTGCACCAAACTAAGGGATGTGAGGACATTGCTGATGTGGGAGGAGCAGACCAGTGAATGGACCAGCCAAGGGCCATTTACAACACTGTCACATTATATGCAGGTATATGGTATAGCAGCAGCACAGAGAATGTCGGATGGTGGGGATGGATCAGTCCTGCCCTGCCTCTCGTACCAGCCATGTTATGTCTTTGAATCTTGTCAGAGAATGGTGGGTGTCTGGGATGGGTCAGTCCTACCCTGCCTCTGGTACCAGCCATTCGATGCCATTTGAATCTTGTCAGAGAATGGTGGGTGGTTCATAGTTGGAGAAGGCTGATCTCATACATTGATCACAATGACAACATAGAAACTTGCATTATGAATAATACCTGCTGAGTTGTGGTATTATGGTGTGTGGTTCACCTGCAGGAAGATTTATTCTGGTGCCCTGTTAATATAATACATGGCAATATCATAAATGTTGGAATTTATTTCGAGTTTCATTTATTATTTTAAAGCAGCATCTTTTTAAAAATATAATATTCCAGTGAAAAATACTTAAATGTGAAATGTGAAAGAAATATTGATGGTTAGAGTGACAAAATGGTGAGATTCAGCAGTTTGGGGATGACTTGGTAGTTTTCAATGATGAATGATCTGTAAGGTGTACATATGAAGTAATTAGGAATCCCTTACCCCCATATAGACCCCTCCCCTACCTAACCCACCACACTTCAAAGGTGAATACTAAAACATCACATTTCTCACCAGCCAAAATATGACAAGTTTGTAATGGCGTTTTGGCTGCCACAGCTTGCAGGGCATACAGAGGGAGCCTCAGCCTTGAAATAGCCACAATCAGTCACAACTGGGCCCCCAGCTTTTGTAAATAACAAGAACTCTACCATAAATCAGCGGAGGCCTGTCAAGTATGCATATATCCAACACCACATTCATTTTCCATGGTTCCCACCAGAGAGGTCAAGGTGAGAGTATTAGATTGAAAAATCAGCATATGCCATGAAAGGATATTGGTCGAGATTCCAAAGACTTTAATTTCATAGAGGCAGTGCTATGCTTATATATTTACAAATATTTGTAAAGATTTTAATTTTAATTATATGATATTAACTATGTGACATATCAAATGGTCAATATTATGATATTTAATTTGGGGACAAATAATGTGTTGAGTAATCCCTGTCTGTGTGTAACCCAGCAGACCAGAGGTTGAGGTGGGGGTGCCAGGAAGTACAAATCAGTTCTGGGATCAGCCTTCTAACCCTGTGTATCTGCTTCTGCTGAGTTGATAAATTTAGTTGGCCACAAGTTGAAAGTTGTCCAACATTTTGACATGTGGCACGTGGGTAAGACTGATGAATGAATCTGCCCCCAGGCAGTATAGGGGGCAGGGCATTCAAGGAGTGGCCCAGAATGAGTACCATGAGGTGTTTATGCAATAGAATAAACCAATACATGTTTAGTAAGAGTTTCCAAATGAGAAATGAGAGGTAAGCATTTTAATCTATTATTGTGGCTATAAAAATGAGACCTTTATAGACGTGTGGGTATGAAATAGTTAAGCACAACTCAGAGAGCAGTATAGCACAGGCTATCATAGCCTTCATATCCAAGATATCTTTGGTTATCCAACGGCAACAAGTGCTTGGTAACCAGACGCTACAAGTAGTATTGCCCTCTGGTGGCAGAAGGGCACTGACTCTGAGAAATCACACGATAATTTATGCCACAAAGATAACACATCTTATCAGCACCTCAGTCCTGTTTATGTCTGATCACATCATAAGAGATGGGATGTTTACGAGATCCTATGTGGCCATTAACAAGTAGAGAATGTGATCTATGTCAGTCAAGATCATCCTAGAACTGAGGACCTCTTGTTTTTGTGTACTTTACCTGCAATTAAATGTGATGCTGCCAATTATAATGAAGGACAATAAATTCACAAGCACAAACCAGGTAACCACATGGGCCTCTGCTACCAGCTTGGCACTCCAATGTCAAATTAATTGCAAATGTTAGTTGTTTGAGAAAACATTGCACTTGGCTCCAGGACTGACCAGCCTACCTTGATGTGCTGATTTCTTTCTCTTGGCAAAGCAGTCATGTCAACAAACATCTTATTGTGTGATGCTCAGAAAATGTGTATCATTTTGAATTGGATTCGTGTTTGAAAACTACTTTTGTTAATAGAAAAAAAATTGGATTTAACAAGTAAGAAAGGACTATTGAAACTATTAAGCAGATATTATTAGGAAATGTTGTATATTGGCATTTCATTTGACCTTTGCCACCAGGGGGCTCTGACAGCTCATGCAGAATGATGAGGGTAATGCAGTGCAAGGGCTGCATGCACATCACTTCAGACCAGAATTAGCAGTGATCTCTGACATACTCCACCTGGTGGACAGGTAGTGAAACACGGCCAGTCTCAAACATGCCTTCTCCTTATGCACAATTACGGTTTCCGTCTTAACAAGTGTCCTTGACATTGTTCCATTCTTAGTTATGTAAATTGTGCTTACAAAACACAAGTTTCCATGACAACTGGTTGGTAGGGCTTGCCTTGAAAAGATTAGAATCGTGAGATTGTGTTAGGAGTGTATTATCTATTTAGATACACCCTGCCATTTACTGGACAGCCTTGGGCATGGCCAGAATCTCACCTGGCACAAGTCACACAATATGTAATGCATAAACAGCTTAACCAGCAATTCTGGCTTTCTCAGATTTATTCATATAAAGATCACTTCCACAAGTCATGAGTCATTTTAACCTTTTTTAAGGCTGAAAATGATATGTTTGAAAATAAAATGTCTATTGTGATTGATATGATCTGAGTGAGGTCACCATAAAAAATCACACCTGGAAAATGTAGTCTTTGATGCTGTCATCTCCAAGAATGGATGTTGCACCACATGCCATTTTTGATATTGTGGGAAATATTAGCAATTTGACAATGGAGCTGAGTGGATTTTGCTGCGGGTGTCCCATGTCACATCTGAGCCACAGTTATGGGCTGACATTGTGTGGGTGGTGCTGAGAAATCTGCATCTTCATTTATAATTAGGCTGGTTGAATGTTTGCATCCACATCAAATGGATCGAAAACTAACGATTTTAAAGAAGACGGCAGCAAGAATCCACGGCGTGAGATGATGGGAGTGTTGTGATTGTCTCCAGGTTGTGTCTCGAGTTTGTGGTGCTCAGGTAAGGTGTCACTCATATCAGGTGTGCTACAAGGTGACCACAATTCTCAACCTATGTATGCCACTCACCTGTCTATGCAGACTCAAAACACTATCTATCTCTTGGCATCCCTTTTACAAATGTACTTTATACATTTAGAAACCATTGTGTGACAATGAAATATCTCACAGGGATTAGACATTTTGTGTGTTTTTTAGCACAGATGAGTCAATGAATTTGTGACGATAGTTTATGGTGATATTGTGAAATTGTCAAAGTGAAATATAGCCTGTAATTGTGTCATCATCACACCTCACCAAACACTCACTACTGCACATGCCCAATGACCTTTGGGCTGTCTAAAGCTATGACCTCTGACCCAGGTCAGGATGCAAAGTTCATTGCAAGGCAAACATGTGACCTAAATAATGGAAGTTTCAGGAGATGGTCTTGGGATTAATCATAGCTGGGGGGAAAGTTAGAGGCAGGAAGATGCAGATTGTTGGACACAAACCTATAAATTAGGGAAAAACATCTGGGCTGGGTGAAATAGCCAAGATAAAATATGGAGGAGACGAGACAAGAGATTCTGCAGTATGGCATTATGTCTGCAGGGTTATATGTAAAGTCTCAGATATTCTGACTCATCTCCTGCTTCGTATCAAGAAATATATACAGATGTTTGAGGGCTATCAGTTGTTGATATGTTATGTTTATGTGATGGATAGGAAGCAATACTGAGGTCCACAAGAAGTGTGGTGTAATGCTACAGATACACAACAAAAAGAGATAATTTATTTGTTCAGTCCAGTACAAAATTATGTGGTCAGATCAACTATGGCTTGTTAATTTGATCAGTAAATCGATGTCTAATTTGTTTTGTTACACTAGGCGACTCTTCAGAGGCTTGACAAAAATAATTTTTATCCAGGAGGATGTAGAATCAAAATTGGTCTGAATCATGTATAAATCAGTCTTAATCAGCAATATTTCTTACTCTGTTCGTTTAGTTTTCACAACTTATAAGCATTGGATCCTTATCAAAATGAAAAACAAATGAAAATATGATTAGAAAATTCAGCCCTGTACAAAATATGCCATTATAGTATGCCATTTTTGTAATGCACCCACACATGATGTGTCATAGTTCATGAACAATTATCCACACAATATTTCTAGATTTAGCTGATATCAAGTTGTTTGCTGATTATAAAAATGGACACTCAAGATAAACCTGGGTAATGTGGGAAGATGAGGGTGATATATATTGGGAATGTCGGGTGTTGAGTTGGTCAGGATGGATACTTATACTGTGTATGTCAGGTGTGAAAGTAGAAGCTTTGGTCCATGTCTGCCACCAGATGGCTCTGTGCAGGCGGCCATTGTTGTGGCGCGAATGAGGCAGACAGTGGAGGCATTGATGGATTGTCTCCCCAGTGATCTTCTACACCATATACCAGGCTTATACAGCCTCGCACCATGGGCTGGACATGTGAAATGTCAGCTAAAACATCAATTCACATGCAGCTTACAGAGAGTCTGGCAGAAAACAGATTGTGGTGGGGAGGGGTGGGGCACATGGAGGTCCCACCATGGGAAACCATCCCATAGAATACACAGGTCTCGCCAAGATGGCAAGCAGGAATTTTGACCATGAGAGGAATATGCTACCAGTTTGTACCTTACTCTGCTGTGTGGGATCCAACAGCCATATCCTGCACAGTTGTATCATGCCTAATACATAATCTGCCAGGGTGAGTAATGGCCACCCTCCCTCAGCGGCCTGTTGGTGAGCTTTACTCCTGTAACATAGCTAATTGCAGGCAACTAACCTGACAAATGGTAACACTGCCCTCTCTTCCCCCCCCAAAACAACTCAAAGGCCTGAAGCAAGGTGCAAGGATATCGAGAGGTATTGATCAGATGATGGTTGCTTCAAAAATGTGGCTCTCATATCTCACGATGACCCTGCCGCTAAGATGTGATGACACAAGCAGCCATTCCCAAGATTTGTGATGTTCATCAGACACCAAACCCCAGCGAGGGGCAAGATTGGTCCTCTGATCAAATCAGGCTCAGGCTGCAAGTAACTATGTATGCATTAACTTCTATCCTCCAATGCACGTGCACAATCCTCTCTGCCCATCATTACACTTGATTACCAGGCGGCCTGGCCACCTCACCCAAGTTCACCATCCCACATGTTCCCCGTCTGCCTGAGCTGATGAGACAGACTGGCCACAGGTCAGCCAGGTAAACGTGTGTAATATTGCCCTGATTTTCTGCTGTAAACAAACAAGCAGTGCCATCTGGTGGCAGCCACCAACACTTGGTGTGGGAGGCAATCAAAAATGCACTGAATATATAACCATCGTAAAATGAGGTAAGCGGGTGAGTGTTGTTGAGAAGATTACAGCACCCCCAGCAGCATGATGGTAACTGTCTCACCTGGCCAGCAGATCTTAACAGCATGGCCATTCTGCTGATAACTACCAGAAATGTTCCACTACACAAAGAATGCTTATCATGGCAAATTACAATCTGGACCAATGGCAGAGTATAATATGAAACATGCACATTACCAAAGTGAAAAGGATTAAAGCAATCAGTATCTTGGATCACTTGTCAGGTCCCTTTTAAGATGATAGATTGTTTGCATTATTGAACTGTGAAAGATCCCTTAGAAAATGAGGTTGACAGGAAACTTGAGTGGGAAAGATGTGTGGTTAAAACTTGAGATGGGGGCCTAATGTTGCAGCTTAGTGTTGAAGCTGGATGTTGAGGCTGGGCAGAGGAGAGGAGAGATACACCAGGTGAGACTTTGTCAAAACAAAGAACAATCTGGGTCAATGGCTCCACCAACATCAAATGTATCACACGCACAATCTCATCATGCAGACTTCACACACTACTTCATCTTCTGCAAAAAATCATGAGCTGCCTCTTCTCTTTCACACAGTGTCAATGTTGGCAATTCTTACAGGCAAATAATCAGCTTGAGAATAGTTTATCTTCAACCAAGAGTGGCAATCATTAGCAGGGTGTGGAGTCTTCCATTATTTTGATTTGACTGAGGAAGAAATTTATTAAGATATAAATATGTAAAAATGCAGTATTATATAGGAAGATTGTATTGGGATAACAAGATTATGCAGCCCTCAACCAGTAGGTTGCAGCATTGCATGCTTACAAGGTCAACATAGCAGAAACACAAACACAGACCAGCAATAACAACAGGGACAGAAGGGATCTCCTGATTCTGTGGTCAGTGAGGATAGGCACAGACCAGAATAAGCAGACCACAACATTGCAATAACAAAACTGAGCAGAGTTGTTATCTGGTCAGTGTATATGGTAGGGTGCATCGCAACTCCCCTCCACCTGGAGTTAGCCTTAAAAATACAGACGCAAACAAAAACAAGCTCACTCGGGGAAAGAGGCAAACTGAGATGTTAGAACTGATTTTGTGAGCTGACCCCCAAAACACTGATTGTGATAGTAATATCGTCAATAGTAATAATCACATTGAAAACAGTGATTGCCCAAATACAAAATGAGTTTGCACTCAAGACTTTTGGAGGCAAATTAGTTTGAAGCATGAGGATGAAAGGGGAACAATAAATAATGTTCTGACCTTTTCTTCTTACCAGAGTTAAAGTGTATGCAGGAGTTGTGCACCACAAGAATGAGAAGTCCTATTCCACATCATAAATCAGGTTGCCTACAAGCAGCTCCGTGATGATAAAGATATTGTGGAGTGTTTGTCAACACCTATTTGTGGAGAAGCTTTTCTGTGGGAGTTGCTCACATGTCCAGGATACCATAATCCCGCTACACACTCTCTGTATGAGGAGTGCCTGAACCATGTCTGCTGGTTTATCAGGCAGAGATTCCTACAGCCATTGACCTCCCAGCACAAGCTACTACCAGAACACTGCACAAATCTACCACACTATTTGGAAATCTCCAAATATATCTTTCTCCGTCCAAAGCTTTTATTTGATACTTTTTAATTATTTATTTATTCTTTTTAAAATTTTATTATTAGTTTTTAATTTTTTTGTTGTGATGCATGATAATGATCAACACAGACTTTTTTGCAATACTCAGCATAGTTGCTGTGGTGAGCGGGGATTTTCTTTCATTCTTTCTGTCCATTAATTTTTATCTTTTTCGCTGAAACTACTGATTAGAGTTCTTGCCTATAAGTAAGTAAGGTTTTGCATATGCAGGGGATTAATTCTATATATATTAAGATTACATGAAAATATGTGGCATGGATCAAAAT
This sequence comes from Amphiduros pacificus, assembly GCA_949316495.1. Taxonomy (NCBI): domain Eukaryota; kingdom Metazoa; phylum Annelida; class Polychaeta; order Phyllodocida; family Hesionidae; genus Amphiduros; species Amphiduros pacificus. The sequence continues at coordinate 31,172,186 of OX439002.1, forward strand.
TCATTATTTTCCAGGACTTGTGGATTTGTTTTATCAGCAATTTTTAAGTAGTACAGTTTAAAACAAGAGCCTTGACAGATGGCAAATATCAGCTGTCTGGAAATATCTAAAAGCACAATAATATGAGCACTGAGAACACTTAAGGTAGACCATTCCTTGCCTGCTCTTGTTTGATATTAAGCACACAAAACCAACATCTTCATCCTTGTGCAGCTTGGCATCTCTCCCCATGTCTGCCCTGTGTCTCAATATATGATTTGTCTCTCTTGAGATATGGTGAACTTTAGGCAAATAGATCCAGTATGGCCTGATTTATGCTGCCCAACAAACCCTCCACAACTACCCAACCACAAGGTCTTCCTTCTCTCTCTCTGCTTCTGCTTTTAAGAGATATTTGTTCTGTTCTGAAGTACTCTACCTGGGAGTATAATGGAGCAATATATACATGAAACAAACAAATATTGGGCAAGAGTGTGTATAGGTTGAGCCCCAGACTGTTGCTTTAGTCATAGATCTGGCACTTTATACCTTGTCTGGCAAACACAGACTGTTGTCTTCTTCACTTTTATTTTCAGGGTGTTGAGCGGTATTTTGATACAGTGTTGAAAAGTATTTTGATACAGTTCTTTGCACCATCATTTCTCAAAAGATTGATTAATGTATAGCACATCAATCTCTTTCCCAGGGGGGGGAAGCCTGACTCTGCAGCATTTCACCAGGTTCAGTCTGAGAGACCTTGCCTGCCTCTTGCAGTATGGGATCTGGCCGGAACATGAAAGCACTCATTGACCTATATACTCACCAGGAGCCCTCGATTATGTCACACATTATGCCATGTATAACTGATTGCCAAGGTTTCCCTCTGATATTTCATCATTTTCTTGGGGTGATAACAGAGGCCAATGGGTGTTTTTATCAAGGAAGTGGAACTCCTTCAAGTTCTGAGGAATTTAGATTGTTTACTGAGTAACATAGTAGAGAAGGTAGTGTAAGTGATTATATTGTCACCCACATGGTCAGTGGTATGGGTTATGTAAGCTGCAAGACAAGGAGGATGGGATGTCCTGTCATTAGATGGTGAGGTATGAAGATGAGGAGATATATGGTGTAAGGTGTCACTCTGAGCATGGTGTTAACTAGCTCAGTTATCACATCAAAGTGAGAATACTTGTAAGATCAGACAATTCTCATTAGACACTTGAGATTGTGTGGGCGATCCAATACAGCAATTGGGTATGTGGGATTCACTTTAATACTTAATTGCTTTCTTCTCGGCCATTCAACCTACAATGACTTTGTTTAATATATACTTCTTTCTGTGAAGCCCCATTTAGAGTGATATTCTTATCCCTAATGGTCATGTTCATTTTTGAAACTGGAGGAAGCCTTTTTCCATACCTGTCTATGTATATGTGGACAGGTTCAGTTTCTGGGTGTTGTGAGACAATTATCATTCAGCTGCCATTGTTAATACACTTGATGGCCTTCACAATTTTTGTGGCATGCCAATTTTGTAGGCCTTGGTAAGTTTAGAGGTGGATCCTATCTGTCATAATTTAGCAGGCTCCACTCGGCAAAAATGAAGCCAGCATAAATCAGCTGTATAACGGCACCTATTATCACCCGCTGTCAAAGGTGAGAAATTTACTGCCTCATTTCCATAAGTGCTTGAAGTCCCTTACCAAGTCTTTTCCAAGGGGCAAAAGATGTTAAATAAAACCAGAAGATGAGTTGCAGCAGAACATGAGAACCTTGTTGAAAGTAATTTGAATCAATCAAATTGTCAAATTAGGAATCTTTTGGCATCACCTTGTTGTATCCAACCCTGGTGATCAATATGTTCTGAACTTACTTGATCCAGTATTTGTGAAAACAAATTAGTCATCCATACCACTTGTATGGAAGGGTATATATATTTTTTTCATTCCTCCAAGCCAAAGTTCATGATCCCGGTATGCAGTGTTCATCAGTGGAAGAATGGAGGAGGAAGTGGATTTAATCAGGAAGGCCAGAGTGCTTTGTGTTCTTGTTGTTGCACTGAGTAAGATAAGACAAATCAGGGGATATCGGGGATTATCAGGGATTATCAGCCGGTCTCTGATATCTGCTCCCATTTTGTCTGAGAACATTGTTTGTAGCCACCATTATACCATTATGGAACTTTTTTCCCACTGATTTTGGCCACATGACCAAGATTAAGTTGACAACCGATATGGCACCCAATCTTGTCACAAGCGCCACCTGGTGGACTGCAAGGCCCCATTAGTTAGGACAGTGGGTGTCTTAATGGGTTACTATGGAGATCATTCAAAACAGTTACCATGGCATGGGGACAATATTTTGGTAGAAGATAATGGAAAGATTGAGTGGTTGACTTGTTGCCGAGTGCCTAGAATGTGGCATGTGTGCCTGACTGAGCCCGAGTTTATATGTGCTGGTGGAGAGTGGATGGTACAGAGGCACACCTGTATATACCTGGCTGAAATACTTCCCTGCTTCCTGTCCTGCTCACCCCAGAGGTGACATGTCAGCCACTGGGATCCACCTCCTATTAAATGGGGGGAAAACTATTTGTAAAGTAAGAGTAGTAAAGTACGAGTAGAAAATCTCCCTCTGACACTAGCAACCTCCACCAGACAGTAAGCTACCCATCGTAAGTTACCTGGCAGCAGGCAAAAAATGCAACTGTGGATATTTGTAGGAGTGGAGGTGCTGTTTTAGTCTGCTCTGTGCCCCCTGCTGGAGACTTGATGGATGTTTTGCACCACTAGGGGTCGCTAGTGTTGTGTAAGTACCAGCTGATAGGCAGACCAACTCAATATCTCTTAGTGGCCCAACAAGGGCGATACCTGAAAGCTTTGAAATAGCTATTTCCTGCTTAACAAATTAATAGCTGTTTTTGTTTATAAACCATTTTTTTATGAATTAATTGACAATTAAAACTGGTTCATTAATGATGATTGTTAATTGGGCATTGAATGTTGATGTTTCAACCCTGCTGGCGTCCAGCCCATGCACACATTCCACACTATTGTGGTTAGGCTATCAACCAATTATTTTATAAGAACAAAAACACATCATGCTGACATGGTGAAGAGAGAGCAGTTGATTCTGCCAAAGTTGCACTGGCTTGATATTAATCTAGATGAATGATGCCAGGAAATGGGACCAGTTTTTATAGGGAATTGCATTTTGGTTGGAGAGACCATGTGAAACAAAAGTGGAATGCACCCAGATGACTTCTGGGAATGTTTTGTGAAGTCTGACGGCCAGACATGTCCTAGACGATGGCTAGATGGAACATGCAACCTATTAGATTCTGAAGAATTAGCAGGATAGGTTTAAAAGAAATGGGCAGAATTTAAACTGTTGATAAATTACGCATGATTTTGTAATAAAAGAAACTGTTCATGGAAATAAACCTGAACATAAAAAGTTATCAAGTTATATTGACAAAACAAGGTACAGTGAGGGTGGCATACACAAGTTTGAGGGTGACATATTCTAGTGTGGGGATGACATATTCTTGTGTCAGGGTGACATATTCTAGTGTAAGGGTAACAGTCTAGTGGAAGGGTAACAATCTAGTGTAAGGATGACATATTCTAGTATAAGAGTGACAAATTCCAGTGTAAGAGTGACAAATTCCAGTGCAAGGGTGACATTCTAGTGTAAGGGTGCCATGTTCCAGTGCAAAGGTGACACATTGTAGTGTGAGGGTGACATATTCCCTTATAAGGATGACATATCCTAATGTGAGGGTGACATATATTATTGTGAATATCGCTGTATAAGAGTGATCTTGAACAGGGCAATTAAAAGTTGGCATATTCCTGTGTGGGAAGGGCATTACAGTTAGTAGTAGGCATGGCTCTTTGTGGTTTGGAAGATGTCCAGGCAGAGGTGAGGGTTGCCACACCTGGGCTACTACAGGGCATCACTCTTCTACTACTACCACGGCAAGTGTCTCCCTCAATGAAAGCAAACTGCTCATTGATAATGCTGTTATACTCAATGCCAAGTACATGTCACCATCCCACAGCCAGATCTTTACCATCAGAAAGTGCTGCAATGTGCCACCTGGTGTCAAAAATGTCTTGTTTGTTGATGCTTACATTCTATTGTCAAAATCATCAGATTTCAAGAATGTCAATTTTGTGACTTGTAAAGTGGATTATTACATTTTCTAGTTTTGTGGAAAAATTGTCTACAAAGTATTTTCTCCATGTTTGTATGTTGTTCTTGGTTCCAGGGCAGATAAAAATGCTCCCCTCGTTGTTCAGATAACTTTCCATGAAAACAAACTTCACACCCATCTGGTTTTGAAGACTGAAGCCCAAGAGGGTGGTTAGTGTGGTATTAGTGAAGGGTCAGTATGGATTGTATAGCAGGAGTTTGGACCCCAGCCATTCTTACAGAACCCTACCCTTGCTTGGAACTGGTCCAGTTAGGTCAAAATGAGCAAAAGAAGCAACAAGGTATGCTTGTTGGCCTGTCTCTCTAACATGAAGGCATATTATGTGAACAAGTCTGCAGCTCATTGGGGCCTCAGCCAGCAGGAAACCTGCCAAGTCTGCCACCAGGGGTCACCCCTAGGGGTCAGTATTCAGGCTGGATGGGTCAGCCCCAAATAAAAACTGGACCAAGTTGAGGACAACAAGGCATGATATCTGCTGTGTGGAAAACTACAGGATGCGGGTCTCTTGCAGGCACATACAAATTGTGGACAAAGTATTACCCAGCAAGATGGCAACAGCAACAACAAAAACTCTACTCCTTTGATGCTGTGAAACAAGGCCAGACTACAGTCAGAGCAGACCTCTAGATGCATAAAGTTACATGCTTCACATGGCTGCAGCCAGTAAACAAGGGCTCTGGTCTTTATTTGTTCCAAAGAGCATTGGCAACACTCTTGGGAATGAAATCTTAAAATCAGAACCACAATTTTGGGCCTGACTTGTCTTGAAATAAGGGCATTGCTCTTTTCTTTCATATGCTGTACCATGCAAATACACCCTCAATAAATACATGTGGACACTAGAGCTTACCAACCTCCAAGCAGGCAAAGTCCAGATGGGAGCTTCAGGGCCTAAGGTTTGTTACATAAGAGCCGCTCTGATTGGTTTATTCCAATGAATTTCCTGACTGGTTAATCTATTCATATATTGGTGGAAGCCGTCCCCTGTATGGTTAGGCTATTAATAGATTGGTGGAATCCCTTTAGGGCATGCTGGGGTATCGAGATTTGTTTTTATATACCCACTTTGCTGAAAGTGTTTTGTCATAATAAGTTTTTATTAATATTTCAAATTAATAACATTAAGTTGATGTATTCTACTGGTCAGGTTTAGAAAAAATGACATCACCAATTCTAACAGGAATTCCTGTTGGATTGAGCAAAATGGCCGTTGCCGCCAACCAGCCCTACTAGATCGCATAGATTTATCTGCCGCTAGATGGAGTTGGCTGGTAGACCGGCTAATGTGGACACATCTCTTGTTTACTCATTTTGAGACCAGCTTTGACAGGTCTCAAGATGAGACCTGTCCTTTGTAAAGCCATGTAGATTCCACCAGTGTCTAGTTCCAACAAATAGATACATCTCTCATAGAATTATATTTACTGAAACATCCTGTTTATACATGTACACATATCTCTCAAAGAATTATGTGCAGGTAAATTTTGTAAATACTTCCAATTAATACAGTTAGATCTAACTGTTTTCATGTATATGTAATCTGGTGGGCTTTGACTATTGTTTACGATGGTATTCTTTTTTACCCTCAGCCCCTGATGTAATCAGGCTGAGGGTATTGCAGTACTCCTGGCGTGGGTATGTATGTATGTCTGTATGTATGTATGTATGTATGTATGTATGTCTGTAGCGAACATCCTTGTCATCGCGATAACTCAAGAACAAATGATGGCAGCTTCATGAAACTTGACACACATATGCATCTGGTGAAAACCTCGGACGAGTTCGATGGACGGCGACCTTGACCTATTTTTCCCAAGAATCCCAAGAATCACAATAACTCAAGAACGAATAATGGTAGCTTTATGAGATTTGACACACATAAGTATCTGGTGAAGACCTCAGAATTTTTTCTATGAAACATGACCTTCACCTACTTTTCAAGGTCACAGGGACAATTATGTGAAATCATCTTGTCATCGCGATAACTCGAGAACAAATGATGGCAGCTTCATGAAACTTGACACACATATGCATCTGGTGAAAACCTCGGACGAGTTCGATGGACGGCGACCTTGACCTATTTTTCAAGGTCACAGGGACAATTATGTGAAATCCCAAGAATCACAATAACTCAAGAACGAATAATGGTAGCTTTATTAGATTTGACACACATAAGTATCTGGTGAAGACCACAGAATTTTTTCAATTGAACATGACCTTCACCTACTTTTCAAGGTCACAGGGACAATTATGTGAAATCATCTTGTCATCGCGATAACTCGAGAACAAATAATGGCAGCTTCATGAAACTTGACACACATATGCATCTGGTGAAAACCTTGAATGAGTTCGATGGATGGCGACCTTGACCTATTTTTCAAGGTCACGGACAATTATGTGAAATCCCAAGAATCGCAATAACTCAAGAACGAATGATGGCAGCTTTATGAGATTTGACACACACAAGCATCTGGTGAAGACCTCAGAATTTTTTCTTTGAAACATGACCTTCACCTACTTTTCAAGGTCACAGGGATAATTATGTGAAATCATCCTTGTCATCGTAATAACTCAAGAACAAATGATGGCAGCTTCATGAAACTTTACACGCATAAGCATCTGGTGAAAACCTCGGACTAGTTTGGTGGACGGCGACCTTGACCTATTTTTCAAGGTCACAGGGACAATTATGTGAAATCCCAAGAATCGCAATAGCTTAAGAACGAATGATGGAAGCTTTATGAGATTTGACACATACAAGCATCTGGTGAAGACCTCAGACTTCTCTTGATGGAACATGACCTTCACCTGATTTCAAGGTCACAGGGACAATTATGTGAAATCATCCTTGTCATCGTGATAACTTAAGAACAAATGATGGCAGCTTCATGAAACTTTACACGCATAAGCATCTGGTGAAAACCTCGGACTAGTTTGGTTGACAGCGACCTTGACCTATTTTTCAAGGTCACAGGGACAATTACGTGAAATCCCAAGAATCGCAATAACTCAAGAACGAATGATGGCAGCTTTATGAGATTTGACACACAAGCATCTGGTGAAGACCTCAGAATTTTTTCTTTGAAACATGACCTTCACCTACTTTTCAAGGTCACCGGGATAATTATGTGAAATCATCCTTGTCATTGTGATAACTCAAGAACAAATGATGGCAGCTTCATGAAACTTTACACGCATAAGCATCTGGTGAAAACCTCGGACTAGTTCGGTGGACGGCGACCTTGACCTATTTTTCAAGGTCACAGGGACAATTATGTGAAATCCCAAGAAACGCAATAACTCAAGAACGAATGATGGCAGCTTTATGAGATTTGACACACACAAGCATCTGGTGAAGACCTCAGACTTCTCTTGATGGAACATGACCTTCACCTGATTTCAAGGTCACAGGGACAATTATGTGAAATCATCCTTGTCATCGTGATAACTTAAGAACAAATGATGGCAGCTTCATGAAAATTGACACACATAAGAATCTGGGAAGACTCCACATGAGTTTGATGGACGGTGACCTTAACCTGCTTTTCAAGGTCACAGGCCCATATCAATAATTCTAGAGTAAATGATGACAGTTTCATGATACTTGACACACCTAAGCTATCAAAGGAAGTAGATTTTATGGGTTTTTTACCCCTGCATCAATTTGCCTTGGTGCAGTGACGTTTTGTTCACAAATATTGTGTGGAGCGAATGTTGTGCAATGAGTTACCAGGGCTGAGGGTTGATGCATCTCTGATGCCTATGTTTCAAATGTATGGAACTCTCATCTGAAAAGACTTGAAGGCCTCATGGATATTGATACAGAACCAACCTTGAATAGTTTGTAAACAAGATATGTTTGGTATGAAATAGAAGTGGTGACAGTGGGGCAGTGTATATATCAGGTCAGTGGTAAGTATGGGGACTCACAGCTCAGCCTTCCCAGCTCCAATGTCACTCAGTTTGTGCTTCGTTCTAATTGGATATTCTGAACATGTAGGCAACCATAGCACTTCAATATCATTACCCAGAACAAAACACATGATATATTATAGATTATAACATTTTCTTGTGATTGATCAGCAGTTCTACCACAGTTAAACTGATTTCAAGATGCTCTTTGATTTGTTTGTTAAGTGAATATGTTGAAGTGGCAAAAGTTATCACTCTCTTGTTATAATTTTTATGGAAATTCAATTGATAGTAATCTGTATGCTATATTCTGTGATTGCAGATTCGGGTAGCACAGCGACATCGTGGTCCCCGCTGTACACCAGCGGTGGCACAACTCCTACCAAGCTAGACAGTGATACCATCAACTACATCCACCGCATCTACTGCCGAGAGTGCCGCATGGAGGAACAACGCAAGCAGCAGAAGCAGGGCCAGGAGCCCGGGGGTGGCGGTGGCAGCAGCGGTAGCGGCTCAGGGTCACAGCCCACCTCCCCTCAACAGGCCGTCGATGATATATCAATACAACAGAACAAGGACAAAAACAAAGAATGTAAGCGATCATTTAATTTTTTTTTGGGGGGGGGGGGGGTTAACAAGGGTGTGTGGAATGTGTCAATTGTCTGTAGCATAGAACACAAAAATCATTTTTCTGAACAGGGAAAGAGTTCTTAAGAAAAATACACAAATTTTAACTTTTAAATTTTACAAGGATCTGTGGAATGCATCAATGTCTGTAGCCCAGGACACAACAATCATTTTGTCTAAACAGGAAAAGATTTATTTAGAAAATTCACCAATTTGAACTTTGAACTGACAAAAAATATCTGATACTGATCACTATGAAGTGCCAAATAATTGATGTGACCAGGTCTAAAAATTGTTTTAAAAAATGTCATGAGTTTATTTTATTTGGCATTTTTAGGTGAAAATAATGCATCTTGGGGAAACTAGTTTTTTGATTGCTCCCCACAAGATTTGTGTGCAGTGATGTGATTGGTCGTACTACATAACTGAATGGAGGAAAAATGAACAGAGAAAATACTATTGGTTATTATTGTTATTATTTCCTGTTTATAATTTTGTTTCTCTCCTTTTGGTAACACTCTGCAAACCTCTCTCTTTCTCCATCGTAGATATAAGCACATATAGCACTGGGAATAACTCCACTTGTACATATGTTTCATTCAGGTTGTATTTTTTAATGCATCACAATTGTTTATCAATGTGAAGCCTGAAACATTCAAGTTCTGTCATTTTCATAAATCTAACTTCACATTTAATACTTGTTTCGTATTTTATTCTAATATTGCTATCACATTAACTTTGTTAAAGAAAAGAAGATTACATTGATATTGATATAATAGTATTCATATTGACATCCATTAACTCAAGAGATTTTGTTTGTTATGGATATTGCTCTTTGGTTTGTAAGTTTTGTCTTAAATGGTTGTCAAGGTATGAGGGAGGAGCAGTGTCAGAGTACAAGGGAGTATCTGTGTATCAGGGCATAATAAACACCCATATAAAAGGGAATATGTGAATACATGTTTGTCACGGAATAAGGGAGTATCTGTGTATTAGGGAATAAGGTAGTACTTATGTGTCAGGGGTACCCGTTGGAGACGAAGGTGATACCTGTGTGTCCGGGACGAAGGGGAACCTGTGTGTCAAGGAAGAAGGGGACCTGTGTGTCAGGGAAGAAGGGGGAACCTGTGTGGCAGGGAAGAAGGGGGAACCTGTTTGGCAGGGAAGAAGGGGGAACCTGTGTGGCAGGGAAGAAGGGGAAACCTGTGTGGCAGGGAAGAAGGGGACCTGTGTGGCAGGAAAGAAGGGGGAACCTGTGTAGCAGGGAAGAAGGGGGAACCTGTGTGTCAGGGAAGAAGGGGGAACCTGTGTGGCAGGGAAGAAGGGGGAACCTGTGTGGCAGGGAAGAAGGGGGGACCTGTGTGGCAGGAAAGAAGGGGGAACCTGTGTAGCAGGGAAGAAGGGGGAACCTGTGTGTCAGGGAAGAAGGGGGAACCTGTGTGGCAGGGAAGAAGGGGGAACCTATGTGGCAGGGAAGAAGGGGGAACCTGTGTGGCAGGGAAGAAGGGGGAACCTGTTTGGCAGGGAAGAAGGGGGAACCTGTGTGGCAGGGAAGAAGGGGAAACCTGTGTGGCAGGGAAGAAGGGGACCTGTGTGGCAGGAAAGAAGGGGGAACCTGTGTAGCAGGGAAGAAGGGGGAACCTGTGTGTCAGGGAAGAAGGGGGAACCTGTGTGGCAGGGAAGAAGGGGGAACCTGTGTGGCAGGGAAGAAGGGGGGACCTGTGTGGCAGGAAAGAAGGGGGAACCTGTGTAGCAGGGAAGAAGGGGGAACCTGTGTGTCAGGGAAGAAGGGGGAACCTGTGTGGCAGGGAAGAAGGGGGAACCTGTGTGGCAGGGAAGAAGGGGGGACCTGTGTGGCAGGAAAGAAGGGGGAACCTGTGTAGCAGGGAAGAAGGGGGAACCTGTGTGTCAGGGAAGAAGGGGGAACCTGTGTGGCAGGGAAGAAGGGGGAACCTATGTGGCAGGGAAGAAGGGGGAACCTGTGTGGCAGGGAAGAAGGGGGAACCTGTGTGGCAGGGAAGAAGGGGGAACCTGTGTGTCTAGGAGGAACTGGGCACCTTGTATCAATGGATAGGGTTTGCTTCATAAACAAAACAGCATGATGATTTGCCTACATAGACAAGCTAGACAGTGTAATGAATTTTGTGCCAAACTCTGGAACTGTGATATATTGGAGAATAACACAAGGGGTGAGAGGGGTGGGCTCTGACCACTGCTCAGTGTGCACCCCTGGAGGGCAAGGACAAAGTGGCCCACAAGGTCAGGCAGTAGTTGACCTAGTTGGCATAAGATCTAAGCAAATGTTATATTGATGGCCAGGCAAGCTCTTCACTTACAACTAAATGCCCACCCACCATTCTTTTTCATACTCGAAAATGCAGACTCACCAATATATAAAGCCTTCTGCCAGTTTTTACTGCATATACCCTAACTAAATTTTAAAATGTTTTTTCTTAAAATGTTGTATATGTAATTTAAAATTTCCAATATATCAAAATAGCTGAATGTGATAATTATCTCAGTGTCAACTGTATCTTATGCAGCTAGAGAGGATTTGTTTTTACAGCACGGCACAGATTACTATTTTTTGACAGTCAGTTTTGCACATCCAAAGAATTATATTTATAATGTTACAAAACAGCTGATTTCACCTTAATGTGAGTCATTGACGTGTCTCCCAGGAGATCCAACTCATCATATTACAAGATAAGCCTACTTTCCACTAATATTATAAGGTTTTGTACATCATAGCAAATTTTATCAGTATATTAATAATGAATGTTGCAAGAGACCTGATTCTGTCTTTCTGGCATGGTAAAATCCAAGGTTTGCCTGCCAGCTTTGTATGTCTCTATAAATGATATCAGGAAAAAAAGTAAGGTTTCATAAAGCTGTATTGACGTCACAGACTGACAGATTCAGGGGATTAAATAAAACATACCTTAATGGGGATCTGAGAGGAAGACGTGCACAGATAGAAATATATATGTGTGTATGCTTAAAGACTTGGTGAGGAGATAATGCCGGTGTTGGATCTCATATTGTGAGCAGACTCACCCCGAGAAAAGGTCACGTTGCTTCCCTACACTCGTATAAATATTACACTGTGAAAAGCTTCCTCTATTTCTGCATGTGCATCTTTGATGTATATTATTTATAGTTAGAATTGTTGGTACAGTGAGGTGAGCAGGGTCAACCTGTTCACCATCTGGCAGAAGAACCATCAATACCCCATCATCCTTGATGAATGACTTAGCCAAATAACGCTGAGCACCTCTCTGAGTATTCCTCAGAGGTGAAGATGACCACAATGGGTTATGCCACTAAGGGGAATCTCTATACATATGTCAGAGTTTAGGAAGCACAAGTGTCTGTTGCTTTCAGTATGTGTATATTTTAGCAGGCAATATGTCTATCATGACCAGCATTATCTGAAAGGTAAAGGCATTTGATGCCTCTGTCATAATCAGCATCATTAGAGCATTTGCTGTGGTATTAGCACAGGTAAAGTGAAGGCAGGCAAAATGTATGCAGTATATGGACTAAATCTCAGGAGGTATAAAAATAGGTGCATAAAATCATGTCTACATTGTCCCCACCAAAGTTCATTCATCACTAATTAATCTCTGACAATGAATCATCAATCATGTGTTAATTACAGAAATCACTAGGTTTGTAATTTGAAGCATTCACAAGGGATAACACATGCATATCACTAGACAGTAACCAAGGCCGACCAGCTTCAAGTAACACAAACTGTCTCGTCTGGTGTCAAGAGGAGATTCATGCACAGGTGACAATAGCTCATGCATAGGCCCAGGTGATAGACACTAGGTGGCGCTACCTGAGAGGTGATGGATCGGACTAAGTGTTGAACTTTGTGGACAGGGCCATCTTGGCACCACTAGGATAGGAGGGTGGGGAGGCTGGTTACAGTGAATATAGAGGTACGATCATCAATCATGAGAAGTCCAGGGTGCAGCCTGCCCAGGTATACACATCACCTTTCATATCAGCTGTCATCTTGATGGATGAGAAAGGGACCAAATACTTCAGATCTGTAACTGATTTCTAAATTGGCAAATGCATCAGTCAAATATTTAAAGAGGCATCTGATTGAGGGAGTGGTCACTGAATCATAAACAAGAATATCAGATAAAGAGTAGGAAATGATAAATGAAATTTTTTAATTTGGATTCAAAAACACACTAAAAAAAAGTCTGGAAATTTCCATTACTGATACTTGTGACATAAACCTTTTTCTTGACCCACACCATTATTGCCCCTGCACAGAGAAATATTATATTAAGATGCAGATGGTATATAAAACCTATTCTGTATTTAAATCATAGTTATCACAAATCAATGAATATGGCAGTGACTACTCACAAGGAAAAGAATGTTTCCAGGAAGTTTTACCTATTTAAAATGACAAATGTCATGTGGTATGACAGATGTGTACATCTCCAGGTCCAGATAAATGGGCAGGAAACTGCAGTGCCCCACCAGGGGGGTCGGGTAACTGTGGAGGGGGGTCCAGGGAGGGGTGTGGAGGTCACTGGGTCATACCGGGCCATGGGCAGCAGGCACGTGTGAGCATGCCTGCTGAGTTCATGTGCCAAGGAGGATGACCAGGCCTGAGGGCTGAGTCCATGAAAGATGATCACAGATTGTGGCCTCATCTGCCTCAACCGCACAGCCCTTCCTCAACCGAACAGCCCTTGCTCAACAGCACAGCCCTTCCTCAACCGAACAACCCTTCCTCAACCGAATAACCCTAACTCATGGGGACTTTTCATTGTATCAATAGAAAATGATGCCACCTTCAAAACAAAAACCTGGAAAAGAGAAGTGCTTATTATTGCAAGGGGATATAATAGGTCGCAGCGATAGAATAAAGTTGTCCCATTAGGTGGTTACATGTGTAGGTGTATATCCAAACCTTGAATAACACTAATATGGATACAGAGTTATAAGAATTGGAAGTACTCTAGTGCAGACCTTATGGTTATATCACAGTTGAGCGACTGTGAACTGGGAGGTAAAATATGTGGAGGTATGATATGATAGATGCAGACATGCATGTTGAAGCTAATGTGGCAAATTCCTGGCCCCCACTTCCCCCTAAATGTGAGCTCTCAGTACCTGCCTCCCGGTGAATACGCCCCACGCCACATGCTGCTCCCTCAACAGCAAATTAATAAAACTTTGTCTGTATGTTGATGGCTTTTTTCTTTTATCTATTTGCAGCTTTAAAGCGGAAGTTGATGCTCAGAAGATCTGTGAATGAACTGGTGGACCAAGGAATATATCCCCGTAAGTGTAACTTCAGCCATTTCAGTCTATGGACAGATATATCAGCATTAACAATGTGTGAAACCACTTGAATCTTATAAATAAATACTAGTTTTTATATAATCTATCAATTAGTTACTGATTTTGGGCTGTATTCATTCATGTAAAATTCAAAAATATGTTTGTCAAAGTCAGTAGCATCTTTGAGGCTGACAGAAGATAAATAGTTTGTTTCATGCATAACAGTTATATATCTCTCCAGTTTACTGCTTTACATTAAAAAGTACTCTTAGACTACATATTGTTGCAGACTTTGATATTAAGGGAGCAAAAAAAGTTATCACTATTATAGTCCTGTCTTATGAAACACTGTTGAAGACTAAGAAAGCAACATTTGGGACAGAGGAAAACTGAGAAAGTAGGTCAGCTGCAGGGTGATGCAGGCAAGAATAGGGGAGACAGAGCTGCAGGCCAAATAATTGACTCCAAGTTGGAAGATGTGTGAATATCTCAAGACTACTCTTTTGTTTTGTTCTTCATTCAACAGTGACCCTCCAAAAACAATTCCAGGATGAAAAAAATCTCACAAAAATCATTAACAGAGTTGGATTGGCAAGTTGTTTGCTTTCTAACGAAACGTGTACAGGAATCTGACAGCTTCTGATTATAATGGCCCTCCTGACACAGGTGTTTATGATATGATTTGTCAGACCGTATTTTCTGCAGATAATAAGCTCTGAGAGAAGATATATGGAGTTCACACAAGAAGCACCTGTCACAATCATTTGTTTATATTATTTTCATCTTTTGACCTCTCTGACCTTCACATTCTTGGGTCTCTTATATCTGCTCTGTCATATTAATTAGGTCAACCCCCTGGTTACTTTCTGCATACCATTGATGAGAATAAACTGATATCCTCATATAGGACTCAAAGGGTGATATATCACATGTGATTATCACTGACAGTTGACCAGAATTCTGCAGAGATACCTTGACTGGCTGTGGTCAGGCACCGATGAAGAAAATAGGGGAATATCCGACTGAGTCATGTAGCAGATGGCAGGCGTGTGGCCCTGACAGATGAGTCTGCCCCACCTACCACCACTGCAGCCTTGTCTGGTCACTTGGACCAAGGTTATTGCCAGGTCCAAGGTCAAAGTCTTTCTCTCTTGATTTCAACTGTCGTGGTTCCAGGCTAGGTAAAGAGTGGTATGTGACCGTACAACTATCATCAGCACACTCAGTGCCACCAGATGGCAGCGCACATACACGCATTGCAGGATGTGTTATGGTTGGCTCATCAGTGATGTTTAATCATTTCCTGGTGAAGTCTATTTGCCTTAATATCAAAGCTATGAGGGAAGTCTCCACATCTCTCAATAAGATGATCAAGTAAAATACAAATGACCCATTTACACCCTCTGATGTGTGTGTTTGCAACATGGCTGAAGGTCAAACCATATAGAGGCTGGTAGGTCCAGCGTGACCTTTTAGACCTTGCCTGCTTCCTGTGCCAAATGCCCTGGTGAATATCCACACACCTCATGCGCAGACAGCTCCACAACCGGAAATTGAAAACATGCTGGAATCTTGTCCACCATTTAGAACCCCCACTCCGAGTACTCTGTCTCCCACCACCATTAGCAGACTCAGCCCCGCTTGTAAACAATCTGGCACAAAACGCAGCCAAATTGATGATCTTCTAAACTTTGAAAGCATTTGTGGAAATGGCACCTCCTCACCCTACAGATAATTCAACCTATTCTCCAGCTTAATGTTTCAAAAGGTATTTGTTGGTTAATCTTGTTTGGCTAGAACTCTTGGCATTTACCGGCATGTACAAAAAAATGTTTTTATGAGAGGAAAGTTCAAAAGCCTTAACAATATTACCAAAAGCCTTTTGTTTGTTTTACTTGTAAATTTTCATTTTGATGGAGCCTATTAATTTGTCCATCTTTAATTGATTAAGATAAGTATAATAGACCAATTAAAGATTGGAGTATGAAATTGCATACTTGTGAAAGGTCAAAGGAATGTTTGATGGTAATGTTGCTAGGGGACACCCTGCTTCGAAACACAAGGTTAATTAGGTGATAGAGTAGGAGTTAGGACATGACTTGAAAAGCATTGCATTCATTCTTTGGATGTTGGCAACATGGTTTATTTAAAACTTGAAAATGGTTAACTAGTTTTCTACTAAATAGAAAGCATATTGAAGAGTTCAAGTAATTTACAGCTTTGAAGGGATACTGGGTTGTGATTGTTGTTGAATTCTCATGTCAAAGGTGCAATTATTGTCCGTCACACAAACTGTCCAGTTTGATATTGTTCACACCTGGCATTGTCCTGTTCCTGAAGTCTCATTGTAATTCACACCTGCATTCTGCCTTTTCCTGTCACTAGCAAGATATCAAAGCCAAGATATAAACATTTTTTTATTTTAATATTACAAATTATAGAAGGAAAGAAAGGGATATTAATGCTTTTATCTATTTGCATGTAGATGAAGATGCCTTTATTTCTTTTTTTTGTTGGTGTATTTTATTGGGATGGTTTTGTACGTTGATTAGTTTTATTGGGATTGTTTTGTCCCTCAAGCTCACTCTTATCTGACATGGTTAGCTGCTAATAGCCTTCTTCTTGGGTAAATTTATTCAAGATATTCAAAAGAATACAAATGTAACCTATACCCTGAGAAATAGGGAAATGAGATACATATGCTTGCAATAAGGAAGTCTCATATTTAAGTTTTTGTGATAAAAATACACCAATATGTCTTTCAGACATGAAGATTAAATTCCACCACTCCACCTAAATTTCATCATATCTTTATGTCTTAGAATATTTGATATTTTTAGAAAGTTTAATCCTATTTAAATTTGTTGCTGCTTGTCTTTTGACTCTCATGGTCAGATTACAGCATTACAAAGTCTCAGTGGGAATAGAACATGTCAGGTTACAATTGTGATGATTGGGACACAGACTAATAACGGGATCAAGAGGTTTTTTATTTAATCTCCTAAAAAGCAGACTGGGAATCCTCATATTGTCTAAAGTGTGTGTACATTGATCCAAGTGATCTAACAAATCTTTAGCTAAGGCTATGTGCCCCTGCTTTACCTTTCAGACAATGTCCCTCCCTAGCCAGCTTCACCCTGTCTATGGAGAGGCCCTGTTCCCCTGCTTTACCTTCCAGATAATGTCCCTCCCCAGCCAGCTTCACCCTGTCTATAGAGAGGCCCTGTTCCCCTCCCTAGCCAGCTTCACCCTGTCTATAGAGAGACCATGTTCCCCTGCTTTACCTTCCAGATAATGTCCCTCCCCAGCCAGCTTCACCCTGTCTATGGAGAGGCCCTGTTCCCCTGCTTTACCTTCCAGATAATGTCCCTCCCCAGCCAGCTTCACCCTGTCTATAGAGAGGCCCTGTTCCCCTCCCTAGCCAGCTTCACCCTGTCTATAGAGAGGCCATGTTCCCCTGCTTAGCCAGCTTCACCCTGTCTATAGAGAGGCCATGTTCCCCTGCTTAGCCAGCTTCACCCTGTCTATGGAGAGGCCCTGTTCCCTTACTTTACCTTCCAGATAATGCCCCTCCCTGGCCAGCTTCACCCTGTCTATAGAGAGGCCATGTTCCCCTGCTTAGCCAGCTTCACCCTGTCTATGGAGAGGCCCTGTTCCCCTCCCTAGCCAGCTTCACCCTGTCTATAGAGAGGCCCTGTTCCCCTGCTTAGCCAGCTTCACCCTGTCTATGGAGAGGCCCTGTTCCCCTGCTTTACCTTCCAGATAATGTCCCTCCCCAGCCAGCTTCACCCTGTCTATAGAGAGGCCCTGTTCCCCTCCCTAGCCAGCTTCACCCTGTCTATAGAGAGGCCCTGTTCCCCTCCCTAGCCAGCTTCACCCTGTCTATAGAGAGGCCATGTTCCCCTGCCTAGCCAGCTTCACCCTGTCTATGGAGAGGCCCTGTTCCCTTACTTTACCTTCCAGATAATGCCCCTCCCTGGCCAGCTTCACCCTGTCTATAGAGAGGCCATGTTCCCCTGCTTAGCCAGCTTCACCCTGTCTATGGAGAGGCCCTGTTCCCCTGCTTTACCTTCCAGATAATGTCCCTCCCCAGCCAGCTTCACCCTGTCTATAGAGAGGCCCTGTTCCCCTCCCTAGCCAGCTTCACCCTGTCTATGGAGAGGCCCTGTTCCCCTGCTTTACCTTCCAGATAATGTCCCTCCCCAGCCAGCTTCACCCTGTCTATAGAGAGGCCCTGTTCCCCTCCCCAGCCAGCTTCACCCTGTCTATGGAGAGGGCATAGAACCTTGCAGAAGCAGCTTATTGTTATCTGCCAGAGCCCTGTGTTAGAGGTTAGGTTACCGGGGTGGGGAAGATATCAAGCATATGATCATCCTGCACCCTTTGTGTTGTTCTTGTCAATTTGATCCTTGTCTACAACTTGTACAGGTAAGCAGCTGCCCATCCCATCCATCTGACCAGTCCACTGCTCTTGGTCAGAAACTAACCACCTTCTTTGATTCTTGGTAAAATCCCAATTTAAGAGAAAGTTGGAGTTTCCATTTTAGTTTTTGGTTTTTGGACAGTGGGAAAATAAAATGGATGTTCATATGCCACTTTTGTTATACATCTTGTAATAATTTTATTGTTTTTGCCATATATTTTTGCAGAAATATGTTCTCTTCTAGAATATTCTCCTTGGTGTAATGTCATACTCTCATTGCAAGGTGCAGGTAATAAAATCTGATAAACCGTTGAGGAAAATTGGGGGATACACAAACTTAGTGGCAAATGTTTGCACAGAAAACAGAGGTAGTGGGAGTATAAGAATTGTGTTACAGGGGATGCATGATATGAGGGCTGGTCCTGACAGGATGTATGTCCACCTCAGAGTAGTGGCATCCAACATGATAACACACTGCACCACCAAATGCATCCAACATCAGTTTGCAGATATTTGATGTTAATAATTTTTCATTGTGTCTTTGCAGCTCTGCGTACTCCTCCAGCATTTGCTGAGCAGAGGAAGCAACTAGAGAGAGCCAAGGTATGTATAGAAACCACTGTTTGGAGAGTCTAGTTATCTAGTTTATACTAGATACACCAGCAATATGTGTTCCCAACTCCCTCCAATGGTACATCTGCAGCATGTACTATATACCTCAGTAATATGTGTTCCCAACTCCCCTCAACGGTACATCTGCAGCATGTACTATATACCTCAGCAATATGTGTTCCTTACTCCCCCAATGGTTCATCTCCAGTAGACATTAGATACAGTCTCAATAAGCTGTCTCAACTCCCTGTTACCGTACATCTCCAGTATATTCTGGATACCACCAAAATACAGTTTCCCAACTCCATCCAATGACATATATTTGTAACATATCTACATGATACACCCATAATATGCATTCATAACTCCCTGCAATGGCATATCTCCAGTATGTACTGGTTACATCTGGAATACAGCTTTGCAACTCCTTCCAATCACCTTTATCTGAAATGTGTCTACTATCTACTAGACACCCACGACACGTTTTCATAACTTTCTTGTCACATAACTATACATATCAGTTTTTATTTCATTCTCAAAAACAGTGCTAATTGAAAAAATTGGCCTAAAAAGTAAGTGTTCCTTCTAGGGCTAGAGTGAGGTATGGGCCTCAGAGGAGGATGTAATCTTCTGTCATCATTCAAGATGTACGCGCCCTGCCCCGTAGTAGTAGCAGCCAGTGATAGACAGATTCCACTCACCCCTACTACAGCACGTTTACCAGAAAACAAATAACAAAACATAAAATGCCAAGCTAAGCGCAATGGAGAAAGGAAGAACTGTGATCTTCAAAGGATAGCTTACAACAACCTTGTGCTGTAAACTAAATATGTGTACTTGAATAATCACACCTCAGCAAAAAAGTTTTTTTTTCCTGTTTTTTTTTTTTATCTTTGAACTTTGATATTGCAGTCAGTCACAAGCTTTAACATTTAAATGACCTGCCTTCAGTTAAAGTCAGGATAGTTGTTTTGAGTTTTTTTGTGTGGTCATTATTAGGTTGATCCCATTTACTGCCTATAGCAATACAGATCTAACTCCCAACGTGGATGCCCGACTTCCCATTGGCTAGTCTTGGTATGATAACAATGTAATTGCCTCAAAAACATGTGTCAGCACTTTTTCATGGTATAATAAGAATATCTTCCAACCTAGAAGGTTAACTTGTTTGCAATGGATTTTGGTTACATTTTAAGAATGATTTATATGTTTTTCACTCAGAGAGAAACAGTTTAAAATGCCAATGCACCTAGTCACTGCCTCAAGCTCAAATTTACTTTTACACTTTTCTGTGTGTCCACTCTGTCCTGCTCTCAGAACCATGCATCTAGGAAATGTACTTGGAGGACATTTTTACTGTAACAGGGGGTTCTTCCGCTTCCCAATTAGATGTTTTGACCAAACTTTGAGTGACATATCCAGATAACAGATACTGAAAAGTTCAAAAGTCAAATGGCAGACTATCAGTCAAGAAATCTAAAGATGGCAAGAAAGTGTGTGGCATCTGTAGTTGAGATGTAAATTGAGATGACACAAATTAAGGTGAGGTTCAAGATTTGAGCAAAGATCAACCGATCACTTTATCCTGCACTCTGGCCCAAATCCTGTCTGCTCTTCTTTGAATTAAGGAGCTTAAATATCTAAGGCCTTTTCAGTGGGGATTCATGATTAAAATGCTCTGCTGATGTGGATGTTGGATTGCCCTATTCAGCCAAGAAGCATGGGATGAAGTTATAGAGTATACCACCCTGAGATAACTAGTATAGGTATGAAAACATTGGATGGGAGTGGGGACTGATAATATAAGAAAATTAATCAGGCAGGAATGGACACCATGGAGTGAGATAACTGCCTCTCTGCTGGACCTCAGGATTGTTTGCTATTTCTATTTTCCTATTATGCATTCACCAAACCTACTAGATTTCACAGAAAGCATACATTCAAATTAAAGTTCAGCCATGATAATTTAGACCAGCATCTGGGAGTGTGGCTCTGTTTATGTTTGATTATCTGCCTTTGAAGCTTTTATTGAGATGTACAACCCTGGGAAAAGTTCAAATGGAATAATGGAGTGTAAACATTAGCTGTGCCCACTGATGTAAACTCTCCAGTAATTAGAAATCTTTGGTGAGGATTTCATGTCCACTTTCTCAAAAATCATAAAAGTGTTGCAAAGGACAAATATAGATTTACTTTATTGTTCTGTCTGATTTTCAGAGGTTATTTCAAGACAAGCAGTATGCAGGCTTTATATCTCCAATATTTTATTACTGAAATTCTACAGATAATTCTACAAGTCTTATTGCTCATAAGACTTGTCACAAATATCATTCAATTTAGGCAACCTCAATATCATACAACATTGGCAACTTATATACCACACAATTTGGTCAACTTCGGTATCACACACTTATTGCAATACAGTTTTAAATATGAGTTCATGTTAGGTCAGCTTACATATCATTATAACATGAATATTTCAGAAAGTGATTCCAGATGAGAGCTTCACCCTTATTATACCAGCAACATGTGATTAATGTCCCTGTCACATGTGCATGACAAATAGGATGAAATCATAGGCACTGACCTTGACCAACAACACATATGTTACATAAGATGATGAGACAATATTATTACAGGGATGGGAATGCCAGGATGCAGGCAAGGTCCTCCTTTCTCCACATGAGTACTATATGTCTGTTTGTCTTAACCAGTAGGGGATTACAGATCAGCCGACAAGGCCAAACATTCGAGATCAGTCACTAATCCCACCCTTCCTATGACAGCTGGCACACATTGAGGATTAGGTAATCTGCCAGAGAAGGTTGAGGAAGAGAGAGTGATCAGCTGGTTGCAGTGAAATGTGGGGATGATGGGGGACATATGTCCCTTCACCAATAATACAATCCATGGCTAATGACCTCCCTACCCAACTATGCATGACTGCACTGCCACCTGGCTCTCATATGTAACACTACGACCACCCAGCTTACTTGTCTCATTTCTGTCCATGATGTCAGCTTTCACTATGACTTCTATGAAACATCTATGTAGATCAACGCAGGGCTTTAGTTGATTTTTTGGCTCCCCTCTTCACATTTGACCAGTAGCTACCAGTATCCTTGTCAAACAGCAGTCACACCAGGGTGCAGAATCTGAGAAACAGTGTGAACATTTCCATGCCATTGGATGCAACAGTGCAAGACCTCTTGCAAAATCTTTAAAAGTCTAAAATGGATTTGTAAATGTTTTCAGAACATTTTTTCAGCAAGTAATAGATCACAGTCAGAAATTCAAATATACCTAAACATGATAATTAAACCTTCTACTCAAGTCATATTAGGTGATTGGTCCTATTATGTGTCAAATAAAAGAAAATGTTTTGATATGTTTGTGTAGAAATTAAATCGGAATAAGTACTGTGAACATTATACTGTTGCAAATCAGGTATTAGTGACTTTCAGGTTGAGTTTATTATGTGTTATGGTAGAGTTTGGTGTGCGTGTATAATATATATGTGTTCTCTCTGTAGACTGGGGATCTGTTGAAACATAAGATTCAGACACGACCAGCAAGGCAATCTCTGGTGGAACAACACATACTAGAAGGTAAGTCTGAAATAAAGCAGAGAACAGAATAAAGATAATTAATGTATGGTTGTCTTGTTCCTAAAGACAATTAGGAAGCTGATGCAAGCTTTCACTTAGTGATTTTAAGTTAAACATTCTGATCGATATTTAAAGGATTCATGAATGAAAATGTTATCTTGTATTTTTCAGACACAAATGTTGACCCATCACTACAAGATCGGCAACGTCAGTTGAAGCGTGCACGGTTACAGGACAGCTTGACAGAACGTCTCATTCATAGACCTGGACCGCTCGAACTCGTTGAGGGAAATATCCTGCAGATTGATCCCAAACTGACAGATGCCATACGAGGTGAAATCAGTGTCCATCACTTTCTGCAAATACAGAAATATATTGATTTTTAAGATATAAATGTCACAACTTCCACATATGATACACTTCTTGGAGAATTACTTTTTTTTCTGGAAGAATTCCTAAAGATAAATATTGCAAATTAAAACCTATTTTCCCTAGTAATTTTAGTCACAGTCAATATGTTTCCAATATTTTCAGATGGAAACATCCATTTCCCAAAGAGCAGTACAGACTCGTACGTGTTTGACGAGGACAGTAATACGAGCGATGGCGTGCCATCTCCCAGTCAGTTTATCACCACAGTGGCGGACACCATGGACACTGCCTTGTCCCATGCCTCGTCCTCATCCGGAGGATCGCTCTCCATCGCTACCGGCATCCCCGGCATTCCCTCGCCTCCAGATATCACTCCACTTTTACAAAAAATGCAGACTGCTGCCCTTCAAGGACAGAAACTGGTGTTCACTCAGAACATTCAACAAGTGACTACTCAACCTCTTCAAAATGCCATTACCAATTCCAGTATTTCTTTATCATCCTCATCATCACCGCCTTTGTTGTCCTCTTCTAAAAGTGGAAATACGATATCAATCACAACCAATAATAGCAGTAGCAGTCGGAATATATCACGGATAAAAAAGAAGAATCACAAAAACAGTGCTCCTAAGTCTAAAGTGATCAAATTTCATGAGTACAAAGGACCTCCAAATGCCAAGGCATCAAGTAGTAGTAGTAGCAGTAGTAATAGTAATAACAATATTATTTCTACTGCTGTAGCGGCAACACCAACACCTTCAGGGTCTTCACTGTCTCCGTCACCGTCGCCTGACTCAGACACGCCATATCATGTACTGCTGCAGCAGCAGCAGCTGTTCTTGCAGTGGCAGCTGGAGTTCCAGCAGAAGAATCTGCCGTTCATTCTGCCTGCCCAGAAGGAGGGAAGCCAGAGCCCGTCTCCGGGGATGCCCTCATCTACTATCACATCAGACTCCAGCGCTGCCTCTATGTCATCCTCGTTTGTGCTTACTACAACCACCCCGACGCGGACCATTTCCACGCCATCGCCCGCCCCCATGGTCCCCCAGCCTCCACCTCCCCCTCCCCCTCCCCCACCCAAGTCCTCATCCTCGTCCTCATCCACACAAAGACCAGCCAGACTGGATGACCTTAAGGTCGCTGAACTGAAAGCTGAATGCAAGAAGCTTAACTTGCCAGTGTCTGGGCCCAAGCCTAACCTCCTGGAAAGACTCAGACCATATGCAGAAATGATATTAAATAACTTGAACAATGCGGCGGCACACATGTCAGTGTCCCACCCAGCCAAGGTCAGTACTCATAGTGTGAGTAGTATATCCAGTGTGAGCAGCATACCCAGTGTTAGTAGTCTGTCTAGTCTGGGCAGTCCTCAGCCCGTCAGCAGTGCCGAATCTAGCCCAGCACCACCCTCCGTAGCCAGCATTCACAACATTCAGAGCATCAGTGGACTGATCAACATTCAGCCGGTTACACCGCAGAGTGTGGCGCCATCTGATGATATATCAATGAACTTAGGCTCACCTCCTCAGTCGCCAGCTACGTCAGAGCTAAACCTGTCACATGGCTCTGTTCTGTCTATTGGCCCAATGTCTCCAGATAATACTATGGACATGAACATTGCATCACCGCCTATGGTCGCACTTGGCCAGCAGCATGTGATAAAAAACCAGCTGACATCTAGTCAGAGTATGATGCCGATGGCAGTGGATCAGATGTCACGGCCTCCCTCTGTGGCCCCAATGGATATAGACCTGAACGGGAGCCAGTCCAACCTGGCGGCCTCCTTACAGGCGGCACTTGTCAACTCGCCGCTACAGGTGCTGGACCGCAATCAGAACCCAAACCCCACAGGGTCCCCACAACCACCTCCCCCTCCCCCACCACCCCTGCTGCCTGGCCACACCCAGGCCAACGCCCAGACTAGCACCCAGGTCAGCTCACAAGCCAGCACCCAGGCCAACACCCAGTCACAAACCCAGGCTCAGATCCAGCCTCAGTTCATATCAGTGCAGGTACCACCTCAGGCCCAGCTGCAGGTCGGACAGCCTCAGGTCATATCCCAGGATGAGCTGGTCAGACAGCAACAGAGACAGATTGATGAACTCCGAAAACAGCTGTTCCAGTCACAGTTCCAGCTCAAGCAGGCTCAGGAGCAGAGCAAGATACCTGTCAGCTTCATGACTCAACAGCAGCTGTTGCAGCAACAGCAGATACAACAGCAACAGCAGACCTTGCTCCAGAACCTCAGCATACCCATGGCTGTGTCATCGTCGGTGGAGAACACCGTCAGCAGCCTGGCGCAAAGCATCACACAGCAGGCCATTCCGCAGTCCGTGGGGGCAGTCACACAGATCCAGATCCAACCTGTGCAGCCCCAACCCCTGACACGTACCACAGAGAGCACTGCCACCTTGAGGGACACCAAGCCGGACATCAATGCCCTTCAGAACATCCTGCAGAGTCACACGGTGCAGCAGTCTATAGCAGGCCTGGGGCAGCCCAAGGTTCTCATCTCCTCCGCCCCGACGTCGCAGTCCTTCATCCTGCAGTCAACAACGGCAGGAGGGACGGCAACCCACATCTCTGGGGCACAGACTGTCGTGGTGACATCCAGTAACACAAGCAAACCACGGGTCTATGCCATGCCTATCAACGGCCTCAATGTCACCGACAGGTAAGAACCTCTTTTATGGTACCCACTGTCACATGATCAATGCTCTTACAAAGTCATGCCATGAATTGACTGAATATTTTTTTAGTTAAAATTTGTTTTGGCTTGAACATCGCTCACAAATCTAGCATGCTTGAATCCTTTGCACATTTTTAGTGTATGACATGAGGCATCACATGAAGCATCATGACTCATAATGGTATATTATTTGGAACCATTTTATTATTACATTTTGACGTCATTGAGGTATGATATTTGAGAAGTTGAACATTCCTAGGTGTCTATCCTGTGGCAGATGAATATGATCCTTGTAACTATTTTGAGAGATATTTTTGATGATGATTGTTTGTTTAAACATTAGAGGTAGCATTTAGGTGATAATTGCAACACCAGAGGGGGTAAAGTGTTTTGAAAACAAGTCTGGAGATTGTTCAGGTCCTGAGAAGCCTATCCAAGGCAGCTGAGGAGACCCCAGCCAAAGCTTATAGTCAGTGACTAATAGCTGCCAGGAGACCTCCAAAGAAAATTACTAATTTGAAATGTGTTCGGAAGTAGTTGCCAAAGAATTTACAAGAAATATGATCTTGCTCTCTTTGACTAACATATAAAAAATATTCATAGGTCAAGGACAGAGCTCAATTGATAATATGCTAGTAGGTCAGCAAGAAAGCAAGTTTCGAAAGGCTGAAAGATCATCCTACAAGCAGAATAGTATGGGCAGGTAATTGAAGTTTAAACATGGTAGATGACAAGTTCATGGATCATGCCAACAACCTGTTGGTCTTGAGATTGCTTCTGCCCACCACCTAGCATGAAATGCTGGCATGATAGCTTGGAAAGGCCAAGGGTTGTGATGTGGAGGCCAGGCTGAGGGGGCGCCATCCCACTCCCTGCCCAGCTGCATATCTGCCACAATATACAGCATCCAATAGTCCACCAAGATACAACACAATCATATCATAAATATGTTGCCACCATGTTGCATTAAGTTACAGCCAAATACCTACCTGTTGTCACTTAAAGTTATCACCGACATGCCTTGTTCCCACTGTCACTCATATCCATGAGTTGCTTTCCCCCTCAGAAATATTTAGTGAGAATAGAAACCTTGAAATGTAAAGAACCACATCCCATGCATTTATATATTTCTATGAGGTACACAGCCCACAAGACAATTCAATTTAATAAGAATGTTGTATAAAATGCAGAGTTCCACTGGTCTCATAAATCCTGAGTTTATGGTAATCCTATAATACAGTAAGCAGGCAAAGACACATTCAAGTAGATGTTAAAAGGGCAAGACAACCATTAAGCTAACCGAGGCATACTGAGACATTGCAAGAGTAAGGCTACCCCATCCTGGAAATACTAAGCATACCGAGACCACTGGTCACTCGGCTAACATACCTGACAATGGGAGAAACATTGACCACTGGTCACTCAGATCAATATAGTGGATACTCAGTGGAGCTGACCATTGGAAAATTGAAAATGAGAGTTGCCCATTGGTCAAGCTAACCTACCCTATTTAATTATCCTTACCATGAATATAATCCCAGGGGGCTTTGAATTCAAGGTAGATATATAATCTAGAATGTAACTTCAACAGATCTTACCAACAAGACAAATATAACCAGTGAGTAGGAAGCCATTTTCCTTAAAATAAAGTAAGTTGTGATATAATCTTTTATATAATAAAGTTACTGGCAGTATATTTCAATATTTTGTGCTGTTTGGTTTGCTTTCAAGCATACACATATGAAGGGCAACTCAGATTTCAGGCATTTATCACCTCAGCAGATACTAGTGGTCTCTTTGTAGATATTGCTTGTCTGTGGTTTCTCCCACTGCTTCACACTATCTACGATATCATATTGAAGTGTTTAATGCTTGTATTATCCCATCCACTTGGCAAGTGGCTGATGATAGGTGAGTAGGGATAGAGATGACCACCCCACAGAGGGGGTATGTCACAGTGGTCAGGGGTCCCGAATCCTAACATCCCTCCAATCAAACGTGGCCACCAGGGGTCAGTCACTAAAAACTCCAGAGGGCCAAAGTGGAAAGTTGGCATGGAAACTAACAAGCTGCCTTCATTTTAGAGGTCATTAATAAAGTATATCAAGTTGTCAAATAGCATGGAGGAGAGCCAACTTGCCCTGGTGTGTGTGCAGATAGGTTTGGGCTGAGCCAGATGACAAACAGACCACCTAGCTCTCTCTCATGGACTAGCAATCCCCAGGACTACAAACAAAATAAACAGCAAAATGGGCTCATCTTCCTAGAATTGCAGGGGTCGAGGCCGACCTATATAGGTCAAGGTCATCATATCAGGAAAAATAGGGAATCTTTGCCATATATTATGCTACAAGGAAGGGTGGTGTGTATACATATGTATAATATCAGTCATTCTCATCCAAGGCTGACATTTGTGCAGCATATTGGTCATATCTGATTAAGATACCACTGCAGACAAATACCAGAGGATGGATGCCCCCCCAGCTCAGCACCTTGTGCTCTCACATGTACCTCAGGTGTGTGCTCCTCACTAACAAAAAGTTACAGTGTCTAATCTCACAGCTTATGTTTTTATATCATCTCAGTACGCATTATATATATATATGTGAGATTGATGTTGAGTTGAACAGTCATAAATCAGTGGTAATGGTGATAGTGTTCAACAAGTCATAGCTATAGAAATATTACATTTTTACTGCTAAGAAGATTTGTTTGGATTATTGACAATGGGAATATATTGTTAATATTGGTGTGACATAAACATAATTTGATTCCCAGTGGAATGGTCCAATAACTCTCTCCCCTGCCCAGAATAGATCAATTAGTCCCACTTTGGAATGACCAGAACAGTTCCGCCAGTTAAATTATGATGATAAAATGACAACTAATAGGATCAAGTCAATTACTTGTTTATTTTTAAAAAAAATTCACTGTTGTAACATTTTATCATTTTATGGTTATTGGAAAACACATCTTTGAATATTGATATAGAAGATCCCAGTACATGTTGTGAACATGCAACTAGACCAAATTATCCTGTGTAAAATCCAACTGCATGGAGGTAGTTAGACCGGATGATGTGGGGATCAGGGTTAGACCTTGCGTCTTGTCACCTGGTATCATGTAAGGCAAAAAGGAAGTATCAATTGATGGTAGTGAGGTGTGATGTGGGGGATCAGGTGAGATCGCGAGTCTTGACAGAGAAGGCCAAAGCATTGAGTCATCACAAATTCTTCACCATAGAAGAGGCTGTACAGTATGCTATAGGAGCAGGGCCATGCAGTATTATTGTGTAGTGTAGAATGGGTGATCAAATAATTAGATAGGGCATTGGTTGAATGAAATGAAATGGCATCGGTAGTATATGAAATTAAATGAAGCATTAGTTGTAATAAAGTTATTTGAGTCATTCAATATGTCACAGTATAAAAGCAGAGACCTTGAAGTATTTCAAAGTTGGCTTTCTTGAGAATACACAACAAAGTATTTCAAAGTTGGCTTTCTTGAGAATACACAACAAAAATAAAGCAGTTCGAAGACTTCAGATTCTATTCAATGAAGACTTCAGATTCTATTCAATGTCAATCACTGTTATGCGATCAATATATATATATATATATATATATATATATATATATATATATATATTTGTTTATTTCTTGGAAAATAAATTAGATAAAAATCAAATATAGATGTTACAAGTTCCTTGGAGGTATTCTGCGATATAGGAACTCTTGTAGAAAATGAAGGGTTGAAAAGACTCAATTCAAGCTTCAATAGTGGGCTAAGCCGGTGCAGATGTCCTTGGATAAGAAGAAGTAGGTCAAGGCTGCAGCCAATCAGGAATGCTTCAAGGACTTAGTGTGCTGAAGGACAGGGGTCATTTGTATAATAGCACAGATGTGCCGGGCTGACACCTGATGGAAGTGAACCTGGGACCTTTGGCTGCAGAGTTGTGATTTGAGCTCTATAGTGGTGCAAGGTATGTACTGGATCCTTGCCATCTCCAACACAGACCCCATTGACAAAAATACAGAGCCAGACTTCAGACACCCACCAATTTTAGCCGAAGGAAACTCACATAATACCTTAGCCAATAAACTTTATTTTTTATTCCCCTGGTTGCCCACTTCCTGCAAGTTGTTAAATGCAGACTTGTCAAGTTGGTCACTATCTAAATGTGAGCACAGCACATGTAGATGATAGGTTGGTGAGTTTGATAGAGGCACACCGCCGGTGAGTGCACACCCGTTCTGCAGCACAGTCACCGCCACCATCCATCGAGGCATGGGGCTATATCGGCCAGGATATTTTGAGAAAGCTATTGGGACATTGTCAGCATGCCACAGTGTTTTGTTGTTTAGTATATATGTGTGTGGGTGCACACTCACCAAACTAACTACAATGTAAACTTGTAGTGAAAGCTGTTGTTTTCTGACCCCAAATTTGAAAGGCACTTCCTGAATTTTTATCACATTTGACTTGGTCTGACATATGAAAATTGTACTGATGTTAAACAAAAATGATAATCTGCTCTTGGGGGGGAAACTGTGTCTGTTGAAATGTGACAGGTGTGTTGGGCTAAATGTTTGGTGCTGTGATGTGTGTGCAGGGGGAGTGGGAAAGGTTGTGCAGCATGTGCTGAAATGTCATGATGAGGTAAAAGTGAGGGAGACAGGAGATAGTAGATACTATGTGGCACAAAAACAACACCAAACTCACCCACATTGTCTGCTGGAAGAGCATAAAAAACATGTCCTCTGCACTGGAAGAGAGCAAGTCACCATGGACTCCCACAAGAAGAGTTTGTTTTCAACATTCCCAATGCTAGATAATCTTCTTTGCAAAAAAAAAAAAAAAAAAAAAAAAGATTCTAGACAACACCAGTTATAAGATGTAAAACTAATATTTGTGATAAGATAGAAGGATGATGTAGTTCCAGTAAAAATGTATGGCTTTGACAACCACAAAAGTGGAGTAGATCAGATTATGTCCAGTTAGTATTTAGTCAAACAGGTCAGTTGTTTGGCTTGGTGTAGGTTGTTTATACTATTTGTGAATTGGGTCAGCTTGGCCTACATTATTGTGTTGCATCCCTTGTTAGTGATGAACTCTTGGTGATCACTACAACAAGCATTATGTAATAATGCTGCTCTCAGCATCCTAAACGATTGCCAGGGCCACACTCAGCAGGCATCCTGTAAACAGACATGCTGGGCCTGAAGCACGGCTTTAACGAGTCAACCTCTGCTTGAGACCCTGTTCCAAACTTTTCTTTAAAAGCAGTTAAAGGAGGGGGGTTTAACTTTTGAACACAATGTAAAAAGATTGTGTTGTTATGTCAGTAGAGTGTTAATTTGAGGACACAGAATGTGCAAATTGGTTGCATTGAAACTGAGTTGGTTGTGAATTAAAGTCCATATATCAGTATCAGACAAGAGTATCAGAGGTCCACCTTGTAACATAGGTTGTTCCCGGGGTGAATTTGGGCGTAATTCAAACCATGAGTATGCACGTGAATATCAGTAGCAAAGAAAGTTTATGGATCTGGCAACTTGGCATCTTTGAGCCAAGGTCACTGGTTATGCCAGCAAGACACCAAAAATATGAGAGGATGGATCAACGCTCTCATGATCCAAACCATCGTAAATCTGCACTGGAAAATTTGTGCTCGTATGTTTACATATCTTTACTAAATTGAAGGTACTATAAACAGTAAATTATATTCAATGGCCGTTATGTGGTGAAGAAGATGGAAGAAATTTCAGGGAGTACAGGCAGGTCCAGAGGGAAAGTAATGCCCCAGATTCTGCTTCAGCGATAGTGGTCATTTTCACCACATGGGGGCGCTGTAGAGCTGAGTTGAGAATGCAGACCTCGCCAAAGATTAAAGGGGCAAAATATAAGTAGAATGTCTACCCCGGGTGACCACTAGGTGGCACCACAGGACATGCTGGTAGGGGGGAAAATGTCCATCATACATAAGATGGATAGTGTAGGTCATCATGTCAAGGTCAACTTTTTGTGAAGGTGATCAGAAACAAATAGAGAAAATTGCAAGTAGAATAGAAGTGAATGTGAGAGGGAGAGGAGGATGAAACCCTGAGGCTGTCAGGGCTTACTAATTGTTTGAAACTGTAGCCGAGACAAGTGAGAAGGTCCTCAGCGGAGAGTTTACAGTGATGGGCAGAGATAAGAGGCTGCTGCTGCTGTTGCTGCCTGGCCCCAGAGATGAGCTATATCCGCCTGTGCCAGTCCAGTGTTTGTTGTAGCCATTTGTCCCAGTAGACTAGTTCGTTCTGCCTCATCTCCGTCACTTCCAGCAGCATCCTCCCATCTGGCCGACTATGACCAGTGACCAGAGCAGTCCTAAGTTGCAAATGGAAAAAAACTCCGCTTGTTTGCATGTGGCATCTCTCAGTGTTCAGACTATAATTTGCTTTAGATTTGTGCCATCACTGAGTCATATTTGCTCCAGAAATACAAATCCATTACCAAAATAACATTCTTTAAATTTACATCTTGATGAATACAAATGATGTTGCACCAATTGACCAAAAGTTAGAATAAGAAAAAAAAGAAAGATTTAAAGAGTGTGCAGTCTCGAGGCTTCTTTTAAAAAAGTGTGTCATGATAATGTTGTATACGAGGTTGTTGTTAGGCACCTGAATGTAAGGTTGTAAATCGTGGACAGGGATGATATCTCTTGTCACCAGGTGGCGCTTACAGAGCCCTCTCTGTTTGTGATTTGGGTATCCAACTCTCCCCATCTGGTGTAAGGCAGAGTAGTTTTTGCACTTGTAATAAGAAAAATAATGGTCGAACATAAAGTTATTTGTCACTTTTAGCTTGGTGGCACCACTGGTTTGGTATAGATCACCACCAGATGTCTCTGGCATGAGCCTCAGGTCATGAGATGAGTGTCATCGGGTGGTAGCCTGGGTGCACACATAGTTGTCCAGGTGTGAGATATGACCAGGCTGATGCTCCAGTACAAGCCAAGATTACCCTATAACTAACCTGCCAGGCTGTATGATTTGTTTCAATTGGGGGGTAATTGGTAGGCAAAACAACAAGAAAATGGTATATAGGAATTATATTTGGAAACTGGGGACAGACAAGATAATAAAGTAGAAAATAGTGTGAACAATATGGCCATTATCATGATAAAATTTAGTTATCATATCATGATTTTGCTTCTGTGGTGCAAATCTTACATTGACAAAAGTATGTTACTTGATAATTTTTCTTGTTTCTAATATTGGTATGTTGTGTATATTTGCAGCAGTCGGGCATCGTCCGTTCCATCGTCACCTGTCGGGTCTCATGGCAAGCTTCAGCGATCCACCACCAATCCATTCTTAATCCCTGTGAGCAAGGAGCCACCCAAGTATGATGAGGTGGTCAAGCCCATAGTGGTCAAACCAGTCAGTGAACAGGTAGGGACAAATACACATCGTGTAACCTTCCATTTTTTTGTAATGTTAAACTGAGTGTGTCAGATATTTGACCATATTTAAGGTGTGATAGAGTGATTGTTATTAATTGAGAACTATGATATTTTACAGAATGGAGAGATGGTGACAAGCTCTGGCTCCCTTACCCAGCTCAATCTGCACGGCATCACCAAGCAGAATGCCTCCGCCATGGACGACGTGCTTGAGATACTCATCCGAAGCGGAGGTTTGTCCGTTATCTATATATATATACTGAAATGATTTTGATTGAGGGAGATTTAGGTATGGCTGTGGCAGTCTATTCATTCAGGATATCTAATGTTTGAAGAAAAAAAAAGAATTAGGATAACCATGTGGCTCTCAGGTCAATTCTCTCAATTTTGATCTCAAGTATGGGTAAAAAGAAAAAAATTAATGGGAAAGGTTTTAAAGATTGTTTGCCTGTATTTTGTAGAGTTGCCGGCAAGTGCTGCTCAGGAACCACCACCAACACCAAAAACTGAACCGGGCATTTATACTTCAGGTGCCTCGACTAAAACAGCCACAATTACTTCTCCTAGTAGGGCACCAGGGGGCTCTGGTGCTTACTCCAGAATACAGACACAAGGAGGCGTTCACAACACCAAATTACAACCAGCAAGTAGCTCAGTCATACAAAGTATGCAGCCCCCAAGTATCAATACAATGCCACCACCAGGTGTCTCTGGCATTCACACGTCAGGTGTTTCCACTATTGTTATTCCGGCCTCCAGTGCCATACATTTTACAAATCCTGGCACTCTCAGCAACTCATCAGCAATACTTACCAACAGTATAGTCACTCCTATCACCACTGTGGCGCCACTATCGCCTCCACAGGTGCCACATTTACAGCAGGCTCCGTCACCCAAAACAGGCACCTCTATCACTTCTTCAAATCGAAAGGACCCTCCCCCTCCACTCACTCTATCCTCTAATATCACAGCCAGTAATACTTTTTCATTTCCTTCATCTAGTAATGACTTGACTTCTCAACTTAGCGACTTCACACCTAACCTGGCTGACCTGCCGTTTATCACAATGGACTGGTCTGACTCAGATACCAATATGAACACATTGGATCTGACGGACATGTTGGATATGCCACAAGCCACATTTGACAAAGAGGACAATAAGAAAGCCACGGATGGCATGCTGCTGGTCCCAGCCAATGGGAGTGGGAACCAACAAGGGAACGGAAGTGTGCACGGTTCGGAGCCCAACCTGAATGTGCTGGGCCTCGGGGACAGTGACATGCTGAACGATACCAACGCCATGAACATGGACGTCTCCGATTGGCTGGACGTAATAATGCCCAGCACAGGGCTAACCCCACTCAGTGCCAACGCTCCCACCTCCTTCTCTGCCGACCCCATCCTCACACCCAAACCCCAGGATGTGCTGGATCTCTTCAACATGGACGAGTCAGACTTGTACACGCCCACCGATCTGACTGGCACCTCCTTCGAGAAAGCCATGGAGACTTCACTATCTACCTCCAAGTCTTGAGTCACCTGGCATCTCTCGTGGTCACCTGAAGCCCACAAACAATACTTACATTTACAGCTGTTGATCAACTTGAATACAAATTATATCAACCTAGTGACATGATTTTGACAGTTTTATTGTATCAAGTTTCATCATGAAGTGAATGTACATAGCTTGAAGACCAAAAGTATGGTGGACAGTGGGAAGAGCTACAATACTTGTAGTAAAATATAACAATCAAGGTTGTCAGTTGATATTGTACAAGCTATTATGCTTAAATTATGCTGTTTGATAAAGCTTCAAATATATGATGTAGGTAAGAGATAAAAGGGTTGCAAGGCAATGCCTACTGTACTTATTTATATACATATGATGTTACAAGTGTGCAACATTGTGTCACAGTGCTGGGAATAGTTGGTGGAGGGTGCACACCTGGAGCATCACAAGCATTCCATTTGACCAAGATTCCCAGTAGGTGGCACCTATTGTCACACTGTGTAGGTAGCTTCCTACAGGTGGCATGGCATGCGATAAAGTGTAGATGGCTCCCTACAGGTGGTACTGCAAGTCACACTGCAAGCTGCATGTCACACTGTGGGTGGCTCCCTACAGGTGGTGCTGCATGTCACACTGTGCAGGTGGTTTCCTGAAGGTGGCACTGCATGTCACACTGTGGGTGGCTCCCTACAGGTGGCACTGCATGTCACACTGTGTGGGAGGCTTCCTGAAGGTGGCACTGCATGTCACACTTAACGTGGCTTCCTGAAGGTGGCACTGCATGTCACACTTAACATGGCTTCCTGAAGTTAGCCCAAACATGCACATAACTGTCAGGTTGCGAGTCATATCATTGTAACAAAAAGGAGAGTATGCCATAATATGAATAAGGTAAAAGATAATGAAAGTTCTGAATATTGATATGGGCAGCATGTTAGGTATGGCAGTTAATGCACAAAGAATATTACCAAACTATACACTATCTAAACACATTATTACTATATGAAATTATTGTGTGGTGGAAGAAATAAACACAATTTAGTGTAACAGCTATTGGTGGAGAAATATAAGAATGAACATTCACAAGTAAAATACTAAATTAATGTAATAGTACCACTGATAATA
Organism: Amphiduros pacificus; assembly: GCA_949316495.1. Lineage (NCBI taxonomy): Eukaryota > Metazoa > Annelida > Polychaeta > Phyllodocida > Hesionidae > Amphiduros > Amphiduros pacificus. Next base: position 31,208,028 of record OX439002.1, read on the forward strand.
TATATTGTGGAAAATGCGAAACATTCTTACAAAATTGTTGTGTTTTACTATATAATTATGTAATCCAATGTATATATGTTTGTTAAAGGATATGTTTATGTTACTTTGATATTAAATTATTCCTTATTTAAAATTCTCTAAATTTAATATATTGATATTATAAAATATGATTTGCAACCCTATCCAGTTTGCAAGCATAGTTTACATGGAAAGCTTGCAAAGTGATTTGAGTTTTTGGACAATTGTAACCATGTTTACACTGGCTGGAACTGATCATTTTGGGAAGTTTTCATGTGATTTGCCTGTATGTAAAAAAAAAATTATCGAAGAACCTGAACATCTCTTGAAGTCTGTTATTCTGCCATTAAAAAACATCAACCGTTTAAAGCAGCAGTAAGGAAATGAAATCTGTGTTAAAATGATAAAAATTCAAATTGTTAAAGTCTATCAACATTCTGCAGGTGCAGCAGCAGCAATAGATTCAGTGTATCAATTACCACCAAGGTCAAGTTTAGGTGGTCATTCCAAGGTCGTGCTGCAAAGAAAGGGAAAAAACTTGCATTGTTACAGCTATTCTCTTGTTTTGTTCAAGTTTAACCAAGTCCAGACATGTCATATTGGGCGCTTTTATCACTGTTTTATTATTATTTCAATGTATTTGTTGTTGATATATTGAGCAGAATAACTTACCGGTCAGAGCAAGAGGTTCATCTGACTTCAGTTTTATATCCACATGTCAGATAGATTGCTTGCTATCTCTATAGCTGTATTTCATATTACGGAATGTGTTACTAGCTGATAACCAGACACCTAAATGTATTCCTGTGTGTAGAGAGACTATTCCTCACATTTTTGTATGGGACAGATTTGCACTGTGACAGCATCAAAATTGCTTCCTGAAGTGTCACATCAAGTTGTCCGTCAAGAGCGGTTATGATTGTTCAGATAGAAAGGAGAGTGTTCAGCAAACCAGTCTTCTATTATGGCCATATTGGGTTGAATATAAAAGGGAAGAAAATATATTAGAAATGGGAAATTGGTGTATATGGATGTATGAAAAGATTATGTGAAGAAAAGTCTGGTGTGTTTTGTAGCAGGCATGGACGGCAACCTGAGATAGATAAGTGGGGAACACATGCAGACAGTGTGTCTTGGTATATTTAGCTGTGAAATTAGGAGAGAAAAAAACGAATGATTACATTCCCTGAAATTATATTGAAATCTCATTCAGGAAGCTGGAATTCCATGTTTAATGCATTCTACCAATCCACAACCCCATCCAGGCCAAGCCAAGTCAATCAAATTTGAAAAATGAATTATATTTGGGATATATGTTTGATTTCTCGTGGAAATATTGCTCCCTTTATAAACAGACAATTTTTGCACGAAATCTTTTTGACAAATTTGACAGCGTGATTGTCTGACTGGCATGGTTTTGGTAGGGCTGCTCATCAGAGTTGACTGCTCACTTTATTGTCCTGTCTTATGTAGCTCTTGTAACCGAAGGTCACTAGCTAAAGGCCATTAGCTTTTTCACTGGTTTCCTGTCAAAATGACATAAATACCTTGATGTTGTCATCCACAATTACAGCAAAGTAATAAGTGGCATGTGAAGCTAGATATCGGGCTCTGGCCTTTTAGCATGTGACCAGCTCAGTTTACAGATTTGTGTGCTCTGTAGCCGTTTGTTTGGGTTTGACATTCCACATTTATGTTTGATTTATTTGCTGATCTTCCTATGTAAGAGTATATTTCAAAAGTATGAAAAAAGAAGAAAATGAACTGTAGAAAAGCTATTTATTGAAGTTAATGAGTAGATGGGTTAAAAAATCTGAAGAAAAAAAAATTGTTGCAATTTATTTGTTTAATTGCTTGGAGTGATTCCCTGTTTTCATTTGGTTATGATACATGACATCAGGTGGCAGTAGTGTACAGAATATGCAAGACAGTGCTGCTACCTGGTGACTCCATTGTTGTGACAATATGGACCACACACAAAGATGGTGTTTATCCATGAAGCTCTGAAGGTTCTGGGTCCATATGTCCCTGTGGCGATTCACCCTTTAGTGCTGCCCTCTAGTGCTCATTGCTATGCAATAAGGATTATGCCTTAATGGTTGTTTGTGTCTTATTGTTTTCAGTTTTCTCGACATGTATACGATAGGGTTGTGTGAGACTTGCTTGACATTAAACTTAATGCCAGTATGATGCAGTACAATATTTAACTTAATTGTTATGTCTGGGACACTAGTCCGGACATATGTATTTTGAAGCCTTTCTGTTTTCTGAGGTTTTTGCAACCTTTTGACATATTTCAGTCTGAATATTAGGGCATTTATAGCACTTCACTTTGCTGTGCAGTTTTCACTTATTGTTACTTTGGTATAATAATCATTACACTCCATATGTCTTGTTAGCAGTCATCTTCAGCTTGCTTGCATATTTTTTTGTCCCACATGTTACGAGATGCATATGCTTCATGTAGTGGACCAAGTTGCATTTACCTTGACAAAACAACAACAATAACAATATAAGTATGTTTTTGCTCATGCAGCCCTCTCCCTTGTGATAGCCACCACCTGAAAACCATGTGCTAGGTGTTCACGATTCTTCTACACACCATTTTTATTGATTCCCAGATTTTAAAACCTCGTCCAACACGAGGAGGTTTGGCATTTTGGAAGGAGTTTTAAGATCTTGGAATTTATTAATCAAGTGTTATCACTTTTTATATTGTGAAGAATCTCCCTAGTGAAATGAAAAACAATATTTTTATAAGGTTTTCTATTGTGGCATTCAATATTAGTTATTGACAATCGTTAAAAAATTTGAACTTTTTGCTGCAGGTGCTTTCTATTGTATAGATCTACTCAATACTCTGTAAAAAAAAGATATATGTAGTAAGACTTTGGAACTGTTAAAAAAACCAAAAGTGATTTTTGAAATGTGATCCTTTTATTATAAGAAATGTTGATCCCAGATTTGCAGTGGAAAAAATTGCCAATCTTGAGTTCATCAACATTTGTTAAAGCCAAGTAGTTCCCTCTCCGAACTGTGCGGTATTATTGTAACCCATACATATACAATGTCTGCCATTTTGTCACAAATCTCAAACTTTACAAATGTATTTCACAAGTCATACAAATAAGGATGTAATCACTTTGAAACTTTTTCTTGCACTAGATAAAGTGTGGTGAAGTGAAGGTTGTAAACTGTAGGTGCTGCCAGCTCTGTCATACATGAATTAAGATGCACCCAGCATTCAGGCATCAAACCGTACAATATAAAGCAGTGCACATGTATGATATGGTGCGGCCGTAACCTCTAGGTAATGATAATACAGGAACACAAACATCTGTGCCAAATGGCAATGCCACACAGTGATTTGGATAACAAAGTGAGGACATGGTTCTAACAGTGGTGATGTAGAGGTGATAAGTGTCATGCTCAGGTGTAGGCCATACAAACTGCCGGCCCCCGGCTAGATAGATAGATATATAGAGTGTATGTAGTCTAGATGTGATCACCAGTGCCTTGTACAAATAATGCAAGATGAACAGTAGTGGTAAGCAAGGTCATACTGCAGAATATAACTCAAAACTGCATATCATTCTCTGCTTATTTATTATAAACGTAATAGAATTAGTCATTTTGTTCGGCATCAGTATCAGATTTCATTTGTTTAGAATTGTTTTCTAACTAAGTTCAGATCTCGTATAACTGAGAGGGACCATTGGGATATTTTATTCTTCTAATGACGGATCTGGAAAAAAAATCTGGAAAATCACAAACCTTTGTTGCTGTGTACCATTTCTACTGCAGAAAGATCCCGGAAAGAACCTTTGTTGCAATGTCGGGGATCCTAGACCAACATTCCAAGAGAGAGAAAAAACTGATTCCTAATTTATTAACAGTGAAATGTAGGTTGAACCTATGATGTGAAATTATTTATGAAATTAATTTATTGAAAGTAAATTATTATGGACCCCTTGCAGCAGCTCAAGGGTTAACACAGTGCAGAAGGAGGATTAAGAGTGCATAATAGAAGTGTGCAGTAGTACAGGACATGGGTACATTTGAGCATGACACAGCAAGGAGGACAGAAACTGTATATAGAAAGTAAAAGTGATAAAGATGGACTTCACACATCAACTACTTACAAATGACTTAAAAGATGCGTACTGCAAAGATGAAACTCACTAAAGTTTGAATTGTTATACAGATTTATATTGACACTGTTTCTTTGTATTGTGTCACTAGTTGTAGCTACCCAACTAGAGTAATGTGTGTATTATTACCTTGTACATATACTTTACACAAACTCAATATAAAAAACATTGTATAGGCATCCGCTAAAAGACATCTAGAATGAAATAAAACAAGTGCTTTGAGCTCTAGATGTGTGTTGTGTTTTGATATCTTTAAATCATGCAAATAGACATAAAATATTTATGATAGTTTATATAGTTTTCTTGATCTTCTAATCAGGAGGGTGAGAGAAATGACATAATTTACCATGGACTCAATGAAAGGGCTTGGTCATTTCATATCAGACGTGAGAAAAAGAAATTGCTAGAGAGTATGTTTTATCTGTTGTATGTATGTATGCTTTATTTCACCTCCATATTTGAAGATTACATGACATATATTTTAAACAGTCCAATATAACTTTAATTCATCACATGCATGACAAAAAGATTGTGAAAAGAGGTTGTTATCTCATAACAGGAAATATACAATAATGAAAACATCAAATGTCAATTAGTGAATATCTGCCACTACCTGAGTGACAGAGACCCTTCAATATATGGTGTAGATCACGTTTGACTAATCATGCTCTTCTTAAGTTCTACCATTTTGTATATGCCTTCGGCAACCGCTGTACCAAGTGGTACCCACATATCAAATTCACAGTTCGCACTTCTATCAGAGAGCAAGAATTGCCACTTTTCTTCAATAGACATATGGTGATATTCTACATTATCCGACAGAATGTCTGTGCACAGAATGTTTATTCTATGCTCTGTTAGTGCTGGACATTCATGCAAGAAATGGCCAACAGAGTCCTTTACTCTGAGATCACAGATTGTACATCTGTTGCAGTTAATATAATTGTCTTTCTTTTCAAACCACACCACACCACCAGTCAGCACACATATCACAGCTTGACAGCATTTGGTTAGGGATGGGTTAAAAGCTGCCAATTTCCACCAACAACTCATCTTATATTCTGTGACAGCATTCTTATAAATCACAAGTGAGGAATACATACATATTTTAAATCTCCATATATCACATTCTCTTTCCATAATACTGCTGGACACCATTCTTTTCCACGCATTTTTAGTTAATGGCATTCCACTATTAATCATATCATTTACACACTCAACCAAATTATATTTGACACATGTTTTGAAGCACGCTGGTATTGGACCTGTGACATGTTCACTAGCATTGTGTCTCATTAACATGCACCGATATATACAAAGCTGCTTGTAGATACTGGATATATTTAATGATAGGATTGACCATAGGAACATTAGCCTTTTGTGATCAATGTAGGCTTGTATAGAAACCCACCCTAGAAGTGGCAGTACAGAGACATCTGCAACAAAATCTGGTACTCCTTGTAATCTCTTAGCCATTTGAATATGTGCTTTCTCGAGTTTGGCTATTTCAGAGTCTTTGATATCCCATAATTCTATACCATACAACATTGAGCTGGCACTGATAGTCCAATATAGTTTAGATGCTAACACAGGGCTCAGTAGGGTGCCAGACTTGGATAATGTTTGCATTGCATTAGTTGCTCTTTTACCTTTCATTATTTGGTTATCAACAAACGAGGAGTCAGCCCCACATATGAACCCCATATGTTTGGAACCGTCCACGACATCAAGCACATTTTTTCCCAATTTCAATTTGGATTTCTCGCCCTCATTCTGCATATTCTGTTTTTGGTGGGGCTGGAACCTTATTAATACACACTTTTTACTGTTGTGGTCATACCTCCATTTTGACCTGTGATCGCTTACTATATCAAGGTTACTTTGCATATGCTGTGAAAACATATGAATTAGTGCCACATCATCTGCTTGGCATGCGTAATGGCACCTGATCCCATTAATGACTAGGGCAGCACCGTTCTGATCCAAATCAGTTAGAAGACTGTCAATGAACAACTGATATAGCCATGAAGATAGTACACCACCTTGATGCACTCCTTGATGGACATTAAACCACCTAGATAAATTGCTGGATACCCGGATACAGCACTTGAAATCTCGGTAGAATGATCTCAGTAACATCCAGAGAGTGTAATCAATTCCCTTTCTATATAATTGGTAAAACAGACCATCTATCCACACACAATCAAATGCCTTTCGGGCATCAAGTAACACAACAAGAGCCTGGTTACCACTCCCAACGATATGACCAACAGTTTCCCTGACTAAGAAGGCAGAGTGCAGGCTAGAACAATATTTTTGAGCTGCACCTTGCCTGCTATCAATCACACTACGCATCCAGTCTATACTTCTGTTTTGTGATCAGCAAAAGATTCTTGAACTCATCTGCTATACAATTTTAATTTGTCTAGTAATATTTTTCATGCAGTCTAACAGAAACAGGGTTTTAGTAAAATATTTGAAAAATTCTAAAATCTCCACCAAAAACATATTATCAAATGTGATAAATATCATAAATCCTGGGTGTATATATTTCCTTGGGGAGATATTAATGATGGGTGGACAGTTCTAAATGGATGAGGACCAGATATGTCGGCCAGAAATTAATAGGCTTGCCCAGGAAATAATTATTTTTTGAGTGTGATTTTGTGAAGTGCATATTTTGTTGGTGTAAACATGTTGATCCATTCCATACCATTGCTGTGATGTATATTTGCCTTATCATCTTTATGTCACTACTCATGCCACGACAATATATCCGCCATCCTACCTCCTGCGCTCAGATCATCAGGTCCTATATATTCTACTCCTTCCCGCCAGAGGTCGCTCACCTTGCCATCAAACCTGAACCTTAACTGATATATCATAAACGAATAACCTGCACTAGTGAGGACCCACACAGTTGATAAGCTTCAGACCAGTGGCATGTATTTCACACTCCCTCATTTGGTTTAAACATTTCCTGATGAGGGTCTGATGAAATTTTGAAAGCCATTGTCAAATAATCAAAAACAAAGATCAAACTAATTTGAATTGCACCCTGCTTCTCAAGGTTACAATATATACAAGATATTTGCTACCTACCAAGTCTTTAGATTCAAGGCATTTAGACATAAAAATCGTTTAGTTTACTTATATTGACTCATTCTGTTTTATCAAAATGTATGATACAAATTGACAAAGTGTGCTCAGTTTTGTGTTGTTTTTTCGTTGCTGCAAAAGAGCAGTCCATCATCAGTCAGCACCAGAAGGGCCTGTGTTTGTGACTTCCTCATTCAGCCAGCACCAGAATGGCTGGTGATTGTGACTTCCTCATTCAGTCAACATGAGAAGGGCCTATGTTTGTGACTTCCTCGTTCAGAAAGGCCTGTGTTTGGGACCTCCTCATTCAGCCAGCACCAGAAGGGCTGGTGTTTGTGACTGTCTCATTAAGCCAGCACCAGAATGGCTGGTGTTTGTGACTTCCTCATTCAGCCAGCACCAGAAGGGCTGGTGTTTGTGACTGTCTCATTAAGCCAGCACCAGAATGGCTGGTGTTTGTGACTTCCTCATTCAGCCAGCACCAGAAGGGCTGGTGTTTGTAACTTCCTCATTCAGCCAGCACAAGAAGGGCCTGTGTTTGTGACTTCCTCATTCAGTCAGCACAAGAAGGGCCTGTGTTTGTGACTTCCTCATTCAGTCAACATGAGGAGGGCCTATGTTTGTGACTTCCCCATTCAGAAGGGCCTGTGTTTGTGACTTCCTCATTCAGTCAGCACCAGTATTTGTGACTTCCTCATCCAGTCAGCACCAGAAGGGCTAGTGTTTGTGACTTCCTCATTCAGTCAACACCAGAAGGGCTGGTGGGTGTGACTTCCTCATTCAGCCAGCACCAGAAGGGCTGGTGTTTGTGACTTCCTCATTCAGCCAGCACCAGAATGGCTGGTGTTTGTGACTTCCTCATTCAGTCAACATGAGAAGGGCCTATGTTTGTGACTTCCTCATTTAGAAGGGCCTGTGTTTGTGACTTTCTCATTCAGTCAGCACAAGAAGGGCCTGTGTTTGTGACTTCCTCATTCAGTCAACATGAGAAGGGCCTATGTTTGTGACTTCCTCGTTCAGAAGGGCCTGTGTTTGTGACCTCCTCATTCAGCCAGCACCAGAAGGGCTGGTGTTTGTGACTGTCTCATTAAGCCAGCACCAGAATGGCTGGTGTTTGTGACATCCTCATTCAGCCAGCACCAGAATGGCTGGTGTTTGTAACTTCCTCATTCAGCCAGCACAAGAAGGGCCTGTGTTTGTGACTTCCTCATTCAGTCAGCACAAGAAGGGCCTGTGTTTGTGACTTCCTCATTCAGTCAGCACCAGTATTTGTGACTTCCTCATCCAGTCAGCACCAGAAGGGCTGGTGTTTGTGACTTCCTCATTCAGCCAGCACCAGAAGGGCTGGTGTTTGTGACTTCCTCATTCAGTCAGCACAAGAAGGGCCTGTGTTTGTGACTTCCTCATTCAGTCAACATGAGAAGGGCCTATGTTTGTGACTTCCTCATTCAGAAGGGCCTGTGTTTGTGACTTCCTCATTCAGTCAGCACCAGAAGGGCCTGTGTTTGTGACCTCCTCATTCAGTCAGCACCAGAAGGGCTGGTGGGTGTGACTTCCTCATTCAGCCAGCACCAGAAGGCTGGTGGGTGTGACTTCCTCATTCAGCCAGCACCAGAAGGGCTGGTGGGTGTGACTTCCTCATTCAGTCAACATGAGAAGGGCCTATGTTTGTGACTTCCTCATTCAGAAGGGCCCGTGTTTGTGACTTCCTCATTCAGTCAGCACCAGAAGGGCCTGTGTTTGTGACTTCCTCATACAGTCAGCACCAGAAGGGCCTGTGTTTGTGACTTCCTCATTCAGTCAGCACCAGAAGGGCCTGTGTTTGTGACTTCCTCATTCAGTCAGCACCAGAAGGGCTGGTGTTTGTGACTTCCTCATTCAGCCAGCACCAGAATGGCTGGTGTTTGTGACTTCCTCATTCAGCCAGCACCAGAAGGGCCTATGTTTGTGACTTCCTCGTTCAGAAGGGCTGGTGTTTGTGACTGTCTCATTCAGCCAGCACCAGAATGGCTGGTGTTTGTGACTTCCTCATTCAGCCAGCACCAGAAGGGCTGGTGTTTGTGACATCCTCATTCAGCCAGCACCAGAAGGGCTGGTGTTTGTGACTTCCTCATTCAGTCAGCACCAGAAGGGCTGGTGTTTGTGACTTCCTCATTCAGCCAGCACCAGAAGGGCTGGTGTTTGTGACTTCCTCGTTCAGGCTGGTGTTTGTGACTTCCTCATCCAGTCAGCACCAGAAGGGCTGGTGGGTGTGACTGCTGTGAAGGATGAGCTGCCTATACATTACAGCAGTATATCACCTTGAATTGTGCACAAAGTATGGCCTATATATAACCACGCATAAACCATCAGCTCCAGTCATAACCAGTGCATTGACACTAGCTTTTTTCCTGGCATCATGTATATGTTGATATTTGTCTGAAAAAAGTGTTTGCACATGCTTCAAAAGATTTTGCCTCATAGATTATTTTTTTTAAACTATCTTTCTGGCCTAAAAGAATCTGGGTCATAAAATATGACAAACCTCAGACGAGGCTGTCTTGGTTTTGGCATTCAGTTCTTCCCAAATAATTAGACACCAAGAGACAGAGAGTAAAGTTTATCAGGTAATATAAATAAGCCAAATATGCAGAGAGTATAGATCAAAGCCTTTATCTAAAGAATTATCTTATTTATTATTATGTATACCAACAAGAATTTACAGGACTTGGGTTTATAATTAGTACATGGCAGTCAACCTTAATGGATAGCAGCACTGTATCATTTATGTACAGTAGTTTCTATTACGGGTAGTTCATACATTTAATTTCTGTTAATGCATGGTTTTAATTTCTATATATTCATTTATCAATTTCCTAAGCAAACTCCGGAGGTATTCGATTAAAGATTTATGCAGTCCTTCTTCAATTACTCGGAAAAATATACAGTCTTTATTACATGATATTTTAAATTTTGTTCTTGAGAAATTGAAATTTGATAAATTTTAAACTTGAACAAACTACACAGCCAAAACAGATTGATCAAGAGCACTAGTCATATTCTAACCCCCTTAGAAGACCTTTTGTGATCAGCGAAAGACTCTTGAACTCATCTTCATGAAATCATGATACATTTTGACACATGAGTTGAGGCCTGTGCCTAAATGATTAACCCGTTGTTCTTGTAAATCTGTGACTGGGTGGATTGTCATGTCTCATCACAAAATGATTGAAATAACGTTGAAAGTGATGTAAAACCCCAAACAAACAAACAAACAAACAAACAAACAAAACAAAGCTGTAATAACTCTCAGATGTTGAATGTGATGTGGCATGATGCTGTAATAACTTCCTTCAGATGTTGAATGTGATGTGGCATGATGCTGTAATAACTTCCCTCAGATGGTGAAAATGATGTGGCATGATGCTGTAATAACTTCCCTCAGATGGTGAATGTGATGTGGCATGATGCTGTAATAACTTCCTTTGGATAGTGAATGTGATGTGGTATGATGTTGTAATAACTTCCTTCAGGAATGTGATGTGGCATGATGCTGTAATAACTTCCCTCAGATGGTGAATGTGATGTGGTATGATGTTGTAATAACTTCCTTCAGGAATGTGATGTGGCATGATGCTGAAATAATTTCCCTCAGATGGTGAATGTGATGTGGCATGATGCTGTAATAACTTCCTTTGGATAGTGAATGTGATGTGGCATGATGCTGTAATAACTTCCCTCAGATGTTGATTGTGGTGTGGTATGATGCTGTAATAACTTCCCTCGGATGTTGAATGTGATGTGGCATGATGCTGTAATAACTTCCCTCAGATGGTGAATGTGATGTGGCATGATGCTGTAATAACTTCCCTCAGATGGTGAATGTGATGTGGCATGATGCTGTAATAACTTCCTTTGGATAGTGAATGTGATGTGGCATGATGCTGTAATAACTTCCCTCAGATGTTGATTGTGGTGTGGTATGATGCTGTAATAACTTCCCTCAGATGGTGAATGTGATGTGGCATGATGCTGTAATAACTTCCCTTAGATGGTGAATGTGATGTGGCATGATGCTGTAATAACTTCCCTCGGATGTTGATTGTGGTGTGGCATGATGCTGTAATACCTTCCCTCAGATGGTGAATGTGATGTGGCATGATGCTGTAATAACTTCCCTCAGATGGTGAATGTGATGTGGCATGATGCTGTAATAACTTCCCTCGGATGTTGATTGTGGTGTGGCATGATGCTGTAATAACTTCCCTCAGATGGTGAATGTGATGTGGCATGATGCTGTAATAACTTCCCTCGGATGTTGAATGTGATGTGGCATGATGCTGTAATACCTTCACTCAGATGGTGAATGTGATGTGGCATGATGCTGTAATAACTTCCCTCAGATGGTGAATGTGATGTGGTATATGATGCTTTAAGAACTTCAGACATTATATAACGTCATTATATAAGAGGCATTCCCTCATATGATAAATATTAGCTGGTATGTTGATATAATAACCCTCTCCCCCAGGTGGTAAATATGGGATGACATGATACTATAATAACTCCCCTCGGATGGTAAATATGAAACTCTCCAGAGATGTTGGCAGTCAGCTGGGGACAGTGAGTGTACATTCCTTAGTCACATATTCTACATGTGACCTATCCGAGTAGCTCAACTTGGTTACACTGTCACATATAACACCAAAGGAAAAACAAGTTGCACCAGTGATCAACTATTATTCATTACATTTTTTGTGATGAATAATAGCTGTCTCGCCTGCTATAAGCTGTCCTTTTCCAAGTGGAATTTTTATGAAATGGGCAGAGGGGTCAAAATAATTTGTTCAAAATGCACGTTAGACTGTCAATAGCAATTATGAGATTACCGGTAGCTACCTCTGGGAAACCATAACTGAAATAAAGATGCAAAATAATGTTATTAATGACCGTTTATTAAGAAGTATTCCTCTGTTATTATTACATCTCTATTGACATGAAATCTCTCACTTTTATTACAACCTACGACTGGAATTCAAGGAGTGTTAAATATTGAGGGATTGTTTACATGCGAGTAGATGTGGTGAAGACTGTGGTGAATAGTGACCTGTAGCAGAAGCTTCTAACAAACAAAAAATGGCTGATAGAAAGAATAGCGTATGTTTTAATTATTCTGTTATACCAAAATAGAGTTGACGGTTTCTATCCTTTATGAACTTTTATTTTTGCTCAGAGGGTTCATAGCATAACATACGGTTTTACACTTGTCAATCCTTAATTTCCCCAAGTTATCACCCACTTACTTTCCTAATCAATGAAGGAAGCTTCTTAGTCGAAGGAACCTTGGTATCGCTTCCTGGGAAGGTCAGGTCAATGTCTATTGTTCTCAGCAGCTGTCTGCTGTCCCACCCTTGTCAACAACTATGGGCACACACTTTTGTATCATACATATGAGGCCTTCCTAAATGTATGTTAATATGCACGACACATTCAGGTGACATGCCTGACCAATCAGTGCAAAGCAGTCTTTAACTCCTGACTAACTGATGAATATTTATGACGAGCAACTACTGCTCTATGATCTAAATGCTGGGGGTTGGAAACTTAGTCAAGATGAATATGTGATCACAAAATAGAACATGAAAAATGTATTTTTTTTTGTTTTTTTTATTCATCAAAATTAATTAATTGTTCTTTTAAACACTATTTTAAACCATTTACATTTTATGTCATGTAAACCCAGAAATTATAATTTTTTATCAACATACACACATACATACAGATTCAGCTCATGTGACTTACCAGGGAACACAAGCAAGAAATCAAAATCATTGTATATTCTATGCTCATTAGTAAAATAAATGTCAAATTATGTCAAAGAGACATTTATTTTAACAATAAAAAAATTAAACTATAGCATACTACATTGATAATAACAATATACTGCTTTAATTTCATTTCAAAATTTGGTTAATCGTTGCCACTGCCAAACCTCTCAAGCTCTAAGCTAATCAATGTATTCCCTGGTAATTATTTTCTTATCCCACAATAATTGACATGTTTTTTTACAATAGTCCTCAGAGTTGACACATTTAGAGTACTTTCAATAACTAAACTGGTTCTTTAGTAATAACAACTGAAAGCAATCACAGATTTTAATTTCACTCATTGAGTATGACTACGCAAAGATTTCAAAAACTTGAGTACATAGCTTTAAATACACCCAAGGTGGTGGATGAGGCAATATTAAATGCTACAGGGGGAGCCACTGAACATGGTAGACAAGTTTTCCCTCAGTCCTTTAGCACTAGCATTATACAGTATGACATTTTAGGGTTTGCCAAAAAACTGAATACTGCCTGACATAGTGTCAGGTATAAATTCAAATCTGTCAGACAACTGCTGGGGTGAAAGACCACAGAGAATATTGCGGGATTTGAGGGCACACCCTTTTTAAGCATTCCTTTTCTCCCTATCATCTTTCAGAATTGTGTAAAGTGATCCTCGAATTTGGTCACAAGTAATTCCTAAATTGTGTATTTAATTTTATATTGTGTTAAAAGTTTCAATTCCTATTCTTTTATCTTGGTGTATGAATATGCCAAATTTTAAAAGTTACTCAGCACTTGATATCTTCAATCTTATCATTCAAAAGCTAATTTGTTGTTTTTATAAACTTGCAAACTTATAAAATATGACATGTCCATAACACCAAATTATTGAAAGTAAATCCAATAACTGCATAAATTCCATTGAGACAAGAACAAACCAAACATAACAGATAAGATCTATATTTCTCTGAAATAGACTAATCAGAGCACTGACTTGAACGGGGATAACACAATGAAACTAGCAATTTCCTCTGAGGTCCATTTTTGGCAAAAGAACATGTCCAACCAGCAAAGATGGAGAGAGTTTCACTGGGAAGAGCTGCCAGATTCATGTGTCAGGCATAAGGAACTTAACCTGGTATAGCCATATTTCCCCAGTGATGTCAGGCAGTCAGACATATTTTGGCACAGACTGACATTTACGCACAAATTTCCCTTCCTGATGAAAAAATAAAAAAAGAAATATCTTTGTCACTTGACATATCTAACTTTTATCTTTTAATATTTTACTGAATTAATTGAATTATGATAACAACTACATCACTCACAAATCAGCTCAGCAACATACAAATTACATATTGAAGTTAAGCGTCTGCTGTACTGAATCAAATTTTGACAACAACTGAATTAGTTTTAACAAATTTGATTTCTATCTGATGTTGCTTTCAGTCTTTTTTTTAAATTATCCATTTTATCACATAAATATTGTATATATTATTTGAGAAACATCAAGAATACTTTTTTTGATGTGGATTTTTAATTTGTAGTTATTATTAGTGAGGTTGGGGTACGTGACCATCGACATAGAAGTTCTTGGTAGCCTTGGGGAGTGTGAATTCTATGCCTTCCATGTCCTTAGTGAGAATGATCTGGCAGCCGAGCCGAGAGTTCTCTTTGAGCAGTGGTGCCATGTCGAGAAGGTCATCCTCCTTCTCCTCGGGTTCAGGCAGATTGTCGTTAAAGTCGTCATGTACGTATACGTGGCAGGTGGTGCATGCCAGAGAGGCCTCGCAGGCCCCTTCCACCTCTATCTCATGTCTGTGAGCCAGGTACATCACATTGTCACCTACCTTACCTGCCACTTCATGTCTCTCTCCAGACTTATCTATATAAACCACATTGACAACCTCATCTGGTGACTTCGGTTCCTGCCACTCGTAAGCGCCTCCATGGGATAATGGGCCCTGTGATGTGTGAATAGGACCAACTCTTGTTACTCCTAGTGACTTTATTCTTTTGTCTGCTTTCTTTATATGTGTCACAGAGGAGAAGTTTCTCAATAAATGATGAGGTATTGAGAAGTGTGAAAGTCTACACTGCCTTATACCAAAGAGTAAAGGTCTCAATGATGCCATTATCAAGTCACTGTGTTAAATGCCCAGTCAGTTTTTTAAATCAATCTTTGTCTGTTTCCTGGTATGTAGACTTTGCGTAGACAGGCTTTGCTTGTTTCAGAACACGCCTACTGCCATGCATCTTACGGGCAGTAAACGGCATAGCATGTTGAGGGAAATTAATCTACAAATACAAACATGAAGAACATAATGAAATGATTAGCGATGATGACCGAGGCTAGGTCCTATTGTGGAAAAGGATCAAATATTTACATAACTATTTCAAGAAATAGTTATTTGATACCACCAGAAGTATCGAAATTAAGTAGTTATTTAATAGGACGAGAAATATAGATATTTTATTTAAAGCATTTCTTCAATTGGAAAAGTATTGATAATTATTTCTCAAAGTACTTATATAATTAAAATGTTAGTGCTTTGTAACATGATGCCATAAGCCCAGGATTGTTATAATCATTATTGAGAATGTAGATTTGACATTCGGTAATCTGACAAAATACCCCATAAAATATGCAGTGGCCTTGAAAATGTACATTCAAAATATTTCAATGACATATACTTACAGGTCTTGGATATGGTGTATTGTAATGCTGAGCTGAAAAATGCCAATATTCAAGTTTTAACTTAATTAAAGGTATCAAGCATAAAACCTGTAAATTTGTGTATTAAGTACATATCTACTTAGGAACATTATGAGATATTGAAGTTGAACATAGAATAATAGGATAAGTTGCAATAAGACACAGGAGAACTACTATAAGGAGAACTACTATTAGGAGAAATTTGTCTCCGGCATCAGATGCACGTGACGGGAAAAACACTGATAGCTGGGCCCTTTTTTGACCTCAGATGAGACTCAAAGTAGGGTAGCACTGTTTGGCATCATTCTTGCACTATTCAAAGGACAATACCTTTCATGACATCATAAGCATACTGCCATACTATGACGTCATTTTACCTTTCAGTGCCTCAGGATAACACTCGACATAAAAATGACATAAATAAAGAAGTGTGCATTCAGAAGTATAAATTAGGGTCTTGTTCAAACAGATGGGGATGCATCAATCAAAAAAGTTAATGCACAAGAAAAACCCATTCGTCCTATAAGCAGAAATTGGCCTTTCCAAGCAAAATAACATCAATTTGGGGTGGTCATCTTATACACTAGGTCGTCCTATATTCAAGTAAATACGGTAAGTACACATTTTAACTTTTGAATTTTGCTAATTTTCTTCTAATAAAAATGACATCAACACAGTAAAAAACAAGTTTTTCTCTGTTTTGTACTTTACATGACCATTTTGCTTGCCTCCATATATTGATATCTTATCAAATCTTTCTCAGGGAACATGGAGACAATAACGCTATCTTAAAATACATATAGTTGTAATCATATCTTATAATTCAAGTATTATTATGTTTAACTATTGATTAAATTCACTGATGACATGATTTAATACCGGTAATGTAGTTTTACACCGTAAATGTACCATTTCCTAGAAGGTATATATTTGGTCATTTTTGTATCTGCCACCTGGAGGCACTCAATAAAATTACCATAAATGGCCTAAAGAGCAGAATAAAATATACCTAGTTGAATTCTTGCGTTTGCTTCCTGAATACTTTGCTTGATTTCTTCTTCACTCTCAAGCTGAAAATAGATGCATATCAAAAAGATAAACAACAGATAAGAATATGAAACCTTTCAAATACTTTGATGATAACTGTGATGACCCACATTATCCCATTTTGATACATTGTCATGATTTAATGTTATCATCTGCTTATAATCTTTCAAATAAAGACAATGGACATTTCTGATGACATATAAAAGCAGTGATCCATTAAATTAAATAAATGCATGATAACACAGCACGAAATTGTGATAATTAAGTGTAATCATAGCAATGCCTCGTAGGCAGTGAAATTGGCCTTGCCTTATTTGAAAACAAATATTATCAACATTAATTTATAAACCAGAACAATAAGTACCTGCTTGTTTTGTCTAAATATAGTTCTTGCCTCCTCCTTTATGTAGTTGCGTTCTATGGATGTATCTGCAGTGTTGGCAGCCTGCCAAGAACGGGATAATCTCAGAATGTGTCGATACAGTGACAATACCTCCTGCCGCAAAGACATGAGTGATCACAAGGTTTTATTCAACATTAGTCTGAAAAGTTCCAATATAGAATTTAAGTTTTTTGCAGGATCCAAAGAATATCCATCTTTGAAAGGTTCAGGAAAACATATATTAATATATTAATGCCACCAAACTTATCTTTTCATATTTGGACTGAATACTAAAAATCATCTGACATAAAAATCTGATTAATCTGGGGAAATGATCTAATTTCTGTTATAACCCTCATATATCCCAGCTATAATGAAATATTAGCACAGGATTATCTAAGGAATGGACCACTAATCAAATCGGGACTGCTTCTGCAACATGGGTCTTGTAGGTCCAAAATACAGCAATCGTCAAGAACTCAAGATATGTTTTGTTGTGTACAAAGCAGAATCTTGCAGTAGAGATGATTTGATCATCATTGACTGAGATAGTTTTGTTGTCACTTTTTAAGGTAACACGACTTTGGGTACATGAGATTATGATTTCAGCACTTATTTAACCCTTATCAGACTAGCCTATCTAAATTTTGTTCATTGGCAGGACTAACCATTTTTTTCTGGACTAGTAAATTGATAAAACATATAACCATGGTTATTTAATATGCTCAATGAAGTGCAGTGGAGTACAAAATTCATGATCCAAGCTGTCTGACGTCATTATCATGATTATATTGTTACAAGTTGCAGCCCTTCAGAATGTTACAAATGATGTCACTAAGCCAGAAAAATGCGATAAGTCGTAATGCTGAAAGTCACAAACCTCCTTGGGTTTGTTATAATATTTTCACATATATCGATGAGGTTTTGTGACATACAAATGTAGCTCAATCTCTCATAAGATATATACTTAATTTTGTTATTGTTATAAACATCTATGCCTATCACGTAATAATTTATAAACATCCTAAATAAACTCCCAGGAACTTGCTTGCCAGAATGTAAAATCTGGTCTTAAACAGCTGGTTTTGCCAAGTAAATTTATAGATGTAGATGTAAACCTTCTTGCATTATACCCAAAGCCATCGACAAAATAGACTTGAAATCCACTGTTTCTAGAAACACCACGCACTGCCCATTATGACATCAGATTCAGAGGCACCACTAAGTTGTGGAGCTTCCAGATTGTTGCTGTCACTCCCGTGAATAAACTGACCCATTTGGCACTTTCACCTCTTTGGCAAACCGATCCTAAGATCAAGAAAAAACCAAGAATTTTTTTTCTTACAAGCCTTGCATTTGTTGTTGAGAGAAATGCATGGCTTGTTCAAAACCTATTGCTGGAGAACGAGTTCAACAAGAATCGTGACTTAAATATGATGGGCAGTGTGTGGTGTTTCTGGAAACAGTGGATTTCAAGTCTATTTTGACGGTGACTATGGGTATAATCTGTAACTTCAATGCGTCAATTTTCATTGTCACCATTACGGCATTAGTTCTACATTGACCATGACTGAGTCCCTAACCTGAGAGCAATATAAATTGTTCTCAGCCCTACTTAGTAAGGCTAAGGCCTAACAGAGGCTGGGACAATGAGAAAATGTATCTGATTCGTTTGTCAGTTCCTTTGGTTTCGGTCAAAATGGCTCCACTCAAATGATAGACGTTGTTCATGGTTAATTTGTGCCAATTTGTATGTGATACTCGCTACAAACCTCAAAAAGTCTACTTGTATAACGTTTCACGTGCAATGTCAAAGCAGACAACTTCACAGGTTACAGGAAGTGGTATGTCCTGAAGAATTATTCCCCTCCGAAAGTCTGGGTTAATTGATTACTAGAGGGCAGCACTATACGGTGATCCATACTTATAGGGTATTGATGTCTGCATCATCTGCATGGCACAATAAGAATTACACGTTGTGTCACCCAAAACTCAAAAATAAAATCTTTCACATATTCATCATTGGTATTTATTTATATTTAAGGCCGAATATTTATTGACATATAGGTATTTTTTTGTTATTTGGGTATATTTATTATTGCTGTCAGGTTTATAATCACAGATTGCAGACTTTTCATGGAAGTATTACATTATTTTCCACACCGAAATACATGAAGTCATAAATTGATTTAAAATTCAAATTAGGCGTCAAAATGATACTGATGTGAGCTCAGATGGTAATACGGACGCCGGCGAGCGTGCCTTGATTTAGCTGCAGAGCCTCTTTTGGGACAGACCATTTATTATTCAGGGGAGTGGAAGTGGAAAAAATATCGATGAGACTACTTGGTGGCGGAAAGATATTGAGAATGCTAATATATATTGAGTGGAAAATAACAAGACATCTTCATCTGCAAGAGAAGTATCTTTGCTTAATGACAAAATCGTTTTGTTATTGAAAGGTGAAAGTCTAAAATCCATGTTGTAATTTCTTTGCAAATGTGTCTGAACTGAAATAAAATCCCCAGATGAAGATTATATATATGTTCTCCCTGAGAGCAATAATAAATATTATATTGCTCTCAGGTTCTCCGTATGAAGTTATTTTTAAAAATTATTTTAGTTTCGAAAAAATCCTCTCAATTCTATATGTACTGAAATGTATATCGCTCAAACAAAAACCCAATGTGAAGAATCCGTCTTAGTTTTCTGCATTAGGTCATGATATTTTTATTTATTCTACGTCTGCAAAAAGAAATCAATTCCATATGTTCTGACATGCATGTTGCTGAAATAAAACCCTAATATGATCACTTGTGGATTTAAAACTTCGAGTGAGTTGGCCATGAGACCAATCTTGAGCATGTATATTTTCTACTTTTGAAAAAAAGTGCATATAATGCTCAATAGAAACACATACTTGTCCCAACCAAGGCATGTATCACCCTGTGGCAGCACTGTAGAAACTTTATGGTGGCAGCACTGTAGAAACTTTACAAACAAGGACACTCTGTTCAAAATATTAATGTTTTCCTCCACCCTACCTCCTGAATGACTAATGCTCCATCATCCCTGATCTTGATTTTTGAAGGTCTTCTGAAAGATCATGATGGCATGGTACAAAATAACATATTTGTATTTGTATGGACAAGTTTGATAGTTATTGGAGTCATAGTGGCCGTACTCGGTCACCTCATACATTTAAAGTCATTCTGAAAATGACACTGATATATTTGAATAAATACTAGATTAAAATAGTTGTGTTTTAGATCAGATTGTCAACTAAAAAAATCTGAATTAATCTTCTGTAAATATTTACGGCCCCAACTTATTTAAACAAATCTGTTTTAATTACCCCAGAAATCACTGAAATGTGACACCCGTTGGCCAAACTACTTGATCCGCTTCATAAAAAGTGGAGGTCATAAACGTGTCCATTTAAATCAAACTCCACCAGAGGGCGACTAGGCGAACCAATGAGTTCTAACTCGAGAGTGCCTCTGGAGGACAGCTTGCACTTAAATAGCACAGCTCATAAACGTGTTCCCTGTCACAGCCCAGACAAGAAATGCAATGAGGTAATCCATTTATCTCAACTTATTCAGCATACATTTCATTTCTGTAATGCAACCTCAAGTCTGACCGGATGAATCACCGTTTGATTACATTCAGTTTCTAGCAGAGTCGATTTTTTTGCAAGTAAAGGCAAATAACAATTGTTATCATTCAGTATTTAATATATCATTTTAAAATAAAACTTTACATGTGCATGACATTGATGGTACGAATGGTTCATATCATCAATATCATGTCAAGTTTTATTTTAGAAAGCTTGGATTAACTATTGAATTGTACAAATCTAACCATTGGCCAAGAAATAATTTAAAGATTTCCATTCCAACTTCGCAAACTCCTAAACAATGGCGAAATGATGCTGAGCTCTTGAAAAAAAAACAAAGAAACTTTTTCAGACAGGACATACATCTTATGTTGACTAAAATGGTGGATAATTATTTGATTGTTAATTGTTGGAATTCAAGTTCTACTGGAGTCGTGAGTTAAAATGGAAGGGCAGAGCATGTTATTTCTAAATTCAGAGGATTTCATGTACATGTCTATTTTGACGATGAATATGAGTATATTTTTTTGAAGTCTCTGATTCTGTTAAAAGTTTCTGGCATAGTTAAATGACTGGTGTAGTTAAATGACTGATTTCGTTGAGTGACTGATTTTGTTTGATGTATTTAAATACTTCTGGTGTATTGAAATGTCCAGTGTATTTAAATGCTTCTGATATAGTTAAATGACTAGTGTAGTTAAGTGGCTGATTTTGTTAAATGTCTGTGAGTGGCCATGTTTTGTGTTGACTCAGCCCTGGTACACGAGGATGTGTATTGTGTAGGCCAGTGGTTAGTTATCAAGTGCGTGGATTATCTGTGACAAGTTGCGGCCCTCTTTCTTTGTGAGGGACTTGGCGCATGTGCCAACTCATTCAAGTACAGATATCTCACCATGGCAGGACCTTGCAGTTGGAGAACTGGGCTAGTTGTCGCTCTATGTAGTGTCATGGGGACTTTACTACTTTTAGGGAGAGTGTCATCTTCACCTGCAGGTATGGATAGTATAAAATACGTCGAGCAGCAGGAGAACTGTGTCCACAACAATGTTACATACAAGGCTGGTGAGCGCTTCAGGCCCGACCCGTGTAGCTACTGCCACTGCCCTCGGCACGGGGGCCGGGCACAGTGCGCCGTGCAGGACTGCCTCTGGGAGCCCAGCTGTGTCCGCTACCACCGAGGTCCCGGCGAGTGTTGCGGCGCATGTGTCCAGTACGGATGCAGGCACTCTGATGGACGCATCTATAAACCAGGCACCGTCATCACGGAGAATGAATGTGAGCGCTGCGTGTGCCCGCCAGGTGGCGGTCGAAGCCAATGCTCTGCCGTGCAGTGCCCTCGCGTGGCCTGCGTGGATGCCGTCAAAGACCCGGGAGACTGCTGTTACCGATGCCCTAATGGTAAGCCATTACAGCATGGAACGCGTCTTAATACGTATTTAAGCAAAATAGTCAAGAAAATTGTCACATTTAAAAAGGTTCATCGAACAATATGGGGCATATTTTCCTAATTGGATTAATTTGTCTACAATTATCTATGAAATACTGGTCATGGTACTGCAAACGAATCTCTGAGTGAGAGACCAATGTAAAAGTAGGGGGCTTCAAACTGAAAATAGGCTGGTGGGATCAACGTTCTTTTTTGATCTTTTAAATCTCGATTCCAGTGCTCAATGTCCAACAAGGTGGTCAATGTCAATGTTGTTGGCATTTATTATACAGTTAACATGTCCCGACTGTCTCGATCTTGATATACGTTTGCGCACTTACCATATATCCTGACGATTTTAATCTATTTTTTTGCAAGTACCAATGTGCATTAAAATCATTGTTACGTCAAAAGTCCTATGTACAAAAATAAAACATTTGTTCATGCTTCATACATTTTATCATCACCACTTTATGGTATTTCATTGTGATTTCCTTTTTAAACCAGGTCCATATAATTTCCGCAGCAGATTTATTGTCTAACTCTTATACATGTTAATGGGACAAGGAAACATCCTAAATTCTTTGACATTTCTTCAATTATCATGAAAACCTTTTTAAACTTCTTTTTTCATCAGAGTTCTGTCGGATCATAGTCATGGGCTAAACCCACATCCTGCTGACTAAAGTACCATCTGAAAAAAATGTGGTTCTTTGCTCTCCTTTCATCAAATTGTCAAGTAGAAGTGAGAGATAAGACTGATGCTGACCTTATTTTCATTGTAGAAATGTACAGGAAGTTCAGTTTCACAAAAACATTGTTTCCAGTTGAACAAATATTTGCATGCTCTGTACGCTCATATTATATTAATGAAAATTTAACCCAAGGAACAATTAAGATGTGAGGAATCATGCTACCCCAGATACTCATGACATAAACAAACGTAAGCAGTGAAAGAAACAAAGATAACACAGCCAAGTGTGAATCAAGATCTTTGTACTTAATTTCAAAAAAGATATTTACTATACATTATGAGATTGGCATAAACAAACACTCAGATTCAGACATAAGAATGTTTTTATTGTTGGCAAGATGTGGTGTCTCCTCTGAGTGTCAAAATAAATCTTTATAGCTCTAGATCTCAGGTTTCTTATGAATGGTAAGATGAATCTAAATGGTATCATAGATGCTGTCAGATCTGGTAAAATAACTCTAGACAGCTGTCAGATCTGCATGCCCTGGAATGGTAAGATAAATCTAGACAGCTGTCAGATCTGCATGCCCTGGAATGGTAAGATAAATCTAGACAGCTGTCAGATCTGCATGCCCTGGAATGGTAAGATAAATCTAGACAGCTGTCAGATCTGCATGCCCTGGAATGGTAAGATAAATCTAGACAGCTGTCAGACCTGTATACCCCAGAATGGTAAGACAAATCTAGACAGCTGTCAGACCTGTATACCCCAGAGTGGTTAGATAAATCTAGACAGCTGTCAGACCTGCATGCCCAGGAATGGTAAGATAAATCTAGACAGCTGCCAGACCTAAAAAAAAGAAGATATTTACTATACATTATGAGATTGGCATAAACAAACACTCAGATTCAGACATAAGAATGTTTTTATTGTTGGCAAGATGTGGTGTATCCTCTGAGTGTCAAAATAAATCTTTATAGCTCTAGATCTCAGGTTTCTTATGAATGGTAAGATGAATCTAAATGGTATCATAGATGCTGTCAGATCTGGTAAGATAAATCTAGACAGCTGTCAGACCTGTATACCCCAGAGTGGTTAGATAAATCTAGACAGCTTTCAGACCTGCATGCCCAGGAATGGTAAGATAAATCTAGACAGCTGCCAGACCTCAAAAAAAAGATATTTACTATACATTATGAGATTGGCATAAACAAACACTCAGATTCAGACATAAGAATGTTTTTTATTGTTGGCAAGATGTGGTGTCTCCTCTGAGTGTCAAAATAAATCTTTATAGCTCTAGATCTCAGGTTTCTTATGAATGGTAAGATGAATCTAAATGGTATCATAGATGCTGTCAGATCTGCATGCCCTGGAATGGTAAGATAAATCTAGACAGCTGTCAGACCTGTATACCCCAGAGTGGTTAGATAAATCTAGACAGCTGTCAGACCTGCATGCCCCGGAATGGTAAGATTACTCTAGACAGCTGCCAGACCTGCACTCCTCGGGATGATAAGATAAATCTAGACAGCTGCCAGACCTGTATACCCCAGAGTGGTTAGATAAATCTAGACAGCTGCCAGACATGCATTCCCTGGAATGGTAAGAGGAACATCAAGGTAGTTATCAGACCTCTGAATATCTAGAATAATAGATATAGCTGTAATACCTTCAAGTCATCTCAAAATATTTAGATTGATCAAAAAAGCTGTCACACCTTCACTTCTCATAATGTCAAGATCTATCAAAGTAGCTGTCAGACCATAATTTTTTTTTCTAATATGTTTAATCAAGATGGCTTTCAGACCTTTAAGTCTGGGCTAAATGTCAAGATAAACCAAAATAGCTGTCATAGCCTAAATTGTCCTCTAAATGTTAAGATAAGTTAGAGTAGCGTATTAGGGTAGCTGTCAGACTTTTATATCCTAAATGGAAAGATATATTAGGGTAGCTGTCAGACTTCTATATTGAGTCTAAATGGACAGATATAACCGGATAGCTGTCAGACTTTCATATCAATTCTGAATGAACATGTATACCAGGATAACTGTCAGACTTTTATATTAAAATTAAATGGGTAGATATATCAGGATAGCTGTCTGATTTGATTGAGAGAGCAATATTGCTGTCAAGCATAAACTATCAACTATGAATTATGAGGAAAGGGGATAGGTATCAGAATTATATATCAGTTATGAACAGTGGGATATATTAGGACGGCTATCTTAGAATAAGGTATTACCCTATGGACTAATACAGAAGTCTGACTGCCATATCATGCAATATCTTTTATGACATGATACAACGTGTTTCACATAAAGTCAATGATTTTATATCAAATATTCAAAATGTATAAGGTTTAATATTTCCTAACACTTGAAATGCAAAATCATAAGAACACTTAAAATAACGAAAACGTTTAAAACGCCGAGTTGTTTGCAAATGTATTGTTCGTGTTGAAAAGTTTTTCACCCACCAGTTTTTGACTTCTTATCTTGAGGTCATCAGCCAGTAATGTTTTCACACATAATAAAGCTGCCTGTATTTCTGAATAATGGTCGGTAATAGAATAAATTCATGTCATATATATATGTCATTAATCCCTGAAGAAAAAACGTCTTTATCATTGTAATATGAAAGCCATCTCTATTGACAAGGCTCTTATTCAGTAAAATAAACGTATTTACACATATTTTTGGTATAACAGGGTTTATATAAATATTATAAAACAGGCTAATAGAATGTACACACTAATTTGGTTTTCATCACTGATAAGACAGATGAAAGTATCCAACTGCCAAACTCAGTGCATGTTACCAACTCAATAAATCGTTCTCTTTGATGTTAGGCATATTTGAGTGTATGAAAAGCTTAATGGTCTCATATTGCTTGTTAGCGATATCCAGCCCCCCCCCCCCCCCCCCCCCCGCTTTGCCAGTGACCTGGTCTGATGTGATATTTGTTGCCTGACAGGTCCCAACTGTTGGCTGGAGGATCGTGTGATCGCTGCTGGGAGTGTGGTGCAGCCGGATGCTTGCAGCAGGTGCCGCTGTCCCGATGTCCCCACCCACCACTGGCGACACCTACCGCCCCGGGCAGTGTGCGAGAGACTTCTCCCAGGTCAATGTTGACACCGTCTCCACCAGAGGGAGTGACAGCATCATGGCCAAAATGTGAAAATACGACAGTTTCTGTTAGACTTGTGAATATGTTTGATTCAAACACATTAAATAAAGAAAGTAGTGAAATAACTGGAAGATTTTTGGTCTTTGGTGAGTGACTTTCTGCAACAACCCTGTGTAAATATGTATATAATGTATATAAACTTATCATTTCAAAATTAGAGCAAGCAGACTAGCAATAGAAAAAAATATTTCCTGGGAAGTGAAGTCGATCCCTGATCATAGAATTAAAAACACGCTAATGGTAGTAGTATCTTATCACCAGACACATGTAACCTAGGCATCCTGCAGATAAACTTATAACCTATTATCACAGTATTTAAGTCTACAAATACATGTCTTTTTATGTTATGCATATAAAACATCTGTTTGTACCAATATGATAAATCTAATAAAAAATAAAGGAGTTTGAGTTCTTTTGTAATAAATGTATCACATATTATTAGCAAAACATATTAATTTACTTTTATTTATCCAACTTAACTGTGACCAGGAGGTGATATTAAAAGCTGAACATATTAAGTTCACTTTCATTTGCATTATTTATATGGTACCACGAGATGATATTCAATATTACATTTAAATGCCTATATTTCCCAGATATTAGTAGGCGTCAGAAAGGCAGGTATCCAAAACCTTTGGAGCCATTATGTGATCTTGAATATAGGCCAAGGACCCAATGAGATATTGAATTAAGTGTAATTCACAAACAATAATAGTGAACATGGCTACAGCCAAATTCTAAATACACTGCATTGGTTGATATCTGACCTATTAAAGTGGGCCCTTTCCTCTGTGCTGCAGACTGTTAAGTTCATTAACACTCTGATCTAATTCACAGACACTATTAAAATAAAAGAATATCAATTTACCCAGCTTTCCTATATATCATAATGATCACGATCTCATCCAGTAAACTGATCATCATGACCTTATGCCACTGGGTGCAGAAAGTTGCACAAAATGAAGCCCAGTGGCACCAATCAGAATACCAGGTTTACTTATCATCAGAAGATTTTTTTCAAAATCTATTATGATAAAATTGGGGGAAAAATAAATAAGGCATTTCAACCTGAAGAACAATGCAACCAACAAAATCAAATCCATAAGCAAATCACAAGACACTTGTCAGACATGACAAATAATTCAAATAAATCACAAGACGAGACAATACAAGACACATAATTAGTGGTCTGTTCAACTGTGTTGATTTTTGTCCACATAACTTATGCTGAGTGGAGGGGTTTTCTGGTATTTCTGGGTAATTCTTGATCTTTTCCTTGGAAATTGCTGTATGGATTTCTTAGCTATTGATTGATAAGGAATATTGTTCTCAAGAGAAGATTCTTATCCATTTTCAATATAGATGTAAACATCCAGTGCCTCATCTTGCTAATCTCAATAAAGCCTGATTTAAAGATTTCAGACTGATAGACTATTCTTTACCTCCAATGCTTGGTTAATACTTTAAACATCACTAGTGAATCAATCATGAAAGCATCTCCAGGAAATGTTCACACAAGATTACAAAAACCAATGGTTAGCACAGCTTTGGGGACGTTGGCCCGTTTTAAAAATTTGTCTCCCTTCAAAGTTGAAAATTTTCTACCAGAAATATCCTTTATCAAATCCAGATAAAGAATATAACATATTTTCACTTTTTAAGCTTGCTGCAAATACATAAATTAACAAATACTGATAATATATAAATACATTTTCTGGATGGATGGACAATTTTCTTAACCTGCTTGGCCCTTAAGAACTGTTCACCTGACAAAAAATAATCATGTAATACTGTATACAGACAAATTTTCGCGACCTTTTTATTTTCGCGTTAATTCGCGCCAGGATGTCATTCGTGAAATTAAATGGACGCGAAATTAAATGGACGCGAAATTGAAGAGGGGACTCTCCCGGTCATTTTGATACCAAGCATGACCATATAGACCCAGTGACGGGGACAAGCTCTTATTTTTGGCGCGAAAACAATTGGAGTCTATCAACACACTTTGAAATATTAATATATTGCGCAATGATGGATCCCTGGCTTCTCCTCGTGTTGCGGACGTGAATTACCGCGACGTCATGTACATGATATTTACATTTTACTTCATGGATAAATTCTCGACCTGCGAAGCATAATTTGTGATAATATTGGGTAAATGCCTTTATTTATCATTTAAAACGCTATTAAAATCGATATACGTGTGAAGGCATTTCTGTCAAAAAGGGAAGACACGACTCAAAGCAGTGGAGAAAATGACAAAACGCAAAACTGTGTACGCTGATAATTGGAATCAGTGAGAACAAAGTCAAAACAAAGAGGCTCTTGTTTTTAGAGCGAAAATGATTGTTATTAACTCGCATTAAAATATTAATATATTGCGCAATAATGGATGGTTTTGTTCTGTTCTCGACCTGCAAAGCGTAATTTGTGATAATATTATGTACTAGAAATCCAAAATTCGCGAAAATAAAACGGCGCGAACCTGTCGAAAACGGCGATGGCGCGAAAATAACTAGGCGCAAATTTTTCTCTGTATACAGTAACCAATCACGTGCTTGGCTGGATGATTTTCTGTCATATACATTAAATCCAACTTTCCTCTGAACCCTGATAGAATTGTTTGATTGACATTTTACAAAGTCAAAAAACTTTTAATATGTTGGATTCACCCAGATCTAAAACCTCTTTACAGATCTGTGAAAGGATCTATAAAAATAAGCAGTGAATACCAGATATTTTTAGTTTATGTTTTATTACAAAATAAATATTTGAGTCCAAACTAACTATTTGGTCGCCACATAACTGTTTTCAATACATGTGACCTCATTTAGTCCAAATGTGCATGACCAGACAGAGACTTGGACCTTACTGATAAAAGAAACATGAGACCACAAATGGTATCAATGTTTATTATCAATATATAACTGCTCACCATTTACCTTTATAAACAATCACCCAGATTTACTTGATGTAATGTCACTTTATAAAGATTGTGAACATAAAAAGGTTGGACAATGCCAAAATTTCATGGAGTAATTCTAATACCACATCGGAAATTTCATTGAGTAATTCTAATACCACATCGGAAATGATCTAAAGTACAAACTTTGATATGAAAATCACATGATTTCTCCCTCAAACATTGTCGTCACAGCATTACATTTGTGTTATTTATGTTTATCAATGGTCAGATAAAATGAACACCACATTAAAAGTTCTGATAACACTTACCACAAAATAAAATAAACAAACTATGATCAGGGCATAATGCTTACAGTATCAAAGCATAATGGGCATTCCAAATGCTCAAACCATTACATATGAAAGCATAAAATATTAAGATTTTAAGACTATATCTCAGTCCCATTTTCTAGTCTCTCATGAATTGACTGTTCTTGTACTATTTGTACTCTAGCCCAAAATTGTCTGTGAGATGATAAGAATGTTCAAGGCTTTGAAGGAGCTAATGTAAAACATATGTAATAAACAGCTGGCTCTCAAATTAAAAATACACACACATTTCTTTCCATCTTTTTTATCTTTGGGCTCATGGGCTAGATCATTTTTCTTTAATCATCATCTGATGTTGTTTTTTTCAATGAGTGGTGTTATGAAACCCCTTGTTGAGGTGGCTGTTGCTGTTGACCTGAAAATTTGCTGGCAACAATCTTTCCATATCCTCCACGCCCACTGTCATAATCAGTCCTGTATTCATCTCTGACCTACAACCCAACAAGGAAAAATCACAAACGAGTTACACTACAACCCCAGCAAACACTGAGAATGATGAAGATTGAGTAAATATAGCAAAACTGTGCATACTTTGTACTTGTTTATATAAACAAATCTGTCAGCCTACTCTAGGCTACAGATGGTTTGACTGATTTGGTATGGTTTGTATGGACAGGAGAAGTCTGTAACTAGGAGAGTGAGTCTCATTGGTTATAATCTAAGTTCAAAGGCTGAGTTTCCTCTGAGTGAAATCTCAAATCATGAATAATTATTCTAGAAACAAATTTGTCAATAAAAACTCATAGCTTTGTGAGTAACCATTTGGAAAAAAATCCTAATCTGACCAAAAACAATGATTTATGCAAATATTGTCTAGTCTACAGTTTAATTGGCTTCTTTAAAATCAAATCAATACTGACCTGTCCACCAGTTTTTCCACGTCCATATTGTCTTCCTTCTTTAAATCCTGCATCCCAGTCAGTCCTTATTATGCGATCGTCCACTCGTACCCCATTGATGTACCTGATAGCATTCTCAGCATCCAGCCTAGTATAATATCTGAGAGTTGGTGTTAAGGAAGGTGCACAAAAAAGGGCAAAATAAAAAAATAATGCATTGTCCCAATTTAACTGGAAAGAGTATCTGTGGTACAACTTTCAACCTAATTTTCCTATTCATCCCATGAACATTTCCAATAATAATTTTTCACTTATTGCATGCTGAAGAGGCATTTTTTGAATTGCTATTCTCAACAAAGGAAAAGTGGATAAAAAAATAGTAAAGAAAATGAAGAGGGAATTCATAAAAAATTATTGGTATATTTAGGGCCATGAACAGACCTAGTCTGAAATAGCGCTATACAAATATTTTATTATTTATTAATTATATCCCAAAAAAAGCTTTCCTCCCTATAAATCTTGAGTGCATCAATGTTGTCAATATCTCCTGTCAATCACTGTTAAGATAGCAACCTTCCAATATGGTGCCTGTTTGCTTGTGGGCAATATCAGTCAAAATAATATCAGAATTTATCTGCCATATTCTGTCTGATATTCATGTCCACTTAAAAGGGTGATTTTCTTAAGGCATTTCCTTTGTTGCCATGTTGCTTATATTTGAGCCCTTAAAGGGGGAGTTCCTAATAATTGGGTTGTACCCCAAACCATGTGTTTTTTTGTCATAAAATCATTCATTTGGTTGCCAGTAGTCATCTCACAAATTTCAAGTGTATCTTGTAAACGTTGTGATGATCAAATTTCACTTCAAAGTTTGGATCATGACATATCTCCGAAGTCAGTCCGGAATTTTATTACCCCCTGTCACGTGGGGTGGTGACGCAGAGAGTGTAACATTTTGGGAAAACCCCTAGCCCAGCATCATGGAGTCGGAGGGAGATTTTACAGATAGTGATTGTTCATCAAGTGTTTCTGACATAATAGAGGTCCAAAGTTTATGTGGATCATCTGAGGATGAAAGAAGTGGGTCTGAGCCACCTTCAGGTAGCTTTATTGAGCAGGGTAAAGTTCAGGGATGGCAATTTGACCCCCCACAACAAACAAGACTCTAGCCTGCAGACTGTGATTGAGAAGAGTCTGACAGTGGGGATGATCTTCAACAAATCAAAATAGTATATGTTATGATAGCAGATAGTATGTTATGACACAACATATCACACTGTGCCAATTAACAATTATGAAAACAAAACACGAAACCTTGGCCATGCGATTTAACTTATCTTATTTTTCAGTCATTTGTATGGACCACAAAGTATATACTCAAAGTATAAAATCTTGAAAAGACTTGCATATCACAAACATGTTCATATAAAATAATAGTTAAAAGAGGTTTTAAAATTAAGGACCATTTTCTTTAAATTTGACAATACTTTGGTAAATGTTTTCCTGGGGACAACACATTGAATCACTGAGGTATCTACATTCACCTCTCATTTCAGCACCCTGACCTCATATGCTAGTGTTTCTGACACTGCCACTTGATCATGGTATCAGTAGTGGAGACTTGTCTAGAACTTCTTTCCTCTGTTTTGTGGATTGTGAAATGACCTCTGTTCAGCTAATCTAATCATCACTAGGTTTGTGATGTGGTCTAATAAGAATTACAGTTCATTTTAGCCTAGGGAACCTCTGGTAGTCATTGTTTCAGGCCCAACTGTTACCATATTCTGACTCAAGAACAAAATATTCTCTTCATAGATAACCCTGGTTGTGTTTCAAACCTGCGTATTTTGTGTATTTCAAACTTTTGTTGCCACAATTTTTGGGGAATTGAAAACATTGATCCCTTGTCAATTACTTTTGTCGCAAATATTTATGACACACAATTCCCCTGACAATGAGAGCAGCTTATTTTGAGTACATGTTGAGGGGCCAGCTTCACCCACCATTGTGAGACCCAGTTTCCCGGGATAAGGAGTTACACCCGTGACGTATAATCTCCGAAGTTTTATTACCCTCCCGAACCCGACCTTTCTTTCCAGGACAGCCTGCTGCCACAACAAAGATCCACTTTGTAAATAAACAGTTGGCCAGATTAATGTAGGATGTGTGTGATATGATATTTTATTACCATATATTTCATTACATGTTAAAAAAAAATAAGGTTAGATTATTAGGAACTCCCCCTTTAATTGAATATTCATCCTGTTTGTTATTTTCTTAAGGGTACTTGATCTATTTTTAAGTATTTAAATATATTTATAGATTTAGATTTCTTAATTCATATGATGTAAAAATCTAAATCACAGTTGAGGAAATTTAAATCACTGGATAAATATTATAGAACTGAACTGATCCAGATTCATAGACTTTCACCAATTTATACTTTTCTGATGCATTTAATATCTAAAATTCTTTTGTTATAAATCCATATCAGATATACCATATTTACTTGTGTATAGTATGACTCGTGTATAAGATGACCCCCAAAATTGAGGTTATTTTGCTTGAAAAAAAAAAACAATCTCCTAATATAAGACAAGTTGGTTTTCTCAAGATATCGGCTCTGCTACCATTCAAGTTTCAGCTGAAGCTTGGTGGCCATTTTAAAAGTGAAACGTAAATATGCTTGTAATACAAGATCTTTACAGTCTTATATGCGAGTATTTACGGCAAAACATAAATACGATGTTCATGTTTTCGAAATAACGGATATCGCACGTAGCGGATTGATTTTAATTGCGTTTTAAATGATAAATAAAGGTATTTACCCAATATTAAAGGGATTAAGCACCGATTTTGATAAAAATGTTTAAAATTCACATATTGGTGATAAATATATGTCTTTCATGTCTATAAACTTTTTGAATAATGCATCCCCATCATTGTCTGTAAAACCTATTTGAACATGAACCTAATATATAGGCCCCTAATGAAAGCACACTCCTTCCTTGGCATCATTTTTATGTGGAGTGTCATCATAGAGGCACTGAAAGGTAAAATGTCATAAGAGCATGGCAATATGCTTATGACGTCATGAAATGTATTGTCTTTTGATTAGTACCAAAATAACGTCAAACAGTGCTACCCTACTTTGAGCCTCAATTGAGGTCAAATAAAGTTCACGCTACCCGTGTTTACCCGTCACGTGCAGCCATGGGCTGAGAAAATCTATCACAGACTGTGCAACTTCTATGTCTTGTAGCAACTTTTCTTGTTGCTTGATGTAAGACTTTAAGACGTCATGGTGTTCATATATACTGTTGCAAAACCAAGAAAATAGGATTGGTGCTTAATACCTTTAATACAACATACGTTTTGCAGATCGAGAACAGAAAAAAACCATGTATCCATTTATAACATGCATTACGCAACACATGGTCGTAATTTTGAAAAGCATCAAAAGAAAACATAATGTATATCGGACGTAGCAGATCGATTTTAATTGCGTTTTAAATGATAAATAAAGGTATTTACCCAATATTATCACAACTTACGCTTTGCAGGTCAAGAACAGAACAAAACCATCCATTCATTTAACATGCATTATGCAATACTAGTGTGAAAGTATTTCTGTCAAAACGGGAAGACACGACTTAAAGCAGTAGAAACAATGACGAGATGCAAAACTGTGAACTCTGATAATTGGAATCAGTGAGAACAAAGCCAAAACAAAGTGTTTCGAAATAATAGACATCGGATCTTAGCGTCCGGGTGCCCACGAGACAAAAGTGGAGCGGCCAACATGTCAAATTGAACTTTCATATCCGTAGCGGATTGATTTTAAATGCGTTTTAAATGATAAATAAAGGTATTTACCCAATATTATCACAACTTACGCTTTGCAGGTCAAGAACAGAACAAAACCATTCATTCATTTAACATGCATTATGCAATACTAGCGTGAAAGTATTTCTGTCAAAACGGGAAGACACGACTCAAAGCAGTAGAAACAATGATGAGATGCAAAACTGTGAACTCTGATAATTGGAATCAGTGAAAACAAAGCCAAAACAAAGTGTTTCGAAATAATAGACATCGGATCTTAGCGTCCGGGTGCCCACGAGACAAAAGTGGAGCGGCCAACATGTCAAATTGAACTTTCATTTCCGTAGCGGATTGATACTTAATGTACTTAATATTATCACAATTAAAATCGATCCATGTGTGAAAGCATTTCTGTCAACAAGGGAAGACATGACTCAAAGCAGTGGAAACAAATGCCGCAAAACTGTGAATGCTGATCGCAAAACTGTGAACTGTGAACGCTGATAATTGGTATCAGTGAAATTTTACTAATTTTCACATGACTGAAAGGGAAGACATCAAAGGCAGAATTGAATTGTGCGATATAATTAAATAATAAATTAAATTTTAATAGAAATAGAATTACGACATGCATATGTGATTTACGCAACACAAGATTGCCATTTTTGAAAGGCGGGAGAGGCTCTTGTTTTTGGCACGAAAACATGGAGAAATTCTCGACCTGCGAAGCATAATTTGTGATAATATTGGGTAAATACCTTTATTTATCATTTGAAATGCAATTAAAATCAATCCGATATGTGCGATATTCGTTATTTTGAAAATATAAAAGTTTGTAATGAAAACGCTGTATTTTGACGAGGACGTGGAGAAATCTCGAGCTGTGAAGCATAATTTGTGATAATATTGGGTAAATACCTTTATTTATCATTTAAAAAGCAATTAAAATCGATCCGCTATGTCCGATATTCGTTATTTCGAAAATAAGAATGTTTGTAATGAAAACTCGTAGTGCCGTAATTGTTGGGCGTAAATCCTCGTCCACAGGTTGCTCTCGTATATATAAGAAGACCCCCCAAACATTAACTAAGGGTTTTTGTACAAAAACCTCGTCCTTCACACGAGTAAGTATGGTATATAACAGATATAAAGACATCAAGAATGGAATAAATTGTTTTGTAACTGAATTTTTTCTTATTGCTGACCTGCAAAGATTCGGTAGATTCCAAAGAACACAAAGTCCAAAAACAAAACCGTATTCACTTAATGTAAATAGGTAAAGTTATGAAATCTGTTCTCTTTCATTAAATGCCTGTTCAACAGAAGTCAAACAAATCTACAGCACTCTGATGCAATGAAATAAGTTTCACAATATTCATCTGTAAGGATACTCTACAAAGCAGAAGCCACAGGGTGTTTTCTTATATTTATCCAGGCCCATGATGACACGTTTCACATCTCCAGCTTTGCTGAATACTTCATAAACTTGTTCCTCTGTGGTGTAGAATGACATGTTTCCTATGTACAGAGTTGTACTCTGCAGCAATGCCTGTTCCTGGTCCCATCTGTTGCCCTACAAATAAACAGCAAACTGATCTCAAAATTTATAAGAACAAATCTGAATTACCTTAATACTGATGTTAATATGAGTGAAGCACACACATCCAGTTTACTGACCAAGTACGGCAGTCGAGACAACGGGAGTCAATGGCAATTATTTTGACCAATCACATCGCACCTAACAGATGATTACAAACAGTGTCCAGAAAAATAATGTCCACATTTCAACACCACATTGATGGCTTTCACATTTTTAAACAACTAGGAAACTAAAAAAAGTGGTGCTCCACATGAAACACGGATATAAAAAATACAAACAAAACAAAATTCATAACAAACAAAACAAAAACTAAAAGAAAAAATAAAGAAAAAATCATTACACAAAAAATGAGACAATAATTGCAAAATAATGGGGTAGCTGAAATCATCTTTGTGGAATTCTAAGTAGGTTTAGTTCAAATTTGGTATAAATCCAACACCAAAAGAACAGAAATGACAAGCAAAGGTCTGATTGATGACTTGTTTTAGCACCGGAGTGATATTAGAGGTACTTACCGGTACATAATCGACACTGAAATGGCACAGCTTTGTATATGGTTGTGCTAGAATGTTCATTCATATACCAAATTAAATGCTTTCAAAAGATGAACAAAGATAAATTCACCTCCCCCATCAGTTTGCAATGATTGTTTCATTATTTGTCTTGTCTATTTTAATTTTTGCTTTGCTTGTTGTTATTTTTGTTTTGTTTATTGTAATTTTTGTTTTCTTTGTTAATTTTCTTCCCATCTGTGTTAAATGTGGAGCACCACCTTTTCTTGTTTTGAACAACCATTGGCTCTTTCTTGTTCCACAATAATGAGAAAAAATTGACTTTTGGACTAATTTTCACTCATGTTTGTTTTGTCATTTGGGCTAGATGTTCGAGGTTTGAACATGATTAAGCTGTAAGTCTATGGAGCATACATGCATTATCAGTCCATGACGGCCATGTTTTTAACATGGTACTTCCTGTTTACGCCATCAGATGTACTGAAAACGTGTATAAGTGAAACGTAAATAGGATTAGCAAGAAGAGTAAAAATATACTTTATTTCATGTTTGCTTCAAGATTTAGCTGAGAATGGTTTATTTTTACCCGACTCAGATGATTTATCATGAAGTTTCATGGATACGAAACCAAGTCTAGCTTTAAACATTATTTTGCAAATGTGCAAGCTAGAGTTTTGGTCGGTCTCTGTGGAGACCGGCCACATTGCAAGAGATCAGCACTTGTTTTTTTATGATTAGATTTTAGAGGTTTTTTGTGCACTGCCGATTTTAATTGTGCAGTTCAGTTGTGTTGTTTTCAATGGTGAAGCTTTTCAATGGGGCAGTATGGTGACCCGCAATCAGCCTATTAGAATAATACTTCAGCTTCCCAATCTTATTTCTACTCGTGCTGGACCAGTTACTGCTGATGAAGTTGACTCTCACTGGCAGGGTCCTCTTCAGTTTTGCTGCTGTAATCGGCAGTTATTGGTAGCAACAGAAAATGGGTCCATTGCGAGTAATTATCATTCCCGAAAATCCCCAATTATCGCTCGCACATAGGTGGCGCTACGAATTTCGTGTGGGTCTGTAACTGACAGCTGATAACAAGAAATCACTATTTTGAAGATATCTTAAAAACTACACCATTTATCAGGAAACCTAAAACAGTTTTGAAATCAGTGAGATAATACGAAGATAGTAGACAACTTTTGGAAGAAATGACGTTGAGATAAACAAAACTTAAGTGTCTTTGATGCGTAGTGAGGCAGTCACACCAAGCCAAGGTGACGAGTTGTTCATGTCACTTCTGTCAGACACTTTCCCACCATTGTCTTTCAAAATTATTTGAAGCTAGGACCAATTTTATGATCAAACGGTTTTTCTGTCATTGTTTCCCAGCTCAGGCTTTGAAGTAGGATTCTAAATTTCATCTGAAATCAATAATAAATTGTTGCTCTGGGCTCTCAGGTGTCATGTCTTCCTGACAGTACCGACCCGTTTAACGATCATTTACGATAACAAATATTGTACAGAGCAGTACGAAAGAAACATATTTGGATTCCTTGTGGAATTTTAATACAAATAAGAAAAAAGTTTGTTCAATTTTGTGGATTCTAGTCAAAATAAATGGGAAATCAGTGTGAGTTTGGAAAGGCAATATTTTCGAATCATGTTATAATATAGATTTCAGATTTTTTTAAAGTAGCAAATTATATCAATAGTCTTTGCCTTTTCTGCTGGAACAGGAGTAGGAGGCATAGACTTTCTTAAGATAAAATGATTCAAGAGGAAAATAGGTAAGAAACTCCTGGAAAAAACATGACAGGTCACAGGATTGACCAATAAATTTACTCAATATCGCCCGTCCAATCTTGGGTTTCAATTTTGGAAGGGTTTAATCACATTTGTGGACATATATTCATCTCAAATTAATTTTCAAATATTTCATTATAGATACCTTATAATGTTGGTCCCTATAAGCACTCATAGCAGTTGAACCCTGCGGTAATTTTCTCTTCATTTTCTCGTATGCTGTTCGGAAATCCATGTTGACGCCGTTGATGTCGTTAATAGGGGGCGCTTGGCCTGATCGTGCAATTGGCCGAATGGTTCCTTGCAAAATGCCTTGAAAGCAACTCGACTTTGACTGCTTAAAAAAATATTCTTTAGCACAGGACTGGACATACTATGCCTATTATAGATGATTACAAGTGAATTCGCCCCAGCCTTGGACTGTTTTTGGTAAAAAAAAATCTTCCTTGGAGATGAAATGTTTCAAAGTTTTTTTTGTTTATTGGACAGTAACAGTGGAAATAACAGCAAAAAAGGTTCTGCAGGTTTCTCTGTTTTTGAAAGTCTGACCACGAGAATTTTATGGGGCAAAGTAACCAGTGGAAACTGACTTATGTCTTTGTATCATTGGAATGTGTATTATAATCACAACAGATGCAGGGGTAATGCTCAGTTTGGTTGATTTTAATGTAGTATGAATGTGAATTTATTGTCAGTTCAACCAGGCATCAAATACACTTTCTCACATCAGGGGCCCCCATAGGGGGGGTATGAAAAACCCAATAATCCCCCTTTTTTTACCTAAAAATCCAAAAATCCTTATATTTTGTAGCCAAAAATCCTTAAATATTTTTCCCCTCAAATCTAAAAATCCAAAAGTATAAAACAAAAAATCCTAAAATATGTTTACATTTAGTACAAATTTATTTGGCAATGAATTACATAACATGCATGATATAACATGATATTTAGTGTTTCACACAGGTCATGCCACATTACAAAAATGTACTTGCAGAGTCCACTTGAGCCCACAGAGTTTGAAATTAACAGTAATCTCACTGTTATAGTGATATGGAGACACCCAATCCTTTTGAACATATTCAAAATTAGTAAAAAAAGTAATCTGTGTCTTTCCTTTTTTTTGAAACTCTTTTAGGCCTAGTGGCCCTTGTGTCACTAGTAAATGACAACTGAGATAATTCCTCACTAATTAACTCTTGCTGCTCATTGGGTGTCTCCGTATCACCCTGATCCTTATTTCTGATGGTGGGGACCATAGAGTGTCACACAAATATTTATCACAAATATCATGAAACTCATATCTAAATCATTAATTGTTTGAATTAATAATCCTTTATTACTGAAAAATCCTAAAATCCAATTATCTTATTAAAAATCCATTAATCCTAAACACTTTCCTCAAAATCCAAAAATCCCAGATATTTTACCCCAAAAATCCAATAATCCCTCTTTTTTAGGCCAAAAATCCAATAATCCTAAAACCCTATGGGGGCCCCACATCACAAATTATAGTGCCATACCCACTCTTTACCCAGTTTGTCATGATGAAAGAAATCTAGGAGTAATATATTATAATGCCACCCTATTTTTAGATCTGTAGATATGAAGCTTTAAATACATCAAAGAAATTTTCTTTCTGTCATGAAATTTAAATTAATAACTTGATTACATATATAAATTTAGCAAGCAATGGGCCTGCTGTCCTCAAATTTACATTGTTGATTGTCCATATTAAAATGTCCATGCCAAATGTGAAGTGCCCAAACTTGTGAAAATTAATAAAGGTCAATGTCATTGTTTTCCTTCAGGGTTCATTCCTGTACGACATGTTTGCACAAACATGACAATCTTGATTGTCCATGTCAGAATCTTCCTACCAAATTTAAAGTCACTTAGTGATAAAAGTCCATGTAAATGTTTTTTGACGTTGTTAACATTGTTGACTACCAATGCTAGGACCCATTATTATGTATTTTCATGCCAAACATGAAGAGCCTTACCCTTTTAGTAAGCGAGAGAAATCCATTTATGTTTTTCTTGAGTACTCAGAACAGAGCAATTGTTTGATATTTCACTCGGCTAAGCTACAAATACTGCACAACATTTAGAGCTCTACTCCCTCGGATACAAAATACAAAGAGCCTAACCCTAATATCCAGGCCCTAATAGTGAGTGAAAGAAATCTTTGTTGAAGTTTTTCTTGACTACTCATCCATGTGTGATGTTTTTGCTCAAACATTTCATTGTGCTATGTTTGAACAAATCAGGACATATGTCCATACTAAATATGAAGAGCCTAACCCTTATATTACTGGTAAGTAAAAAAAAATCAATGTTAATTTTTTACCCAACTGGCTGGTTAAATGGAATTGCTATTCCATAAACTCACATTGAACTGCATGGGCAGGCTAGTCAAAGAAGCTCATGTGAAAGGCAATTATTTTTGACAGTTGAAAAGTTTACCCAAACTTTTCCTAAAATGTTCTATTTTTCCCTCAGGAAAAACTGTTAATAGAGTGCACTCACCATCAACACCACCTTACAATCTCTGATATTACATTTGAATGATGTAAATAGAAAAACGTAAAGAGCATTAATTGTGGTAGAATCAGATGGTTCAAGAATGTGTTGAATTATTAGCTATCTTAGAATTGCGTAATGAAGTCAGACACACATTAAAAGTTTATCACAGCATCTTTATAAATGACATTGTATTAAAGTGATTACCGTGGCAACAGAAATCATCCAATCACAGCCATTATCAAACTCTTCTGAGATATTGATATATACAATGTGCCTGTGTAATATGAAAACGCTCAAAGCAATCCCTGGTACTTTATTGGGCTAACAAATTTTCACCAAAATGGTTATCATGGGAAAAAAAATTGTCCAATCACAGCCATTATCATACTTGTCCAGGATATTGATATATACAATGTGCCTGTGCGATATGAAAACAATCCGAGCAATCAATAGGACATTATTGCACTAAAATTATATGCAAAAAACAAGCTATCAAACTGATTGCACCAACAAAATTTTCAGTCCCCCTCTTCAAAGATACTTGACAAGATATTTTTTATACTGACACTGAAAATGTATTTATTGTCTCATCCATTTTTTACATTCAATTGTAGTTTGATAATTCATCTGACAAATATGAGCTCAAATTGAGCCATATGAGACCATGTTATTACATTGAACATATAACATATTTATTAAAATATATCAATTTAGTTTTTCTCAACAATAAAATCAAATTAAATCAATGGACAAATATCTGACGTAAATGCAACTTTGCATAGATATCTATCACAGATTTTTGCTAAATATTAATTTCTTATAAAATAGTATATCTATCAAGGATTAGAATAAAATCAACTAGGATTGAGCTACTAAAAGACCAAAAATATGGTTGCCCAAATGGGCAACTACAACAGAGCATTCACTGGCACAGACAGAGGATCTGGTGTCCCTGGGCCACCAGGCCAGTATGTATGTCAAGGCCTGATATATCATCATATCCTTTTTTATCATATAATACTAAAACATGGACCAAAGACCTAAAACAGTTTTGACAATTGTTTTTGATTGTAATTATTGTGGTAATTTATTTCTGGAAATGCTTGCGAATTGTTTGTAGAAGATAATCCTTCTATTCACTATTCACCCAGCCTTGCAGGTTGAAAACAGTCAATGTAGCCTGATTCCATGACCCCTACATAACTTTACTTTAGAAGTCTCAAACTGAGTTTATATTTAGCAGAATGAGGCACTATATGTTCAAGGTCTCTGTACATGCAAGAAACAATTCACTGTTTGATGTATATTTTTTTAAATCATAAAAAAATATTTTTTTTAATCTGAGTCTCGTGGAAAATAGATATAATTCATCACCTGTCAATAATTCATCTTAAAACAAATTACTATAAATCCTCCTCATTCAGAGGAGAAGCACATCTAGAAAATAAAGTTAAAAATAGAAAGGTTTAAAACCATCCCATGAAAGCTTCAATAAAAAGATTACCACAAATGGTATTTGGTAATAAATACACATCTATTATCAATTAAAATAAATAAACTGGATTAGTTTTGTTTCGCAGTTGCTTCACCATCTTTCTCATTTCTTTATGCCTTGGCATATGGGCAAGATATCATAAAATGACACTATGTTAGCCTGTGGTTTTTCATGGGTGTCCTTTTTGTGACCTTGGATTTAGGTCATGAACTGCACAGCATCAACTATTCTCCTGACTGTCTCAAATATCTATGAATACAAAAGTATCAACAAATCTTGGTACATATAATCAACTTATGAGGAGCCTTGGATGAGTTTGATATTCGGCCACTTTGACTTAGTTCAAATGTTTTTAAAGCAATAGGATAAAACAATGGTGTTTACTGGACCTTCACATGTACCGTATTTACTCGTGTATAAGACGACTTGTGTATAAGACGACCCCCCCAAAAAAAAAATTGAGGTTATTTTGCTTGAAAAGAGTAATTTCCGAATATAAAACGAGTTGGATTTTCTTGAGATATCGGCTATGCGACCATTCAAGCTTGGCGACCATTTTAAAAGTGAAATGTAAATATGCTTACGTTACAAGATCTTAATGGTCTTATACACGAGTATTTACGGTATAACGGTAAATACGATGTTCATATGTTCGAAATATCGGATATCGGACGTAGTGGATCGATTTTAATTGTGTTTTAAATAATAAATAAAGGTATTTACCCAATATTATCACAAATTATGCTTCGCAGGTCGAGAATTTCTCCACGAAGTAAAACGTAAGACGATGTATGTGACATTCTTAAAATAACAGACATCGGACGTAGCAAATCGATTTTAATTGCTTTTTAAATGATAAATAAAGGTATTTACTTAATATTATCACAATTACGTTGAGAATTTCTCCACGTCCTTGATCTTAGCATCAAAACAAACCGTTTTCATTATTTATCATTTAAAATGCAATTAAAATCGATCTGCGGGTGAAAGCATTTCTGTCAAAAAGGGGAGACACGACTCAAAGCAGTGGAAACGATGAAAAAATGAAAAACTGCGAGTGCTGATAATTGGAATCAGTGAAAACAAAGTCAAAACAAAGCATTGCGAAATAAGACATCGGACGTAGCGGATCGATTTTAATTTCATTTTAAATGATAAATAAAGGTATTTACCCAATATTATCACAAATTATGCTTTGCAGGTCGAGAATTTCTCCATGAAGTAAAACGTAATACGATGTATGTGACGTCCTTGATCAAAATGTTTTGAAATAACTAATATCAGACGTAGAGGTTCGATTTTTGCATTTTAAATGATAAATAATATTATCACAAATTCGCTTTGTAGGTCCAGAACACAAAAAACCATCCATCCATTTAACATGCATTACGTAATACTAGCGCGATATAATTAAATAATAAATTTAATTTTAAGAGAAATAGAATTATGACATGCATACGTGATTTATGCAACACAAGATCGCCATTTTGAAAGGCGGGAGAGTAGCTCTTGTTTTTGGCGCGAAAACAATTGTTAACTCGCATTGAAATATTAATATATTGCGCAATAATGGATGGTTTTGTTCTGTTCTTGACCTGCAAAGCGTAATTTGTGATAATATTGGGTAAATACCTTTACATATCATTTGAAATGCAATTAAAATCAATCCGCTATGTCCGAAATTTTTATTTCGAAAATATAAAAGTTTGTAATGAAAATGCTTTGTTTTGACAAGGACGTGGAGAAAATCTCGACCTGTGAAGTGTAAGTTGTGATAATATTGGGTAAATACCTTTTTATATAATTTAAAACACAATTAAAATCGATCCGCTATGTCCGATATTTGTTATTTCGAAAATACAAATGTTCATAATGAAAACTTGTAGTGCTGTAATTTTTTGCCTAAAATCCTTATCCACAGGTTGCTCTTGTGTATAAGACGACCCCCCAAACATTAACTAGGGGTTTTTGTACGAAAACCTCGTCTTATACACGAGTAAATACGGTACTTACTGCTGAGTTAACTTCAGTTTTGTACCACATGCAAACTATCTTGTTTAAATATGGTA
This sequence comes from Amphiduros pacificus, assembly GCA_949316495.1. NCBI lineage: Eukaryota > Metazoa > Annelida > Polychaeta > Phyllodocida > Hesionidae > Amphiduros > Amphiduros pacificus. Next base: position 31,252,131 of record OX439002.1, read on the forward strand.
GCATGGACAATAATATTCTTATATTTCACTGTCCTAAACCTGGTGCCAACAGCAAGTCCTGGTGTAAATTGATTCTAGCCCTAATGCTGACAGCAATGTCCTGATATTATCTTATCATGGTGTCTGTTATATAAGACACTTTAGCAGTCTTGGTGAGGAATTCTTTTTCGTGCTCTTCATTCACTGTCCATGTGATCAGCTGAATTCCACGGTTCTTCCAATACTGCACCATATCCCTGTGACCAAAAAAAAAATTTTGTGACTATTTGTTTTTAAGGATACAAGTTGACATATTATGTAATGGACAACTGATAAAGATAGAAGACTTTTCCCAATGTGTCTAATTGTTAAACCAAAATATCTATTAAATTTGACATTTTTGTTTTTCAGAAAGTTGAACATGACAAGGTAGTCTTACACGCTAACACAGTCTTTGTGAATGAGGAATGCAGAGTTTCCACACAGAAACCAGGCCCATGAAAACAGTGCCCACTTGTATGCATGGTCTATCATGACGTCCATTCCCCTCTGTATCCAGTTGTCTTTGCGCCAGTCAGGATAGTCATTCTCTATGCTTTTCCTACTTATGATATAGGGTCTCCATGTCTGGGCAGTCACAATATTTGGGTCCTGTTTACGTACCTATTAAATAACAAAAATCAACACCATACATAAAAGCTGGTACACATTCATGCTTTAACCAACAAGATATCCATCTTATATTATTGAGATCAACATATCTCAAGTTTACCTGCCATAAATGTTATTCAAAATCATTTATCTGTGCACAAATTTGAGGTGAACCTATGAATGCAATTTGAAGTAAGTTTGGCAATATTGTTATTAATATGTTTAAATTTGTGATTAACAACTGATAAGAAATAGTCTGCCCAATTAAAAGTAGATTTGTATGATATCAGTTATCTGATCCAAATGATATTAAAGTTATAGATCTAGTCTTATTCTCTGTATAGGTAAAATCCATTCCAATAATTGAGACATTCAATGTCACATTCTACATATAGTTTAACTCAATGCTATTATTGTGTCATTTTAAGTGATATTCTACATTTTACTGTTTGACATTACTCACCAGGTAGATTATCTGTGGATAGAAGGAACACACAATGGCAACCTTATAGAGTTTTGGGTTCTTCTTGTAAAGATTGCAGAGAACATCTGCTGACTGCAAATATAACAAAATACAATGATAAAAAGATTTAAAACAGAATAATTGCAAACATAAAGGGTCCATTGGTTATAATACACAAGGAAATGGCGAATTATTCCAAGATGACATGTTATTTATATTTATGCATGGTCAGCATACATGAAGCAAGCATGACAAAAATGCTGCACTGAGGAATAATTGATATTGTAATACACTTGTTTTTACCCTTTTTGCTTTGCCCTTCACATCAAAATAGATGATGAGATCTAACTCCAGCAGCAGATCCACTGCCTCCTCCAGCGAGGGAATATGCTCTGTGCCAAACTTGGAACTGAAAATAAATGGGTAAATAAGGTTCAGAAAAAATGGCAAGCCTGATGAGGAAACACATTTTGGCATAAGCACTATATAAGCTTGCATCAGTATCATCTTTTTAAATAAAATCTTTAACTAATTTAATTTAAGTCCCTAATTTAGTATTGATTAAATAGCATTTAAAGATTCCCTGACCAAATCTCATTTTTCACTTACTAATTTAACAATATCAGGATCAAATTTACAAAATCAGCTTCTTATATTCTCAATTATCAAACACCTTTGTCATTTTTGTATCTCCGTCAAAGCCCTGCGAGCAAGCTCTGCTTGCTGTATGCGCTTTCCAAATATATTATTATTATTATTATCATCAAGTTACTTGTTTTATTTTGCATCTGTACCCTTATTCATAACTGTCATATATCATGTCCATATTTCTTTCATAATCTTCTGATTATGAAAATGGTTGGAACAATGTCCAAAATAACCATTTTTTTCCTGTCCAACGTCAGTTTTCCATAATTAAAATTCATTAGTGTGGTTTCCTTTTCCCTGACCTTAAAAATTCTGACTTTTCTCTGACCTGTGGCAACACTGCTAACAGAAAAGGAGCATCAAACTGAATAGATACTTTAAACCAGACAAAATGTCAGAACTGGGACATTTGAGCGAATATTTGGAAAGAGCACCAACCTGAGTGGATGTTTGGCAGCAGCATTGAGTTTCTGTATTTGAGCAAATGTCATATGTTGTATAGCACCAGTGCCATCTGTTGTGCGATCAACAGTGTCGTCATGTAGCAACACGGCCACATCATCAGCTGTGTACTGCACATCAAACTCAACACCCTCTGCTCCATTCTGCTTTGCCTAAAAAAAAATACCTGTCTGATTAGAGCTAAAGTATGACATATGACATACCGGTAGGTCAAGTCAGTGGGAGCAATTCTGTACAAGTTTATTCATCTGTAATATTCATTTCAATTTTCTTTGGACAAAAAAAATCAAGAATGATATGTTATATGTTCAGCATAGCTGCTTTTCAGTCTATCAATTGATTACCAATGTTTTTCACACCATTTGACCTTGTTGGCACAGGCAGGTGTCAGAGAATGAGATGATGTGAATATGTTCCGAGAATACAGATGTACTTTAAAGGCTTTGAAAATGGAACCGCAGCTCTGTTGTCGTCCGCAGGTCAGTTGTCAACTGAACTGCTATGTACGTAGTCATGGCATCCACTCCCTAAATAACTAGCCCTTTTCTACGGATATTTTCTGCTATATTTTATTTGCATTTTAAACATTTTTGAACAGCTTAGGGGCAGTTTTTAGGTCGTGGAGTACTTCAGTAAAAAAATATGGTTTTTAAATTCTCCTGCCTTCTTCATGGAAATTCACTGTTTGCATAATAATCGTGGAGGAACATTTATTGACACCTCAACATAAATATTCCTTACCTATTTTTGAATATGACTGCTTGGTCAGTTCAACTTTTAAAGTTGTATATTCCTAATAAATTAAGGACAAAAATTTTAATTTGATCACAAGAAATCTCCAAATGTTTGTAATAGTGAAAATGCCAAGAAACATCACCTGATGAAAACACTCTTGAGACAGTGAAAAAATCACTTCCCACAACAAACAAAAGTGGAGGGTGAAATGTAGTCACGTGGTCTTAACCAGTCTTAACATTGGCGGCCATTTCAATTCAGAGGAAGCTAAAATTCTTGTCCATTTAAAAGTGTGTTAACTGACTTAAAACAGAATAAAATGATCGTTTTACAACTGGATATTGAAGAAAACAGATTATACTTTGCAAACAACCAGGCCATGTAATCAGTGAGTACACAATTACAACACCTGCAGTGTGTGTTTACCACGCGCAGCTCAGTGGGCTGCGCTAGGGCAGATTAAATTTGATGAACTCTCTCTAGCCGTGAAATGGCCGCTGGGCCCAAAATAAACAAAAGGCAAATTCACTGCTAGAGATTCTCGAGCTACTATGTACGTACAAGACAATTTCATAATTATCATTGAATAATTAAAATAAATGCGCAAATCGTTTCTATTTTGTTACAGTAAAATTACCATGTCAATTTTTATGTTTATGTTTTTTTTAGTTTATTTACCAGTCTGATGGCTGCAAGTGTATTCTCTGGTGCATCTATCGCACCACCCTTGTGTGCTATGATAGACACTCTGTCTGGTCGTAAAATGGCAGCAGCAGCAGTTGCACTAGGTAAAGGAAGTCTGTAGAACATCAGTGTCGCAAACAACAGACAGATCAAGCAGAATGACCCAGAGAAACCAAGGACGGTTGACGACAATGCAAACACAAGAAAACCATGGGGTAGGATTCGCCGCAACCGTTCCATACTGCCACCTTTGGTCATCTTGGTTGTTGCCAGTAAATGGCCAATGACAATGTTGATTTTACCGAATAAAATCAGCCAGGGAAGTCAGCGTCATGGAAAACGACCCACAGGGTAGACTTCACCGGTGAAGTGATCACCTGAGATGTGGTGCCAACAATGGCAACATCTTTCTTGTCTTTTCACCGCAAAGTTCGCCCTTTCCACCCTTTATGTGAACACAGAAAATCTAACAGATTTAATTTGATTTGATCTGACGCCTGTCCTCGGTCGTTGTTGCTGTATGAGACATATCCACTCTGTTCAGACACCTCAAGCAGACAGGTAAATCGTTTCTGGCTCCCAATTATGAGTGGATGAAAAATATTCAAGACTTCTGAAAATAGTGAAATATTAACCTCTGACAAAAGTAATTATGTATCCTGCCTTTTAAAATCACGATCAATAATTAATACTTAAATTTGTTTTTTAAAGTAAGAATAATCAAATAATTTAAATAAATTATATAACTGATGCAACAAACTAACATTTAAATGAAAATTGAAAAAAAAACAAGCTGTCATCTGAGAAGGTCATTCAGAGGCAATCGATAGAGAGGAAGTTTTATTAGCTGAAACTTGCCTTGTAGGCCTTGACAGAGGTAGACAATAACACGTCCATATATATGGACAATAAACCAGCTCGCAGGTGCCCGTATGCCTTTGCCCGGAATTCCGGTCACACGTCACTGGAACTTGTGGTTGTTGTTTAGGGTTTCCCTGTTCTATATTTATGTCAACCAATCAGAGCAAACCCTCCATAATAATGACATTATTCGCCCGCTGCACAAACCCATTGCAACGAGATGTCCTTGATAGTCCTATATATAGATTGGACTGCATAGTCTATGACAGAGGGAAACACTGAATATGATAACTCCAAAACAGATGAAACTCCACGACATTAAGATAAAAAAAATATAATTAACCCACAAAGCAGTGAGACCACTTGATGGAGAAAACAAAAATTGAGAATGCCTACCTCAAGAAAAAAAACACAAGAAAACCAGACCAAATTGAGACTTGTACATCTGCAGAAAAAAATATAGAAGGGAAAGGGAAACTAAAAAAAATAAAATTGGCCTCGCTTTGCATGGCACTACAATAGGTGCAATCAACCCAAAACAAGTGTTGATTTTAAAAAATCAAGCTCGCGTAAGTTTGCAAAATCCCAATCTTCTTACTCTACTACGCACTCACAAATCACTTCTCAAACAAAAGCGACATCTGACGGTGTAATCAGAATTAATCAGCCAAAACATGGCCGCCATGGACCGATAATCGGGGTAGGCTCCATTGACTTACGGCTTAATCACCTTGAAACCTCAAACATCTAGCCCTAAAGGCAAAACAAACGCGAGCGAATATGTTTAGCATGCTTAGAGAGGTAGCTTGAGGCATCAGCAACATTTACAGTTTACAATATAACTTTAACCCCTAATGGTCTAGCCTATCTAAATTTTGTTAATTGGCAGGACTAACCAATTTATGTTCTTGACTAGTGTATCTACATACTAAATTTATAAAATTTATAAAATTTATAGCCATTCAACATCCTTAAGTTGCAGCTTTTCAGAATGTTACAAATGACGTCATCAAGCCAGAATAATAGGGACATTGCCGTCCTTCCCGTCCGTTAGGGGTTAAGGGTGACATACAATCTGAGAGCAATAATAAATGTTATATTGATGTCAGATACAATCTTTTCAGTGTAAATATCTTTTTATCTTTTGCATTAAGAAGATGTTCAGCCTGATTACTTTACTTAACGTTAGGGGGAACAGTGTCTTCTAAAGTTCTTTTTTCCCGCCAAAAAAAGTCATTTGAATTCCAAAAAATGACATGGTGCAAGATAATTGCTTTGTATGAAAATAACTACAAAACGGATTTCAGTCTTAAATGTATCAAATGCTGAGAGATGGATTTTCCTTTTGATTAGATATTTAATTTGTTTTTAAAATTTTATCATTTTTAATCATTTTAGATTCAAAATTGAAGCAAAAATAAGAAAAAGATGGTTTTTTGGTAACAATTAAAGAAAGGATAGAGCTTACTTGAAAAACATTTTTGGGCATAACTACACTAGCAATCTCCAGAACCAAGGCATTAATCTTTAGCTAGAATGATGTTATTTAGTTTAAATAGACAGAATTTTAAAAGATGTCTTATAACTCAAGTAATTTGTGTTTTTGTAAATAAAATGATTCAAATAAATGCAAATTTTTGACACCATTTGGTAATTTTTGACTTGAGTTTGAAGAAAGTTAGGTATCTCAAAATATAGACTATTAATCAAAATTCCATCTATTTAAACTAAATAGAATAATATTTGGAGTAAACCTGTTCTTAAATTTTGGTAATTAAACTTGCAAATCTTCTTAATTTTGTCATAAAAAGCGTGGGAAATTTTCAGAAATATGAAGTTTAATTTACTTCTAATTTTGTATCACTGGGCAGTGATGAGGTCTAATGCAGCAACTACTGGCTAATGGATTAGTCATAAAAGATCAATACATGATGTTTTCATGTGTATTAATAAGCATTGATCCCATCTGAACCAATATATGGTATTTATTTAGGTGGTTTTGGTGGGTTATAATGGTGCACTATTTCATGCAGTTGAAGGATCAATGACATCATAATGGTGGTGTGGCCTAACGTTAACCCCTAACAGACGGGAAGGACAGCAACGTCCACTGCCGGTAACGGACGGGAGGGATGTTGACGTCCCCATTGTTCTGACTTGATGACGTCATTTGTAACATTCTGAAGGGCTGCAACTTGTTATAATGTAATCATGATAATGACGTCAGACTGACTGGATCATGAACTTTTGACCCCAGCACTTTATTAAGCATATTGAATAACCATGGTTATGAATTTTATTAATTTAGTATGTAGATACACTAGTCCAGAAAAAAATTGCCAATGAACAAAATTAAGATAGCCTAGTCCCTTAGGAGTTAACATGTCTGAAAAATGTTTGAATTGGGCAGTTTTAAGGGTATTTATGGGTGTTGATAGTGAGTGCCCCCTAGTGGCAGAGGAGTAAATTACCAAAATACTGTACTTGATGGGAATTGATACATTTACGGTGTAAACATACATTCCGTATTAAATTAAAAGCATTCATGACATGAATCAATATTTAAACACTACAATATTTGAACTATAAGGTATGATTACAAGTATATTTCTTCAAAAATAGTATTTTGTCCTAATTTTCCTTGATGATAGTTTTGATGAGAAATGAAGAAGACAAGCAAATAAGTTCTGCAGATTACAAAACGGGAGTAGGCTTGTTTTTAGCTGTGTTTATTTCATTTCATTAGGAAGAAAATTCATTGTGATCCTAGTGAAACAGATTTTCTCATTTTGATTTGTATAATTTGGAAATAAAAAAGAAGTTTGGCAATCAGATATGTGAAGGGAGGTGAAAAAATTGATATTTTTGAAATGTTAAAGTGTGTACTTTACCTCTATTTTTCTCTTAATGTTTTTGAAAAATAGAAAATCTGTTTCACTGGGATCACAGTAAATATTGTTAAGATCACTTTTACAAAGTTATTTAGAAATCCACTTTATTATGGTCCCACAATCTGCAGAACTTTTTCCCTTTAACATTTTGACATGACAAAATAAATTTTGGAGCAGTGACATATTGCTACGCCACTTTTTACGAGTTAAAAAATATGAAGCTTTCAATATAATCAAAGAAATTCCATTGTGATTTTCAAATAATAAATCAATAATTTTATTACAAAAATGAATACCATAAAATGTCATTCGTGACTTGAAAGTTTTCTTTTTGACAGTTGAGCATTTTTCCCATACTTTTTTGAAAACGTTTCATTTTGGCGTAAAAAGAAAGTAGTTCCCTCAGAAAATCTGCCACCAGAGGACACTCACTACCAACACCCATAAATACCCTTAAAGCCAAACCTTTATGTTAACCAGGCAGAGAAAAGCTTTGAAGTCAATTCATAAACAATCATAACTATTTATTGATATTTTTAAGCTCTGAACACCTGAGTGGTGTATGGAGCCATTGTATCAGGCTTTGTGTGTCCATGGGTCTGTCTGTCAACAAAAAAAATTACATTTTGCTATCTTATCAGCAATCTAAAAATACAGGCTCCACATTTTTTACCACACATGCATTCCATGAAGGCCTTAATAGGATGACCTCAGCTATGACCTTGATTTGGTCAAAGGCTTTAAATTGTAACCAAAATCTTGTATTGTAACCACATTTTTGACATTTTGCTATAACTTACTATGTCATAGAGGCACTGGCACCGTGGATAAGGATGTCTGTTGTCCCACTCCTTGTCTACAACAAATGGGCACACACTTTTGTGTGGGTGGCTCTTATCATTCATATATCAGATCTTATATCCCAGTCACATCTATTCCAATTTCGAAAATTTGTTCCAATTTCTCAAAAGGTGCTGAGGCGATGGTTTTTTTTTTACAAAGTCAGTTGTCAACCTAGGGCACCTCCAGACTGCCTGATGTCTGGAAAAAATTGTGTTGTCCAGGCGATTATGTGGTCGGTGCTTAGGTGGCCATGCAGTGCTCATATCTGAAGAAACCACACTAATGACAAATAGGACAACATTTCTGGCACCCATGACTTTATAGGCAGATGAAGTTTACTTCAATAAATGACTACTTGAAATAGTTGTATTAAATGTGAATTTGTGTAAATAATGCATTGCATAATTTTCTGGTAAATCATACATCCATTTACACAGATATAAGTATAAAAATTAGGATGTTTGGATCCTTGGGGGAAAAAATGGTGGCCCAAGCCATTGACAAAATAAAATTGGGAATGGCTGAGTGCTGAAGAAAAGAAAAATCGGCAAAATTTTATTCCTCCTTCCCTAAAATATTTATTAAAAATTAGCCCTACATGACCAACACTTTTTGAGCTGACGTGCTAGCGTCAGTGAATTCATATAAACTTTGTATTACTGCTAAACTTTGAATTCATATAAACTTTCCTGATAAAATGATTTAACATTCATGTTTTGTGGTAAGGAAATATTCCTATTTACATGCTAATTATTATGTGGCAGTCACCCCGACCTTCATCAGATGAAAATGACAACATCATGTTTTCCATTTGAAAATTGGGGTACCAGTATATCTGTCATGGCCGCCAGTGCTTGAAGTTATTGAGAAATATTCATACTTGGCTGGATCTTAAAGTATATTGAATGGAGTTGTGATGCATATGCCATAAGATCACATGCGCGCTTTGTATTACTGCTAATCCATTGTGTCTTATGACGCCATATGAGCCGAAGACCTGAAGAATATGTTATTTAACTTTCTGTTAATTGTTACCCATCACAGACATGTAGATAAACCTAAACATATCGCAAGTGAAATGTTCCACTTTCTCAACTGATTATGGAGACATACCTTTTATTTCTCTGCTCCAAATGTAGACGTTTGAGAAACGTCCATATATGAAAAGCCATATCCACACCATACTCCCAATTTATGAAGATCTCAATACAAACACATTGATTAAATTCTGTCAACTCACAACGTTCACATTTATTTCACATTATCAACGTATACAATGTATCATTTTTTTTGGAAAAAAACTTTCTTCTGATATCATTTTTCAAATCTGCCAATGCATGCGTCCATTCCATTTACAGAGCATTCGCCCAGCAAGGTGATTTCACAATAAAGCAACATTTTTCCTCCAAATATTCTGAAATTCTAACAAAAAGGCTTGTGGTTTTCGTAATGAACAAATGTTGTTGTTTTTTTTTTACAAAAATGATATATTGGGTTCAGAATATGTTGATAAAAAATTAAGGCATTTTAAAAAGATATACTATCCACACTGTGAAAAAATTATCTTATTGAACAATGTCGATGAACACTTGACCCTCCCACACAGGCACAGCTCTTTTGGCTGGTGAACTCTTCAGTTTTGGAGATTGTTAAAATTGATCAAAAGAGTTTTTGATCACAGTTTCAACAATGTATGTCCAATCGATATCTATGAAAAGCTCAAAAGTTTCCAATTCTGAAACATGTATTTTTTAGTCTGGTCACATGACTTAATTAGCATATTGATACCTCATTAAAATATGTGATTTTTAAATTTTACAGAAACCTAAAATCTAAAGTTTCTATGAGGAAGAGCATAAATTAAAAATGGATTTCATAGTTTATATGTGGGGCCCCCATAGGGTTTTAGGATTATTGGATTTTTGGCCTAAAAAAGAGGGATTATTGGATTTTTGGGGTGAAATATCTGGGATTTTTGGATTTTGAGGAAAGTGTTTAGGATTAATGGATTTTTAATAAGATAATTGGATTTTAGGATTTTTCAGTAATAAAGGATTATTAATTCAAACAATTAATGATTTAGATATGAGTTTCATGATATTTGTGATAAATATTTGTGTGACACTCTATGGTCCCCACCATCAGAAATAAGGATCAGGGTGATACGGAGACACCCAATGAGCAGCAAGAGTTAATTAGTGAGGAATTATCTCAGTTGTCATTTACTAGTGACACAAGGGCCACTAGGCCTAAAAGAGTTTCAAAAAAAAGGAAAGACACAGATTACTTTTTTTACTAATTTTGAATATGTTCAAAAGGATTGGGTGTCTCCATATCACTATAACAGTGAGATTACTGTTAATTTCAAACTCTGTGGGCTCAAGTGGACTCTGCAAGTACATTTTTGTAATGTGGCATGACCTGTGTGAAACACTAAATATCATGTTATATCATGCATGTTATGTAATTCATTGCCAAATAAATTTGTACTAAATGTAAACATATTTTAGGATTTTTTGTTTTATACTTTTGGATTTTTAGATTTGAGGGGAAAAATATTTAAGGATTTTTGGCTACAAAAGATAAGGATTTTTGGATTTTTAGGTAAAAAAAGGGGGATTATTGGGTTTTTCATACCCCCCCTATGGGGGCCCCATATGTGAAAATCGAAACATTATTTATTGCTTAAATGGCAATCAAAATAGTGGGCGGAGCTTAAATTCAATACAATTTTAGGCTCTGCCCCTTTTTTCAAATTCTTTTTACGCACTTAATAATTGTCCGATTAATTTCTTTGAAATATCAAAATAACCTTCAATTTTATGTAGTATCAGAATATCATACAATTTCTTTCTTTACTTTAAAAGTAATTTTTTGGTATTTATTCATTATGCAAAATTATGCAAATTAGTTCATGTGATAAAATTTTTAAAGATAATTTTGAATCTGGAAAATCTTCATGTTTTGATTGATGTATTACGCATGTTGATAGGCCAATTATTTGAGAAATTATGATCAAAATTATTTAGAAACAGGAAGTGGATACTGAACATTGGCTATACACGATTGGGTCCGGCAAGTTAGCCCGGGTTATCCCGTTTCTCCACGATTGAACCGGCGGGTTCCGGTGGTGGAAGGCGGCGGACGCCGACCTCCGCCCTCTGAATACCTTCGGCGAATTCGGCGGGACAAAATGGAGGATCCGGCTAGACGGCGGGTGCCAATCGTGTACAGCCATTGACAATCCTGGGTGGAAGTATTGAGGGTTATCTGTGCATGTGTGTCCATAGGTGCTCACAGAATCGAGCACAAGTCATCATTATCCAGAAAAATATGGCTGTCCACTCATTGGTGAAAGAATAAAAATAGATTTGTTTTGTACTGGCAGTTTTACTGATTGATCAATATATGTGCCAGACACCTGGTTACAGTTTACGACCTAATGTTGGTCAATTAAGATTTTATGATATTTTTGTGAGCAAGGCAAGTATTTTCGACTCGGGAATTTCCAAACTTTGAATGAAAAAAAGAAGGGCAATGACTGCAGAAGTAGTAATTGAATACTACCTGTGTAATGCAGAGTATGTACACATCAACTTTAAGAACGTTAACTTGTCAGCAATAGCCTGTTCAATTAAAATATCCAAAATGTTACCATTAGCCTGATTCCACAAAACATATTCATCATGAAATGATATTCTTAAACTTTAAATCTAAAAGCTCAAACATAGAAAGAATATAAAATTCTCCATATTAGGATAAGACTAAAATGATCTGAGATGAGTTGTGCATATGTCCAGTGTAATACAATAGTTCCAAATGTTTTGTCCAAAATTGTGTGTATTACAGATCTGATTAAATGCATTTACCCTCACTCATGGCAAGATTGCTCACTCAACATTATTCATGGATCATCAAGTTCCTGTTGTTGTTTAAATGTTGACAATTTTCTCATCTTGTCATATAATGTTATATCTGCGTAAATATAGTTGATGATGGCTGTCAAAGATACAAGTCCGCTGGATATGTAGGGCTTGTGTGAGCCATTCAAGTACTCAGCTCATTTACATAATGTGGTCAATTTGGTCTTTAGGTTTGACGAAACAGTGTCTTCCGGCATTACATCGGTAGTCATTTGCAGTCGTTCCATCTTCTCACTGTCTCTACCGCCATTGCCCTGTTTGTACGTTGATTGATATACCACCATATTCAGTCACCAAAATAGCATACAATCAGAATAGTACCACCCTCAGATAACAACCTGTAAACAGTTGGCTGACCAAGACGCTAACCGAGAATCTGTATGAGTAGCCATTTTGTCATAAATCAGTTCCCAGTTCCAATGCTATAACATTGATAATTATACTTGTTTTCATGGAAAGAGACACTGACAAATGGTTTTCAGAGAAGTGAATATGTAGGCCATGATTACAAGGTGTCAGTTTTGGGATTTTATATTCCCAGAGATAAGTGAAAACATGTCATATTTAAACATGTTTTAAATGTCTGATATTCCAATCCTTAATTAATTTAAACATGTTTTAAATGTCTGATATTCCAATCCTTAATTAATCTTTCAATCGAGAATGAGTCACAAATTACCAAATCAGAATGAATAATAGAGACAAAATAATGTACAACAGGGTTATTTGGGGCAGCTACGGATTGTCTCATGCCGTATCTATTTCTGATCTTACTACGCGTGGATTACTCATATTCTGTGTCAAATTACTAAATGATATTTATATGAATCTACAAAAACAATACTAATTAAAATAATTGACAATTATGCGATAATACAATAGGTGTGAATGCATTTGCTTCTCTCCCTATTTAACTTTTTATTTCCCCAGAACTGTTCTTTACCCCAGTGTTTCACATCTAAAGTCAGATATATTCGCTTTTGAGAACCCCCCCCCCCAAAAAAAAAAAACCAATAAGAAATAGACACCTCATATGAGTAAGATGGATTTGAACATTTTGCAATTGTCACGTGGCCCAATCACTTTATACCCAAGATCTCCAAAGGAGCTCTAATCAACATTACATCAATATTTCTCGAAACAGAAGAAGAAAAGAATTATCATCTATTATCAGCGGGTCCATAAATATCATCTTATAAATTAATAGATTGGCTGAATCCAATATCACTCTCAGCTTTTTAAATTGGTTAACCGATTCATATTGATACCCAAACCTTTAGGTGGCCGATGTTAGGTCTATTTATAGATCTAGTGGTTTGTATATTCATCTTACAGACCACATGTCGTAGATTAAAACCATGCATCGTTCTTTTCCCATTTTTTATCACCAAACTGCAAAATTCGCAATGAGCAAGTGTACCCTGCAATGCCGAGTCAATAATCAGACAAGCACCTTAAAAAAGGTAATATAGAAGTTATTCATATCAGGTGTCCATTTCAATAAAACACAGTCAGGTGACACAATTGATCTCAGTGGAATGTTCTTCAGCTTGCGGTTTTCTTGCCCTCAGCAAAGATTTGATTGCAATTTTGAAGTCTTTTATTCTGAAGACATAAAGAAAGGGGTGCACTACAGTTGTACTCTCCCACAAAATAGTAAAAAGTCTAGAAATTATCATGTAGTTAACAGATAGTGTACCAGAGGGTCTGTAGTTTACGATGACAGCGAATGGAACGTACAACGTGAAATGCGTGAATAATATTATGCATACTGTTTTTGTTAATTTCATTTCTTTTGCTTCGTGGTGCATATTTTTAGCAGGGATTTTGCTACCTAATATGTGTACACTTTTTCTGTTTTTCAGGACAAGACGTACAATCACAAAATTCATTAAGGCGATAGATAATAGGAGTATTGATGAAATTATGGTGGAAATATTCTTACTTATGTTTCTGGTTAAAACGTAAGTGTCGCATGCAGTTATCGTAGAATATGGAACAATACCCCAGTCGATGTAAATATTGCCCTCAATGATGCGAAGAATCCACGTGATCGCCAGTGCCACCACATATTGCCGCTTCCTCAAGGAGGTCATGTACCAAGCTGTGAACCTTACAAAAATGAAGCGCTCGGCAGTGATGAAGAAGAAACTCCAAATGGTACTTGTTATACCTATAAAGGAAACAAACATAGAACAAGCGCAAACATAGCTGCTGTATTGAGATTGTTGCATGTTTGACTGGATCATCAACATATTCTGACCAAGAGAAACACAGAAATCAGAGAGTGCGAGACTTCCAATGAGCAGATTGGACTTCTTCTGTAAAGACGTAAAATGTACCAGCAAACCTATGATGAAGCCATTGAGAATCAAACCACAGGAACAAATCACCCCCGAAATAATAAATTTAATATAAGCTACCTGACTTAAAAGGTGCACGTAATTAATAACATCCGTTGTTGTATTGCTACAAATCACACACAGATCAGAGTGTGTGTTACTCATATTCAATTGCACGTCAAACTCCATCTCAGCCAATTCAAACACAATTAAGGAAAAGGGATAATGAAAGAATGATATTGTGAAAATATTATCCAGGAGAGTAGTTTTCCTCCATATATATATTTCTAAATTTGCGTGCATCTGCACTCGACAATTGTGAAGCATACATTCATGTCATTGTATATGGTACAAAGACGCCGAGGGTATTACAACAATTTTATTATTATAAATAATTTTCAAGATAAACCTATTTAACCCTCTCGTGCCAATAGATATTGACTTACTCTAATTTTACTGACACCATGATGGGGCATAATCTCCGGCACTTTTATGTCCTTTTACACTGTAACAACATATATTTAACGCCATGACTCCGCTAACGTCGGGACTGAACTTTAACAGATGTAAGGTCCCAGAGTCCGTTATGGCCTTCATTTTATGATTTCATTCATTTTATGATTTCATTCATTCATCCAAGAGTGCTGTTCGATATATCTCTCCTTTCTATTATCAATGTGTCAATCCCATGAAAGTAGTTGTTAAAAGACTTGGTTAATCTAACTGTCAACTAGCTGCCCTTTTCGCCTGACAACCCATTAGGCGTTTTTGTGCGACACATTTATAATCACATTTTATTGGTAGTCTGTGGGTTAAGATTAAACTACTGATGTTTCCGGATCGATTGTTTATCTCCATGGCAATACATCAAGTTTCAATTACACAGATACATGGATACAAAAGGAAAATTGTAAAAGAATGTCTGAAATGAAACAATGGGAAAACGGCAGAGAAAAAACGATATCCAACACTACACGGGGTATCGCGTAAGGAATTGATTATGATGCAACACAGCAAAGTATTGATCACAGGAACAAAGACATCATACTAATACCTTCATTGTTTAAATCTCCTCAGATGTCTTGAAACTCGCATTTCTATTAAATTAAAGTTTTGGATACTGGAGCCCGCAGAATAATAAATTTGCCTCGCTACGCTTGCCACTACAATAGGTACAATCTACCCAAAATATGTTTAGGCGGCTAGTTTTCTTTTATTTAGCAAAACATAGTTACATAGGATTTCTCAACTTAACATAGATTACAAAATCTTTTGACATTTGCTTAATAACACATATTCAATAATTATATTATTATTTTTGGGGGATTTATGGTAGGTTTTAAACAATTCATATGCCTGAAAAATGTTTGAATTGGACAGTTTAAAATACAAACCTTTGTGGTAACCAGGCCTAGGCAGAGAAAATGCATTATTAACATTCATTTACATTGATAACTATTTATTGATAATTTAAAGCTCCTGGCGGTGTGCAAAGATCCGGGGTTTTGTCTGTCAACAACAATTTTTAGATTTTGCCATCTAATCAGTGATCTAAGATGCAGGTTTTACATTTTTACCACACATGCATCCCATGAAGGCCTTAATTGGATGACCTCAGAGCTCTATGACCTTGACTTGGTCATAGGCTTTAAATTGTAACCAAAATCTTATTTTGTAACCAAAAATTTTGACATTCTTAAAAAAAAAAAATAGTTTGCTATATCTTAAGAGCCAGTTTTATGTGGCTCGTATCATGCATCAGGTTTTATACCCCAATCACATTTATTCCAATTTCAAACAGTTAATCCAATTTCCCAAAAGGTGCTTCGGCGATGGATTTATTTACAAAATCGTCTATCAATCTAGGGTATGTTAAGCCTGCCTGAAATGTCTGGAAAAATGTGCAGTGTCCAGGCGATATGTGGTTGGTGCTTGGGTGGCAGTGGAGTGCCCAGATCTAACCTCACCACACTCATGGCAAATAGGATAAAACTTCCTTGCACCCAGGAATTTATAGGCAGATTAGGTTTACTTCAATAAATGACTACGTGAAATAGTTGTATTAACTATATATGAATTGGTATAAATAAAGCATTGTATCATTTTCTAATAGATCATACATCTATTTACACAGATATAAGTATAAAAATTAGGATGTTTGCACCCTAGGAAGAAAAATTGGTGGCCCAAGTGACTGAGAAAAAAATGTGGAGATATCTTTTGGTTAAAAAATGAGAATGGCTGAGTGCTGAAAAAAAACGTCATGAAAAATGACTTTGATTTGTCAAAAGTATTGTTTATGGATAAAGATATATTTCTGCCATGTGTATGTGTGATGACCTGCTTCTTCCTACGGTTTTGGTATTTGTTCGGACACCGAGGACAGAATGTCCATCCTTGTGCCTCTGGGTTTCCTCTGACAGCGTGTCCATGTGTGTATCTCCTCCATAAAATGTCGAGAAAGCAATGTAAATGGGTAATATACGAGAACATTGAAAGCACTGTTGGCAAGTACAATTGTGTTTGTTATTGATGTGAACCTCCTTAAGGTATTGGCACAGTTTGTCGATGGTGTCTGGATCAGATTAGTGATGTGTGCAATGATGTTTGGAACATTTGACACAACAAATATCACTATCGTCAAGACCAGCGTGTATGTAGTGCGCACGCGCCTGAGATTGCGCCATCTACTGGCATAGGTCACATCTTTGGTCTGTAATGGTGCAATTTGTTTCTTCTTTTTATTCAAAATGACCATGATGACTATGGTCTCAACTAACATCAAGAGTATAGGAACAATCTTGTTGAAGACCACCACAATCCCAACCTTGTACAAGTCCTGGTACACCGAATCATCCAGTAAGGATGCCCTTTGAAAAATCAAAAAGTCCTCCCCGTTAAACTCATGCCACTCCAGGTCATACTCAAAGAACTGTGGAACGACGATACTGACACTGTACAAGATCACTGTAGCGATCTGGATTTTGACAGTGGAGAGGCGGGTGGCGAACCAGGGCTTCCAGACTAGGAGCAGGCGGTGGTGACAGAGAAGTACGGCAAGCCACGTGGTGAGGATCTTAGCCATGGCCACCACACAGTATCCGTACACCAGCAAGTAGGTGGTGATATTGTAGATCTCAAGCTCCCGGCCGAGATAGTAAAATATCTGCGGCCACACACTGACCGAAAAATGGCTGAACAAGAGAGAGGCATCCGAAGCCGATAGGCACTGCAGAGACAATATGGCGGTTTTATCTAAGTTGCTCTTGTGCAGAAGACAAAATGCTAAAATGTTCCCCAAAATTCCCAAAACACAAACGGCACCGTCTATGCAGCCATTCAGCACAAATCCAAAAATATCACATTCATCTGGACCTGTATCCTTATATAGAGTTTTTGTTAGGTTTTCCATCATCTTCAGGTGAAGATACAGAAGTAGATATATAGTTCCTTCAAAGCTTTTCCAAATAATATAGGAATTATAAATTTTGTGATGAATATTTTTTGTAATATGCTAATGTTACTGATATTGCTCTCATCAGAAGTTTTGCCACAAAAGCCTTCCCTTCTGGTGACATCGAATGAAATGACCAACTGGCTGCCAAGATAATACCACAAATGGCAGCTAGAGATAGCAGTGTTTTGATAAATACAGGTTAATTACACAATGTCCATGATTGGTGATGTGTTCCCATTTCCACACCAAAGGTTGTTACTAAGATTTGGCAATAACTCATAGCTGGGACACAATATAATGCGACCACTTTGGGCGGAAAGACTCCTTTTGAAGTGTGACTTGTTCACAGTTGTCAAGGGATTTATCACTTTCGTCAATTTTATTTGCTAACACACAAATCTTAGCGAATATATCAAAAAGGTAATTCTATGATGCATTTATCAGATATTTCATAAAGATAAATAATATTTTGGTTTGTCTTGACAAATCTCAAGAAAAAAATGTATACCTGGGAATAAACATGCACACGCATATATGAATACACATGTACATGTACGCCGAAATGCACATGAAGATTCGTAAATACCGGGCCTTTGCCAGTGCAGGCAACCCTCAGGTGGCGCTGTGCTGCAGTAATGGTTGTTTCAGGTTAAATGATGATGATGATGATGATGATGATGATGATGATGATGATGATGATGATGATGATGATGAGGAGGAGGAGGAGGAGGAGGAGGAGGAGGAGGAAATATCTGAATTCCATCCAAACACAACAATGTTCAACATTTTAATCCCTTAGAATGGATTTTATTTCATGTTCGTCCACTCCCATGTAAGGGACTTTCTTTTCACACCATGAACTATAAAACAAGGATCTGAAACTCTACCAAAGTGACCGTATCAGAGACTCCAAAGCCTCACCACTTTCAGAATTTCTAAAGTCATAAGGTATATACTCATCTTTCATGTAATTCTAAAGGAAATAAAATGATTTCTTTGACAAAATAGTTTAGTCACTTGTATTATCATGATGTTGCTTAATGTTTCATTTTCAATCGACTAGTTAAAACGAACACTTGATTTGTCATTACACAACATTGACTAGGAATAATGATAACCTTTATATTCAAAGGTTTTTACTACTAGTACATTCCCATTATTCTATACAAGTATGCATGATATTTTTGGATAATATTTGGCTTAAAAAATAATAACCTTGTTTCTGAGCTTGACTTTTCATTTTTGACAGGCGACAAATTTTAAATTTGAAAAATAAAATGCAAATTTGAAAAAAAAATGAGAGTATAAAGTCAAACAAAATAGAGTAAAAGCAAATAAAAGTGAAAAATCAAATAAAAATTTGAAAAATCAAAAACAAATTTGAAAATATACAGTGCACTCTCGTATCAAACATGGCCCGTATTGACGCTGGTGACATGTGGCTTATTATGCCTAACTTTAGGCATATTGTGACGTATATCAGACCAACATTAGAAAAGTTATGAGAGAATGTATTTCTTGCAATGAGCTAGGTTTTGGTCTGTTGAATCATAATTACAAAGGTCTGTGAAATCATGAGTGAATGATATCCTTAGCCTGTTGATACATCTAATTGCTAGTATTGCCAGCAGATCTATGTGATGTTTGATTAAAACATTCCTGAAATGAGGTTTTCAAACACTTTTTAAATGTTTATACCTCAAACTTTGCACCAAAAGTTATTACTTATCATATTTCCCAAACATAAATTTCTGTGACATTTGAAAGTGGAAGAGTCTTCCAAATCATGTCACTTTGTCAGCAAAATTTGTTTAGCTGACCAGTGATCTGGTGCAAATGCCTGCTTTGTAAAGTTTTGCTAATAGTGGGGCACATTCAAATTGGGACAATGGAGTAATATGGCTTACAAAGCCCTGTTTGTCCATTAATGTTTGACCATTAGTGCAGGTCGAACCCCCATACAAATCACAAAAGAGGTCACATGATTGTATACAGCCAGGCACTTTCAGCAAAATTTGGTTGATTTTAGTGAGATAGCTTACTTGGATTATAATCTAGTGGCTACATATAATGTTAACATACCCCAAACCTCTGTAATATTGCTTGTGACCTCTGTAGTTCCATGAATATTTAAAGTGATGTACAGATTTTAACATTAATTCTTGTATGATCACCAGGATGTGGCGCCCTCTATATTATCAAAATCATGATCATTCAAGTTCAAAAATTGTTATTGGCTTCATTGTTTCTCAACTGAAATATTTCCCATGGCAGCGCACTTCTAGCCTGTAATTATATAAGCTATTTGTTATTTTTATTATTAAGAGTGCAATGCATGACACATTGACTGACAATGTAATTTATCTCATTAAATCAAAACTACCCAAGAAAACAATCTCGTCCAGAAATTTCACTCAACCTCTGAAAATGAGAGCAAATCTTAAACATTATGCAAAGTAACTTATACCCAATTAAATAACTCTCGGAATGATCTGTGCCGACTGTGCCTAACATAAATGCGATCTCTTCCTCACTTCCAATTCTTGACTTTCCTGGAAAACTCTTGACGAGAAAAAAAGATAAATAGTGCAGGCAGGTCTATGACCAATAAATTCACCAAAACATCATCATATCCGAATTGACCTACATCAGGTTATAAACTGCCAATCAGCTGTTTGGCCAGTCTCGTCTAGATGACGTTGGCCGACGTGCTCCCAGCTAACTATTTTATGTTTATATTGCAGTTGATAATAACAATAAACTTGTATCACAACAAAAGGCGCGATCTTTTATTTTTTTGTTTTTATTTTGTTCAATTTTGTTTATTAAATTCACTGTAACTTTGAATTTCAAAACAACTAAATTGCTACAGGTCGCCATTTTCTGTGGCACTGTAGCCACCTATTGGCCAATTTAACCACAAGTGCTCACCACGTTGAAAGCATGTTGCTAAAAAAAACGTTGTGAGACAAATTGTCAATGTGACAACGTTGTGAGCACGTAGCATGACAACATTGTGATCAGGTCGGACCACAACGTTATCCTTCTACATACTCAGCACATTAGAAACACGTAGAAAGACAACTATACCTTATTTCTACGTGCTCACAAAGTTGTTTTTGGGAAGCTCCTTATAAACCCTTTGGATGGAATGGGCGCATCTAGAAGGTCCAATGTAAGTTGCCATGCCAAGGGTTTTAAATTTTTTTAAATAATTTCTATCAATTTCAACCATTTTTAGCGCTAATATTACGTCTTAACAACTCATCAAATACAGGGAAATATGCAATAGTTACTTCACTGATCAATATTATGTAATTACTTTTCAACTAGACCAAATATCGTGAATTATAGATACGTACTTGTTGGCATATGTATGTAATTAAGTGTCAGCCAACAAACCGGACGAGATTATCGGCATTGTTAAAGTAAAAAAGTCATTTTTATCACATCACATCGTGGGTTCAATGTGAGAAGTTTTTCATAGTGAGTGATAAGTTAACTGCAATTCATGTGATAGAAATAGATTCTACATTCATTAAGTGCAAATCATTTCGTGAAAGCCTTTATGAGATATATATATATATATATATATATATATATATATATATATATATATATATATATATATATATATATATATATATATATATATATATATATATATATATATATATATATATATATATATATATATATATATATATATATATATTTATATATATATATATATATATAGTTCAAAGTAAAAGGGTAGTTGTATACAGTGTAATGGTGATGAAAGTAATCCAACAAAGTCTGTGGTGACAAAGAGTTAAAACCTTTTATTGCCACATGTTTCAGTCCTTCAAGGGACTTCTTCAGGCTTAACTAACAAACCAGTGAAAGTGTTCACTTGTATATCATAACAAGAGTATATGGCAAACAAGCTAGTACTAGCTGATAAACGAACAGATAAACAAGCAGATTAACAAGCTGATTAATAAGCTGATAAACAAGCGGATTAACAAGAAGATTATATATATATATATATATATATATATATATATATATATATATATATGTATGTGTGTGTGTATGTGTGTGTGTGTGTGTGTGTGTGTGTGTGTAAATAGCAGGGCAGTTAAAGGCTATACATACACCACGATTATCCCCAAGCCCAAAGAACCCACCAAGCCTAGGCCGATCTCGCTCACGAGTTGCATATGCAAAACAATGGAGAGATTAGTACTAAACCGGCTGCTGTATGAACTAGGGCCCTTTCACCACAACATCTTCGGGTACATTAAGGCAGTCAGCACCACCCACAGTATAGCCACACTGCTTTCCATCATCACGACAGGTCAAAGCATTGCCATCTTTTTAGACCTTGAGAAAGCCTTTGAGTTAGCCAGCCCAAAAGCAATTTTAGCCACTTTAGCCAGCAAGGGCATCAAAGGCAAGCTACTTGCCTGGGTTGCTTCCTATCTCACAGGCAGGAAAAGTAGGGTGCGCTATCAGGGAACTTATAGTGCTTATCATGCTCACGAGAACGGCACGCCCCAAGGTGGTGTCCTGTACCCCACGTTATTCAACATCCTCATGAGCAGATTAGTCTCCCTCAAATTCCCCCCAGGTGTACAGCTGCTTTGCTATGCTGACGACTTGGTATTGACAGTCACAGGTAAGGGATTGACCCTCAAAGCTCAGAACTCGCTAGACATCCTATCTAGAGAATGCACAAACTTAGGGCTCAAAATATCTGCCTCCAAAACAAAAGCAATGTGCATCAAAATGAACACACCCAGCTCACAGCTCCAAATACAGGGCCATGCCCTGGATTGGGTCCCAGTGTATCAGTATTTGAGTATCAGGGTGTGGATAGATAGCGCCTTTAACATGCACTGTCAGGTCAATTACCTCAAGGAAAGATGCCAAAAGAGACTAGACGTCATGAGAGCCCTTTCTTCCATCAAGATAGGCCCCAAAAGTGAGATTCTCAGACTCTACTATTTAGCCACTACACATAGCCTAATAGACTATGCCACACCACTGTTAGCATTTGCCTCAGATAGTGCAGTACAGCAGGTTGAGGTCATACAAAACAAAGCCCTCAGGCTCATATTAGGTGCCCCGTTATGGACTAAAACTGAGAATTTACAACTTGAGTCAGGCATCCCAGCTGTCCGAGTTAGAATAGCTCAGACCACAGCATGCTTCTTAGCCAAGGTTATGCACTCCCATGTAGTAACACCTCTTAGGAAAAGTACCAAGATAGCCCTAGGTGATGGTGGCAAAATGCCCTCCAGGAGAAATCACTGGGCCACCAGGGCTGCTTCCCTAGTGCTAGGGTTTAGAGATGGACTAGTATTACACAAAGGTGCAGACACTCCAGCCTCCAACTATGTCATCCCTCCACCCTGGAAGCCACTCCCGTATAGCATTACATACATGCCTATGGCCAGCAAGAAATCAGACCTAGATAGGGCAGACATGCTCAGACAGGCTCATGCATCCATAGATATTGTTCGGCCCCCGGGAGCAACAGTGTACTACACTGATGGCTCAGTTCAGGAAGATGGCAGGTCAGGCTCTGGTTATTGTCAGGAAGGTAGACAGGAATTATGGAGAAATAGTGACAATTGCTCAACCCTGCAGACTGAGCTCATTGCCATTTCATTTGCCCTCCTAGATGCCCTTCACAACAAGACAGGTCCAGTACTAGTAATCACAGACTCACAGTCATCCCTCAAAGCACTAGAGAAAGGTCACCCCTTAGACAATGTTAAGCTCATCACGGGAGTTTATGTTACCCTGTATAAGTTACAATCAGACAATAGGGCTGTTGTGCTACACTGGATCCCCAGTCACATTGGACTTGAGGGTAATGATATGGCAGACGAGGCTGCGAATGCAGGCTCCAAGCTATCCAAGATATCAGCCCATGTCCTCCCCTCTCTTAGCCAGACCAGACGACTTTTTGTCTCTGACTCAAAGGAAAGGCACTATCTCAGGCACAAATACAGTGTACCCGGTTCAGGAACTGCCAGATGGTATGCCATAGCCACTAGATACAAGCTACTCCCCAGACTAGCTGAGAACCACAGATCCTTACAGGTCACCATGCATAGACTTAGACTAGGCTACAAGTGCACTTGGGAATTGTTAGGAGATATGGATAGAGCCTGCGAGCATTGTAGTAGGCCCACCAGTAAACCACTGTGGCACTACCTGATAGAATGCTTTTACACAATGCCTCTTAGACAATATGACAATAGAGTATATGATGTGGAAGATGGCGCTGACCACACCCAGGCTGCAGCTGAGGTGGTCTATAATGCCTTAAACTTTGTGGATCTGCATTATATCCTGACTCAGTATCCTGTGCCCAGATAGGAACTGGAAAAGATCCCACTAGAACCCATGAAGTAGGCAGCCCGCATGACTGACTGACTGCGGATGGTCAATCAATGGTCACTTAAGAGATCGGGTCACAGTGGCCACTGGCTGATTCCCCGAGGACACATTGACTAATTAAAACGGAAACAAACCTGATCCTACCACTGGCTGCAATGATGGAATGTATGTCCTACATCCCTACATTGACAGCCAGGGTAGATAAACCTAACACATTACTAACACATGCCACCCATAATAGTGAAAATGCCTGGCCTGGGTCACAGATTGCCGGCTTTGGTTTCACAAGAATGACCAACAGCGGTTGCAGAGATATTCAGTGTATATCCTGCCCATAGTCGGCTTTCAGTGCCCCAAATCGGGCCATTTGCACCTATAATCACACACCACCCACCCCATAGCAATTTCAAATAAACTATAATTAGGCATTTATACACATAATAAGATGGAACACATAATATAAATCTTCTGAATTATTCTGTCATCCAAAAGCAAACAAAACAAGCGTAAACAAAAAAGGTTCACTTTTGCCCATGGACACCCCACTGGGTAAAATGCAATTCTCACTACTTTTTAATCAAAATTTCTACATAACTTCTCATATATGCAACCCACACACAAAGTCTGAACACAACATAAAACCACCTCTAAACTCACTATGGGTAGGTCCCCCTTTGACAATGCCTGGTTAAATTGTCCCCCAGCAAGGTTATTGCTCGCCCGCTCGGATTGGGCGTAAAACGTCGTGGTCCCGTGTATCTGACCCTATCCCAGAGCACGTTAAAGAACCCAGTAGCACTTATCGAAAAGAGTAGGGGGAACCCGGTGCGAATGATCTCTGAAAAAAACCTTTCAGTTAACCAACTCACAACAACAATAGTCCATTTGTCAATAGCAATAATCAATGACCAAATTTAACAATACATGATTGCAATTCACAGCAATCACACTGCAGGGCCGCCTCTCCAGGCTACGGCCCTCTTGCAATTTAATATTGCATAGATTTCATTCATTCATTCTTGCATTTAAAATAATGAGTTTCCTTATTCCTACAGTTCCTTATTCCTACAGTGGATCATCGCACTGTCAAATTGAAACAATCATAACATACAGAGTGGCCTATTATGTTGGTGCAGATATATAAAACCTACATAATTTATAAGCAGAGCATATAATCTATAAATTACATATCTGAAGGTAATTGCCACCAAAAAAAATTGGCCAATGCATTATTGAAGTATTATGCCACATTTTGGTTTATTTTAAAAAAAGAAAAATTCACACTAGTTGCTCTTTTGAAGCATACAATACCATCCACTCAAAATTACTTCAAATAAATCTGTTAATTTCTGTTCTGATTGCTTTAATAACATGAAAAAAAGAAAAAATGCATATTACAAACCTTTTATTTTTTTATACACGTTTATAAAAATTGTGTCTCTATTCCTGTTACGTGTTAAAACAAAATCAAAACAAAATATTTTGATGATACAGGATTTATAAATTCCTGCCACAGTTTTTTATTGTTCATTTTTTATTGATTTTGAATTATGACATAACATATCATAAGACAAAGTATCTATGACGGCGCCTTTATTGGCAAGGATATAAATTGCATTTTCTAATACAATTTTTTTACTGAACAACATGGTATATTTTTCTAATCTGCCAATATATGCACTAATAATTAAAAATAAACTGGAAAGAAAACAAAACAATAAAACACATGGTTTCCTCAGTATCTGAAGTTGTAATAACCATTTTTAATACATTTTCATAACTTTGATATGAATGTACAAATCTTATCTTAAAATCGTCCAAACTTGGAGCAGAGAAATAAGAATTATATCCCCATAAGCTGCATGAAAAAACATACATTTCATTTGCGATATGTTTGACTCTAAATCATGGTTTTGATGACTTAAAATAGTTCTGAAAAAAATATTACGTCAAAATTTTCATATCTTGCTCCTATATGTCGTCATCATAACAACGCCCATGGCAGCAACTATGACGTGCCCTTAGATTGTGATGAATTCGCAGAGATAACAGGCTTGGTGTGAGTTTTGGCCGAGTCAACTGGAAGAGCACTGGGTGCAGTTATAGCTAAGAGTAAACATTTTTCAGATATTGGCTTTAAAACATTTGAAAAGATGTTTGAATCTGGTGTTTTACCTATTCTAGACTATAGTTCTGAGATATGGGGATATAAACATTTTCGTATTTCTGACTCTATTCAGGAAAGAGCAATTAGATATTACATAGGAATTCATAGATTTACTCCTATACCTGCACTCAGAGGTGAGGTTGGTTGGTGTCATTGGGTTGATTTGATAAGATTTTGGAATAGACTTATTAATATGTCTAACTCTAGATTAACAAGAAAGATATTTGAATGAGACTAGGCAACTTAGGGCTATATTCAGTTCTATAGATATATATGTACAAAAAAGAAAATGTAACTTGGATGACATGAAAAAGAACATATTCTCTGCTGATGCTAATACTTGGTTGGATGAGATAAATAATAAACCTAAACTAAGAACCTATATTCAGTTTAAGCATAACTTAGAAGTTGAAAATTATGTTATTAGTTATTTACCAAAATATGAACGTTCTGTAATGGCTAAGCTAAGATGTGGAACATAACCTCTGAGAATTGAAACTGGTCGGTATAAGAATATTAAATTAGAATAAAGAATTTGTGAATTATGCAATTTTGGAGAATTAGAAGATGAGTTTCATTTTGTTTGTTAATGTACACTATATAATGACACTAGACAACAGCTATACAGAAAAGTACACATCCTGAATTTATTAACTTATCTACATATGAACAGTTTAATTTCCTCATATGTTCATGTTGTTAGCTAAATATTTATACAAAAACTTTATGCCTAGAAGACAAAAGTTATACACCTGTTAGATTCTCAACCGGCTACAAATAGCTCCTATGCTATTTAGTCTGAGAGCAATATAATAATATATGCTCTCAGGTTAAGTATATAGTGACAAATAAGCCTTTTGAGGCTGGGAGGTTTGTTTATTTCTTATTTAATTCTTATTTAACTTATTCCAAGGTAATAGTCAAGGGTGCCTGCCACCTTTGACTAGAGTGAAATTTATTTGGTATTTGACTTTTTTATATGCCTCCGACTATATATTGGGATATGGATCAAACCAGAATATAAAAGGATATATATCCTGTCAAAAATGGATATATCCTACTCTCCACAGCAGATCCAGGATTTATTTGACTCTACCTCGCCATGCAGAGTAGATATATCCCTTTTCCGTTTTAAATATAACTTTTTGGGATATTTATAACTTTCAAATGCTTTTTAAGGTGATATTGATTGATTAATGGGTGTTTAGACACCTTCGGTAGACATGTCAAGAGTGTACTAAAAGGAATTTTGATTGACTAATAGGGTGGTAGACATATTTTGTAGACATGTCTAGATTATTTCTGAACCTTTCAATATGACAACATGAATCTGTGTCAAATGGAATAGCCCTTTCCCTCGTTATGAAGTTGAGAATTCGAAAATACCTCATTTTTCTCTCAATGAAAATGGGGTAGTTGCATAGGCCGATTGCCGATCTCCTTGTTGTTTTTTTTTCACATTGAAAAGTACACACTGGAACTGTACAACTTTGCCGGAACCAGAACTGTACAACTCCACAATATTTAATCATTGGTCGGAGAGATTGGCAGGGGGCCTATGGGCTAAAGGGATTTTGATTGATTAATGGGGGCTTAAACATATTCGGTCGACATATCAAGATGTCTTGACCTTTCAATGTGCGATATAAATCTGGGTCCAACGGATATACCCTTTATTTATTTTTATATGTATATGTACGTGGATGTATCAACAATATCGTGTGCTTTGAGGGACTGGCACTAATAGTTTTATGCAGGGACCTCCGCCCCCATGAAAGCAACTATCTGTCCTATTTTAATTCATTGCCCACACTCCCAGTGGTCGTCTCCATGACCTTTCTTCACTTTAAATGTATATAATTTGCCGAACTTACCAAGCAATTACCGGGCTTGCTAAACAGAATTCGCTGACCTATCATACAACATTTTTTGTGGGATGTTCCAGATATGGGCGAACATAACGTAATAATTAACCACGCTGATCTCAACCACCTTAAATTACCCTATCAGAACATTTGTGTTCAAGTGAATATCAAAAATGTTGTGTATTGAAGTTGCTGTCCCAAATGTGTTGACAACACTGACATATCCATATATAAACACCAATGTATTCCTATCCAATTGTCGAAAGTGATAACATTGTTTATTTTGGGCCAAAGTTTAGATGACTCTGAGCAATTTGTGTGATGATGATAGTCTCGCTGGGTACATATGTGGATCTTTGTACTAACTGTCCTCAGTGCATATATTTGATCAAACATGAAATGGGCAGTCTGTGGGAGCGAGTGCTAATTTGGCGTTTCCCCAGAGGTCGCACTTGCTGGCACTGACCTTGCATTTCATTTGCCGAAATCATGCGAGCCCAGCGCGTTCAGGAGGTCGCGCCTCTATTGTTCTGATAGAGGCACCCAGTCACGCGAATCACACCTGGGGAGACTGGCCCAGCCGCTAGCGAAGCTGCCCTTCCGCACGCGGGCACTCTCTTTGTTTGGCATGCACCCACACACAACAGATGTAAACACCCGGCAGACGCTGAAATACATCTGCCGTGAAGGAAGTATTACAGAAGTTACTCCACAAGCACGTGGTTGATATGTCAGGAGTTACTATGATGAACATCAAGACAGTTATCGCACAGAGGGGTTCCACACTTGGAAAATTAGGTAAGCGTCCCTATGGTATTTAAGTGTTTTTTACATAAAGTGTTGGTAAATGAAACAATTTTAGATTCCAAATCATCATCAGCTGATTTTGTTTGTTAAAAAAATGTCAAAGTTATTTTGCAATGTTTTTTTTTAATTTTACAGTGTAGGCAACATGTCTATAAACAATTAAATTTGAACTGCTTCATAATCTTATAACAAGAAAGATCTCCTTGAAAAAGAACTCTAGAAATGATATATTTATTGTGAGAATTTATATATTTGGTTTTTTTTCTCAAGTGAGCATGTTTTTGGAGGATTCCACAATGATTCCATGATAATCAGGAAACCATGATGTACTGTATTCATCAGCCTTTTATATTCACATATTTTTGATAGATCACGATAGCACATATTAAAAACTAAGTTCACCTGGTGGTCAGAAGAGTACTGGCAGGCTGTGGTAGTACTTGGCACTTTCATCAAAACACAATAGCCATGGTCAGTGTATTTTGGTTGATTTTAGTGAGATAGCTTAATTTTATCACAGTTTCGTGGCCACATATCATTTCAGCATACCCCAAACCTCTGTAAAATTGCCTGTGACCTCTGGTTTCATGAATGCTTTAATAATATTTTGAATGAACAATTCAATTTTGACTACTTATGATAGATCATTGTTTGATAAAAAACTTAACTTGAGTTTGGTGTGAAGGTCAAATACCGATCTAAATACTGATTTAAAACCTAGCAATAAGACCTAGCAATAAAACCTAGCAATAATACGAATGATATAGACATCCTGTCATTCTTCATTCTAACTAAATATTATACAAAAATGCATTATCACTGAGAACCCCCAAAAAGGTGTTGGGATACTCACCATATTTCATGTATATTGTCACTTTGACAGGAGTATGAACTGCCAATTGAGCTGGAAATTGTCCTTGCCTGTAGCTAACAATGAGAATTATGTGTGCACATGCATCTTGTCAGCATCTCAGTACATCATGTTGTACCTTGCTTTAGTTTTAATAATTTAAAATTAATTATCAGTAGTTTTAATTAATGTTCAGTTCTAGAATAATTAATAAAAATAGGAATTGGAATTTTGTAAAGCAAGAATATTTCCACAGTACAACTCAGTGAACACTCTTGTATGGACATGATTTTGAAACAGTAAATATGTTCAGTAAACAATTCATTGTTATTGTAGGGGACGGAAATGTAGGCAAAATTAGAGATTTCAGAACATTTTGGATTTAATACACAGACTGGTGGTTTATTCATGCCAAAATTGTGTAACAGTCATAAGCCTGCAGTATGTAGATTATAACATTATAACAGTTTGCTCCAGTTGTAGCATTATGGGACAGTATTGGGTACTACATGGTATCAGGGAACATAATCATCAGAAAAGAGCAAAAGATTAACTATGACAGTTCAAATTAACATCACACAAATGTTACCTGATACTGCATTGCCAACCTTGTTTCATGATGATAATGTAGAGTTGTTGGCTATACTAAATGTACCTTTAAATTTTAATTTACACCCGCAAAAATATCCACGAGGAAGTGGGAGTGTTATAGTGGGAACCACAAAACTGATGGGTATAAATGGGTATAAATACTAGTATCACTGTTGCTTGCTCATAAAGTCAGTACAAGAAGAGTTGTAGACTTGACACTCGGCGGGGGACCAGTCTAGTAGAGTTGCAGACCAGTGCTGTCAAATCTACAAATCAATGTTGCAGTACTCCTGATGTTGGACTTATTCATTTCTATGCCACAATTTTGAGGACCCAGACTACATCAGAGATATCATAGAGTTATCTCTTTGTGAGGCTAACCCAGACAGTAGGGGTGAACTTTACAATGTGAACTATCAAACAACAACAATAACAGGTAATTTCACCTATCATTAGACATCTTTGCAAGGGGGCTAACCTGTCAATCATATTTTGCTGGCAAATACTGACAAATTATTTATTTTTCATCCACAAATAAAAACTAAAGCCATTTAAACACTTGTTAATCATTGACCAGAGATGAACCTAATAGCTTATGGCTGAGTGTGCTAACATACTGACACAAAGTTGGCATTTCAATATTTCAATGTTAAATTTCCACTTAACTCATTGCTATACAACACATATCAAATAACAATCAAAGGCAATTAATTTAGAAATAGGACAACATCAATTACAACTGTCCAATTAACAACTGGCTCAGTCCATCACATATGTAACTGTACCCCTTAGATACTTAACTGAACCTCACCCCTGCCCTTGGGTCCCCTGGTTAGCAACAACCTTGCACTCCATCTACCAAACTTATGGGGGATCGGTAGCCGTAAGGCCAGGACATGCCCCTAATCTTCTGTCATGAAAAAATGCTCATAAGGAAGGATAACTGTCATCTGACACACCACAATATTAGGGGGGGGAACTATGTTTGTTATCCACAGTTCATCCTTGGTTTGTTCTGTTGTTTTAGAATACACTCAACTAAAGTAATTATTACTGTCAAATTGATCAAACCTTCATAACAGTTCAGTTCTGCAAAGATGTGACTCTTTCTGCGGAAAGACAAAAAGGCTCATTGTTGCCTGCCATTTGTCATTGAATATCCAACACGTACTGGAACTGTTAAAAAAAATCAATTGTACAACTTGTCTAAAATCTGAGCATTAAAAAAAGAACAGCAACCAGCAGTTTGTCACTCATACTTATTTTTTGTTGTTTCAGAACCATTTGGCTTTAAAGCTATATTTATATTTCCCACAGTACACTCAAATGAACTTGCCTGGACTGATTTCCTTATTTATTGTTTCAATCATTTAACAAACAACTCCCCCAAAACAAATAATTGGGGATTCCAGGAAAATAAGAACATATACTCAGTCCTGCAGTACAAATCCCAACAGATTAATTAACACCTACTCTCGTGATATTCACATTTAACATTTAGAATATCATTTTTAGAAAATGTAGGAAGCTATCATACATGCCTGCCAAATGTTGTCAAACCATTTGCCAAATTTTATGTTGATATACATCATAATAATATTAATAATAAATTATTTATATAGCGCTATACCAGATCAGGTCTGCTCATAGCTGTTGCTAGAGTGTAAATTGCTTTGCTGGCACAGATGGTAAGGTTCTCCAATATCTTATTATGATTACCTTCAATATATTACTGTAAGGAAACTTGCATAATAATTAATCTATACAACCTGTGCACACATTCTAAAAGCTAAGTTTTAGATTACCAGACAGGGAACACGGTGGATTTTTTTTAAGCAATGATATTCCCTGTTCTTTTCCAGGAAAGCATTATTCCAAATATATTTTGGTCAATATTCTACTGCCCTTTTAATTAGAACACCTTCATAAATAGTGTGATGAATATATTTAGTTTTGGGACAGTTATCACAGATTAAATCAGGTTAATAAAAGCTGGAAGGTCATTACCGACCGGTATATATATAGTCAGGTAAAAACAAGATGCAGGTTAGTCAGGTAAATATAAAATGGAATAAAAGATGAAAGGTTATCACATATTTAGTCAGGTAAATACAAGATGGAATATATGATGGAAGGCTATCACATATATACCGGTAGTCAGGTACCGGTAAATATAAGATGAAAGGTTATCACATCATAACGTGTACTCCCCTTAAGAGAAATCAAGCACTTTCTCAACCAACATTCGGCCATCTTGATTTCTGTTATGAGTGAACTCAATGAGTACATATTAACACATTAACTCCCTATGAAATCAACATCCTACCGGACTACTTTCCACAAGACTTCTCCAGAAAAATGTGCACCACTCCAGTAACTGATTTTCTTTGGCTAATTTCAATTCTCTGTTTTATTATGTGTTCGAGTTAAATATATAAAATGTGTATGGACATTATATGACACACCTCATATTCAATATAGATTATTACATGCTAACCTTATGTACCTACCTACAGAGAATCAACTAGAAAATGGTTAGATTTAAATGAGAGATGAGTTATAGATATCTGTTTCTTTTTATCGATTTGCATTACTATTGATATCATCTTAGACAAACATATTTTTGGAAAATTTTACTCTATAAATTTAATTTAGGCTGTTGTGTGAAATAACGGAATATCCCTTTATAAAAATAACTTGATCAAGTGATAAAGATGTTGACTATTTGTGTGATTTACCAGTGAGAAGGTCAAATCATACTAATCAACATGGCTCAGTGGGTAAGACGTCTGTCTCCCATGCCAAAGGTTTGGGGTTCGATTCCCATCGGGTACAATATATTTTTTTTTTATTCATGCTGAAACTGAAATCTTCATTTTGAAGTTTTATTTTCGCAACATGCACATCAGAACATAAAGAATTGAAACATTTTTTATTTTGATAGAAATTATAAAAAATAATGACGATACAATAAACAAAGGGGAAATCTTCATAGGTGAAATCTTCATGTTGGGGTCTTTTTAGAGCAGAATGAAAGACCGAACACATAAAATGTGTTTTTTCTTTTGTTTTTTGTTTTGTTTTTTTTGTTTTGTTTTTATGGCAAATGGAGAAAATACAAAAATAAAATGTCTTTATTAGCAAAGAAATGGAACAATTTCAATTTTCATACAATGCTGTGACTCCAAGTTTTCTACAGTACTGACACAGGGTGATACATGGCTCAGTGGTTAAGATGTCTGTCTTCTATGCTAAAGGTCCAGGGTTCGAATCCTAGTTGGGAAAAGTATTATTTTCATGCTGAAGGTGAAATCTTAATATTGGGGTTCTGTTTGAGTGATATACATGTACTTCAGGAAAGATAAATTGATTTGTCTGTTGCAAATGCAGAAGAATATAAAATAATCGAAATGATTTGATACCCCCCCCCCAAAAAAATGAAATCTTTATATTGGAGTCCTTATTGAGCAATTTGCATATCAGAAGAATATAATTTTTATTATTTTATTTTGCAAACATGGACACTATGAATAATACTGACTTTATATAGTGAACAAATATAAAATCTTCATACTGGGGTAATATTTGAGCAATATGCATGTCAGAACATATAGAATTGAATATGTTTTTGCCAACATAGAAAATATAAAAAATAGTAATTACATGCAGAAAACAAATATGAAATCTTCATATTCCAATTTTATTTCAGTTTAGAAAAAAACGAATTATAAGATGGATCCAATTTCAAGAATTTATCATAGACTTTAAACTTCGAGTAAGTTGATCAAGAGGCCAACCTTGAGCATCTCTGAATAAATCCAGTGCGATGCAATAGTTCCCAATGTTTCAGGATTATTATGTGTCTCACAGGTCTGATGATATGCTTTGACCTTTTCTCATGGCAGGATTGCTCACTCAACATTTCACCTGGATCCACATTTAAAAATAAACATGGACTCTACCTATCTAAGGTGTTGTTACAATTCATCAACACTTAAAACATACATGCAAACAATGCTCATTCTTAAATACATTCAATCAGATTGGTATATTATATATTCCAAAACAATTTCAAGATCTTCAAAATGTGTAGTTGTCAATATTTGACCATATCAGTCACTGACAGGATGGAAATCAACAGGTCACATGTCACCTGTATGTGCATTTCTCTGTTGTCCAGTGAGATCAGCCAACAATGCATGTACTCATATGTGCAAAGATCACCTCTTGGAAATGGTGTGGATACCTCTAAAATAGTTCTCTAGTTTCACAGTTGTTTAAACACTACTAACAATATAGAATTAGAATTTCTATATTTGAAATAAATTCAAATATTGCAATCATTATTTTAATTGTCAAATAAAACCACAATTTGAATAAGAAACATGTGTTGTAATAATGCTCAGATGTGTGTACAGTGATTTGCCCACCATTTTTGACATGTGAAAGTGACTACACACCCCACTAATCTGAGTACTAATCTCAGTAAGCAAGTGTTCCCAGCAGGACGCCAGCTCATATTTTTAATCTCTACCTACGGTACCCTTACCTGAGACTTTCCTCTTTTTGTCAGGTATGTTGGTTTAAGGAAAAAACACGTAATGTATTTAGTCAGGTAAATACAAGATGGAATATATGATGGAAGGCTATCACATACATAGTCAGGTACCGGTAAATATAAGATGAAAGGTTATCACATATTTAGTCAGGTAAATACAAGATGGAATATATGATGGAAGGCTATCACATATATAGTCAGGTACCGGTAAATGTAAGATGAAAGGTTATCACATATTTAATCAGGTTAATATATGATGGAATATAAGATGGAAGGTTATTACATATTTAGTTGGGTAAATATAAGATGGAAACAACCTGCAGGCCAGATGCACAGGCATGACTTAAAATTCACATTTTGGATTATCATGTTTCTAAATTTTCATGTACTGAAACTGAAATCAGAAGACGTTTTTAAGAGTGTATTTGAAACCCTCATTCTCATTTTCTTATAACCAAAAATGCTTTGCACTTTCAGGAAATGTGTTGGTAGTGACCTCTGTGAGCAGAACGGTGCGGCTACTGGCCTCAAGGAAGTCTTTGGCACTGGCAAGCATGGCAACCTGCCTCCTTCTGCTCCTACGCTTAAATAGTCAGATCCTATTACCGGACAATGACATACCACAGGATGTCCGATCTCTGTTTTGGTACCATGGACTGTACGCCAATGCCACCACCTACACCACAGGCACCACCAATCAGAGGACTTCAATCATTCTATTTACCAGGTACAGATCTGGGTCATCATTTGTTGGCGAACTTCTCAATAATCATCCAGATATTTTCTACATGTTTGAACCACTGAAATTGTTTCCACAACATCCAAAATTTGAATGGTCTAAATTTGTTATGGAAAAAGGACCTGATTATTTAGAAGATATTTTACAGTGCAAGTTCAGGGGGCTCATTCAGGATGCTAAGAAATTGACACCTTCAGACTTGAATAGAATAAAGTCATGGAAATTTCATAGTTTTTGTGCTAAAAATTACACAACTGCATGCAAATTCATGGATCCTCGTTCTCTGGAAACATATTGCAGGAACTACACCCATGCAGCAGCCAAAATAATTCGCATTTATAATTTAAGCATAATCACACCCCTAATAGAAAGGGGGACCAAAGTCGTGCACCTTATCAGAGACCCCAGGGGCATCCTCAGCTCCACCATTAAGATAAGACAAATTCGTCAGAATTACAGTAACTCAGAATACTTCAGCAGCATGAAATCGGTCATCAAAACTGATGCCCTAAAATACTGTAACAACTTACAGTTGAACCTCAACTATGCCAGGGATCATCTCTCTGGATCTGGTCTCCTTCAAAGATATTATGCCTTGTTCAGGTATGAGGACATTGCTTTTGAGCCTCATACTCAAGCTAAACTGATGTACAGCTTCGTTGGGGTTCCATATCACAAAGATGTCAGCAGATGGATAAACCAGTCCACAACCAGAGACACAAGGAATAATACCTGGTCAATGTATTATACATACACAACAAAACGTGTGTCCTTGAAGACCCTCCAAGGCTGGCAGTCACATCTCCCTTACCACATTATCACACTCATACAAGATATCTGTTCCCACCAGATGGCTCAACTAGGTTACATACCTGTTAAGTCCCCGCAAGATTTAAATACTGGAAAAACATTTTTTACTCAGTTGACATGATGGAAAATGTGAAATAAATATGGACTTTATTTATGGATACTAACAAAGACATAGATTCTTCATGGTGACCCTTGTTGGGTGACCAGAATGGTATTTAAAAATTAAAACGGATTCAAGATATGCCAAAATTTCTAAGACTAGACATGGCTGATATAATTATCTGTTTCTATCAATGTTGTGAGTACTCTGCTCAACCAAGGTATCAGATTATTGACATACCTCTGCCTCCAAAGCTCTAACTTGTGGCCAGTGCTGGCTGCAGATCATGAATTTTCATATTATCAAGAAAAACTGAATGATCATAGTATCTTTAGATTATCTTGTATGAACAGTGTCCGCCAATTGCAATTTTTCTTGCCTCATGTTCTCCTTTGATCAGACTAAAAGTAAAGAATTACAATATCAACATTAAAAATTAACATTTTGTACTAAATGGTGATATTTTTAATCTCTAAATTATGTTTTCTTTTTATTGAACAATCCATGTTCTGTAAATTCAATTTTCTATTGAATTTATGTAATAATTGAGTTAATTATAGCATTAAAATAGCTTTTTTCCATATGATTATGTATTAATATGTGATAGTATTTGTATTTCAAATAGGGAATTTTAATTGTTTAGCAAATGTATACCCCCCAAAAAAAAGCTAATTAAGATATTCACCAATTGCTTTATTTAAAAAAAAAATCTCTCAGCATTACAATGGACTGTCTGTCTGTAGAATGGGCTTATTTGCATTGGTGAAAACTCACTCTACTTGTTCCAACTGTGAGGGAATAAATGCTACCAAAATGGTGTTTCTGTCAACATATTTACTGAGTTTGTCATACAAAACAACAATCATTTTATTTTTTGCAAACTAAATTGTTATCACACAATAATTCTAAATAAACTATAACATTTAGAAACATTATTAAATTGATATGTTACTATCTTAACAGATACATGGTACAAAATATATTATATTCTTTCCAACTTCATCATTAAACAAAGTAACGAAAAACATTTACCGTATCCGCTCGGGTTAGCGCCCATGCTTGGCTTAACGCCCACCCCCCTTTTTAGGAAGAAATCATTAAACGCCCACCTTCCCTGGATGTCCGCCATCATGTCAATATTATCACAAAACGTAATACGATGTACGTGACTTCCTTTATCTTAGCGTCTGGGTGCCCACGAGACAAAAGTGGAGCGGCCAACATGTCAAATTGAACT
The DNA here is from genome assembly GCA_949316495.1 of Amphiduros pacificus. Taxonomy (NCBI): domain Eukaryota; kingdom Metazoa; phylum Annelida; class Polychaeta; order Phyllodocida; family Hesionidae; genus Amphiduros; species Amphiduros pacificus. The sequence goes on from OX439002.1 coordinate 31,290,190, forward strand.
TTCATATCCGTAGCTGATCGATTTTAATTGCGTTTTAAATGATAAATAAAGGTATGTACTTAATATTATCACAATTACGTCGACAATTTCTCCACATCATTGATTTTAGCCTCAAAACAAAGCGTTTTCATTATTTATCATTTGAAATGCAATTAAAATCGATCCGCGTGTGAAAGCATTTCTGTCAACAAGGAAGACACGACTCAACGCAACACGTGGTCGCAATTTTGAAAGGCGGAAGTGACGGGAAGAGGCTCTTGTTTTTAGCGCGAAAACGATTGTTAATATATTGCGCAATAATGGATGGTTTTGTTCTGTTCTCGACTTTTATAAACGCCCATGCTTGGGTAAACGCCCACCCCCCTCTTTTACTTTGTCCCCAATTAGCCGCCCATGGGCGCTAACCCGAGCGGATACGGTAGTTAGGAAATATATTCTTTGCTAAATACAAAGAACTCAATGGTACTTGAAAATACCCCTAAAACAGGTAGGTCTTCCATCAAATGAAAAACTGTTTGCATTCCACTTTAATAATACTTTTACTGATAACAATAGACCAATTATTACATTTAACTTCTTGAGCTCAGGTCAAGCAATGTCTTACTCAGAGAAATGTCCTTGCCCCTGTGTTACTTTAGCCACATTAACTGACCAAGGCTGCATCTCTTGTACTGCAATTAGTCAAAGTAGCCAATTCAGAGGTTATTTTCATGCAGAATAAAATTCCCTTTTTTAGTTCAAAATGAAATCACCTATTTGCATCCTATATCAAATGCCGTGTTTGCATGCCATATCAAATGCCGTGTTTGCATGCTATATCAAATACTAATTCAGGGGTTGTTTGCATACATTATAAAATTCCATATTTATGTTTTAAATAAAAATCCTTGTTTACAGGCCTTGACATAAAGCAAAAAATGTTGGTTGCCCAGTTGGGCCACCAAACCATTAGAAGTGGTGGCCCGAAGTTTCTAAGGACAATAGGATGTGTGATACAATAAAGAGCATTGTACATAAGGCTGTGTAGTGTCTGAGTAGGGGATACTTGTCCCAATCAAATGTCTATTGATCGTGATATGAAATCTATCAAGGATTAGAATAATAAAATCAAGATAGTTTGGGCCACTAAAAGACCAAAAATGTGGTTACCCAACTGGGCCACTACATCAGAGCATTCACTGGCCCGAACAGACGATCTCGTGGCCCCGGGCCACCGGGCCAGTGCGTATGTCAAGCCCTGAAATTGTTTGCATGCTAAATCAAATACCTTATATGTATAATATGTCAAATGACTATGTATGCTTGCTATATAAGATGATTTGTATGCATAATATACCAAAGGCCTTGGATGCTCATCATATCAAATACCTTATAGTCATGATATATCAAATATAGTGCTATTACATCTTGTTACGCACAATCAACTCTGATCATTATATATATATATTCTAGTATACATCTAGATATACAGATATATGTAGCCGACATATGTATCAGTAACTGTCCACAACATCTCACCGATTAAGGCACATGGAAGTATCACACCATAGTCAAGAAAATCATTTTTCAAAACGGGCCATTCAATACTAATATCAATTTTAGCCCGCATTAGGTCTTCCTGATCCTTTTTCATTTTCTTCTGGTGCAATATATCTGAATATAAGTTGTTATTTTAAAAATATGAGCATGCAATTGTTGCCAAAATATAAATTTATTCCCTTCACTGCATAGAGAATGATAGTCATCACATCAGCTGTCATGTCTTCAAACTATGTCAGCCTACATTGTACACAGTACAAAAAACACCTGGTGGATCACAAATGTTGAAACTTAAGCAGTGAGAATTGACAAGTTTGGCACATATACAATAATACATTAACCTAATACATTGAAAAAACAACAAATGGACACTCGCTTCACTACAAACCATATAAAATAATATAAGTATCACAAGGTTGTTATTATACAAATTGTTAAAAGCTTGAGGTAAAGTTCAAATTATGTGTATCACTAATATTCTAGTGTAATAGGATAGAATAGTAGAGATGAAAATATTACAATTTCGTAACAGCCAATGTTGACAATAATACTTGTTTTACAAAATATGAAGAAAAACATAGTGATTGCATACGTTAAAAAAAACTGTTCAAATTCTTAGCTTGTGTTGTCCACTAAATGTGTAGGACTTGGTGCGACATGTAAAAGCCGGTCCCCAGTTCTTGAGACTGTTTCCACATTGCTTGGTTCCAATACACTGCCTGATTGTAGTTCCTGTGGCTCAGCCAGAGACAGTGGATCAGTAAGAGTATATCCTGGAGGTTTGTTATTGACAGCTTCTATATAACTTGGAGGAGCCAAGATGATTCCTGTATTTCCACCTTGTGTTGCCACCTGTAGGTTTGAAAGGGAGTAACTGGGAGGTGCAGCATTAATTGGGTCATAGGGTGGTGGCTCGCTGTCGCAATCTTCATCATTGCTGTGGTTTCTATCGCAATCTCTGATGATATCATGACCTAATGTGATAAAAACAAACAAAAAAAAACAAAACAAAAATATTATTGGAAATAGAAACTAACCAAAATGACTCACTAATTTCAACACTGTCAAAATCAAATATCAACAAAAAGAGTCATTTTGTAGGGGCAGATATTTTGAAAAATGGTCACATTCTAGAACCCTGTTTCATCAACAACAAATTATGATCCACTCTGCAAACCCCTCTGTGTATATAAAGTCTATATTTGCACGTTTTATATCATGGAGAACTTTAAAAATAAATTGAAGAAATATGATTTAATTATTAGATACATCAGGTTGAATTTTATCCCAAATATGTACCCAAGTAATGGTGAATACTGAGGACTTGAAACAATTTGAAAATATTTATCTTACCTGCTACTCTTGTCACAGTGCTTGCATACACAGGCTGTTCATTTTTTCGCCATTTATCGGAAATGAACAGTCTGCTGAGAGCCAATGTTCCAATCACCATGAGGACACCACCCACTGAAATAATTGTGTTGCATAAGATGTGTATTAAATCCATAACATTAATCATGTATTTGTGTACTTGTGAGCTTTGGCCACATGCCTACACTTTTCTTCTCCATGTCAGATATATTTAATGAAGTCTGAAAGTTATCGGCTGCTTTTATTGAGTTAAGAGATTATTTTTCCTGCACCTTAAGACTGCCTTAAATCTTGATGGGCATGTGACAATTATTTCAAGCAGTATAAGATGAAAATATTCTTATTGTTATGATAAAATTGATAGTTGGATTGATTTAGTGCTTTATTGTTCTTACCTATCCCAAATATACAACAGACTAAGGGCATAGATCTGTCCTCCTCCTCATAGTAGGCATATGCTTTCCGGAAGTAGGCTGCACCAAGTGCAATAAGTGCCAAACCAATAAAACCAACTACAGTGAAAACTGTTACCAGGTGGCACCACAATTTGCGTCCTCCTGGTGGCACAATCTTTTTCCATGTTTCTTCTGCATCACTCTGAAAGAAAGGGAATGAAGCTCAGGATACCATTTCTTATGTTCTATTAAAAGCAGTGAACCTTTTTAAAATTAAAATGCGCTCAGAGAGCGCAGAACAATGCCCTCCTCCTGCATACCCCTGTGGCCAGTGCCGCCTAGTGGCCAGTTTGCCCCGCACCTCAAATTCACAGAATCAGCATCCACTATGTAGAATCAAATGTCCTGCAGCATTGAAATGAGGGCTACGGCCAAAGTTGACCCGATGGTCACTGCGACCTTGACCTTTGACCTAGGTAAAAAAATTTCTTCGCATATGGGGGGGGGTGCACAATTTTTTTCTAGAAAATCTTGAATTACCCTAGCCCCTCCTAAAATACACCTGTACACTAAGTTGTTTCAAAATTGAAACATGTTTACAGATTTCAGAGTGCTCACAGCCAAAGTTGGCCCAATTTTCAATGTGACATTGACCTTTGACCTAGGTTGGAAAAATTCCATGCAATTTTTTGGGGGGTCTTAAGTTATACAAACATTATGTAGAATCAAACCCCAATGTTCTGGAGTGTTTTGCCCAATCACCGTCACGTCCCAAAGGCGTCACGGCAAATATCCAATTAGGTCAAGAAATATCCAGGGTCAAAGTTCAAATTACCGGAAATGATATTTGTGACCCATTTAAAATATCTATCTTTTAGAATAATATACAAAGCGGATTTTCGTGCAAATATACGCATTGGTCAAAATCAATGACTTGAGACATATAAAATTGAACTAGGAAAGAACATTGGCGGGAATATGTTGAGAAAAATATTTTGAACTGCATTAGAAATGTAATTACATAACGTTTTGAATAGTGATAACCACTTGCTGACCCTCGTAATTGCACTTCATGCTTTTAACACCTTGATTTTACCATGATCCATTGATTTAAAATTATTGGCGTGTTTAACGCCTTTGCTGGCACAATAAGATTTGAATGTGTAAATGCTAAAATACTATTTGTTAACACTGTGGCTGCGGCAAAGAATTTTTTAAATGACTTCAACATTTTTCTTTGCTTGTGTAATTATGTTCGCCAATATGCATGATGTGCTATAATCTTGCTGTGAGAGGACCTGTCTGGGTCAAAGTTCAAATTGACGGAAATGCTATTTGTGGGTACCCTACCACTGCCCAATCGGCGTCAATATCCAGTGGATATTTCCATGACGGCCCCGGGACTGTCAATAGTCGCCCCAAAGCTGTCACGTGCCCAATCCCCGTCAAAAGTTGTGGATATTGACAGCTTTCGGACCATGACGGCGATTGGGCGCAGCATGGAGCATTGAAATGAGGGCCACTCTAAATACTAATGGGGATGTCGATTTTTACCTGAAAAGTAGGTCACACTGACCCAATTACATAAATTAACATATTTGCAGCTTATACCAATTGATAATAAGTAATAATGTTTGATATATGTGTATTCTGCAAAGAATTAACAAAATCGGCATGTCGGCCATTTTGAAAAATGGCTGCTGTGGCTTCAAAATTTGGTCAGTATTATCCATCATCGAACTTAGCCTAGCCCCTCATAAAATACACCTGTACACCAACTTGTGTCAAAATTGAAACATTTCTACAGAAGATAGAGCGCTCACGGCCAAAGTTGACCCGATGGTCACTGCGACCTTGACCTTTGACCTTGGTTGGAAAAATTCCATGGAATCTTTTTTTGGGGTCTTTAGTTTTACAAACATTATGTAGAATCAAACCCCAATGTCCTGCAGCATCGAAATGAGGGCCACTCTAAATACTAATGGGGATGTCGATTTTCACCTGAAAAGTAGGCCACACTGACCCAATTACATAAATTAACATTTTTGCAGCTTATACCAATTGATAATAAGTAATGATGTTTGATATAAGTGTATTCTCAAAAGAATTCACAAAATCGGCACGTCGGCCATTTTGAAAAATGGCCGCCATGACTTCAAAATTTGGTCAGTATCGCCCATCATCGAACTTAGCCTAGCCCCTCATAAAATACACCTGTACACCAACTTGTGTCAAAATTGAAACATTTTTATAGAAGTTAGGGCGCTCACGGCCAAAGTTGACCTGATGATCACTGCGACCTTGACCTTTGACCACTTTCGAGTGTTGGCCATTCCAAATATTGTGACGGACGCACGGACGCACGGACGGAAAAGTGATTACTATATGCCCTCCCTCGGAGGAGGAGGGCATAATTAGTATATAGATAAATGCATGGTTGTTAAAGGGATTAGGCACAAAAAAAAACGTTTAAAATTCACACATTGGTGATAAATGTATTTGTCTTTCATGCCTGTAAACTTTTTCCAAAATTCATCCCCATCATTATCTGCAAAATCTATTTGAACAAGACCCTATTTTATAGCCTACTTATGAAAGCATACTTCTTTCTTGGTGTCACTTTTATGTGGAACGTCATCATTGAGGCACTGAAGGGTAAAATGATGTCTTAAAAGTATGGCAACATACTTATAACATCATGAAATGTATTGACCTCTGAATAGTGCCAGAATGGCGTCAAACAACGCTACCCTCCTTTGAGCATCAATTGAGGTCAAACAAAGTTCACACTATCCATGTTTACCCGTCACGTGCAGCTTCTGGCTCAGACAGACCTCTGCTGGGAGTGCAACCTTTATGTCTTATAACAACTTATCTTATTACTGTTATAATTTCAATTTGTCATGATGTTCATGTGTGGCTGAGCTTTCAATACACCAAATTGTAGTATTGATGCTTTAAAACAACATAACTATCATTTAAGAATCAGGGGTGGGAGAGCTCTGAACCAATCTGTGCAGTAAATCTGAACCACAGCCAATCTGAGTGGTATTTGAGTGGTGCTGTACGGTGAACAATGGCCAGACTGAAAAAGTTGTGTTCTTTAATCTTTATATAACGACTATCATACACAAATGTTAAAGAAAATAACATACTCATCAGTTATATATATAAGTATATGATTATCTGAAATTGATTTTTAACTGAATTATTGCCATATTTTAACACAGGAATGTGCCCCAATTTAAGATTGCATAACAAGGAGTAATTCCCGACATGGGGGCACAAATATTAACTTAAAAACATTAAAGATTTACAATAAAATTTACACCATCACATTTAATATGCTACAACACACTCAACTGTAATGAAATTTGTTAAATTTTGTTATGATTTTGATGCCATTTTAATGCCTTTTGTGAGATGTAAAAAACTTGTTATACGACAGAATCACCCAGATTGGTTCAGAATTGGTTCAGAGCAATGGTATGATGTCATACCACCCAGATATGTTTCGATTACCTCTCAGATTGTTCACAACTCTCCCACCCCTGAGAATGTAGTTAAAAGATTTTTAGCTTATAATGCAGAAAGGGGAATTTTTTGTCATTCTGTCAGTCTGTCAAACTTGATCTTCAGTACTGTTGGGTGATGAATCCTAATATTTTCCATGAGGGTCAGATTTTATTTCAATTTATTTTATGATTTAAGACATAACTCCATGCGTTGATAGCTCTTCTGACTGCTGAAAACACATGGACTGAGATAAAGTGTAACTAGCAAACAGGTTATGGTTTTCCATACAAGATCCCAATTCAAATTTGATGAAATATTCATTGATATCTTGTAAATCATCATCTTGTTCCCAATGCAATATTTCCCGGACAAAATTTGTGACCTTAAGGTCACTGCATTTAGGTCAATGGATGCAGGGGCAAAATAAAACTGACAGTGCACAACTGCACCTAGTGGTTGTCAAGTATGCCCAATATCTATTATCTTTAATCGTTCATGAGATATTTTCCTTTAAGTATTAGTAGGCAAGATGTTGTATTTTCAGAGGTCTAATTCTATCTTTTTTTCCATTAGGCTCAGTTCTTTTTCCATTTTGTTATGATTTTTTCAAAAATCTTATCACTATGACCAAGTTGTCAAGGAGGCTGCATTTTTAATAACATAAAAATATTAGCTGATGAGAATCAAAATAACAAGTTGGGGCCAAATTTGATAAGTAACATGCATTTTGATTGGTCAAAATGCTATATTCTGCTAATCTAAATATTGCCCGAGTTTGACACTTCTGGAATGAAGCAATGTGGGATAGCATAGTCATGTATTCATTAACATCATTTATAAAGAAGTTAGGTATTTCCAGTAAATATTCACATACATCACAATGGTCATCAGAAACAATGGTCATCACATTCACAGCACTGAATCATTGGCCTGTGTTTTTAAATTACATGCATATTCTCTGAAATATTTGTCTTCACCTGTGAGCCATATGTGCCATAAGCAGAGCCTGCTTGTGGACGCCTAGTTACACCTGACGACATAGCTGGAGAGGATTTCTCTCCTTCCTTCCTTCCAATGGCTGATACACTTGAGACAAGTCTTGTGTTCAAATTCATTACTCCATGCCAACTCCAATCTAGAAAAAAATGCAGATTTGTTAGCAATCTTTCCATGATATATTCAATATTTTCCATAACAACAATCAACATTTTCTCACATTTTGAAGGCAAAATGATAATTGCTCGAGCATGCTTTTCAATCCATTTTGGGCTTACCAGTAATCACTTTCAATATTTTGGTAAAACAAAAAACAGTTCACAGGCATGATGTACTGATGATATGCAAACTTGAAAAAAATGTTTAATGGAAAAGTAAGTAACAGACAGCCAAATAGGTTTTATGCAGGCACAAAAAGGTTAGGTAGTGGTGAGTGAGAGACTGATAAATGTACAATGTTTGCAAAACCAGAAAAAAACAAGTTACACAAGTTACATGTTACATGCAGTTATGCAAGCAAGCAATACACTATCAATTACATATAATTTCACTCAGCAAAGCTAAGCTCTTTTATGTACTCTGGCAAAGCCATTCCAAGCTCCGATTGACTATTTCCAGTTGACAATGGTTCTTAGAAAGCAACTTTTTTTTATCATATATGGTTCAGTTTTTTATATGTCTTCAAGTTTGTGATAACAATTTAAAATGGATTATGTTTTTAAAACATATTTCTCCTGTTATACAATAAATCTGGTCTTAGGTGACTATTACTTTTTTTAAAATATAATTTTAGGTTTTGCCACATTGTGATGCAGTGACAGCTTGCTATGATTTGTTGTGGTCAATATCTTTTCTCAACCAATGGTTTCAAGCACTGCATTTAAGAAAAGTTACAACTGAAGAGGTATATTAACTTTACCTATTTTGTAACTTATAAATATTGTTCTCAGTTAATTAAATTATACATTTCATGAACATAATAATTGTGAAGAACCCCCCCCCAAAAAAAAAAAAAAAGAATAAAATAAAATAAATAGAAAATATTTGGACAATGTGGGAGAATGTCATAATGTATTTGAATACCAGTGTAGTCGGCCCCCAAGTGAAGTCGGCCCCAGTCACTCTGAACCAGCTCATAACTCATGAAATCTCCTTTGATAAGGCTATTTGACCCTAAGGGCATTACCTAACCCTAAAGACCCTCGGTAGCCGCTAATTTTCTTCCGGTAACTTGATAATCTAGACACCTAAATCTGGGGGCGGACTTCTCCTAGGGGCCGACTTCTCCTGGGGGCCGAATTCTCTCAGGGGCCGACTTCACTTAGGGGCCGACTTCACTTGTTACCATGTATTTGAGGTCAATACTGATTGGTTGATTTTTTTTTTTGAGGGGGATTACACCCAGTTTTGTCACATACATAATCAGGGATTTCCCATGTCAAGTGATATAATAAAATGGCTTTTTGGATTTCCTCAGAAGCAGGTGATATGTGAATTAGAAAATGATCAAGGAAAGAAAGAGAATCCTATTTTAAAAAGTAAGCGAATGAATCTTAATACCCAGGCTGCCATCCCAGGAATTACTCATTTTGTTGGTGAAACAGAGATATACTTAGGATATTCTAATAGGAACTGTCTCTGTCCACATAGCTTTTAAGTGGAGGGAACTTGCAGGCACTATCTACTCTAACTAAGTTAATCAATGTATTTAATTGTTCAACTCAAGTTTCTGATGAGAACAAGTTTTGTAAAGGGATAGTAAAGGTCTTTAAAACTTAAGAAATATTTGCAACGTGATCAAATTAGGATTTGATTCTTAATTGCCAAAATCTCTCTTAATATCTTCATTTTCTGCAGAAATCATCATCATCATCATCATCATCATCATCATCATCATCATCAATCATCATCATCATCATCTTCACATGATCATTCCTCTTCAATTTACGTTATTCTGTTCTGTTCTTAGGGCAGTGTATGTAGTCCATTAATGGTAATGGTTTTCGACTAACATCTGTACATTTGGGGATTGGGAATTCATGCCATTTCATACCAAGAAAAACAAGTGTTGATTTTAAAAAATCAAGCTCGCGTAAGTTTCCAAAATCCCAAGCGAAAAAAAACCCAAGGCTAAATCTTTTTACTCTACTACGCACTCACATATCACTTCTCAAACAAAAGCGACATCTGACGGTGTAATCAGAATTATTTAGCCAAAACATGGCCGCCATGGACCGATAATCGGGGTAGGCTCCATTGACTTACAGCTTAACCATCTTGAAACCTCGAACATCTAGCCCTAAAGGCAAAACAAACGCGAGCGAAAACTTATTTTTCTCACAAACGTCTTTTGAGGCTACAGACTAGTACAGGCGACAACCGAGCTGCGGACGACAACGGAGTTTGACTTACCAAACAGCTTCAATGTTGGCGTTTTAGGAGTTTGACATCCGCTAATTTGTCAAACTGGTTTGTGAACAAACATTCGTGAGTACTATATATCAGTGACAGAAATTAAAATAGTTGTAAATGAATGTAAATAAGCATTACTTACAGGTTAGGAGGAAGTTGGAACTCAATTTTTCATGTCAACAAAACGGTGTGGCCTTGAACTTGATTATAGGTTTTAGACTGGTAATATATCTCTGTATTCTATAAATTGTTCTAGTATTTCAGAACTGAGACCAGTCAAACAAGCAGGAAGTTGTTATAGTATGACGTCATTTGTACACATACAAAATGGCGTTGAACACTGCTCATGCGAACGGAGGTGTCCTTATCTACAGCGGAGAACGGTAAATATTCACAAAGTCAACAGCACTTAATTGCTAAAATAGTTCAGTGAGATTGTCAGCATTCAATATGTGTCGAAAGCTCAGAGTGGTGTGTTCATCCCCTATTCCCATGCATGCATGGATCCCATATTCATCGTCAAAATAGACTTGAAACCCACTGCACTGTTTCCAGAAACATCACGCACTGCACGATGGCCATCATATTGAAGTTTCCCTAATTTTGTCAGATGTTTGTGTGTAGATACATATGTAGTGTATTGAGCTTGATACTTCTCTTTTATTGTATGAAGTTGGCCAATAAAAGTTCTGAGTTCCTACTAAATGAACTTGACCTCCGGCGATTGACTGTTGCAGTTCGGCCACTGAGTCTCCCAGTCATGTATATGCATGATGTCTCTAAATACAGATCTGTGGGTTATCTGTAACGTCTTTTCTTCAGTTTTTAGCTCTGCTGAGACTTTCGCTCGCAGAGCTTTAGGAGGGGGAAAATGTCTGTCCGTCTGTCTGTCCGTCTGTCCGTCCGTCTGTCAACATTTCTTTAAAAATCTTCTTCTCCAAAACTACCAGTACTTCATCTTTCATATTTTATATAGAGGTAGATATATAGTTGAAGATTCAAATCTTAGTGATGTCACCATTGACCTTAGTGCAGTGACCTTGAGATCACAAATTTTGTACTGAGCATATCTCAGCAACCACTTATTACAGGATATTAAAACTTGGTATGCAGAAATGTCTTATGTTAAAGCTGTGCCTCGTCATACAATTTTAGTCATGTGACCTTTGACCTTGACACATTGACCTTGAATTCAAAATTTGTGAACATGCCACATCACAACCATCAGAAGTAAATAAAAAACACTTCATATCTGTTATATACTAACACTATGTTTAAAAATCTTCTCCAAAACTACCAGTAATATTTGTTTCACATTTAATACAGAGGTAGATAGAGAGTTGAAGATTCAGATTCCTTCAAATCTTAGTGATGTCACCATTGACCTTAATGCAGTGACCTTGATGTCACAAATTTTGTAAGGAGTATATCTCAGCAACTACTTATAAGAAGAAATTAAAACTTGGTATACAGAAATGTCTTAGGTCATAGCCGTGCCTCATCATACTTTCTTAGTCATGTGACCTTTGACCTTGACACATTGACCTTGAATTCTAAATTTGTGAACATTCCACATCATAACCATTAGAAGTGAATTAAATGCACTTCATATCTTTTATATACCAACACTATTTTATACAGAGCTAGATAGAGAGTTGAAGATTCAGATTCCTTAAATTCTCAGTGATGTCACCATTGACCTTAGTGCAGTGACCTTGATGTCACAAATTTTGTAAGGAGCATATCTCAGCAACCACTTACAAAAAGAAATTAAATCTTGGTATACAGGAATGTCTTAGATCATAGCCGTGCCTCGTCATACTTTCTTAGTGACCTTTGACCTTGACACATTGACCTTGAATTTAAAATTTGTGAACATGCAACATCTCAAGCATTAAAAGTGAATGAAATCTAGTTCATATCTGCTATATATCAACACTCTTTCAAACACTATATACATTTTATACGGATTTGACCTTTGACCTTGATTCTGTGACTTTGACCTTTGTATCATTGTGCAGGCCATAGCTCATGAACGATGAACTGGAAATACTAAATATTTGTTATGTATCAACACTACGTTTAAAAAATATCTTCTCCAACATTACCAGTAATATATGTTTCAAGTTTTTTACAGAGGTAGATATTGAGGTGAAGGTTCAGATTCCTTCAAATCTTAGTGATGTCACCAATGACCTTAGTGCAGTGACCTTGAGGTCACAAATTTTGTATGGAGCATATCTTAGCAACCACTTATTAGAGGAAATTAAAACTTGGTATACAGAAATGTCTTAGGTCATAGCTGTGCCTCGTTATAATTTCTTAGTCATGTGACCTTTGACCTTGACACATTGATCTTCAATTCAAAATTTGTATACATGCAAAATCTCACAACCATCAAAAGTGAATAAACATATATCAATGGCCTTTGAGCTATGCATATCATTGCTTTTTTGTAATGTTTTTGAACATTTCTTCCTAAATGATCATTTAAATCCTTTTCAAGAGCAGAATTGAGCAGATAGTGATTTTGACCAATCAAAATGCATGTTACATATCAAATTTGGCCCCAACTTGTTATCTTGATTCTCATTGGCTATGTTATTCAAAATGGCAGCCCCCTTGACAACTTAGTGATAGTAGTGTTCTCCAATCACCAATCGGCAAAGCCCAGATAGGTGATCTGGAGGGGTTTGTCGAACGTCCAAGGTCTTTACCAATTTCAACCAAAGAAAAGTTTGGTGGAGTTGTTAGAGCTCTAGTGAAGTAAAAAAGAGCCAGCTGTAAAATCTGAGCTAAACCCGTTTAAACGTCCAAATTGAACCCATTTCAACTGCTGTTAAAACGGGTTTGACTCATTTTTTGCAGCTGGCGATTATTATCTAGTATTTATATTTTCCTTATATAATGTTATCCAAAGAATAATCAAGCTTTTTTGTGAGATTTTAGATATAATTATACATAAAATAAGAATTATCACTAAAACAGTTGGGTATTTAAAAAATCACATCTAAACGAGATTATGAAGGAAAAGCAAAAATCTCAGACCTCTCCAGATCACCTATCTGGGCTTTGTCGATGGGTGATTGGAGAACACTATAGTGATAGCTATTAGATTTTTGAAAAAATCACAAATTTTTTGCATGAAATATTGCATTGATAACATGAGAATGATTTGCAAAATATTAATGAATATCTCATCAAAACTGAATAGGAGGGGGCAGTCATACGGGCACTTTCACACATACGGGGCTTTCACGCCCTGGCAACCCAATTGGCGTTGAAAACAAATTTCTGTCAGCCATTGAAATAGTGGTCAAATTGAACCCAAATCTGAAGATTTCATCTTTAAAGTCATTATCTTTTTATATATTCTTCGTGTGCAAAAAACATACAGTTCAATTCTGTATTTTCTGATGTGCATATCGCTAAAAAAAGAAGCCCAATATGAAGTTACGTCCGTGAAGTTGGCAGAATATTTTATATTCTATATTGAATGTTCTATAAAATTGGTGAAGTTGGAATGATATTCTATATGAAATATTCTATAAAATTCGTGAAGTTGATAAGATATTCTATATTTTAAAATCTATTCTTGCCTCCACCGGCATTATGTATTCAGCAAGTTACTAGTTCCAGCTCCGATTTTTTTTCTAGAAAAAATAAAAACCCATATTTAGCCCTATTTTCAAATTTATGGAGGTAGATATTACTAAAATACACTTTAGAATAAAATGGGAGCTGGCTCTAGCAACTTGCTGAATATGTAATAAAGATCTCTAATTTTATCATATTCTCCAGGAGAATATCAAATATAGAATATCCTACACCACGTGCATATGCATCCATCACACTATTGTATTCCTCTTATTCTCACGATGTCATAAATATTTAAATTATTTCTGTAAGTGTATTATTAGAGGAGATATTAAAATGAAATCTAAAAAACTATAATGAACATCCCCCGGGGAACATCGTATATGGTTTGCAATTAAGGCAGTTGTTTTCGGGGCCAAAGAGAAGTAAAATCTACAAAATACAAATACAGCTGTCTTACTCTTCTTCTCACGATTTCAGACATATACGTAATTGTGAACATTAAAACCAGTAGTTACTGTTAGTTTTAAATATTTCACATTCATATCTCGGCTCATAATATATATAAAGTAATGATTTATATATACGAAATCTTTAGAACAAAAATGAGACAGTGATGTATGTATTTTGCTGATTTTTCTAAGTTTTGCCTCCGAAAATGACTGCCGTAATTGTGTTCATAAAACCAGAAGTTAAAGGTAGTTTTAAGTATTTCATATTCATATCTCGGCTCATAATATATGTACAGAAATGATTTATATATGTATGAAATCGTGAGAACAAGAGGAAGACAGTTACATATGTACTTTGTAAGTTTTACTTTTTTTGGCCCCTAAATGACTGCCGTAATTGTGAACGATATAAGATGTCAATGATGGTTCTAATGATTTCATATTAATATCTCGGCTAATAATAGAAATGATTTATATATGTCTGAAATCGTGAGAACAAGAGGAAGACAGTTATATATGTATTTTGTAGATTTTACTTCGTTTTGGCCCCGAAAATGACTGCCGTAATTGCGAATAATATAAGAAGATGTTAATTATATACATGTAGTTTAAAAGATTTCATATGCTGGTGTATGTGTGCACTGATTTGTTTTCAATGTATCCAACGTGGTCACTGTGTTGTCAACCGGAAGTGACGTCAGCTCGCCCTCTCCTATTGGGATCTTGTATGGAAAATCATAACCTGGTTGCTTATTGCACTTTATCTCAGTTCATGTGTTTTCATTCAAGTCAGCAGAGCTATCAACCGATGGGGTTATGTTTGTAACACGGATAGTTCCTTATTGGCAATCAATGAATCATTGTCCAAAAAGGAACTATCTCTTTTGGTAGCCTGGAATTATGGTCAAAATAATCACGATACCAAGTGGACTGCGCTGTTGAACATCTACATCTACATCTATAAGTTTACTCGGCAAAACCAAATGGCATCCCGCCGAGAGTGCAAGGTTGAACTGCCACACTAGACTGCTGTCAATCTGCTAAATTTGGATATTTTATCAATGTAAACTATCTACAAGTGTCAGCTGCCAATCTTAATCTTAATAAGCTACTTTCCGCCATAATTTGACCTCATGAACGGCATACAGGCACCGACTTTAGAATTACGCATTCAAGTTTGTAGGCCATATTAATCCTCCAAAACGTAAATAAAATGCATTTCTAAGCATAGTTAAGGCTCACATATTCTCTAATTTACACTTGGGGTACAGAACAGGCTGTCACCGACAGTCGGGCTAGCATCAAATGAAGGTGTACTAGCCCAAGAGTGTTTCTACTTGTATGGGATTACAGGCTAGAGCTAATATCCCAACTGCTATGTGAAGACATTATTTACAGCATATTAATAGATAAATATACATACTTAAACCGATGTAAATGCTTAACATGGACTTTTGCTGAATTGCTAAATATTGGCTTCAGTGGGAACCCACAGCCTGTAAACTGCTTTTTGCAATGCTGTGGCTCCTATTTTTTGTGACTGGCTCCTTTTGTAGCAGACTTATATGAGGGTGTAAACTTTAAAGTTTTTGACATTTAGCTCAAGCTAAAAAAATATTCATGAAATATTAAGACAATGCTAAAGTGTTCATTTGGCATATTAAGACAATGCCAAAAAGTTCATGTCTCATTTATCTGTATACATTCACAATGTTGTGGAAAAGTCTTATTGAAATGTTTGCAAGTTTCACTAACATTTAATAAAGATACACTTTTTGGTATAAGAAATATAGAAATTTTAGATTTTGATCAATGTGGTAAACCTGTGAATGGGACCAATTATATTTTGGTAATAAATGAAAAAAGCTTGTTGTATAATGTGCACTGTAAACTTAAACCTGCCTCTCTTCAAGAAAGGAGGACAATTTCAAATTGACATTGCACATTAACAAGCCAATTTCAGTACTATAACTATTTTGTTATGCAATCTGTACATATGTGTATTGTAATCTGAATAATGAATGTCTTTGTTCTGGAGGCAAAACAAAGAAACAACAATGTAAGATCTAAAGATAAAGACTTACTACTAAACAGGCCATCACTGCTGCTCAGGTCATCACTGCTGCGAAGGCCATCGCTTCTGCTCAAGCCATCACTGCTGATCAGGCCATCACTGCTGCTAAGGCCATCACTGCTGATCAGGCCATCACTGCTGATCAGGCCATCACTGCTGATCAGGCCATCACTGCTGCTCAGGCCATCACTTCTGCTCAGGCCATCACTGCTGATCAGGCCATCACTGCTGATCAGGCCCTCACTGCTGATCAGGCCATCACTGCTGATCAGGCCCTCACTGCTGATCAGGCCATCACTGCTGCTCAGGCCATCACTGTTGATCAGGCCATCACTGCTGCTCAGGCCATCACTGCTGATCAGGCCATCACTGCTGCTCAGGCCATCACTGTTGATCAGGCCATCACTGCTGATCAGGCCATCACTGCTGCTCAGGCCATCACTGCTGATCAGGCCATCACTGCTGATCAAGCTATCACTGCTGATCAGGCCATCACTGCTGATCAGGAAGTACCATGTGCAAATAACTAGGTCAAACAATTGTAGTGCCACAAAAAAAATGCAGCAGAAATGGGAGAACAGATAGTGTGAATTCAGTTATAGTCATCTTTTCAACTTCACATTTGAAACCTAAGGAAAGGAAGTCCATTTTTGTCCAAAGAAATGATACAATTTATGTAACACGGATGTTTCCTTTTTTGACAACCATTGCCGACAGGCAATGGTTGTCAAAAAAGGAACTATCTGTGTTATTCTGTGATCGGTACGATCATGGGAAGTGTGTAATCATTTCCTGTGGTTTGTGATTCGTTTTTTTCTGTGGTCATTATTGTTCAAGCAACTTACGCCACTGTGGAGTGTTCGTCCGTGTGCATGCAAGATTCTAATTTGCGCATGTGCCCAGGCGTATGAATACTTCAATAAAAGAAGTAAACAAGTTTAATTCAAATTTGGTGTAAATCGTACAATTAGAACAGAAATAACATGCAAAAGTCTCTGATTGATGACTTGCGATAGCGCCTGGGCAATAATAGAACTTAAGTTATCGAGCCTGAAAAAGGCACATCTTTGCATTCTGTTGTGCTAAAAAAATCGTTCGTATACCAAATTAAATATTTTTAAAAGATGAATAAAAATAATTTCAACTACTTGTTTAATATCTGCATACTTTGTGCATGATAATGATAATTTAGGATGATTCTTGTTAATATTAGGTTTGAAACAAATGACTTAATGTTCATTTTTTTTATCTCTTTCAGCATTCTGATCTTCTATGATGGCATCGAGATGTCCTTTGATATGTCATGTAATATGCCACACTTTAAGGGCTCAAAGAAAGGCCGAGGTTATCTCACTACTCATAGGGTAAGTCCATCCTCAATCCAACAAGAAAGACTAAGGTTATCTCAATACCAACAGGTAAGTTTATCCTTAATGCAACAAGAAAGACTAAAGATATCTCACTACCCACAGGGTAAGTTCATCCTTAATGTAACAAGAAAGACCATGCAACAGGTTTTGTTGCAAAAATGATGCATTAATTGTCAAGTCTGAGTAAAATGGTTAGTAGCTTCATAGAATCCTTTGATTGTCCAAAAATCTTCCTGCCTTTCTCCTGCTCAAAGTAAACATTATTTAAAACATTATCCTCAATACAGCTATTTGATTATCATTTTATTCTGATGTTGAAAATTGAGTCTTTTTTATTTGAAGGACTATAAGGACACCAACTGAAATATTACAATACTTGTTCATTTCAGGTGATCTTCACCAACAAAGATAACAAGGACACCCTGCAATCATTTAGTATGCCCTTTTATTGTATGCGGGAAGTCGAGCTAGAACAACCCATTTTTGGTGCTAATTACATAAAAGGAAAAGCCAATGCAGAAGTGGATGGTAAGAATCTGTTATCATGGCTTTGCCACTTGCTCATTACCCAAAATTGTCATCATGATACCAAAATTAAATTTTTTGACCATATTCTAAAATCTTTCGATCTTGTCCAAGATTTCATATAAATCATAGCTCATTTAGAACGAAAGACTTAGGGATTAAGGTGAGATGTGTCGATTTTACCCAAAAATTTTGCATTTGTTACAATGCATACATGTTACAGGTAATTGGGAAGGAAGTGGAAAGTTTAAGATGTGGTTCAAAGATGGTGGTGCTATAGAGTTTGGTCAGTGTATGTTGGAGGCTGGAAGGAGAGGTAAGAAACCTTTAAATAAAAAGACTCTTCTTCCCCTAGATAAAGACCCATATGTAGATGTAAATAAACATTGTGTTTCCCAAAATTTTTCACGATAAATTTGAGATCAGTAGTACCTAAGAAGTATAATATTTTTATGGCACAGGACTAAAATTGATTGTTATATTGATCATGGACAAGTTATATGTACTTGTCTGGCTGAATTAGCTCACTTGGTAGAGCAAATACCTTAGACCTAGGGATTCCTATAGACACTATCAAGTGCTATGAACAAATCAGCACTATATAAATGTGACCTTTACATGTTTTATACTTGCAGCGACCCGGCATGCTCCTGCAAGGCCCCCACCTTACACGCCCCCATCAGGGCCTTACTACCAGGCTCCACCCCCAGCATATTCCCCACCACAGGGGCCACAATATGGATTTGTACCATACTCTACATTCCCTACAGCTCCACCTGGTAAGTGACCATGGTACAAAAATGGAAAGTCAGTTGTACAGGTAAAGCTTCAGTGGATCATCATGAAGAATATAGTTCAAAACACTATGAAGTACTTGTGTCCTGTGTTAAAATCCACAAGATATCTATCATTTTCTTATGTAATTAGCAAACAATCATTAATATATTTGCATGCACTTCCATTTACAGCTGGTCAGGTGTACATGACGGATGCACCGCCTCCATACCCGGGTATTGACCCCAATCTACCACCATATTCACCACCCCAAACTAATGGGTATGGTGCACCCCCACCAGGATATACTGGACAAGCCCAACCTGGATATGGAGCCCCACCCCCTCAAGGATATGGAGCCCCACCCCCTCAAGGATATGGAGCCCCTCCCCCACAAGGATATGGAGCCCCTCCCCAACAAGGATATCCCCCGCAAGGGTATGGAGCCCCTCCCCAACAAGGATATGCCCCACAAGGGTATGGAGCGCCACCAATGAGTGCAAATGGTAAGTGCAGCTAAGAAATATATGGTTTACACCATTTGTTAATCACTAATCTGGTTGAGTTGTAGATTTCTTCCAAGCAGGCCTGAGCATTTTGGTAATCCCTCCTCTTTAAGTAAAATGTGTTTTTCTTGATCTAAAAAAAGATTAACCTGATTGTGGGGAACATATCTCTCTCATAAAATTCTCTCTTGCTTAAAAAAAAACTACTTTAAAATAAAATGCTCAAAAATGATAGATAAGAATTAACACAGTTATGTTGACTCATATCAGATGCTAAGGCGGCAGAGGCAGCTGCGAGTGCGTACTACAATCCAGCTAACCCTCACAATGTCTACATGCCACAACCTCCACCAGATGCTCCCCCGGCATACTCTGATCTGGAGAAGAAGAAACAGTAGGAGGCACATCTGCAAACTGAGAGGATTAGAAACAAAGAGGATTTGCAAAGTGAGGATTGGAGAGGAATTATCCTGCAGAGGTCGGGGGAAACATGGGGTGCTAGTGATTTGGAACCATATGATTGTGGGATTGATGATAAAATCAAACATAATATACAGTCATAACCAGATGCACTTTTTAATGTTCAGTGATGCAAGCTATCCATTCACAAAAGACAAGATTCTAAGATTTGCCCAATATCAATGATCTTTTCATTAACAGAATCAGAAATAGGAAAGATAAAACGCTGCAACTTACAGTTTGAGTTGGGATTTTACTGTGATAAAAGAAACCAACATTTTCAGATAGGAAATCTGTGTGGGGCTGCTTTATTCTGCAGTCTATGAAATGATATCAAAAAATTATAAGAAGTTCTATGACAACCTCAAGAAGGTGTATATTTCCTATCATCACAAGTCTGACTAAGATAATGAAATTTCTTTCAAACAATCATGGCTATAAATGTGTCAAATTTGTCAGAATGTTGCAACTTTGTGAAATATGTACTTTACAGGATAGTGCTTATTAAGAAAAAATGTGAATAATCCATCGAAAGATGTTCAATTATTGACTACTTGTTTAATTTGGTTTGTGTTAATTAATCTTGATTGATTAACTGATTCCTGAGAATAACTAGTAAACAGGAGACTTTTATTTTTGTTCAATATTGTCTATGATAATTGTAGATACTGTAGTTCTAATTATACCCCAAAAAAATCTGTATCTTGGAAGGGAATACATTCATTTGGGATAGACAGGGATTTGTAAGTTATATTATATTTGAAATATAGAAATATAGTTGAAATATGGAATAGAATATTGAACTACACTATATTAAACTGCAAAATGAAACTACAAAGTATAGTACTTTGATAACAGATTTTGGTATTTAATTTTAAACTTATATTCTTGTTGGTTTCTCTCTCTTACACCTGGTAAGGTATGTGATTTTACATTGTAAAAATACCTCAACAAATAAGAAACATTTCCATGTACTTATTGGTTAACACATGGAATATACACACATAAATCAGCATAAATTACTCGATTTTTTGCTTTAAATTCTTCACTTAGTGATCACATGAAATATGTGATATTTTACATTTTGCATTATCAGCTTAATCAGATAAGCTTCCCATATAACCATTTAAGATTGATAAATCAGCTATTACGATTTTATATCTGTCAATGAGCAGCAAACTGCTTCAAATTGTAAGAAGTTATTTTAATTTTCATCTTAAAAAAGAGAAATTATCATAATTATTGGAAAAGTAGTGGAACACAGCAATACCTATTTTAATTCTTAATGTGGAATACCACCATCTGAAGACTTGATAAAGCCACATTTTGATAAGTATATATGAAGACAGAAAACCGAATTATTAAGGAAAGAATAGGTAAGGTATTGATTATTTCTGTTGGAAAGTAAATTTGTATGTCTTGGAATTAAAGGCGAATTTGGCATGGTTCTGTGACTGTGGCCATGTCTCTCCACAGTATCAGATCTAGTCGTAAATGGAATTTGTAACTATAATATTGCACTCATGTAAATATACTCTCACCAAATTTGTACATAAATTATGATTATTAGTAGATTTATATTGACAGCATTGTGTTGCATGCTGGTAGCCTGGTTGGACCCAAACATGCAGAATTCTTATCAAAATTAATGTTATAGAAATACTTCCCACTTCCAATTTTTAATAGGACATTATAAGTTCATGTAATAAGTTTTAAATTGCGGGAAATGAGATAAGAATTTAAGCCTTAAATAGTGGCAATATTGTTGTATTAAAGTTTGTTATGTAATGTATGAATCTGATAATAAAAAGATGTAACCTTGCTAAAATTCCAAAAATCATAATTTATCTGATTTTTTGGGGAAAAGATGTCACATTCAGAGTAAAAATATTTAGGGTATCAAACAAAATATTATAATTTCATGACCGTGGTTTTGGCTTTGATTTCACTAAACAGTGCCAAAACGGTAGGACCCCTATAATAACAAACATTGACTTTATGGAAGACAATGAGGAGTAGATGAGCAGATTATCCGAGGACAGGCACTGCTTCTTGTGCTAATAATTACTTAAATTCATCTTTTATTCATTTAATCAGTTTCCATTCTTTCCAACCAATTAGAGATATATTTGTTTTGGTAAAGACCCATGGTACAAAAAAATCCATACCTATTGCATTGGTTATGATATGTAAGTATTTTATTTTTATACAAATTATTATAAATATAAATAAATTTTACTTTACATTAGCTAAGATGTAAAGTCATCACACATTCTCACCGCAAGTTTAATAATACATTGTTCTATTATTTCTAATACATTTTGTTCATAACGCTGTTAAAAGGTGAAGATAAAGTACAGATTGTGTGTTTATAGTATGAGAGTTGAAAATTAACAGATTATGGACTTTGTTGCTGGTTACATAACAATCTGCTATGAGTGTTACAGAATGTCCTAAAATGTTACCAAAGTCCAGATAACATTCTTTCTGATTTGTTGTTGTCAATTTGCACATTTTGCCTGGCCTTTCACTATTAGTTTATCTTACTGGCTTTCATTGCACTGGTATATTCTCATCTGGTTTGTCTCCATTGGACTTGGAAAACAAATCAGGAAAACAAATTTTGCTTAATTCTTTTCTGGATTTGGAGATGGTTGATTCTTCTTTATAATGTATTAATTTGCCAAATGTGAACATGTAACATTAGATATCTATAGGGAAGGCAACATGCAGATTTATAGGCATGAAGAACATCACTACTAAGCTCAGGAACATGTACTTAGATTATATAACAACTGTCAAGCTAGCTAAATGCACAAATCATCAGACTCAGTAACTTAATGAATTTATCATTTAAACACATATTTAAACAAAATATATCAGATTATTTGAGTCAAATAATGAGCACTTAATTACAATGAAAGAAAGAAGTTATTTACAACCTTTCAAAAACAAGTTATTAGGTAATTGTCAAATCTTTTTACTCCTATAGATTGTCCTCGCACACAATTTTTCCTTTCAAGGATAACATGCAAATGATGTACAGTTTAATTTCCTTTCCCTCAAACATTTCATATCCCAGCTATCAATCCATTAAGAATAACTATACCCCTATATACACATTGAGATTTCTTCTCCAACACTAACAGTGACATTCATTTTGTCACACCATACAAAAATGTTTTTTCATTATCGTATTATATATTAAAAATAAACAACAAACTGTAAATATGGAAGCACCATTGATTGAATAAGTAAAATCTGTCTTTGTACATTTCACATAACTTATGACCATTCAAAAATAAGCAATTATGCACTTCTGTTGAAGATTTGATAACCTTGCAAAGAGTATTTTACTGAGAACAACTTTGAGTTTGAATATCGATAATAACAACGGTTTCCCATAAAATAGATTTACTTCTTTTTGAAATATGTTATGGCTTTTTCTGTCATGCTGAGACCTGTATGATGACATGATATTAGCTGCTGCTGATGTATTTAGGTTCAGTGATATGACATGTCCATTTCATAGCCAGATGGGTGCATGCCTCCATCGTAGTACTGGGAGGACTCCAAGTATCTGGCCTCCTGCATGTGTCCAGGAGGGGGTCTGAATGTTCCCAGCAGGATCTCCCCCTGATACATCCCCTGAGGGAAGTCGTCGTGTATGGCCTGGCCGGCAGGGTATCCACGTGGCCACGTTGTGTTGAAGCCATCCATATAATTCTGGGGAGATGGCTGCTCTGAGTATCCACTGAACTGGGACAGGTCTGTCTGAGAACTGTAAAGTGTTGCTCCGATCCCGGAGATACCCTTGCGGTGGGGGTTTTGTAGGCTCTGGATGGGTATGGCAGGAGGCATGGGGTATGAGCCGGGCCCCGGGGTGTGAGCTGACGATGTATGCAGCATTGTGCCACCTCCTCGCATGCTCATCTGTATACCAGATGTGGACCGGATGCCTGAATCACTGCTGTCCGGTCTGGGCTCAAGCTCAGCCTCTATTCGTGGCGTAGGACCACCACTGCTGCCTCCACCAATGATCTGCAAGCAAAGCATTATTTATTTTTATGTCATATTTGCTGCCAATCTTGACTGCAAGAAAAAGGCAATGAAGGCAAAGGTAATTCACAAATAATCTATTTCTGTAGTGCAGTGTAACCGAGCTTGCAGCAGATTTGGTAGATGTTTGTGCTGTTCTTTTACAGGTAAAAATGCAAATAAATCAAGTTGTAGCTGGTTTCATGAAACTTCCTGACTTGTTTATGACAAGGAACTGAATTAATTACCTCCTGAGTGGTTTGAGTTCTTTCATACGACATCTGATACTCATTAGTTGTTTCAGTGCGAGTCTCAGTGACGCCACCAGGTGCCGCTAGCTGTAGTGCCATGCCATTGGGCACAAGATCTGAGTCGTCATATCCAGCATTTGCAATTCCTGCTACATCCATGTTAATCTCCTGAATATGATAATAAAATAAATTTGTAGAAACTATTTGTTAGATCTAGAAGATAATTAAAACGTTGAAATAAAAAAAGTTGAAAACCTGCCAAACATTGAACACATATATGGAGCCATGACTGTGGTATATATATAGTCATGACTCCATGCTTTGCACCAAGAAGTTCAGTGCAAGATATGAGCATTTCCAGGGACATTTCCCTATTGATTGGCCTTACAATTACTCCACTCACTTGCACATTTTTTAATGAAATAAAATAAATGATGAATTTTATCTGAGTTCCTGCTATTCATGTTAAGGAATTAATTTGATTACACAGAGTTTAAATTAAAGCATTTAAAAAAAATCCCCACCTGATCCTCGTAATCATGTTGCTTCCACAATGGATTGATGCTAAACAAAAGCAAACAATTGAATCAGTTCAAACGCAAATTTTAAATATTGTGAATCTCCTCAGATAATTGAACTTTGTGAAATATGAATTTTGAGAAAAGGAAAAAGATGAGGTGGCAATTTTGTGTGGATATACAACTAAATGTAGGAATATAATCAAATTGTAATTTTATCATTGCTATAATGAAAAAGATTTAAAGCTAATTTTTGCATGTGGTGTAATGTATTATTTTTTTGCATTTTACACTTGTGATTTAAGGGGTGAACAACTTACGTTCCAGAAGGCATAACAAGGGGATTGGCATCCACTGTAACAGACATATTGAAATGTTAAACTTAATCACAAAATATACATATGGCACGACAATGAAAAGGTAATAACTTTCTGAAACATTTAACTTACAGTATAGGGCTTTTTTTGTTTTTTCCTTGGCTCCACAACTGCAAATAAATAAACAAATAAAAAATTCCAAAATTATGAAGTCAAGTTATTTTTAGCAAAGAGGGAACTTCATTACTTTGTAAAAAAATGGCCTAAACACAAAAATCTTTGATATCTTTGCCTGTTTCTCAATTTTGTTGGGGCAGCAAGATATTTTTGATCACATGACTTTAAACCATTGTGAAGGAAACAATCACTTCCCCCACAACATGATGGTTTGTGATACAGATCCACTTTGAACCTTATTGGTCAACTTTTAGCTGTCATTAAGATTTCATTTTGACACAGATGTTTATGATTGCATTATCAAGTAACAATTAATTTTTTAATATTGATAATGGTTTCATCAGTCATGCTTTGGGTTATCATTCCTATTAATTTGAATGTTTTTTTTTAAGTGGGGTGTCAGACTCCCAGCATACCTACCATGCTCCCCAGCACCAGTAGAGGCAGCACAGTAGCAGTAGCACCAGAAACAATATCAGCAAGAGCACAATCACAACAGCCAGCACAAGATCAATCTTAAACCCTCCAAAAACTGTGTACGTGGGCTGCAATCATACATATATTATCCTTTTTACAGTTTATAATAGTGTAAAATATATTATCATTAACCAAATTCATGTCACCCCGACTGTAGTTTGTAAATTCATTGTGTTGACAGGTTTTTTTTATATCATACCTCCACAGCTCCAACAAGGATGGCATCAACCTGCGGTTTGCTATCGCCATCTGGTGGCCAGATAGCACCGATGATCACTTCAGGTTCGTATACCTCATAAGTATTACCATTTACGATGTGTAATAGGATATCAGTCCTGTAATAATATGGTCAAATTATACTCTTGAATAAAATTTTCAACCGAAAAATACTAGAACGACAATATTAGCCATGTTGAACTTGTCACATACCAGGTGCTTACAACCTCTATGTTATCATTGACGTGGAATCGGATGTCATTGACGCAGATGATAGCATTGGGCACCTCTTCTTGGATCCAACTGAAAACACATGTACTACTATAGAGATCAATAGTAAACAGGTATGTGTTTATATGCAAATAATGTCAACTTTTAGAAGATCAAACTACAGGCATTAAATACATATACAATTTTGTGTCCAGCCCTGTTAAAGTGCCATGCCTATTTAAATTTAAGTAGCAATGTTTTCTTTGTGAGTGGAAAAAAACTATTTTGATGCTTTTAATCTTGTCTGGTTTTATGTGTTAGCTTTTCTTAGTTAACGTATTGCAATTGAAAGCCAAATGCAGGTGTGCCACTAATCATATAAAATCAAATGCTGTAACATATTTTCAGCATATTATCATACTCAATGATTTCTGGTAGGTCTCCTTGGACTTGTTCTATTGGTCGTTTGACTGTGATTGTCAACTCCTGAGCTGGCTGTGTTACCCAGATCTAACAATAAAAGCCCAAACATTTGTGAGTCTAAAATTATGCTCAGGGGTTATATCATGATAAATCATATTCGGGATTATGTCTAAAAGAAATGTTCATATTAACTGACATAAATGTATGAGATTAAAGCATTTAGTCCAACAAAATAACTTGTCATCTATTGAAAGCCCATGTTGAACATTGAGAATATGATTCACAAGTATAAATGAAATAACAGGTCTCCAGACTTACCCTGACGACGCATGCTCCAGAGAGGTCATTGATTGAGTCTGTCAAGTCAATGGCCTTGACATCAACTTCAAAGTAATGGTCCTTGTATTGTGTCATGAGAGATTTAGTAAAAATAGAGCCATTTGTTGCCCATATTCCAAACATGTCTTTTTTCTCTTCCACTATGTTGACTCCAGCCACGGCAGCCATACTTTGTATATCAGTGATTTGATAACTTGTCTTGGCATTTTCCAAGTCGTCGTAGTCCACAGCTCGCACAGTGGTCACCAGCTTGTTGAATTTGGCATCGATGGACACACCTAACAAATAGAACACAGATTAACAAGGTTCTCAATGAATTAAAAAGGGTTCTGATCCCAAAGAAATGGATAACTTATATTGTTTTCTTACAAAGTATAACATTCTTACAAAATCACACAATTTTATTACCTTAAAAAAGGAAGAAGCATGCAGTGTTCTCAGAGAAAGAGTTTGGTAGAATTATATTATAACTCAATATAGACTATGAAAATACAGACTTACATGCATTGTACACTCTGTTGAGGAAAGTAGGTGGAAAGTCATTTTCATTGACAACATCAATATAGACAAGTGCAAGAGATGGGTCATTACATATGCACGTTTCAGGAATGGTAGAAAGTGAGCTGCTTGACTCAAAGTTTTCAGCTCGAATGAACAGTAAATAAGAACTCTGTGTCTCATGGTCCAGTGGTCGGGTAGTGGTGATTTCTCCAGTGAAAGGGTCCACTTCATAATGCTTATCAATGTTGCCATCTACAATATATCACATGGAAACATTTAGTCATCCTGTGTCATTTGATAAAATTGATTCTATATTTACCAACATTTTATGCAAGTACAGACAAATTGTGTTTCTGGTTATGACAACAGAAATTTTTTTGCCCCCATTGGTATTTTCTTCTCTAATTCTTTTCAACTTTTCACTTGTAATTAGATACAAAGACATTTTTCTACTATATATGTAAGTCATCATTTTGCCCAATAAATAGATTTCCCCTTCAAAACTGTTGAGTTCCTGTCTAACAACCAAATGCAAGTCCTAAATTTGTCAAGCCTAATGACAGCTCTTTCAGCTGAAATATATTATTTTGTATTTTCATACCAATAATGTAGTATCTGGAGTCTGCATTTGGTCCAATGTCCAAATCTATAGCATTGACCTTTCCCACAAATTCTCCTGCAGCTTGATTCTCGGTTACCTCAAATCTGTATGGTATTACGCAACAGTTCTATGGGAAAACAAAAAAATTATAAATGCTGACTAAATGCTAACATGATCAATGCAAGGTAAATGGCAAACAAGTATTAAATGCAGAATTCAAGAAAATATATTGATTGATTCAAAGGCGTTGACTTCTACCCAGACTTCTAACCTGATATTGAGGGAACTCCGGGTCATGATCATCCACGTCTTGGATCGTGATGTTGAGGAATATTGTTGACCTGTAGGATGGCTCTCCATGATCTTCAGCATATAATTGAACCTGAAACAGGACAACATTTGCTACTTTTGCTGGTATTTTTTCTTTTCACAAAACATTAAAGAGCTTGAAGCATTTGCTTGTGTCTAATGGAAAGCCTATTTTTTGCATCACTACTCAAGTCAGCATCTGAGCCAAGATCACCTCAGCAAAAGCTTGTCTTGAAATTACACCAAATTATTTTGTCTGCATAACATCTGCAGTTTCATGTCAGTATGACTTGTGCATTGATTGAGAGGGGAATATTTTCTGTCATTCTTTCTGTCTACTTGATCTTCTCTGAAGCTACTGGTCAGAGCTCTTAGCAATTAGTAGGAAAAATATTGTATTTTCAGATGGCCAATTCTATCTTTTTTCCATTAGACTCTCCAAAATCTAGTAGCTATCATTGAGTTTTCATGGCATACTGAGTTTGTTTTCATGGAGGCTGCCATTTTGAATAACATTATAAATATTAGCCAATCATAATTGAGACAGCAAGTTGGGACAAAATTCAATATATAACATGCATTTTGATTGGTTAAAATTATTATCTCATCACGTCTGCTCTGGGAAAGGATTTAAATTTATGAAGCAATTTCCAGAAAATGTTTACATTACAAAAAACAGTAATCAGCATAGCTCTAAGGGGACAGGACGTGTAATAATGACAATTATTTACATATTTAGCCTGGTTCTCTCTCCACAGCTGCTTTAGCTCTTTGTCATGTTTTCATTTGAGAGTATCAGATCATACTCACAATGTAAAAGCTCTGAGTTTCTCTGTCAAAGGTCCTCTCAGCACTGATAATGCCGGTGGCAGAGTTGATCTCAAAGTCTGGGGTTTTCAAAGTGTCCTCACCATCGTATATAAATCCATATCTGACTTCACCATTAACACCCTCATCTTTGTCCTCGGCTTTCACATATGTGACTATCATTCCTGGATAGCCAAACTGAAATGAATACCATAGATTACAAATTTTATTACTGGATACCGACTATATAATACTAAATACAACATCTATTTTCTTGTGGTTACACCAAGGAACGATAAAAGGTAGGACTCTTTAGTTTAGAATTATACATATTAGGACAACTAAAACTTCAATGGAGAATTTAAAATGAAAATAAGGTATTATTCTTCTTTTTAAAGAGGTATTTTCTTGTTATTTTATATGCCATTTAACCTGAAAGAATGCATGCTTCATTCTCTTCGTTTCCATTATTCCCAAAAGAAATCTTTGTAATGTCAACTTAGCAATGGTTGGGGTTGTCCTTTTATAACATGTTGTTGATACTTGTCTTTTCAAGAAAGATACATTTTTAAAGATTTTTGTTGTTGTAAAAATAGATTTGTATTATATATAAAGTTCTCTTACTTCTGGTGTACTGACAGTTTCATTGCTGTACCTAGGAACCTTCCACACTGGAGGTCCATTATTTGCATCAACAATATTTATGATGACCCTGGCTTGATTGGTCAATCCAGGTTCTCCTTCATCTCGGGCCTCCACTGTCAGGTTGTACTGACCACTCTGGCCCCGCACGTCACCCGAAGTAGTGATCTCCCCAGTGGCTTTGTCGATTGTAAATAAACCTGAAATGGACATCAAGACAATGAGATGCAAACCAATGGCTCTATCACTTCTTGTATATATTAGACTCTATGTGTAAACATGACATCTTTATCATTTCATATTATTTGCATAACATTACCCTTGTCATTTCCTCCAACTATGAAGTAATAGACTTTGCCATTATTTCCCTCATCAGCGTCAGCGGCTGTGATGGTGACCACAGAAGTTTGTGGTGGTACTGTCTCCACCACTGTACCTTCGTAGGAAGGCTGGTCAAACATTGGCCGATTGTCATTGTAATCCATCAGTGTGAGATAAAACTGCAACATGCAATGCTGTGAAGTTAGTCTCCCACATAATATCATTAAAGTGACATAAATTACCTATACATATTCATTGTATAGAACATGGTATGCTTGAAATTTTAGACTTATTAGATAAATTATGCATATTAGATGACAATATATCTATAATATGAGACTTACTGGTACAGATGAGAATCTTCTAACATTAGGGTTTCCTGGGCTATCATATGCTCTCACTATTGAGGATATTGTTTTTGTTGTCTCACGATCTAATGGAGCTGGGTTTTTTATCGTTACCCAACCCTGAAATGTGAAAATTCAATACTAAGTTGTATCTTGGAGTATAATGAATGGAGTTGTGACGTTGTAGTTTGTGTGCATGACGTCATAGCAACCCATTGTTACAAACAATGGGATACATTGTTACAAACAATGGGATAGTTTCTCTTTGAAGTGATGTGCGTTACCGCCAATTTTTTTAGCTATTTTTGAGTTTTTGAATTTTAAAGAAAGAATCATTATTTCATAATGAATAGGTTTTGGGGAATCTAATAGTGAAATTTTGGATATTTTTAACTGAATAGGCTAAACAAAAGAATTGTTTTTTTTTTTCAAAAACCACAAGCTTTTTTGTGAGAATATCAGATTTTAGGGGGTAAAAGTGTTGTATCAATGTGAAATGACCTTGCTGGGCAAATGCTAGGTAAATGGAATGGATGCATATATTGGCAGATTTGAAAATAGTATCAAAGGAAAGATGTTTTCCCAATTAAAAAAATGATACATTGTATAGGCCTGCCAATTGATGCGTTGGTGGTATAAACTAAATGTGAACGTTGTGCAAGTTGTCTAAATTGTGTGATATTTCAGGTAAATCAATGCATTTGTACTGAGCTCTTTGCAGGTTGGGCGGGTGGTGTGGAAATCCCTGACATGAACGTTTCTAAAACGTTATAGAATTGTCTACACTTGGAATAGAGAATTAAGATTTATATCTCCATAATCAGTGGAGAAAGTAGAACATTTCACTCGCGATATGTTTTGGTCTAATTACTGTCTATGATGGGTCAAAATTGTCACAATGTTTAATAACGTCACATTCTTCAGGTTTTCGGCTCATATGGCATCATAAGACACAATGGTTTGGCGGTAACGCACATTGCACCTTTGATCTCATGGCGTCACAACTCCATTCATTATACTCCAAGGTTGTATTATGTGGCATCATACAAAAAATCATATAAAAAATAAATGTAAGCATGTTTCTGTGAGAAGAAAATGAGATTTATAACGTTTGATTGACAATATTAGAACTAAAGTGAAATATGATAAACATATGGCTTGCAATGAAGAGAAAATTTGATCACTTATTATATAAATGATGGTAACTCACAGTGTCCGGGTCAATGGCTAAGGCTCCAGAGGCATCATCTATTGAATACTTGACCACTCCATAGTCACCAAGGTCGCGGTCAGTGGCGCTGACCTTGGTAACTGTCTGACCTGTAACTGCAGCTTCGCTTATGTCAGAAGTATAGGAAGGCTGAAATAAATACCTCCATGTCAATTATACTTTAATACACATTTTGATGTTTAAACTTGTTGGTTGCTCCAGCCAATCTAATTATTTATACTTCTCATTTATTTATATAATTGATATATCAGTAACTGTATGAAAATATCTGTTGAGTGAATTTCTCTCAGTATGCTAGTCTCAGTATGCAGTTACAATCAATTCTGCTGAGCCATTAATTGCAAAAAATGATATGTTATGATATTTCAGCTCGATGACAAAATACATGTCTTCAAACATCACTTACCTGTACAAACTGTGGGGTTTCATCATTGATGTTGACCACCTGGACCCTGACAGTGGCCGTGGAGGAGAGAGAAGGACTACCACGGTCTGTGGCCACGACCACAAAATCTACCTGCTGTACCGTTTCATAATCCAGCCGCCGAGCCACTGTCACCACACCTGCATGCATTAAACCAGCAGATGTGAGATACAGCGAGGTCAGGTCCTTAACTAAACAAATCTAAATTGTTGCTCAAATTGAAAGTTTTTTTCCTAAAACCTAATCTGGAGAGATAGTTTCAAAATATTAAGGAGAACTCTTTTATATTCCATGCAGGACTTGAGTTTCTCACTTACCGGTCTGGTCATTGATCTGGAATAGAACTCCAGGGTTTGTTGTTATGAAATATCTGGATATTCCATCATTGTCAGGGTCAGTGGCTACAATGGTTGTGACATAATACCCCGTCTCCAGTTCCTCTAATACAGTCAGGTCTATATATGGGTCATTCTCTGTCCACCCATTAGAGAACACAGGGTACCGATCATTGATATCTGTTATAGTTATGATCAGTGTGGCTACAAAAAGACAAGAAAATTATATCAATAACTATGCCGCTAAAATAGATGGATGTTGAATATCGAAATTGATGTGAGGATGGGACCAGATTGTCTAATTTGATGTATTCAGGAAGTATTCTTACCTGTTGCTGTTTGGTCCGGACCTCCATTATCATCTCTCACCTGAACTGTGAAGGAAATCTGACCAACTACATCTCTGTTCAGGTCTGAGTTAACTTTAACATCACCAGTTACCGGATCAATCCTGAACATGTTCTGGAAATGAAAGGGCAATATAAAAACTCTACTGTGATTACTACATACAATGCATTATTTGAAAATCTATCTTTTCTTTCTCATAATAGGTGGCTGAATGGATTGATTCTGAGTGTCCGAAATAACTATTTTCCTCCAGTTTTAATGTTGGTTGAATTTGATAAACTAATATGATTTTTTTTAGTAATAATTTGATTGAAGTTGAATAGTTTCCTCTTCATTACCATTGAATATCTTACCTTATATCCTGTGTTAGAGCTGACTTGGGCACCAAATTTATCCCAGGCTGTGGTCGGTTCCACAAACTGGTAGCTGAGGCTGGGGAAATCATCAATGTCATAGGCTCTCATTTGATACACAGAATATCCTATGGGATCATCTATAAAATATAAAAGTACCATATAATTACCTACTCTGTTCTGATTTGTTTGTAGAATATATATTAAGCTGTTATGCGTGGGACTTTTTCTCTGTAGATTGATCATATCAAACCATCCTCCTAATTTATGCCTAGATTGTTTTCAGTGGATTAATACACTGCAGATAAAGATTTTGGTATATTGTTACTTATTCTCACATTATGTTCTCTGTTCAGTGAAGCAGGATTTGGGAACTTACTTTCAGGCACATTCTCTCTGTGTATAGAGGTTAGGAAGTAAGGTTTCATGTTGTTGGAATCTCGTATATTCACCACTACCTTGGTCGTCGCAGATCTCTGAGGTTTCCCTTGATCCTCCGCTATCACCTGAAGATTACAAGGAAAGGCAAGAATGTTTTAACATGCTTATCATTTTATGTTCAAGATAACAGGTATATGAGGATGGTGAACCATGAAAGATTTTTTTGTCCTCAGAATGTTATTGACCACTGATGCTAATCTCTCTACATTTATGGAAACAATAAAGTTATCAATACATGATCAAGAGAGTGTGAAGCAATGACATAGAGAGTGTGAAGCAATGGCTTAGAGAGTGTGAAGCAATGGCTTAGAGAGTGTGAAGCAATGACTTAGAGAGTGTGAAGCAATGGCTTAGAGAGTGTGAAGCAATTGCTTAGAGAGTGTGAAGCAATGGTTTAGAGAGTGTGAAGCAATGGCTTAGAGAGTGTGAAGCAATGACTTAGAGAGTGAAGCAATGACTTGGGACTCTGAAGCAATGGCTTAGAAAGTGGGAAGCAATGGCTTAGAGAGTAGAACGCAATAACTTAGAGAGTGTGAAGCAATGGCGTAGAGAGTGGGAAGCAATGGTCTAGAGAATGGGAAGCAATGGCTTAGAGAGTGGGAAGCAATGGCTTAGAGGGTGTGAAGCAATGGCGTAGAGAGTGTGAAGCAATGGCTTATAGAGAGTTGAAGCAATGGCTTAGAGAGTGTGAAGCAATGACTTGGGACTCTGAAGCAATGGCTTAGACAGTGGGAAGCAATGGTCTAGAGAATGTGAAGCAATGGCTTAGAGGATGTGAAGCAATGGCTTAAAGGGTGTGAATCAATGGCTTAGAGAGTGTGAATCAATGGCTTGGAGAGTGAGAAGCAATGGCTTAGAGGGTGTAAAGCAATGGCTTAGAGGGTGTGAAGCAATGGCTTAGAGAGTGTGAAGCAATGGCTTAGAGAGTGGGAAACAATGTATAACAAACTCCACCAGAGGGCGACGTGGTGAACCTATCACCTCTGTACAAGGTGCCTTTTTGTGCTGGTTCAGCACATCCACCAATTTTTATGTAATTGTCCATCTTACTTATTTTTTTTCTTAAATTGTACTCAGATTGGTATATTATGATATATTTCACCCTTAATACAAAATTTTGTGCATGTAGAAACAACTATTACGAGAAATAAAACTTGGAACTACTTTCTCAACCGGAGGAGCCATTTCCTGGGGTAGTGATAAGGCGGAACCACAACAAAGATGGCCGCTTTGTTTACAATTTGAATTCTCATAATCTTTTATACTTTTGGTCAATATAACCAACAAAAAATGTTCAAATGTTAACAAATGAACTCAAATACATCTCAAGGCAACTTCATATTTGATATTAAGAGATGTTAATACGTCAATCACATTTACAACACACTGACAGTTCTTGAGCACATGGCCAGTAAAAGTAGTACCGGAGGAATATTAATCTGGGTTGGCCAGAGGTAATAGTTTGCGTGTGCCTCTGGTGGACAGTGTGAATGTATAAGTGAACTTGAAGCAATGGCTTAGAGGGTGTGAGAGTGTCTCATACGTACCGTCATGTCGTATCTGTCCTTGAGACTGTAATCAAAGCTGGAGCCAGGCGCAGTTGTGATTTGACCAGAGATGTCATCAATGACAAACTGTGAGAGGGAACCTCCAGTGATACGATAGCGCACCTGGCCATTGTTTGTGGAGGAAGGGTCGTTGTCAGAGGCTGACACTCGTACAACAGGGGTCCCTGGGGAACATCAAATAATAGGATATTTTGAATTAAGACACAAATAGAATAATCATAGTCAGGGAATGTTTTAATGTAAGATTAAAAAGTTGTTTTTACAGTGGCATCAGATGGTTTGACATTAGCATATAATAATGTTTACTTCAGGATCAAATGTTTTGACATAAGCATCTGGATGTGGTATATATTGCCTTGTTCTTGCAAGGTCTCAGTTGATGATATAAAAACTTCTTCAAACAATAAAAGATCCACTGCGCTCAGTTGAAAACCTATGCTTGTCCCTGGTATGATAGATATGTGCAGACTTTTCTGTGCCTGTGTTAGGGGTGTGTCAGATATGGTGTGTGACAGTACCTGGGGTGGTCTCCTCGTTTATGGTGGCCTGATAGTTACTAAGGAAGACTGGTGGATGGTCATTGCCGTCCTGAATAAGGTGGAAAATATTGTCAAAAATTTTAACATTATGGAAAAGGTTCCAACACAAGTAAGGTAGATAGACAGGGTGTTCATCAAATTGTAGAATACCTTGTATCTTTCCTCCAATAATATGTGAACATTTTGAATAGCAAAATTCTATTTCAAGTCCTGTGTTGCACTTTGTAGAAATTATTGGTATTTTATGCTTGAATGAATCAGTTAAATGCATAAAAAATACACATGTATTGTAAACATTTTTTCTTTTTAGAAATATTGTTTATGAGAATTTCTCAAATACTTACATTGACATAGATATATACATCAGCTGTTGCAGGGTACAGACCATCATAAGCCCGCACTGTCAGTCGAAAGCTTTATAAACAGAACATGATCATATAAATGATACGGTCTTCATTCAAATCAAAGTTCTTTAGTATCAAATCCAATTTGAGGACACAAAATTGAAGATAGATTACTCAATAGATTACTATCAATAAATTGTCCCTAAATATAATTCTTGGACATTATAGAAAGATTTTCCAATCATAATAAATTTTAGATGTGATTAAAATATGTCACACATAAATATTACCGGTATATCAACATTCACGGGAAGGTTGTATGATCACATTCTTTATGCTGGTGATCCCTCACCTTGGAAACTGGTTTATTTAGTGATGGGATTAGAAGTAACTTTTTGGTGAATATCTGTTAGGAGGAGATTCATTATCCTTATATACTTACTATCCATCTGGAGTAGATTCATAATCCACATCTCTTGTAGATGTGATTACTCCATTATCTCTTCCAATCTGCCACACTCCGGCAGTGTTACCAGACACTATGCTGTATTCTATCCTCGCATCTACATCATCGTCATAGGCCTGGAACAAGCCAAAACAAAAACTTATTACTACAAATGTATAAGGCTTCAAATAATCTAGAGTCATGAAAACAAAATGCAAATATTTAAATATTGGATGAACTGATGTGATATTTAAATATTGGATGAATTGATGTGCAAATGTAATGGACTAATGCCAGCAAAGAAGAGAAATGTAGATCTGCTATTACAAATGGCAATACAAAAGTGAATATAAAATAAGGCTTTATCTATTATAATTCAGACCATAAGAGAAAGCACCAGACTTGGAGAGACTTAATCTGGTTACCAGCCAGTGTGGGGGATTAATAATAATGGGAGGGTCTGGTAACATCTGCTCCGTCAGCTTACCTGCACAATAATGGGAGGGTCTGGCTCCCTCTGCCCTTCAGCTTACCTGCATAATAATGGGAGGGTCTGGCTCCCTCTGCCCTTCAGCTTACCTGCACAATAATGGGAGGGTCTGGCTTCCTCTGCCCTTCAGCTTACCAGCACAATAATGGGAGGGTCTGGCTCCCTCTGCCCTTCAGCTTACCAGCACAATAATGGGAGGGTATGGTAACATCTGCCCTTCAGCTTACCTGCACAATAATGGGAGGGTCTGGCTCCCTCTGCCCTTCACCTTACCTGCACAATAATGGGAGGGTCTGGCTCCCTCTGCCCTTCAGCTTACCTGCATAATAATGGGAGGATCTGGCTCCCTCTGCCCTTCAGCTTACCTGCATAATAATGGGAGGGTCTGGTAACATCTGCCCTTCAGCTTACCTGCACAATAATGGGAGGGTCTGGTAACATCTGCCTTTCAGCTTACCTGCATAATAATGGGAGGGTCTGGCTCCCTCTGTCCTTCAGCTAACCAGCACAATAATGGGAGGGTCTGGCTCCCTCTGCCCTTCAGCTTACCTGCACAATAATGGGAGGGTCTGGCTCCCTCTGCCCTTCATCTATGAATGATGTATAGTTGCGCCGCTCAAATATCGGAGGGTTGTCATTAACGTTGTTCACATTTACAATGATGTCAGTGGTGTTGTATCGGCCCTCTCCAAAGCTGTCTTTTGCCATAAGTTTGAACCTGTATACTTTCTTGGCTTCATAGTCTATACAGTTGCCAGAGCCAGGAGTAGCACATGGCTTCAGAGATATAGCTCCTGTCTTGAGATTTACTGTGAACCTGACATGCAAAAAAAACCCAACTAAATATTTATTTATAAAGAACCATATCATTATGTCCTGTTGTTTTGAAGCCAACATCCAATATAACAATGTCTGTTAAGTTGCTTACCAGTGTGGCACTTAACAGAGAATTAACTAGTGTGGAACTCAACAGATAATTAACTAGTGTGGCACTCAACAGAGGATTAACTAGTGTGGAACTCAACAGATAATTAACTAGTGTGGCACTCAACAGAGGATTAACTAATAAGTGTGGCACTCAACAGATAATTGACTAGTGTGGCACTCAACAGAGGATTAACTAGTGTGGCACTCAACAGAGAATTAACTAGTGTGGCACTGAATAGAGAATTAACTAGTGTAGCACTGAACAGAGAATTAACTAGTGTGGCATTAAATTAATCACATTGACAAGGAAGCTGAATAGAAACAAATTGATGTTATTTATATAAAAATTGTGATCCCTATATTTTGTCAAGTTATTTGAAAAGTTGTTTTCACTAGATACATACCATACTGAGTCCAGACCAAATAGCCTATAGCGGATACTAGATGCACCAAATGGTTCACTTAAGTCCAAATCATTAGCCTGAAACAATATGAAATTTCTACCATCAGCTCTGCATGTCCCTCATTGTTTTATTAATGAGCAAGCTTTGTCCTCTGACCAAATGGTATTTCCACTTTCCGGGTAGGATTCTATGGTGCTGCTTTTTGCTGGGTAAAAAAGACTTGGCTTACTGGAATTTATAGCTATATTGAAAATTAACCTTTGTCATAAGAAGTCAAAAACCCTTGAAAAAAGTGCTTCATTTGTGTCTGTTTGATGTAATGTGACAAAGTCTGCCTCTTAATTTCACAATTTTGAATATCATTTATCATATATCTTTTAGATAACAAATGTGCGAATGTATATGTTTTTTTATGTATATTCTGATTTCAGAAAATAAAAAAAAAGACTTCAAACAAGGATTGAAATAAATAATTTCAGTTTTGCAAAAAGGAATATGAATGAAGACAAGAAAGTCAAAGATGGTATAAAATTAATGTAATTGAATTATTCCAGATAACTTACTGTGACTGTCATTATTGTTGGACCTGCAAAGTCAGACTCATCTATTGTGGCTTCATAAGTGTTTTGATGGAAGTAAGGCCAGTTATCATTGTCATCCTGCAGGTTGATGTACACGATGGCGCCACTCTCTAGCCTGGCTTCTGTCCGCGTCTCCTTTGCTATCACCTGGGTTACACATAACATTAACTTTCATGTTAACATCTTTTACATTTTGGATAGAAAAAGTCTTTATTTATGCTGAGTTTGGCAGATGGAAAAATTTATTTGGCATAGAATTTTCAATTATGATAGTCCTCATATAGTGCAATGTCTGTTTGTCAAAGTGATTTTGGATAAAATTCTCACGTTGAGTGTGTAGCCGGTGAGGCCCTGGTCATAATCTGTGACTGCATTGTCCTTCACCTCTATGAAGGCAGTGAGCGAGCCATTTCCTCTGTTTGGATATATTTCAAAAATGTCTCTCATACTTGGATCACGAATAAACACCTCAAACTCAGCATTGATTCCCTGAAAACAGAAATTCACTCGTAAATAGGAAATATTGAAACTAGAAGTCTATTTTGTTAAGAAATTTTCATTCTTGATATTTCAAAGATCAAGGATTATTAGTCAGTCATCTACTCAGCATCACAGAGGCAGTATTCAATTACTACCTCTGCAGTCATTGCCCTATATTTGATACCATTCTAAATTTGGAATTCCCCAAGTTATAAATACTTGCCTTGCTCACAAAAATATCATTAAATCTGAATTGACAAACATCAGGTTATAAATGGTAATCAGGTGTCTGACACATAAACCGACTAATCAGTACAGCTGTCAGAACAAAACAGAATGACTTGCAGTCTACTCTGTGCGCACCTTTATACCTTTGGTGGCGGGGACTGATATGATAAAGAACTCCTGCTATGGAGGGTAAGGTATCAGTCAGCTGCTGGAATTGTGCAAACTTGGATTGCGACTTCAAAAATATAAAAGATATATATACTGGACTGAGTTACAGAATATGTGTTTTACTGGAAAGGCAAAAAAGTTATTTAATTACAGATGTCACCTAAAAACAAAATCTTTTTCTCAGATGACAATTTTTGGATTGTTATAAGCACATTTTTCAACAATGTTAATGTTACCTGGTAATGAACATGGTTTTCTGTACTTTGTGACAATGGTTACATAAGCACATGTTGAATATTAATTTCAGTGTTGAATATCAGTCTGAGTGAATAGAGACAGAGGGATAACTTACGCTATCTTTGTCTGAGACAACAAGCTGAGATCCAGCCAGCTGGGTCCCTGCTGCATTCTCCACCATGTCCACATATATTTCTGTCTTTTCAAATACGGGGGGATTGTCATTAACATCGTTGAATCTGATGGTGAGGGTAGCTCTGGTAGAAGAGTCCTGTCCTCCTCCCATCTCAGATGCCTAAAACAACAGTAGAAATTGGTAGAAAAAACCCACAAATTTGCTGGCCATTGCCAAAAGTTCCTTTATTAAGGCAAGAGCATAAACTTGAATCTGAACTCTGGTTGTTCAAACTAATTGATCAGATACGTAAAGTATTCCTATTCATTTCCATGATGGCACATTTAAATGTACCAGGGAGTTGAAATTGTGACCAAGGGCACATTGGTTACCTGAACTTCTAGTTCAATATATCCATTAGCCAGATAAGTGTTGTCTCTACTTAGGAAGGTATTGGCCCTGATGACGCCTACACCTTGTATGGTCTGTATGGTGAAGAGATCGTAAGGATCTGAAAGTGAAAAATGTGTTTTTGTGAATAACAAAAAATAGCCTGTTAAAATTGTTAACTATTTTAGAATAATAACAACGAATGATACAAAGCTTGTTTGAAGGAAGCTTACTTATTACGAGACTGTAAGTAATAGGTCTGGGGTCTCCACGGTCGCCATCTATGGCGGTGACAGATATGACCTTTTCACCAAAACGAACATTCTCATTTATTGTGGTGGACAGAGCACTGATGAAAACTGGTGCGGTGTCTTGTCGATCAGTAACTTGAATATCCACGAGTTGTGTTTTTGAAAATTTACCATCCTACAACCATGTAAAGCAATGTTTATTTTATATGGTGAAATGAGAAAAAAAAACAATCATAAAAAAATAATAGCATATTAACAGAATGATAATATTTGAGAAAAATTTTTTTTCTGTCACACATGAAATTACTTTCATTAACTTACGAAGGTTGTAAGATAGATCTGGTAGGAAGACTGCCTCTCGTAGTCAAGACTGGTAGACAGTATGAGCCATCCATTGTAGCGCTGGTTAGTTCCAACTCCTTCCACCAGGAAGATGTTGCATGGATCAACCTCTGACTGGTAACATAAAAACAGTCACATTGTGAAAAGTAACACATGATGCCAATGGATATCGAATCAATTTTTTTACAAGTGTCTTAAATCAAACTTTAGATTTCTATAATATTTACCCCTTCATTCTGGCCCCGCACACATTCCACAGTGAGGGGGTTATTGATAGTATCTTGATCCTCAACAGCTATGGGGTAGACGCTTGTTCCAGCAGGGTCATTCTGAAACAGTGCAGAGATTGTATAACAGGAGGCAGGCTGGCAAAATGAGCGTTCTTATTTACATCAGCTAAAGAAAGCACATCAAGTAAATAAGGATATTACAGAAAATTAAGATTAGAATGCTCATGTGGATATTATTATTGAGCAGTTGATATAGACTTGTTTGTTTCCAGCATAAGAAATATTCAGAATGTTATAAAAGATTGCCAGAATGAATTTTTATCTTAAAATTTCAGACTAAAAATTACTGCTATGCATAAGCATGGACTATACATTTTGATTTTGCCACTCTTCCCTTGAAAAAAGCCTCCAGGGTTGAGTTAACAATTATGCTTGTGTGGTGCACTTGATACTGGAGGTGCCCATGATTCAACAACTATAGTAAGACTAATTGGTTGAGCCAATTCAATGAAGTACTATATAAGAATGTCTAAGCACCATCTTATCCAAGAACATTTGAGTGGAAACTGCGGAGATCTTGTGTAACTGAAAACCTTCAGGCCTATTTCTAGCCATTGATATTAGTAAGAAACTAAATATATTGTGCTTATTTACTCTTTGACAACATTTTATCTTGGTCTTTTAATAGAGTATTAGTTTGATGGTATAGCAATGTCTATAGTAGAGCAATGTCTGTGGATTGTCTCTAGAAACGTGGACCATTTATTGTAACAGATTGACTATAAGGAATCATTATAAAAGTAATAGAAATGCATTGAAAGCATTTCGGAAAAATAACTTTAGATTCCTGATTAATAGAGAAATCTGTTGCTCTCATATATTCACTTATTTACTGTTACTATAATAATAAATTGAGAATTGATGATTAAAAACAGGAGAATTTAAAAATCATTTTCATTTGTTTTGATTTATAATTCTATTTCTTCCTTTCTGTGTCCAGACAATAAGACGGGACTAAGTAGGGAGGAAGGATTGTGCCCAATCTGCTCTATTTCATCTGGAACTATTCTAGTGTTTTGGAGTGTCATCTGTATACCCTCTCCAGATAAATCTATGTATTGTTCGGTGGCCAACATAGAAACTTTTGGGCTTGAAACTATTTAAAGCTTGGATATATACAGTGCTCAAGTATATGTCCCCATCTCTAATTGACTTTAAATCTTGCTTGTATAAGTTTTCTTATTTCATAGCATCACATTATCAATACAGTGATAGGGATAATCATTTTAATCTTGAAGATACCTTGAGATTGGTTTGGTTATAAATGTTTAAAAAAAATTAAGATTAGAAATTTTCATGAAATGATAAGGATTTGTTTCGTGCCATCATCCAAAGAAAAATACGATGACTTGCAGATATCGTGGAGATAAACCACTGACCTCTGGAATGGTGGCTGAGAAAGCTCCCACAAAGGTTGGCTCTTCATCATTGACATCGGTCACTCTCACTATGGCTGATCTTTTACTCTGTAAATAAACATATATGCTCCTTCTTTAGGTTAACATCTGACATAATTTCTGACCTAAAAATATAAAGAAGTATCAGGCATATTCTTTTTGGAAAATGAAAAAATAAGTCAAATATTTTACCGTTGTAGTGCCGT
This sequence comes from Amphiduros pacificus, assembly GCA_949316495.1. Lineage (NCBI taxonomy): Eukaryota > Metazoa > Annelida > Polychaeta > Phyllodocida > Hesionidae > Amphiduros > Amphiduros pacificus. The sequence continues at coordinate 31,333,204 of OX439002.1, forward strand.
CCGATAGACTAATGTTTACTCGGATTTCTCGGTCTGTCTGAAATTTAAAAAAATGAATATATCAGTCACTGTCATATATAGATGTTGCTGAGTTTCTTATGAATTGAATGAAATAATTTACATAAGAATAGTTTTTTTCACACAGTGATAAAAAATGAAGAATAATAAGTTGTGTTTGGCTGATGCTCACTCCTCTACTTCATGCCTCTGCTTGGAGAGTGCTGAAAAGCTTGGTAACAGTCAGCATTTGTGGTAAAACACAATTATTCCCATAACTGTGTGGCATCTTATGTGTACATTTCAAACAAACCCTTGTGAAAAACCAGCATGAAATATCAAATTCGCTTTCTTACTTGCCAATCTATTTAAATGTCAAAGCCTTTATATATCTTTAAACAAATGTTATAAGTTGAGATGGAACTCAGACAGAGCTTAGCATATTTCAGTTGCTCTTTCCAGTGTTAAGAATGACAACGATGTCCGTTGTGGGATGTACTGGGTGCAGTTAGTTTTTTACAAGGTATGTTCTGTCCCAAAGGTTCCCCCCTGTGAGCTATTAAGAACCCACAACAGATCCTGTACTGTGCAGTGATACTCGGCACTATTTGCCATGACGTGAATAGTCTATATTGTTCTGGTTGCTTATTAGTATTCCTCCACCTGACTGGATGTCAATGTAAGCCCCACACATGCCGATCACCTTCTTATGCCTCATATATCTATCCAACATATGGACAGATTGTATTTTGCTTTGTTGTCTCTTTCAAAACACTATTGAAAAAAAACCTATTTTGTATGTATTTTTAGCATAACATATTCATTTTGGATAAGCTAATGTGATGCCAGCAATATTTTAATAAAATCCAACAGTATTTGGAACAAGGATTAATTGAAAAGTGATTTAAAGTAAAAAAAACTAGAACAAAATTTCTTTGTGTCTCTAATTTTGTCCAGATGTAATTTCAGATATTTCTTGCAACTAAAGCGTATCATTTGCCTTACCAACATTACTTGTCAATTTACTTTCATCGTGTAAGGTGTAATGTTTTTTTTTGTGACTAATAACTAATGCTATAATTAATTGACTGTGTGCATTCTGTCTCAAAATTAAATAAGGCCTTAGATATGGCAAAGGCCCAGTGTGTTGTGAGGAAGGAAGGTCTTAAGATATAGCATCGGTCCTTTCTGTTGTGTAAAAGAAAGGTGTCATAAAAGGTTCTGTGTGTTGTTTTGAAGGAAGGTCTAAGGAATGGCATGGAGCCTGTCTAATTTTGGAAACAAGGCTTCAGTTATGGCATGGTTCCTGTCTATTGTGAGAAAGCAAGGTCTCAGACATTGCATTAGCCCTGTCTTATGAGACCTTCCCAGTGCAGCTGGGGTGGTGATGAGCAAAGCAGGGCATGTTGACTTTGGTGCCCAGGCTTAGGTAGTTGTCAGAAGGTCACCTTATATTTACATACACATGACGCTTTCTAGTTCCCCATACACTTGGGGCAAGAACAATTATGTTTACATGTTCCAATTGTGACATCAAATGCACTATTTTCGTCTTCCGATCAGCATACAAGATTTTAAGCCAGCTGCTGTTTGCAGTGGGATTTGTGTGGGAGGGAATTTCTCTGGGCTGTTGTAACTGATCTCCCTATATTTAAAAGTACAAGTGACTACCAGGGTAAAAATAGAGGGTACCAAGGCTTGATAAAAACTGATAATTCATATAACCAGGAATATATCGTCCCAATTTCTGCCACTTAGACTTATGCAATGCATGCTATTTTAAGGTGATGTGTAACACCATAATAATGAAAAGGATTAACTAGAAAACATTAAATAAATACATTTCAAGTTCAGAACACTTTACAATAAGTAGGTTATTCAATGTCACATTTTAGCAGAAAGTTTTTATCATCAAGTTTGATTCAGGGTGCTACAAAAAAAATCAAAGTATTCATAATAAAAGAATGCTGCATGTGTTAGGGCCACATGGCACAACATGCCTGGACTAACATATAGAGATATTCTCCACCTGATTTTCCCATCTCCATGCTACTTTTCTCCACAGTCTGGTCAACAACAATAGAAAATAATTACCTGACAATATATTATCACTTGGGAAAATTCTGTTTGGTTTTGTATGTGCGTGGGATACATGGAAAGGGCTGGTTGTAGACACAAAAAGAATTTCATGCTCTGATAAATGTGATGTTTTTAGATGAAGCAAGAAGACATTCAAGAAATTTTATTGATGCGCTATAAAGAATTAAGTTTGCATTTTCATCTTTCTTCCATCAGACTTACATAATCACTTTCCATGACTTCATTTATCACCCCACCTTTACCATATAATACACTCTTTATATTTTGTTTATATAATTTCAGTTTTAATTTCAAGCTATCCTATCATTTCTTAACTTTTATCAGCTGTAAAATTTGATGGATATGTTGACAACAAGCTTTTCAATATTGAGTTAATATATGCTACAAGATCAACTGTGGAAAGACATTTTGAATATAATTTCATAGTTACAATATAAATGCGTGCAGAGTACACACATCTTTGGCGAACCTCACATGGTGCAGAGGTATTGATATTGTTTCCTTTTGTATAATGCAATCTATTATCAAAGAATACACTATCTTACAAAGGGAGATAATAGTGCATGCTTTGTAATTTGTCTATGAATAATTAAATATGTGTACCAGTCTACTGTATATTATAACAATAATATGTTAGCATTTTGTAGGCTATGGGGTTAGTTCAAAGAATGGTGTGAGACCCAAGATTTATATGACCATTTTACAATGGGGCTCCAGGTATATGCCAATATGACCATCTCACGATGTGGCCCAAGATATATGCCCATCTCGCTATGTGGCCCAAGATATATGCCAATATGACCATCTCACGATGTGGCCCAAGATATATACCCATCTCGCTATGTGGCCCAAGATATATGCCAATATGACCATCTCACGATGTGGCCCAAGATATATGCCAATATGACCATCTTACGATGTGGCCCAAGATATATGCCAATATGCCCATCTCGCTATGTGGCCCAAGATATATGCCAATATGACCATCTCACGATGTGGCCCATGATATATGCCAATATGACCATCTCAGGATGTGGCCCAAAATATATACCTATCTCACAATGTGGCCCAAGATATATGCCAATATGACCATCTTACGATGTGGCCCAAGATATATGCCAATATGACCATCTTACGATGTGGCCCAAGATATATACCCATCTCGCTATGTGGCCCAAGATATATGCCAATATGACCGTCTCACGATGTGGCCCAAGATATATGCCAATATGACCATCTTACGATGTGGCCCAAGATATATGCCAATATGACCATCTTACGATGTGGCCCAAGATATATGCCAATATGACCATCTCACGATGTGGCCCATGATATATGCCAATATGACCATCTCACGATGTGGCCCAAGATATATGCCAATATGACCATCTCACGATGTGGCCCAAAATATATACCTATCTCACAATGTGGCCCAAGATATATGCCAATATGACCATCTTACGATGTGGCCCAAGATATATGCCAATATGACCATCTCACGATGTGGCCCATGATATATGCCAATATGACCATCTCGCTATGTGGCCCAAGATATATGCCAATATGACCATCTCACGATGTGGCCCATGATATATGCCAATATGACCATCTCACAATGTGGCCCAAAATATATACCTATCTCACAATGTGGCCCAAGATATATGCCAATATGACCATCTTACGATGTGGCCCAAGATATATGCCAATATGACCATCTTACGATGTGGCCCAAGATATATACCCATCTCGCTATGTGGCCCAAGATATATGCCAATATGACCATCTCACCATGTGGCCCAAGATATATACCCATCTCGCTATGTGGCCCAAGATATATGCCAATATGACCATCTCACGATGTGGCCCAAGATATATGCCAATATGACCATCTTACGATGTGGCCCAAGATATATGCCAATATGACCATCTTACGATGTGGCCCAAGATATATGCCAATATGACCATCTCACGATGTGGCCCATGATATATGCCAATATGACCATCTCACGATGTGGCCCAAGATATATGCCAATATGACCATCTCACGATGTGGCCCAAAATATATACCTATCTCACAATGTGGCCCAAGATATATGCCAATATGACCATCTTACGATGTGGCCCAAGATATATGCCAATATGCCCATCTCGCTATGTGGCCCAAGATATATGCCAATATGACCATCTCACGATGTGGCCCATGATATATGCCAATATGACCATCTCACGATGTGGCCCAAAATATATACCTATCTCACAATGTGGCCCAAGATATATGCCAATATGACCATCTTACGATGTGGCCCAAGATATATGCCAATATGACCATCTCACGATGTGGCCCATGATATATGCCAATATGACCATCTCACGATGTGGCCCAAAATATATACCTATCTCACAATGTGGCCCAAGATATATGCCAATATGACCATCTTACGATGTGGCCCAAGATATATGCCAATATGACCATCTTACGATGTGGCCCAAGATATATGCCAATATGACCATCTCCCGATGTGGCCCAAGATATATGCCAATATGACCATCTCCCAATGTGGCCCAAGATATATGCCAATATGACCATCTCACGATGTGGCCCCAGGTATATGCCCTTATGAACGTTTCATCATGACCATTTATTTTTCGAAATTATATCTAAAGTGCTTACCTCATAGTCCAGTGGTTTCATAAGGTACACATTATTTGGAGAAACGAGTTGGAAGTACTGATTCTCAGATTCCAGCCCCCACACCAGCTCCTCTACAGGTGTGTCTGCATCAGTCCCTCCCAGCCTGTACACCAAGCCTGCATCATCCAACAACCCTGGCCAAGAAAACATCATTGATATATATGTATATATGTATATATATATATATATATATATATATATATATATATATATATATATATATATATATATATATATATATATATATATATATATATATATATATATTTTGATAAGTGATTGTATCTTAAAAAAACAAGTATATTGGAAAAGAAAACATCATTGATGAGTGCTACCCTCTTACAACCAGCCAACAACACTGGCCACTGATTCAGAGCCAACAACACTGGCCAAGCAAGATCTGTAACTTTTCAGTTTGACTTTATGGGGCAATCCTTTGAGGAGAAGATATAATATTTGATATATGTAGGCTATCATTCCAAACCTGATGGATTGCAACTAAGATATGATATCAGTAAAATGCAACTGAGACATGGTATTATCAAACGCTAATATAAATGCATATAGTAAGGGTTAATAATAATGTTTCTTACCAAATCTTCGATCCTCAGACAGGACGAGTTCCTCCATGTAATGTGTGAATTTTGGAGCATTGCTTTGTTCCTGACATGATACACCTTTAAAAAAATACCAGAAATTGTTCAATCAGCACAAATGGACAGCAAGTTCATAAATGATGTATTCAATATGTAATTTGAAACTTAAAAATATAGAAATATCTGAAGTTTGAAGTTGTGGTTTTTGGGTATCTGATTTTTGTTTAAATGCAGTGTATAAGTGCTTTTTTATTTTTATTTTCTATTTTCTATTTTTTGGTGGGGCTTGGGGGGGGGGGGGGTCCACAAAAGTCCACAAATTTTGGACTAAACCACTTCTAATTTTTTTTTTTTTGAGAGAGAGAGATTCTCATTTACAAAAATAATATAAAGGTCATATTTCAAGTTTTATTTTGTTGTATTTAAAATGATACTTTTTATTGTTGATGATTTTTATGATTTTAAGTGCTCAGATATTGGGGTTTTGATAAAGCAGAACAAAAGTATTTTTTACTAAAAAGTATTTTTTACTAAAAAATATCAGAATGAAATATTAAGTTCTTTAATATCAACCACTGATGCTAAAGAATCAAATGAAAAAAATCCAGAAAAATTCCACTCCGTGAAAGCTTTACTATCGCTGAAATTGAGATGGCAGAAAATAATATTACATCAGAATCAATTGCATTGGATTTTTAGCTTATTTGGTTTCCATATTTCTGTGTGCACATTTTACATAATAAGAGCATATCCATGTGATTGCAGTTTCTTCACTAAAGGTCGTGTATTTCCAGTCCCTTGATCAATAGCATTATTTCCTTTAAGCTGATGCTTTGGGGTAAAGTTGTATTTTGTGATTAATTTTTTCTTTGGTATAATATTTTGTGAGAAACTTAACACTGAGCAAAGCCATGAAATGATTAATAAGGAATTAATCCAGGCCTTTGTCCAAACCTCAAGATATACTATTTATCAAAAAAATAATTATATAGATATATTTAAAGAACTTACAAATTAGGAAATTTCTGTTAATTACTTTACACATATTTTATCATGTAGTAAAACAGTATGGTGCTTGCTTTGAAAATATGTCCAAAATATGCCAAGGTTTGGTCAATTAGGGAACTTACTCTCCTTATACGGTATCAGCAGAATTGTTGGACATCAACATACAAGTCTTCTATGATGTTAAATGGTTGCCATTCTTGGGATATTTTCCTTTGGCATAAATTCTACAGGTAGATTTGCCAAAAATATGATACACGCATGACACAGCATCTGCTGAAATCTGTGCTACTATAGAACTTAATGTAAGTTCATGTAATAAAATTGTCACCATTTAGAATTCTCCAAATATCTGTTGGTAAAAACTTGCATGAATAACTTGATATTTTGTTAACTTTCCTCAAAATAAAAAAGGTTGGGTTTGTTTAGGGCTTGGTTGTGGAGACAAGGAATGGAATTTGGCAAAAACAAAAATTGTCCATTTTACAGCATTATGACATCATGGGCACATATGTTCTGTGGAGTAACCCCCCTGTGTGGGAAGCATCACACAGGCTAATTCATTATGTGAAATAGTCCCATGTGCGTGGGAATGCTGCTAGTTTGCAATATTTAGCAAATGGTTCACATTATAATGTATTTTTTCCAGACAAAAAACATAGGTTATTCATTTATCAAAAATTACGAACTTAAATGATGGTAAAGCCAATAAATACATCACACTCTTTAAGAAATAAATTTTGTGTCAAAATCATTTTCTGTAGTAAAGGCAAGGATCCTCAAGAAGAGCTGGACTACGATCACAGTCCCTGGCCAATACCAACAACAGTTTCAATCTTATAAGATCTCTTCAGTTGGATCATTTGAATCAATGTCTGTTTTTGATTTTAGAATTGAAGGTCAGAAATTATCTATTTTTACATTCTTTAGTTGATCACTTGCATAAGGGGAAAGTAATCTAAAAAACAATACAAGTGATTTAAACCAAGCAAATAAGGCCAACTATCAGTTATGCCACTTCAGATTCTTTAACAAATGATGTTCCCATTCTACTCCAGAGATCATCCACTAGGGCTAATCCACCATTTTAATTTTGACAATAATCAGTCTGAAATTATGTAAAGTCGTGTTGTTAATGAAGAACTTTGTTGCTTGGTCAAACTTTGGTAGTTATATAATATTATATCCAATGTTTAACATTGCATTTCTTTACATTATAAACAACGGCAAGTCAGTGTTAAACCTGCTGGGTTAGGCGCTCTGGTATATAAAGGGTTAATAGTGGATAGTCATCACTGAGTCCTGAGGGACTTCATGTTTCTATGTCCTCACACACACCCACACAAAGCCAGTCTACTTTCTTATGCTCACAATGTACAAACATTTTAACCTCCAGAACTAGAATGTGTTAAGGATAAAAGAGATTATTGATTTTAAAGATTGTTTTTACCGTAGCTTAAAAGGGCATCTCACTATTACTATATTGAAATTGTCTGATACAAAGAGAAATTATATAGAATCTCAGAAAGCTACTTATGTATTAGACAACGATATTATTTTGATAAACATATGTTGTTACTCTTAAGGTTGTTTAAAATTAGATGTAAAAACATAAATAAAATTATCATTTGCAGCATTAGGCACGATCAAGACACAATGAATGGCATATGTGCATGGACAATGGGGAGTGTGAGACTATGGGATATGATGTGTTGGTGTAAAGTACTGTCTACTGGAGAGTTGTCAAATATCTGGCAGCATTAGAAGATCTTCTCTAAGATTCCTGACTGACTTGTTGTGCCTGCGGTGGTTATCATGAGATGCCTGGAGTGCAGTAGCCATGTTGTCATGTTTGTTGGCCACCAGGTATAAGAGTTGGTTTCACACTTGTATACTTCTTTCTTTTTTACATTATCATTGAAAACGTTTTTGAATATTTGGATAGAAATCAGTTCAGTGATGTAAATTAGAGTGTAGAGCTGGGGGCTAAGGTGGGAAGAAATTTGTGGCAATAGAATACATGAAGGATTCGGAGTGTTATTTCAGCATGTTCTACATCTAAATGATGGATTTGAAAGATTGCTTATATCTTATATGTCTAACATTAGATGTAGCTTTGTACATTTATTGCCAGTTTAATTTCAGTTTTATTTCCCTTAAGTATAGAACTTATATGTTCAATGGTCAAAGAATTCATTATGGCACATTTCAAATTATCTTAACATCATCTTGAAACTCATGGGTTGCTTACGAGAACGTATTGGTTCTTAAACAATATTGATATAGTGTGACCTTGAATATGACCTCCAATTTTTCAGCTCAATACATTCTGAATGGTTTTGTCTGTCAGGTGACCATGATGGTGACCAGCAGGGTATTTATAAAGTCTAATATCGCCTTTGACAAAAGCCAGGACGCTGCAAGTTATAAATTACTACCCAAATTGAAAGTGTGACCTCGGCATAGCAGAATGAGGTGGAGTGTGATATGCCAGATAGGGAGATGATGGGCTGTATATAGAGGCAGATAATGGGCTGTGTGGTGTGTCAGTGATGCCTACCCCACAATCAATTTAAGATAATTAGCGAGTCATTATTACAGGTTAATTTTACCATGGCAAAACATTTCAATCACTTAATTTCCACACATTAATCATGCTAGACAGACACTCCAGTCTATATAAAACCAGGAATCGGTCACACTATGGTCAGTCACTGCATATGGGTGGGTCAATTCATATGTACAGGTCAGTCATTCTGTTTTGACAGGTTAATCAGTACATTTTGACAAGTTAATCTTCAGTCATTCTATATTTTATACAAGTTATTCTTTAGTCAATGAGTGACTTCTTATGGACATGTCAGTCACTCTATATGGTCAGTTACGTAATATGGAGAGGTCAATTACTCTATATTGACAGGTCAGTCACTCTGTTAGTACTGTGTCTTCAGACTCATTGTACTGGGTATATCAGAAGCTTATATTAATTATTTATCTAGTCTACATCAGTAAGCCCCCTGGAAGGTAATAATACTGTAATACTCATACATCAGATAACACAGTAAAGCAGCCTTGCTGCTCAATGATTTATCTCTCAGATTTATAGCAGTTGTTGAAAAGATCAGATCAAATAATAAACCCTACATATCACACCCCACAAGCCCCGAGCCCTGCAAATTGCCATAGGTGAAAAACCTTAATTGTAGTCCCTAATAGGGTTTGTTACCTCTATCATAAAACTTGTAAAATTGTGTGAAACTCCCTATAATTTCTGAAACCCCTATATACAGCAGAGAAGTAATTTTTCTCAGAAGCTCCATCTTTTGTTTGTATCCAGCAGGCTGAATTATTGTCATGAAAGGCTTAATAGTCTCAAATATGAGTATAACTTTTGCATTGTAAAGTGTGGTGTCAGAGTACTTGACATAATAGGTGCTCTTAAAATAACATGGTAAATTAAACCCAATTAGTTGGAGTGGGTGAGGAGCAGTCAATTACGGTAGTAGATCCTTCCTTTGGGCAAGACATTTTATGTAAAACTCTATTAAATAATAACAAAATCAGGGGAGGAAATTGAGTTGAAACTTGAGTTGCAACAAGCATAATAGTTGGGGTATCTCACAAAATATATGATTGGTCAGAGACCTCTTAGAATAGCATTTTTATTTTAATAGTTTAATGCAAATATGATGAAACGTGTTTCAGTCATGAAACAATTAACTGAATAAATTTTATAATTAATGAGAAATTAATTCACATTTACTAAGACAGAAAGAAATTCCTAAGACATTTCCCAGTCTCAGTTACAATAATAGCCACTCAGAATCACATGTGTGGAAAGGAAGACAAAAAAATGGATATGAATTGATCCAAATCATAGTTGAAGTGAAGGTCACCTTTTTTTGATAATTGTATTTGTCATCTGACCTGTATGTACGATAGTGATTCACGTAAGTAGAATTGTGTGGATAAGTTTTGCCAAATATCCCAAAGCATAATAGTTTGATGGAGAAGAAACATGAGTTTGTTTCATCTACATATAAAGTTATGAATGATTTGTATCAATCAAAGAGAGAAAAACCTCACCTGTTATCACAATAGAAATAATAATCCACAAGGTTGCCATGGTGTTATTTCATGCAGGTCATCTGAAACAGGAAAGAGCAATATAAACATGTAAAACAGTAGAATCTATATGGTTACCGATATAAGCATAATTCATAAATGATATGCTTGCAGTTTTCCAAAAAGATATAAACTGCTTTCCTTATAAAACATACAATTCATACAACCCTTTCTTTTTTACACTACATGTACCTGATAGATGATAATTAACTGCTTTGGTTTATCATGTATTATTGGTCTGTTACCCTGTATAACAAAGTCACATAAAAGCTACAAAAGGTAAGTCATCACAATCTGAGGAACATCATTGTGAAGATCAGAAACGTTATGACCTAAACCATTTCAAATCTCTCCCACTGGGCATACTTATTGTGACTGAAATAACCAATACAAAAGTAAACTACAAATACTCTGAAATGGGCAAATGCATATTCCATATACAAGATCCAATCATACAATTAACAGAAACTGAAAAAATCCTTTTAGAATATGCAGACAATATTTATGAACATGTTTGCATCCATAAGGTCTAACTGCTAATTGATTAGTCCCAACTTGTATAATCTTTTGGAACATAATGATTATGATGTAACAATGAGGGCAGTGTAAGGTCAGGGAGGCCTCTACATGGTATCCATTAACACCATTAACAATTAGAGCAGAGAGATGTCAGGGGAGGCCACTAAATAATGTCTCTTCTCTCCTATGATATACTAATGAGAGCAGTTTTAGGTCAGGGGGGTCACTAAATAATGTCTCTTCTCTCCTATGATATACTAATGAGAGCATTTTAAGGTCAGGGAGGTCACTAAATAGTGTCTCTTCTCTCCTATGATATACTAATGAGAGCAGTTTAAGGTCAAGGAGGCCACTAAATAATGTCTCTTCTCTCCTATGATATACTAATGAGAGCAGTTTAAGGTCAAGGAGGTCACTAAATAATGTCTCTTCTCTCCTATGATATACTAATGAGAGCATTTTAAGGTCAGGGAGGTCACTACATAGTGTCTCTTCTCTCCCATTATATACTAATGAGAGCAGTTTAAGGTCAGGGAGGTCACTAAATAGTGTCTCTTCTCTCCTATGATATACTAATGAGAGCATTTTAAGGTCAGGGAGGTCACTAAATAGTGTCTCTTCTACTGGAGAGAAGTACAAGGATGGGGTGACTACATAATGTCTCTGCTGACCAATGATGTACCAATGAGGTCACTACATAATGTCTCTGCACACCGATGATGTACCAATGAGGTCACTACATAATGTCTCTGTTTGCCAGTGATGTACCAATGAGGTCACTACATAATGTCTCTGTTTGCCAGTGATGTACCAATGAGGTCACTACATAATGTCTCTGCTCGCCAATGATGTACCAATGAGGTCACTACATAATGTCTCTGCTCACCAATGATGTACTAATGAGGTCACTACATAATGTCTCTGCTCACCCTTGATATATAATTGAGAGCAATGTATGGTCGGAGAGCTCATTACATATTGTCTCTCTTTATGCCCATGGTGTTGTGGATCACAGTTTATTGCTGAATGTGTATTATGTCTATTCATTTATGAAGGAACAGTAACTTCTTTTCCTGCTGATTTCCCCAGTGATTTAAGTGAGTGCATAGTGGCTAAGTACATCAAGAAGATGTGCTTGATTGTCAGTTAAATAGGTGCCCCACTACTGTCCTCAGCTCCTGGGGCGTCTGTGATTACAATGCAGTCATCATTTTGGCTGTTCACCACTGTTGAATTTACAGTTGTGTTCCTAACACATGTAAGGTGATAAAATTATATTTTCTCATATTTACCAATAGATTATAGATTTTTATTACTAGTAGCATCTGCCTTTTTACAGAACCCAGTTTCATTCATTTAAATTATATGAATACATTCATATATGATAATCGTAGGTAACAGGGCTACACACTTATCACTCAGGAGGTTAATGCTTTCATCAACATTGAAGATCATGTACCAAACCAGCCACAACCATTCACTGATTTCAGGTTATAAGGATTTGAATATTTTTACACTTAGTACCTAAGAACAATGACAGTTTTAACCTGTAACATATGATATTGCGTACATCATTTAGTCTCAAGACCATGTCTAGATATACAAGAGTATGGTAATGCTTTTAGTTGCCAGATAATTATATACAAGCCTACCATTTGAGTGTGGGAATTGCCTCAAGTGATATATTAGAATAAATCTCTATTTTGAACAGGAGGCAATAATCAGCAAGCGATATGCTAAATTTATTTAAATATCAAACAGATTTTATCTCAACGTTTGCCGCAACGTTTGCCAATTCTTCATATATGTTTTAAATGGCCACAAATAGTGTCTGCGCTGATCTCAAATATATGCACAGCCATGTCAATATCCCATGTGTACCCTAATTACAAGCAGAAGGCCACAAATATATAATAAACCTACCTGGCAGTTCTATATACGACAGCAACACACATGTGGAAACGAAAGAGTTGGGTAAGTTCCAAACTTTTAAAAAAAGACACAGTGCTTTCAACCCATACAGAATCCAGAGTCTTGGTGATAAGTAGTACTCAGGTTTAAAGTAGCTCCAATTCCCATATGACAGGCTTGATATTTAGAAACACTATGATGTCTGCAGACAAGGCTGGCTGTGGTGACCGCTGTCAAAGGCCTTGTGTAAATCAACAAAATTTCACAAAGTCTACCGAGTATCCTCCTCTGCATAATATCCCATCAGATTTTTTCTTGACATTTTCGTTGGTATTTTGATGAGTCAAGTGTAGGAAGCTATTTGCATGGTACAGCTCTGATCCTGTCAACATCGGCCACCACCTCCACACAGTAGAGCGGAGACAGGGAGCGGCCAGTGTGTGCAACCCGCGGGACGACGCCGTCACTCAGCCGCAAAATGTGTCAGCTACCATGCCTCATGTAGCTGATGGTCTGCCTGCCATTGTTGTCATGTGAACTGTATCCACTCTGTCATACTGTGCAATACTCACCAGTCACTTCACTCACACAGATGATGAGGTCCACCTTATGAGCACTAAGTTAGGAATTTAACATACAGAAATCACAAAAAAAAACATTACATCTGCTGAGTAAAAAAATAGCATCATTACAAAAAGTTTTTTTATAACTTGTATATAAATGGTATACTGGAAACAATGCCTTGAATTTTGTGTTTAATTTGATTGCCTATTTGTTCAGCAAACAGCCACCATGTAAAGAGTTCATTAGTAGCCTTGACACAATGGGCTCCGAGTTCATTATATTCACTCAGCCAGAAGACTATTATTACTTATTTCATGATATAAAGCCTTATGGTGGACTAACTTTTTACTTTTAACTTTAACATCTCGGTTTTGTTACTAACTTCAATTGCAAAAAAAGTTTGCTACAAATTGATATATTTTGTTTCAGGTAATTGATTCATGTAATTAAATAAAGTAGACTCCTGTCCCACATAAGTTTGCATGATTTGGGAGCAAACCAGTAGATCCCTGGCTTACTGACCCATGACCTCCTGGTTTGCGTCGTCTGCTTGAAAAGTTTTCATGTGAATCGCATTTAGAAGCTGTTTGAGCTGGCTCGCTGGGACCGGTTCTGATGGCCTATGGATATGAATGCTTGCAGTGTGAGGTCCCGGTGGGCAGAGCGGTGTGGGTCCTCAGCAGTGTCTATGTGTGTCATTGTGGTTGAGTGAACACCTCTGCAATATCACTACAACAGGACACCATCACCCAGCAGACAGATATGGCACAAAATACTTGGTGAGTCTACCTTACAGCTCTAATCTAATTCATCACCTCTTTTATGATATAGCAGGAAAAGTGTCAGTCTGGTTAGAACTATGATGTTATGTGTTTTGATGGTTTGAGAGATCAGATCTTGTGACAGGTTCATGGCTCGATAACTTCAAAAGTTCCTCATGTGTTTGAGTTTAGGTTTGTACACTGACATGAATATAGCCTTAAGCTCTGATCTTTGCTGAAATGCAACAACAGACAATTGCCCAGAAAGCCTTTGGTACTTTGAACAGATATAGTTATTGTATTAACTATTTTAAACCTCTTGATAGTACAGTGGTGGTCTCTCACTTTCTGTTAACGAGATGAAAATTTCTGCCAATTAATATCATTATATAATTTTAGATAAATCATTGGTTTTGCATATGAAACAATTAATTGATGATTTAATCAAAAAAAGTTATTCTTTCTTCGAAATAATTGTACACAACATTTGTATACTAAATACTTTGTGCATTGTTTTTACAGAGGAAGGTGTGCTTAAAACAAAGAGTTAATTGATTCAGCATTGAAGTCCCCCATACATAACATTACACAGTACAATTAGCATCACTATGCTGGTCCCTGGGAACACAGCTCTCTTGCTTCTTATAGCAATCGCAGGTCAGTAGAAGGTGTATTATATTATAGTCAGTGCATTACAGTAGATACTTTGATATATGTTCAGTACTGTACAGTATATGATTTGATATATGTTCAGTGCTGTACGGTATATGATTTGATATATGCTCAGTACTGTACAGTATATGATTTGATATATGCTCAGTACTGTACAGTTTAGGATTTGATATATGTTCAGTGCTGTACAGTATATTATTTGATATATGTTCAGTACTGTATAGTATATGATTTGATATATGTTCAGTGTCGTACATTATATTATTTGATATATGTTCAGTACCGTACAGTAGATAATTTGATATATGTTCAGTACTGTACAGTATATGATTTGATATATGTTCAGTGCTGTACGGTATATGATTTGATATATGTTCAGTACTGTACAGTATATGATTTGATATATGTTCAGTACTGTACAGTATATGATTTGATATATGTTCAGTGCCGTACAATATATTATTTGATATATGTTCAGTGCTGTACAGTATATGATTTGATATATGTTCAGTACTGTACGGTATATGATTTGATATATGTCCAGTGCTGTAAGGTATATGATTTGATATATGTTCAGTACTGTACGGTATATGATTTGATATATGTTCAGTACTGTACGGTATATGATTTGATATATGTCCAGTGCTGTAAGGTATATGATTTGATATACGTTCAGTACTGTACAGTATATGATTTGATATACGTTCAGTGCTGTAAGGTATATGATTTGATATATGTTCAGTGCTGTACGGTATATGATTTGATATATGTCCAGTGCTGTACAGTATATGATTTGATATATGTCCAGTGCCGTACAATATATTATTTGATATACGTTCAGTGCTGTAAGGTATATGATTTGATATACGTTCAGTGCTGTAAGGTATATGATTTGATATATGTCCAGTGCTGTAAGGTATATGATTTGATATATGTTCAGTGCTGTACAGTATATTATTTGATATATGTTCAGTACTGTACAGTATATGATTTGATATATGTTCAGTACTGTACAGTATATGATTTGATATATGTTCAGTGCTGTACAGTATATTATTTGATATACGTTCAGTGCTGTAAGGTATATGATTTGATATATGTTCAGTGCTGTACAGTATATGATTTGATATATGTCCAGTGCTGTACAGTATATGATTTGATATATGTCCAGTGCCGTACAATATATTATTTGATATACGTTCAGTGCTGTAAGGTATATGATTTGATATACGTTCAGTGCTGTAAGGTATATGATTTGATATATGTCCAGTGCTGTAAGGTATATGATTTGATATATGTTCAGTGCTGTACAGTATATTATTTGATATATGTTCAGTACTGTACAGTATATGATTTGATATATGTTCAGTACTGTACGGTATATGATTTGATATATGTCCAGTGTTGTAAGGTATATGATTTGATATATGTTCAGTGCTGTACAGTATATAATTTGATATATGATTCAGTGCTGTACGGTATATGATCTGATATATGTTCAGTACTGTATGGTACATGTTTTTATAGATTTGAAGACTTTGAGATATCATTTATGAAAAGTTTTTTATTTGATTAAATGGCTGTAGAATAGTGGTTTTAAGGCAATCTGCATTATTTCTTTCACAACAAAGATTTGTGTACTACTTTTTACAATTATTCTTTCTGCATCTGGTAACTTACATGAAAACAATAATTTGTGGGCACACATTTTTGCACTGGCATTTAAAATTTCACATGACATGAGTTTTCAATATAAAGTTGTTCATCACATCAATCCATGCAAAAAAAAAATATGAAAATGGAAAATATAAAGTAATACAAATTGCATTGCAAAATGAAGTTGATGATTTGAGACATTTATTTTCTGTTCTGTCCAAAAGTAAGACCTTTCTGGTGTTCATTCTTTAATTGGTGGAATGGGAACAGTCAGGTCATTCAGTTATAGAGATTTGAAAGAACATATTTTAATATTTGGTTTCCAAATATAGGAAGAACCTTTTTAAGTTTTAGACTACTGTATCTTGTTAGAAAAATATTATATATACAAACAAAAAAATTATAATGGGAACAATATTGATTTCTAGAACTCTCTGTATGAATTGAAGTATGAATTAGAAGTAATTTCTACTGTATACAATAGCAAGAATATATAATAACGTTTCTAAAAATATTTATTCATATATGGTACCCGGAGATGTAATAGTTCAAGATTATGTATAAGTGAATAACGTATGCTATAGATTCCTGAATAAAGTATTTTTTAAAAATCTATCCATACAATATAGGAGTAATTAAAATCACATGAATGTTAATTTCAAACATTTTATAATGTCAAAATTGTAAAAATTAATATTATTTAAAGGTAATCCTTTTTTCCCAAAGAAGCTATACAATATATTGTGAATAAAAAATAACATGGGATTGGACTCTTTGTTAGGGAAATAAATCCTTATCAATAAATATGAGTCCCAAACATTCAGATTTCTTGAGATGTGTACTTGTGATTTGAGGATATGTTTCTTAATTGTACCATTCAAAGACTCATTTTCACGTTTCGAAAATACCATTGTTATTTCAAAATTTATTTTAAAAAACCTTTTTAAAGGAAAATTTGAAGATTTTACAGCAGATGAAGATGAATGTTTGTTAACCTTTAATTGGCTGTTTATTTTTTCATATGACAGGGGTGTACAGTCAAAGAGCTTCATACCAAAATACTGCCCCAGTGTTTATTAACACCTGGACATTGGACAGACTCCAGAAAGATGGACTTGCAGAGGACACCCCTGTGGGTGAGTGCATATGTTGCTATATAGTGTCCCCATCTCAGACATTAAGAGTTCAATTTGTAAAACATATTGAACCCTGTGTCTCTGATATAGATATGACCTTGGAGTAATTATGAATGGAGGCGCGACGGCTCAAGATCAAAAGTGACATCATATTTGCCGCATTGGGCAGTGTTATGATGAAGCCATACAGGTGCAAGAAAGTTTTGATATGATTTTTTTGGTCAAAATTTGATTATGGGGACATAAATTGTATTTCTCTGCACCAAGTTTGGCAATTCTATGAGAAAAAAAATTGTAAATTCATTTCATATGAATATCATAGTAATGAAAGGAATTGAAAATTGAAATATAACCTCAGGATTTTATTATTTTATTTATAATAGAAAATATAAAATAATGATTAGTGAAAAAATGGGTATTAGAAAGTTTAACTTATATCCCAGCTAATATATTCACCATCACACCTCCATATATATTTACTCCAAGATATGACCATAGTTCAGTAAGTTATATCTATATCAGAGACACAGGGTTCACCAAGCATCTAAGTCACAGAGCTATGGCTATATCTATATCTGTGACATAGATGCTTGGTGAACCCTGTGTCTCTGATATAGATATGGTCATAGATCTGTGACTTAGCTGCATGTTGAACCCTGTGCCTGATATAGATATGGTCAGAGTGGTAATCAAGACCTGATCATAGAGGATGTGAGTTAGATGTATGGTGTATAATGTATAGTAAGGTATTTAAGATGTAACTATAGAGCTGTGAGTAAGTTGCTTAGTGAGTCCTGTGTCTTGGATATACATGTAGATATGGTCAGAGTAAGGAACCAGACCTGACTGTAGATCTCTGACATAGATTCATGTTGAATTCACCTTAGATTCAAGATGTGATGTGATTGCCTCAGACAGGACCTGAATTACAGATAGGTGTCACATTACCAAAATATTGAGATAAAAGAAATGTGAGAAGAAATGGTTCAAGCTTTAGTTTCACTCACCATGGTTAGCACGACTCTGACTTCATCTGAACCCAATCTATCTCAGGATGAGTGAAATGACCAGTCATTGACCATGGCATCCTATAAATTGAACCATTCACTAAAGTTACAATTATATCACCCTTTTTGTGCTCCATTATACTCATTTGCTTTGTCAAAATATATCTTTTTCACACTATCTCTGATATCTAGATATATATCTATTACATTTTTTGTGGAAAATTGGCATTTTGTATTTCAAAAGATTAAAATATATGAAATTTATTTCTAAACTTAAAATAAATCACTTTAAAAATCTGATTTTCTTACTTTGGGGTCATGTTGATGTCACAGTGATAAACGTGAGGGAATACTATAGCTTAACTAACAGCAGTGTGACATCTGAATTGTAGACATTTGACATCAAAGCTAAATCACAAATATGCAAATGTTTGTCTTTGCGACTGCCTGCTGGACCTCTGTGTTGGTGTACATGGCTCTAGGTAACTACTTAAGGAGTGGAACTGGACTCAGTAATGTATGTTGAGGCCTTGAGAACCCCAGGTATCAACCCATTATGTGACCAGTATGTCCCTGCACATACCGTATTCTCCTGAGTTGTTGCACAAACCTTATTTAAAAGAATGCTACTATATATAAATAAGTGATAACATTAATGATCAAGCCTATGTTGCCTTATTATCATTAATACAGCTTGTTACCCAAGTGAAATAAGTCATTTTTTCTTCAATGGCCCCCTTGAATGACATATCCTAAGAGTTATTTTCGAAACATTCATATAAAAAGTGTTACTCTCATAATTAGAATTGTTTATCATAGTGAATTAGATAATTAAATGTGATTACAGTGAAGAACATCCAGGATATTTATCAAACTTAGTAAATTATGAGATAGTTTAAGTTGAGCTATAGTTGGAAGGATTGGCATGCAGATCACATGCTGCGGATTCTTAATTAGTGTTTTTGAGTGGGTTTTGAGTGATATTCTGGTGGGTGATACTTCCCCTGGGAGGATTGTGGAAGCAACAGGAAACCGTCAGTGTCCAACATAGGAATGCTGTCTCCTCAGGGACACAGATGAACCTCACTTGGTGGCCATTCACCTCCTACCTTTTCCCCCTTTACATCTAATGATGCCATTGGAAAATGTCCCATATCATTGGTCCCACTTAGAACTACTGCTTAATTAATAATGATAATTTTTAACTAACTTGCTACAAAAGATGCATAATGGAAGTCATTAGCATTCCAGATTTGCATGTGAGTATTCTAGCTTTCAATGAACCTATAGTCACCTTTCTTATGGGCTTTCTATAAAGAACACTGGTTGAAACCTATGACTTGTACGCTTATTGTATTAATCATCAGAACATATTGAAATTGTGTTTACCTTGAGATTTATATTTTTTGAGTCTGATAAATGATGAGTTTTGCACATTTGTGATGATTGAAAACACTATATTTGACCTGTCTTTTACCATACAGAAGGGGCCTCTGCCTCTGAAGGGCAGTGTTTTCTTACTAAGTTTAAAAACTCCAATCCTTATCAAGGCAATTGGCTGTGACAACCATAGACCTTAAACCTGACACAAACAGAAGAATGAGAAAATTGATGGGTCTCGCAAACATGGATCCTGCGGGGTGAAAAGATTGCACCACCTTTGACCTTGTGGGGTTGACATGTTTGCCCACAGGGGGGACATATCTGTTGTGGGTATGAAATGGCAAATGCTATTTGAAATGTTGGCAGAACACAATAACATCAAGATGGCTTACTAAAAGGATAATAATATGTACAAATATCCTGACAAGGGATGCATCAAACCCTTATAAACATGTCCACTCAAGAATCTGCATGACATTTGAAACTTGTATATTTCATAGTAAAATTGGTCAGAAGTGTATGGGAGAAATCAAGAATGTAGAGAAATGAGAAAAGTGTATAGAATTAGTTTGTGATGAGAGCTGGAATATACTTCCATTAGTGTGTGGTTGCCATATCAGGTAGTGTGAGAACATCTTGCTAATTCTAAGTACATATTGTCATTGTTGGCAGGTTATATTTCAGTCTGTATTACACCAAAGTGGAGAATTGAAACAAAATATCTCACCTGTCATCTTTATATTTAAAATGCTGAAAATTACAAAATCTTCATATTTGAAGGAGTTTGTTTATTTTGAATACTAAGGTAGAGGATTTTACGACTTTGCATGTTGCATGCACAGCAAAAGCCACTTGGGTATAACATTTTTTGTCAGGCTTTGACATTTCACAGAGAGTGATGATTGTTTGATGCCAGGAAGTGAGTGCCAAGTGCCAAGTTTGATTTTTTTTCATGATATGCTATGGAAGATTCACTGTCCTGATGTACAGCATTATAATGCTTCCTTCTGTGAACATGCAATGCAAGTGAAATGCAAACAGTCCGTTGGACTAATGTTGCATGTCAGAGCAGTTATGGTGAGAAAAAATATAAAATATATGTGCCAATTTTAAAGTAAAGTTGAAAGGTCTGGGAATAAAAAAAGTATGAATTCAACTTCACATGAAAATTTGCCTGTGGCACATTTTGAAGCAATATATTTTATTTGTAAAAATACATCCACTTTGCACAAGACCTTGATGTCAGTGTGTGTAAGGAGAAGGAGACAGAGGTCAGGGATGTATGAATGGCTGAATCCCAGTAGAGTTGGATCTCAGGAGTAACAGTATTCAGGGTAGAACCCCCACAGACTAGCATAAGCAGTGCATTGTTGGTACAGTGATGGGGCAAATACTGCAGGGATTGTTGTCCTCATAAAGATACATGGATTTCACACATATAGGGGCTGGCCGTGTGAAGTGAAGTCTTTTGTGGTGGACATGACTCGAGTACTAAGCATGAACAAAGCTCTTTTAATGGGCAACAGTCGTTAAGATTAAGAAATCTGAAAAAGAGGCATTGTCTGTAAACAAGTATATGATAGCTTTGCATGCAGAGATGTATGTTGTCAAAGGCTTGAAGCTCTCAGACCTCCACAAGTCATTTGAGGCATCAAAGTGGGTTTTCTTATCATACACGGAAGCATGACAGTCACAGCTGGCAATACTTGACATTAACCAACTGCCATATAAACATAACCTGACCACATCACTTGGCACAATCTCCATTCGTATCTGTCACTTTCTTCACAAACATTGCAAAATGCTCTTACTTGAGGAATAAACTGTTTATTGGTCAATCTCTCCACATATGGGGCACACCATGATTTATATCATAAGTTTGCTTTTATTAACCGTGCATAGCAAACACAGATTACGCTTTGGTGAACAAATGTCCCTTTTATATTTGGGAAGTCAAATTATATCAAACAGAAAGAGTTATAAAATTATTTTAAAATGCAAACTGACTTAATTTTACATGGTTTTGACTGTAGGCAGTAAAATAGGTTTTACATAAAACACCTGGGGAGAAATAAGATTGCTTCCCAAAACCACCTGTTGTGAATAGCCTTTCATGAGAGTAATTCTTGCAAATGTCTAAAGATTGTCAATCATCTATAAGATACTTTTAGTAATAATGATCTTTTTTTGTTGTTGTTTTCACAAAAATGCTGGCAATTAGAGTAACCTGTGATTTAAAGCTGTTTGCACAGAGTCCCGTTTTAAACTTACAATGGAGCTTTGTGTTTGACTTTCAAGTTTGTGGCATGCTGAAAATGCGTAATCAGTAAAACCCTGAGGTGATGTTGTGGTTTTTGGTGGTTTCAACGCCAACAAGTTTTCCTTTTATGATCTGTGGGAGGACTGATAAATGTTCACTGGAAATAGTTAAGACATTTTATCATACTAAACAGAAATGATAAAATTCAACTTCAGACACTCAATGCAATATAGAACTTGGTTTAATGTTTTTCAGATGTCACACCTGTCACTGGTGTCAGGTTATTTTGTAATATATTGTGAATAGAAGTTAAAAGATTCCAAAAGAATGAAACAAAAGCATATTGTCTTGGGAAGCTTGTTATGGTTCAAGGTTGGTGTCATATGATGCAATAAATAAATGCCTGTAAAATTATTTTATTGCCTATAAAAATCCTTCTATAGTTGCTAATATATAAAAGGGGTTGAAAATGAAAAGAATCACATTTTTTATGCTAAAAATGAAGTTAAATGAAAAAAGGTAGTCCAATGTTTTAGCATTAATACAAGAATAAAATTCGATTTTGCAACCATCTTATTATTGTGTTTGTTCAAATTAATGTTGCTTATAATACCTTGAGTGTGCTTATCCATTTGTCTTCCTTAATTGTAAAATCAAATCACCAGTGTTTATTATAGAATTATGAATGGAAATTTAATAATAATTACAAGGACAGCTTACAAGGACAGCTCTTTTCATGTATTTGAGCAGGTATTTGAGCAGGCTTTCAATCAAAAGAGCATCTTTAAATTTTATATGGATTGTTCATTTGTTTATAATGATTGCATGTGTTATTGCTTTATGTATTTGATTAGATGACTTCATTTGAACAATTAAATGTAATTAGTTCTTGTTCAATATGGCCCACATTATGAGAGATAAACAAGTTAACTAATTTAATTAAGTCATTATTATGTGAACATAATCAAATTACCATTAATTTGATTCATAAAAATATATAATTCTTCAATCATGCTGTGCAATGAGAAGCTATTGAATTGTATATGACAACAGAGGATAACTCCATAAGTTAAATGTTAAAAGATTATAAACAAATAATATGTCATGTTCTGAACAGTCTGAAAAAAACCAGCAGTAGTAACATACTTGATTTCTATAATATTTTCAGGGTCGGAGATTGTTCGTCTGAGTGCCATAGATCATGAACGGGATGAAGTGACATACTCACTCTACACAGACGGCACTGCCACACCTAGTGCTGAAACTTACTTCCTAGTCAATGCTCAGAGTGGCATTGTTACCCTCAAACAAGCCCTGGATAGAGAGGTGAGATCCCAGGTTACTTCTCTTACAGTTACCCCCCAAACAAGCCCTGGATAGAGAGGTGAGATCCCAGGTTACTTCTCTTACGGTTACCCCCCCAAGCAAGCCTTGATAGAGAGGTGAGATTTCAGGTTACTTCTCTTACAGTTACTCCCCAAACAAGCCCTGGATAGAGAGGTGAGATCCCAGGTTACTTCTCTTACGGTTACCCCCCAAGCAAGCCTTGATAGAGAGTTGAGATCCCAGGTTACTTCTGTTATAGTCACTCCCAAACAAGCCCTGGATAGAGAGGTGAGATCCCAGGTTACTTCTGTTATAGTCACTCCCAAACAAGCCCTGGATAGAGAGTTGAGATCCCAGGTTACTTCTGTCATAGTCACTCCCAAACAAGCCCTGGATAGAGAGGTGAGATCCCAGGTTACTTCTGTCATAGTCACTCCCAAACAAGCCCTGGATAGAGAGGTGAGATCCCAGGTTACTTCTGTTATAGTTACTCCCAAACAAGCCCTGGAGAGAGAGGTGAGATCCCAGGTTACTTCTGTCATAGTCACTCCCAAACAAGCCCTGGATAGAGAGGTGAGATCCCAGGTTACTTCTGTTATAGTTACTCCCAAACAAGCCCTGGATAGATAGGTGAGATCCCAGGTTACATCTCATAGTCGGCGGCCCTTATTATTTAGAAATGTTTTTAGAGGAAATTGGGTCCTCCCCAAACTATGCATACTTTGTAAATCTGTGATGGACCTTATAAAAAGGACATGTGTCCAGAAGGAACCTAGGTCCTCCTCATGCTATGAATAATTTAGTTGTGCAAATATCTCTAAAAGTTGATTGTTTATACAGTGAAATGTGTTCAGGTTACATCATCAGTCATTGTATAAGAAACCAAGCAGGAACTGGCTGTATCAGGGAACAATAGCAGATGGCACTCCTGTGTCGCACAGGAGCCGTGCTGCATGTATAGGCCAGACACACTCACAAAAACACAATCTGCCACAGCAAGAAAAAAAACTACCGTCACAGTGTAAAGTGAGCATGATTCACAACTTTTTATCTTCAGTCACCACATTGGGATTAGACAAAAAAAGGTGTTTTTTTCTTTTACGTCATTGTAAAGATAAATATTTCTCAGCATGAAGGATTGCAGCCTTTTTGCAAGTGATGGTGTCTTTGATTTATGACATCAAACTTGTGAACTGAGTCACAAGGTGAAAGGGAAATCCTGCCTGAGGCACCAACTCTGATGGGAAGAATCTTTTTTTTCCCTGAGTCTTCTATTACACTTTATATTTGTCTGATATGATAGAAGCTTTGGCGACTAAGTGGTGTTGCCTGATATATGGGATAGTGTGACCCACCTCTATGTAGATAGAGGTTCTAGGGTGATGACCCATACCTAGGGCACATACGTAACTGGGGCGTTGAATGTATGTGTTAAGCATGATGATCACAAATTCCTTAACCAACATGCAAACAGATTTCCCAAAGTACATTCGTGACCAATATTCCAGCTCTATTTTATTATCATGATTCTCTTCTATTTGCTGTGATATTTCTGAGGGTTTATTTATAATAAAATGAACTGCTCCTAACATGATGGGACATTATTCCGGAGCCATCTATGGTAGATACTAAATAAACACTTCAGATAGAATGCTAATTGATGGCACATAACTTCATTGATTCAAGTGGGAGTATACTTTGTCATCTGAGCAAAATGGGGTAAATGAAATGCCTGGCACAGGGTAAATATCCTTCTGTGTACAGGATTTGTCGACATGGATTGAATACCAAATATGTTATGATTTATAACCCAAAGAAAACACAATTGATGTCTTTCCGCTTGGTCATTCTGATTCACCTTCATGGTGTAATCTAATAACTTTGCCACTTTTTTTCTTCATCCCTTTATTTTTAGTTTACTCATTTTAATTATAAATTAGTATATAATAGGTTGTTATGTAATAATTGTTGTTTATGGTTTATAGAATTTCTACTCGAGCCATTTTCGGCATCTGGTAGCCAATATTTTTATTTTATTTTTTTGAAAAGTATTTAATTTGAATACAAGTGGACACAATACAGATATGTTCTCCTGAGGTCTTATCTCATCTTATCTTCACATGTTATAGAAGCATCATATGCATTAGCATGTCAGCTAATGGTATTGTTATGCTCTGTATACAGACAGGTATGGCCCCAGGCATTCTACTAATATTATATGCCATATACCTCAAATATTAATTCTCATTCTAGGTTAACTTCATTTCACTTCAATTTTGATTTTCATATTTAAGTAAATAGAAAATAATTATTTTTGTCAAAGGGGCTTTCAAAAGATTTTTGACAGTTTCTCTCTTTAAATATAATAGTTTGGGATTGAGACACAACACCTTTAGTACAGAAATAATGGAAGATGAATATCCTGCATGCCATTCTGACCACAAAATGTTCCTGAAAGAAGTGCTCAAAGAAAGAGATTTCTCAACTATTTGATCTCTTTTTAGTGATACAAAGTGGTGATTGTAAAAAGAAAGGCATTTTAAAAGAACAGATTTGACTCAAGTGATGTTTTTTTTTCTTTCTTTAAGAAGCATTTCTAAAGAAGATAACATAGCACATGTGTGTGAGAGATTATATTTGTTATATTTGTCAAGGAGCTGAGTGAACAGCATAGGAGATATATGTACAGTAAAGTATTGATTGACAATATAGGAATATATCACTACTACCCTGAGGGGACAGTGGCTGAGGATTTAATGGGCTGTGATATTTCTGTGTCCATCACTCCAGGTCATCAATGTACCTTTGATGTAGAGCCATTCAGCGTCACTCATTACCATAATAAGATGACTATGAAATGCATTTGTACATAGGTATTCGACACATTTGCATCCATCTTCCATGAAATATGAAAATCACTGCTTTATCAGATTATACTTTCAATCTTTTCTCATTTGTCTTTTGAAATAAAAACTTTGCCTTTATATATTATGAGTTCATATTTTACTTGTACTCACACCAATGGTTTTTTATTTCAGGCCCTTCCCGTCATCCCTGTCACATTCTTAGTTACGGATCAATATAAAAATACAGTAAGCACCTTCAACATTAAACTATATAGATATATGAATAGAGTTCTGATTGTTCTGTAAAATTATCGATTTTATCATTCCCATCTACATTGGTGATGACAAGATGAAGAGTTATATTGGCTTGACTTAATTTTTATCATTATCCAGGCTCGTAATTTCATATCCATAACAATCCGAGATGTGAACGACAATGCACCAGAGTTCCTGGGAATGCCATACAGAGCTCAAATCAGAGAGGTCAGTGCTACTCAGTGTTTTATTACCTTTCAATATGTGTTATTAATTAAATGATTGCTCCCCCATGCTGAGTTTATTTTGGACAAATATTGAAATTGCTGGGAAGTTTTTTTATTACAAAATATTAGACAGGAGATGAGAATCATGACACAAAACTTATATACTGAGAGTGATTGACTTTTGTTCATAGATTAAATATGTCAATTATGTCAATTTCAGTGTTCAAAATTCAATATTTT
This sequence comes from Amphiduros pacificus, assembly GCA_949316495.1. Classification (NCBI taxonomy): domain Eukaryota; kingdom Metazoa; phylum Annelida; class Polychaeta; order Phyllodocida; family Hesionidae; genus Amphiduros; species Amphiduros pacificus. Next base: position 31,360,482 of record OX439002.1, read on the forward strand.
TTCCCCATGTATGGTTTATCTTTTTATCAAATACAATTGAGATTTAAACCTATCTTTCAGAGTTCTTTCCCAGGGACTGTTGTGTTCACTTTGTCCATCAGGGACAGAGATGTTGGAATGAATGCTGAGGTAGAACTCGCATGTCTTGATGCGGAGGTATGGATAACATTTGTCCCTCACTGAGGTTAAACCATTAAACCCCTATCTTCAGTCAGAAAATATTATAGAATTAAATATGATGATTTATTCAGATGGCATGAAATGTCTTTATTAAGTTGTTACTGTTGCAGGGTGAGAAAACATGTGATAACTTTGAGGTGACTGAACGACAGATCTCTGGTCAGGAAACGACTGGTGTGATCCAGCTAAAGAAACAGGTTGATTACGAGTCCAGAAAAGATTACTTCCTCACCATACAAGCCAGGGTATGCTTTCTTATCTATTGCCATATTGTTCTGGTCAAAATAAATCAATCTTTATTTTGCATCAGTAAACTAGACCAAAAAATAAAATAACCTTGTTTCCAATGTGTCCTGAAAAATAGGAATGGAGAGATTTTTCTTTTCTTTTTTTTTATTTGTTTATGTTTTTGAAGCTCAAATATATTGAGGATGGCTATATATAAATGAAATTATAACTGAAATCATGACTTTTCACTCAGAAATTCTCAAAATAAAACACTTTTGGGTACCTTTTTTGAACTAGAGTAGTTAGGGAAATTGGAAGCAAGCTCCTTTGATTTAGGCCTGAATTGAATGGAATTGAGCATAATTTACAAACCTCAATATACTCTTCTTGGTGCCTATTTGTAGGATAAAGGATCCACCTCTCTGAGTTCTACAGCGACAGTGGTGATCCGAGTGACGGATAGTCAGGATGTACCACCCCGCTTCCTCAACGCTCCCTATAACATCATCGTCTCGGAAAACACGCCAAAGGTATATAACTTAGAAATCTTTTATTAAAAATTATTATTTTTGAATTGACAAAAAAACCATTTATAGCATTGATCATTAGATGAAAAAATAAAAGAAGTTAAAAATTTCCATATTAAAATTCTTCACCAGCAGGATTTGAACCCCATGCCTCTCACAGTGAATGTTATACTTCTGGGCCATCAGTCTTTAAACAGTTATTAAAATGTTGATACATTTAGTTATACAACAACTCAAACAGGATGATACGTACACATAAAATAATCAAGTTTATACATTGACCAATGCAAGCAATATTCAACATGTCATTAGAGGCCTTGGGCTTGGACTGTTACCTTACCTATTACAGGGGACAAGTGTTGGAGTATTTCAAGCAGTGGACCAGGATGAGGGCGTACCAAACCCAATCACATTCTCCATTGTTGATGGTACATTCTCAACTTTCATAACTCATTTTTATTATAGAAATAGTCAATCATTTTGATTGTAAACAGTTTGTATTTTTTATTAAATATTTTCTGACAAATATAGAGCTAGTATTAAAAGTGCTTTAATTATTTAGTAAGCTAGTCTAATAGTTTTAGACCTTTGAACTCTTTTTAAAATCTAGGAATTTAATTTTATTTTATCTTACTGATTATAAGATCTAGATATTTTAACATAGAACAATCAATATTTATTTTTGTGACATGATGTCTTAATTTTATGCAATTAGAGTGGTGCGAATGTCAACCTCAACCAGGTAACCATGACAGCACCAAATGCATTGTCCCATTGTTCCTTATCGATCCTTCCTTCACCTGCAATAATCATCACTTCTATTTATATATATCATCATTACCACCAATATATTTATATACAGCATGAAAGATACACAATATGGTGCTATATCTAAATGCACCCAGATTATTACAGTAGAATGGAAAATCATCCCCCACAATACACAAATGCACATCACTATTTGCCCATCATTTAATATATATTTATATGTTTATGTATTCCAATAACAGATATTCTGTTGTGTATTTTCAATTCACAAGAGACAGTCGTCATCATAGCTGTATTCCAATAGCAGAAATTCTTATGTGTATTCTCAATTCACAAATAACACAGTGACCTTTATCTTTTGTTTTGAAATTTGTATGTTTCCTTCTTGGAATAATATTTGTAAAAATCAATAATTTGTTATATACTTGCTGCATCAATAAATAACTGTATATGTATTTAATGTTGTCTTTTGTAGATCCACTCAATTTTTTTAGTGTGGACCCTGCCATTAGTAGTGAGGGGGTGTACAGAACCATTGTGAGATCCAGTGGAAAGATAGACAGGGAACTGGTCGGGGAAAAATACTTCTTTATTGCTAAGGTACAATCAATATTTGCAGCAAGCTGGAATATGGAAGTGAAGTTTGCAAGAAATTTTATGCATTTAATGATAGATTATAAAATTTCCATTTGATCCTCTTATTTGATACATGCTCATATTAGATTATAAATGCTTCTATAGACAATTCAATAACTGACGGTGTAGATTTTGATGTGTATGTATGATTCTTGTGTAGGCAGAGGAGATAGTAGGTGGACAGCCATCCGGCCTGGGTGTGGAGACAGTCGTCATGGTTACAGTCACCGACCAAAATGACAATGGTCCCATCTTCAACCAGCAGGGGCCATACATTCTGAATGTACCAGAGGCCCTCCCTGAAGGCTCAACCTTGCCCCATCTCAACATGATTATATCAGACCAGGACACGGTCAGTGAAAATTAACCCACAAACTACTTTTGAGCAAAAGAATGTACTAAAATGTGATGAATGCAGGTTTCTACAGTTTTTTATTTATTTCGCTTTGTGTTATTATAGAGCCTGTACAATGAGTTTGAGTTGTTTATCCTGAGTGATCAGTTCAACACGTTCAGCATCTCGCCCAGCAAGGCCCGGGGGAGTGCAGCGGTATCTCTCATCGTCACCGATTACAACAACATGGACTTTGAGAGGAAGGAGCGTAGGACACACACTGTCACAGTAAGAATTTGAAGATTACACAATGTGGGAACTATTTTGAAATTGATAAAAGAAAAGAAAATCATTTATGCAGCCTTGATGTATCTCACAAGGACATTGTGTACTGCAGATTGTAGCCCGTGAGGTTGGGTCAACCCCTCACAGCAGTACAGCCACAGTTATAGTCAATCTGGAGGATGTCAATGACCACTTTCCTGTGTTTGACTATCCTCAGTATAATCTGAGGGTGCGGGAGGATAGGAGACCAGGAGACAGGATTGCCACCATTACGGTAATTATTAAATAACAGCTGTGTATAATTTCATATAAAACTTATTTAGGTTTCTTTTGATGATCAAACTACATTATTATTCCATCCTCAACTTTTACGACCTTCCTTCTGTCCTTTAATCTTCCTTCACTTCCCCTATTTTGTGAGAATGACATATTTTCTGTGCACTATGAATGTCAATTGAATATTGAACTTTCACTTTCCTGATACACTTTTGTAATATGGAGAATGGCCCTTATTCCTATGACTGTGCTAGGTATTGGGGGGATAAGATGTCATTTAGATTCAAGAATGAGCATGCAGAATATTGCAACTGTCAGTCAGAAAGAACATGAAATGTGACATTTTAATACCATAATCAGTAGGTCAATCTGGTAACCAAAATGATTTTATAGTGTAATTCTCACTGCTTGAGTCTTTTTTTAACATTCCTGATCCACCAGTTGTCTTTGGGTCAAGTAAAATGCATGCTGGAATGTGTCTGTTGACATGATTTTAACACATGGTGGCAGCATGGTCCACTCAAACAGTGTAAAATACTAATCTTTCATCATATCAACATCTCAAAAAATATATATTAAGGAATATCTCTATAATAAATGGAGTGTGCTTGCAGGCCACAGATCGGGACAGTGGTGAGAATGGGCAGCTGACATATGGACTGCTAGGAAGAGAGAGTCACAAGTAAGTAGTCTGCCATGGAGAAGTCCTAAGCTATATATATGTACTGTCAGTTATTTAAAAGACTCTTAATCAGCCTCAGGAAAGAGCTTAGGAAACTGCTCAGGAAACTGCTGTATCCACAGAAATGAATCTGTTCTACAGTTACTTTGGACTTAAGATGTCCATTTGAATTTTTTTTTTTTTTTTTAAATTTGATCAAGTTTGCCTTTTGTATCATATTAAATTAACCGATTTCAACTGATGTTTGAGAACCCATTTTGAGACAAAAGAAATGTATTCTATACAAATTAAAGTATTGGATTATTTTCATTCTAATGTTGATTGATACCAAGATATACCATTTGTGTCTCACCTGTGACAGCTGTCCGTCTGTCCGTCAACATTTAGAGCCATGGCTATTAGATATAGAGCCATCATTATTCAGATGAAAGTCGTGCTTCAATGAACTTTCATACGTCAGTGAGCAATTTAATATTTTGTGCAGAAATCTTTGGCATGTCTTGACACAACTTGATTCAACTTAATTAACAAGGATTTAGATGGTGGCTATAATAGATAGAGCTTTCATTTTTTGTGGACTAATACATCTTGATGGATATTATTATTATTTAAGATAAAAGACATGTTTCAATGAGCAATCTTTTATTTTGGCTATTACACACATTTGGGCTTGAGACTTGGTGAAAATGTGTACTATTATGGGTTTTATTGGGCCTGTTGATTTATTTTTACCGGAATTTGCAGTCATGAATCAGTGATCACAACAAGATTGTGATCAACAAGATTCGTTTTATTATGCAAATTGACAAATGATATTGGTATCATTGATGAAGTACATGCTCCAGTGACCAGTCACACCTCAATGAACACTTTGAAAAAAGGTTTTGAAAGAATAGCCAATGACAAAGATTGATGGAAAAAAACATAGTTGGGTGGACTTGGTTATAAGATTCATTTGATAAATGAGATTGGTATTAGGGACAAAACTCTTATTTCATTGAATAGTCATCCCTCAATACAGAATGATTTTTGATCAGTATAAGTTGTGGAAGAAATATATGCAGAATTTTTATCATTAATCTGTCAAACATGGGGAGTGAGCAAAATGAGGCGACATGGGAGACATTACTGTGAATCTGGTTATGATTACATCTGATATGATTTTAAACGATTGATTAACAATGGTTGGGTTTTATAAAGGTTCTCGGTAGATTCCAAGACGGGGGCAATTACGTTGTTAGAGAAGCTGGACTATGAGCAGGAGCCTCACATTCCTCTGCTGCTGCAGGCCACGGACGGCGGAGGTCAGTCCAGCGACACACAGCTCAACATCACCATCCAGGACACCAATGACCAGGGCCCAGAGTTCTTAGAAAGCTATCAGTCGGTGGTGGATGAAGGAAGCATCATCATGGTGCCCGCCATCAAAGTCACGGTAAGCGCCTCAGTCTCCTACTGTTACTCGCTTAATGTTCCACTCTGATACTTCCTGTTCCACTCTGATACTTCCCACTTAGCTCTGGCACTTCCTGTTTGATAAGGAAGAGAGCTGACTGCTTACATACAATTAAGGAAGTATAATCATTCATACATAATGGATGCAGTGCTGTACCTCTAACTTCTAAGTGCATCTTTGGTCTGGCAAAGTAAACCTCTGAATTTGATATGTTGAAGTTTAAGTCACTCAGTCGAAAAACCTAATCTTTTTTTACAATCTATGAAATGATTTGATCATAAAATTATTTTTTTTTAATCATACAAGTATATACAGTGTGATATGGCCAGTTATTAATGTAAGTTTATAACAGGCAATAGACAGTGATGGAGAAGGCTATGTTACGTACTCCATCACAGAGGGAAACACCCCAGACAATGCCTTCAAGATTGACGCAAACTCTGGCCAGCTTGAACTCACAAGACCTCTGGGGTTCCAGGAAACACCAGGCAGATCTGGATAGTAAGTGGATTAAATAATGTTATCTCTCCAAGTTTGTCAATTTTTTATGGAGCCAAACTTAATATATACAAAAACCAATAAAAACTTGTTAATACCTGTATATAAAATGTTGTACAATTTTCTGGAACTCACTAAACACTGAGTTACCTGTACTATTTCTTGATAGAAAATACTTTTTAAAGGAATAGAAGTGGTATAGTTATAGTGCAATTGTGGGTTACCATCTGGGTTTTTTTCCATGATTGGATCTGAGAGGGTTTTTTGGGCAGTTCCGACTTTATTGTGCCTTTTCGGTTTATTGTTTTCAATGGGGCAAGATGGCAACCCACAATCAGCTAATGGGTAATTTGTATTCTTATTCTCTTTTTTTCTTTTTTTTCAGTTTTTTGTTAACTATTGAGGCCACAGACAATGGAGAGCCTCCTCAGACCAACTCCCTGAAGATCAAAATTTACGTCAAGGTATATATAGCTATGTCAGGTTGTCAATATAATTCTCTATTTGGTTATAGTTCTAATGATACTATTGGTTAACGAATATGAATTGTGCTCCATACCTCCTTATCATTTATACATGTTAATGTGTGAATGTAGGACCAGAATGACAATGCTCCCTCCTTCAACCCAGCAGCATTCAGCGGCAATATATCTGAGCTAGCCCCTGCCGGTAAGAACATTATCAATCATTCAACTAGCAATCATTCATTGTCAATTATTTATTTAGCAATCATTCATTTATGAGCATTCCTTTTCCAGTCAATCATTCACCAATCTTTCATTCATTATTCAGTCAGCAGTCATTTATTCACCAATCATTCATTCATCAATTGTTCATTTAGTAATCATTTATTCACCAATCGTTCATTCAACAATCATTCACTCACCAAGTGTTCATTCAGCAATCATTCATTCACCAAGTGTTCATTCAACAATCATTCATTTACCATCTTAAAACAAAGAAGCATTTATCTTATCATTCATCTCAAAATAAACATTTACCAATCATTCATAACTAATGATTATTTACCAATCATCCATCTCCTAGTAATAATTCAGATTATAATCTTCATTAATATAATATGACCCGTTATAATGAAAATAAAATTTGTCTTCATTTGTCTTCATTTCGAAGATATTAAAATAAGTGTCAAATTTTGTAGTTTTTGGAAAAAATATCTGTTGTAGAGATGATGTCATAAAGTAATAGGTTTTCAGTTCATTAGTTTGTATATTGGTAAGTAACCTTTGAACCTGCTATAGGTACAAGTGTGGTCGCTGTACGTGCCACGGACAATGATGACGGCATGAACGCTCAGATACGATACCAGCTATTCAGCGGACACAAGGACAACTTTGTGATTGGAGAACTAAATGGACTCATCACTGTCTCCAATACCAACAATCTGGACACTGCCATCAATGGAAATATTTACAACATCATTGTGAGTGTATCTCTGAATCACCAAATAAACCATCCCAACTTACATATAAATTTGACACCATAGGGAGATATCGAAAATGAAATTATTTGGGATAGAGGTTATTGATACTATGTAAATGATGTACATGACGTGTTATATACTCAAAAACATGAGCCATTCATGTAAGTACAGGTGAACCATTAGGATATTGTTGGTTAAGTGTACAACCAAGTGTTACCGGTAAGTGTTAACCACCGACCAGTTGTTTAAGTCTTAATCAGGTGGTTACTCCAATCTAAAAAAAACCATGTCACAGACCTCCACGAGAGGTTGACTTGGTGAACCCATAGTAACTTGAGTGTGCCTCTAGTGGACAGTGTGTGAGCATGAACCTGATGAGTTGGTCCATCAAGTGGAGTAATGTATTGTATGCTTGTTAGGTGCATGCTGTAGACAGAGGAAGTCCTCCCATGACGGGCACGGCTCAGGTCTCCATCACCATCTACGATGCCAACAACAAGAATCCAGCATTCACTCAGCAGCTCTACCTCACAACTGTCTCACAAGGTAGAGAAACACAGACAATAAACCATTTATATACATATAAGCTGATGAATATTAAATTAACCCCATTGATTTGTAACTAATAATTCTAAAAACGATAAATGTTAAATAGAACGCAAATAGATATATATTGGTTGACATAAATTTGGCATGCTGAGATTGAAGTCACAAAGTAACTCAATAAATTTCTGCCATTTGGGCATTTTTGTGCACAGATGCTGCTAGTGGCACGTCATTGATTGAGGTGAAGGCCATAGACCCGGATGAGACAGCCAGCCTGGAGTACACCATCCGGGAGGGATCACACGTAGCCAGGGACAGTCGCGGCATTGTCACCTTCACACCCTTCAACTATAGGGTCTGTAAATCTAAAATATTTGATGATTATTTTGGTACTTGCATTAAATGTTAAACAAATATAGAGATACTGGATTGGTATTTCAGTGATTTCATATTGTTATTTTAATGCTACTATCTGCCATATAGTGATATTTGACTTAGTTCATCTTCCTTTGGTTTAAAAATATCAATAAATAAATAAGTAAGCGAGACTTTTCTATTTCTGAAAGAAGTGAACAGAGAGAGCAGAAGTGCACTATATTATATGCCAGTGCTAAATGCCTCTATTTCAGAATGCCTTTGGTGTGGACAGGACAAGTGGTGTGGTGTCCACTCGAGCCACCTTGGAACCTGACCAGGTGACAGAGGTTAGCTTTGTAGTGGAAGCTCGGGACATCAAGGCAGAACAACCAATACTGCAGACTGGTTCTGGTTTGTACATATAATTTTATGCCGTATGAATGTATGACTTTGGTAAAATTAGATCGGTTAAACTTGGACAGGGCTTCTGAATTTGTTAAAGAGCAAAGTCCATTAAAAAATGAAAAAAAAGAACAATATTATTATTTGGGAAACAGTACCATGTAATTGATAGTGAACTGGAATTTATAACTCAAATTCACCAATCCACCAACATTTAAGAAACTTATTGTGTAATGCCAGAATATATAATTGTATGATAATGGTGATATTTTGTTATTCCAGCTACAGTGATGGTGATGATCAGGGCGACAGGGAGCAGGTACCTGCTAGTCAACGGCCAGGACGCCTCCCAGAACCCTGTCATACAGGAGGAGATCCCCGAGGGACTCAGCAACCTTAACGACCCCATCTATGTGTTGGTGTTCACTGATCCAACCACTGGCAACCGTGTGCAGAATCACAAAGAAGTCGATGGATCCGACCCTCAAAACTACTTCATTGTCAACCAGTCTACAGGTATATTATGTATAATCTGCTAGCCTGTTAATGCATTATTCATTATTTGAATGTTCCTTACAAGTATGCAAAAGGGGATATACCAGTATATATTAAGGATTATTTCAAAGTATTAAAGCACTGTGATATTTTTAGGGTAACATGTTTTGAATGGGTCAAATATCAACTGATGTGTTTAATATCTCACACTTAACTAAAGTAATTTCACAACTTAACTCCAAATTTAGGTGAGTCAAGTTTTATGAATTTGAATGTTTTAGGCAATGTATATCTAACACGGCCTATAGACTACGAGGTGCTGAGCAATAAGGACCTAAGTCTACAGGTGTTAGCTTCTAGCCCTGATGGTAAAACTGCCCTGGCAACTCTCATCTTCCACATCATGGATGTCAATGATAACAATCCACGCTTCCTCGATAAGGTGAGCTCCCTGTGCTGCATGCCACTCATAAATATTCCCAAGAATAGCTCAAACACAAAACCATGTGTTAGTTTTTATCAGAGGGTTTTTATGGATCATTAGCTATGTTGACTATATCATTTCATATACATACCAGTGAATACGCAGGCGATTATTAATAAAAGGTGGGTGGGTTCCAAGTTGAAACCTTTTTAAATTTACTATTTGGGGTTGAGTGTAGTACAGCATGTGATGTCAGATGGCCTCAGATTTGTGAGGAAGAGGGTAGGTCAGTGTTGTGGCAAAGCCCTGGCCATTAGTTTTTACATTTTTCAAAAACTGCAATCATCTCCCCCACCCCAAAAAAATGAAACAGGAAAATGCACTTATTTTCATGATATGGTTGGCTGATATATTAAAAAAATCTAGAGGCCCATACATTTCAAAATTAGCCCATTATATTCTCTCTCTCAAGGGCCTCATCGCCCATACCCATTTTTCCCCCAGGAAGAACTATAGTTTATATGTAGAGTCAACTCACAATAATCATCACTCTTCTGCTGGGTGAATTTCTTTGATAATGAAAGATGTAGTATTGGATACATTATTTTAACCACATTGACTGATCTTCACCTGCAAAGCTGGTAAATGATCATTTATGGATTGATTTGCAGGCATTTCCAGAAAATGATTAGAAACACTACAAAAATTCAATGAACAGCATAGCTCTTTAGGCTTTGATACTGTGCTATCTAGATCCTTGGAAATAGCTCCTTTATGAAAGATGGAGATTTGATCAGTACAGGATATGGCATTTTGCTTCCCATTCTTGCCACAATCAATGTGTCAAAAGTCTCCAGTTTGTGTCCCCATAGCACTAACATTCATTTATGTGATTTTGATACATTTGTTATGAAAAACAATTTGTATAATTTTTATTAAGTCTATTTTATAAAGGTACAAATAATATTGTACACTATTATTTCTTTTTTTAAAAGATTGTTTCTTGTTATGCAGGTCTATGTGTTCTCAGTAAGGGAGACAGTAAAGTTCCCAACTCAGATAGGCTTCATCAAGGCCACAGATGAAGACTCTGGAAGGTATGGAGAGATCCGATATTCATTGTCTGGCAAAGGAGCTGACATGTTTTATATTATTCCCACAACTGTAAGTATTTTTACGTTGGACCTATTCTTATTACAAGAAAATGTATCTCTCATATGACAAAAATATCAATGAAACAGTAAAAATAAGATGTTAATTGTTTCATTGAGAATTGATTTAATAAATTAGATACATAAGGACAATTGTTCAAAAAGGGGAATGTTTGAATGTATATTTGACTATTGCTGTTTTAGGGGTACCTGACCATAGCCAATGGGAAGAGTTTGGATGCTGAGGTGCAGTCTGAGTATGCCTTCATGGTTGAGGCTAGAGACAATCCTCCAGGAGAGGGAACCCAGCGCTCCACTCAGGCACAGGTGACATAACCCCTTATGATAGACAAAAAAATCCTGAAGACAAGTGGGATTTATTTGATCCGGTGATAGTATATTTACCTGGAAATATTTGTTTCAAATCTTTGTTCTTATGACTTTTCAGCTAATCATTCGAGTTCTGGATGAGAATGAGATAGCACCTGAGTTTGATGCTTTGTTGCCGAGTTTCTCAGTGTCGGAGATGGTTGGGGCTGGCGTGTCAGTGGGCCGGGTGCAAGCCATGGATCAGGACCTTGACTCCAGCCAGATTACATATACCATTACAGAGGGAGAAAGTGGTATGTCTTTTTCTACATCTGTGCAACATAAGGCATCTTAATGTTGATGATAAATCAGTGGTGCCTTTCAATGTTAATAATGAAGTTTACTTCAGGCAAAAAGTACAAAAAATATTACCAACAAAACAGCATAATATAACATTTACAGACAATTAAAAAAGTACATCAGATTTATCTACACACGTATATAGGGCAATATGCTTGATGACTGGCTCCTCCAAAGGAACTTTAAGGGAAAGGGAATATTTATCTGATTTATAGTGCTACATTCAATGACCAGGACTTATTGACTATTTATAGAGTTATTTCTTGTGGAATCTACGACTGGTATCATCCGTACCCGCCAGAGCCTGAACACCTATGCTCGCAGTACCCCCTATACATTCATCATCACAGCCTCCGACAATGGCACCCCTCCAAGATCAGCGCAGATTACCGTCAGCATCTGGGTGCGCAGTGGAACGGAAGAGGGAGCTCCCCGCTTCATCTTACCTGACACTAACAACTTTGTGGTCAACATCCCCGAGGTTGGTGCACACTATTCATCTGACATATTGTAATTTTCATTTATTGCATGATAGTGATAATTTTATATAGTTATATTGCTTTATTTTTATGATTCAACTATTATACAACTTGTGTAAAACAATGAAGGTTATTTGAATTGCATTTCTACACATAGGAAATGGCCGCAGGAAAACAGGTGATAAAGGTTTATGCGGAGGCGACGAATTCAGGCTCATCAGGGGTTATCTCCTATGTGCTGGTCAATAATGCGGACAGCCCTTTCTTCACTCTGGATTCTTCCTCTGGGGCCATTCTGACTGCAGCCAAACTGGACCGGGAGCAGCAACAGATATATCAGGTCAGTGCTCATATAAACATGCAATTATATTGATAACAAAATAGGGCAAAACTCTCGATTTCTTTCGTTTTTTTTGTAATACAGATAGTCCTTTTTTTGGTATTCACTGCTGTTTTTTGTTTTGTTTGTTGTTTATTGTCTATTTCTATATTTTTTTGTCTCTTTAGTTGAATATTTTATTTTGTTTTTGTACGTTCTGTTTTCTTTGCTTGTTTTCCCCATCCATTCCTATCATTATGTTACATGTAGACCACCCCCTTTTCCTGTTTATACAATAACTCAATTTTGAACCCATGCTTTGTATGCCTTTTACTTTCTGTCAATCACCATAACAAGGTACAAATAATTATTGCTCCAATTTTTACGTTTTGCTGTGCAGTTATTGGTCTCTGCTCAATTACAAGATGATCCAGACAAGAAGAGCAGCACAGTGCGCATCATCGTTAACTTAACTGATATCAATGATAACTCTCCCACATTCAGAGCCTCAGGACCTAACTGTGATCAGGTAGGCTTCCTTTCATTGCATGCATATTTCTTAAATTTAAACCTTTGATTGAAATGCCATGTGAGGGAATGATTAAAAACAATACTTTAAGTCTTGGAGAAACGTTATTGCCTGAGGTTTCACACTATTGTCACTGTTAGGTTGAGAAAATAACTGTATTAGTATAATGTGTATTGGGAAATATTAAACTTTATAGAAATAGCACATTATTATATACCGGTACATGGATGTGTAATTAGGCCCAGTTAGAAGTTTAAAAGCATGATTTAAAATCTCTAAATATTCTAGTTATAACTTCCTATCATTATGTTTATCTGTGTGAGGCATTTTATATCTTGAAACTACATGTTTTTTTGAACAATGCCAAATCTACAGAGTAATCATTATTTGTAGATACAAAACACTGTGGAATCCCTGAGAGTGTCTTTGAGGGAGAACCTTCCTGAAGGGCAGACAGTGGCCCAGCTACAGGCCTGCGATAGGGATATCTCTCCAAACAATGCTACATACTTCTTCATATTATGTCAGTATTCTTAAAAAATACTACATCAGATTAAAACAATTAGACCATCAGATAGCACTCCTTAAAGTGATTGGTATAAGGTCTATTATTGATGGTTGGTGTGCTGTTTTAGGTGGTAATGCAATGGCGGACTCCGGCAGGCGTCCATTCAGGCTGGATGTGTCCAGTGGAATCCTAGCCACTAACATGGTGCTGGACCGAGAGTCAGTATCTCAGTACAGACTCTATATCAAGGTGGACAACAACCGTGGCTACCAGGTGCCAAGCTATGATAACGACAACTGTGAGGTAAACATGGCCGACCCCTCCATACTCAGCATAGTGGTGACTGTCACTGACCAGGACGACAATACCCCAACCTTTGGCATTGGCAGTGCTTCATTTGTTGCAGGTATATACTATATTTACCAAATAGTTGACACTATGTGGGTTATATATTACTTTTATTGTATTATAAATATGTTTTATATTTGATTTGGTGTTTAGGAATCATGGCAGAAGCAGCTTACCATACCCAGGTGATCCAGATCATAGCATACGACCCAGACATTGTCAGCAGAATACAGTATTCTCTTTCCGGTATCTTGTTCAAATCCAGCAAAGGTGCAGATACTCCTGACGACAATGCATTTACCATTGACAAAGACTCTGGCATAGTGTATACCAATAAGTTCCATTACATGGACTACATGGAAGGATACTTTGAAACCACTGTGATAGTATACGGCGATGGGCAGGAGGCCAGAAAGACGCTGCAGGTATCTCGAATCTACTTAGACTTTCTTTTGTGTATTGTTTATATCTAAGGGACATCATCCTTAACAGAAAGAGGGTTTCACAGGAATTATGAGGTCAACTATAGTAATATGCAGCAGTTGCCATGGCAGCCCTTGTTAAATATATATATTTGTCATAAAAAATGTCATAATTACTGTGTGATACCTGTAGATAATAATCCATTGTAAAATGATATCCTACATGCATTTCACTCGGAGAATAGAGCAAATATATAGTGTGTGATAAAAACATTAGGTGTCATCACAGAATAAACTTCATCATGAAATACTGAAAAGTATATTTGAAATTGAGCTGAGCATATGATTTTCTCACAGATTTATGTCGTGGAAGAGATTCAGCTGCTCATGATGACGTTTGAGAAATCTCCAGAAGAGATTGTCGAGATACAGAGTCAGGGATTCATCAGGTAAAGAGGAAGGTTGATAATTACCCAGTCGTAAAATAAATTTGGCCTCGTGAATATTAGATATTTGGATCAATATGCACATTTTTCTATAGGGATGTGGCAAGTGCTCTGGGTGGTAACATCTCAATCAACACTAATGGTATACGCTACCATGCCATAGGAACTCAAACAGGAAAGAATAAAATAGATGTTAATTACATCGATTATGACAAGTAAGTTAATAAGTTTTCAGTTAAATAAGGCATCTGATTAATATTTGTTACCAAATTTTTGTTGAACATTTTTCATTTGAATTATGCTTGTATATTGAGACTAAATTAAACAAAATAAGCAAAAAACAATCCTCAGTATATTAAGAATTAATCACTTCTCTGACATTGAGTCCAGTTACTTGTATCTTACCTGATTCTTCATTACATTCCAGGACAGATTTATGTTTTCATGTCATTCAAGGCAATAGGGTTTTGGGGCTGAGTGAGGCATTACAGTTGTTCAGTGATGCTCAGTCAGAGTTGGCTCAGCCCTACACCAATTATGAAGTCAGACCTGAACTGGGGGTATGCAAATCCACATTATTTGCTTATCTATGTAGAATTTCATAAATCTACCAAAAGATAAAAGTTATGTATTAATCAACAATTACAATTTTTGGGGAAAAAATATATACTTTTTTCAAAAATGCTAATGCTAATGTTTGTGGTGTGATGTTGCAGTCATGTAAGATCACCATGACAACTATGTGGTGGTCTGGATATTACTGGCTGTGGTGGCTACTCATCGCATTGGCAATCGCCATATTTTTTCTTACATTAATTGTCATCTGTTGCCTCTGCTTTTGTTGGACAAAGTGAGTATATGTACAGAGTTACCCAATGACAATTTTGAGCAGTTTATTTTGAGAGGTATTAATGATGATAACATTGATTTTAATTGTATCTTCTGTTTTTTCTTCTTATTGCAGGTCAAAAAGAAAAATCAAAAGATTTAAACCATGTAAGTCCTGTTTGTCAAGAATTCTAAAACAATTAAAGTTGTGGAATGATTATTGCTATTTAGAGCGCAGAATAAGATGTAACCTTGTTATCAAAATTATGTTACCCAACTCAAGTGTTCCTATTTTAATATTAAAAGGTTCCAACATAATACCCCCAGTGACAAAATTCAGACCACCTCAGTTAGAATCAAATATACATCTTTGCTTAAAGAGTTATTATGCAAATAACTAATATTAATTGATATAATATGAGATATCAATGTTAAAATCCATGGCAGTAAAGGATATATTGGACTAGATCAGTTATCAGTTAAATTATCTATTCATTATTATGATAATTGAAATGTTTCTTATGTTTTGTTTCAGATATAATATTAGACCCTATAACTGTGTAAGTATGATTTTAGTATATAATTTTCCATTTATATCTATGATATGTGGTTAGAAAACAATTTATGCTGAACAAAACTATTTGTGTTTTCAGCCCTAATAAGCACTATGAATGGCAGGAAACCACAGTTCGAATGGGATAGAGATATATGTAACATGTTATGGATCTTCTAACATTGTACAAGACTTTTTATTGCAATTTTAACATAGATTTGTTTCTTGTAATTTCAAATTTGAAATATTAAATTGCTAAAAAAGTGTTGAGGACATTGGAGGAAGTCAAATCTTAATATCTGATTTACTTTTAAGTACCCAGAATGAATTATAGTGGACAAATTCTTCCTTTAAGCCTCATATATTAAGGATGTTTGATCTGTTGATATTTGAAACACACTTGAAGCCATCTAAAGCTGCATTTGAATTGATATGTTATTATTGTAAATATACATTGTAAATAATTGATTTAATTTTCGATTAATTATTTGAGGAATTAATAAAAATTGAGTAATATGATGAGTGTAACATTGTAACATGATGTTTTTTGATGGACAGACACATCTTAACTTTACTGAGTTTATCAATAAGGCCAAATAAATGTATTTTTTTGTTTACAAAGTAAATGTATTAATTCATTTTAAATATGGTTTTATTTTTTTTTTGTATTACACAAAAAACAATACTATGAAATGTTAAGTAGAATGGAAATGCTTTGAGATTTTTCAATAAGGTAGAATTATGTAATTGCATGTTAAAAAAGATTTGTATCAATTATAAATGTTATGTTTAAAATCATATGGTGCTATATTAATAAATATAAAAAGGTCATCAAGGGTTTGGCCAGTTTGGACATTCCATCTTTTGAAGTACATGTGTGTCATGAATGTTCACTGAATAGAAATACTTGCTTTTCCATTTGTGAATACTCTTGATTGGAATAATGAATCAGCTCTGCTAATATATACATTAGATTATATATATATATATATATATATATATATATATATATATATATATATATATATATATATATATATATATATATATATATATAATCGATAAGGCTTGCTTTGATCTGCAATTTATTTCAAGTTATAACTCATGAAGCAACCTTTATATTTCAGTAATCAATTTTTAGAGTCTTGGATCGTTTAGCCTAAATCTGTGCCAAATATTGGTTAATTCATATAAAATCTTAAATAAAATGTAACATAATAAGCTGATTATAATGTGGTCACTTATATCTTACCTCATGAAGTGTGGAAAGCCTAAAATGTGAAAGGAATCTTATATTTGTATGCTGCAATTACTTTTTCATGAAGTGAATGTAATTTATTTTTTAATAAAATGTATATCTATAACATACCGGTATTTCTCATCTTTGAGCATTATTTTTATTATTTGTCTAAAGACTATGGATATTTCCATTTTAAAGTGGAAGGAAATTGTCAGTTAGCAATTTAAATTTCATCAACATGAACACATATATAACATTTTGAAAGAAGACTTTGAGACATAATTGTAGTACTTTTACTCTGGTCAAATTTTCTGAACTTCTAATCATCTTTTGCTGGAGGCAGCCATCTTGTCAAAGGGATTATAGCAGTACCAGCCAATCAGAAACAAGTTATAAATTAATTGCAAATTACAATAAAAATGTGGTTAAATAAATCCAAAAATATATGTATCAGTATCATTGCTGACCACAAACACAGTACAATGTTTTATCTAGGTCATCTAACCATTTTAAACTGGTTAAGAAAGGTGTTATGCCATGATGCAATAATTAACTATGAAATTTAAAAGGCCAGATTCTGAATTGTAGACCGACCATGTGAGCAGTAATAGGGAAATGTCAGATTTTCAGAGTAAAATACTCGAAAATACAATAGGGTTTTAGGTCAACAACTTGATGGTTTGAAAAGGGCTACTGACAGGGATTGAATGACGTTAGTTTGAAATAGGGGTTGCATTAGTCTTTCATGAATCAGACTCTCAAGCAAATATTTATCAAATACTGGACTCAATATGGGCATATTAATGAACAATATACTGTCACACAGTGATTTGAGAAACAAGCTGTCTGTAAAGGAGATATTAAAGCTGATCATATATTCACCAAAGAAACTTTTGTATGCTATAGGTCCTGTAAAGGTCCTTATATATGTGGGATCGTGGTATTGTCTCTTAATGGTAATTGAAGTGAAGGATCCCTAAACATCTTCAGAAAGAGTAAGGAATTAAGTCTCATTTGCAGTGTTCTGTCTGACCTAAAATGGTATCAGTTGAGCAAAAAGACATTGTGAATCAATATTCAACCTTTCTTTTCAATAAGATAGATTAATGGTTATTGAAGGCTTTTAGAAAGTCGGTAATGTTTGAGCCTTATGATCTATAGACAGTCTCCATTAAAATAGATATTGGTATTTATACATCACAAAATATATTACAGAAAATATAACATCACATATGGTGAACATTTTACATATATATATATATATATATATATATATATATATATATATATATATATATATATATATATATATATATATACATATATATAAAGGTATTATATTATTGTTTTTATATTTAGCTTATAATTTAAATGTAGATGATAAACAATGCAATCATTGAGCTAAAAGTAATCAGAAAGTTATATGACGTTTAATGTGCATTTTAAAGATAGCTCAAATCCTTCGTCCAGCTTGTCATTAAAGTAATGGAAATTCCTAAAAAATTATCAATAAAATGATATTTTAAAAACTGTTGCATACAATACCTATAAATACATATATTATTAAAATAAATACTAGAAACCTTCATGTTCTACTGAAATAGCTTAATTAATGACATTCTGTTCTTAACTGATATCCACAGTTTTTTCCTTATATGTTGTAGGGGAATTAGAATTGACTAAAATGCTAATAAACAGATCACAGATAGTAGAAAAAACATGTTGTGTTGATCACTAACACTCCTGATTTCCTCAGCCAAATTGGCTTTTGTTCTTTAGCTATTAAAAAAGTTAAGCCGATCTTGTTTTAGATTTCTTCTAGGTACTACAATGACCTCTGCTTCTTCCTCTGATACTTCCTCTATGGTATCTACATCATCTTTCTTTAATTCCTCATCTTCCTTAGCACTCTCTTCTGTGTTGTATTTTCTGTCAGTTTTTTTCTTATCCTCCCGAGGATATTCACTTTCAGAATATGCATCGTCTTTATTTCTGTGTTTGTGTTTACCAGCATGGTCTTTGTCCTTTGCTGCTCTAGATTTATGAGCTTTTTCTCCCTTTGATGCTGGACCTTCCTTTTTGGGCTTTTCGCCTGCTACTTTGAGCCCAGGCCCATCCTTGTGACCAGGTTTTGGGCTAGTAGGTGTGGGAGGAAAGACCACTACATTATCATAGTAAGAAGTAAGGTCTGCATTAAGCAGCACAGACACAGAATCAGCTCCGGTCAGGCCACTGTCTATGTTTAGCCTTGCCCCTATTTGCTCCAGCAGGGTGTTCTGCTGTTGCAAGCTAATTTGTAAGGTTTTCAACCTGAAAAGTAAGTAAAGCATCTCTATATTTGATCTTTCATTTGCAGTTTATTGCTGCTAAAATGCACCTATGATAAAATATAGGTATTACATCTTCCAAAATATATTTTATTACATCTTCCAAAATATATTTTGGAAGATGTAATATTAAGCCTCAGTAGAAATATTAAAGGTTTGTTACCTGTTTGCTTGTTGATGGATTTCTTTATCCATTTGTTCTATAGTATCCACAATTTTGTCTTTCTGCTCAACACCAATAAAGTTTAGACTACGTGAACTTCCAATGAAATTCCGGGTAAACTGAAAATTATGAAATTGCATATAATTTTTTTATCAATAACTATAATATAAAATGTATGACAAGATGTAAGCATCAATATAAAATTTCATATTTTACCTTTCTCCAGCATGAAGAGGATCCTTCATTCGGTTTTACAATAGCTCTTCTTGTGTAAATTTTCCGTTGAAAATAATGTGGCATTATATTTTCTATATTATATAATAATTCTACCTGAAATTTAGAAGAAAAAAAACAATTATATTCAAGGTCACAGTGGTAAATATTTCTTTTAAAAAATAATGTTGCATAATTTGCCTTCTATTTTGTTGAATAATTTTAAATAAAATTATGTTCAAGTTCAGCAAATCTGATTTTAATGGTTTGTTAGAGTTTGGAAATAATTTCTGCACCTGCAATGCTATTCTCTTGAGATAGGCATTTCTCTGGATTTTTTCTATGTCACCAACTGCTACACCAATCTACAATGACAACATTGTCTTTGAAAGTTATAAAATAAACAAAATATCAAAAACAGGTTTTTAACATTAACTGTGAAGATCGACTATGAATATAGTGTGTCAATCAAGTATACATAATTATCAGGTACAATGCTAATTCCATAAGTACTCACCATGAGGTTCATGAGGACAATAGGCATGAGGAATAAGAAGATCACAAGCAGGATATAAACATCAACCTCAAATGGCTTGAGATTCAGACTGACAAAATTGTCCATGAACTCTATTTCACCAAGTGTCATCACGAGTATGTTCACAACAGATGTGCCGATACTGTCAAATGCATCCTGTTTAACAAAGCAATACAACATTGAATATATACATGATCAGATGAAACTAGATAAGACCAAAATATGCAGCTTAACGTGTAAAAGAGAATAGTGATCTTACATGTCTTCTGCTCATAAGAATGTAGAATGAGCCAGCAAAGGCCCAGCAGAAAAAGAAATACACCAGCACCACCTAAACGTAACAAAAGGTTGTGTGTTATTAACATATATCATTTTGAATGTCATGGAAATCTCAATCATATTATACATTTTGCTGTGTACCTTCAGTAAACTTGCCAGCACCGCTACAAACATGATCACGTAGATTCCTACAAAATCTATCCTGAAAGGAAAAATGATATGTTGGCATAAAGTAGATGAAATAAAAGTATTTATCAAATGATTAATTGGATGCTGATGATAAGAAAAACTTGTACATACTTTCTGAGGTACATAATGAAGTTGATCCATGCGAGGAAGTGTGCTATCCACCCTGCCCTCCATTGTATGAGACATGGGAAATAGCCTGGAGGATGGATGAAGGCATAGGTCGTGCCTACCAGAATGCAAGCGATCCAGCTGTATGGGTTGAAAAAATACTTCCAACCCTGCAACAGATTGTATTCTAACAAGCATTCATAATGTCCTAGATGGCAATATTACCATTGATCACTTCATAGTATCGCCATGAGATACGCAAAGATAAACAGATAAAAGCATTATGTTGAAGACATTTCTGTACAAGTGGAATCATATTACTAACTACGTTGATATACATGTAATGGCAGTACATGAGGTATGCTTGTTCTATCCACAGGATGCATACTTATATTGAAACCAACACTTCTGATCATTATGTTTTACAAAGGCAAGTGATTTCACAATGATGCCATAACAAGTACAAGGTTTGAACCAGGTAAACTAGTCACCTGCGCTATTAATTACTCGTGTTAAGATTTCCCCAAAGCTTGTGCAATGATTACCTGCATGAAAAACTTGAAGACCTCTCTGCACATGAATAGGAATATGAAGACTCCAAGCAGGCCTGATATAGTATTTGTGAGATGGTCAGTTATCCGCAGAGACTCTTCAGGTACCCCATTCTGAAACAGCAACATAATATTCTGTTGTATCTCACATAGGGCATTAATATGATGTGGTAGCCTGCTCAATAATATAAGCTCTGGAGGTCCAACAGAGGTATAGATATACTATAGTACTGTGCACAATATGCTGAACTATGGTGGTCCAACAGGGGTACAGATATACTGTGGTACTGTGCACAATATGCTGTACTATGGTGACCCAATAGGGGTACAGATATACTATGGTACTGTGTACAATATGCTGTATTATGGTGACCCAATAGGGGCACATATAAACTGTGGTACTGTGCACAATATGATGTACTATGGTGGTCCAACAGGGGTACAGATATACTATAGTCCTGTGCACAATATGCTGTACTATGGTGGTCCAACAGGGGTACAGATATACTATAGTACTGTGCACAATATGCTGTATTATGGTGACCCAATAGGGGTACAGACATACTATAGTAATGTGCACAATATGTTGTACTATGGTGGTCCAACAGGGGTACAGATATACTATGGTACTGTGCACAATATGCTGTATTATGGTGACCCAATAGGGGTACAGATATACTGTGGTACTGTGCACAATATGCTGTATTATGGTGACCCAATAGGGGTACAGATATACTGTGGTACTGTGCACAATATGCTGTACTATGGTGACCCAATAGGGGTACAGATATACTATGGTACTGTGTGCAATATGCTGTATTATGGTGACCCAATAGGGGCACATATATACTGTGGTACTGTGCACAATATGATGTACTATGGTGGTCCAACAGGGGTACAGATATACTATAGTCCTGTGCACAATATGCTGTACTATGGTGGTCCAACAGGGGTACAGATATACTATAGTACTGTGCACAATATGCTGTATTATGGTGACCCAATAGGGGTACAGACATACTATAGTAATGTGCACATTATGCTGTATTATGGTGACCCAATAGGGGTACAGACATACTGTGGTACTGTGCACAATATGTTGTACTATGGTGGTCCAACAGGGGTACAGATATACTATGGTACTGTGCACAATATGCTGTACTATGGTGGTCCAACAGAGGTACAGATATACTATGTTACTGTGCACAATATGCTGAACTATGGTGGTCCAACAGGGGTACAGATATACTGTGGTACTGTGCACAATATGCTGTACTATGGTGACCCAATAGGGGTACAGATATACTATGGTACTGTGTACAATATGCTGTATTATGGTGACCCAATAGGGGCACATATATACTGTGGTACTGTGCACAATATGATGTACTATGGTGGTCCAACAGGGGTACAGATATACTATAGTCCTGTGCACAATATGCTGTACTATGGTGGTCCAACAGGGGTACAGATATACTATAGTACTGTGCACAATATGCTGTATTATGGTGACCCAATAGGGGTACAGACATACTATAGTAATGTGCACAATATGTTGTACTATGGTGGTCCAACAGGGGTACAGATATACTATGGTACTGTGCACAATATGCTGTATTATGGTGACCCAATAGGGGTACAGATATACTGTGGTACTGTGCACAATATGCTGTATTATGGTGACCCAATAGGGGAACAGATATACTGTGGTACTGTGCACAATATGCTGTACTATGGTGACCCAATAGGGGTACAGATATACTATGGTACTGTGTACAATATGCTGTATTATGGTGACCCAATAGGGGCACATATATACTGTGGTACTGTGCACAATATGATGTACTATGGTGGTCCAACAGGGGTACAGATATACTATAGTCCTGTGCACAATATGCTGTACTATGGTGGTCCAACAGGGGTACAGATATACTATAGTACTGTGCACAATATGCTGTATTATGGTGACCCAATAGGGGTACAGACATACTATAGTAATGTGCACAATATGTTGTACTATGGTGGTCCAACAGGGGTACAGATATACTATGGTACTGTGCACAATATGCTGTATTATGGTGACCCAATAGGGGTACAGATATACTGTGGTACTGTGCACAATATGCTGTATTATGGTGACCCAATAGGGGTACAGATATACTGTGGTACTGTGCACAATATGCTGTACTATGGTGACCCAATAGGGGTACAGATATACTATGGTACTGTGTGCAATATGCTGTATTATGGTGACCCAATAGGGGCACATATATACTGTGGTACTGTGCACAATATGATGTATTATGGTGACCCAATAGGGGCACATATATACTATAGTCCTGTGCACAATATGCTGTACTATGGTGGTCCAACAGGGGTACAGATATACTATAGTACTGTGCACAATATGCTGTATTATGGTGACCCAATAGGGGTACAGACATACTATAGTAATGTGCACAATATGCTGTATTATGGTGACCCAATAGGGGTACAGATATACTGTGGTACTGTGCACATTATGCTGTATTATGGTGACCCAATAGGGGTACAGACATACTGTGGTACTGTGCACAATATGTTGTACTATGGTGGTCCAACAGGGGTACAGATATACTATGGTACTGTGCACAATATGCTGTACTATGGTGGTCCAACAGAGGTACAGATATACTATGTTACTGTGCACAATATGCTGAACTATGGTGGTCCAACAGGGGTACAGATATACTGTGGTACTGTGCACAATATGCTGTACTATGGTGACCCAATAGGGGTACAGATATACTATGGTACTGTGTACAATATGCTGTATTATGGTGACCCAATAGGGGTACAGATATACTGTGGTACTGTGCACAATATGATGTACTAGGGTGGTCCAACAGGGGTACAGATATACTATAGTCCTGTGCACAATATGCTGTACTATGGTGGTCCAACAGGGGTACAGATATACTATAGTACTGTGCACAATATGCTGTATTATGGTGACCCAATAGGGGTACAGACATACTATAGTAATGTGCACAATATGTTGTACTATGGTGGTCCAACAGGGGTACAGATATACTATGGTACTGTGCACAATATGCTGTATTATGGTGACCCAATAGGGGTACAGATATACTGTGGTACTGTGCACAATATGCTGTATTATGGTGACCCAATAGGGGAACAGATATACTGTGGTACTGTGCACAATATGCTGTACTATGGTGACCCAATAGGGGTACAGATATACTATGGTACTGTGTACAATATGCTGTATTATGGTGACCCAATAGGGGCACATATATACTGTGGTACTGTGCACAATATGATGTACTATGGTGGTCCAACAGGGGTACAGATATACTATAGTCCTGTGCACAATATGCTGTACTATGGTGGTCCAACAGGGGTACAGATATACTATAGTACTGTGCACAATATGCTGTATTATGGTGACCCAATAGGGGTACAGACATACTATAGTAATGTGCACAATATGCTGTATTATGGTGACCCAATAGGGGTACAGATATACTGTGGTACTGTGCACAATATGCTGTATTATGGTGACCCAATAGGGGTACAGACATACTGTGGTACTGTGCACAATATGTTGTACTATGGTGGTCCAACAGGGGTACAGATATACTATGGTACTGTGCACAATATGCTGTACTATGGTGGTCCAACAGGGGTACAGATATACTGTGGTACTGTGCACAATATGCTGTACTATGGTGACCCAATAGGGGTACAGATATACTATAGTACTGTGTACAATATGCTGTATTATGGTGACCCAACAGGGGTACAGATATACTGTGGTACTGTGCACAATATGATGTACTATGGTGGTCCAACAGGGGTACAGATATACTATAGTACTGTGCACAATATGCTGTACTATGGTGGTCCAACAGGGGTACAGATATACTATAGTAATATGCACAATATGCTGTATTATGGTGACCCAATAGGGGTACAGACATACTGTGGTACTGTGCACAATATGTTGTACTATGGTGGTCCAACAGGGGTACAGATATACTGTGGTACTGTGCACAATATGCTGTATTATGGTGACCCAATAGGGGTACAGATATACTGTGGTACTGTGCACAATATGCTGTATTATGGTGACCCAATAGGGGTACAGATATACTGTGGTACTGTGCACAATATGCTGTACTATGGTGATCCAACAGGGGTACAGATATACTATAGTACTGTGCACAATATGCTGTACTATGGTGGTCCAACAGGGGTACAGATATACTATAGTACTGTGCACAATATGTTGTACTATGGTGGTCCAACAGGGGCACAGACATACTGTGGTACTGTGCACAATATGTTGTACTATGGTGACCCAATAGGGGTACAGACATACTGTGGTACTGTGCACAATATGTTGTACTATGGTGACCCAATAGGGGTACAGACATACTGTGGTACTGTGCACAATATGTTGTACTCTAGAGGTACAGATATACTGTGGCATGGGCACAATATGTTGTACTATGTAACTGAGGTACAGATAGGCGCTGGTTGTCTATAACAAAATAATAATTTGTGATAAAATGAAAATAAATGTTTATTATTGTTCAAATTAGGATAAATCAAAGCAATTTTAAAAATCAAAACTTCTTCACAATAAACACAAAACACTGAATTTAATGTTTCTAGTGTATTAAAGCTGCGAAATAACACTTATTATTTTGTCTTAAATGTCATTTGTACAAAAAGCAAACACACATGTATCTATATACAAATATACATAATCATAAATATATATATATAATCTACAAGATGTTTTCTACTTACATGCCACCCTGAGATTCCATATATGAGAGCGTGAAAAATGAGAAGCCATTTTTGAATGTTGCTGTGAGTGGAAACAACGTTATATCTATTCTCTCATTCAGGATAAAGTCAAAATGCAGACAAGCATCCTACTGAAGGTCGTCATATTCAATAAGATCTAGACTGTCTATGTGATCCTTGCCATTAAAAAGCGACAGTAAATGCATCAGAGCCATAAAGTTAAGTAAAGAAGACCCTTAACTGCAGCCCCTACCTGGAGGTGAGCCATTCTGAACTGCCACACTGCTGTCTTGTTACCATACAACTCTGGTGGGATTACAATGGGGCATCTCTTAGTCTCATCATACAAGGACTCGTTTGAGGGTATGTTCTTTCTGAGAGGACGGTAAAGGTCTCCCATTAGGGAACTGTACCAAGTGAGTGTACCAACGTAGAACACATACATGACGACATTCAGGTAGAGCATACTGCATCCGTGACCATGTATCCTGTGCAAGGAGAATAGGCTAAAAATCTGACCATGTGTTACCTCTATAGCATTGTTGATGTGGGTCTCGTTGAAGGCATCCTCTCCCAGCACAATGACTGGACAGAAGTTGACATCATCATGGTGGACCTCCACGATGGTGGCCCCAACAAGAATGGTGTACCAGGTGAGGCTCGTCATGAACAGGATGTACAGCAGCAGATTGAGGGTGAAGTTCGCTCGACCGTGACGCACCCTGAGACACGAGATGGCGCCACAAACAAAAGAAACGCCAGAAACAGACAAAAGGTCAGAAACACAGAATTACCTGGATGTAATGTGCCAAAAGGGAAACCCTGGAGAAATTGGTGGAGAATCTGGGGAGTTTGAGTTTATCGATGAAGATGGGACAGAATTTCTTCATGTCATGTAGAGTGTCTTTTTCTATGGTGACTGCTACTAGAAAGGTGTACCATGTGAGGCAGGTGACGAAGCCGAAGTAGGCAACACTGTTGAAGCTGAACATGCGGCGTCCATAACCAACCCTGCATGAGAGAACAGCAGGATAGGCCACCAGGTGGCACGCCAACTTACAGAACACACTATAAATAGCAATGGCTGCCTGCTTACAGGAAATTAAAGATATACAGGATATATGTGTGGAGCAGCATGGGTGCCAGCGAGTGTATAGGACAGGACAAGGAGTATATGGAGACAAAGATCACAGAATCATTCTAATTATAATAATAGAGATTTGTGTTAAGATTGACTAAGAGCATAGCAAGTATGTTTGATGACAATATCCATGCTACCTCTTAATCAATCTAGTGTACTAATGTACACTTTCATCTTTGAAATGGTTAGATAGAAAATTAGTATATTAGGTATGTTTTATCATTGTAATGTATAGTAGAAAATAGAAGTGTTATGATATAACTGTGGAAAAAAGTTCAAGAGTCAGTCTGATAAAGGTTGTTACATTGACATTTATAAAAGCATGAGCGCGAGTGTGAAATAAGATAATGTGAAATAAATATTTATTCGTGAATTTTTATTTCTCATTATATCATTTCACACTTTTTTGCATTTGAGTATACGTTTGGTTAATTGATCTGATTAATGAAAATGATGTATGCTGTAAGCTTAAAGGGCCACAAAGCAAATAAATTCACATACAGCTGTATATCTTTTGACTTTTACAAAATGTTACCACTAAAACTGCCATTAATGTTAATTCTATACTATTAACTCCTTCATTCTAGTGATAATTACACATTTATGTAATGTAGATAGATATATGAAGTGAATAAATAAATATTAAAGTTGGCCCTACCATTTTTGTGACATAATATTTTGACAAAGTGGATGTGACAAAAGAGTATCTCTTCCATATCGGACCATTGTCTGGAAAAAAAACCACACCATTCAGGACGAAATGTATTCAGTTTATGATTCACAATGTGAAATCGACATGTTCTCGGCTCAGGACTCACATTAAGTGCAAAGTATCTCCTTGATTTTGATGCCTCATCATCTGGACCCGGATCAATAAAGAAGTAATCAAAACTCATCTACAAAAAAATCAACAAAAGATTATTAACAAACATTAATGTTTAATTATGAACTGTTTGTATATTTTTCCTAATAAAATGTAATGTACCCTGCAGAAGTCACCGTCAAATATGTTTACTACTGGGATATAGTGCCTTGCAACCCATCTTTTTTTAATACTGAACATATCCTTCCTGGTGTGATATAACGGCAAGGTCTTGATGAACATTTTTAATTTATGCGGTACGGGTGAGAAGATTTAACAAACATGTGGAAATATTTCCTTAGTTCCCTGGTTTCAATTAGTTAAACATAAATTAAGCTGAAGGTGTCATAAAGTAAAGTTATACGTACCGTCAGGTTGGCATCCTCATCATCTCTTGATGACCTTTCCACACAGTGATCCAGCACCACCTACAACCAAAGACACAGGCATCTTTATGGCTTCAATGGATATTCTACCACTCTGCTAAATGAATCTTGCTTACGCTTGCCTTGGAGTAATAATGAATTACTCCAAGCGCTTGCGTAGTGTTAGAAGGGTATAATTTGATTATATGTACTGATGTCAACATTTTTATTGGTATTTCTAATTGTTTAGCACAAACTATAATTAATTCTTTTCAAAATGTCTGTAAATATATATAAATTTATTGATAAATGACATGCATATGGTACTTTCATATCAGGTTTGACTTTCTCCCTAATTCCCCTTGATCAAGGGTTCCTTATTCATGAGGAGAGTTTTACCTGTGCCGCATCTGGCAGCCTGGCTATGAGTCTATCCATAGGAGTATGTCCCTTAGCATCTCTTACATTCATACACTGTCGCCAACTGCAATGTGATTATATGAAAGAAATATCAATTATAATCAAATTATTCCAGCCACTCTTCGAAAAGAATAGGGTATTGAGTGCCGATGGCAGGACACCATTCTCGCAGGATAGTGGGTAAAATGGTCTAAAAGTTAGCATTTTCTATCAGTGTAATTATCCAAGATTCCATCAAAACGATTTTCATTAATTTTATGGGATGATTTCCGAGTTTGGGAAGTATGCTATGACTTGCCTCTTGTGTTTGAGCATGGTGACAGCCACATCATTCTGCATGTTGTCTATGGCCAGGTCCAGGGGAGCCTGGTCATGAGTGTTCTTCACCCGGACATCTGCCTTCTTCTCAAGCAGCATGTGCACCGCCTCCACATAGCCTCCTGCGCAGGCGTAGTGAAGGGCAGTGTTCTGCAAGCAAATCTTTAACACTCAGATCCAAACCCATCATCACTATTTACTGACGATCACGTGTGTCTTACCACGGACCTATGCTTTACTTGGTTAATATCTGAATTTGTCTCATAACAGAACAAACCTCAGAACTATGTTTTAATTGGTTAATATCTGAATTTGTCTCATAACAGAATAAACCTCAGACCTATGCTTTACTTGGTTTATTTCTGAAATTGTCTCATAACAGAACAAACCTCAGACCTATGCTTTACTTGGTTTATTTCTGAAATTGTCTCATAACAGAACAAACCTCAGACCTATGCTTTACTTGGTTTATTTCTAAACTTCTCTCATAGTGGGACAAACTCCTCATCTTTTAAAAGAGTCAATCGAGTTTTATAAACAATAAATGAGAAACAGTTCAGTGAATGAGAGAGCAAATGCTGCTGTTAGTGCGTTTTATTATTTAATATATAGTGTACATATACATTTCTATAGCATATGGAGCCTACCTTGAGTTTATCGACTTCGTTAACGGCAGCGTGGTTATCTAGTAATATCTTCATGACCATGGTATGACCCTCAGCCGCAGACAGCATCAACACTGTCCGATGCTCATCATCCCTGACATTAATATAACCATCAAGATATCCTCAAGTAATAATGCATTTAATGTTTAGGGGACAAATAAGTAAATAAATGAATAAATATGTTATTTCATTTGGATAAAGGATCACATCATGAGAGGTAGTTTGAAATAACGCACTATTACAGTCCTTAAGAATCTTATTGCCAGTGAATTAATTCTCAGTAGTTTTACAGTGATATATAAAGTTATCATTAATATGTACTCTATTCTGCATATCCTCTTCAATGAAATGATTCACATTTTGATGGATGTGGAATGGTAATCTTTTATTCTTGTGACAAAGTAACATTGCTGGCAACTTTAATATTTTCAGTTTCAATGACAACACCGAAAATTCCCTCCATATGTGGGCTCTTAACTACCAGAGGATTCCTTTTTCAATTCTCAGCCAGAGAACTTGGTGAGTTTACCTGCTGGAGACCTCTGCTCCAAGAGAGAGTAGAACCTGCACCACGAGGTGGTTTCCATGCATCGCCGCCAGGAGGAGCGGCGTGTGCCCATCTACGTCATCATCATTAGTCTCGTGTCTGCTGGCCTGGATCAGGGTCTCAACACAATGAACATTATCAGCTCTGGAAGCAAAACATATTATCATTAAATTATAGTCCCAGAAAAGCTTGCACCAAACGATTCTTTCAAGTATTCGGGGTATTGTGGATGGGTTGCTGTGAATGTTTGAGTATATATCTGGTGCATTATGATTGTAATTGTTACACACTTGGACATGTGACAAGGTATGAGCTTACTGCGCTGCGCAGTGGAGAGGAGTCCTTTCTTCCTGGTCCTTGGCATCTGTCTTGGCACCATAGTCCAGTAATGTCTTCAATACCTATAATGTCGCAGTAAAAGCTTCATTTTACATATTAATGTCACAGTAAAAGCTTCATTTACATATTAATGTCACAGTAAAAGCTTCATTTTACATATTAATGTCATACTACTAATAAAAAAAAACATTTGCCATAGCTATGTATATATTGATTATTTTTCGATGAAGGTTAAAATATGTGTATTATGTCAATAGCTACTGCTTTATGGGTTTGATTGAAATGTGATTTAACAGTATATGCTGCCATGTACTAATGTTCTTACCAAGACATTTCCACTTTGTGCTGCGTAATGTAACACTGTCTGGTCATTCTTGTCTGTGGCCTCAAGTAGGTTACCAACACTACTTTGCTGCAACAAAAACAATTAACAGTTGTGTTTTTGTGTAAGGCCATTGGCCATCAAGCTATGCAGGCTGATCATTCTGTTATTGTTATGTTTGTGAACTTTTTCTGAAAATGCCTGCAACTTGCTTCATAAAAGATCATTTTAATCTTTTCCCAGAGCAGATTGAGCTGAAGATAATGTCTCCTTCTCACTGCAGCTGACTAAGTTAGCACAGCTAAAATATTTCCATTTTTCTATGACAGAAAATATTAGCATTTTTCATTTGTAAAAATAATCAAGACCATTTAAAACAATTAATCAGTTATCATTGAAATGTCTTTGTCTACACACAGGATGTCACTTTATGATTGCATAAAAGAGTTAGTAAAGTGCTACCTTCAGGAGAACCGTGAGAGTGTTGTAATGTCCAAACTGTACCGCCCAGTGTAGAGCAGTCATGAGCCCGCTGTCCGCCTCGGCCACCTGGGCGCCATTGTCCAATAGGAACTGAGCAGCCTCGGTCTGACCCTTCCAACACGCACAATGCAGCGGCGACTTGTTCTTCTTATCCTTGGCATTTAGGTCTGCCCCCTGGAATGTGAGAAAGACTTTGAACATCACAGGAAAAGGGATACTTTAAATAAACGCATGTTTCTCGAACAAAATATCAAAAGAAATATCCTGTGACCATAAATAGCTTAAGATGTAGAATACAAAATCATTAACGTGACTTATCATTTTTTATACTCACATTTTTTATTAATAATTTTATGATGTCTACTCGGTTGTATAATGCTGCCCTGAAAATGAAATATTTCATTAAACTCATTATATATATTCTCATTTAATAAAATCAGATGTTTGAAGTGAAAAGGCCGTTGCAATATCTATAGGAAGAGGTAAATGATAACAGTTAGGTCCCTGTTATGAAAGTAAAAATACAAAGTTGTTTTCATATTTTGTTAGATTGATAAGACCTATGATATATCTGTAAGAGTGTGATGATGATAATAAAACGATAAGGCCTTCATTATGTTTATATGGACATAATGTGTGTAGTCATATTTGGAGTGATTGATAAGGACCACTATTTTCAAATGGAAGTAATTATTGTAATACTACTTGGTTAGATTAATAAAAACTTCGTCTATAAAAAAGAAAATAATGGTTGTGATTGTACTCCTAGGTTAATAATCCCCCTGTTATACCAGTAAGGAGATAATGGTTGAGACTTGGTTAGATTATACTTGGTTAGATTAATAACCCCCTGCTAAGAATCATGGTTGTGGCCATACTTGGTAAGACAACTGATATGTCTTTAAGGATAAAATGGCAATGATCGTACTTGTGTACTGGTGTCATTTGGTCGGCGTCTGCTCTATTGACGTCTGCGCCGTTCACTATGAGCAGTTCGGTGATGTCCACGAAGCCGTGCGTGGCCGCAATGTGAAGGGGCGTCGCCAGGTTGTTCTAGATACAAACAAGCCATGTTATTATTGAGGCCAAGGCAAAGAAAGAGAGAAAAGGAGTCTTGTTTCTCATCAATTCTTATGTCGTCATTTTTTCATAATTGTTCACATTCTTGAAATCATTTACCCATCTCGTGAGACACACACCATTCTTATCGCCTAATTTTCATGACTCTAATTTCTATGATATTAACTTAGAAATATTTTACAAGATCTAAGAGGCTCTGTTGGAATATTTCCAAATCAATCATTTAATGCATCACACATGTTCACAGGACATTAAGCGACTTTAGCCTATTTAAGTGTTGCACCTTACCTTTTGTCCGTTGACGTCAGCATAGTGGTCCAGCAGTATTTGCGCCACTTCCAGCTTGCCGTTCTGGACGGCCAGGTGGAGGGCGGTGTTGCCTTCATTGTCAGACCCTCTGATATAAGCCCTGTCATCCACCATATGCTTCTGAGCTGTTAAGATTCCAGAGATAGGGATATAAATGTTCTATATATAAAGAGGGGATTTTTTCCCTTTCAAGATGTGCACATTAACTTTTCTTTTCATAGAAGGGATTTAATTTTTTATATTTGTTTGTTAGAGTTTTATCTCCCCTCTAAGACAATGATAGCAGAGGTTTATATTAAAACATTGTTCCAAATGTTGGTTTTCCCCCCTTAGATTCAGGATTCAACTTCATACTTCACATCCACTATTTTAGAAAAAAGAAAAGCAAAGCAAGTGTGAATATGTGTGGAGCATTTTGATTGACATAAGCCGCCAACTGACCCATTTTGAGGAGGAGTTTGATGACCTCGCAATGGCCCTCCGTGGCAGCCCACATCAGGGCAGTCATCTCATTGATGTCTCTCATTCCAACATTGGCTCCTCTCGATATCTGGAATAGGAATTGTAAGTATTGAAGATGGAGGGCAGATGATATCCAATGCTCAATTTTGTGCACGTGTAAAACTACTGAAACTTAACCTGATAAGAACCAAACTTTCTTCTCCATCAAACTACCTTAACATGTTACTAACAAGATGCTGGAGTATATTTATGTTCTTTTCAGTTTTTTTGTCTAGATCTTACCAGCAATTCGATGAGTCCAGTATTGCCCTGTATGGCTGCCATGTGCATGGGCGTTGTAAGGTCAGTGTCTGCAGCATTCACAGCACAACTGGTCACACTCAGCAACATCTGATCAACATAACACAGGCTTCATAGTGATCCTCAACGTATCTTACTACCACTGTTGTTTCATAGTTTTTGTAATCGATATTAAGCACTATTATATCTGTCAAACCATATCTTCAATTCTTTCTCATCCCTTTTAATTTTTTTACTTTTTACTTTTTATTTTATATAAGCAATTATCTATTCATTAAATTAGCTCTTTACTTTGGTGACAGTGTCATGTCCTCTTCGGGTGGCGTAGTGGAGCGGTGTTCTGCCCTTGATATCTTTGGCGTTGACCTCGGCTCCTTGTCCCAGAAGGAACTGCACGGTGTTGATGCTGTTGTACCGACTGGCCATATGTAAGGCCTGAACCTCATCCACGCCGCCCTTCTGCCCGATTTCTACATTCACATATTAACCATTAGACTGCTGTAAATCTCGAAACCATGTACATTTTAATTGTACAAATATATAGTAATAGATAATTTCATTTTTATTTCACACTTTTACAATAACATTTAAGTAAAAGGTACTGTATATTGTGGTCTCAAGTTTAGACCTTCATAAATCTATAACAGATAGAGAACGACATCCTACCTGCTCCAGCTTCCACGAGACACTTAAGAACATTGACTCTATTGTATCTGGCGGCATGGTGCAAAGCTGTGTAGCCATCATCATCCACGTCGTGAAGACGTGCCGTCTGCGCACGCAGGTGACCCTCCACCACGTCCAATAAGCCATCGCGGGCCGCCTACAGTAAACAATTATATACATCTACTTGATTAAGGAGGGCAGGAATAATTAATATATTCAACATTCGTTGTAGATTTGGCTTTCACGATAAAATATGAGGTTTAATAAATAGAGATTTGCCTGAGTTCACTCTTCTCCCCGTATGATATAAAAAGACCTATATTGGCCCTCTGGGAAAGGAACGGATTTTACACGCTTTTAAGAGTCTATAATGAACTCAAACGTTGTGACACCACCTCTTATGAGTCAAAGATTTGTATGTATACAGCAAAGCAAAAAATAGCAGTTATTCGTTTTTAACATGTTTATCCTTTTGTCTAGAGTTGTACTTAATATATTATTCTCGGAAATATGACAGGCATCATTTCTCCTGACCTTTTAAAGTGGTATGGACAACTTCCCATTTGAAAAATCATATTGGCAGATATCTCTTTCATCTGAGATTTCTGCCAACATGCCAATATAGGAAATTGTATGCTATTCAGTATTGATTCTCAAAAATCGTGATGCCATCAAGTGGTACACAATTGCTGGAATCTGAATATCGTTTAACGCTCTGATATTTTCAGACGCTGAAACACGCGTGCAAACCATTAATGTACAGTTCCAATGGGAGAGTGTGGTAAATTTCTCCTGACTGAATTGTCTCGAGATCCTATCGTGATCGATGTATTGTCGCGAGATCTTAACGTTATCTATTCTGAAACAGTCATATTACATGAGATAACGGCATTCCCGGAAACACTCTGAAACATACGTATGAATATTGTCTCATACCTACTCAAACACGGCATATTTCCCAAGATTGCAATACACATAATTACAACCAGCTGTTTGTTTTAATTAGATTTACAAACAAATGATAATAATTCGACAACACATTTGGACATATAATCTTAATTTTTTCGCTTTGCCATGTGTCTAATGAGATAAATATTATAAGCGCATTTGTGATTCGGAATATATTTCAAGCAAAATGATAAATATTGACAATTTGGGTTAAACTTTACCCGGATCACACCAAATAGTCTCGCATACACATATATTATGAATCTGATTTTAAAGTATTCATGAAATGAGATTTTAAGCACTTTTTCCTTGCTTAATATAAGTGTTTATACCCTTATCTTAGCAATCAAATGTAATCATTCGTCATATTCCCCCTCCACACATTCCATTTGAAAGTGGAAGAATCTTCTGTTAAAATCTAAATCATCCATTGGACACTTTGTCAACAAACTTTGTTTAGCTGACCAATGATCTTGTGTAAATACTTGCTTTGTAAAGCTTTGCTAACAATGGAGCACCTTCAGATTGGGACATTGGAGTGATTCGGTTTACAAAGGCCAGCTTATTCATTGATATTTGTCTATTGGTACAGACCAAACAGCCTTACAGACTACAAAAGAGGTCAGATGCTTGATCACATGTAACCACATAGTGCTCATAAGAGTACAGCAAGTTCTTGGCACTTTCAGCAAACACAATGACCATAGTAGGTGTATGTTGGCTGATTTCAGTGAGATAACTTATTTGTATCAGTTTCATGGCCAAATATCATTTAAACATACCCAAAATCTCTGTAAAATTGCCTGTTTTACGTGATTTCATGAAAGCTTTAAGAATACGTAGGGGGTGGGTGTTCATATATATTTGAATTATAAGGGTCCAGATCAAAGGCTACCTTGAGAATATGTACAGATGTTGTCTTCAGACCATTTGTAAAATGTCTGCAACACCTTTATACCTCACTACGGATGTTGAGCCCTATTCGACGAGGTCTCACAGGAGGTCACAAGGGGTCACAGGAGGGCACGATCCTGCTGTAACCCCGAATACGCCATCCTTGCCAACCTCAGATCACAACCTCTACTGCTGCCAAACTCACAGAGTCATATAAATCATATAATGGCTCCAGATTATATACTACATTCTAAAATGTGTACCATAAATGAATACAAAACTAATCAAATATGAATATGTTTTCCTCAATAAAATGTCTCATTCTAATAAATGTCTCAAATATTAATAAAACTACATATCAAAAGCACATAACATTTTTCGGCAAATTACTTTTGAGTATTTAGTATCAAAAAATTGTTTCACAATTCAAGTAAATTCATTCAAGTAAATTAATATTGGTGCACTAAACGAGTTTAGTATTTCCCCATTTAACTCTACATTTCCTAATGTTATATGAAATTCGTGTGAAATGTCTGTTGAATTCTGGAGATCTCTACTTTACTGTGTATTTCGAGGTAAAAAAAAAACAACAGAAAACAGGCGGGAACGAGGAGAACACGTGTCAGTATATGTTACAGATTAGTGAATTTCTTTAACATTTCAGTATATTTTGCATTTACTTTATTGAAATGCAGTTTGGTCTGCATGCAATAGACATCACTATTAAGTTGACTGTCTGCGATACCGTGGAAGGGTCAACATCCCGAGGCTTCAACACATTTCACAAACAAGTTTTGTACCGGGAATAAATAAATATTTAGACACGACGGTATGGTAGTAAACCTGAACTGCTCTCCCGCCGAGGGTGCTAATTATTGCTCTCTGTGGACTAGTGAGTAGGAAAACAGAGGGGTAAAGTCACCTTCAAGTCGGTGCCGTCATTCAGGCGTACCATAAACGAGTCCAGGCTTAACATTTGTAGAATGCAAAAAACAGCGATTTGTCGTCCAAATGATAAAAATATGTCTACAAGCTTACACATTTGTTTCCTGTCGGTACCTGAATGGTTCTATTGCTATGAAAACAAAAGCCCGTCCTCAGATATGTTTTTCCAGCTGAAAGTGAAGGGAATGAATATAACAGGAAGCTCATGACATATACCCACCTGGAAGAGTTTGCTGAGTTTCGCCTGACCCGAGGAGGACCTTAAGTAGAAGGTCTGCAGCATGCCCTCCCGGCGAGGCCCCCTCAGCGTGCACTGACCATGCATCCTCTATGCCTGTATCTGGCTATCTGACTGACCACTCATGTACTGACTCTCCCCTCCTCCTACCAAGTGTTGCATAGAGATTCCAATCTTATAGAATATCGTGTAGAAGTTTGAATGTTTCGAAATCTAACCTTATGCTAATATGTATGTGTGTTGTGTAATATTGCATTCTGGTCATTTCCAATTACCCAATCCTAACCCCGGGCATATTATCTATCTCTGCCAGATGCTAGATTAGTCCAATTATCTTAGTGAGATATATAGGCCAGTTTAGCCGGCTGAGCCCCTGGATTTGCTAGTTACGTTCAAACCACATTTGCTTAATATCATTTTACTATATGACAAATACATCCACAAATGATATCGTTATGGCGTGATATTCTATACCAATCGAATATAGAAAAAAATACAATTACACGGCTAACACCTTTTTTTCGGGCTCTCTGTCATAAAATAATGGTTGATAGGGAGACAACTGTATGAGCGCAACCCAAGTCTTCAAGAGTCAAATAAATCTTTGCTTTGAACTCACTAAGATTCTCACAACCAGGACCAAACACTTCCACGTGAAACTGTGGAGTAAGGTATGGCCTCGGGAGGAGGCAGGAGATAGTGGGTAGAGTGGTTTGGAGGGCAGGTAGAGGGCTGCATGACAGGCTGTGGACGGGCGGGATACACCCTATAGGCAGGTAGACAGAGGAGTGGGTATCTCTCTCGTTCATTCCCATCCAAACTATCACAGTGTTCCATTAGTGCCGCTGTATGTGAGGATGCCTACTTCTTGCTACATATGTGTGTGTGTTATATATGATGTGCAACCACAGAACCAACATGCCCTGCTTCGGCTGACAAATACAAGGCTGGCAAACATCTGTCTCTCAATTGCTGTCTTTCACTGTATTTTATATATTGCATCTCGTCCAGACATATATCTGCAATGCAATATATTGCATCTGGTCCAGACATATATATGCAATGCAATATCTGCAATGCTGTCATCTACTGTATTTTACATATCTGCAATGTTGCTTCCTACTCTAAATATTATTATATCTGATACAATGCTGTCATCAGCTGTACGTTATATACTGTACCTGATCCAGATATACATTTACAACGATGTCTCCTACTATATTCTATATGTTATGTGTATCTGCAACTGTATGTTATACATTCTATCTGGTCCAGACAGATACATGTATCTGCAATACTGTCTCCCACTGTATGCTAATTATTGTATCTGATCCAGACAGATAGATGTATCTGCAATGCTGTCTCCCACTGTATGTTAATTATTGTATCTGATCCAGACAGATACATGTATGTGCAATGCTGTCTCCCACTGTATGTTAATTATTGTATCTGATCCAGACAGATACATGTATCTGCAATACTGTCTCCCACTGTATGTTAATTATAGTATCTGGTCCAGACATATACATGTATCTGCAATGCTGTCTCCCATTGTATGTTATATATTGTATCTGTTCCAGACATATACTTGTATGTGCAATGCTGTCTCCCATTGTATGTTATATATTGTATCTGTTCCAGACATATACATGTATCTGCCATGCGGTCCCCACTGTATCTTATGTTGTATATTACTCTCTCCATTATGTCCTCATACTGTATACTATAAATTTACCCTAATTTATTTATATATTTATGTAAAAATGTGTCCTCCTCATACTTGATATTCTGACAAACGATACTAGAGCATGTTTTCATTTGGGGGAATAGAATATGTATTCCCTTTGTTAGTCAGGGAATGTTAATACGTTTATTCAAAATATAATCAGTGGGTGAGTGAATGAGTAGAAAGAAAAATCGCAATGAAAAACCATGATACAAACATAATGAACGTGATAACAGGACTATATTAGCCGAATGGGAAACGTTTTTGAGGTTGTTGCATGCACTTACCCTGATAAGGGAGATGCCCTGGGTGAGGTGGTGTATCTTGAGGTTGTTGCATGCGCTTACCCTGATAAGGGAGATGCCCTGGTTGAGGTGGTGTTTCTTGAGGTTGTTGCATGCGCTTACCCTGATAAGGGAGATGCCCTGGGTGAGGTGGTGTATCTTGAGGTTGTTGCATGCGCTTACCCTGATAAGGGAGATGCCCTGGGTGAGGTGGTGTATCTTGAGGTTGTTGCATGCGCTTACCCTGATAAGGGAGATGCCCTGGGTGAGGTGGTGTATCTTGAGGTTGTTGCATGCGCTTACCCTGATAAGGGAGATGCCCTGGGTGAGGTGGTGTATCTTGAGGTTGTTGCATGCGCTTACCCTGATAAGGGAGATGCCCTGGTTGAGGTGGTGTTTCTTGAGGTTGTTGCATGCGCTTACCCTGATAAGGGAGATGCCCTGGTTGAGGTGGTGTATCTTGAGGTTGTTGCATGCGCTTACCCTGATAAGGGAGATGCCCTGGGTGAGGTGGTGTATCTTGAGGTTGTTGCATGTGCTTACCCTGATAAGAGAGATGCCCTGGGTGAGGTGGTGTATCTTGAGGTTGTTACATGCGCTTACCCTGATAAGAGAGATGCCCTGGGTGAGGTGGTGTATCTTGAGGTTGTTGCATGCGCTTACCCTGATAAGGGAGATGCCCTGGGTGAGGTGGTGTATCTTGAGGTTGTTGCATGCGCTTACCCTGATAAGAGAGATGCCCTGGGTGAGGTAGTGTATCTTGAGGTTGTTGCATGCGCTTACCCTGATAAGGGAGATGCCCTGGGTGAGGTGGTGTATCTTGAGGTTGTTGCATGCGCTTACCCTGATAAGGGAGATGCCCTGGGTGAGGTGGTGTATCTTGAGGTTGGAGAGGGTCTCTGTGCTGGCGTACTTCTGAAGCTTGGTCTTGTAGGCGGCCGGTGCCACGGACGCCGCCAGGGACGCTGCCTTCATGCCGATGGCGTGCGACTTGCGACGAAGGTCCACCTTCAGGTTAGATAGGGTGAGATTGTCCCCCATAC
This sequence comes from Amphiduros pacificus, assembly GCA_949316495.1. Lineage (NCBI taxonomy): Eukaryota > Metazoa > Annelida > Polychaeta > Phyllodocida > Hesionidae > Amphiduros > Amphiduros pacificus. The sequence goes on from OX439002.1 coordinate 31,401,052, forward strand.
TGGTGCCTCGGGGAAAGGTCTGGGCCTGTCTGAAAGAATACATACTCGGTATTCACTAAAATATATATTCAACGTGTTATTCACAAATGTTGCTACTCCAGTTTCAGTGATACATAACACGGGCAACAAGCCGTCTAATTATCACAGCATGGGATGCCAGGGAAATAGTATAGATGCCATTTTTCACACATGTGCTTAACATGTATACAAGCTCCTTGTCATTGTTTCTATGACAATTGTTTGATGAACACGATATTTGTTTTATCTAAATAAGCTCATGCAAATGACATTCTGATTAAAAACTGAGTAATGGTGCTGATATTGGTTTTGTTGATTAACAATGAATACCAAAACTGAAACTATATTTGTGAAGATATATCAACAGTTAAATAAGTTCCAGACCCCCTATCCGCACATGACAATCAATTAAACCATCTCTATTTGTTATTTTGCATACATATCAGATTGTTTGGATGACATGGTCATGTTCCCAGCTAATTAATGGCAGTATCCAGCTCAAATTAACGATTGGATCGTGCTGAGGTTGCACTATATTGGAACATATCTTTTAACATGACATTAATCCTAATATCTCACACATGTTTGCATATCATAACTTGTAACTGTAGTGTAAAACATTTTTACGTTATGTATGGACTGCTACATTTATGTCTGATATTATATATGAAGACCTAGTCGGCCCATAAAACAGTTTCAGGCAATCATTTATCAAATATTACTGCATTTATTCATCAAAATGGGTGTATGGTATCATGAAATACTCGTTATATGAACGTAAAAATAAATATAAAAAATTGTTTTGTCCAAATCTTCCACAATGAAAGTCATGACAATGGAATTATATAATTTTGGTTTGAAAATTCTTTTGACCTTTACCCTCACATCACCACATCAGAAACGTAAATTAACCTCCACATTAGCCATGTTATATTTTACAGAGGCAAGATACAATGACGACAATCACGTGTTTTTTTCCATTGGAGAATAAAACGTTGAATGGGGAGAATGGCGAAAACATTCGACCCATTTGTAATTCCGGAAAAATCATTTGTATAATTCCTGTGTCCAAGCCTTGAAAGCACCGAAACCAAGATGTCCGAAAGTTGATTGAATGTTCCATTTAAATATCTTTAGAGCCAAACTAGTGATGTTGTTATAAAGCATTTTACACAGTATTAGGATTGGAAGAACAAACTCTTATTTCGAGTGGCACAGTTTATAACGTTGCCTGCATTTTGTTTTGGGATATACTTTTTCAGTGTGATAACCCTAATCCTTATAATCCACATTAATATCGGTAGATTGAGTGAAATGAATGGATCCGTATCATATGTGCAGGTAGGTTGATACAACCCAGACTGCCCCTCCTTCATATGTGCAGGTAGGTTGACAAAGTCCAGACTCCCTTACTTCAGTTCTCACAACCAACACCCTTCTCACACAAGCCACGTCTGTTTATCTCTTATCAAATAGTTGCTATGGCAACGTGGAAGGGAGATTTGTCTTGTATTGCCCCCTGAAATAAATCATTTATAAGTAGCTATATACCACTCAAATGTAACCTAGTATTGGACAGACTCTTGTTCCCTTATTTCTACAAGACAAATAGATCTCAGTGGTTAGTTAAAACAGCGCCTATAAGTTCAGACGGTACATATTTAAGTTTGGACCCTGGATTAAGGCATCGTTACAAAGTTGAAAGGAAGCAGAGAAAAATGGAGTTGTTTGTTTTACCATGGAATAAATAATCAATGCACAAAACACTCAAAACATCACAGATATCTGTATTTCAAAGGAAATAAACATTGAAATTTGTGTAACTTCCAGGTCGTGTCTTGTAGGTGGTAAAGCGTTTTAAGTGTCAATCAGAATAAGTCACTAACCTCCTCCATCAGCTTTGTGGAATTAGATCCTTTGAGGTGTTGTTACATTGAAGGCTTCTTGTTCTCAGACAGGAGCCCTAACTTCCTCTGGAGAGCAGACTTTTGAACCACTTGGCTCTAACCTTTAACTGTCTGCCATTTTGTTTGTTTTTTAGCGGTGAGACATTTCTGGAGTAATATTAGCTGTTTATTTTGCTGACGAAAACAGCCAACACAGAATCAACTCTCAAACCCAGGGAATTGTATAATGGATGTGTCTATGAAACGTTATAGCATGTTTTATATTGCTTGATATTCTCTTGTATATATCTAATAATCTATTAATACATGTTCCATTTACAAATTTCATAATCCTGAGTAGGATATGAAACCAATTTGAATATACGATCATATATATGAAATATCGTCCAGCAAGAAAAGCTTTCAGTTGAATGTCACATGATAAATTCCAGTATATTTATAAACAAATTCCAGTATATTCAAAAAACCAAATTTCAGTACCCGGTACCACCATTCAGCAGAACTCAAAGCTGATGTATAATGGGAAAGGCGAAAATATGAAAGGATATATCAAATATAATTAATATGAAGTATATCCATAAGACTACGAATTGAACAGCAAGGTCGTTGGTAAATTTCAAGATTAGATGAAACGTCTAAGTGGCATCAGGGAGAATTTAAAGTGAGCAATTTGGCAATATGTTAGAAGCTGTGTAGACTTGTGTGGGCCTTCCCATGTCAAAAATCTATGTTACAAGATAACATAAATGCCTTCTTTTTACAGACATTAGGTCAAAGGACTAGGGAAGAAGATGTGGCATTACAGTAAAATTGTTGTTTCACCGAAGGGCAAATTGAGAGTATATACACTGTTTTTATTGCACGACAGCTGCAATCGTATCAGTCAGTATCACAGGAATCTTCATTGAACTTTCGAAAAAAGACACATAAAGATAAAAATATATTCACCAGTGTGTATATTGAGAAGTTGGCATCACATACATTAAGGGACTGGTGTTGTCCTCTAAAACAAAACACATATAATTTGCTTTTACATTAAGAGCCTAGTGCTGTTCTATAGAACAAAACATAATTTGCTTTTACTGTTCATGGCATTAAGGTGCTGGAAATAGACACAACTGATGCTGGGCGAACCATCCATCCCGGCTACAAACGTCTACTCCTGATGTACACGATGGCAGACATCAACTGCCTATTACACCCTGACCATAAAACACAACGTGTTAAAGTATCATCGGGGCATGGCAGAGAGGGTGGGAAAGGGGCGGGGAACGGTGTGGAAAGACTATGTCTAAAGCGGAATATAACCGGGTCGCATTTTAGATTTACGGTATTTCACATCACAGATCTATTTGACTAGCGCATTAATCAAGTTGATAGAGGGCTGGGTGTTCTGCACGGTTTATGCCCGGAGCGGGGGTATGATGCAGGAATGGGTGTAGGTTACACCCAGACCCCCTTGTGAAAGGGTAGGATGGAGTGTGGATGGCCGCAGTGCAGTGTGTTGCATTAACTGATACATTTCTCCGCTGATAGAACTTCGTAGTTATCGTTATATGTCTATTAGTCAGAGATTAAGTTCATGTATAAATCTGTCTGTGGAATGAAACTTCCAAGCTGATGGTCTATTGAGCTATGATTATGGTATTTGCCACGGGATTGAGACAATCCGCTCCTTCTGTTCATTTTAAATCTGCTCCTAGCTGTTCATTTTAAAGGGCAAGTTTGCATCATGCTTTATCAATACATTTGATCATCACTCATTAATCAGATTATACATTTCAGCGCTTCAGTTCAAGTTCTCATTTCTTGTTATACTTATCGCAAACCTAGTTCATACGAACTTTTTCTTTCTTATCCCTAAGCACACACATTATGACACACCAGATAGATGGCTTCCTGTTAGTAGAGTGCCCGCGATTTGTTCATGCTGGGATTTTGAAGGTGTGAGGTTTCTCTCTGACCATTCAGTATCGACATGTTCAACTGTCCGTGCCAGTCTCTAACATCTCTGAAACATCTCGGACTCACAGATATCATCCATGGGCATATATGAATCATTTTAAATCAATGCATCTGATTTATGATTTATTATGTATAATTTTAACGCTCAATCAAGGGACTGTTAGTATTATGTATTACAGAATCAAACATACTTTCTTCTAGTCAAGGAAAATTATGTGAACTGTTTAAAGGGCTTTGGGTGTTTCCATTTAAATATAAATGAAGGTAGCAACTGGTTTGCTAATCACCTACCCATGCTGCTGAGTTACTGTGTGGTAATCATCGCATAAGATGTGTCCAGTTATATAACTGATAATGTATCTGGCGCCCCCTGTTGAGCAGGAACCTCACCAGGACTCAGGGTCGTCATATAACATCAGACAATCATCATTAGTTAATGTTACAACTCCTCATAGCTATCCAACATAAAAACAGATGTCCCATCACGTACTATTGGTTCACTTAATAAAGTTGTAGTCCATTGCAAATGGTTAGTTAATGCAATTTTGCATACCAGCAGTATTCCGATATGTTAAAATCTGGTCTGAATATGATTATATTAGCATAATATGAATGTGAGGCTTAGAACAAACAAGACGGCGCCAAATGGAAGAGGGTTCTTCCAGCTGTGAGAACCAGATATCTGGCAAATATTTGCAAGTGAGAACAGAATCTACTGTAGTTCAAATTCTGTCTGGAAGGTGTTTGTTGTCTGACATCTGCATTGCCTCTTGATCCAAGACTCATTAAATTGGGACTGTGACATTCTAGACTGAGTTCTGTGTGGAATCGTATGATCTTCCCTAGGAGGCAAACTGGAAGAGTTAAATCGTGTGATAAAGCAACGGCATCGCACTTACCTTAATGAGTGTAAATTAGGTAGAAATATGCGAATTTTCCATACAACCCATAAACTTTATCATAATCCTTGCAAATCAACATAAATACATCAGCGGTGTGTTAGTGAGGGGTGTTCACCCTGTAGGTGCACTGGTGGCCCGTGCCTCACTCTTAGCGCCGGGCGTGAGTGGTCATGTGACGTATGCCTTCTTCCACGTCAGGGCCTGCTTGCAGGGGATGCGTTTTCAGATCTCAAGGGGTCCGGGATCCAGGCGCACGCGGATCTCCTCTATAGTCCACTGTGAGAAAAGCCAGCTAGTTTCTTTTGCTGACACATCCCGTCTTGGGTTACTGATATACAAAATCACAACCGGATACCTGATAGCTACCAGCTGACCCCTGGATGACCACGGTATTCTGGACGTCAACTGACCAATCCATCGACAACAGTTGATCAGTAGCAACCTCTCGTATCTGTAACAAATATACCAATCAGGGGCGGATCCAGAACTTTTTACCCCGGGGGGCTCAAAATGTGCTCCAGTTCCCAAAAGCCGGGCCCTTAGCCAGAGACCCCCGCCTGGATCCGCCACTTCCAATGGTGTCTTAAAACAGAGTGACCGAATTCCTTATTACAAGGCGCACAATAGCATGTGTGTGTGCATGAATATATGTGCATGTGCGTATATATGCGTGAGCGTACAGGTGCGAATTTATCTGTATGCAAAAACACTCTTGTTGAACAATAGGTATTTGGAAGATTTCACATGATTATCAAAGTAATCTATAATAATCAAAGTGGTTTATATCGGTAAGATTTGAAATGATAAACTTGAAAACCTCACCCAATTCTGAACAAATATCACTCAAATTGGTGAATTTGAATACCACTCAGAATGGTCAATTTGAATATCACTCAAAATAGTGAAATCGAAAATCACCCAAATTGATCATTTTCAAAATCATGAAAATGGATACCACTCAAAACCTTAAAATTTAATACTATTGAAAGAGTTGAATCACATTTATTTTTTTAGGAAAACAAAATAACATGTTTTGGAAATGCGTAAGTTCCATGAGGAATTGTTTGACAGGAAATGTCAGAAGGTTTATATATTTTGTACTGCCACTTTCCATACATCAGTGCTGTATGGCAGAAAGAAAATAATAGCAATAAATATAAAATGACAAGCCAGGGTTTCACTTATGCTCATAGTATCCACCAAGTGCTCTCAGAATGCCATATACCCAGCAGGTGGTCTGGCAGTGGCACCCAAACACTGGTCTAATCTCACCGGGACTGGAAACACCTTGTCTCAGAGTCTCTGGTTTTTATAGAATGTCTTCATGTTTACTGAAAAACACAAGTTGCGTTGGTAGGTGGTTATCACTCTTCAGCGTTATATTACATGTTGCACCGGCCCCAGATGTGGTCATAATGATGAACAGCTGGCTTCAAACAACCCTGATGGTTCCACAAAGGCTACCCGTTATGCCTTGTTTTCTTGAGGAATTCATAAAACATTAAATATAAATACTATTCAATTCAGAATTGAACACAAAAAGTGATCATTATATTGAAAGTTCATAGAGTATCATGATTTCAAACTAGAATTTCAATTCTTTGTTTCAAATTGATAGCTTAAGGTGGTAACAAACCCTAGCAAAAACTGTTGAACCTTTCAGATGACGATTTTTCTTTTTTTATTGATTCTAAAAGTAGACAGTCTTATCCATCTGTTTTGACACTTTGAACACAATATGATGTTTAAAAGTTGACCACAATGATGAGTTTGTAAAATTATTGCTCAAAACTTGATTTCAATAGCTTTATTAATCCTGTCACTAAACCCACAGGACTAATTGCTTCTGTACAAGAAATATGTATTCTACTGTTATGTGACCAGTTAGGCACACAGTCCACACCAGACAGTTAATTGGACAGTTATAATTATATGTATTGTTCTGCACATCAAACATAAATCTGTTATATCCACAACACTGAAATCATGCTGCTTCAATAATAAAATATTGTTTTGAAATATTATCTGTTGGAAGAAATTATAAATTCTTTTATTTTTCCTTTTATTAAATTTATTCATTTTTTAAATCTATAATTAAAGATAATATGTCTAGGAAAGATAGTGCTATGAGTATGACACTATGTGAGATCAACTCAGTATGACACTATGTGAGATCAACTCAGTATAAGTGTCAGTTTACTGCTGCATATTTCTGACACTTTCACACTTATTGATGCTAAGCAATTGTTGTCACTCTAGGTAAGTTCAGTCATGTGTCAGCTTGTCTATTGTCCTCAAGTGTCAATTCATGAACAAAGCTCATAAAGTGTCATGTCAATGTATTGGCATGTAATTATACTAAATATTCAATAACCAATCTTGATATGCCAAGATCACATGACCTGTCACCTTTGGTTGCATGGTGTATAATAAAACCCCCCACAATCTCACTGGTCATCATTCAAGTCACTGCTAGTCAAACTTACAAGATGTCCACAGATGATCCAGAGATAGTTTTTCCACCCTTGCTTGCCAAACTCTATGACAGGAAGATATGTACACAACTACACATATGACAACTTCTGGATTTATTTTGAATTGTGATGTATCTTGTGGTAAAATTGTATTTTCATGTGTATTTTTGTCAACATAATATAAATATCAATGCCAAATACAACTTTTTGAGATAAACTTATTTGGCCCTATTTTTTCTCCTTTACATTTACAGATCCTAGGATTCAATGGTGAGGCTGCAGCCTGTTACCAGATATTTATATATCTGTATTCCAAACACATGATATGGCAAATAAAAATTTATATGAAAAAGTCTGATATAGAAAATAAAAAATTATTTATGATAAATGCTTTGCCTTTTTATACACCTAATTAGACTTTATATTCTACAAACACCATGATTGCATAAGCCAAATGGTAATTAAACATGACCGTCTCCACACCTAGTGCAATTGGGTAGTTAGTTTTGCAATACAATTTTAATCCCCAATCAAGCTTCTCTATCAGATTGTTAAACACACAATTCAGCTCTGGGAGGTTTTTTCCCTTTTACAGAGAAACTATTTTTTATCACAACCTTACAATAAAGTTCATTATTTTCATACTTCTACTCTATATTTTAATATGAAAAACAGACATGTGATAGATAAGAAGTTGATTTATTTAGTTTGCTGAGAATCAACTTGGTCTGCTTATCCATTTCTTGTCACTATCAGGTATTGCAAAGGGTAAGTTTTTAAGTTCAACATCTATTTGTATAAAAACTATAAATTTCTATATCATAATATTATGCAAAAGTTGTTGGGTAACTTATAAGGATTCTAAATATGTCTACTTCATGGGATTGTGTTTGTTACTTATGGAGATATTGGATTTCAAAGTCGGTGATGTGTGCAACTCACTTTGCTGAGTTGAGTCTTATCTGTACAAAAAGCTATTTATTATTTTGCTTTGATTTTTTCTGTTATGTTTAGCTATAAGTATGATTAGTAAATGGTGAAGATTTGAATAAAAAATAATGAATAGATTTTGCACAGCAAGAGGTTGTTTGTGATCATGTTGAGGATCACAGCCAGCAAGTTCACTAGGGTTTGTTACCACCTTAAGTTAGAAATTAGTTTGTTTATGGCACAACACGGCACCGCTACCAGAGTGTTATATTGGTTATACACTTCTAGGATATGGGTCAAGCCATGATATAATAGGATATATACCCTGTCAAAAGCGGATATATCCTTTTCCGTAATAAATCCATTTGTCTGAATTTATGACTTGCAAGGGCTTTTCAAATGATCTCAACGAATTTTGATTGGCAAATGGGGCCTTGGACATACTTGGTAGACATATCTAGATTATGTCTAGCCCCCTGAATATGAGTACATAATTCTGAGTTCAATGGAGTAGCCCTTTTCCTCTGACAAAGTAAATTTATTCGGCTTACTAACTGGTATAGGTATGAGAGGACTAAAAGGAATTTTGATTGACTAATGGGGCCTAAGACATACTTGGTAGGCATGTCTAGTTACGTGTACAGCTCTGTCATTGTGTATGACTATGTCTAAGAGCCAACAAATCGCAGAGCTGTATGGTTTTTGTATGCAAATGTGAGGAAAAAGTATTCCACATTTGATGCTAATTGTGGCAGAGGTAGTATGTGACTTTACCTCGCCATGCAGAGTATAAGATCTCCAGACTGTGATCAAAATGGTGCATCGGTGAAAGAACTTGCTTCTGAATAATTATCGATCTATCATTATAATATCTAATTTAAGGGTTACATGTTCGAATGCATCACGGTCAACTTTCTTAACCGTATAGTATGAAAAGTGATTGCCCAACGATAAATTATTCCCAGGCCTACAGCACTAGATACTTATGTTACCAGTGGAGCCATGTCAAATAATATGTTCTATTATCAATCTATAGGTAAGCTTTTAAAATAATCTCAAGCCCATATTTAAATGTCGTCTGGTTATATTTATTTATAATTTTATCGGAGTTCATCCTGAAATGATAATGTTTCTGGGGTGTGATTTCTGATTACCTGGATACTTGGATGGTTTTGGTATTGAAACATGGGCTTCTTCATACTATTTCTTCAAAGTGATCTGTATTATCTGTCATTATCAGCAGATTCCAAGTAATTTCTGAATATTTCACGCAGCTTCCTGGCATCATTCATAATTTCACAATCTTCTTTTATTTTATTTTCAGATGATTTGCTCTTTTTACTTTGGTATTGTTGGTTTGGCTGCATTCCAGAAAAACCTTTGACTACCATTGCTAATACAAGTACTTTTGAAACATGTTTTTTATGATCGCATTTTAATGGTGTTTGCTATCCTCCTATAGGCGTCGGACTCCCAAATATTTCGGTTTTTCTTCTGTCATTGCTGATTTCTAATTTGATTTGCCTACATTGTACCTTTCTCAGCCGCGAGTTTATATATATTGAAGCTTTACTGAAAAAATGAGGACACTTGTCAGGTACAAAATGACTTCTTAATCAACAGAAAATAGTTGCGCCATGTTGACCAAATTGTCTGAAAATGTTTTGTTTTCTATTGTCTAAAAACAATTATTCATCATCTTGTTGTTGACTTCAGTAGTTTTGGGATATTTTATTAGGGCCTTTTTGACAAATATTTTTGTGCAATGTTAACTGTGTAGATGGTTTGTAGTATATGCACAAATTTTCTTATCTTTATTAATTCTGTATTATATATTTATACCCATCATTGAACCTTGACCTTGAACCTTGACAACATAAATTTATTGGGTCAAACACCAGATGTTACAAATAAAGACTTTGGTCATTGCTCAAATGATATGTTGATGTATAGGCATACAGGTTGGGAACGAGAATACACTTCGTATTGGTAGTTAATCAAACCCTATCTAATAGACAAGTAAGTTTAATATAACTTTGGTTCACAATAATAATTAATTATTGATAGAGCCAGGAAATATTATCAATATACAATTCAGATCCAATAATATTTTTCTCATGTCTCTTGTACGTATAATAATGTTGAGAATCATCTTTTCATTACATGTTTTTCCCTTAAGTCAACATACCTGACAAAAAGAGGAAAGTCTCAGGTAAGGGTACCAGCGGTAGAGATTAAAAATATGAGCTGGCGTCCTGCTGGGAACACTTGCTTGCTGAGATTAGTACTCAGATTAGTGAGGTATGTGGTCACTTTCACATGTCAAAAATAGTGGGCAGATCACTAAACACACATCCTAGCATTATTACTACACATGTTTCTTTAATCAAATTGTGGTTTTACTTGATAATTACAATAATGATTGCAATATTTGAACTTATTTCAATATAGAAATTCTAATTCCCTATTGTTAATAGTGTTTAAACAACTGTGAAACTAGAGAACTATTTTAGAGGCTTTGACACCATTTCCAAGATGTGATCTTTGCACATATGGACCTTCAGCATAGAAGACAGACATCTAACCACTGGACCATATATCACCCTGTGTCAGTACTGTAGAAAACTTGGAGTTGCAGCATTGTATGAAAATTGAAATTGTTCCATTTCTTTGCTAATAAAGACATTTTATTTTATTTTTTTGTATTTTCTCCATTTGCAAAAGAAAGAAAGAAAAAAGAAAAAAAACACATTTTAAGTGTTCTGACTTTCATTTGCCATAAAAAGATCCCAACATAAAGATTTTACCTTTTTTATTGTATAAAGTCATTATTTGTTTATAATTTCCATCAAAACAAAAATATTTTAATTCTATATGTTCTGATATGCATGTTGCAGAGATAAAACTTCAAAATGAAGATTTCAGTTTCAGCATGAGTTAAAAAAAAAGTACTTGTTCCTGGCAGGAATCAAACCTCAGACCTTAAGCATGGGAGACAGATGTCTTACCCACTGAGCCATGTTGAATAGTTAGTTTGGACCTTCTCACTGATACATCACACAAATAGTCAATATATTTATCACTTTGTCAAGTTATTTTATAAAGGGATATTAAGTTATTTCACACAACAGCCAAAGTTAAATTTGTAAAGTAAAATTTTCCAAAAATATGTTTGTCTAAGATGATATCAATAGTAATGCAAATAGATCAAAAGAAACAGATATCTATAACTCATCTCTCATTTAAATCTAACCATTTTCTAGTTGATTCTCTGTAGGTAGGTATATAAGGTTAGCATGTAGCTGTTTATAGTGAGTATGAGGTGTGTCATATAATGTCCATACACATTTTATATATTTAACTCAAACTCATAAAACAGAGAATTGTAATGAGACAAAGAAAATCATTTACTGGAGTGGTGCACATTTTTCTGGAGAAGTCACATGGAAAGTAGTCCGGTAGGATGTTAGTTTCATAGGGAGTTAATGTGTTGATATGTACTCAATGAGTTCACTCATAACAGAAATCAAGATGGCCGAATGTTGGTTTGGAAAGTGCTAGATTTCTCTTAAGGGAAGTACACGTCATGACCAATTGAGACATATACAGAAATATCTATGCAAAATTTCATCGAATGTATGCATTGCTTAGTTAAACAATGGAAAATGTATTGGACGTTTGTATAATATATTGCAGATGTAAGCTATGTAATCTATTCCATGTTTAGTATGACACCCTATTGGACAACTGCATTATGATGACCAATGATCTGATGAAGGAACCAGCAAGAGTCAGTCATAGCAAGCCCACACCGGTTATGCTATAGATCCTGATTGCAACAATTAGAGCTATTAATGAGGAGTACCTGACTTGTTTGTGGGGAAAAGCTATTGAATACGTACGAAGCATGAAAAGCATCCAAAGATTTCTGTGATTTAACAAATGATCTATCAAGTGAATGACCCTGAATTTTGCTTTCTGCACTGTTCAGTCAATTAGGAACAAAACTCAAATTGTAAAAAAATATTACATCGATGAACATAGGATTGAACATGATTGCCGTTGAAACATGGTTAATTGATCTTCGTGATACTAATATCATTGACGAATTGAAAGAAAATAATACGAAAACAACGTATTGGAATCTCGGTTATTTGTATGCACGCATTGAGATTAATGGGGCTGTTAGAAGTATGTGTATTGCACACTATCATAACGTAAGTTTTGTGGCTATATATCGAACCAAACACGAAGAAAAATTCATATAACCTATCTGAATTTAAGGAAATGTCAAATCATATAAAAAAATTGTGCTCAGGAGGGTTTTCTTCTGGGTGGTTACAGTTTTTAAATGAATAAAGCTAGCAAATCTAGAGGATAAATGGAATCTTACAATTTTTAAAATACTCAATTAATTAAAGAACTAATGCATATTCTAAGTAATTGAATTTATCCTTTGTGACACATCGACCCATTAAGGTCATTTGGGGCCGATACCATTGTCACCATTTGATTTTGTTACATAAAACAACAATAAATGCTTTTATTTAATTTATTTTGCAACAAGATCGTTTATAAGATTAACGTTTCTTTGTTCCTTCCACTAAACAGAAAAATCAGGAAAAAAATCAGCTTGTAAGTCTTGAAAAGAATAGTAATTGAATTATGTGTGTAAAAAACTGATTAAAAATAATGAAAGGTCAATCCTAGCAGTGCATGGGAATTACTTAAAGAATTGTGGTTTGCTGTATATCAGTGCCACCTGGTAGCAAATTGTGACTGCATCAAGTCCCAAAAATCAGTATTTTCTCAGACTTACAACCATTTCCACGAATTCTGATGCAGTTGAATTTTAATTGTATGTGACGCGCTTTTTGTTTGGTAACAAATATCAATTTGAATATAATGGTGCTCTATGTGGCCTTTCATTTTTTTATTACTATTATTGTGTTGCTTTTTTGTTGCATTTCCTCTTTTGACTCATTCAGTATAATCATGTTTAAGAAGATATTATTATTATTATTAAATTTGTCAAGCTTGTTTTGTAATATTTTGCTTTCATTTATCATGATATTTTATATTTCCAGACTTACAAGATGGTTCTTTACTCGTCTGTAGATGGTGGGTATGCATGGATAGTCCTGGCTTGTGCTGTGGTAAACAGCCTAATAATAGGTACATTTTCAGGAGGGATAGGAGTTCTCATGGTGGAATTCACACACTACTTTAGCATCAGCAGAACAAAAAGTGCACTAGCCGGAGCTTGCACAATGGTTATTGGACCCTTCGTTTGTATGTCATCTGAGTTGGTGTAGTAGACCTATGTAATTTAAATAATAACTTACATGTTATGGACGTAATGAATTCTGATAAAAGTGAGATATGCATACTTGATATTCATTTATCATATTTAACAAATAATTCCCTACATGTATTTGAAGCATGGTTATTGAGCAGTGTCACAAAGAAACTTGGAGTAAAGGGAACAGCCTATCTTGGAATTATGATGACAGTTCTCGGGCACTTTGTCATCTTTACGCTGCCTATATTTTGGGTCGTCATTGTCTGTTATAGTCTCATCACATGTATGAATCATTTCATAGAATATTAATATTGTACTCTTAATATTTTCAAACATATTTCAAAACACACCATTTGTTTTGTCTTGTTTTATGATTTCAGAACTTGTTTTAAGAAATTATGAGAATATCTAAAAACATGCAGTGTTAGTTGTAATGCTAATTAGGAGCTTGATTATGATCTGCTGAGCTCATTTGATTAACTCAGAGGTCAAGTCCCTCTGTTTGGATGTTTCCAATATATCACAAACTCCTTTGCACGTAAATGTACTCCACATCTTAAATTAAAACATACACTGGTATAAGCATTATTGAAATATTAAAATAATTATATGCATTTCAGCCACAGGAATATTTCTATCCTATCAGACAGTCCTTACAATAAGCCAGCTATATTTTAAGAAAAATCGATCTTTGGCATCTGGTTTATTGGCTTTTGGAACTAGTGCCGGCACTTTGACTGGACCTTTGCTGAACCAAATCCTTCTTGAGCAGTATGGATTTAGAGGTTGTATATTGTTGCTAGGAGGTGTACATCTTCAGAGCTTGATAGGTGCATCCTTATATAGACCTGCTCAGGGAAGTGAATTCAGAGATGCAACGTCCTCATACCAACCTGACCTCTGTGATCCCAGTAAAAGTCAGAATGAAACTCAATCATCACAAAGAAAAAATGTAAAACATTGTTTTACAAAGTGGACACAAGACTTTGCTTTGTTTTCCATATATCTTATTGGAGTCACCGCTGTAATTATTGGCCATGCATTTGTGCTGATGTTTACACCGATGGTAGCAGAAAGCATACATATTGGGGCACGTGAGCGTGCATTATTGGTGACATTCATGGGAGCAGCAGGTTGCATAATGCGACCCCTTGCTGGGCTGTTTGGAAACGCCAGATGTGTCACCAGGGATATCAGGCCTATCATATATGGCCTCAGTGGCTTTGCTTGTGGCGTTCTCATTCTCCTCTCCACGATCTGCACCAACTTTTTACTCATGGCTTTCTTCACAAGTCTGTTTGGTACATGTTCAGGTACACAAGATATCTTTGTCATATTTCTATTTAAATATGTATTTATCAAATACCAATGTATCTATCATATATCTATTCAAATATGTAGTTTATCACAATCGGTGTTTTAGTATTATTTTTCAATATATATGCAGGAATCAATTATGGTCTTATGTCTGCTGTGATAGGTGACGTGCTGAGCCCAAGACATGCTGAAACTGGCAGTGGTTCAATTATGCTATGCCATTCTTTAGCATTTCTTCTTGTGTATCCTTTATCAGGTATATTATATTTTCATGTTTGTGTATAAGACATCAATAAGCACACATTTATTTCCGATATATTAGGTAACCATGATCCATTTATTTCATTTCCATTTTGTGAAATTAACACCTAGACAAAGGCAGCAACTCACGTTGATTATTGACACTAATGTATTTCAATATATAATATGTATATTTATATAGTGGAGAGCAAGCATATATATTTTTACATATGCCTGTGTTGTTTTAAATGATTGAACTAGAACTTTCACTAACTGAAGTTTGTCTGAGGCTCAAAGTAGGGTAGGACTGTTTGATGTCATTCTAGCACTATTCAAAGGACAATGCCTTTGATGACGTCATATTGCCATTGGCCTATGAGGTCATTTTACCTTTCAGTGCCTCCGTGATTACACTCCACCTGAAAATGATGCTTCCGAAACGAGCGTGAAGTTCTTTTGATATTTGATATTATATATTTGACGTTTTTTTCAAAAGGTGTCAACAAGTATGTATCAGTGTACCCTTTTGGGACATGGTGAAAAAAATTATGCAAAAGGATATATATCCTGTCAAAAACGGGTATATCCCTTTTCCTGTGACAAATGAGTTTTTCAGTATGATTAATGGCCTTCTCAACCTTGTAGCACAGTCTTAATAATTTATTATCAATATATTAATGGAGAATAACTGTATACACCTTCATACTCTTTTGGTAATTGGGTAGAAACGTTATGTAATAGGATATATATCCTGTAAAACATTGAAATATACCTTTAGCTATGACAGTCACATTTTTTTGCATGTTAATGATTCCCAAGCATTGTTGCACTGTCTTCGCAATCATGGATATACTAATGGAGGGTTAGACATACTTGCTAGACATGTCTAGAACATATCCTGTGGCATTAGAATGCGAGGTAAATTATATGAGTAGGAGATATGGCCCTTTTCCCCTGGCAAATTGAAAAAAGTTAATATAACACATTCCGGCGGATTTGACACTGTCTTCGCAATCATGGATAAACTAATGGAGGGTTAGACATACTTGCTAGACATGTCTAGAACATATCTGTCTTCGCAATCATGGATATACTAATGGAGGGTTAGACATACTTGCTAGACATATCTAGAACATATCCTGTGGCATTAGAATGCGAGGTAAATTATATGAGTAGGAGATATGGCCCTTTTCCCCTGGCAAATTGAAAAAAACTAATATAACACATTCCGGGGGATTTGGCGCTGTCTTCGCAATCATGGATATACTAATGGAGGGTTAGACATACTTGCTAGACATGTCTAGAACATATCCTGTGGCATTAGAATGCGAGATAAATTATATGAGTAGGAGATATGGCCCTTTTCCCCTGGCAAATTGAAAAAAGCTAATATAACACATTCCGGGGGATTTGGCACTGTCTTCGCAATCATCGATAAACTAATGGAGGGTGAGACATACTTGCTAGACATGTCTAGAATATAGCCTGTGACATTAAAATGCGAGGAAAAATGTTTTGAAGAAGATATGGCCCTTTTCCTATGGCAAATTTGAAAATATCGAATATTGTAATTTTTGAGTGTTTTGGCACTGTCTTTGCAACCGTGAATATACTAATGAAGGGTAAGACATGCTTGCTAGACATGTCTAGACCATAGCCTGTGGCATTAAAATGCAAGGAAAAATGTTTACAAGAAGATATGGCCATTTTCCCAAGGCAAATTGAAGATATCGAATTTCTGAATGTTTTGACACTGTCTTTGCAACCATGAATATCCTAATGAAGGGTAAGACGTGCTTACTAGACATGTCTAGAACATAGCCTGTGGCATTAAAATGCAAGGAAAAATGTTTACAAGAAGATATGGCCATTTTCCCAAAGCAAATTGAAGATATCGAATTTCTGAATGTTTTGACACTGTCTTTGCAACCATGAATATCCTAATGAAGGGTAAGACGTGCTTACTAGACATGTCTAGAACATAGCCTGTGGCATTAAAATGTGAGGAAAAATGTTAAGAAGAAGATTTGGCCCTTTTCCCATGGCAAATTTCAAGATATCGAATATCGTAATTTTTGAGTGTTTTGGCACTGTCTTTGCAACCATGAATATACTAAACAAGGTTTGGACATGCTTGCTAGACTTGTCTAGAACATAGCCTGTGGTATTAAAATGCAAGAAAAAATGTTTAGTAGAAGATATGGCCCTTTTCCCCTGGCAAAGATAATCGAATATCATAATTTCTGAATGTTTTGGCACTGTCTTCACAGGGTTGGGTCGGAATGTCCACTTTCAAGCTGTATATATTGAATGCTGAATTTTCTTTTGTTTTCTAGGCCACGGGCCGTGGAGCAGTTGGTTAGAGCGCCAGCTTACTAGCACCAGTTCCTCTGTGGTGATCCAAAGGTCTTAGGATTATTCATAGGATTTTTCATACATTTAATTTCTTTATATCTATTTTTATAAAGGGATGGATCTGTTGAGCATTTCTTTAATTCTGACATGGCAACATTAATGTTTAAAGTTGCATAGGTCCATGGAGGTGTTTTTGGGTATTGAAGCTATTTGATTTGGATTTATTTTTAAAGATTGTAAAGATTCTTTGATGCGAATGCCAAAAGTTAGTATTGTATTAGATTTATTTTCAAAAAGATCAAAAAGAAAATGGCCATAACTTCTTCTAAACATTTTTCCTCACATTTTAATGCTACAGGCTATGTTCTAGGCATGTCTAGCAAGTAATTTGACCCTCCATTAATATATCCATGGTTGCAAAGACAGTGCCAAATCTACCAGGGGAAAAGGGCCATATCTCCTACTCATATAATTTACCTTGCATTCTAATGCCACAGGATATGTTCTAGACATGTCTAGCAAGTATGTCTAACCCTCCATTAGTTTATCCATGATTGCGAAGACAGCGCCAAATCCCCCGGAATGTGTTATATTAACTTTTTTCAATTTGCCAGGGGAAAAGGGCCATATCTCCTACTCATATAATTTACCTCGCATTCTAATGCCACAGGATATGTTCTAGACATGTCTAGCAAGAATGTCTAACCCTCCATTAGTTTATCCATGATTGCGAAGACAGTGCCAAATCCCCCGGAATGTGTTATATTAACTTTTTTCAATTTGCCAGGGGAAAAGGGCCATATCTCCTACTCATATAATTTACCTCGCATTCTAATGCCACAGGATATGTTCTAGACATGTCTAGCAAGTATGTCTAACCCTCCATTAGTTTATCCATGATTGCGAAGACAGTGCCAAATCCCCCGGAATGTGTTATATTAACTTTTTTCAATTTGCCAGGGGAAAAGGGCCATATCTCCTACTCATATAATTTACCTCGCATTCTAATGCCACAGGATATGTTCTAGATATGTCTAGCAAGTATGTCTAACCCTCCATTAGATTATCCATGATTGCGAAGACAGTGCCAAATCCCCCGGAATGTGTTATATTAACTTTTTTCAATTTGCCAGGGGAAAAGGGCCATATCTCCTACTCATATAATTTACCTCGCATTCTAATGCCACAGGATATGTTCTAGACATGTCTAGCAAGTATGTCTAACCCTCCATTAGTATATCCATGATTGCGAAGATAGTGCAACAATGCTTGGGAATCATTAACATGCAAAAAAATGTGACTGTCATAGATAAAGTTATATTTCAATGTTTTACAGGATATATATCCTATAACATAACGTTTCTACCCAATTACCAAAAGAATATGAAGGTGTATACAGTTATTCTCCATTAATATATTGATAATAAATGATTAAGACTGTGCTACAATGTTGAGAAGGCCATTAATCATACTGAAAATCTCATTTGTCACAGGAAAAGGGATATACCCGTTTTTGACAGGATATATATCCTTTTATATAACTTTTTTCACCATGTCCCAAAAGGGTACACTGATACATACTTGTTGACACCTTTTGAAAAAAACGTCAAATATATAATATCAAATATCAAAAGAACTTCACGCTCGTGCTTCCGAAAGTGTGTTTTCGAAATGCGGCTTAAGGCCTTGTTCAAATAGGGTTTACAGACACATATTGGGATGCATTACTTAAATAGGTATCTGGACATGAAAAGTAGCGAGATATGAATAACATTATTTTTTTAGTCATTGTCATTTTTGCTTCTTTTTTTTTTTTTAATTTATTTTTTCCATTGGTGCATAATTCTTTA